>OV815298.1:6958894-8346173 GCA_929108145.2 Limnephilus rhombicus
TGGAAAAAAGACATAAAATAAAAACCATAAATACAATATGAAATGATAAGTTTTATTATAATATGTATGTATTTCACAACCTCTGAGTAATCTGTCCATTAGTGCAAGTAGGTGGGAAATCGGTGAATCTACTTCACATTTTCAATTTAGGAGGTCACCAACACCTCTACCATTCACAGGTCACCCCAAGTGGTTAGCTACGTTTGGTGACTTATCAGGGGTGCCCAGGTTCACGGGATGTGGTGTGCTTAGGTCCTGGTGACATGTGTTTTGTCCACATATCCGTGGCAAATTCCAACTATGGAATCGTCAATATATTCGAAAACGATAGACATCCAAACTGATAGACTTGCCCTAACCTCTGATCTGGAGCCCCAAAATACCAAAAAAAAACCCTCAACTCTGTGCAGAAGCGGGCGGTCCGTCTGATAGATTCTCCTCATTTAACAGATGAATTGCAATCTTTAGAGCACAGGCGTTGGGTGGGAATGCTATCCTTGCTCTACCGGTATTTCAAATGACATGCTCCGAGGAACTGGCGTCATTGCTCCCTTCGGCACCGGTGCATAGTCAGGAAACACGCCAAATGCATGCCCAACATATGTACATGGTTGACATTTGTCACATGAGAATGGGTCGCTTCTTCGACTCGTTCTTGTGTTCAACAGCTCGGCTGTGAAACGATTTGCTGGCCTTTGTATGTCCTCCTTCTTACAACAAGACCAATGTTCACTCCTTCCTCTCCAAAAGACCCTCCACACAGCATCTCAGATGACATAGGCTCTAAGGGAAATTATTTTCCTCAGGCCCTCCTGTGTGGAGTTAATGTAAAAAAAAAAAAAAAAAACATGGGTATCATTTTGATGAACTGGAGGCAAACCACAGGACCATATTTTTGGCACCAAAAGGATTTGAATAAACTACGAGATCAGTCGTACATTGACCGCCGAGAAGAGCACATTGAAATAACCAGACCCTGCGCCGAAAAGTAAAGTTCGCTAAAGTAAGGCAAACGATTGCAGCGCAGTTCATTATGGAACTTTTGTGCACAGGAACTTTAGTCGATCTTTAGCGATTGAGTGAGCTTAGTAAATTATGATACATTTGTAAAAATGTCAAACTAAATAGAATAACAAAATATTGAATTTAGGGAACCATCTCGAACTTTTATTTACACGACTTGGAATTTGTAGTAATTGTTTTTTACATAGCCAGCAATTTGCGCGCCATTGTAAAAAGAACTAGTATTCGTAAGCAGATTTTATTTTCGAGGACTGAATAGTGATATTATAATCAGTGGCGGTTCTTGACTTTTTGGTGTGCTTGGGTGCTAATATTAAAAAAATGGCATCGTGGATGTTGTCATATGCAAAAATATATATATTTTTTTGAAAAATTGGTGTTTTGTATGAAGATTTTTCAGGAACACGGCCAAACTGAAACTTCCTGAAATTTTTCATACAAAAAACTGATTTTCAAAAAAAAATGTTTTTCAGCTACAACAACATCAATAATGCCATTTTTTAAATATCAGCACTCTAGCACACCCAAAAGTCACGAGCCACCACTGATTATAATGCGACTTGCCTGTATACTCAGTCAGATTCATTTATTGACAAATAACAAAAAGGGAGATGGTCACGCTGCCTTCCATGCAACTTGGTTTTTTCATCTCTCCCTGATTGTCTTGTCTATTAATTTGAATATCTATGTCGAAAACAAAAGCTCGAATCAAAAAAGTTTAAATGCAAAAAATGACATATATTCACCAATTTCCTGCTTGCACTACAAATTTCTGGACACCATGTATAATCTAGATCAAGTAAATATCTGTATTTATAGTCATGTTCAACTTATTAGATTAAATTTATTCAACGAGTAGTAACTCAACAGAGGTGGTGAAATACCGCTGACAAATCATTATGAACCATAATAACACCATGATAATATAAAATATGTTTGATATATTTTAAAAATATCAGCAAACTACAACCATTATTAATGTGAAAAAAAAAAACAACAAAAATTTGATCAGGTTATTCAAAATGATTTAATTTTGTACTGGGAATTATTGGATGTTATTTTAATCAAAGTTACAGTCATACATTGTTCTATTTACCGTGTTTACTACCCACCGAACAGATTGTTACCATAGAAGTGTGATCTGTTCTGATTTGAAAGAGAATTGATGTCGCCAAATGACAGATGTGAAATATTGATATAAGAAAATCTTTTATCAATTTCACAGGAAGTAGGGAAAAATTGAGCTTAATTTGGGCACACGGACACGCCCATAAAATTGGAAATCAATGACAGAAAAATTAGTTCCATGTATCACTCCACTAAAGGTGAAAAATGGCGTTAGTGTCTAAAAACTTCATGAAATTCAATGAGACAGAAAAATTAGTTCTGTGTGTCACCACTCAAAGTGAAAAATGGCGCCAGTGTCTAAAAACTTTATGGAAATCAATGCCATAGAAAAATTAGTTCGGTGTATCAGCTCTTAACCCGTCAAAGGCCAGCAAATTTCAGGAAAAATACGGAAATTTCGTAACAAAACACGTTTTTGAATTTTGAATTGAATGTTTTGTGGATTAATTTTGAGCTATCGTATATTTTATTGACCGAAACACATTCCTAGAACAATAAACTATGTACCAAAACAACATTACTTGCGTTAATTACGTAAATTAATAGGTTTTACGATGTTTTAGTTGGGGAACATGCATCAATTTTGACAGCTAAAATTCGCAGCAAAAATGACATTTCTATGCCACAGATAAAATCGTTTAAAAATATTCTGGGGTTGCAAGGTGAATGAAATTTTTACCCATCATATGGGGTAATGTTGGCGCAAGCGATTCTGACCTTGTTCTTCATACAAATTCTGTACATAGAAGGGCCAAAATTGCAGACAAACATTTTTTGTTCGAATTTTTTTCGAATTATTTTCTCGCGCATCGCATATTACGCGCGCCCCCGCGCGTCTCCGGCAAATAAGAAGTTAAGTTGAAAAATGGCACTTGTGTCCTAAAGTTTTGCAAATACAATGAACTAAAAAATTCCACTTATCGCCATTCAAGGTAAAAATGGAGCTTAAAGATTTGGCAGTTTAGATGTGTCGGAATATCTCTGCTTACCGCTCAGAGATATTTCGCATCTAAAGGTCGCGAAACTCATTTAAATTAATAACACGTTTGGTATTTCATATAGTTAGATTTATTAACACAAGTTCAAAGTACTTCAAAGGTTACAGTAGTTATCCGCGACAATAATTTTAACGCAAGCGAATTTAGTTATTTTTACTAGCGGGTGGGAAGGTCATTGACAGAACATTATGTCAAGTCCGAGCTTACTTCTGTCATCTGCGCATTTCGACTGCGCAGGCAGTGTTGTCAGTCTAAAAATGATATCAGGGCACAAAAATAATATTCGCGGTGCCTACAGCGGGAATATTTTTATTAGTGACTGAAAAAAAACTAAAATTTCAGATTAGTGACTGAAAAAGACTACAATTTTTGCAAAAGAGTGAGCCACCTTTTACTGTAAATCACAGTGTATGACTGTAATTAATTACCAAATGTTATCATATCCCTGATACAAATAGTTATTCCTACATTTGATATGGGGTTAGTAGTCAAAATAATGATAATGGGTCAAGTACAGAATATGAATATGTTGGGTTTAAGATATACCTTGGACTTTTATTGGAGGGCTTTGCTTTAGCCTGAGCCGCCGCCTTCCGAGGGTCATAGGAAGCCCTCCTCTTCCATTTCTCCAATTCTTTTATCTTCATTTCTGCAAACAAAACTTACAAAGATTCATACTAATGGAAATAATGGCGTTGGTCGAGAAGAAATTTTAAGTATAAGGAAGAAATGAAGAAGGTAAAGGGGTGAAATTGATCGAAATAGAAAAAAAAACGAAATATGATAAACAAGACAAAAAAATCAAAGAAGCCAAAGAAAAATATGAAAAAGACAAAGAAAATAGGGAAGCCACAAAATAAATATAACAAAAGGTGGAGATCACAAAGAAGTCAACAAAAGAAAATATAACAATGACAAAGAAGTCACAGTAGAAGGAATAAATTAAGTTATTTTAAAAGAAGTTGAAGAAATCAAAGAAGAAGTAGAATGAATTAATGAAGGTGACAAACATGTTTTAAGAAATCAAAGAAGAAGTGAAAGAAATAAACAAAGATGAAACAGAAGTTAAAGAAATTAAAGAAGAAGTAGAAAGAATAAATGAAGACATTAAAGATGTCAAAGAAATCAACAAAGGAGTAGAAGGAATAAATGAAGATGACAAAGAAGATAAACAAAGTAGTAGGAAAAAGTGAAGATGACAAAAGTTCTAGAAATGAAATAAATAAATAAAGATGAAATGAAATTATATAAATGTATTAGCTCCATAGATGACTGCAACCAATTACAAGAAGACGTTAGCAAAATTGAGGAATATTGCGAAAACAATCAATTATATCTAAATATAGATAAATGTAATGTTATTACTTTTACACGAAAAAAAATCCAATTAATTACATTTACAAATTAAACCATGTACCTCTACAACGAGTAGAAACAATAAAAGATCTTGGAGTAATATTGGATTCTAAAATGTTATTTAGGGATCATATTGAAAATATTCTAGAAAAAGCTTATAAGCAATTGGGTTTCATTATTCGCATTACAAAGCCTTTTAATATAGCACACACCCTAATTCTGTTATATATGTCATATGTACGTTCACAACTCGAGTTCGCCTCAGTAATTTGGAATCCTCAATATCAAATATATATTCATCGCATCGAAAATATCCAGAACAAATTTATAAAACACCTATCCTATCGTTTTAGTGATCATCGATTTAACCCTATCGCTTTATATAAACGCAGAAAAATCTCTGATGCATTATTCTTACACAAAATCGTGAACTGCCTTGTTGATTCATCATATATGTTAGAAAATATTGCATTTCGTTGCCCCAAACAAAACACCAGATCGAACGACTTATTTAGAATACCACACAGTAAATCTAAATATGCGCAAAACTCTGTAATAGTACGTATCTGTGAAACTTACAATGCCTTACGAAATGTAGACATTTTCAACCATGACTTGAAATCATATAAAATGCAGCTTAATAAATTAATAACTTAAAATACTTTTTTTTCTATTTTTTGTGAAAATTATATTATTATCAACCATAGTAAATAGTATAACCATATAACTATGTTTGTTAATAATTTTACGTTTTTCTATATTATGTTTTATGTTCTTCTTTCCTTTATTATGTTTATTTTTTTCTTTGTCATTTAATAAGTTGAGTAGGTAAAAATACTAAACCAATATTTTTTAACATAATGGAACTTAATTGGTCTACAACATATGAATTTTATTGTTATAATCATCTTTCTGTATGACTGTTTGTTTTCTCAATAAAACGAAATAAAATAAAATAAAAATAAAAATCAAAAAAGACGTAGAAAGAATAAATATAAGAAGACAAAGAAATAAAAGAAGTAGAAGAAATAAATGAAAATGAACTAAAAGTTAAAGAAATCAAAGAAGAAGTAGAAGGAATAAATGAAGATGACAAAGAAGTTAAAGAAGAATTAGAAGAAATAAATTAAAATGAACTAGAAGTTAAAGAAATCAAAGAAGACGTAGAAGGAATAAATGAAGATGACAAAGAAGTTAAACAAATTAAAGTAGGAGGAAAAAATGAAGATAACATAGTAGTTAAAGAAATCAAAGAAGAAGTAGAAGGAATAAATGAAGATAACAAATAAGTTAAAAGAAATCAATCTAGAAGAAAGAAGTGAAGATGATAAATAAGACATAAAATTCAAAGAAGTTGAAGAAAAAATGAAGATGGAAAAGAAAGAAAGAAGAACAAAAATAAAATGAAGATTATGAAGAACATGAAAAAGGAAAATCAAAGAGAAAGAAAAAGATCAATAAAAATAAGGAAAAGAAAAAGACCTTAAAATTAAAATAGAGAAGATTTAAAAAAATGTCAAAGCAGAGAATGATCGCAAAAAGGACGGTGAAGAATGTGAAAAGGAAAAGAAGATATTAATGAAATAGTCCACCTTGTTCCTGTCTGGCAGTGTTCCTGCGCGCCTGCTGTCTGTGCTCCTGCGATGGTAGCACCGCCACGTAGGTCTTGCTGGGGTCGCGACGGAGGAAGTTCCTGGCCGGAGACGGCTCCGCACTCTTGAAGCGGCTGATGTCCATGTAGCGCGGCTGGATCCTGGCCTGCGACTGCGGCTTGCCGCCCACCTCCTTGGAGGCAGAGGTGGTCGACGAGGATACGGAGAAGTCGCCACTGTGCCTGGGAGAAGAGAGAAGAAAGGGATTTAGTAATCTAACCAACTGACAAAAAGTACTGGAAATTATTTAACCTGTTTAATGTCAGGCGTATTTCGAAAAACCGTGCGAATTTTACTTTGTTGCTTTCAGGTCAAATATCCATATAAAAACAAAGGAAATGCTTTTTTTGCGATTGTTTCTGTTTACCAGATTTCTTCTAATTCTGTTTACCAGATAATGTATCTTATTATTCATGTATATTGCGTGTTAATATCGTAAGAGGTTTTTCCAGAAAAGCTAACTAACTAATAAAAAAAATCTCCCATTTTGGAAATAATTGTCAAAAAATATAATCACACAAATATAAACTGATTTTATTATTTCTACACAAATCTGAATACATACCAAACATGAAAAAACACAATTCAAATGAGTTTGCAAATAAATAAAGACCTTTATACGCTTTTGAAAACATAAAACATCGATTTTTTCGCCTTTGACACAGAAAATTCATTAAAAAATATTCTAGAGTAGCTAGATTAATGAAAACTTCGGTTACATCAAGAATGATATTGGCACAAGTGATTCTGACCTTGTCTTTCATATAGTTTCTTTATACATATAAGACAATTTGTCTATTGGTTGTACTTCTTTATTGGTAATGACAAAACAAATCATATGTTGCTCTGTTAACAAAGAAACTACATTTGAAGTTTATTTGTCGATCTTAAAAACATTGTAACACTTTAACACTTGATTTAAATGTCCGGGTTTAATTTTCCCCACAGGAAAAACTAAACCCTTTCACACACTTCCCAAATGATCATCTGGTCAATCGTTATGCAATTGCACTATATAAGTATTATAATTACAAAACAATACAAGAACAACATGTCAACCTACCAGAGACCAGATGGGAAAATAATTCACCGACTCCAGATATTTTCATATCAGAGGGTTCGGCTCTGTGGAATTCCTAATTGAACCCATAAATCCTACTGATCCCTCAATATAAATATTTAAAAAATCTTTTGTAATCCTACATGTATTTAAAATTACCGATTTTTGCATTTTTATATATAAATTCTTTAACAAATCTAATAAGATATTAGATTCTGATATCTTGATTACTTGAATCTCTGCTACATAACTAGTCAAAAACAATAATAATGTGTTTTTATGTCACCATGACAACACATCAATGAATGACATTTGAAAAGTAATTCATTATTCGAATACGAAGGAATCCCTATGCATTCCTAGGTAGGTATTCCTTTACATACATAAGGGTTAAAATCACATGAAAAATGACAGGTTAATAAATAACTTTGTTACTGTTACCTGTGTTGAGGAGGGACGGAAGCGCTTTTCCCCCGCATTGTGACGTTGGCGGGTCTCGTCTCCCACTCCGGCTCCAGCTCCTGATCACTGCCCCCGCTGTTAGTGGTGGTAGTGGTGGTGGCGGTGTCGCTCTCCGCCTGCTGGTGCTGCGCGGGCTGATGATGATGGTGGTGGCCGGCCGAGCGGGAGCGCTCGCAGCAGGACTCCGATTCCAAAGAGATCAAGCGGAGTTTTGGATCGGACGGGCGCTTTATCGGTTCTGTAGGGTTCACCTGAAATACATTTTTATTATTTACTAGCTGACCCGGCCACACGTTGCTGTGGCTAACGAAACACAACGCCATCTACTGACAATGCCATTACAAAACCTTTATAACCAACGCCACCTGTTAATTTGCATACATATCAAATCCACATCGCCCGTTTGCCAGCCCGCTCCCTTTATATATTTCAACCAATTTACACAAAACCTTGACAAATTATATACCTAAACCTTTCTCATGAATCACTCTATCTATTGGTGAAAACTGTATGAAAATCTGTTGCGTAGTTTAAAAGATCTAAGCGTGCAGACATTGGGAGCTACTTTGTTTTATACTATAAAAAACCAAAATATTTTATAATAGAAATGTATTTATATATGTATACTAGCTGACCCGGAAACGCTTTGCTGTGACGTGAAATCGAAACATGATGCCATCCACTGGATGGTTACCCAACTTAGATAACCAAGTGTTATGTTGATAAATTAACTCACACCGCCATCTGTTAGAAACTTGTGGAACTTGCAAATAATTACAAAGCATTGTCGTATAACAAACATTTAATTTGCAATAATGAATATTGAGGTCATTAATCGAGATAAAAACTATCCTATCTTTTAAGTTGGACGAAATTACACACAATAAGCTAAATTTCATCAAAATCGGTTCAGTAGTTTCGTAGTTTATCTCGAACGAACATGACGTGAGATTTATTTATATACGTACATACTCGTAGTATTTTGATTAATTGATACACCGGTTTATAGGAACAGCCGGTTATCTGGGACAAAACCGAATAAACTAACACTAATTTACTTTGGTTATCTGGAACACCATTCCATTTAATTGGGACAAATTCACTTTTTTTTTGTTTACAAACAGGAGGCCTTGAGAAAAATAATTCCCCTCAGGGCCAATGTCATCTTTGGGGATGTTGTGTAGAGGGTCTTTTTAGGAAAAGAAGGAGAGAAAATTCTGGGAAGGAAAAGGGTATTAGGGGTGGGTAGGAATCTGAGGGTCAGTGTGTCCAGGAGTGACGGACGTATGAATCCATCCCTACCACGATATTCCGAGAGAGTATGGCTGGAGAAGTCAAAGGGACTCCCTAAACCACTCTCTCCCGAACCGGTCTGCCATGCAGCTGGTGGGCAGACGCATCCGCCGCCAAGACCTGGACAAACCCTGCCACCCCTGCTAAGGCACCAAATATAGTGAACCACTTGGGGTGACCTATGGCAGAGGTGTTGGTTATCCAATAAATGGTTCCCGGGGCGGCGGTACCCATACCTGCCTCCCAAATTGATGGTGGCACCTCTGGGATATGATACTTAGTTATTGATTTTAACAATTATGAATATGAATTTTGTAGAATGGCGACCAGACTATGAAGTTGTATTCAACAATTATTGTATTTACCTTGAATTTGGTCACGTAATCACTGGACAGGGTGACATTATTGCTTTGAGCTTGCCTCCGTGACCTGTTGCCCGGGTCCTGAAGGCAGGTGATGTTACCTCCAGATGATAAATCTTCCTCCCTGAAAGCAAAAAAAAAAATATTCAAACTTTTGCTTTTACCGAGGTCACAAATAACAAAATACAAAATCGGCAAAACATGCCAATTAGGGAATGCAAATCACGCGAGATTGGGGCTCAAGCGAGATCCTGCGAGTTTATGAATAACTCTCCTCTCTAATATCAAACAAAAATCTTTTAGTAATAAAACAGTTCTTTTATAACAAACAAAGCAACGAGAAGTAAAAAAAAAATTAAACTTATTATCTAAGTTGAGTTGACTATTAAACTGAGATATTATTATCAATTAAATAAAACTATATCTACTCAGTAGATCCATTAGAAATTACAGATTAATTAACAAAATATACCAATCAAATGAAAGATTTGTTCAGTTCAAATCACAAGCCATTATTACGAATTATTTTGAAAATAGCTCCTTAACCGGTGACATGCCGGAGACGCGCCGGCGCGCGCGTCACATGCGCATGCGCGAGAAAATAATTCAAATATTTGTATAATACTTCCGACAAAAAACTTTTGGTCTGCGATTTTGGCCCTTCTATGTACACAATTTGTATGAAGAACAGTGTCAGAATCGCTTGCGCCATCATTACTCTCGGAGACGATACAAGTTTCATTCACCTTGCAACCCCAGAATATTTTTATAACGATTTCTTCTATGACAATCGGCTGTCAGAATTTGCCGCGCTTTCAACTGTCGCAATAAATACGCGTTCCGCGAATAAAACATCGTAAAACCTATTAATTTACGTAATAAATGCAAGTAATGTTGTTTTGGTAGATAGTTTATTGTGTTGTGAACGTGATTCAGTCAATAAAATATAAAATAGCTCAAAATTTATCAACAAAACATTCAATTCAAAGTTCAAAATGGTGCTTTTTTAGTGTTTTTTTTGTGAATTTTCGTGAAATGGCCTGGCCTTTGACAGGTTAAGAAGCACAAAATGTCCAGAGAGTCGTCTGCTAAACGGCTTCTTATTTTTGCGCTTCGAATAAGACGTTTTTATGCTCGAGTGCAATCTCGTTAAACTCCCGAGATCTCGCCCTTTTTTCATCTGAGATCAATCTCTCTAAAAAATGCCGAGATCTCACGAGAACGAGATTGCTTTCCCTAATACCGATGACTAAACTTGGGTAAAAGAAATTCTGTACACATTAATCATTTACATTAATCAGAGCATAGTTCATGGCAATTCTGTACTGATAAATATTCAAGAAATTTAATTTGGGAGGCGGATGTGGGTACCGCCGCCCCGGAAACCAATCATTGGACAACAAACACTTCTGCCGCATCTGGCAAGCTACGGCTGGTGACTTATTAGGGGTGCCCTGGTTCATGGGGTGAGGTTTGTCCTGGTCAGATGCATCTACCACCACAAACAACTAGGTTTTGGCAACGTTGCATTTCAACAGCCTGACACATGAAATTCCCGCCTTGAAAAAGTGAGGTTATTTTGGACATATTACTTTTTAATTGACTGTTACCGGTACTGTGGTGTGGGTAGGAATCTGGGGGTTAGTTTGTTCAGGACTGACGGACATATGAATCCATCCCTGCCACTGCGATGCAAGGCGATGTTCCGAGACAGTATGGCTGAAGAAGTCAAAGGGACTCCATCAACCAGTCTCTCCCGTTCCAGCCTGCCATGCAGCTGGTGGGCAGACTCATCCGCTGCCAAGACCCAGACAAACCTCCCTCCATGAACCCGGGCATCACTGCTAAGTCACCAAATGTAGCGAACCACTTGGGGTGACCTGCGGCATAGGTGTTGGTTATCCTAAAATTGGTTTCCAAACCCGCCTCCCGAATTGATATTATGTATGTACGCTCTTTAATCTGCTGTTTTCACTAATTGGCGAAATAGTGATAGAGAACTGTATTAACCTCTGAGTGGCCATGATATTAAAATTCACTAAAAAGCACCACTTTGAATTTTGAATTGAATGTTTTTTTGATTAATTTTGAGCTATCGTATATTTCATTGACTGAAACACGTTCGTAGAACAATAAACTACGTACCAAAACAACATTACTTGCATTAATTACGTAAATTAATAGGTTTTACGGTGTTTTAGTCGCGGAACACGCATTTATTCCGACGGTTAAATTGGCAGCAAAATCTGACAGGTCAATGTCATAGACGAAATCATTTTTAAAATATTCTGGGGTTGCAAGGTGAATGAAACTAGTGGCTATATCATCTATGATGTTAGCGCAAGCGATTCTGACCGTGTTCTTCATACAAATTCTGTACATAGAAGGGCCAAAATCGCAGACCAAAAGTTTTTGGTCGCGTATTTTATTCAAATTTTCGAATTATTTTCTCGCGCATAGGCATACGACGCGCGCGCCGGCGCGTCTCCGGCCCATTAGAGGTTAAAAAAAAATTATGGGTTAAAGTATGAAATATTAGTAAGATTGTTACATTCTCATTGCAATGCGAGTAGGGGACTCTGGCATGGAGCATTCCATTCTATCCTCCAGCACATTGTCCTCCGTGTCCGAAGCTGCCATCTCCATTGAAGTGACTAGAGCTGGATCGGCGGACGGGCTGTGGAGGGAGCGAGTGCGGTGGGAAGGAGAGGAGCCGCTAGTGAACAAAATGAAAAAGGAATTATAAAACATATACATGCAATAAAACTTATATATTCAGAATCAGCATTTGTTTATCTAAATGAATATGTACATATTTTTTAAGCTACAATATTCTGATATGCAGATGACACTACGCCTCTTCTGAAGAAGAAAAGAACCACCTCCTTGCTAAAATAGACGAAAAAATCTGTCATCTAGGTCTGCTGAAAAACAAGGCAAATTCAAAACTAATAGTGATCGACAGGGCAAACACCTTTTTAGTAAGAACAAATAATGCTCTCATAGACTTAGTACATAAACGACTTTATATACTTAGGCTCAGTGGCGGTTCTTTACAGGGGGACAATGGGGACATGCCCCACCAGTTACACCCAAAACCTATTAAAGGAAATAACAGTCGATGCTTTGTTGTCACCAAAATGAATTAATTATTTAAACATAAAAGCAATGAACATCTGCAGAAATAAATTACAAAAAATTATTCCCGATCATTTTAATACGACCCGGCGACCACCTAGCAACCAGCGCACAAACCATCAGAGTCCGTTTCTCAGTGCGCAGAACCTACCGTGCACTTGGGAGACAATCCGAGCTGTCCCTTTAGTTTCTTTCTTGATCGTAGGCAATCCGAGAACTGCACTTGCGCACTCGCATGTGCATTTCAAATACTGTGGGGATAATTCAATGAATCCCCTCATGACAAAATACTAAGCCACTTTTTTGCGTAGTTTCGGGCGGGAATCGCTCGCGTTCAAATTCAATTCGTTAATAATCTTGTAAGATAAAGCGTTATTTTTATTATACTGTATTATAAATTGATTTATACCTACACATATTTTATATTATTTTGTGTTTAGATATCCGATTAGCATGATTTGACTAACAAATTTTTTGATATGTTTTAAGATTTTCACGGCCAAAAGTATTTTCATTATTTGTTTTTGGGGTGTTATGCCGTGTTGCGCTACCTCCTTCTTTAGCCAACGCTTCGGACATCTACCGGATCTGCCCTGATAATGGACACTGCAACGCTGTCCGAAACGTTGGCTAAAGAAGGAGGTAGCGCAACACGGCATAACACCCCAAAAACAAATAACGAAAACAAAATATTTGTTTGAGAAATTTTATATTATATTCTCCGGGTGGTGAGATTACGGTATAGTAGGTACATGTAAAAAATGGAAATCCCACCATCAAAGAAGTGTTCGAGCTGCCACTGCCTAGGCTCGTCTATAAGTGATGAAGGAGGTTGTGAAACAGAAGTGAACGAGACGCCATGAGTAAAATGCAAAAGATATGGAGTGACAGAGACATTACAGGACCACCAATATGAGACTCGTCCGAGCATTGATTTTCCACATA
This sequence comes from Limnephilus rhombicus, assembly GCA_929108145.2. Taxonomy (NCBI): domain Eukaryota; kingdom Metazoa; phylum Arthropoda; class Insecta; order Trichoptera; family Limnephilidae; genus Limnephilus; species Limnephilus rhombicus. The sequence continues at coordinate 6,972,312 of OV815298.1, forward strand.
TTTTTGTACTGTGTGGAAACATGGACACTTTAGTCAGCGAAAGAAAGCGAATAGATGCCCTCGAAATGTGGTGCTGGAGAAAAATGGTCAGGATTCCATGGACAGTCAGATGCAGAAATGTGTCCATTCTGGAAGAGCTAGCCATCCACAATAGGCTTTCTACTATCCGCCTACAACGTATCTTAACCCCTCCGCAACGTAAGCAGATATAAGCGTTAGAAATAGGACAGCAGTCAAGTACAATAAGCGTGTTTATACGTCAGTGCGTGTGTTTCCATAGAAATCGTTCCAACTCCGTTATTGTTTTAGTTACATCCCTAAAACAAAAAGTAAAAGGTCGATAGTAGATCAAGCTGCACATCCCTATCAAGTTGTCTATGGAAATACATAACAGGAATCAGCTGTCAGTCGTGTAGTTGACAAAAATATTTACCCGCGCAATTTTGCTACCGGCGGCTCGACCATGCTCCACATTTTAAATTTTTATTAAATATTTTTATATGAAATGATAAAAAAGTGAGGTGACAAAAGTGTTTATTACACATATATACAATATCGATAGTAGATCAAGCTGCACATCCCTATCAAGTTGTCTATGGAAATACATAACAGGAATCAGCTGTCAGTCGTGTAGTTGAAAAAAATATTTACCCGCGCAATTTTGCTACCGGCGGCTCGACCATGCTCCACATTTTAAATTTTTATTAAATATTTTTATATGAAATGATAAAAAAGTGAGGTGACAAAGGTGTTTATTACACATATATACAATAGAATAAGTATTATTGTTTACATAGTTGTTATTGTTATTGTTTACATAGTTTATATTGTTATTGTTTACATAGTTTATATTGTTTACATTACAAGTTGTTGGGAATGAGAGGGAGTATTTTGGAATGGTTTAAGAGTTATCTATTGGGAAGGTACTTAGCGGTCAAAGTTGATTCGTTTACTTCTTATACATTTGCTGCATCGAGTGGGGTACCACAGGGATCTCATTTGGGCCCGATATTATTTTGCTTATTCATAAATGATATAGTTAATATTTTTAGTAATGTCAAAGTCCTATTATTTGCTGATGATCTGAAGATTTACAGAACAATAGAGAACTCCAGTCCAATTTTTTTATTTTTTTTTAATGAATAAAGACCTTCAAACTTAAATAACTGCATTTTTATTTTTATTTTTATAGTTAGTTTTAATAGTTAAAATAATTGTCAAAGTTTTAATTTTTAAAGACTCCCAGAAACGCACCGTATCTATGGTGGTCTAATTTTTTTACTTTTTAAGTTGTCATTTTGAATCAGTGATGTTATGTCGAGGGAAATTTCCCTAGATCTAGGGGAGAAAAATATTTTTTAGGGATAAGGGAAATCAGGACAAAATCTAGGGAAATTTCGAACTCTGGCAAAAATTTTATTACATATGACAGTATTACTGGTATTATTTATATATATACGTATATATATTTTTTGGAATTCCTATGAATCTTAATTATTTTTCATGTACTTACATGCCATGTTATTTTTAACACTGACAACTCAAAATGATATTAGGGAACGTACCCATACTACGTGACACGTTCGGGGGGGGGGGGGGGTCTTCAAAATACCACGCTTGGTACAAATGAGCGGCGGGTTGCTTATGATTTTTATTTTGCAAAGTGTTTTTTTTTAATTTGGAATTCAGTTTCTAATTCAGTGGTGAGTGTATTCGTACTATTAAATTATTACTTCACGTAGCAAAAAGTGTTTTATTTGGAAAATCACGGTATTATTAGTATATTTACCAAGTTCCGATATCTTTCCAATTAATTATCATATTAATTAACATATAACAGGATTAGTGTTACACAATCAGGTGGCTACGTAGGTAATTGCGTAAATGTGAAATTCTAGGGAAATTTCACTTCTAACTGTTGGCAACACTGTGAAGAACCCAGAACAAATCATGGCGGATAATGACTTTTAGGTGTGAGGTGTGTTTTTTATTCAAGATTAACTGCTTTTAATATAGAAAAACATTGGTAAAATGTCCACATTTCACCGCTACTGTTATTGTATTTAATCAAAGTGCAATATAAAAACAATAAATCATCTCTTTCATTGCAAATACATGTGACATCGTGTTTTGTGTCAGGTGTTACTTTGTAGGTACATTGTTTTACGTAAAATACATACAGAAACACTGGTATTTATAATACACTGATCATGACGAGTGTGTAACAACTTGTATAAAAAGCCCTATACTAAAAACAATTTGAAAATACATAAAAGCAAACGTCAAAATAGGACACGACTTTAACCTCAAATAGACAACATTTATTGCAGATTGTCCGCAAATATAGCCCTTTTCGTAAATTGTTGAGGGCCTAAATTATGTTTCAATAAACACAATAACTATTATTTATCTAAATCTCTATAAACAGTATGAAAATAAACCAAAAACACGAAATGTTGAATTGCATAGGTACGTGTGCACTTCAAGTCATTTCAAATGTCAATACAATACAATACACAGGTGACAGGTTAACTGTGACGTCACGGTTAACCATTTCAGTAATGCCAACTTAACGCTGTGTTTTCCGAAGAGGTTTAAAAATGCACTTTTTAATAATTTATTAAAAACTCTGCATTTAATATTATGAAATAAAACTTATATATTCAGAATCAGCGTTTCTTGGTCTATATGAACATATTTTTTTAAAGCCATAATATTTTTCACTGGAGTTCCTTATTAGAAACGATGACGATCGCGCCATTCTGCAGTTAAACCTGAACAAACTATGCGCGTGGTGTTCTGTCAATGATTTACAACTAAATATTGGTAAATGCCAGATCATTAGTTTTTACAGAGGTAAAAATCCTTTTAAATTTTCTTATGATATGAATGGTGTTAATCTTCTTCGTGTATCGCAGATTCGTGATCTTGGTGTTATATTCCACGAGAGTCTACAGTTCAATGTACACATCGATGAAATAACAAGCGATGCAATGAGAATACTAGGTTTTATCTTGAGAATAGGGGCAAATTTTAAAAGTATGTTAACATTAAAACATCTGTATTGCTCACTAGTACGAAGCAGATTAGAATACAATTCCTCTGTATGGTCACCATACTACAATGTTCATTCTCAATCATTGGAAAAGGTACAAAACAAATTTCTCCGGTACATCAATTTTAACCTTTTCTCTGCGTCAAAAATATGTGTCACTTCGTTCACACGCGGGGCTATTTATCACTAATCTAATTTATGGCTTTAAACAATAATCACGAGTGGATTTTAATATTTGTTTTAAAAAATAAATCACTTATGTCTTGAAGTATTTTTTCAAGTGTAAATAAACATTCGGTTTATCAATGGGACTCTATAAATCTTAGTGTAGTTAGTCTCAGTAGTGTTATGAATACGTTTGGGTCAGGCCGCCATATTAATATTTCAAGGTCAACACAATAAGCATATCAACATACCGGAGTACAGCTCTTCAACTGTGGTGCGATGTCTCGATTGGCTGGATGAATGAAATATTGACACACACTTCAAAAAGGGCCGTATAATAAAAACAACTGCAGCTTCGTAATTGTAATATTCGTCACATTCACTAAGTTGGAAATCATAATCTATTTCTAAAGTTGCCTAATTATTTCGTCGTCATTAAGACTACGACCCGACATTTTGTATGTTGGTAATAAAAATAATTTCAATTATTGATAAAAATTCAAGCGTCTTCAACTTTTCGTAAAGAGTTATAAAATCACTACACTTGATTGTCCACTAAAAACACTCTGAATCACTTATTTTTGTTTAAAAAAAATAATCTAATACTGATCAAATTTTATATTTCTACCACAGTCTGAAAGTATATTTATAAAAAAAACTTATTTTTAAATATGATAAATCAGATAAATGTCCACGTTTATCACAATAGTTCACATCGACAAAAAAGGAAAAATTAATTCGATATAATAATGTATTACTCGGCGAGCCTCTTCGCTTGAGAATCTTACGAGTGCTTATGAGAGGCGCCTGCGCAGTAGCGTGTGTAAAGACGCGGGAAGAATTCAAACTGATTCAATTTTCGCTCTGAGTTGGGAGGTCCCTTCAAATCTATGTAACTCTGATTAGAATACGTATTACGGATAAATATCGCAAGATGTCAGTAGGGTAAGGATTTGAGAATTTTTAGGAGTATAAATTTTACCATAATCAAGTATGTTTCGTATACATAATGCCGGAGAAACTTCGCGGCGCACAGACGCGCCACCCGCGTACAGGGCATGTACGGGGTGGCGCAGTGGTGCGCTTCCCGCAGGGAAAGGGTTAAAATGAAAATACCAATCGAATTTATAAATTATAATTACTTACGCGCTGAAACCAGACTTCTTAAATTATCAGATAGAAGAGTGTTAATTGATTTATTATTTTTATACAGAATTATAAAATCTTTAATTGACAGCCCTAATTTGTTGGAACTAATTTGCATTAGCATACCCGCTAGACAAACTCGTAGTAAAGATACTTTTAAATGCAACAATAAACTCAACACTAATTACTCTATATACTCACCAATACCAAGAATCCATAAACTTGCGAATAAATACTGCGAATCTATAGATATATTTAGTATTGACGGTTTTGAATGTTTCAAAAATCAACTAATCTCGATTCTATCTGCTAATAATTAACTTTTATTATTTTTTTTTGTTTTTCTCTTAAAATATTTTCTCATCTAAACCTCACCAGTAAAATGTATACTTACTTTATAATATTTTTGCAGTTCTATTTACACTTTATTCTATGTCAGGTCTTATTATTATTGTTAATAATATGTATAAATATTTACAGCTGAATTGTTTTAGTTTTTTGTAAGTACAACTTGTACTATCTCATTTAATTTCTTTTTTATGTTGTAATATTCTTTACCTAACGAGTCGATTGCATTCATATTTATTCTGTTTTATTGTTTATGTAATACATGTAATTAATATTGTTTATTATATATTTGCTTCTTTTCTTGTAAAAGCCCACTAGGGCGTTAATAAAATATAAAATAAATAAAATAAAATAATCTGTGATTTTAGTACCGTTTTCACATAAAAACATCATGTGAGTCATTTTTACCTATTTTTAATGTTTGCATTCTAAATTTTAATATTTACAAATGCTAATATTTATTTGTAATATAATAATTTGAAAGCCTATTTTGTAACCTTTCTAAAACAGTTTTTACTATTCGGCTACGTTCAGAAATGTTTCATTTATAGAGCTTTAATTGTGAAGCGGTAATAACAAAAAGTTTTCGTAAAATGTCATTTTGTTAGACACCAAAAGCAAATGTTCTCGAAAATTCGGAGGGGTTAAGATACTTTGGACTCGTTGCGGACTCCAACTAGGAAACACTCATGGTCACTGGCCGCGGTGTTAGGCAGAAGAAACAGAGGAAGGTCGCCAATGCGCTGGAGTGACCAAGTTTCCAAGTTTCCAAGTAACCAAGTCACTGGCATCGGTAGACACTAGGGTGTCCTTGGCTCTCCACGCAGCGAAAAGTCTTCTTCACTAAGGAAATTGGAGTAAGGGTCACAATTATCAGCAATGAGGAACCAACTAAGAGAAAAAGCCAAAATATTTTATTTTTAATTAAATGAAGACAATTAGCGAAACTCAATCGAAAATCTGAGACAGAAAAATTAGAAAAGATATTGGCTCCGCTGGGACACGAACCCAGGACCCTTTGCTTACATGGCAAGAGCTGTCCCAGCGGAGCCAATATTTTTTCTGATTTTTCAGTCTCAGATTATCAATTGAGTTTCGCTAATATTGTCTTCATTTAATTAAATATTATAATTTGAGATTTTACTCATAAAGTTTAAAAAATTAAAACAAAATATTTTCACTCAAGTTCCTTATTGCAAATATAGATGAAAATAAAAAAAAATAATACATACGTTGGAGAGACAACTTCTTCCAAATTCTCTTGCATTGTCTTCCCGACAGCATTTCTGGTGGAAGTATTGGCGGGTTTCTTTTTTCCCTCTTGAGCCGCCTTCAGGGGGTCATAAGAAGAGCGCTTCTTCCAATTGGTGAATTCTACCTCTTTAGTGTTGGACTGCTTCTTACCAGAATCTGAAATTAAATTCATAAATGCAATCATTTCAAAAATAACATCATCTGTGCATTGTAACAAGTCAAAATCATTGAATATTAAATTCATTGCTTGAATGGTTGAATTTGGCAGCCACCTCTGGTCTGAAGCCCCAAAATACCTGGAAAAAAAAACCCTTGAATCTGTGCTGAAGCGGGCGGTCTTAAGTCTCCTAACTTAATCCCTTGTTTGCCGCTCGTGCACCGGTGTGTCATGAGATTTTACACGCGATTTTGACCCTTATGTATAAAGAAAGTGTATGAAGAACACGGTCAGAATCGCTTGACCTCTGTTTCCTCTTTTCTACAACATGGTTCTCTTCAAGATCAAAGTTCATTCCTTCCTCTCCTCAAAAAGACCCTTCACACAGCATCTCAGATGACACAGGCCCTGAGGGAAATTATTTTCCTGAACGTCATGAAATTATTACACCAGAGCTCACCACTCTATGCATAAACCATCGTAGGGGTGCGAACGAAAACTAACCAAAGTTTCCTTGCAATCAGTTGAATGGTTTAAGGACTGCATAAGGGACAAACAAAGAAACATCCATTTTTATTTATTAAGAAATTGTAACCCTTAACCGCTTAGGTCTTGGGTATATTCTGTCAGAAGATCAGAAAATTTCCGCTTTACAATAAAAACCAAATAAATGGAATGTTTCTAAACGTATCCAAAAAATAAAAATTGTTTTGAAAGGTTTTGAAATACGCTTTCAATGTCATTATTAGAAATAGCATTTTTTAATGCTAACATAAAAAGTTTAAAAAATGGCTCACCTTAAGTTTTTTCTAACTAAAATTATTGAGAGCAAAAAAAAATAGAAACACACATATATTTCACTAGCTGACCCGGTTGCTGTGGCTAACGAAACACAACGCTATCAACTGGATGGGTTACCCAAACTTTATAACCACCGCCATCTGTTAATTTGCATACAAATCAAATCCACCTTGCCAGCCCGTTCGTTCACCACATACAGACATTCTCCTTTATATATTTCAACCAATTTATGCAAAACTTTGACAAATTATATACCTAAACCTTCCCCATGAATCACTCTTGTTTACGGTTTTATAATTTTTTTTTTATAAATCTTACGAATATGTGATAATCAACAAAAGACAGGTGAATTAATTGGCTATATATAGAACTAAAATCAGTTTGTAAGTCCCCATATTAAAATTCGGAATATAATTTTTTTAAATTTGGGCAAAAAATATTCAAAATGATTTCAAAAAAATGTCAAGCAATCGGTGAAAAAAGTTTTAAATTGAGCTGTCGCTCCAGTGGCATCTTACAGAAGTAGTGTTTTATATTATCTAATCTAATAATAATTTAAAACTTCATTATTATTACATAATTGGGTTTTTCTAGTGGCCATGAAATGTGTTTTTTTTTTGCATATTTCCAAGAATAAAAATAACTATGATTTAGATAAGACACTAAGCACCTGAATACTTTAGATAACACCTGATAAAAGATTTTTCTCAAAAATGTATTTAGATTTAGGAATATAAAATATATGTAAATGTTATTTTGCTGTCTGACGACATTTTTTCAATTAAAAATATGCGTTAAGAAAATTAAGATAATGTTGGCAGCCCTCAGTCGAAGTACTGTGACACAGTTAAAAATGATGTAAGTTGATATGGTTGAAGTAGCTCAGCAGTCAGAGCACTTCCCCGGCAAAGAATCCGTTCTGGATTTATTTTTTAGAAGCGACTGAGTCTTTTTATGTCTTTACTGTTTTGTTAGAGTCATTAGTATTGTTTTCCATGATTACAAATCTTAATTTGAGGTTTTACTCAGGTACTTTGCCAAAATAAAAGTTTTTTGTCTTAAACGAACTGTCAGATTTATAAGATTTATTTTCAAGTATTCATCAATTACAACTATATTGTACACTGTTTTCGTATTCTCTCTTTCAAACACCATGACTTTAGACTTACTTACATTCATCATTAACTCATTCTTTACACATACTTGGTTCATCCTAGACACGAGAGACTGTAGATCTTCCATACCTTTAGAAATCAGCACCGCATCATCAGTTATCATATACAATTTGGGTGGTTGGTATAGGGTACCGCCACTCTGGGAACCGTTTATTGGATAACCGAAACCTCTGCCTTAGGTCACCCCAAGTGGTTCGCTACGTTTGGTGACTTAGCAGGAGTGCCCGGGTTCATGAGGTGAGGTTTGTCCAGATCTTGGCGGCCAATGTGTGCAGGATCGAGAAAGACAGGCTGAGGGAGGTCTTTTATCCTCTCCAGTCGGAATCTCATCGCCTTGCACCCCGGTTGGAGGGATGGATTCATACGTCCGTTACGCCTGGATGTACTGACCATCAGATTCCTACCCACCCCTCATATCTATTTCCTTCTCAGAACTTCCTCTCCTTAAAAAAACCCTCACAAAAAAATACAACAGGCAACATGAATTATGCTTACATATATGTATTATACTTTTTAACCACATCATGTTCAAAATTATCCATTGAAACTAATAAAGAAAACAGAAGAAACAAAAACAATCAAAATCAATATATACTCACTCCTTTCATTGCCTCTTGGTTGGAAGTCTTTTGCAGTTGAACAAGACCTGGTCAGTCTGTTGGCAGAAGTCTGCAGTTTGGCCATAGGTTCAACCTTCTTCTTCAGGCCGGCGGCGTTGCTGGGATTGTTATTGCTGTTGTTGTTACTGTTATTGCTGAGGTCCGGTCTGCGCGCATCCCGGGAGGTGGCTCGAGGGCGGGTTTGGCTCGTGCCGCGTTCTGTGTTAAACTTGCGCCGCATTTCCGGAGTACCTGGAAAAGAAATAAATAAGTTGTTGTTTATGCGAATACAACGCAGCAACACATAAACTCAAGCAAGTCTGTTTTGGAATGCACTCCTTGTTTCATCCACACCATCGATACAATAACTATAGATTAGCCGTCCCATACCTAATTTCCGCATAAAAAAGATGTTCTGCAGTCATGATCGCAACCTTGGATTACGAATGCGAATGGTCAGATGCTACGTGTTTTCGGTATTATTTTATGGAATGGAAGCATGGACGCTTATTGAAGAACTGATAAGACGACTTGAGGCATTCAAGATGTGGATCTACAGAAGAATGCTCAAAATACGCTGGATGGACCAAGTTACGAATGAAGATGTTGTCTTCAAACTCCGCAAATACATTTTTGGCGTCATTATTTATTTCATGAAAACAAATAACTTTGTAAACACCACTATCACTATATTACGAATATGTTATGGTTCAGATGAATAAAGAAAAATAAAACTTTTGAATGTAGCTATAACTTTGTGGTTATCCATTATAGATGCTTTCTTACTTCTACTGGGTTTTCTTTGTCATGCGTTATGATGGAGCCCAGGTATGTAAACTCTTCCACCACTTCGAAATTATAAGTGTCTTTAAATTTCAATTTATCTTTTATTCTATTGTGTGGGGTTCTGGTTTGCATCATGATTTTAGTTTTATTCTCATTGATTTGCAAACCCACCTCTCTTGCCGAGTCTCTAAAAACCTCTCTTACAGCCTGTAGGGATCTTTCGAGAATGTCAAGGTCAGTATGTCTATTCCACAGATATTCCAGCGATGGTATGGCGAGTCGCACAGAGTTCGACTAATATTTGTAATTATGTTACATATTCGCTATTGTGTAATAACATTTTTTTGTTGATCCCGGACCCCGGTTGGTTGATATTGACATCTTAATAATAGTCTTTGTCATCAATGTCATGATCTAACTCATTGCCTGTGATACTGAGATAAAAACAAAACAAAAGGTAAAAACCAATGCGATCTTTTGACCGTGAGATAATGCATTTTCTTTGTGATAAATGTTTTCGTCAACCAATATTTTTGGTTCCGGTGTCATTTTTAACCCGGCGTCGATGACGCTGGGTCACAATGACCCGAGGCGATTTAAAACGGCCGTATTTTTTTTTCCCGTCAACCGTTCGGCTTGAGCGCTTGAGTAGCTGGAGATACAACCCTTCTACCTGCACCGCCGGCGTGCTCAGTGCGACGCCGCTTGGGGAAGGAGATACACGTGCGTCAAGTTAAAATGGGTACACATGACCTATAGTTGAAATGAAATTCTATATAGTTATTTTTTCATAGTTGATTTTGCATGTGTTTCTTACTAAGATAATAAAAAGTTGATTTATAAAATATACTGGTATTATATTTTTTTTTATGAGCAAAGAACCCATAAAGAATAAATAAAATTTCAAAATCAAGATAACCCTTTCAGTTTTGGTACAACCCTTCGTTAAAATTCGGGTCACGGTGACCCGGCCTCGTTGACCGCGTAATTATTTTCACATCATTGACGCCGGGTTAAGACCCACACGTCTTGTCACATTCACACAATTTATAACATCTCATAAACTGATTGTCCTAACGAACAATGTCGGGTTCGGAAAAAATCACGAAATATCACGGGAGGGGGGGGGGGGGTATAATAAGATATCACGTGTATTTATTTTACGTAATAATATTCTGAAAATTTTAAAATACTAAAAAAAATACACCTGATTTGAAGGGGAGGGGGGGGGGGGGGGGAGGGGGGAAGGGGGGGAGGGGGGGGGGGGGGGGGGGGGGGGGGGGGGGGGGGGGGGGGGGGGGGGGGGGGGGGGGGGGGGGGGGGAGGGGGGGGAGGGGGGGAGGGGGGGGAGGGGGGGGAGGGGGGGGGGAGGTTTAGTCTAAAACCTCACCACATAACACCAGGCGGGAGGTTAAAAAGTTGCTAAAAAACATCACGTGATTAATGGAAGACCCCTAACTATGCAAACGTAAGAACTGTTTAAAATTTTGTGTCAGTTTTTTATTTCTTTTAAAAGCATGTATGTACGAGGGGAGGTCCAAAAGTTCGTGGAATGGAGGGGATGAAGTGGGGATAGGGGCTCTCGTTTAGTGTCATACTAATTGGTGACTCATCATTAGTATATAAATTAAGTTTCAGCCCTTTTACGTCATTCGTTTACGAATATTCGGCTGCTAAACAAGTCAATGCGGAAGAAAACTGAAACTATGGAGAAAATTTAACACCATGCTGTGATAAAATTCCTTACCAAGCAAGGAAAGAGCGCTCAGACCATTTTGAATGAAATGCAAACCGTTTATTCGGAATAGTGCTCTAGTAAACCAATGATTTACAAGTGGCATGGTCTTTTTAAACATGGTCGGGAGTCGATTGAAGACGACCCCCGCTCAGGAAGGCCAGTTGAGGCCACCACATCAGACATCGTCGAAAAAGTGGAAAAAATTGTACTGGAGGTCACCCGTTTGAAGAAAAAACAGTAATCTGCATTAGTTGAAGCATCAGATACCACCATTTTGCGAATCCTACATGACCACCTGGGTAAGACAAAAGTCAGTGCAAGATGGGTACCGAGATTGCTCATGCCGCTTCAGAAACAACAGCGCGTCGATGCATCAAAACAATTTTTGGAGGTGTGTGGAGACGAACCTGCACTGATTTTGGAGCGGATTGTTACCGGAGATGAAACATGGGTTCATCACTTTGAGCCTGAGTCCAAACAATAGTCCATGCAATGGCATAAAAAGGGTACACCACCGCCAAAGAAATTCAAAGTGTCAGAGTCGGCTGGAAAGTTGATGGCTACTGTTTTTTGGGATTGTGAGGGGATAATATTCATTGATTACAAAGAAAAGGGAAGGATCATAACCGGAGAATACTACGCAACGATACAAGAGAAATTAAATGAGGCCATCAAAGAAAAACGTCGAGGAAAATTGACCAAGGGTGTGTTGCTCTTGCAAGACAACGTGCCTGTTCACAAGAGCAGAGTTGCAATGACTGCTCTGCACAAGCATGGCTTCGAAACACTAGTCCACCCACCCTACAGTCCAGATCTGGCCCCAAGTGATTTTTATTTGTTCCCCAATTTAAAAAAAGACTTAAGGGGAAGGAAATTTTCAGACAAAAATGAGGTAAAGCAGGAAATTTTGGCTCATTTTGAGACAAAAGATAAAAAATATTTTTACGATGGTTTAGAAAAATTAATTCATATATCTAATAAATGTATTCAGCCTAAGGGTGATTATATTGAAAAGGAAAAATAGATTTATTGTTTCATTTGATTTAAAACCCTTTCATTCAACGAACTTTTGGACCTCCCCTCGTAGCTTGTTTTGATATTTTACATAAACATTTATTATTTCTATTGTTCATACGAAGCAGATATTTTGCGACGTGACATAATTTAAAATAAAACAATAACTTGGTAAAAACATCTCTCATGTATTCAAATTTCTTGGTGACCGTGTTTCCTTTTGAGAATCTACTTTTTCATTTATTGAAAAAGAGAAAATCAGAAACATACTGTGTTGGACACGAGGTCCACCGTTCGCGGAACTACTAGTTTTATTAAATACGCTAGCATTGATTAAGTCAGTATTCATTTGGAATCTGCTCGCTGATAATATGATTTTGCAAGGTTTGTTAGGCGTACATGAATCTCAATACCACTACAGTCAGTTTACTTTCATCTTTTCTCTTCCAGTCTATAGCAATAAGTAGACTTTAAATTGATTAAAATAAAGTTAAAAAATTTACCTGGACATCTGGGAGAGTTTGCCGGCGCCGAATTCTGCGATCTCAAATCCGGCGAATCCAACCTCGCCCTCCTCAGAGCAAAAGCCCGGTTATACCTCGTCCCGCCCAACACCTCTCCACCTCCCGGATCCCCTCTCCTCAAACTGCGCCTGTCATAGTCCGAGTAGAACCCTCCCGTGGAAATATTATCCGAATCCTCGGAAAGATAATCAACTTCCGGCGTGTTATTTCTGGCCTGCAGATCGTTGTTGATCTGCGAAAAGTTCTTATTCGAACGGGTGTTTCTTGCAATCGGCGATCCCATCGGATTATTTTTAACATCGTTGTTACTGTAAACATTGTTGTTTTTATTGACGACGTTGAACGAACTCGATCGTCTGATCGGGGAATTTGAAATAGCTGTCGTATGTGCTGCGTTAACATGTTTATTATGTAACTTTGTGTTGATTTGGGAGGCTGTATCACTGCCTCCCCTCGTGTGGTTGCTACGCAAAGCATTCAACACTTTATTGTTGCTCGGCAATGTATTTCTAGCGATTATTTGATCAATATTTCGACCCCTAGCATTTGCAATATCGTGTTTCTTATCAGAATTGAGGCTTTGTGTCATGATGTTGGCGGTTTTATAATATCCCATAACGTTGTGCAGTGTGTCGATAAAATCGCGAGTGTTCCGTGCGTCGAAACTGCGGTTTCTAACGTGAGTTCTATCTGCGTTTCTAACACTTTCCGATACTTCTAACCGTCCTGTTACGACGTCGGGTCCTCTGGTTCTGTTATATCGATGCACAGGCGAACTTTGATCGCTTTTAATTAAACCTGTATCGGTATCCAGCGATTTAGAAGCACCTAGATTGGATAGCAGCAATCTCGTGTTTGCGGTTGCGCTTTGATTGCCGGTTATGAAATAGCGTCCGGGGTTTCGTAATGGGCTAGTTTCGCTACTGTCGCAAGTGTTGTTATTTCTTCTATGCAGTCTGTAGTTTAGAGAATTGGATCGGCTCAATTGCGAGACGGGAAGTTTGGTGAAGTTGTTGCATTTGTCCGTTGGCGATATATTGTGGTTGTTGTATTCGCCGCGGTTGACGTTTGAGTTGTCCGTGTGCGGCGTTGATTTGTTGTTGTTGCCTTTTTGCAGTTTGGCTTGCAAGTTGGAAATGACGCTTTGCGTGCTGGCGAGGTAGGATTCAGTGTCCGGCGTTGAAGATAAAATGTCCTGTAAAGAAGAGAAGAAAATATACATTAACAAAGGGTGAGATAAAAACATTTATTTCTTTACATATACATTTTTTGTTAACTCCGCACAATTGTCCCAACTGTTCGAAGCCAGTGCGACTGTGGTACCCAAAGATATTGAAATATAAATAGATGTGTTATCTGTAGTTTTTACTAGGTGGGACTGCGCTTCCGGGTGTCACCGATATTGTTTACCAATTAGCAAATAAACTAAATGAACGAATAATTAACGAATAAAGCAAACTAACGTTAAATTAAATTAATGAAGTCTTTCCGTATTCAAACTATATTGTTAACCAATACCAATGCACACCTTCAAAATATCAACGAAATGAACAAATTCTTTTCGTATGCAAGCTACTCTAATTAGGTCGTAGTCCGCCGACAGTTGCGCGGACACCATAGCATATCTCTTTTGTATTTGAATATCTTTGGTGGTACCTCTAGTACGTTGTATGGCTGAAGGGAGTGGGGAAGGGACAGAGATGGGGAAGAGGAAGTACCAGGTTTTTCAGATCTGGTCACCAAGCATATAATTTACGAGGCAGCTACGGGTACCGCCGCCCCAGATACCGTTTTTTGGATAACCAACACCCCTGCCATAGGTCACCCCAAGTTCGCTACGTTTGGTGACATAGCAGAGGTGCCAGGGTTATGGGGAGAGGTTTGTCTAGGTCTTGGCGGCGGATGTGTGTGCCCACCCATTGCGTGGTGTACTAGATCGGGAGAGTCTGGTTGAAGGAGTCCTTTTGACTTCTCCAGCTGAACTCATCGATTTACACCGCAATGGGAGGAATGGATTCATCGTCCGTCACTTCTGGACACACTAACACCCAGATTCCTACCCAACACTCCCTCCCCAAAACCTTTGCCTAAAAAGACCCCCCACACAGCATCCCCAAAGACATGGGCCCCAAGGGAAATTGTGTGGAGCTAATGTTAAAACAAAAAAAGCTAAATCCATTATAGGCAATGTTCCAATTCTGAAATCTCTTACCAGGGCGATGCTGAAAGTACCTGTCTTATTTAAATGTAATTTAAATTTACAATAAATACACATTTAAATTTATATGCGTTTTATTGTAAATTATGGCGAGCCACAAAGTTAATGCTTTTTACAAATATGCAATTTAAATTTTTAACTAGCTTTGCTATCCCACTTTATCCATGTTTCAACACTCTGTTAACACTTTTTTTTTTACATGAGCTCCACACAGGAGGCCCTGAGGAAAATAATTTCCCCCAGGGCCTATGTCACCTTTGGGGATGCTGTGTGGAGGGTTTTTAAGGAAAGGAAGGAGAGGAGAGTTGTGGGAAGGAAAAGGGTGGGTAGAAATCTGGGGTTTAGTATGTCCTGGTCATCCGCCTCCAAGACCTAGACAAACCTCACCCCATGAACCCGGGCACCCCTGCTAAATCACCAACCTGCTAAATCACTAAATAGCGAACCACTTGGGGTGACCTATGGCAGAGGTGTTGGTTATCCAATAAAGGTTCCCAGGGCGGCGGTACCCATTCCCGCCTCCCAAATTTCTCTCTCTGAACTGAAAAACTCTGTTCTTAATGAACAATTGAAAAATATGCGCAAATAATATTTGTACTATTTTTTTGGCAGCTAAATAAATATTTAAAAGCTCCATAGCTCATGATGGATATGGTGTTACCATATGAAATCCAACAACAGAATAATTCCAAAATCAAAAGACAGAAAAATCAACGCAAATTTCATGACGACAGAGTTCACAGTTTGAGAGTTTTTCGTGTCTCAAACAGAATTAATTATACTTAACAGATAAATTTATTAAAATTTATTTTGCAATTAACAGTGTTCAACTAAATTTACTCATTAAATTAATAAACAATTTAATTTCGTAGGCAATTGTCATATTTCGTTATGTGACACCCAACATAAAAATAAAACATATTTTTTCAATTAAAATCAAATGTATTTAAATTGTAGGGCGGAAATTGTACCCGCGACCTCCGAAACTAAACGATTTTCCACTAGACCGCGGCGCACCTTTCAAATAACATCATTATATTATTCATTATGGAAGGTTTTCACGTTAAATTTCAAGGCTAATTTAATAGAAAATTCTAAACATCATTTTCGGATACGATGGAGCAGAGATCCGCAACCTTTTTTCACCCACGGTTGGTGAGTAAATTCCCGGGAATTTATTTTTAGGGAATATTGCCGAAACTTGACGAATTATCGTATAAACTGTGAAATATCCTTGAGGTTATTTCCTACAGGGAAATTTCACGTTATTTACAAATGCATCGTATGAATTAGAGCACGCTGAGGTCAGAACTTGTAAAATTTTTGGAAAATACCAAATAGTAAATACGGTATACGTGACCAGTAATATAATATTTTGTAAAATATGTATGTATAAATAACTCCATATTATTTATATTACAATAAATTTTTTTTTAAAATGCGCACCACCTATTGCAAAATTTTACACAAAGTCAGAGCCCACCAATATATGTATATAGAAACCTTCGCGGACGTGCGCACAACAACTCACCAAAGTTTCATCACAATCGATGAATAGTATAAGAAATAATTTCATAACGCCAGAGCTCACTGTTACATAAAGAAACCATCGCGGGCATGCGCACATTAAATCCCCATAGTTTCATCGCAATCGGATGAATGATTAAGGAACGCATAAGGGACAAAGAAAGAAATATTCATTTTATATATTAACCACTGGATCTCTTTTTGCCACAATACGGCACTATTTAAAATGCCTCGGATTGCTTTGTTGCCAATTTTGACAAATTTTTCCCTTATTTTTAAGTAATTTAGTAGAAGTTTACGATTTTATAATATTTTTTTTATAAATCATACAAATATGTGATAATCTACAAAAGATAGATGAATTCATTTTTTTTTTACAGTGAATGCCGCACAAGAATCTCAACTGATCCCGTCTGGAGCCAGTGAGACTATGGCATCCCCAATTGGGATATGTTGTGAGGCTGAAGGTAGTGGGGAGGGGAAGGAGGTGGGGGAGAGAAAGGTTGGGAAGTACCTTGCTATTCAGATCTGGTCACCAAACACGGCTAAAGCCATTTTCAAGCAACATTTCAATTCTGAATGGTGGTCTTACACCAGGGCGATACTGATAGTATCTTCCACTCTGGAACATGCCGCAAATATACTATATATTATTTTAAAATGAATTAATTGTGAAATAACACAAATCAATCAAATAAAATTTATTTGCGCATGCCGGGTTCGAACCCGCGACCTCCAGATTGTGAGTCAAGAGTCTTACCCACTGGACTACGGAGGTCGTCAAATTGGCTATATAGAACTATAATCAGTTTGTATGTCTCCATAATAAAATTCGGAGGTATTTTTTAATGTGAGCGAAAAATATTCAACCAAAAAATCTCGAGCAATCGGAGAAAAAAGTTTTAAATTGCGCTGTCGCTCCAGTGGTTAAGATTTAAATAATAAATTTAGCCAATAAATAATTGCCAAAGTTGTCTTTAAAATCATGAACAAATGAATTCCATTATGTCCTATTTTTTATAGTTTAAAACACAAGTGCATAAAGCAGCACATATACGTACTCGATATTTGTTACACCTTTTGTTAAAAAACATAATAATTATCCAGTTTGGTCGGATAGTATTTTATTTTGTCTTCAAATTGACTTCAAAAATACCTTTAATAATAAGTTGGTATGAATATCAAATGAATTTATATACAGTGTCCATTTTTATTATCCTTGATGCATTTGAATGTAAATATGTTTTATACTTTGTTAATCGGTGGTACATCCTCTCTGCACAACCTTTCGGGGTCACCTAGTTATATTTTGTGTAATTAGGTATACCGTATTTTACCTAAACCGGCAGCATGTTGTATATAAGTATGCCAGGGGGCAATTGTCGGCGGATCAACTGTCAAGGAACCCCATTTTACAAAGAGCAAAGACATTACACATAGTTCCGTGGTACACTGGTTTTGGACCACTGCGATGAGCCATCAAATACGTATTAGAGAAATCGGCAACAATTGCCGTAGAGTTTCGTGTTATATTGGTTGACCCTGACCTGAGAGGAAAACGATGATTAAAAAATATGAATATACATTAAGCTCCCAATAAAAAGGATAATAAAAATTGGAATTTTTTTTAAGCGGCAGCATTACGAAATTCTACCGTTTTATAACATATTTCACTTGAACACTTTAAGTTTTTAAGTTTCTACAAATATATATTTTTGAAGACAATATCTACATAAAATACATACAATAGCCACGACGAATCGGTAATTATATGAAATTCCCGCGATAGAAAAAAATTTCAAAGTATGCTCCGAAAATTATTATAAACAGGTTTTTTCTGTTATTGTACAAGTTATATGTATGAAAAAAATCAGTGTTTCTTTAAATGCCATTTAAGACATTTCCCACGAAATTTTTGCTCTTTTTAAACGAGTCGTGATCTACTCTTATTTATCGGAGACGCGCGGATGCGCGGGGTTTGTCCGCATGCGCGCGGAAAATTTTTCGAAAAAAATATGTTTGACTGCGTTTTTGACCCTTCTACGTACAGAATTTGTATAAAGGACAAGGTCAGAATCGCTTGCGCCAACATTTACCCATAAGATAGGCAAAAATTTCCTTCACCTGGCAACCCTAGAATATTTTTAAACGATTTGATCTGTGGCATCAAAATGTCAAATTTGCCGCAATTCTTTCTGTCAAAGTCCGATGCGTGTTACTTGACGAAAACATCGTAAAACCTATTAATTTACGTAATTAACGCAAGTAATGTTGTTTTAGTACATAGTTTATTGTTCTAGGAATGTGTTTCGGTCAATAAAATATACGATAGCTCAAAATTAATCCACAAAAAATTCAATTCAAAATTCAAAGTGGTGCTTTGTTAGGAAATTTCCGTGTTTTTCCTGGCCTATAACAGGTTAAACATTTTCACAATTTTTGCTTAAACATTATCGTTTTTAATATAAGCGCGCTCCCTCTAACATTCGTATTTATATATATTCTCTTCTTCTATTTGAGCGCTTACTACCGGGCCTTAATAATACCGCGCCATCGATCAAATTGAGGATTATTGCGAGGCAGAAGGGATATAACCAACTAACTAACCATAACGCCTTTCTCCGCAGGGGTAGGCAGAGACAATACTTTAATTTTTTAACATTTTTTCCGGATAACTAAAAGATTAAAAAAACTTTTGGCGCCAGGTATACGCTTCGACGCATTTTTAAATGCATCAACCAGCTGATGTTAACCTCCTGCCGACCGATTTCATTTCAAATTTGACCTTAAAATTCGAACTTTTGACCCAATTTAGGTCCCGTTCACACTTCCGTTTAAAATACGAAACGACAAAAAAATCGGAGGTCGGACGACCTGTTCACACCTCCGTTTAAAAATTGGAACGATAAAAAATCGGTCAAGTTTTGGAGGAGAAAACGAGGGGATACAAAACCTAGATTTTGACGATTTTATTTAGGTGGGTATAATCAGGCTGAGGTGCAGTTGTCCCTTTTGCTCAGTATTCGATGGAGTAACGGCGACAGTGACAGCAACAGTTTGAAATATACATATTTAAACGACAATATACCCTAAAATATACTCAGAATCTTAAGGAAGTAAGTAAAAAGAAGCCGTGCATACAAATTTCGACTCGCGACCCGTGTATTGGACGGACCTACTGTCGAATTTGCCCTATCAAAGAAAAGAAGAAAAATAATGCGTAAATCTTAACGACGTAAGTAAAGAAAGCGTGTAAACAAATATGCGCCCGCGGCACGGCGTATTGGCCAGACGTAAGGTCGAATTCACCCTAGCAGGCTTAAAGATTCGACCTTTCCGCCGGGTTCATTTTAATTAATTCTGAAGAACGTGTTCCTAATATTGAAGATGTTTTTAAATGAATATCTCCCAAAATTATTAATTCATCGCCTAGAAAAATAAAATCTGGTGCTCACCGCTAACTTTATAGCTGAAAAACGGATTATGAAGTTTTAAAATCGTTGTACGTAAAATATATTAATGGTAAGGTATTGTTTTTATTAATCTTAAATATAAATAACTTACATCCCCAGGTGTCGGTTTGAAAAAAAAAAATTGGTTAAGAATTCACCGGATATGATTTTTTTAAATTATTTTATTTATTTATTTATATATGCATATATGTATATTATATTACATTACAAAATGATACTTTGTCTGTCCAAATGCGAAGGATACCCGTTTCAGGACAGCCAAATTGTATATTTAGTTCATAATATTCTTAACAAAGGAATGGTTTCGTTCCAGATATCACAGGAATTTGCTGCTGAAAGACAACTTTTGAGAACATTAAAAATTGTATTCTGAACGAAGGGATGGTTTCATAATGTCTTTGAAAGAATCCAAGGATGTGATATTGTTTTCACGGTCATTTTGGAGAAAATTAATAATTGCATTCAGAGTGAATGAGTGGTTTCTTTAGTGAGATCAAAGAAGGAGATTCTTTCCAGGCCATTTTAGAGAACATTTACAATTGCATAATTAGAATTTACAGATTTATAAACCAATATTTACATATGAATTCCCAATGTATTTATGACTATTTAATTTTAATGAAGTACCTACTATAATTTTTAGAATTTCTTAAATAGTAGAAATTACACAATTATAAACCAAATATATGACAAATTATTTTTTTTCAAGCTCGTTTTGGAAACATTAATTTATTTAGTTACTTTTGAGCAAACAAAAATTATTAGAGTAGCGTACCGCCTTAATTAAATTTCTCTACGCCTGCGCTCCTCTTAAAACGAACAGTAAAACAAAATAAGTTTGCTATGTTTGAAGAAATAAATTATTAATTTATCCGGCCGTCTCATTTAACAGTGCGCCCGCTGTAGATTACAGTACACCTCACAGCTCACAGGTATAATCATGTAAAGTGCAAGCGCATCGTCATGGTACAATTATTTAGGGACGGGCCAAACGTAAATCGCTCATTCAAATTGGCCTAGGCGTTTTGTTAATACCGTTTGGAGTGGCGGATGTCGATAAACTGGGCAGGTACTGTATTTTAATTTGCAATTATGATTTTTGAAATGAAAACTTGTTTAGCACCGTTGTGATTTGAAACTCGATGAAACGGAAGCGAGCGACACTAAACAGAGACAAACACATACATCTATAGGATTTATCCTGCCATAGAATGATATAGCAATAAAATATTTGTTTTATTCACGGTTACTAGGTTCCAATATAATACGATAAAACCACGGTCCCACGCTGTTCCCCTTTAATCTAGTGGTATAAAGCGCCTGACGAATCTTTGCAGACATTCAGCCGACCGGGGATCGAATCCCACGAAATCCAAAGAAAGATAAGTTTTATTTTTGTAAAATCAATATCCAATCAATTTGGTAGGCGGGAATGGGTACCGCCGCCCCGGGAACCTTTATTGGATAACCAACACCTCTGCCATAGGTCACCCCAAGTGGTTCGCTACGCTTTGGTGATTTAGCAGGGGTGCCCGGGTTCAAGGGGTGAGGTTTGTCTAGGTCTTGGAGGCGGATGACCAGGACACACTGAACCCCAGATTCCTACCCACTGCTTAAACCCTTTTCCTTCCCAGAACTCTCCTCTCTTTACTTTCCTTAAAAAAAACCTCCATACAGCATCCCCAAAGATGACATAGGTCCTGAGGGAAATTATTTTCCTCAGGGCCTCCTGTGTGGAGCTCATGTAAAAAAATCTTCAAACCTGTCCAAAATGAACAGGCAAAAGAAAGCGACATCTAGCGACTCCGAAGAAAAAACCACAAATAATAATAAAATGACCAAATGTATAGGAAAAATTGCACTGGAATTCGACGACAAAAATATGGATAAAATCATCCTTCACATTGATAAAAAAAGTGCTTCGCAGTCTCCCCACTTGGTCTACGGTAGTTTTCTGAAGGTTTCACTTCTACCGCGTGTGAATTGCACTCTAATTTTATTTTTGTTCAGAACAGAACAGATTCCTAAGACTTACAGAATTTAAGAAAAAAGGTTATTTTTAAAACCGCAACAAATTTGTGAAAATATTACATTTTTATTACTTTTGAAACTGAAGCATTTTTAATATAATAATAAAGTACAATAAAGCCAATAACACATAGGTATAGTAAAAATACACATTTGAAGTAACAAGACAATCATCATCGTATTATTGAAAAAATACATACTTATAAGTTCGTTTTGGTAATATCTTTTATGTTGGATCTGCCTTGGCTAGTAATCCAAGACTTGGTGTCAGATTTATATTTATGATACATTGTGTTTGGTCTAATGGCCAGTGGAAGTGCACTGTATAGTTTGTTGCAAAGTATCTAAAAATTTTTGGCCGAAAGTTGTTTTAGCAAAAGGGATAAGTAAGAGATTATGCCCTTTGGTTCTAGTATCTTGAGCAGTTTGGACAATTTCAAAGGTAGTTAGAGTTATGCTAGTATGTTTTTGACATAAAGTTGCCTAATGTCCAAGACAGATTTCATCCGAACTGCTTTAATCTTTGTAATTAGTTGACCAATGGCGGCAGCGTTAGTTCCTCCCCAGGCTATAATACCGTACTCGATTAAATATTGACATAGCGCGTAATAAATTGTTTTGAGTTGATTCAAGTTAAGAAAGTAGCGAATATGTCCAAAGAAGTAGGATTGATTTTCTAAGTTTGTTTGCTGTAGTGATAATATGTTCTTTCCACTTTAAATTACCGTCAAAGATAATACCTAAGTATTTGATTTTAGTCACCCGTTCTAGGTTAGGGCAATCACATAATATATTAGCGTTAGTCAGGGGGCAAGCACATATTTTAATTTGATTTACTGGAGTACTTAATGAAGGATTTATGCTAAACTCAATGTATTTAGTTTTTGTCACATTTTATAATAGTGATTTATAAAAAAAACGTGCATAAAATTTGCCTAGTGGGACCACTACTACATATACAATAAACAGGTGACAGGTGATATTATCAACAGCTGAAAACACAGGTGTGTCCTTTGTCTATGTGTTGTCTCTCAACCGTGAAACGATTGTAATATATCGTACGTATCATTGTGTACCCGAATACCTACGAGTACCTGGCAGAGCCGGGTCAAGGTGTTCTAGCACCTGAACATCAAAACTAACAAACCATCGCAGACAGATTACTCAGTCACATCACCTCAGGGCCTCCTGTGTGAAGCTAATATAAAAAATTCTTATGTATAAATATACATAAGAATTTTTTATATTAGCTTCACACAGGAGGCCCTGAGGAAAATAATTCCCCTCAGGGCCTACGTCATCTTCGACGATGCTGTGTGGAGTATTTTTAGGGAAAGGAAGGGGATGAAGTAGTGGGAAGGAAAAGGGTATGAGGGGTGGGTAGGAATCTGGGGAGTCAGTGTGTCCAGGAGTGACGGACGTATGAATCAATCCCTTCCACTGCGGGTAAAGCGATGTTCTGAGAGTCCTGCTGGAGAGGTCTTTCTCAACCAGATCCGGCCTGCCATGGGCAGACCCATTTGGCGCCAAGATACGAACAAACCTCATCCCATGAACCCGGGCACCCCTGCTAAGTCACCAAACGTAGCGAACTTTTAGACATTTTACATTGATATTGTTTTCAATTTGGGAGGCGGTATGCGTACTGCGGCTCAGGGAACCATTTATTGAATAACCAACACCTCTGCCATCGGTCAACCCAAGTGGTTGGCTACGTTTGGTGAAATAGCAGGGGTTCCCGGGTTCATGGGGGTCATTTGTCATTTGACCATTTGTTCATTTGTCCGGATCAGGGCGGCGGATCCGTCTGCTCACCAACTGCATGGCAGGCCGGATTGAGAGAGATTGGTTGAGGGAGATATTTTGACCTCAGCAGGATTTTGACCGCAGTGGAAGGGATGAATTCATTCGTCACTTCTGGACACACGGACCCCTAGATTCCTACTCACCCCTTTCCAGAACTTCCTCTCCTTTATTACCCTAAAAAGACCCTCCACTTGAGGGTAATTATTTTCCTCAGGGCCTCCTGTGTGGAGCTAATGTAAAAAAAAAAAACTAGTGTGCTTCAGACCACACGACTGAAGTAAAACTTGACTAACTTGTATCTCCCTCTCAACCTCCGTTCGCCTCCCCCGATCACACTTTTCATAACGCTCTCGTCACACATTCACCAGCTTACTCCCCAAGTCAAGCGTGCGTAAAGGCCCGACCGTTCGCCTCGCCCGATCACACTTTTCGTAACGCTCTCGTCACGCATTCACCACCTTACTCCCCAAGTCAAGCGTGCGTAAAGAAGTTTAACTTCAAAAAGAACCACTTGGGGTGATTACCGACACCTATGGCAGAGGTGTTGGTAATCCAATAAATGGTCCCCGGGGCGGCGCTACCCGCACCCGCCTCCAAATCAAAAAAAATATAAATGTAAAAACTCTTTATTGTTTATTTTATTTAAGGAGAAAACACAGATACAGACAATAATTAACAAAACAATATTATGAACAATAACTTGAGAATTCGCCTGCATACTGCACCCCAACTATTTCTCACTGATTGACTTGATAAATAATGATTTTCAAATGC
Source organism: Limnephilus rhombicus (assembly GCA_929108145.2). NCBI lineage: Eukaryota > Metazoa > Arthropoda > Insecta > Trichoptera > Limnephilidae > Limnephilus > Limnephilus rhombicus. Next base: position 6,996,900 of record OV815298.1, read on the forward strand.
ATTTTTATACATGTTCCAAAATAAATCATAATTAATAATGAATCGAAAATTATTTAAAAAGAAGCACATAAAAAGTAAGGTGAATGATACATGAGTTATCTTTTTTTATGGGAAAACAGCCTTCAATTTTCTACCAAAAGTGCTATAGGTATCAAAAAATATATAGAAATCCTTAAGGTGATGGTTTTTATTAAAAAATTCGCACATTCTTCTGATTGGATCCCTGACACCAGCATTTGTACGTGTCCGGTTAATGTGGAATAAGCCGTTAAGCCTAGTTGTTCTGGGTGGTATTTTAAAATTAATTAGTTTGAGTAAGTCAGGACAGTCGATACCGTTGTTTCAGATTTTATACAGGGTCATTAGGTCAAGGTATGTTCGCCGGTTAGATAGAGTGGAGACGTTATATTTCGAGAGCATATTTGTGTATCCCCGTTTAGGTGCGCTCATTCTGTAATTGAGGCAACGCAGAAATTTCTTTTGAACATTTTCAATATTTTCTTTATAGATACCGTAAAGTGGAGTCCATAAGCCTATAAGACCTATAAGCCCTTTTTTTGGAGATCGGTGGTGCAATTTACTTCGATTTTTATGTTCATTGGCATCTTAGGGATAAGGTAAGTGAATATCCGTTGCCCATTTTTATTTATAATTTTCAGAATGGACAAACACCCATTTTTACTAAATCTAATGCCACGTGTGATCTACTTTTTCTTTAATAATAATAATAATTGGATAATTTATAAAGCGCCGTTTTTGTGAAAAATCACCTCAAGGGCGCTGTACAATTTATTAGGAATGCTTAGGTTCTAACTAATTTTACTATTTACAAACGGATACAGAAACATACTTACCTGGCAGGTCACTTCCAATAAACACACTTTAATTAGAAAGTTTATGCTTGGAGAAGATACGGCTTTGCACGCGGAGGACATTACAGTTAACACACTGGACATTGCATGATTTTACATTATTTGTTACCCTCATAACTGTTAGTAATACATTGATGAATAGATTAGTGGCAAAAGTAGAGTCGGTATTTATTTTAAAATACTGGAGAATTTGACTATTGGAGATTAGTGGCAAAAGTATAAATTAATTATTACAAGCAATAATTGTCAGCCTGAAACACTCATTTACATTGAAAAATCTTCCGAGAAAAGATACTTGCCGCCAACGGGACTTGAACCCGTGTCCTTCCGATTGCCGGTCGAATGCTCTGACCACTGAGCTATGGGGGCTTATCAAATACCCGCCAAATAATTCAATATATACTAGTGTTTCATTCAACAATTACTGCTTGTTATATTTTTTCCACCTGAAAACAACCAACTTTATTTTTGCGAAAAAGACATTGTTAGTGTTGATAGTTATTTTAAAATACTGGAGAATTTAGGACTCTTTAGGGCTGGAGAATGTTCATGAAATGACCTTCACAAACGCTTACATTTTTTTTTCTCTTTCGCAACATCTCTACGTATTATAAATATAAGTCCTCCGCGGCGTCTGTCTGTCTGTCTTTTCGCGATAAACTCAAAGATGGCAGTGGTTAGAAAGGTTGGATAACCATCCAGTAGATGGCGTTGTGTTTAATTGGCCACAGCAACGCGTGGCCGGGTCAGCTAGTAACATTATAAATGTGAGGTGAAAAGTAATACTTAAGTAAGATGTAAAAAGAAAAGAATGATAAGTGATGAAAAGAATGATAAGTAAACTCTCTTTAAAAGAATTAACTCTCTTTAAAAGAATTACCACTCTTCCAATCACCCTTCTGTTCTAATTCTATTCATAATATGTATTTTACCTGAAATATCCTTGTAACTACTATATTCATTTATGTACGCCTGTCTCGACACAGGCATACCCTAGTGAGACAGGCATACAAATAAAACCATTGTAAATATATTTTATTATAGATAAATAAATAAAAAAAATGAGTACCTAGTAAGTAAAAAAGCAAAAAGTAAAAACGTAAGAAATAAAATAGTAAAAAGTATAAATAAGGTAGAAGAGTAAGAATAAGTAAAATATTCAAAATTTTAAGTAACCTTTAAAAATAAAAAACTAGTTAAAAATTAGTTAACCTTAAAATTTTACTTAACAAAAAAGAGTTGGTAACTTTGAAACGCCCGAACATATTTTCATGAATTGTAGCCAAGAACCATCTCGATCACGTCAGCTTTCAAACAAGTATATTGAATCCGACAATAGGCTTTCGTAAACATTTTTAAACCATAATATCCCTAGAGCAGTTAATATAATAACTGACTCATAATAATTTTACGTCTCTTCTTCGTGCGTGAATACTTTTGCCTACCAAAAGCTTAGTCATAGAGTTTCGAATTGTTTGAATGTAACCAATATGTTGTCTAGCGCGAGTTTCCCCATGGCGTTATTCCGTATCTGGTAGTAGATTCCGCTAGTGACAAATACATTATTTTTAACTTACTTTTGTAAATTCGCCCCGCAATAGCTCGAGGCGTTTGCAGATGTTGCTTATCACTGTTTCAAAATATGTATATGTTTCCAGCAGTTATGATAGATGTTAAGAGTGTCCTAGTATTTGCAAATGGACTTTAAGTTCAGTTGCACAATATTTACTTGTTCCTTGTTGCAACTCTTATTATAATATTAACTCTTATTTATGTTATGTCAGTTAGTTAATTAACATAATACAAACTCATTTAAAAGTGAGACAGATGGTTGAATGGTCAAACTAATAAACACAATAAATATCTTTAAAAAAATAGTGAAACAGTCACGGTTCGTGGCACGCCCCTGAGTGTATATTTTACAAGGTAGGGTAGTAATAATTTTTATTATATTATAACGTATGTGGGAGGAATTCTGTACGTGTTGGTGGATTTGCCAAACCCCTCGGGGAGCGGCGGGCAGGTCGATACGTTCAGGCAATTGAACCTACCCTAAACCGATAGAATAGTGCTGTATATATAATAGGGGTGGGGGGGTATAACCTATTACAGCCCCTTGCAGGTGTAAAGTGGAGAATTGGTTGTTAATCAGGCAGCATCAAAAGTAATATTTGGTTGATTTATATAGCGCCGTTTTTTTTGTGAAAAATCACCTAAAGGGCGCTGAATTGAATAATTAAACAAAACTGTTAACCAGTTAACTTTCAATTTGGGAGGCGGGTATGGGAACCGCCGCCCGGGGAACCATTTATCGGATAACCAACACCTCCGCCATAGTTCACCCCAAGTGGTTCGCTACGTTTGGTGGTGTGCCATGGTTGCAGGGGTGCTCGGGTTAATGGGGTGAGATTTGTCAATTGGCGGCCGATGTGTCTACCCACCTGCTGCGTGGCGGGCCGGATCGAGAGACTGGTTGAGGAGGTCTTTTAACCTCTTCAGCATGAAACCCTTGAGCCATCGCCTTGCACCACAGTAGTACACACATACGTCCGTCACTCCTGGACTCACTGACCCCCAGATTCCTACCCACCCCTCATACCTATTTCCCTCCCAGAACTCTTCCTCTCCTTCGGATCCGTCTGCTCACCAACTGCATGGCAGGCCGGATTGAGAGAGATTGGTTGAGGGAGATATTTTGCGTTAACAGGATTTTACTGAAGCATCTGACATTATTTGCTTTAATCTGAAATGTTCCATGGTAGCAATATAAAGTATTTTGTCTTCTGAAATTGAATACTGCAGAAATTTTGACGATAGTGTAATTGGTCAAAATTGAATCGTTTTGAATATTAATTTTAGTGCGGTACAAGTCGGTAGTGCGTATTTTTGTTTGAAATCAACTTTGCTATGTATACATCACATATAAATTACACATACATATATTAAGAACCCATACATTATTATTATTTGTTATATATATATATATATATATATATATATATTATGCTATCTGCAGCTCTATAACAGCTTATTTTCTATTTATTATATAATGTTATACTTTTTACTTACCAGCTTTACTTTTATGTAACCACGTGTAAAATCTATTTATCTTTGCCAAAATGAGAAAAAGTTACGGTCACATCTAGGAATAGAATCCTAGCCTTAACGGGGCGCTGCTCTACCAATGAGCTAATGGGACACTATCCCTTTCGGTCATTTTTAACTGTATCATTCTTCGAAGCATATTTTATTTGCTGCCATCTATTTATTTGTTCTATGGGCGCCGCATCCGCGCTCAAAAAGAAGAAGATGGAGAGATATGTAATTACGAATGTTAGAAGAGCACGCTAATATAAAAGCGATAAAATCGACACGAAAATTGTGAAAATATTTAATAAAACACGACTCGTTTAAAATACAGCAAAAATCTCGTGGAAGGCGTCTCAAGTATCATTTAAAGAAACATTGTGATTTTTTTCAGAACTATAACTTGTAAAATAACTGAAAAAAACGTGTTTTTATAATAATTTTCGGAGCATACGTTTTTTCTATCTTGGGAATTTTTAATATAATTTGCGTTTCGGCGAGGAACGCGTCTAGATATTATTATCTTAAAAAATAACATACATATATTTTTTTAAGAGCTTAAAAACTTCAAATGTTTAAGGGAGATATGTAATAAATCGGTAGAAATTCGGGTAGCGGCGGCTTAAGCACAAAAAAAGTTATGTAGAGAATTTTGAGATAGAAATTATGGTGACCGGACAACTCAGAATGAATTCAACTCAACACCTCTTTGAAAAGTCATTAAAAGTGATGAAAAATATAAATATATATATATTTATATTTTTATATATTTAAATTTTTATATATTTATATATATTTAAATTTGGTTGAGTGGGCTATTTTTCAAATTGTTTTTTTCATAACTTTTAATGAATTACTTTTCAAAGAGGTTTTGAGTTGAGTTGATATACTTTTTACATTATATCCACACGGGAAGGCCCCGAAGAAAAACATTTCCCTCAGGGGCTTGTCATATTTGGGGATGCTGTGTGGAGGTTTTTTTAAAAGAAAGGAAGAATAGGAAGTTCTCGGAAGGAAAACGGTATGAGGAGTGGTTAGGAATCTGGGGGTCGATGTGTCTAGGAGTAATGGACGCATGAATTCATCTCTCTCATTGCAATGCAAAGCGATGGGTCGGGAGAGTCCGGCTGGAGAGATATAGATTAGATCCACCTCAAACAAACTCTCCCGATCGACCTGCCACACAGCAGGTGGGCAGACACAACGGCCGCTAAGACCAAACCCCACCCCATGAACCCGGGCACCTATGCTATTTATTCATTTATTGTTTCTTCACAATTTAAATACATTTTTTAGCATGTAATTTTAACCCCACTAGGGTTCGCCTGTACCGGGGTTAATAATTTCACAATTTCATAAAAATAACACACATAAACCTCGGCCATTATTTGGTCATTACCAAACAGTTAAGTAAAAGCAAAATAATAAAATTTAAAAATAAAATGATAAACGGAGGAAATTTGTAGAAAAAATAATATTTATGTGAATTAACAACAAAGTGTTGAGATATCAAACAAAATGTTATCATTCATTGTATCATTAGTTCATACCATTTTCAACAGTAGAGAAAATTAAAAAATACAATATATCCTTAAGGTTTTTTTTTTTTAAATATAAGTAAAAATAACTTAATGAAAAAACAAAGATTTATTAGCGATTATATATTAAAGCGAATCTTTCTTATACAATATTAAATATAATATTAAAGTGAGTATCAAATAATTATGAAAAAAAAACTTATATGTCACAGCTATGTCACCAAACGTAGCGAAGCACTTGGGGTGATCTATGGCAGGAGTGTTGGTTATACAATAAATGGTTCCCGGGGGCGGCGGTATTCATACCGGCATAAATTCTCTCCCAGATTATGAGTTGTCATGGAACCAGAAATTATATGTCATGAATTTAAAATTACGAAGTGTTTTGTTTATGCAGGAAAAATCATAACAACTAATTATAATAAAAATAATTATGCTAATATTTTATTTATTTTAAATAGGTTCCATAACAAAGGTCACGTATGTGATTTGTGGGATGCGATTTTGGTTATTTCAAATAATAATTTATATTCAGTTTAAAAAAAACATGCGCGTTTTATTATGTGGGTCGGTGAGTTATAGAATTTTCAATAAATAATATCAACAACAGACTCTCTTTAATTCTGATATTAATTAACATTAAGGCCCGGCTTCCCCAATTTCTACCGATGTATTACATATTTTCCTCGAATTTACAAAACTTATAAAAATATATATTGTTCTTGAAGATAATACCTATAGATTCCTTTGACCAGATATTCTTGATCGATGATACATTCCCCATGCCGAAACGCTAAGTATATGAAATTCCCTCGATAGAAAAAACAATTATGCTCCGAAAATTATTATAAACACGTATTTTTCAATTATTTTACACGTTATATGTATGAAAAAATTCATAGTGTTTCTTTAAAAGCTATTTTAGACAACCTCACAAGATTTATGCTCTATTTTAAACAAGTCGTGTTTTATTGGACATTTTCACACTCGCTTAAATATTATCGTTTTTAAAATTAACGCGCTCTCTCTAACATTCGTTTTTACATATTAACTCTCCATCTTCTTCTTTTTGAGCGGGTATACCGCACCTTAAAAATTCGCCTAAATTATTGTTTGTACAATAATATTAGTTTTTTTTTAAATTAGCTCCACGCAGGAGGATCTGAGGAAAATAATTCCCCTCAGGGCCTTTATCGTCTTTGGGGATGCTGTGTGGAAGGTCTTTTTAGGAAAGAAAGGAGAGGAAGTTCTGGGAAAGAAAAGGGTATAAGGGGTGGGTAGGAATCTGGGGGTTAGTGTGTCCAGGAGTGACGGACGTATGAATCCATCCCTCCCACTGCGGTGCAAGGCGATGTTCTGAAAGAGTACGGCTAGAGAAGGGAATTCCTCAACCATTCTCTCCCGATCCATGCAGGTGGTGGCGGATAAACCTCACCCCATGAACCCGGGCGCGTTTTTACAAAACCTATACCGATTCAGTCGCGGTAGCGACAATTTACATTTTAAATGTACCTCTATATTGGTTATTTTTTATCACATTGCAAAAACAAAAATTGTTATAAAATCTAGATAAAATAATGTTTCTGATGTGTATATTAGAAATTAATAATTTTATTTCTAAATATTTAAATTTTAATATTATTCCCATATATTGTAAATACACCTCTATATTGATAATTTTTTATCACATTGCAAAAACAAAAATTGTTCTAAAATCTAGATAAAATAATCTTTCCAATGTGTATATTAGAAATTAATAATTTTATTTCTAAACATTTAAATTTTGATATTGAAAATTTAAAGCGACTGAAACGGTATAGGTTTTGGAAATACGCTAAATCACCTTACTAAGACTACCTCGTTTCAATCGCCTTACGCGCTTCGTTGCTCTATCTGTTTCTGTGAGAGTGACAACCGTAATTATAGAGGGGTTAGCAGAGAGGATGGACCGCGTTTTTTTTTAACTTATGAATTTTTTTTAACATTGATTTTTTTTTTAACTGAGGGTGACGACCGTAATTATAGAAGGGTAAGCAGAGAGGATGGAACGCGTTTTTTTTTATTTCAAAAAAATTAAGTATAATTTAATAATTTTTTAAGTAAAAATTTATTTTGAAAAGTACAAACAAACGCGGTCCATCTTCTCTGCTAACCCTTCTATAATTACGGTCGTCATTCTCACAGAAACAGATAGAGAAACAGAAACAGAAACGAAGCGCGTAAGGCGACTGAAACTAGGTAGTGTTTGTAAGGTGATTTATGCATTACAATTAATGCATTACAAGCGCGACTGAAACGCGGCGGGGATTGTAAATACGCAACCCGGGCACTCCTGCTAAGTCATCAATCGTGGCGAACCGCTTGGGGCGACCTATGGCAGGGGTGTTGGTTATCCAATAAATGGTTCCCGGGGCGGCGGTACCCATACCCGTTTGCTAAATCGATTCTACATGATAGTACAAGTAAAAAAAAGAATTGTATGAAAAAAATAACACTCTTCTTGAATTGAAAAACATGGAATTTCGAAGTTTTCATCATTTTTACTTCTACCATCACTTAGAATCAATCACCTTCCGAAGTTTGTGCACTTTAACCCGGACACCCTGGGCATAACGCCGAACAATCACTAACCACAATAATTTAATTTATAAATTCCCGAGTGACTAATTTGTCGTCTTTATCCTTTGAATTGATTAAAAATTCACCTAAAATTGTTCATAAATTAATATTAGTTGAATTTTGTACCCTAATGACGCTTGTGTTAAGCGAAACCGGTCAGTCATAATAAATTAAATTAATTTCGCAGTTATAAACAAATTAATTGTTTCATTTTATAAATACTACAAACCACAATAAAGTGACTAGGTACTACTTTCTACCAAAATATTAAAAATTAAAAAAAAAAACATACACCCACACCCGTTTCATATGCATCATAGATATGTCTTTACGATGATGTAATTTGGAACACGCCTAATTCGACAATAGTTTTCTATAAAAAGCAGTTCATGCAATGCGTACACACTAATAACAATGTACATCATTGTGTTACCATTATCGGTTTGAATAACGGTAAAAAATACATTACGGTTCGATGCTCGATACGGCGTTACGTTTGGTATAGATATGAAGCAGTGATGTATTTAATCGAGATGTCGATTCAGAAGTAATCGATTGTTTGAACAATCAAAACATCTTATTTGTTGTTTATTTTTGGGGTGTTATGCCGTGTTACGCTACCTCCTCCTTTAGCCTACACCAACACGGCATAACACCCCAAAAATAAACAACAAAAATACTTTTGGCCGTGAAAATCTAAAATCATATCCAATCAAAACATCTTTCAAATTTCAAAAAGCCAAAGCTCACCGTTCGTCAGTTAAAATTCACCAGTATCTGTATGACATATACAAGTCGTCTGCTTTATTCTACACATAAAAGCTTTACTGCCCGGTTTCGGCGGAATATCAACATTATCTGGAGCCAATAATCAGTCTTCTTTTATTTCTTAACGTTTCAATAGCCATTTCAAAGCTACATAGCTCACAATGTAAATAACTTTGCACGCTGAAAATACTTGCATTACCTCTGAATTCTCGACTGAAATGTACGTACTAAATTTCTCAACAGCATAGCTGACCGTTCAAACATTCCTGAACGGAACCCAAAGCATTTGTCCACTCAGCTACCAAACGGTAAATATCATTATCATAGATAGAATCCAAATAAAAACTCTACTTATTGTAAATAATGTATTTTATAAATAATGCTGGGTCCCACAGGGATCGCATTCGGTTCCTTTGAAAAATAATGACGTATCAGATACAGATAATTTGCCTTAAAGACAAACAAACATTCCCGAACGGATCCCAACGCATTATCCACTCAGCTACTAAACGGTAAATGTCATTATCATAGATAGAATCCAAAGAAAAATTCTACTTATTGTTAATAATGTATTTTATGTAATGCTGGCGTCCCACAGGGATCGCATTCGGCTCCTTCGAAAAATAATGACCTTCCTTCGTATTTGTGTTGCTAGAATGTTACGCGGATGATATTACAGAATTGATAGCTGATTTGAAATCCTTCAAGGTCGTAGAAACGCAAATAATAGCTCTGAGGGCTTTGAAGCAGAAAGTGTCCTAGTCATTATAGATTTGGATGTGGAAATAAATGAGATAGTTTAAATACTAGTCACTTAATACATAAAAATTAATGTTTCATTGTAGAGTTACTAAACCATTTATCCAATTGCTATGTAACTTTGGCAATTTGATGTGCGCACACCCGCGATGGTTTCTATATACAATAGCGAGCTCTGGCGTTATGAAATTATATTATTCATCCGATTGCAATGAAACTTTGATTATTTGTAGTGCGCACGCCCGCGAAGGTTTCTATGTATACTGTGAGCTCTTGCGTTATGAAATTTGTATTAAAAAATTGCAAAAGGTGGCGTGCGAGTTGTTTGAAAAATGAGTGTGTTTCATATAGTTTAGCGGCAGGGAGGGAAGGAGGGAGAGGTAGAGGAAATCGTGAGGGGAGGAGGGAAACGAAGGAGGGGGTTCGCGGGAGGGGGGAGAGGAGGGTGGGAAGGCGGGGAAAGTGGAAGAAAGGGGGAGAACACGGGAGGGAGGAAGGTGGAAGGAGAACGCGGAAGGGGAAGACGACGCGAGAGGAGAATGGGGCGGGAACGGGGTCGCATGGGAAAGGACACACAAGGAGAAACAATTTCTTAATCAGCACCATAACCATTATAACTCTAAAACGCGTACCGACATCTAAAATGTACGGGATTCTCTTCATAACATCTGTCAAAAAGTCAAACCAAATGATAAGTTCGCAGAGAACAAACAATAAATCTAGTAAACGAATTAAAAAATTCGCCTGAAATCAAAGTGATGCCATATAAAAAAAATAAATCAGTGTGGAATTTTACAAAATTAATAGGAACATTTTCGGAGACGGGACATTTTCATGTAGTGACGTCACGAGCCCAAGTAATGGATTTATTTATTTAAAAATAAAAATAAAAAACTGTACGTTTCTAAAAAATTTTACGAACATTTTCGTAATCTTAGTAAAAAGATCTATCCACACGATTTTTTCCAAGTCGTTATGAAATCCATGCAAGTGGCCTATTCTTGCCGGGTACTCGCTAGTATAGTATATCAAGTACTTATATATTATACTAGAAGTATTTATTTCGATATAGAGGAAATTTCGTACACTTGTCCTTCAAAACAAGAAGAAGGTCACTGCCTAAATCAGATTCCGAAAAGCCGTCCCCATCCCCTTATCGCATCCCTTAAAGCAGAATTTTGATGCTTGATGAAATTTTGCACGCGTCGTTCAAAATTAGAGGAAAATTACTCTCTGCATCTTTTTTATACATTAGCTTCATACAGGAGGCCCTGAGGAAAATAATTTCCCTCAGGGCCTATGTCACCTTAGGGGATGCTGTGTGGAGGGTCTTCTTTTTAAGGAAGGGAATGATAAGAAGTTCTGGAAAGGCATACGGTGCGAGGGATGGGTAGGAATCTGGGGGTCAGTGTATCCAGGAGTGACGGACGCATGAATCCATCCCTCCAACTGCGATGCAAGGCGATGGATCGAGAGAGTTCGGCTGGAAAGGTCAAAAGGCCTCCCTCAACCAGTCTCTCTCGATTCGGCATGCCACGCAGCAGGTGGGCAACGCATCCGCCGTCAAGACCTGGACAAACCTCACCCCATGAACCCGGGCACCCCTACTAAGTCACCAAACATAGCGAGCCACTTGGGGTGACCTATGGCAGAGGTGTTGGTTATCCAATAATACAGTTCCCGGGGCGACGCCGACGGTACCCATGCCCTCCTCCCAAATAGCATCTGATTTCGAAAATCTCTGTAAAACCCAGGCAACGCCGGGAAGGTCGGTTAGTATATATTAATACGATCATAAGGCATAGATACTGATTGATAAATGTATAAAAAATAAATTCAAGAATCTGAGGAAATTCCGCAACATGGAAAATTTGGCCACTTTTTCGATATTACAAGGTTTTTTTGATTTTTCCTAAATTCATTAATCAGAGGTGCTCTCAGTATCGCCCTGGTGAAATACCACCACTCAGAATCGAAACGTTGCGTAAAATGGCTTCAGCCGTTTTTGGTGACCAGATCTGAATAGCCAGGTACTCTCCAACCTTTCTCTTCGTGTCTCCTTCCGTTCCACTCCTTTCAGCCCGACGAAATATTCCAACCGGGGAGGTCTTGTGAGGTATTCACATTAAAAAATCAGAATACCTCAAGGATCATAATTAGTGCCACATTTAAATAGAATCATCTCTACCTTTAAATAACTGGTCTACGATAATTTACTCCACACGACATCTGTTCATAGCTAGATAAAAAAAGTACCGTTTCCTTAAAGCGCGATAATTTAGAAATCACAAATAAAGTTTTATTTTCATCTCCTGGTGACCTAACGCCAATTCCGCCAAATGATTCAACTATGACTCAACCAAGTTTGACCTTCTTCAATATGCATACATCGCGGTGATTCACTGATTCAATCTTTGGCCGTGGACGTATTTATTCATAATATTATGCATAATTTTGTATGGCGTTGTATTGTCGCGAATTGCAATCAACAATCATTGATTGTTACCCATTTTGGTATGATAACAATAGATATTCACATTTTGCGTGCATTACGAACGATTTGCACGATGTTTTATTCGTTCAGTTTCTCTATATGGGTCGTCTTTTGATATGGGTGCGTTGTGGAAAAAAAGGACTTGTTCTATTTAGGTACCGATTTTCCTACAATTTAAGATGGTGACATTTTTTGACGTCTGTCATTGCTTTGCGTAACTATATGTATTATGTGGAAATGTTAATTAAAATAATTAAGGTTAATTATGTGGAAATGTTACCGAATTAAATTTTCAAAAGTAAACAAAATGTTAAAGGAACTGAATTGGCAAACCGTAAAACAGATGCTGATCTTGAATACGATGATATTTATACATAAAATAATTAACAACATTTTACCAAAATACTTCTCAAATAAAATTATATTCAACGAGGACATTCACAGACATAACACAAAGACGTGCAAGGAAATCAGGCTTCAAAAAAGGACAAGGCGAATAGGCAGAACAGTTTACTGTACAAAGGGATGAAGTTATATAACAAGCTACCAGAAACTTTAAAGTCCACACCAATTGGAAAGTTCAAGACGTACTGTGGAGCTACATAAAACTACATAAAATTTAGTTTGCAATATGAAATATTACAATTAATTAGAAATTTATAAACTAAAATGTACAAATTAATAAATAAATAATAAACTAACTAACAAACCATCACGCAGAGAGGAAGGACCGCTAAACAACTCAGACTTGGCACACACTCCTTGCCTCGTTAACATTCATACAACGTCTCATACATGCTCTTCTATGATTGTAACTCTTGACATGGCCCAACTTAAGTAACTGATTCACTTGGTCGTGCCGTGTGTTTCTCGGGCGTCCCCGACTTCTACCATTCACATTTGCGTCATATTGCACATCCTTTCCTGTTCTTTCGCTTTACAAGCCCAAACCATCTGATACGCTTACATCAGCCTTGCATTATTTGCGGATCTCCACGTTTCTCACACGATCTTTTACATGATTTTACTACAAATATGTCTCAGGGATCTCATTTCCACAGCATTCAGTCAACTTTCATCCTACCTCTGCCAGTTCCAATGGACGGCTAGCTTCGCTTCTTTGGACAGTTTTTTGTTGGCGCCAATGCAATGGCGTTCAGTCCTCCTTTAATGGAGTTACCTGCATTTACCCTTCTTTCAATATCTCTATCAGCCTTGCCATCTCTCGTAAACGTTCTTCCCAAATACACAAACGCATCCACCTTCTCGAAGTATTCATCATTCACAACTATATTGCACGTCGTTTTCGTACTTTCTCTTTCATGTTGCGTATTTTATTTCGTTTTATAGTTATAAATATACTACAACACGTATGTTTATCACTGATTGTTAACGAGTGTATTCGGTATTATGAATTTCGCGTGCATTTTTTTAATGTTTTTACGGTAAATGACAGATGCTTTCATGTGATCTATGGTTGTATTCAAGGTGTTGCCATTTTTTGACGATTTAGTACCTACCGATCCTAATTATTATTTCTTCTCTAATTTCAACTTTTTTTTACATTAGCTTCACACGGGGCCTTTTTTTTACAGTGAATACCGCACAAGAATCTCAACTGCTCCCGTCTGGAGCCAGTGAGACTATGGCATCCCCAATTGGGGTATGTTGTGAGGCTGAAGATAGTGGGGAGGGGAAGGAGGTGGGGAAGAGGAAGGTTGGGAAGTACCTGGCTATTCAGATCTGGTCACCAAACACGGCTAAAGCCATTTTTAAGCGGCCTATGTCATCTTAGGGGAAGCTGCGTGGAGAGTCATTTTAAGGAAAGGAAGGGAAGAAAATTATCATACTTCGACTAAGAACTACCAACATGATACAGTTAAAAATGACCGAATCGGATAGGGACACACCTTAGCTCAATTGGTAGAGCCGCGCCCCGGAAAGCCGAAGGTTCGAGTCCCAGAGGTGCCATATCTTTTTCTGATTTTTCTGTTTCGAGATTTTCGATTGAGTTTCGCTAAGTCTTCATTTAATTAAAGATTAAACATAGTTATTTAAATTTTGAAAAGACATTTGATGCCATTTTTATCACGACGAAGCTCATTGTTAATTTAGGACGGGACGGAACAATTCTTCAAATTTCAAAGTTAAAATTCAAGTTCCGTGAAAGTTTTATTCAAGTTCTGTTACTCATCATGTGCCGGTTTTTTCAGAATACTTGGATAAAAACAGTATTGAATATTAATAAAATTCGATCGATTGTTCAAATTCTTTGAAACAACTCGTCCTTAATTTTTTTTTAGTAATTTGAAATTATCTACTTGTTTTTTTATGGTCGGTAAACAGTGAGGACAAACATGTTCTACGGAATAATGTCTGAGTTTACGGTACAATTGTAAACTGGAATAAATGTATCAGTAAAAATAATTAATCATTACTGTGGTGCGTAAGTTTTCCTCACTGCTTACTCATGCGGAGATATTGTGTAACGTTGCACCTGAAGCAATTTGCGAGCGTCATCGGAGAGGAGAACGGACAAGAGAAAGAAAGAGAGACGCGCTTTTGGAACACATCTTTCTCTTTCACTTCTCCGCTTTGCAAAGAAACCAGTTCCGCTCTGATAATAATAGGCAAATACTGCGATATCGCCACTCGTTCATATGAGTTGGTCTTTATCAATTTTACTGTAGGCAGAGTTCATATGGGATGGGCTTTTTAATAGTCATCACTAGACTTCTAAAAATAAACTTACATCAAATGGCCAATGACCTTGATATGTAAATAATACATAGGCGTAGGACTGTGTCCTGTGTGTATGTACACACTTACGACAGTGACGTCTTTGCGAAAAGTCACTGAGAAACAGTTTTTTGTCTTGATTACGCCGACTTATTGTTTACGCCTGTCTCGACACAGGTATATCCTAGTGAGACAGGAATTGAAAAACTTTATTTTTTTACGGTTTTTTAGAGAAAAATGTGTCCTTACTGGGGTACCCCGTTCTATTGTAAATTCTACGTAAACATATATAGACGTTGTTGTAGTTGAAAATGAATTTTATTTGTTTTTTAAAATTTCAATTTTTTGTATGAAGATCTTCAGGATTATTTCAGTCAAGGGATGCGCCGCATCCACAAACTGAAAGATTTTCATACAAAAAGTTGAAATTTTGAAAAAAAAATCATTTTCAGCTAAAACAACATCAGTAATGTTGTATTTTTCAATCTTAGCACTCTAGCTCACTGAAAACACACGGACCGCCACTGGTGTACACTAGAATCACAGTCCAATTTCGACCAAGTAGAAAGATAAATAATTTGTACAAATTGCCGAAACAAGTTTCAAATATAGAAAGTTTTCCAAGTAGAAAAATAAACAATATGTAAAAATTGCAAAATTGATCGAATATCAAAATTCTTCCAAGTAGAAAGGTAATATGTAATTGAACAATTTCAAATACGTATCAATATTCTTCTAAGTAAAAATATAAATAACTCGAAAAAAATGCTAAAATTGAACGCACATTTTCAAAAATTCCAATCTGTATTAATTTTTTTTTTATCTAATTTTTCAAAATCTGTAAGAACTAAATTTAAGAAATGGCCGAGATCACCCTTAATGGGTGAAAGTCAAATAAATAATTAAAAAATAATAATTTTCAAATAATATAGAAATTATTCCGAATAAATAATATGAAAAAAAAATGCTGAAATTTTTCCAAGTAGAAGGGTCAATAATGTGTAAACAATGCTATTGATCGAACATTTTGTGATAGCGAAATTATTCCAAGTAGAAAGAAAAATAATATGAAAAAAATGCTGAAGCTGATCGATAATTTTCAAATATCGAAATTGTTCAAAGTAGAAAGGTATACGATATGTAAACATTGTTAATATTACGTTTTTATATTTTCACGGCTAAAAGTACTTTCGTTATTTGTTTTTGGGGTGTATGCCGTGTTGCGTTACCTCGTCCTTTTGCGACGCTGTTCTAAACTTTGGCTAGAGAAGGAGGTAGCGCATTACGGCATAACACCCCAAAAACAATAACGAAAAATTGTTAATATTTATCGAACATTTTCAAACATCGAAATTCTTATAAGTAAAAATATATAAAAATTGATGAAATTGGTGAAATTGATCAAAAAATTTCAAATACTGAAATTCTTCCATGTAAAAATGTATAAAAATTGATGAAATTGCTGAAATTGATCAAACATTTTCAAATACCGAAATTCTTCCAAGTAAAAATGTATAAAAATTGATGAAATTGCTGAAATTGATCAAACATTTTCAAATATCGAAATACTTCCAAGTAAAATTGATGAAATTGCTGAAATTGATCAACATTTTCTAATACCCAAATTTCTTTTTGAATAGATTATTAATTTTATTGGCCTGATGCCTACGAATAGAACAGTATTTAGGGATTTGTCGAAATCAGATTTCTTTCAAATATGTGTAGATCGCCCTTCTAGGGATTGTTTGTTCGGTGAGGTCAGGCCAAACGACCTCCGTGGAGGTAGAGGTTCACACCCTTGACCTTGTCTAGAGAGGTTGGGAAAAACTTACAAAGGCCTTTTCGTCCTTTAAATCTAGTCTAGACTGATAAATTTGCTAGAGGAAAATCAATTATTAAAAAATAACTTTTTTTCTATGATATGTGCAACGATTTCTTTAAAATTTAATTTTTCTTTATTATTTAAAGTTTAAATAATATCGCAACGAACGTTATTGACTGAGCGTAGTAGCGATTTCGCATTTCGTGATTCAGTAAGTGGTTCGCTACGTTTGGTAACTTAGCGGGGGTGCCAGGGTTCATGGGGTGAGGTTTTTCCGGGCTTGGTGGCGGATGTGTCTGCCCACTGCGGGACTGATTGAGGGAGACCTTGTAAAGAATGGCAGATGTACAACTCTTGCAAAACTCTTTTGGAACATCGCCTTGCACCGTAGTTGGAGGGATGGATTCACACTGACCCCCCAGATTCCTACCCACTCCTCATATCTTATCCTTTCCAAAACTTCCTATCCGTCCTTTCCTTTAAAAGACCTTCTACACAGCATCTCCAAAGATAACATATGCCCTGAGGAAAAATATTTTCCTCAGAGCCTCCTGTGTGGAGCTATCGTAAAAAATAAAAATAAAAAAAAAACAGCTAGACGTTTCAAATCTGAATTGTGGTCTTACACCAGGGCGACACTGAAAGAATCATGTGATATATAGTTTTCAAGGCGAAACCGGTTTGAAAAGCTAAGTAAATAAGCCTCGAAACAGGAATCCGTAGTGAGAAGGACTGTGAGTAAACTTTACTTTGAATTTTTTTAATAGTCATTAATAAAAAAAAATTATCTCATTCTCTCGCAGGTTAAATCCTATAGATGTATAGTGTTCGTCTCTTTTCAGTGCCGCTATTTTTCGTTTCATCGAGTTTCAAATCATAACGGTGCTAAAGAATTCTTCACTTCAAAAAACATTAAATAGTTATTTTACGAAATCGGAAATATTTGGAAACAATGACCATTCCAATTATGCACATTTCTTGTACATAAAAAATAATAATGGATAAATTTGACGGTTTCGCTGGAAGGAAATTAGCCAATAGTACTAACAATGCCGACATAACGTTAAAATTTAATTTCAATACAATTTATTTGCTAATGACGACAGCATTTATAGACGGATTAATTAACAATGAATTAGTTGCACTTGGAGCCGAGTAGACAATAATGCACAATTGTTTGATGCAACGCTATCATATTTACTTCAAAATAATAAAAATGTAATGAGTCATCGAGTACTTGTGTTGAATTTTATGCGGAAAATGATAAATATTTTATTATACACGGTGTTCTGAAACTAGCGATACAAGTGGGAAACTGCCTGGGAAAAAACGTTTTTTCATCAATTTTATTTTATTTATTTTGGATATTTCTAATGCTTGTAAATTATTCAGGCGTATTCATAGGACATATGAATATTACTAGACCTGCCCTAAGTGATAAAGCGTATTATTTCCCCCTCCCCATACCGGTTCCTTGGAATCGGCTGGGATTGAGTATGGCTTCGTGAGAATCTAAAAAATGTGACGTCATCATTCTTCTGCGTCAGCGCTCATCGGTGCATTTTACGAAATAACGCCTCAAAAAACATGGTTTGTGTTTTGAAAACGTGTAAATATATACTATCACTCGAGATACATGGCGTGTGCTCGTCGATGTTTATTGGGGTAAGTAAATTATGAAACATTTGTAAAAGTGTCCTAACTAAATACGGCAACAAAATATTGGAGTCTGAAATAGGCGAACTTTACTTTTCCGTATTAGGCTTCGCAAATTTGTTCATTACGCGGCGAGCAATTCGCGCTCCCATGTAAAAAGGTCTATCCATTCAAAAGCAAAGTTTACTTTTAAGAACTAAATGGTGATATTATAATGCGAGATGCTATACACTGTTATATTGAGTTATTGACGAATCACATATCTCCAAAGTCATCTTCCCGCTCTGCGTCCCGCTGTAGTTGTTGTCTACTCCTCATCTTTATGTTTTCTCTAGTAATATTCATATGTCTATGGGCGTATTCCTCTTCTATTTTTATTTTTTTTATGTATCACTAGCTTCTGCCCTGGCTTCGCTCGCATATTCCCCCCCCCCCCCCTCTCCCGTTACATGCATTTTTCACGAAGCCACATATTAAAACGTAACAATCAAATACGCGCAGTTTCGCATTTATAATATTAGTATAGCTGTTGGCTAAGGTCAAAATGTAGAATAGTACCTATTTTATACATATTTGAATTTTTACTATCAAAGGAATCTCCGTAGTAACCTAAACAAATAATAGCATGGCAGCGCACGTCAAACAATTATTTAGCAACGCTTTGATTTTTGTCCGGACAATAAACGTATAATAAATAATTTCATAACGCCAGAGCTTACCAATATATAAAGCCTATATTACTCGCAAATAATTATTTAGCAAATAAATATTTCTATTAGTGAAAGAATTTTTAAAGTCAATTCAGTATTTATTGCGTGAAAGAGTAACAGACATCCAAACATCCATACAACCATACAAACTTTCTCCTTTATAATATTATTAATTAATTATTTATTAATTAATAGGATAGGAAGTAATAGGATAATAGGATTTGGACTCCTGTGGTCAGTATCTATTAAGTGGTCGGAAAATTCTGAGAAACCTGTGCAATCATACATAAAGATAGCAGCCAATAAAAATATGCGTTAAAAAAATCAAGATACTTTTAGTAGTTCTTAGTCGAAGTAGATACAGTTAAATATGACCGAATAGGATAGGGACACATTAGGGAACATACATTAATTACGTGAGCAGTTTTCTTCCAATCTAGACTCCCCCTTTGTGAGATAAATTTGGGCCACTTCGTATATTATTTCCAAATAACGTGATATTTTGCTGGAAACCCCCCCCCCCCCCCCTTTGAGCTCACGTAATTAATGAAAGCCCCCTTAGCTCTGTTGGTAGAATAAACATAGTGAATTTTCGTTTGTTGAAATTTTTTTTTTGGTAACCCGAGAGAAAAGAATTTTTTTTTTTGAAATCGTGTCACGCCGAAAGAAAATAAAAAAAGATAAGAAATATATAATTGAAAAAAAAATAAACAGCTGACACTAACCCCTAGCGACTGATTTATATTTCTAATAAATTCCAACTTGAACTCGATTTACGACTCGAAAACGAAAGATCAAATTTAAAAAAAAGTTATACACCACGAAATCGATTCCAACTGTGATGTACATTTATTACCACTAGATTCCGGATTTATTATTTAGTTATGTTAGAGTTTCGAATACTCCCGCCTGGAGCCAGTGAGACTATGGCATCCCCAATTGGAGTATGTTCTGAGCATAAAGATATTGTCGACGGGGAGGAGACGTGTAAGAGGAAAGTGGGAAAGCACATGGCTATTCAGATCTGGATACTAAATACGGCTAAAGTCATTTCAAGCAACTTTTCAATTCTGAATGGTGGTCTTACACCAGAGCGAAACTGAGAGCGTCTTCCACCCTGAAAAGTGCCGCAAGTAATACTATAATACATTATTTCAAATTAATAAAATTGTGAAATATCACAAATCAATCACATAAAATTTATATGCGCACGCCGAGATTTTGACTCGCATCCTCCGAATTGCTAGTCGAGACCCTTGCCCCTCGACCACGGAGGCCGTCGGTATAATATTTATAACAGAATATCGGTAATATTGCAAAACTCAAATTTTATAACTGGCAGTCGCAAGGTCCACTTAATTGATTTTTTATAAATAATTAAAAATACTCCATGCACGATATTAATTGATAAAATTTTTAGTTACTTTGGAGTTTTTCTTTAGGACTCTGACAAAACCATAAAGCTGATATGTTTATGTGGACAAAGGTATTAATTAGCGTAATGCGGGCATTTAAAAACGCAAAAAAACAAACAAAGAAAATTTACATAAAATACACAGTTATTTATTTTGTCACACAACAGAAGATGTCTACCGACCAGAACCATGGACTAACGTAATATATTCATGGTGTTATGATAACATCAAGAAATATCTCACTTTCATTGCGGTATTCCGTTCATATGGTATTTCGAAAACCGCGCGAAAATTGCCCTGATGAAATACCAATCAAATATCGATATAAAAACAAAGATTTTTTTTGCGAATTATTTTCCGTTTAACAAATTATATGTAGGTATATTAAATTAATAGGCTTGCATCCGCGTGGTTGAATTTCAGAACCCGACTTCGAGTGCATGTCTGACGCCACACCACAAATAACATCTGTGTACGTGGAATTTGAAACAAAGCTACCGTTGTAATTCGGTTTCGAATTCAAGAATTCATCACAAGATGTCGCTACTTTCATCAGCAGGTCGGATGGGGCGTGCCCCCCCTAGGTATAACTGCTATGAATTTGTGAGTACGTAGTATCTCTCAGGATATGGAAAGATTGACGGTAATACATAGTTGTATTGAGTGGCTGTGTATTACATATGACGACATTGCCTGACTCGGTTACTTTGTCCCGGTGACTAGCTGCACTGGATGACAGTGAACCTAGAAATAAAAACCTGCAGAGCGTGTTTTGAACTGCTAGTATATATTATTATTCATATATGTATATTATATGATAATATCGTTACAAATTTTTCCAAAATAGCTTTCTAAGGGGGTATTCTAGTCTAGAAGAATGAATTTTAGGTATTTTTTAGGTGCAATAAAAAAAAACAATAATATTTTTAATAGTCATTATTTTACCAAATATTTATTAAACATTAAAGAATATATTTTTAAAAATCAAACGAAAAAAACAAAAATTCGAAAAGTTACAGGGTGCTAAAGTGGGGGGGGTCTCAAAAAAATGGCGCACCCTGGTTACGCGCCTCATCATTTATCCCACGAAGTCGGCTACAATCGTATCTAGCTCTTGTTTGTATTGTTGTACCAACATAACAGTGACAAAATGGCGGGCGGGCTGTCGTAGTATCGGTTCGCGAAGTGAAATTTTATTTAACGAAATTGAAAATTAAAATGCATTATTTTTCGCCGGCCATGATGCAAAAAGTTTCCTTTTATAGTGATTAAGGCGAATCTTTAGTTTTTTTCTAAAAATTATTCGTAATAGCCATGGACACTAATCCCAAAAAAATTACCGAATTTTTTTAGGGCAGCTAGTGTTGAGAGGTTAACCCTTTAGCACAGCACTTTTGTTTCCTCATGCAGAACATATTTTATGCTTTATTGTTGTACAAGTCACACACGTAGGTATATTGGCTACACACTGTCGGAAAATGTCGGCTTCCCTGAGTAGTATGGAGCTAATGTAAAAAAAGACTTACCGGTATAGGAGGTCGCTCCCTGACCATGGTGCCGACTGGACTTGGAATTTTAGATGGACTGCTGCAGCTCGAAGATATACTCCTTACTGGACTGTTTAAACCTGTCAAAGAAAATTAATATATATATAAATACATTTTTTTAAAGAGTTTCATTCCCGGATTAAGAAAAAACTCGACAATATTTGAAAAACTACTACTAGCATTACGCTAAACGGCAAATGTTGCTCTTGCAGTGATGGAGGACTTCGCTAGCTGAGGAATTGAACTCATGGCATCTGGGTGGGAACTAAACCGGTCAATGTTAAATAAAAAAATAAAAATTATCAGGAAAAATCACAATAATAATAATATTTGGCTAGATTACTTAGATTTTTTAAATATTTATATTGAGGGATCAGTAGGATTTAAAGGTTCAATTAGGAATTCCACAGAGCCGAACCCTCTGATATAAAAATATCTGGAGTCGGTGAATTATTTTCCCATCTGGTCTCTGGTAGGTTGACATGTTGTTCATTGACAGATGATCATTTGGGAAGTGTGTGAAAGGGTTTAGTTTTTCCTGTGGGGAAAATTAAACCCGGACATTTAAATCTGGTGCGTTTAAAAGGCTAATTTATATAGCGCCGTTTTTGTGAAAAATCACCTCAAGGGCGCTGTAAGGGGGGGGAGTAAGAGAGCTATATTTATTAAAAAAAATTCCAGAGTAGTTATCAAAAATACTAATTTCGGTTGTGGGTCTGTCAGTCTGTGTGTAACTCTGATTCAATGAAATCAGATTTGCTTTAGCCATGTTTGGTGACCAGATCTGAATATCCAGGTACATCCCCACCTTCCTCTTTTCCTTCTCCACTGCCTTCAGCCTCAGAACATATCCCAATTGGGTATGCTACAGTCTCACTGGCTCCATACGGGAGCAGCTGTGGGACTCTTTTTTAAGTATTCTGATAAAAAAGCGATTAAGTACCTACCTATAAAAATGTAATATCTATTTTAACAGAAAATTATTTTAATTGTAATTTTTAAAATTGGAACTGATGTGTAAAGTATTCATTCGTGATTTTTCGCTGTTTTTATAATAACAACGATTTTAATCAATTTTAGTGAAATTTTTCGTACCGATGCTGAATAAAACATTCATTGCTGTGAGTAGGTAATGCGTTCCGGTCAACTTGGATTGCCTACCTATAAAAACGAGCCGTTCTCAAGCGGAAATGTTAACCGTGTACAAATGTTGGTCACGACATTGGATTGCAGCTGTGCATCGGTGACGAATGCGTCAATGGCGATAGTTCTTAGGAGCACTCTCCATTGAAATACCGGAAGAACAAACACGGCATTTCCATCTGACGTTTTATTTATTTTCTAAAGGCTGTAATTTTCTATGTTGCTAAAGACAACTTCTGCATATTAAACATATTCAAATGTAATGTGAATGTTATAATATATTGAATGAAGGATAAATGCAGGTAACTCCGTTAATGGAAGACTGTATGCCATTGGCGCCAACAAAAAACTGTCCAAAGAAGCGAAGCTAGCAGCCCATAGAATAGTGCTGGTACCTACCCTGATGTATGGCAGTGAGGCATGGAACTGGCAGAGGAAGGATGAAAGTAAACTCAATGCTGTAGAAATGAGATCCCTGAGGCGAATGTGTGGTAAAACCATGTACGATAGCGTGAGAAACGTGGAGATTCACGAATAATGCAAGGCTGATGTAAGCGTAATGAGCAAAATTAAGAAAGGGACGCTCAGATGGTTTGGGCATGTAGAATGAATGAACGAGGAAAGGAGTGTAAGGAGAATATATGACGCAAACGTGAATGGTAGAAGAAGTCGAGGACGCCCAAGAAAGACATGGCACGACCAAGTGAATCAGATACTTGAGTCGGGCCATGTCAAGAGATACAATAATAGAAGAGCATGTAATCGCCCTAGTGAAAAACCACCATTCAGAATTAAAACATTGCTTGAAATGGCTTTAGCCGTGTTTTGTGACCAGATCTGAATATCCAGGTAGTTCCTCGCCTTACTCTTCCCCATCTCCACTAACTTAAACGTCACAACATACCCCAATTGAGAATGCCATAGTCTAGCTGGATCCACACGGTTGGGAGCATTTGGGACTCTTGTGCGGTACTTATACATATAAATAAAAATATTTTCAAGTGGGGACGAGAAGGAGACTGGGGGCAGGAAGGCTGATAGAACCTGAATATTCAGATCTAGTCACAATAGCCATTTCAAGCAATAATTTTTTATCATGCATGGTGATCTTTCACAAAGGCAATACTTATAGTATCCACTAACCAACTAACTAACTAACCATAACGCCATTTCCCGCAGGGGTAGGCAGAGAGGACGGACCGCGAAACAACTCGCTCTTGACACACACTCCTTGCCTCAGTGACATTCATGCAACGTATCATACATAATCTTGTATTATTCTGACATGGCCCGACCCAAGTATAGGATTCACTTGATCGTGCCATGTCTTCCTCTGGCGTCCCCGACTTCTTCTACCATTCACATTTGCGTCATATATTCTTCTAACACTACTTTCTTCGTTCATTCGCTCTACATGCAACCATCTGAGGGTCCCTTTCTTAATCTTATTCATTATGCTTACATCAGCCGTGTATTATTTGCGGATCTCCACATTTCTCACGTGATCATACGTGGTTTTACCACGTATACGCCTCAGGGATCTTATTTCAACAGCATTCAGTCTGTTTTCATCCTTCCTCAGACAGTTTCATGCCTCACACCATAAAACAGGGTAGGTACCGGGACTCCATTGTGGACTGCCAGCTTCGCTTTTTTGACAGTTTTTTTTATTAGCGCCACCGGCATTCAGTCCTCCATTAATGGAGTTACCTGCATTTACCCTTCTTTCAATATCTCTGTCAGCCTTCCCATCTCTTGTAAACATACTACCCAGATACACAAACTCATCCACCTGCTCCAAGTTTTCATCATTCACAACTATATTGCACACTGTTTTCGTACTCTCTCTTTCACCATGACTTTAGATTTACTTACATTCATCATTAACTCATTCTGCATACGTACTTTAGTTCATCCCAGGCACAAGAGACTGCAGATCTTCCATACTGTTAGAAATCAGCACCGCATCATCATCTTTCTCCTTTTATTAAAAAAGATCTTCCGTACAGCATCCCTATATGGGAAACATAGTAATATAAAGTCATCCACCTGCTCCAAGTATTCATCATTCACAACTATATTTCACTCTCTTTGTATTTTTAATGACTAGTTTTTCCCCGCGGCTTCGCTTGCATGGTATTAGGGGGTTCCCACTCCGCCTCCTCCCTCCCCTTGTCCTCACCATCACTCTCCTCCTCCCCTCCAACCACTCCCTCCCCCCTCTACCCCCTCCGCCCTTCCCCTCCCGCATTTATTTAAAGTACTCCCAAAGATATTAGCGCCGTTTACACGCACACTTCGGAGCGACCGAGTCCCGCGCCACTTCAGGCCGCCGTGCAGAAAAGTAAAGACCGATAGGTTTACAGCGCAGTTCACCGTGAGACTTCTCTGCGCGGCGGCCTGAAGTGGCGCGGGACTCGGTCGCTCCGAAGTGTGCGTGTAAACGGTGCTATTCAAATACAGAAGAGATATGCTATGGTGTCCGCGCAACTGTCGCCGGTCTACGCGCTAATTAGCGTAGTTTTCATACAAAAAGAATTTGTTCATTTCGTTGATTTTTTGAAAATGTGCATTAATATTGGTTAACAATATGTTTTGAATAAGGAAAGAATTCGTTCATTTAGTTTAACGTTCGTTTGGTTTATTCGTTAATTATTTGTTCTATTAGTTTAATTGTTAATTGGTTACAATTTGGGAGGCGGGAATGGGTACCGCCGCCCCGGGAACCTTTATTGGATAACCAACACCTCTGCTATAGGTCACCCCAAGTGGTTCGCTACGTTTGGTGATTTAGCAGGGGTGCCCGGGTTCATGGGGTGAGGTTTGTCTAGGTCTTGGAGGCGGATGATCAGGACATACTGAACCCCAGATTCCTACCCATCCCTTAAACCCTTTTCCTTCCCAGAACTCTCCTCCTTCCTTTCCTTAAAAAAACCCTCCACACAGCATCCCCAAAGATGACATAGGCCCTGAGAGAAATTATTTTCCTCAGGGCCTCCTGTGTGGAGCTCAGGTAAAATATATATATATATATATATATTGGCGACACCCGGAAGCGCAGACCCACATAGTAAAAATAGCAGATAGCACATCTACTTATATTTCAATATCTTTGAGTACTCCCCTAATAATTTGAATTGAATCAAGAATTATAGATATCTTACTAATTGTGCCACCTATTGCAATTTTTTTAATACAAATTTCATAACCAGAGCTCTGAGCTATAGCCTATTTGTTATTCAGATGTATGAGCTAAATTATTGTAAAGTTTCATTAAAATCCATTCAGTAGTTTTTGCGTGAAAGAATAAAAAACATACATACATCCATACAAACTTTCGCCTTTATAATGTTAGTAGGATGGTATAGCGTTGAATATAGGTCCTAAACTTATACTCGTGTTGATCAAAATATAGAAACCAAAATCATCTCCCGTAATGAGGAAGTTATAAGAAATTGTAATTAACACATGTCACAGATTTCACTCTAGAATTTAATCAGTCGTTACGATACATCTACAGGTGTTGTTTTTTAAATTTATAACACCTTGCTGAACTTTCTAGTGCATTCATAGACGAATAAAAATAAATAGACGGCCTCTGTAGTCGAGAGGTAAGGCATTCCACCAGCAATCAGAATGTTGCAGGTTCAAATCCGGCGTGCATAATCTTCATTTGATCGAATTGTGCAGTTTCACAATTTGACCGGTCAGTGGTTGAGTTGGCATCGCGCTTGGGTCCCACCCTGGCCTCCCGATTCGATTGTTCGATTCTCCCTGTTCGATTCCTCGGCTGGCTAAGTTCTCCATCACGACACAAGCAACATTTTCCGCTTACTGTGATGGTAGTAGGAGATTTTGAAAATTGTGTCCGGGTTATTCGTGATCCGGGAATGTTTGTCTTTCTTTTAAAAGAAATAAAATAAAATTAAATAATCACTTAAAATAATATAAGGTATATTTACGGCACGTTCCAGAGTGGAAGATACCTTCAGTATAGCCCTGGTGGGACCGTCAATCAGTATTGAAACGTTGCTTAAAATGGCTTTTTATAGCCGTGTTTGGTGACCAAATCTGAACAGCCAGACTTTTCCTAACCTTCCTCTTTCCCATCTCATTCAGCCTACACAACATACCCAAAAACAACAAGCAGACGTAAACAAAACAAATGAATACACACAACCCTAAGTTAGCGTTGTTTGAGACAAAAATATTTGCAACAAATTCCACCAATTAAATAAAATTCATAAAAACTAAAAACACACCTTCCAAAGCAATTTTCACTGCAATTAAAGAATAAATACAAAATATTAGCTTATCATTTCTTGTTCAGTTACCTAATTGGTCATTTTCCACGCTGTATAATCTCGGTTCGTAATATATAATAACTAGGTACTAAACTAACGCACACTTTCCATTTTTTGTCGACACCAACCGCACATTGGACGGTAAGCACAGCACACAGCAAATTACAATAATCGCTCGACATTCATTGGTCAATATTTATTTATTTACGTAGATTTTTGTGGCCATTTCGAAATGGAGATCTGCATCGAACCAGGGCTGGTAAACATTTAATTTTATTTTTATTGGGTTTTTACAGATGTTCTCACTTACGTGAACTGAATTTCGAATCTCGCCCCATCTCTTTTCTCCTTCCCACAAATTTAAGCCTCACAAGATACCTCAATTGGGATTGCCATTGTCTCACTCCAGACGTCTGCGAGCAGTTGATACTCTTGTGCGTTATTCAGATAAAAATATTAATAATATCATACTGTTTTTCTAATCTACAAAACTTTTAACAAAGTTGGATAGATTTCATCGAAATTTGGTAGACTTAACTGAATTTCGGTAGATTTTATTGAATTTCAGTAGATTCTACAGAATTTCGGTAGGTTTAATCGAATTTTGGTAGATTTCACTGAACTTCGGTAGATTTTATTGAATTTTGGTAGATTCTACTGAATTTCGGTAAATTTCAATCTTCGACCAAGTATATCTAGACAGGGCGTGTAGGTCTTAAAAATGACACCGGAACCAAAAATATTGGTTTACGAGAACATTTATCAAAAAGAAAGTCCTTTATCTCGGAGTCAAGATCGCAAGAAGCATTGGTTTGTGCCTTTAGTTGGTCTGCGTGGAGCTAATTTGTTTTCCAGCATGTTCGCGGTAACGGAATTACTAGCTTTGCGAAGATCATTTTTAAAACACCCATTTCAGGCAGTTATAAATATTTTAGGTATGGGCTATCACGGACTTTATTATTAAAAATTTAATAAGTTACATGAATATCTAAAAAAATATGTACATAACATATGAATTCGAGGCAGCGTTTCGAGAAAAGTAACATTTGATAAAAAATGTTTAATTTCTTCCTACTAAAACAACTACGTCACGCAAGAGATGCAACGGAATTCGATGGGTAGTTGTATTATGAAATTTCTCGTAGGTGGTGTCACTTTGGGATTGGAATTGGGTATGGGAGGGCTAATCTATAGTTAATATATCGATGATTTCAATGAATTTCGGTAGATTCCACTGAATTTCGGTAGTTTTCTACGAATTTTGGTAGATTCCACTGAATTTCGGTAGATTCCACTGAATTTAGGTAGATTCCACTGAATTTCAACAAATTTAAGTAGATTTAAATGAAATTCGGTAGATTTCACTAAATTTCTGTAGGTTTTATTGAATTTTATCTGAATTTCATCGAAAATCGGTAATCTACAGAAAAATCGGTAAAATTGTTAGTGGCTGCTTTAAAATTTCCACGGCAACGACACGCTACATCTCAATTTTTTAATAAGTGTGAGGGAGATGCAAGAAAATTGTGACTATTTTCCTTCGTAGGATGCAGACACATCGTTTGCCTCAATATTATTTAGTGTATAATAAATAGATGCAGTATTATATGTTTAAAACTAAAAGCAAAACCATCAGCGCATTGACATTTGAAGTTTTTTAAACGACTTCAAAAAGGAGAAGGTTCTCAATTCGACTGTATTTTTTTAAATTTTTTTATGTTTGTTACCTCAGAACTTTTGACTGGGTGAACCGATATTGATGATTCTTTTTTTTATTATTTGAAAGCTGGTGCTTTCCGTGTGGTCCCATTTTAATTTGGTCCAGTTCCGACAATGGCATCCATGAGAAAACCATATAAGTCTTAAATTTGCATTAAGTATGTGCGCGACAAATTTACGAATAACTCAATATCACGCCAACCGACTTCGATGATTCTTTTTTTATCGGAAAGGATGTACTTCAAGGGTAATTTGATGAGAGTTTGGTTAGGTTCTGATTATCGGATCCATGACAAATTAACTAAACTCGGCCGAATCTTTTAATTTGACCCTAACGTCGTTATGGTCAAGTTATGTCTGTCTCATATGAGCAGCACGTTTAGTAGGTTTACCCATATTCAGACAAATTAGTTAGTGTAGGTACTTCAGATTCACTAAAAATCAAAAAATAAACAAAAATTTTAACAAAACAAAAAAACGACTTCAAAAAATGCACTAAAAAGTAAAAAAATAATTTCGTATTCTTCTACAACTTCATAATCAACTTACTTTTTCTAATCATCAATATGTAGGTACGATTGTTAGTCGCTTGTGCGACACAAGCACATCTCACCTATAACTATGTATGTAGTTACAAACCTACCTTGACTGACACCGACTCTAAAAGTAACATTCGTACCTACATACTGATGATTAGAAAAAGTAAGTTGATTATGAAGTTGTAGAAGAATACGAAATTATTTTTTTACTTTTTAGTGTATTTTTTTAAGTCGTTGTTTTGTTTTGTTAAATTTTTTGTTTATTAATTTTTAGAATTACTCAAACTTCAATATTATCCTTCTACATTACATACTTTCAAAATTATCGTCACGGCTAGTAATATTGTAGGGTTCTACGGAGACGTCACGGTTCGGTGTGTGAGAGAGATGCAATAAAATTATTACCTTTTTCCTTCGGAGGAAACAGACCTACCTACATTGTGTCTCATCTTTTGAAAGAGCTGCGGCATTATTGTGATAAGGACTGTACGTACATTGCCTTTTTTATGTCGTCACGGTACCGTAATCGTGAATCGTCACGATAATAATAAAAGCGCCCATTGAGTGAAGTAACTTTTCGCTATTATGATAGAATAAACGTCTGTGCCTACAAAATCACTGACACAGTAGAAGTGATTGCAAACTACCAATGAATAAGTTATATTTTGTAGATTAGCATTATGCAATGATTGATGAATGCGGGCCACACGCGGGCAGCGGGCCGTAGATTGGCGAGCCCTGCTTTACTCGCAGAACAATGGGAAATCTTTTGTGATGATTCACAGCGTTGGGATATGACGTAAAACACTTGTACCACGTGGTAACAATGTAAAATGTGAGAAAAAAGGTTTATTTGGAGCAAATGTTTGATAACATACGTCTTTGATTCATTGTCAACAGAGTTGACAGTTTCAGAAGTCGTTGGTTTAAATCCGGGGATTCGGACATTTTATTTTTATTATTTTAACAATAGCTCCACACAGAAGGACCTGAGGAAAATAATTCCCCTCAGGGCATGTGTCATCTTTTAGGAAAGGAAGGAGAGGAAGTTCTAGGAAGGAAAAGGTATTAGGGATAGGTATGAATCTGGGGGTCAGTGAGGACGGACGGAGAGAGATCAGGAGTGACGGACGTATGAATCCATACCTCCCACTGCGGTGCCAGGCGATGTTCCGTGAGAGTACGGCTGAAGACGTCAAAGGGACTCCCTCAACCATTCTCTCCCGATCCGGTCTGCCACGCAGCAGGGAATCACCTCACCCCATGAACCCGGGCACTCATGCTAAGTCACCAAACGTAACGACTTGGGATGACCTATGGCAGAGGTTAGTCAGATACGTTTTTAGATTTTCACGGCCAAATATATTTTCGTTTATTTGTTTTTGGGGTGTTATGCCGTGTTGCGCTACCTCCTTCTTTTGCCAACGTTTCGGACAGCGTTGCAGTGACCATCATCAGGGCAGATCCGGTGAACACATCTGCCCTGATGATGGACACTGTAACGCTGTCCGAAACGTTGGCTAAAGAAGGAGGTAGCGCAAAACGGCATAACACCCCCAAAACAAATAATGAAAATATGGCAGAGGTGTTGGTTATCCAATAAATGATTCCCAAATGTATTTAATTTATATTTCATTATACACTAACTAACCATCTGTTGCAATATTTAGAGCACAGGTCGGGTGGGAATGCTGTCCAT
The DNA here is from genome assembly GCA_929108145.2 of Limnephilus rhombicus. Classification (NCBI taxonomy): domain Eukaryota; kingdom Metazoa; phylum Arthropoda; class Insecta; order Trichoptera; family Limnephilidae; genus Limnephilus; species Limnephilus rhombicus. Next base: position 7,028,330 of record OV815298.1, read on the forward strand.
GTTCTACCGGTATTTAAATGGAAAATGCTCTGAGGAAATAGCGTCATTGATCCCTTCGGCACCGCTGCATAGTCGGGAAACACGCCAAACGAGCGCCTAACATTTGTACGCTATTGAAACTTGTAACATGAGAACGGGTCGATTCTACGACTCATCCTTGAGTTCAACAGCTCGGCTGTGTAACGATCTTCAAGACCCAAGTTCACTCCTTCATTTCCACGAAAATACCCTCCATACAGCTTCCCCAAATAGACATGGGCGCCGAAGGAAATTATTTTCTCAGGGCCTTCTGTGTGGAGTTAATGTAAAAAAAGCGAGACGGCAGTAAAATTGGCAAAAACGTCAATTGAAAGTAACGGCAATGATTTTGGTCGCATAACAACCTTCTATATATGGACAATGACAGACATAGCTAGGTCGAATTCTGAACGGAACATTTATATATACAGTGTGTTAACTCTCCCGCAGCCAACTGGGGCCGAAGGTAGACCCCAAAGTCATTATCCTTCTTATATCTACTTAAAATTAGTGATAGTAGACATTTACCGAATATTCGTATTTTAAAAAGTGGTATATCAGCAGGGTACTTGTGGTTTCGTCACAACTACGTAGATTGTAAGGCACTAAGGCCCTCCGTTCATGGAGATACTTACAAAATACTCAATTCCCGTGCGCGTATCGTACGCGCATACCCCCGTACGATTTTGCTGGTGCCCGTTCACGGCGCTACGCGGTGGCTGTCGGTTTCCAATCAGTATAACGATACCGACAGTGCTGATCGCACGCGACGCGTCGCATCATTTGTGTCTGATACTTATTCGTTTGACGTTGACAGAAATGGCGTCGGAACATGAAAGTAATATTAGATTTGTTCTGGAAGTGGAAAAAATGCATGTTTATATAACTATACTTTACCAGAAAACGTAAGAAAGGATATAGTGGAGAAGGCATGGATTGATGAAAAAGACATATGACATCACTTGTTATCTCCACGGCTGCACGTGAAAAATTATCAAGTTCAATATATTTCGGATAGCGTCGTGTACGGAGACTAGCATTAAAAAGTAGTATATCAGCAGGATACTTGTGGTTTCGTCACAATTACGTAGATTGTAAGTATCTCCATGAACGGAGAGCCTTACTTTAACCAGTGATTCCTGACATTATTTAGAGTAAAAAATGTAAAAATTTGGAGGATTTAATTTTTAAAAATTTTTCTTCAAAATCAAACAAACTGTTATCAGCATTTAGATGATAGATTAATAGATAGATACTCTCAGTATCGCCCTGATGAAAGACCACCATTATGAATCGAGAAGTGTCTTGAATTGATTTTAGTCATTTTTTTTACGTTAACACCACACGGGAGGCCCTGAGGAAAATAATTTCCCTCAGGGCCTATGTCATCTTTGAATATGCTGTGTGGATGGTCTTTTTGACGAAAGGAAGTAGTGAACATGGATCTTGAAGAGACCCATGCTGTAGGAGGGAGGAAACACAGAGGCCGGCAAATCGTTCCACAGCCGAGCTGTTAAACTCAAGAACGAGTCGTAGAAACGACCCGTTTTCATGTGACTAATGTCAACCGTGTACAAATGTTGGGCGCGTGTTTCCCGACTGCACCGGTGCCGAGGGGATCATTGACGCTAGTTCCTCGGAGCATCTTCCATTGTAATACCGGTAGAACAAGGAAAGCATTCCCACCTGACGCCTGTGCTCTAAAGATTGCAATTCGTCTGTTAAGATGGGAGAATCTATCAAACGGACCGCCCGTTTCTGAGTTAAGGTTTTTTTTTTAAATGTATTTTGGAGCTCCAGACCAGAGGTGGCTGCCAAATTCAACCATTTGATGACCACCCACCGCTATCTTCCCATCTCCGCTAACTTAAGCCTCGCAACATACCCTAATTAGAGAAGCCTTAGTTCCATTCAACATTAGCTCGGGACAATTGAGACACTAGTGTATTTGTGTGTACCGCACAAGAGTCCCAACCGTCTGGACCCATTGAGACTTTGGCATCCCCAATTGGGGTATATTGTTAGGTCGAAGGTAGCGGAAAGATGAATTACACGGTGAAGAAAAAGATGGGGAAACACCCGACTATTCAGATCTGGTCATCAAACGCGGGTAAAGCCATTTCAAGCAAAAGGTTTAATTCTGAATGGTGGTATTTCACCAGAGCGATACTGAGAGTATCTATCACTCTAATTCTGTATTCACATTAAAAATATATATCGGCTCCAAGCGTCAATTCTATTGTGAGCTATGATATATATGTATGTTTATATATTTTTATTTTATTTATTTATCTATATAAGGTATGTTTACATTACATTATTCGATGCCTGTCTCACTAGGGTATACCTGTGTTGAGACAGGCGTTGAAATATACACTTAAGCACAAAAAAAATAAGATGCCAAATTGCATATGCAATGATTCTTTTTTTACATTATAGCTCCCCACGGGAGGCCCTGAGGAAAATAATTCCCCTCAGGGCCTATGCCATCTTTGGGGATGCTATGTGGAGGGTGTTCTGGGAAGGAAAAGGGTATGAGGGGTGGGTAGGAATCTGGGGGTAAGTGTGTCCAGGAGTGACGGACGTATGAATCCATCCCTCCCACAGCGGTGCAAGGCGATATTCTGGGAGAGTACGGCCGGAGAAATCAAAGGGACTCCCTCAACCATTCTCTCTCGATCCGCGCGGGTGGCGTGCAGACGCATCCGCCACTAATAATACTCGGACAAACCGCCCCATGGACACGGCCACCCCTCGCTAAGTCACCAAACGTAGCGAACCACTTGGGAAGACCTATGGCAGAGGTGTTGGTTATCCAATAAATGGTTCCCGGAGCGGCGGTGCCCATTGCCTCCCACATTGCAAATCATTGTTAAATTAGAAGAAAATAGTGTAAAAATTTTAACAATTTTCACAAGAAATTTGTAATATTTTACATTATAAATATTTATAGGGTAGATAATTCAATCACTTACACATTTGATTATTAATTAATCAATTAAATTAAATTATGACATCTAATCAGATTTTATTATTCATAAACGTGTAAATAGTGTAAATTAATTAATGTTTTAAATTTTAAATTCACTAATTACCCTAAGAAAAGAAAGTATTTAGGCAAAGTAAATTGATTTAATTAAATGAACTAACTTGTGATTTATGATGCTCAATATTTCATAAAAGATGAAATAACTATTGAAGACCTGGTCAAGATATTTTTAGTATCGCTCTGGTGAAAAATCGCCAGAATTATAAAAAAAAAATAAACACGTTTGCAGTTTAAACGCGGTAGAAGAGATACCTTCAGAAAACTAAAGTAGACAGAGTGTGGGAGGCTACGAAGCACCGCACAAAGAGGAGACCGAAAATTATATCTCATTCTCCCACAGGCTAAATCCTATAGATGTATGTCTATCTGCACTGGCTCAAGTGCCCCGAGAGAATCCAGTTTAAGCTCTGCTCAAACGTATAATGTGTTCATGTAATATGAAGGAAACCTGTCAAAAAGGATTTCAAAAACGTGCGTAGCAAGGGACAGACGAGCATAGTATGCTTATACTTTTTAACATTGTACCCGTTTATCATTTAATAATAAACATGTCAAAAGGAATTAGTTAACGGAAGTGCAAAGGAAGCGGGCTTTCCTTGTATATTGTAACTTCTGATGTGTTGGCGGTTTTGTGCGCGCACAGGGTCATTTCTAATATTTTCAAACGGAGCACGTAGAAAGGGACAAAATAACTAGAACACCCAGGATACGAATGTTCACATATATTTTACCTTCTCACATGTTACCTTCAGATAGCCTCGCACAGGGTAGTGAACGCTTTATTTAAACAGAGTCCTTTTTAATATTTTCAAACGGAGCACGTAGAAAGGGACAAAATAATTAGAATATCCAGGACACGAATGTTCACATATATAGTACCTTCTTACGTGTTACCTTGAGATAGCCTCGCACAGGGTACATATTTATAACTCGGAACAACAAAGCAAGTTTTAATTGTATTGTGGTCTCTTTCTCTAGAGGGGCGCCGTGGGTATGTCAGAGCGAGACCACGGTAACAATACATTATTGAAACGATTTTCGATGATATTCGCAGATATCATGTTACATTGGACAAAGGTGTAAGGGCTGTGCATACCAATTCAAGTCCCTTAACAGAATGGCTCCGACTTACTTATCGGAAATGTGTATTCCTGAAAACTCCAATTCTCGACAATCAACCCTCAGGTCAGCAACAACATCAGCGATCGGAAGGTTGAAGGAACCAAAGCGCACACCAGATACTAAATTCGGTGAGCGTGCTTTCGGAGTGTCAGGACCTAAAGCCTGGAATGGACTGCCACACGAGTTAAGAATAATCACAGATTCAACGGAATTTAGAGCCAAACTTAAAACTCATCTTTTCAGACAGTCGTATCCATAAGATTAAAAATAAAGTAAATTCTTAAAATTCTCCAGACTTTCAAAATAAATATTAACTCAACTTTGGCATTAATCTTCTAATAAATATAAATGTAAAACCAACAGTGATGTGATGAGGGTAGCAAAGGTAAAGTCATGCATCGTCCAATGTTTTAAATATAATGTCCTCCACGACACTCCACGTGCAAAGTCGTATCTTCCCCAAGCATAAACTTTCTAATAAAGTGTGTTTTATCGGAAGTGTCCCAGGTAAGTATGTTTCTGTATCTATTTGTAAATAATAAAATTAGATAGAGCCTAAGATTCATAATAAATTGTAAAGCGCCCTTGAGGTGATTTTTCACAAAAACGGCGCTCTACAAATTATCCAATTATTATTATTGTCTCTTTTTAGTGTCGCTATTTTTCATTTCATCAAGTTTCAAATCGCAACAGTGCTAAAGAAGTTTTCACTTCAAAACATTAATTTGGGAGGCGGGTATAAGTACCGCCAACCCGGGAACCATTTATTGGATAACCAACACCTGTGTCATAGGTCACCCCACGTGGTTCATTACGTTTTGTGACTTAGAAGGGGTGGCCGGGTTTATTTTGTCAGGTTTGTCCAGATATTGGAAGCCGATGTTCTGCCCGCCAAAAGCGTGGCAGGCCGGATCGGGAGAGACTGGCTGGGGGAGATCATTTGACCGCTCCAGCAGGACTCTCTCGGAACACTGCCTTGCACCGCAGTGGAAACGGTGGATTCATTCGTCCGTCACTCCTGGACACACTGACACCCAGATTCCTACCCACCCCTCATACCTTTTTCCTTCCCCTAAAAATACCCTCCACACAGCATCCCCAAAGATGACACAGGCCCTGAGTGGAATTTCATTCCTTGGGGCCTTCTGAGTGGGGCTAATTTAAAAATATACAATTAATCGAAATCTTAATATATAAAAATGAATGTTTAATGTTTTTCTCTTTTGCGCTCCTAAATTCATCCGATTGCGACTAAACTTTGGGGATTTGATGTGCGCAAGTTCATGATGGTTTCTATATACAATAATAGTTAGGTCTGGTGTTATAAAAATATTTCCTATCGTATTCAACCCCAAGGGATATTTGTTCTTACCTCAGGCAAACCTAACATGCTTCTGTCGGCTGACCGCTTCAGTTATTCTAACATTACTGACTAATCATCACGCCATTTCCCAGCAGGGGTAGGCAGAGAGGACGGGCCGCCAAACAACTCGGTCTTGGCGCACACTCCTTGCCTCACTGATATTCATTCTTTGTCCCATACATACTCGTCTATTATTCTGTCTAAGTATCTGATTCACTTGGTCGTGCCATGTCTTCCCCGGGAATCCCCGAATTCTTCTTCCATTCACATTTGCGTCATATATTCTTCTCACACTATATTCTTCTTTCATTCGCTCTACACGCCCAAACCATCTGAGAGGGTCCCTTTCTTAATCTTACTCATTATCCTTACATCGGCCTTACGTTATTTGCGGATATCCACATTGCCTCATTCACATTCATACATACTCTTCTATTATTCTGACGCTTGACATGGCCCGCCTTAAATATCTGATTCACTTGGTCTTGCCATCTCTTCCTCAGGCGTCCCCGACTTCTTTAATCGTTCACATTTGCATCATATATTCTTCTTACATTACTTTCTTCTTTCATTCGCTCTACATGCCCAAACCATCTGATCATTCATGGTTTTACCACACATCCACCTCGGGGATCTCATTTCAACAGCATTCAGTTTGCTTTCATCCTTCCTCTGCCAGTTCCATGCCTCACTGCCATACATCAGGACACCATCGTGGACTGCTAGCTTCGCTTCTTTTGACAGTCCTCCACTAATGAAGTTAGGGAACGTACCCATACTACGTGACACACTTTTTGCAATTTTTTACCCCCCCCCCCCCCCCCGGTGACCACGTGTAGTATATTCCAAGACCCCCCCCTAACAGTTTTCACGGAGTATTTCATAAATATGGTTTCGAATCATTTTTTGGTAACAAAAAATAAAAAATGCATTATTTGGCTTATATTTGTCTTTATTAATACGGCGCTTGCTGCGTGATAGCAAGAGTGCATGCATTACAAGTGGAAAAAATATTATCAAGATAAAACTTATATCAAAATATATTGAAACCGGAACGTAATTTATGGAAACGAAAGTCTTGTTATTTTTATAAACATTTTTCATCTCAATCATCTTCAACAAACACGTTCCCTGAACTTTTTCACTTATTTGAATGTACGAGGGTGGGTTTTTAAGTTTGCGGATTGGGTAAGGAGTGGAAATAAAAACCAAAATCATTTTTCCTTTTCAACAATTCACCTACTACCCTAATACATTTTTCCTTTTCAACATATTCACCTACTACCCTAATACATTTTCCTTTTCAACATATTCACCTACTACCCTAATACATTTTTCCTTTTCAATATATTCACCTACTACCCTAATACATTTTTCCTTTTCAACATATTCACCTACTACCCTAATACATTTTTCCTTTTCAACATATTCACCTACTACCCTAATACATTTTTCCTTTTCAACATATTCACCTACTACCCTAATACATTTTTCCTTTTCAACATATTCACCTACTACCCTAATACATTTTTCCTTTTCAACATATTCACCTACTACCCTAATACATTTTTCCTTTTCAACATATTCACCTACTACCCTAATACATTTTTCCGATCATTAAATTAACTTAAAGGAACTTTATAACAGCGCGGAACTCAATTTTCTCCACATTTCACAATATCTTCCCGATTGAAGTGTTTGGTCGACGATAGCTCAAAGACTAATGACCTAATTATGATAAAACCCGGTGTTTATCCTAAAAATGAGTTGTTCAATTAGTACCTAATTCAGCGGTACCCCCATTAATCACTTACCTTCCCATTCCGCGAACTTAAAAACCTCCCCTCGTAGCTCAAAAAAAACGCGAGATTTCTAGATTGACTACGTGATAAAAACCTAAGCCCCCCCCCCCCCCCCCCCCCCGTTGTGACCAAGCGTGGTATTTTGATGACCCCCCCCCCCTTAAACAGATCACGTAGTATGGGTACGTTCCCTTACCTGCATTTACCCTTCTTTCAATATCTCTATCAGCCTTCCCATCTCTCGTAAACGTACTATCCAGATACACAAACTCATCCACCTGCTTCAAGTATTCTACACAATTTATAATCTCTGATTTACTTGGCAAACCAGTCATATTTTTGCAAATGCTTATACTGTGACTGTTCGAACGTATAATTTTTTTGGTTGCAACCAATTATGGTCGCCTTTCAATATTATGATTTCGAGTGGTTTTCCCAAGAGAAAATCAATTCGAACTAGGTATAGCTTTTTACTTTGACTTGAATCGAATTTCAATATTTTTTACAATTACCACTATTACCATCGAATGACCAATCTTTAACCCCTAAGGCCTCGACCATATTTTGTCAGAGCGTCAAAACATTTCCGCTTTACAATAAAATAAATGGCTCCCCTTGTGTTTTTTTATCTAAAATTACTGCTAACAAAAAAAAACCACATAAATATACTGTCACCTCACTATTTGTCGTTCCATGTAAAAATCTCTACATTAAAGTCCTCAAATTATAAACTCAAAAACAACTGATTGGATTTTCATGCGATTTTCACAAATAGATAGAGTGATTCATGAAGAAGGTTTAGGTATATAATTTGTCAAGGTTTTGTGTAAATTTGTTGAAATATATAATATATAAAGGAGAAGGTTTGTGTGTGGTGGAGAGCGGGATGGCAAGCGAGCGGTGTGTATTTGATTTTTATGCAAATCTACAGTTTTGTGCCGAAGTTAATGAAATTTTGCAGTGATCATCAAAGAGGAAGGTCACCGTCTATATTTTATTTCGAAAACTCTGTGTAAAGCCCGGGTATCGCCGGGGACTTCAGCTAGTAACTAATAAAAAATCCCAAGGTTTCATAAATAGGAAAATAATTTCACTCTGGGCCTATGTTATCTTTGGGATGCTGTGTGGGGGGTCTTTTGAGGAAAGGAAGGAGAGCAAGTTCTGGGAAGGAAAATGGTATGAGGGGTGGGTAGGAATCTGGGGGTCAGTTTAGTGGTGACAAAGCTGGAGAAGCCAAAGGGACCCCCTCAACCACAATCTCCCGATCCGGCCTTCCATGCAGCTGGTGGGCAGACGCATCTGCCGCCAAGACCCGGACAAACCTCAACCCATGAACCCGGGAACTCCTGCTAAGTCACCAAACGTAGCGAACCACTTGGGGTGACCTATGGCAGGGGTGTTGGTTATCCAATAAATGGTTCCCGGGGCGGCGGTACCCATACTCGCCTCCCAAATTAAAAAAAAACATTTGAATATAAAGAGTGATGTTTTCTCTTTCTAGCACCATTTATGTGATATTTCTCACTATGATAGTAAGGCAGATACAACAGATTTTTGAGACCTATATGAGTTGTTCCAAAAAGCGAACAAATTAGTCTGAAGGGTTAAGACTGCTAACGAAAGGGTAGGAAAATCATCAAGGGGCTCTAGAACTAAAGGTGGCTGCCAAAATCATGAGAAGGGCAAAGAAATATTTTTATTTTACGTGAGATCCCTCACAAGCCACAAGAGCTCCAATTGCCCGGAGCCAGTGGGGAGAGAAAAGAGATGTTAGAGAGGAAGGATGGGAAGTGTCTCGCTAACGTCATCGAGAGAGTAAGAGTGTACGGAATTGCATCCTTTCTGCATCCCTTGCACAAAACTATAATATTATGTTTAATTAAAGAAACCTACACATTGACCTTGCAACATGGCAAAACTGAAAGTAAAATAAATGCAAGATTTCAGTGCATGACTAATTTTTGCATTAAATTAAATAATATTATTTTATTAATGTATGAATGTTGAATAAAATGTAACATTGATCACTCCATATATAAAAATATTGGACAGGTGTTCAAAATAATTGCATTAGAGCTACAGCTGTATTGAGAATGAGTGGTCAATGTCTGATTATAAGTCAGATAAAAACAAATCAATACATATTATAAAAAAAAGTGTGCATAAGTGTGCGTCCCGCTAAAACTTCGAAACGAGTCCCGGTACGATCGAGGGAGTTATATGGTGTGGTAGCCCTCTAACCCCCTTCCATAAAGAAGATTCCCGTTTTAAGATATAAGGGCTGGAAGCTTCGCCCTCTAGAAATTTATAGAACATTCCAGAACATCCCGGAATGTTGGGAATAGGGAACATCATTGTGGAACATTCCAGATCACTCTCGAATGATGTCCTGAGCGAAGCCAGGTACCCCAGCTACTATAAACAATGTAATTTCCTTGTGCAGAGTGCGACATTTTCAAAATTGAAACTGATGTGTGTTATACTATCAATCTTTTCAAATCCAGCCAAGCGGTAAAGAACCTACCTGTGCATACCTACCTATAGGTAATATATTTTTGTGTAAATTTTTGATTTGATTCTGTAAAGATAAAATTTCTCAAGTTTTATCTTGTAAAGTTAAATTACACCCCTACAACTAGGTAGTACATAAATTAAAGTATGTTTTATTTATTATAAGCAATAATTATCCGCCTGAAACACTCATCCACATTGAAAAATCTTCCGAGAAAAGATACATGACGCCAACGGGACTTGAACCCGTGCCCTTCTGATTGCCGGTCAGCTGCTCTCCCAATTGAGCTATGGCGGCTTATCTTATACCCGCCAAATGATTCAATATATACTACTAGTGTTTCATTCAACAATTACTGCTTATTATATTTTTTCCACCTGAAAACAACCAACTTTATTTTTGCGAGAGAGACACTGTTAGTGTTAAATCCCTCGCTAGATGGCGTCGAGACAAATTATGTCTTCATTTATTGGGGAAATACTTAAACTTGTCAAATATTAATTATTATTTTTTAATTGTTAAACTATATAAGATAAGACGCCATGGTATAAGATAAGCCGCCATAGCTCAATTGGGAGAGCAGCTGACCGGCAATCAGAAGGGCACGGGTTCAAGTCCCGTTGGCGTCATGTATCTTTTCTCGGAAGATTTTTCAATGTGGATGAGTGTTTCAGGCTGATAATTATTGCTTATAATAATTGTTACCCTTTGTGCTATGCATAAAAATCTTGTCTTAAACATTAGTTTAATAATTAAAAATAATAATTTATGTTTTATTTAATAACTATTTTTTTTTTTAATGCGAATACCGCACAAGGGTCCCGACTGCTCCCAACCGCCTGAAGCCGCTGAGACTACGACATTCCCAATCGGGGTATGTTGTGAGGCTGAAGATAGCGAGGATGGGAAGGAGATGTGGGAGAGGATAGTGGGGAAATGCCCGACAATTCAGATCCAGTTACCATCAACAAGTTTCACGCTACGTTTCAATTGTGATTGTGACCAGGGCGATACTTAAGAGATCTTCGACTCTATAAAATGTGTTTTACCTTATTTCGTACACTGTAAAATAGATATTTCAAAGCTCCACAGCTCATGATAGAAATGACAATTCTCAGTGCAAAAAATAGTTCATATGATCTACAAAATCCAGACCATTACCCCAGTGACACCACCATCCAGAATCGAAACCTTGCTCGAAATGGTTTTAACTATGTTCAGTGACCAAATCAGAATAGCTAGTATTCCCGACCATCCTCTTCCTCCTCGCCCTTCATTCATTCAGCTTCACATTCCCATTATTGGGGAAGCCATAATCCCACTGGCTCCGGGCAGTTGGGACTCTTACGCAGCATCATAAAAAAACAGGAGACAAAACAAACACGTGCCCAAAATTTTCACATTGTGGATACTTAGTTTCATTGGTTTTGAACAATTTTTCTCCTGCTGTGTTTCCTCCTTCCCACAATATGAGACTCTTCAAGACCCATATTCATTTTAACTAACTAACCTTCACACAGTTTCACCGCAGGGGTAGGCAGAGAGGACGGACATTCACATTCACACATCGTCTCATACGTAATCTTCTATTATTCTGACTCTTGACATGGCCCGTCTCGAGTATCTGATTCACTTGATCGTGCCATGTCTTCCTCGGGCGTCCCCGACTTTTTCTACCATTCACCTTTGCATCATATATTCTTCTTACACTACTTTCTTCATTCATTCGCTCTATATGCCCAAACCATCTGATCATACATGGTTTTACCACACATACCAGTTCCATTCCTCACTGCCATAAATCAGTATAGGTACCAGCACTCCATCGTGGGCTGCTAGCTTTGCTTCTTTTGACAGTTTTTTTAATCAGCGCCAATGGCATTCAGTCCTCCATTATTGGAGTTACCTGCATTTACCCTTCTTTCAATATCTCTATCAGCCTTCCCATCTCTCGTTAACATACTACCCAGATACACAAACTCATCCACCTGCTCCAAGTATTCATCATTCACAACTATATTGCACATTATTTTTGTACTCTCTCTTTCAAACATCGTGACTTATACTTACTTTCATTCATCTTTAACTCATTCTACATACATACTTTGTTCATTCTAGATACGAGAGACTGTAGATCTTCCATACTGTTAAAAATCAGCACTGCAACATCATCTTTCCTTTTTAAACGACTTCAAAAAGGAGGAGGTTCTCAATTCGACTGTATTTTTTTTTTTTAATATTAAAAAAGATCTTCCGCACGGCATTCCTATATAGTTATTTAGTTTTTTCAAAAGAAACACAAACATTCCCTGGTTACAAATAAACTGACAATATTTTAACAGAGGTAAGTATAACGAAGACCACCACGATGAGATTCGTCTGTGTGTTGATTAACCCCATATTTCTATATGGTGAGGAAACACGGAGACTTAGAGCCAACAAAAGAAAACGGATAGCCCTCGAAAAGTGGTGCTGGAGAAAAATGCTCAGGATTCCGTGGACAACTAGACGCACAAATGTGTAAAAATCTTGTAACTTGCTAACCTAACTATCACACTACCAAAAAGTATCATGGGAATCATAATAATTCATGGGCACGTTTATTTTATTTTTTGTCCTATTACACAATATAGTATAATATAATTATAAAATAATAGTTAATAATAAAGCATTACAGCTAATTTACTTATTTAAATTCTCAATAAAAGCTTCATAACAACACGTTTTTTACATTGTTTTTATATCCTTCAAAACAAGATTAAACATTGTTTTTTTAACCCTGAACCATGTCTTTTTAAAATTTATTTCTTGGACATGACATTATTAGTTACAGGTGTGAGCGAACGTTCATACAATTATAACCTGGGTTTCGTGTCGCGTATGACTTGACCGGTCTGGGCGGGCGGCGACCGGCGCGAGAAACTCGGTTACCGAGTTTCGTATATTATGTCGCGAAAAGAGCGGGTCTTCACGACCCGCTCGTGACGCCAGTGAGCGACCCGGGTCGTGTAAAACGATCGATCGACCCAGGACTACTACAAAGCATACACATGAGACGAGGAAAAGAAATGAACTAAGACTCCCCTTCAGGAAAAAAACACAGAGTCAAAAGTCATTGTCATGTATGGAGCATTGAAGATATTTGGAGAATTACCAGAAGGAATAAAATTGGAAGAGAGCATAAAGGCATTTAAAATTAAATTGCGAAGATATGTTATTGATTTGGTATAGATGTGTTATTTTAAGTGTATGTATATATAAGGATTGTATTAGGACATAGATAACTATGTACCTATTTAAAATACCGCAATAAACAAATGTGTACAATCTGGAAGAGTTAGGCATCCACAATAGGCTTTCAACTATCTGCCTACAACGTACTTTAAGATAATTTGGGACACGTCGCTTGCCAAACTGGGGACTCCGACTTTGAGAAACTCATAGTCACTAGCAAAGTGAAAGACAGAAGAGGCAGAGGAAGGTCACCAATGCGCTGGAGTGACCAAGTTTCACTGGCGTCCCGTATGACAATGTGCTTGGCTTTCCACGCAGCGCAGAAGTGCGAGTGATGGAGAAACCTCGTTTTCCATGAAATTTTGAGTAGAGGTCGAGATCCTCAGCAATAAGGAACCGACTTAAGAAGAAGACTACCAAAATTATAGTGGGAAGTTGTTGCTTTTGAAAAACTTAGCCAACAGACGAACTGAATGAACCCTCAACGCTGCAGTAGGAAACCAACAAACTAGAATCTGGACAATTCAACAGACTTACTCATTATGATAATATCTGAAGGCCTTTCTCAGATCATCTTACGTAGATTAGTATAAAAATATTGTAATTAAAGTATTTAAAAAAAAAAATTCATTTACCTTTTAGTATGACAGAATGTCTGGGGCTAACAGGCGGCAATCCAGTCAACGCCAAATCCGGTTTAGGAGCCATAACTATCTCCTTATTGTGTTTCTTCACGCTGTCCGCCCAGTCTTGGATCCAACTCTTGTCTCCTTGACACCGATTCAAGCTGATATGCGACAGCTTCCCAACCAGGATCTGTTCTGGAGTTTTCATCGAGATTCCTTCATCCATTTGCGGAGTGTTTGTAAGAATAGTATTTGAGATTATCGAACAGCCGATAGAACTCTTCGGAACGAAGCTTTCATTGGATACCGCTTGTAAAACAAGATTATCTCTCGGCATGTGATGGATATATTCCGTAGCATCAATCTGCGATTTAGTTAAACTGTTTTTGCGATACAACTTTTCGCGGTTATCGTACGGTTTTGTTGATTTTTGATTCGAGCTCAGTATGCCGGAAGCGGTTACCGATGTGAAGCTACCTACGTCTTGAGAATCATGGGTTTTAGGAACTTTTTGAAAAGTCTTTTCGCTAATGTTTTTGACTCTAGATTTGATCTTGTCTAAGTAACTTTTAGCCGTTTTAGGCGGTTTAACAATTTGAGGAGGTTCATTGTGAGATTCGGTAGGGGATTCATAACAACACGAGATTTCTAACACGTTTTTATCCGTTGACACTTTCCGAATAGGATCCGGTATGTTCTTTGCCAGAAGTAACTCTTCTCGTATGCCACTAGCAAATCTTGGCTCCTTCGTAATAACATAATCTCGTTTAGATTCTAGTATTTGCATTTGTATTTCGGTTGGTTTGTTTAACATGCCCAATGCTTCCATTATCGGTTGTTTAAACTCATCAGTTCCGAACATCTCGTCAATGTTCATCATCGCTTTTTGTTCTTCGGTGTAATGATCCGCTTCAATTGTGTACGTTCCGGCTTCGCTAACAGTCGAAGACGGCGAAATATTACCATCGTTTTCGCTGTTGAGCATTTGAACAGTTTTTGTAGCGATGTTTCTAGTAACGCTTGGTGACCGAGTGATTTGTTCCAGACTTACTGTGCCTGAACTGGTTTTAATTGAGCTTCGCGGTGCGGGGCTGCAACTTCTAAAATGTCCTGATGAATCTCTTCGTAAAGAATTGCGTAGAGGAGTTCCTGGAGTTAGCGCAACCGTATCTGGAGTTAATAAGTCCAACTCTGGGCTTGATGTGTCCGCCAACATTGGAGCGTCGTTAGGACTCTGTTCGATGATGTACGGACTTCTTAACGCATAATTCGATGGAACATTTCCGTATATAGGATTATTCGTCATTTCAGAGTTTGTGCGATTGAGTGCAGTTGTGTAAGGATGTTTAATCGGTAAATTCAAACCTTGTCTAGATGGTAATATGTCACTTCTAGACATTATACCGTCAACCATTGGACTTTTAGATTTTCTATTTAGAGAGCTGTTTAAAGAATCTGGGGAGCGTTCAAAAGGATTCCGTTTTTCGGCTGTTGGAGAATTATTCGATGAGCTGTAATGTTCCAATTTCAAATGTTTGTTCCGGAAGGAATCTCGCTCGTTTCCACTAGGCGAGAAATTATTATTACAATTTGAGTAGATCTGTTTGTTTTCATTGGCGATTTGTCTGTTTTTTGTAGCTCCGATGGTGGTATCTTCCTGATCTGATGAGAAGTAACCTTCAGAGTGGTATCCGTGAGCTTTTCTTGGTAGTTTAGCGCTCATTGGAGGTCTCTGTTGCGGAGGGTTCCCAGGCGAAGACCTTGTCCAACTAGCTGACATTGATTGCACTCTCTGATGCCTTGCCTGAGATCTTTTCATGAAATTTTCATATTTGGATTTATCAACTGACTTGCCATCGTTGAAATCAATCGAAAAAGCTAAGGGTTGGGGTTTAGGAGACTCAGGGGCGACATCCACAACGCCCTCGACTGTCTTATCCGCCTTGACTTCCTCTACCGTATTTTTCTTCTGTTCCTCGACGACATCGAGTTTCTCCAGCTCCACCGGAGGCTGACGGGGCCTCGGAGGATCCACATCATCCCTAAAACACCGCACATTCATGGTTCAGCCAGACATTTGACACAACCCACAACACTATTATGGTGACATCATTTCCACATATTATTATTCATCGGAATGTCCACGTTCATTATTGCACTATTACGATCTTCACAAAAACAAACACTGAACAGCGAATTAAACAGAAGGGTGATAATTGAGACGGCGAGAGAAATACGAGAATATGTAAAATCGCGAGAGAGAAACGGCTGAATTTGCGAGACTCTGTTTCGAGACCATATTCGGGACCAATAATGACAGTTTTCAAGTTTTCACTTTCGACATTGACAGGATGCAAAACATGGCGGCCCTAAACAACATTAAATTAAATAAAAATAACTGTAACAACAAACCCTGATTTTTTCAAAAAAGTACTTATTTCGTAAATTCATTGTTTTTCTAAATTGCGCAAAAAGTCAATAAATTGTTAGAAGATCGAATTTTCATGGAAACGTCAGACCTTTATTGAAATAGAAAAAAATATGCCTTTTATCTCAAAAATGCATTTAAATTTGATCAAATTGATGTTCATTTACTTAGGCGAGATTTTTAATTTTTTATTGCTTATATTATATTACAAAATCATAACAATATTTATAATTGACAGTTCAAAACACGCTCTGCGTGTTTTTGCAGCCAGGCCCCGGGGGTGGCGAGAGTGGCTTTGTAACAAACTTCACGCACAGAATGATTTTGCATGAGGCGCGGCTTAATACTATCATATATATACATTATTCCGAATGAGTTTAATAAAACTCATTTCGGGAAGGACAATATTAATACTAAAAAGGTCACATTTCAAGAACACGAAATAGGGGAGTTCAATGAAAAGTACATAGATTTTAAAACAGACCAGAAACACTTGATACAGTTAGTTGAAGAATCTCTACATAATATAAATTAAGTCCCCCGCGTCGTCTGTCTGTCTGTCTGTTCGCGATAAACTAGAAAACTACTGAACGGATTTTTATGCGGTTTTCACCAATAGAGTGTTTCGTGAAGAAGGTTTAGGTATGTAATTTGTCAAGGATTTGTGTAAATTGGTTGAAACATAACGATAATTGTTAGAAGTGTCGGAAAAAGTCAAGCCGCCTGGTAGCTTTCATCGAAAACGCTGCCTAATCCTTTTGGTTTATAACAAAACAATGCATGGTGGGATATTCCTCTTTTATAGATCCACAAAAAAGTCCACGAAGGCATATCCATTATATCTTCTAAAAAAATGGTCACGTACATTGCCGTAATTGAAAAGTTATTTAGACGGATACAGTATTAATCCTTATTAACTTAAATACATTAGTTACCACAAGCATTTTATGCACATTATTATAATCTTTCACACCATCTCTACATATTATAAATTAAAGTCCTCCGCGGCATCTGTCTGTCTCTTCGCGATAAACTCAAAGACGGCGGTGGTTACAAAGGTTGGATAACCATCCAGTAGATTACGTTGTGTTTTATTAGCCACAGCAACGTGTGGCCGGGTCACCTAGTATTTCATAAATACAATTAGAAAAAATATAAAAGATTTGCAAAAAAAACGTCGCTAAATATGTCACTGGTTAATAAAATTGCTGAGAAACTATCCCTTCAGAACTTTTGCCAATATTTTTTGTTTGTTGCTGGAAGTTTTAGGTAATGCGTTGTATTGCGTATGTGCGATATATTGTAAGGAGTAAATTCCAAATTTAGTCGTGTGGGTAAATGAAGATAAGTTTATTTTAATTTGAGATCGTGTTTTTCGAGGGTGTGTATCGGAATTAAAGGCTGGTTTAGTGTTAATGTGTGAGGAGTGTTGAATTATTTGTAGGATGGCAGTAGTGGTGTGTCGCATTTGTTAAATGCCGACTTTGTATACTCGCTTTCTAAATTTTTTATTAGTGTCTTCCGCTCCATTCATATACTAAATTTATGTCCATCCGCCACATTTCTCTGCTGGCGAAATTACGGAGAAACAATATAAAATTGTTTTAACCTTTGGGGTATTGACGTGTTCCAATCCCTCCATGAACCAACGTCTCGGACAATTTTGGATTGACGTGTTTTGACTCAATATAGAGAAACTTATGAAAATCGGCATTACCCATTATTTAATTTTTGTTTTTTTTTTTCAGGATGAATCCGTTATCTTTTTTGAAGCTCCATTATGTTGGCCAACCTGGAACATTTATTCCCAAACCGTAGACAATAGCGCCGTTTACACGCACACTTCGGAGCGACCGAGTCCCGCGCCACTTCAGGCCGCCGCGCAGAAAAGTAAAGACCGATAGGTTTACAGCGCAGTTCACTGTGAGACTTTTCTGCGCGGCGGCCTGAAGTGGCGCGGGACTCGGTCGCTCCGAAGTGTGCGTGTAAACGGCGCTAATATTTATTTGAACAAGATGACAGAGACAAGTCCGGCGTGAAGTCCGCCGCGGGAAGAACTGTCTCAAAAATAAAATGTCTGTATCCGCGAGCATGGGGCCCTCGGCCTTCTCACAAGACGGTAAATATTACTCGCAAATTGGCAATGACGGACGCTGCAGGATATGGGACACGGAAACCAATGTCCTTAAGCAAGAATTTACGCCAGACCTCCATCTCAGTGCTCCGCTGTCATGTCTATATTGGATACAACTCGACTCGGGAACGGTATGAACACGTTTTCTCATAAATCATGATAATTAATGCATACGTATTTGTTTTTAAACACTTGAAAATCGTCAATGAGTCCATTGTTCATTGGCTTCTGGTAGTTTATTAGAGTTTTATACGTGTTCCACCTTGTTTTTAATTGATATTTTGACTTGTCAACTTAACCTAAAAATGTTTGATTACTCCCCTAAAAAGCATGATAATAAACACATATCTTGAGTATGAGAATTTTTCTAATTGCTCTAAAACAGAATGAAAGAGCCATTGTTACTTTACAGTTTGTTTACATTGTTTTGGTAGCTTTCAACAACATTATTAGGTACCCATCATCCATTATTTGAGTGCTAGGTTTATTCACCCTACCTTTAAATTCTTTATATTATAAATATAGATACAAACTACACTAACTTAATATAAAAACTTTGGTTAAATTTTTACAAAGCCGGGACCAGCTTCTAGCGGGCTTGTGTATGTTATCTTTACTTTAAAAAACAGCCTACGTTTTTGAATGGTTTGTCTGGCAAAGCAGGGTTTGTCTAGCGGGATTGTGTATGTTATCTTTATTCAACTTCTGCGTGAAAAAGTGCATATTTACCTCTGTAATTTACAACATGGAGGTCATTGAAAAATGACATTTTCGTATTTTTAAATTTAAGAAATTAACAATAATATACATTTTTTTCAATTTCCGCTCACGGAATTAATTGCATCCAATTATTACCTAGCTACTGGGGTAATTTTTTTTTTTTACTGTAAAATGAGCTGGTCCCGGTTTTGTAAAAAATTAATAAAACTTTTTTTGTAAGTACAATAAAACATTGTTTTTATTTCTATTTCAGTCAAATCCAAAATGGAAAAGCAGAAAACGCAAATCTTCCCGCCCTGAAGAAGAAAATGAAGCGAGAGCAGTTGCGCATTGCGTAGCATTCGGTTCGACCACGGGAAAAGTTTTAATTTATTCCATTACGCATGCCAAAGTTGAGTCTGTACTAGAGGACCCAAATCCCACCCCTGGGGAACAGGACATCAACTGTATGGATTGGAATAAAAAACATGGTTTATTCACATGTTCAAGTGATTCTACCATTCGTCAGTGGAGTATAGAAGATGGCTCAGTGAAGACAAAATTCAGAATGAGCAAATTTGAAAAAGGAACACAGTCTGCAAAGACAACCGCCATCAAAATTCCTAATTATCAGGTAAGAACTCATTGTAACTTTTATGAAAATTGTAATTTTACATTTTATCTAGGTACATTGGAAACCATTTATTGGATACTCAACACCTCTGCCATAGGTCACCCCCAAGTGGTTCGCTACGTTTGGTGACAGCACCGGTGTCTGGGTACAAAGGGTGAGGTTTGTCCAGATCTGGTGGTTCATACATTTTCCTCCCCAGAACTTTCTCTCCTTCCTTTCCTAAAAAGACCCTCCACACTGCATCCCCAAAAATTACATTGGCCCTGAAGGGAATTATTTTCAAACTAAAAAATTGAAATTTAAAAAAATATATAAATGTCAACATATACGAGGGCTGTCTGTGAAATAAGGTCTCCAAGGTGCTGCGGTTGCGAGGAATGATTTTATGCGAGATCCGGCAACACTGGCATGTAAGTCTGGTTTCCCTACGCCAAATGCCAATCACGCTGCACTCTCTGCGATATTTAGTCTGCGATGGAGCTTCTGTTCGCCGCCAATTGTGAATTACACTCTATAATTAGTTTCTTTTGTAAAAAACAAAACCCCGGTATAAATACATAAATAGTCTAACTGAGATAAACTTAGGTAAAATAGACTACAAAGTAATCAGTTATGCAGATGACACAGCAATTTTGTTCAAGGCGCAATCATGGGAAAAGGTTTTCAAAAACACAGAAACAGCGATGATTGAAGTAAATAAATGGCTACAAAATAATCTACTAACACTCGACATTTCAAAAACAAAATACCTTACTTTCAGCAAAACAAAGGCTGGTCAACCACACTGCCATCCACAACTTCATCTTCACCCCTGCACCAATACTATCTCAAATAACACATGCTGTACTTGTGACAAAATTGATCACGCGGATAATATTAAATACCTAGGATTAACTGTTGACCATAAACTAAAATGGGATCTCCATATTAATTTACTTACAAAAAGAATACGGAAACTATCATACATCATCAAAACTATACGAAACATCATGTCCTTAAATCAATTAAAAAATGTATATTTCGCACTTTGTCAAAGTATTCTAACGTATGGTATATCAGTATGGGGAGGAGCAGCAGATACTTTCCTCAATCCTCTTAAAATAAATCATAAAACAATAATTAGAATTATGTTTAAAAAACCTTACCAACATCCGACAGAACAGCTAATGATTCAAAACAAATTACTAGACATAAATAAACTATTCATTAAAAAAATCATCTATAAAAACTGTATTAAAACATCACCTCACCACATACCTCACTCGCAAAATACAAGAGCAAAAGTAAATAATCACTTTCAGGTTCCCTATATTAAATCAACTTTCGCAAAAAAACATGAATCGTACCTGGCTCCACACATTTTCAATATCTTCCTAACACAAACAAAAACTTACGTTACCCCAAATAAATTGGACTGGCTGTTCAAAAGATTTGTTATATGGTTGACTGAAAAGGAAAGAAAGGACATTCGGAATATCCTAAATAACTAATACGAGTACATTTTATAGATTCATTTCATATAATTTCCTTCGAAATTATATAATATCAAAATATGCAGTGTATTGTACATAATATTAACTAACATGTACCTGTGTTGTAATGTAATAAATTAATGTAATACGGCATACAATTTTAACTATTACCCACGGTATTTATATTCTCTTATTTAAATGTATAATTTTTTACAAAAACATGTAAACTTACAAAAACAAAAACAAAATTTATATGTAAATATTTAATATAACAACATTATGTATGTATGCATGTTTGTGTATGTATATATGTATGTATGCATGTATGCATGTGTACATGTATGCATGTGTATGTGTATATGTGTATAAGTATAAATGTGTGTTTGTATATATATATACATGTATAGATATATGGAAAAGAAAATGTACATGTATGAATGTTCATGTATGTACTTATAGGTATATATCTTCATAGATTTTATTTTTTATCTTTCATATATATTTCTTTATCATATAAGCATAGTAGGCATAGGAATAGGCAAAGTGCATATAGGCATATAATTTCACATTGTTTTTTATCTTTTTATACTTCTTTTTTATCATTATTTTTTATCATTTTTAATATCACATAATTTTTTTATCTTTTTATACTACTATTTATCTTTTTATAATATTATGTCTACTCTGATTCATATCCTTTTTAATAAATATAAAATGTTATTTACCTACCTCGGAACAGACTATGTCTAGTGAGGTGGGTAAAATAAAACTTTGTAAATAAATGAAAAATAAATAAACGCCCGGGTTGCCGGCACTGAAACTGAACTGAAATTCATTATCAGCTACTTGAAGTGTATGGAAAACAGTGTAAGAGTGTGAAAACGTGCGCAAATGGCACAGAGAATTTAAAAGCGTGCCAGATGGCCATCAGTTTCAGACAAAAAAATTGGCAAAGTGGAAAAAATAATGATTGCAGATCGACGGGTGACGGTTCGGGAGCTCTGTGACATGGTCCCTGGTGTCAGTAAGACCACAAGGTCCGCCCAAGGTGGGTCCCAAAATGCTCACCGAAGATCACAAACAACCAACAGGTTGAAGCAGTCCGTGAATTCCTCGAGTTCTACGACATCAATGGCGAAGATTTCTTGAACTCAATTGTGAGTGGGGACGAGACCTGGATACACTACATGACACCAGAGACAAAGAAACAATCCCATCAGTGGCGTCATTCAGATTCGCCAAAGCAAAGTTTAAAAACGAATTACAGAGCGTAACTCACACCCGGCGGATACGATGAGTGGAAACTCCGTCGTGAAAGCGTCACAAAGGGTGCAGTGTGGTGGGGCTTTGGCGAGGGGAAACCAGGCTACACGCCAGTTGTATTTTTTCAGTCAAAATGTTGTATTTTTCAATCTTAGCACTCTTAGACGAGAAGTCTAGAACCGCCCCCAGGGTTCGGAGACTATTGATATCAATTGTCACTGTGATTACATCATTGACAATGTGCATTGAGGTGTGATTGACAGAACTTCAATTGAACCGTCAATGTTGTTTTCGCTCCAGTTACTTTGTCGTCTGTGGAAACATTACCTAAAGGGAGAGGGAGAGGGAAGACAGGAAGGTGGAAGGGGAATGAAAGGGGAGAAGGGGACGCCTTAGGGAAACGGGAATGCTAGGTAAGATGGGGGACGAGGGAGGGATTGCAAAGGAGACATAGTAGCGGTAGGGTATGGTAGCTGGGGACAGCTGTATGTGGCCTGCTTATGCGTCGCAAAACTCTCTTGTTTTATTTGTGCGTTCACCAGACGGAAAAACAAAAGATATTGTGTACCCATAAGCACTTCAATAAACATAATTAACCACTCATGTTTTTTGCGATTATGCAAGTTTTTTGTCTTAAACTTTGTGTTATTTCCGCTTCGCAATTAAAGCTCTATAAATGAAACATTTCTGAACGTAGCCGAATACTAAAAACTGTTTTTGAAAGGTTATGAAATATGCTTTCAAATTGTTATATTACAAATAAATATTAACATTATTTGGAAATAATAAAATTTAGAATACAAACATAAAAAAAATTGTAAAAATGACTCACATGATGTTTTTATGTGAAAACGGTACTAATATCACAGATTATGTAAAAAAAAAAAAAACACTTATTCTATTGTGTAAATGTAAAATAAACAATTTTGTCACCTCACTTTTTTACCATTTCATACCATAATATTTAACAATGTCTAACGGCGCATAGGCGATTTGGCTGTTTCTGTTTCTACAAATAAGTCTTTTTTATGCACTTCTATGGACAACTTTGAATTGAAATGTGAAGTTTTATTCAATACGGATCTACTACTTTTTGTTTTAGGGTTATCACTAGAACAATAAGAGTTATAATGATTTCTGTGGGAACACATGCGTGAGCGCGAAAACATGCTTATCTTACTCGACTGCTATTGTTATATTGTCGTGTAAACTTGCATAATCGCAAAATACCTGAGTGGTTAATGGATATGGCAATCGGAGTTTTTTTTTACATGAATACCGCACATGTGCTCAACTCCCAAGTGGCATTCTTGTAAGGCTGAAGGTGGTGGGGAAGGAGATGGGGAAGAGGCAAGTGGGGCAGTTACTGGCCATTCAGATGTGGTCACCAAACAAGGCTAAAGCCATTTCAAGCAATGTTTCAATTCTGAATGGTGGTCTTACACTTGGGTGATACTGAGAGTATCTTCCAATCTGGAACGCACCGCAAATATACCTTACATCAATTTAAATTGTGAAATAACACAAATCGATCAATTAAAATTTACTTAGGCATGCTGCTATTTAGATTGCTAGTTGAGAGCCTTACCCCTCGACCACTGAGGTTGACATTGAATTTGCTGTTTTGATATGAGATCTGCGTTATGCAGTAGTTGTTTCAGCTTGCATTTACTTTTGCTAGCTGTTGGAGAATTGAGGAGTGACTGTGTGGTATGTGCTACTTCGGGTAGTAAATAATATCCGTTAATGTTACATTGTTTATTGTCAAAGAGTTTAATATGGAGAGAGCGCACAACAGCCAGTACATCCCTTTTAAACATCTCCATACTCGCTGTCTCGCTCTCATGCCGTCACACTCACACACATACATCACACCCCCACACTTAAATCATAATTACATATATATTTTATTCTCAAATTTATATAAAACAAGTATTTAAATATTTCATTTCAGTATATGTAATTATATCCTTGATCTTCAATCCGTGTAGCATGGGCGTTGACCTCGAGGGCGTAACCTCCCCTCCCATGGTGTAGGTGACCTGCAAAAATCAGATGAATTAGGAAACTTGGTCGTGTCCACATCCGAGAGTGGACCCAGGTCCAGCAAATCATCAGACCTGTCACACTCCCCCCACCTAACCTTCCTCTCTGAAATCTGATCATGTTGGCGTTTCCAAATTTGTCCCGTAGACATGATTTTAACTAAATAAATCCTATTCCCCAATCTTTTAAAAATTTTCCCTAAAATCCATTTATTATTATTACTTCTTAAATCCCTGGTTAAAACTTTAGAACCAACATCAAAGTACTTTTTAAATTTTCTTCCTCTATAATACTTTTTCTGTTTATGCTGGCTCAATAACATTTTGTTTTTAACCGTGTTGTCAATCCCTTTAAAACCTTGACTCTTAACATTATCCACTATTGGAATAATCGTATTAAAAATTGATCTAATCTTCCTACCCAACATTAATTTACTAGGCTCAATGCCCGTAGACATTGAAGGCGTATTTCTAAATCAACTAAAAACGTTAAAAGTTTATCTTCAAAATCAGTAGGAAATTTATTATTTACCATAATTTTTTTCAAAAAATTCTTCACTGTTTTAACCCCATTTTCAGCTAAACCGTTAGAAGCAGGATGCTGTACAGCTGAAGTCAATGATTCTATATTGTAATTATGACAAAATTCCTTAAAAACTGTCGATGTGAAAGCTGTACCATTGTCACTTACAATTTGTTCCGGGATTCCGAACATAGAAAATAATCTTTTCAAAACTTTTATTGTACAAAACGAATCTACTTTATTTACAATATGACAGTCTATCCATTTTGTAGTTGCATCAACAATTATTAAAAAATTATGACCTCCCAAAGGTCCCATGAAGTCAATATGCAATCTACTCCAGATTAAACCATTGATTGGCCAAGGTGCCAACTCAACTTTACACGGAGTAGGTAAACATTCCATGCATCGAGCACACTGTTTTTACATAAATTACTAGGATGACCCGATTTATTGCATCGATTACAAAAAATATTCTTCCAGCAATCCAAATGACTCGTTTTTCCGCACAAAAAAAATTTTTTTATGCAACATTTACTGGCGTCTTACTACGCACTGCACTTTTAAATCTGATCGGACTATCCGACCTGGATTTACGGACAAAATTACTCTCCTTATGCACAACATTTAAATTCGTATCAACTTTCTTAAGATTAACAACATGTTCCCATGAAGCTGCTAACTTTATGCATTCCGAAAAAGAAGTATTGATCCCCTCAACGAACAACTTATGTTTCAATTTTTCATTGAAAATTCCAATAATGAATATGTCCTTCAAACAAGGTTCCAACCTCAATTCAAAATTGCACGTCAAACTAAGTCCTCTCAACCTAGCAGCGTAATCTTTAATAGATTCGTTAGCTAGCTGTTTACACTTATAAAACAACTCATGCGACTCGAAAATATTTTGAATTGGTTTGCAATGTGAATCAAATAATTTACATAAATCATCAAAAGAACAAACAGAAACCTTTTTAGGGAAACACAAATCACATAATAAAGAGAAAGTTTCTTCGGTGAGGCAACTCAGCAAAAATGCTCTTTTGCGCTCTTGAGACACAACTTTGTCATCATGTAAAATGAGGGCCTGATCCAGTCGTTCCTTGAACAATGACCAGTCTCCCGTTCTGTAACAGAACGTCCCCAAATTCTTACAAACACCCTCCATTGGGAGAAGAGCTGAAACAAAATAATCAGGACTACTTATCTCAGCACTTCTAGAAGGCTACACTCCGAGGTCCATGTTCCACGTGCACGCCACTCAGAGCCGTGAATCAGCGTCCCCGTCTGGCTCCGTCTCCCGACAGCTGCAGAGCCAAACCCTCTCCTCCGAGGTCTTCCTTCCCAGACTGCAGCGACAGAAACCAAGTCCCGGTTTCCGGCTAATCCACTCGATGATGATCCGATCCTAGACCTAATCCTTGATCCTTGACACGATCCTGTGTACCCCGTTACACGGTGTACCCAATGACAATAATTCTACAAACTTGTCGTACCCACACACGCGAATAACTGCGTGTAGCTGCTCCAGATTCTTCTTAATGCGATCGCTTCCTGCGATCCGCCAATTTCCTGACAACAATCTTCCGATCTTGGAATTTTGCGAATTACCGGCGTAAAAAAAACGAACTACCGAGCTGCGCCAACTGTGGTATGTGCTACTTCGGGTAGTAAATAATATCCGTTAATGTTACATTGTTTATTGTCGAAGAGGTTAATATGGAGAGAGCGTACAACAGCCAGTACATCCCTTTTATACATCTCCATACTCGCTGTCTCGCTCTCATGCCGTCACACTCACACACATACATCACAGACTGCGATGCCTAACCGATCTTATATTATCTTACAGGCACAAGGTCCAGCCCGCAAACTCCTCATCACAGCTGCCTGCACCCTCAAGCTCTGGTGCCTGGACTCCAAGACTATCCTCAGATCCATGGTGGGCCATGCGGGAGAAGTGTGCCACCTGGAGGCGGTGTCCTTCTCTCAAGATGGACGGTTCTACATCATCTCTGGGAGCAAGTAAGTCCACATCCATACACTCCTCAAGTTCTAACTTCCTTGTAAGCTTTCTTTCATCCAATTTTGGATACAGGCTTCCCTCAAGCCTAAAGTCATGGTGTTTTGAAAGTGAAAATACGTAAACAGTGTCTAATACAGTTGTGAATGATGAATACTTGGAGCAGGTGGATGGGTTTGTGTATTTGGGAAATATGTTTACGAAAATGGATAAGCTTAGAGATATTGAAAGAAGGGTAAATTCAGAAGACACTCAAAAGGATGAGGTTAGATGGGAGATAGCACAATGGGCTTATGGCCTTAGTGCTCACCACTTTAACCGGTCAAAGGCCACGCCATTTGAGGAGTGACGCGCGCGCCGGCGCGTTGTATGCGCATGACGAGAAAATAATTCCAATATTTGAATAAAATTTTCGACCAAAACTTTTTGTCTGCGATTTTGGCCCTTCTATGTACAGAATTTGTATGAAGAACACGGTCAGAATCGCTTGCGCTAACATCATACATGATATAGCCACTAGTTTCATTCACCTTGCAACCCCAGAATATTTTTAAAACGATTTCGTCTATGACATTGACCTGTCAGATTTTGCCGCGAATTTAACCGTCGCAATTTATGCATGTTCCGCGACTAAAACATCGTAAAACCTATTAATTTACGTAATAAATGCAAGTAATGTTGTTTTGGTAGATAGTTTATTGTTCTAGGAACGTGTTTCAGTCAATGAAATATACGATAGCTCAAAATTAATCAACAAAACATTCAATTCAAAATTCAAATTGGTGCTTTTTAGTGAATTTTCGTGAATTTTCGTGAAATGGCGTGGCCTTTGACCGGTTAATAAATAAAATAAAAACCATGTTTTAACAATTTATTTTTTCTTCTAGGGCAGACAGAATCCTTAGCTTCTGGAGCGTATCCTTAACCTCGGAAGACCTTAACAAGACCTCGGAAGCAGACACCTCCATCGAATCCAAGTCCAAATCGGTCAAGCGGAGAAGCCGAACCAAGTCCGGCTCCAACGAGGACACTACCGGCACAGAGACCGGCAGAAGTAGCGCCATCTCCACTAGACCCTCGTGCAACTTCCTCATGGAGGACATTGCGAGGCAGGTCTGCGTCAGAGCCTCAGATGAAGGAACTTCAGAAATTAAAATGATCGCTGTTACGAGAAGAGGAGTTGTTCACTATTATGAACACACTTTGAATGGGTATGTAATTTTTATATTTTCCAGTGTATCTGAGCCTTCTTTCTATCAAGGTGGGACATCAACACAATAAAGCAGGATCCAACATGGTACCTTGTGGTATTCCTATTATTATACTAGGTGAGCGGGTGTTTCTTCAACCTGTTGACATTTTCTTTACCTATTAATGTGTGCTTTCACTAACAGCTGCATATGTCAAATGTGAGGTGCAGCTGTCCATTTGCACACCACGGATGTGGAAGGGCCGGATGTTATGCAGTTTATCATGGTTATCATTGTGTCCATGTCTCCTAATTCCTAACATGTAACTCAAGGCATTAACATATTAAAGCAGGACCCAATATGGTGCCTTGTTGTATTCCTATTATCAAGTAAATATTTTTAATGTTGGAAAGTAATATTACTCCTATTATTCATTACGATATGATCTCCAATGTGCAACCTTATTCCGTTGACAGTAATTCAGTCCCTTTAATAAAGTTCTTCAAGGTTGTTATTGTGTATTTGTCTATGTCTCCTAGTTCCACGGTTATTCAACACTATGTATCTGAGCCTTCTTCCCATCAAGGTGGGACATTAACACAATAAAGCAGGACCCAACATGGTGCCTTGTGGAATTCCTATTATTATACTAGATGAGCGAGTGTGTTTCTTCATCCTGTTAACATTTTCTTAATAATGTGTACTTTCCACCAACAGCTATATATGTCAGATGTGAGGGTGTAGTAGGACCGAATGTTATGCAGTTTATCTGGGTTATCATTGTGTCCTTGAATCCTAGTTCCTATCATGTAATTCAACTTTTACCCATGTCTCCTGGTTCCTAATATGGAATTCTAATATGAATTCATTCAATATACCCAGATATCGGACCCCTTTTCCCATCAAGGCGGGGCACTAACATATTAAAGCAGGACCCAACGTGGTGCCTTGTGGTATTCCTATTATTAAGTAAATAGCTATCCACTTGCCTCCCTTGAGTATTGGACCTCATATAATAACGTATTCTTTACATTTCCAGAGTTTCCACCAAGCCGATAAAGCCAGACACCACTATTCAGGTTGTCAGCGAGGAGAAGAGTCAGGTGAAGCTAGCTGCGGCGGTCTGCGGCACGTTGCAAGGGGACGCCGTGCTGGTGGGGTACTCTTCCTGCGGCGGACTTAAATTTGAAAGAATCGTAAGTTTTGTCTTTTGCTTTAGAGTTATAAATCAATTGTGTGACTATATTTATATGCTACAAATGAAATGAAGGGTTATCTTGATTTATTTTTGGGGTATTATGCCATGTTGTACTTACTCCTTCTTTAGGCAACGTTTCAGAAAGTGTTGTAATAATAATAATAATAATGATATTATTTGGATGATTTATATAGCGCCGTTTTTGTGAAAAATCACCTCAAAGGCACTGTACAAACTTATAATCTATTTCTGAAATCTAGAAAAACCACAAGCTAAACAAACAATTAAAAACAACTTATGGCTAAAAATTGCATCCACCGGGTTCATTGATATCCGATATGAAAATATATGTAGGTACAATGTTTTGGCCAATGAACGCGATGCTGCTTAAAAACGAATGAATACAGGACCATACTTACCTGGGAGGTCGCTTGAAATTAACATTGTTTATTTAAAGGAATTTAGAAAGAGTTCGCACGCAGAGGACATAATTGTAAACACATGTTATTAATCCTGAAAAATATTTTAACCGCTGGGAGGCCGGAGACGCGCCGGCGCGCGCGTCATATGCGCATGCGCCTGAAAATAATTCAAATATTTGAATAATACTTCCGACAAAAAACTTTTGGTCGACGATTTTGGCCCTTCTATGTACACAATTTGTATGGAGAACAGTGTCAGAATCGCTTGCGCTGTCATTACTCTCGGAGACGCTACAAGTTTCATTCACCTAGTCACCCTGGAATATTTTAAAAACGATTTCTTCTATGACAATCGGCTGTCAGAATTTGCCGCGAATTTAACGGTCGCAATTAATGGGTGTATCGCGAATAAAACGATCATAAATCCTATTAATTTACGTAATAAATGCAAGTAATGTGGTTTTCGTAGATAGTTTATTGTGATGTGAATGTGTTTCAGTTAATAAAATATACAATAGCTCAAAATTTATCAACAAAACATTCAATTCAAAATTCAAAGTGGTGGTTTTTTAGTGTTTTTTTGCGAAGTTCCGCGAATTTCCGCTAAATGTCACGGCCTTTGACCGGTTAATATTAATATGTAATGTATTCTTTAATGAGTGTATTTTGGAAAGAAAAGCAACATTTTATGGTGGGCGGTATAGTAGTACAAGGATTTGATCTTCCTAAATGTGGTTCGTCAAGAGACAGATTGACGTGTAAGGATTCAAGTAATTTTAATTCAGTAAGAAAAGTGTGATTAACCCCTCCGAATTTTCGAGAATATTAGCTTTTGGTGTCTTAAACGAAATGACATTTTACGAAAACTTTTAGTTATAACCGCTTCACAATTAAAGCTCTATAAATGAAACATTTCTGAATGTAGCCGAATAGTAAAAACTTTTAAAAAGGTTACAAAATAGGCTTTCAAATTATTATATTACAAATAAATATTAGCATTTGTAAATATTAAAATTTAGAACGCAAACATTAAAAATCGGTAAAAATGACTCACGTGATGTTTTTATGTGAAAACGGTACAAAAATCACAGATTATGCAAACAACAATACTTATTCTATTGTATATATGTGTAATAAACACTTTTGTCACCTCACTTTTTTATCATTTAATATAAAAATATTTAATAAAAATTTAAAATGTGGAGCGCGGTGGAGCTGCCGGTAGCAAATTTGCGCGGGTAAATATTTTTGTCAACTACACGATTGACAGCTGATTCCTGTTATGTATTTCCATAGACAACTTGATAGAAATGTGCAGCTTGATCTACTATCGACCTTTGACTTTTTGTTTTAGGGATGTAACTAAAACAATAACGGAGTTATAACGATTTCTATGGAAACACACGCGCTGACGTATAAACACGCTTATTGTACTTGACTGCTGTCCTATTTTTAACGCTTATATCTGCTTACGTTGCGGAGGGGTTAAGACATATCATAGGCAATACAAGTATGATACTCTCAGATAGATATATTTTAATAAAGATATGAGAGCCCAAAAAGATAGGTTTTTAGTTTGAGGGAGTCTATTCCAAGCCTTAGGCCCAGATACTCTGAAAGCACAATCTCCAAACTTAGTATTTGGCTTTCATTTATGAAGTTGCTGATCTAAGGGTTAATTGCCTCGGACCAGTATTTTCCGGGATGCATAATTCAGAGATGTAAGGTGGGGCCATTTCATTGATTGATTTAAACACCATCCAGTGCAATTTGTACTGGATTCTTTCAGGGCACTTGAGCCAGTGAAGGTTACGAAGGTGTTCTGAAATGTGCAAATATTTAGAGACCTCGGTTAGCCTTGCCGCTGCATTAACCGGTCTAAGGCCAGGCCATTTCACTAAAATTCACAAAAAAACACTAAAAAAGCACCATTTTGAACTTTGAATTAAATGTTTTGTTGATTAATTTTGAGCTATTGTATATTTTATTGACTGAAACACGTTCACAACACAATAAACTATCTACCAAAACAACATTACTTGCATTTATTACGTAAATTAATAGGTTTTACGATGTTTTAGTCGCGGAACACGCGTCAGTTGCAACGGTTAAAATCACGGCAAATTTTGACAGGTGATTGTCATAGAAGAAATCGTTTTAAAAATATTCTGGTGTTGCAAGGTGAATGAAACTTCAAGGCGTATCATAGAGTACTGTTGGCGCAAGCGATTCTGAAACTGTTCTTCATACAAATTATGTACATAAAAGGGCCAAAATCGCAGACCAAAAGTTTTTTGACGAAAATATTATTCAAATATTTGAATTATTTTCTCGCGCATGCGCATGTGACGCTCGCGCCGGCGCGTCTCCGGCCTGTCACCGGTTAAACACGGATGTAGTGTCCGTCATCAGTGCAGATTGTAGTGAAGTGTGTTTTTATGTAAAAGCAATACCTTTGTGGGCTCTGCTGGCAGGTACTCAGCCCCCTACCTACTGGTCGGTTACTATTCCAGGCACATAATTCAAATATTGGAATATTTACAGGTTCTATTTTTTTTATTGACTATGTTTTACTTGACCAGCTTGGGTTTGGTGAAAAAAGAGGTCAGATCACAGTTCTTACATTATAATAAAAATTCATAACTATTAAAAAGACTCCGTAGAATAAATAGTGTTATTTTTATTATATTTACAACTTCCACACCTTATTTTGAATGCATACCAAAATTAAATTATGATTTGGAAAGCAGACGAAAGAGCCTTTCAGATTTTATTGCTACAAACGGACGTAATATTAAAATTTTGATTAAATTTACGATAAGCCGCCGCACTTTTAATAGGCACAGATTTTGGAAAGTACACTATTTTTAAACTTAGTTACCGCAAAAAACATCGGTTTCAGTCAGGACCGGTGGAAAACTATGCATTTAAATTAAAATTTCATAAACAAAAAATTTTGTACGTAATTTCTCGTTACGGCTGACGTTTCGTATTACTTTATTTTGCATTCTGAACAACTTCCACTATTTCCAGGGTACCAATTGATAAATATTAAAAAAAGATTGCTATATAGCAAAAATCACGCATATTCTAGGAAGGTACTAACTAAAGTTACCGTACAAATTTTCAAAATAATTTATGGATAAGCCGCCGCACTTTTAATAGGCACAGATTTTGGAAAGTACACTATTTTTAAACTTAGCTACCGCAAAAAACATCGGTTTCAGTCAGGACAAATTTTCATAATATTAAAAAAGATTGCTATACGGCAAAAATCATGGTAATTTTTGGAGATCGCTGGCAACAGTTAATATGCACTTTTTTTTTAAAAAACCTTTTGATTCACCTTAATTACATTAAAAGGCAACTATTTGCATTGGGGGAAGTGGAAAATATTTCATTCTAAATTTCGATTACGTAAAATTAAAATTAGCTTTCATCTTGTGAGATTGTACGCCAGAATCACAAACCATGTTACACAAACCTAGCGTAGCCGCTAAACTACTTGAAAACTGGGATGTTTTTCTTGCCTTGATGCGAGTAGGCGTTATAAAGGGGCACTTTCTTTTGTATCACAAACCATGTTACACAAACCTAGCGTAGCCGCTAAACTACTTGAAAACTGGGATGTTTTTCTTGCCTTGATGCGAGTAGGCATTATAAAGGGGCACTTTCTTTTGTATCACAAACCATGTTACACAAACCTAGCGTAGCCGCTAAACTACTTGAAAACTGGGATGTTTTTCTTGCCTTGATGCGAGTAGGCGTTATAAAGGGGCACTTTCTTTTGTATCACAAACCATGTTACACAAACCTAGCGTAGCCGCTAAACTACTTGAAAACTGGGATGTTTTTCTTGCCTTGACGCGAGCAGGCGGTATAAAGGGGGCACTTTCTTTAATGTGTGCAAATTATTTTACTATGAATTTGTTTTGAATGGTTGGCACCACTGATATACGTCACTATGTGGTTTCTATGGACAAGATTCAGTATGGTGTCGGCGTCAAAACGGAAAATTACGTGAATAAAAGTTTTTACCAATATAAATTTAAATGCACGTTTTTCCGCCGTTCTCGACTGAAACAGATGGTTCTTGTGGTAATTAAGGGCGGCTTGCACCAACTATCGCTAATTTTATCATAAATTGTATTTAACTAAATGCATTTAAGTCACTAAATACATTAAACTTAAATGTGTTTAGTTTCGTCCTGCACCAAGCAGTTGGAGCGGTTATTTAGTTAAATACCATTTAGCGTCGGTAAAACAGTTACCGCCGTTAAAGCGTCGGTAAAACAGTTGCATCGTTCCTTAGCACCACCCACACGCACACTTTTTGCACAGCGACTTGAAGTGGCAAGGGCACGATCGCTCCGAATTGTCCGTGTGGGGGGTGCTTAAATTTGCGAGTGTCAAAATATTTTGAGGTTATGTTGTGGTTGCGTAGTGAATTATTTTATTTTGATCCAGTAAATGAGTGCGAAAATAAAACAAACATAACTATGAAATGGGGCAAAAAGAGGTTTTGTTGTTAGATTTAAAAATAAAACAAATATCTGAGTAGTAATTTTGTTTTTCATTTCATTTATGTAGGTTATTTTAAACTATTATAAGAATGCTGTAGGTATATTTTAAGTTTACAACCTTCAAAGTATTCCTCCATAAATAAATCAATACCTGTTCCTCAATAAGAAATCTTTGAAACTTTCTGCCACTGAGTATCAGATAAATTTGTTCTTGTGTTTACTTCTCTCACTATAAACTGTCTACTTATAAAATCTATAATTTCTTCGTCAACATCAGAATAAAAAACAAAAGTCCATCGTGAATACAAATTAATAAATGAGACAGATTTCAGAAATATTAGACAATCGGAAATCGAAGGAATAACCTAAAATTGTTTTGACAGAACTTGCTCGCTAAACATGTTTAACTTAGTTAAACAGCCCTTTCTGGGTATTTAACTTTGACAGTTCTTTAAATGCGTTTAACGACTTAAATTTTGTGGTGCAAGACGCCAAGTCGACTTAAATCAAATAATGTGTTTAACTTGAGATTTAAATCAAATTTAACTTTTGGTGCAAGCCGCCCTAAGTTTAGGGGTAGTTTATTTTTTTAAATATATGCCTATTAAAAGTGTAGTGGCATGTGGCGTCTAGTCGTATATTTACCAAATTTTGATTTTAAAAATATTGCAATATCTTTACGATTGTTTAGTCATTTACCCTTTCTTGAAACTGTAAATATACCACTTTATATGAAACGTTAAAACATATTTAAATACTTAAACATATTGTAAATGTTAATGACACTTCACCTTTTCTCATTTATGTAATACTAAAACAAAATTCACAAACTATAATGATGTTTTTTGCAAACATGTAAGCAGTCAATGGCTTTTGAAATATTTTACAATTATTTGATAATGTCTATGGTAAATTTTGAAATGCAAATATAAAACGTGATGTTACCATTTTTTAGCATCGCTTAAATCATATATCTAAGGCCCAGGCTACACCAGCGGTTCTCCCGCCGCGGGAAACCGCCCGAGAGAGCTGTCGCAGACTACACGGGTACTACACGGGTGGTAGTTCCCCGCTCAGGCTACACAAGTGGTTCAACCGCCGCGGGAAACCGCGCACGACCGATTAACAACACTCTCTCACATGAAATGATGCAATCGCGGGAAACCGTTCGTGTTGTATGAACGTGGTGGTTATCCGCTGCGGAATAACCGCTGCATGTGGTGGTTGAATTTCTCCTGCCTGTGAAAAGCGAGCAGTTGCCCCGGGATAACCGCTCGTGTACAATGTGTCATAAAAGGAGATAGAACAACTTTTATGAGATCAGTTTGTGCCAAGTAAAGTACACACAAATACTCTGCTGCTATTGAAGTACTAAAAGGCCTAAAGAGACCCAAGGGTTAACAATTCCCCTAATATGTAGTAATTTTATCTTTTAATTTTCAGACAGCCGACACGTCAGAAAAAACACAAGTCTTAATCCGGACATTCAAAGAAAAAGAAGGCAAAAAAGAAAATCAGAAGATGCGCAGCGAAGACATTACAAAAATACGGGACGGAGACAGTAAAGACAACTCTGTGGTCTATCTGACCTCAGCCATGGGCCGGGGCGATAGTGATCTGAAGAGACCCATCGGATCTAAGAAGGTATGATTCATTATTATGATTGATGGGTTTTCAGTGACAGCCATTACGACTTTGATTTTTACATGTTTTTTTTTAACATTTACTCAAAGATATTGAAATACAAGAGATATGCTATGATGACCGCCCGACTGTCGGCAGACTACTACCTAATGGGGAATTTTTAAATTTTTTTTGAAAATGATTTCCTTCAGGGCCTATGTCATCTGAGATGCTGTGTGGAGGATCTTTTTGAAGAGAGGAAGGAATTAACATTGGTTTTGAAGAGACCCATGTTGTAGGAAGGAGGAAACACAAAGGCCGGCAAATCATTCCATAGCCGAGCTGTTGAACACAAGAACAAGTCGAAAAAGCGATCCGTTATGTGACAAATGTCAACCGTGTACATATGTTGGGCACGCCTTTGGCGTGTTTCCCGACTACGCACCAGTGCCGAAGGGATCAATGACGCTAGTTCCTTGGAGCATCTTCCATTGAAATACTGGTAGAACAAGGATAGCATTCCCACCCGACGCCTGTGCTCTAAAGATTGCAATCCGTTTGTTAAATTAGAAGAATCTATCAGACAGACCACCTGTTTCTGCACAGAGTCAAGGGTTTTTTTCAGGTATTTTGGGGGGCTACAGAAGAGAGGTGGCTGCCAATACAGAATAAATTTGAATACGGGAGGAATTCGTTCATTTAGTTGTATTTTTGAAGGTGTGCAGTAGTGTTGGTTAACAATATAGTTTGAATATAGAAAGAATTTGTTAATTTAGTTGATTTTTTGAAGGTGTGCAGTAGTATTGATTAACCGGTCAAAGGCCACGCCACTTCACGAAAATTACGAAAATTCACTAAAAAAGCACCACTTTGAATTTTGAATTGAATGTTTTGTTGATTAATTTTGAGCTATTGTATATTTTATTGACTGAAACACGTTCCTAGAACAATAAACTATGTACAAAAACAACATTACTTGCATTAATTACGTAAATTAATAGGTTTTACGATGTTTTAGTCGCGGTACACCCATAAATTGCGACGGTTAAATTCGCGGCAAAATCTGACAGGTCAATGTCATAAACGAAATCGTTTTAAAAATATTTTGGGGTTGCAAGGTGAATGAAACTAGTGGCTATATCATCTATGATGTTAGCGCAAGCGATTCTGACCGTGTTCTTCATACAAATTCTGTACATAGAAGGACCAAAATCGCAGACAAAAAGTTTTGGTCGAAAATTTTATTCAAATTATTTTCTCGCACATGCGCATACGAGGCGCGTGCCGGTGCGTCTCCGGCAAATCAGAGGTGAACAATGTCGGCGACACCAGGAAACACAGTCCCACCCAGTAGCACAATGCCAATAGCACATCTTCAATATCTTTGCATTTACTCCATACAGAAGGCCCCCGCAGAAAATAATTTTCCTCAGGGCCTGTCATCTTTAGGTGGAGGGTCTCTTTGAAAAGAGGTAGAAGTGTAGGAGGGAGGAATCACAGAGGTTGGCAAATTGTTCCACCACTGAGCTGTTGAACTCAAGAACGAGTCCGAGAAGCAACCCGTTCTCATGTGACAATTATTTTTATTAGTGTACAAATATTGGATACCTGTGCACAGATGCCGAAGATGACAATGTTATCTAGATAGTGTCTTGGATAAATTTTACTTCAGGTTTGAATCTTACAATCACACATAAAGATAGCAGCCAATAAAAATGAAGATAATGTTGATAGTTCTTAGTCGAAGTATGATGCAGTTAAATATGACTGAATCTGATAGGGACACATTAGCTCAGTCGGTAGAGCTCCTCCCGGGCAAGGCAAAGGTCCTGGGTTCGAAACCTAGATGTGACGGTATCTTTTTCTGTTTTCAGATTTTGGATTGAGTTTCGTTAATATTGTCTTCATTTAATTGAATATAATAATTATTATGTTGTCTATTGCCAGGTTGATATCCCAATGGAGATGCGACTGGCAAACCTCAGTCTCACCCAATCTGGAACTGGCCTCAAAAATGGACCGGAAATCAAAAACATGGCACAGTTACTCGTACAGGCATTACATTCCAAGGATCCCAAGTGAGATATGATTTTAGATTTTCACGGCCAAAACTATTTTTGTTGTTTATTTTTGGGGTGTTATGCCGTGTTGCGCTACCTCCTCCTTTAGCCGACGTTTTGGACATCGTTACAGTGTCCATCATCAGGGCAGATGTGTTGCAACACATGTCCGAAACGTTGGCTAAAGGAGGAGGTAGCGTAACATGGCATAACACCCCAAAAATAAACAACAAAAAAGATCCCAAGTGAGTTTAACAACGACACACACGACAATATAACAATAACAGTCAAGTACAATAAGCGTGTTTTCACGCTAACGCGTGTGTTCCCACTAAAGTCATTATAACTCTGTTATTGTTCTAGTGACAACCCTAAAACAAAAAGTAAAAGATCCACATTGAACCAAGCTTCATATTTCTATTCATAGTTGTCCATAGAAGTACACAAAAGAGACTTATTTTGTAGAAACAGTTTTCACCTGCCAAATCGCCTACGTGCCGTTGTAAAAAATTGAGGTGACAAAATTGTTTATTATACATTTATACATAGAAAAAGTGTTTTTTTTTTTTTTTTTTTACATATGTAATCTGATTTTAGTACCGTTTTCATATAAAAACATCACATGAATCATTTTTACTATTTTTTTATGTTTGCATTCTAAATTTTAATATTTACAAATTTTAATATTTATTTGTAATATAACAATTTGAATGCTTATTTCATAACCTTTCAAAAACAGTTTTTAGTATTTGGCTACGTTCAGAAATTTTTCATTAACCGATCAAAGGCCACGCCATTTCACGAAAATTCACTAAAAAAGCACCACTTTTCGACAGCGCACATACGCACAGACGCGCCGGCGCGCGCGTCGTATGCGCATGCGCGAGAAAATAATTCGAAAATTTGAATAAAATTTTCGACCAAAACTTTTTGTCTGCGATTTTGGCCCTTCTATGTACAGAATTTGTATGAAGAACACGGTCAGAATCGCTTGCGCTAACATCATAGATGATATAGCCACTAGTTTCATTCACCTTGCAACCCCAGAATATTTTTAAAACGATTTCGTCTATGACATTGACCTGTCAGATTTTGCCGCGAATTTAACCGTCGCAATTTATCTGTGTTCCGCGACTAAAACATCGTAAAACCTATTAATTTACGTAATTAATGCAAGTAATGTTGTTTTGGTACTTAGTTAATTGTTCTAGGAACGTTTTTCAGTCAATAAAATATACGATAGCTCAAAATTAATCAACAAAACATTCAATTCAAAATTCAAAGTGGTGCTTTTTTAGTGAATTTTCGTGAAATGGCATGGCCTTTGACCGGTTAAATAACAATTGAAGGCACGCTTTTAACGATTAAATTTGTTTTAAACTAATTGAACACTTAACTAATGTCATCGCTTTTAACTATTTTAACAAATTTTCAAAATTCCACCTTCAGCTTGTAAGCAAGCATGTACTAAACGTAAAGTAATATTATTATCAAATCGTACATTGTGGCGTATCTCATTATTGAATGTCTGCCCATTCTTTGTTGGTAAAGTAAGGCGTTGACCGAATAATTCAATAACAAAATAATGCAGTATTGGCACAATAATTCAATGACAAAATTACTCACAAATAAACACAATTTTTACAGTTAGGCAAGTCCACAACTAAATAAACAAAAGTACGTCTGAAAAAAACACGCACTGAATGAAGTTGTTCCTTTAAGTCAGTCTTAATAAATACACACTAGATAAAGACACATTAAATCAACAAATTTTGAGTAACAACAATAAAGTTTTTAAAGTGAAACACTACTACGCGAATAAAATTGTTACGTTCGAATTCAACACTGACACTGAGCGCTTTGAGCAGGGATTCGGCAACAGCGGAAAGTAATAATGCCGCCCGCACACGCCGGTCTAATTTTATCTTTTTACAAGAAAACTACCCCTAAAAGTTGGAATTTCGAAAAAAGTTATTTATCTTTTTTACTTGTACTAT
This sequence comes from Limnephilus rhombicus, assembly GCA_929108145.2. Classification (NCBI taxonomy): domain Eukaryota; kingdom Metazoa; phylum Arthropoda; class Insecta; order Trichoptera; family Limnephilidae; genus Limnephilus; species Limnephilus rhombicus. Next base: position 7,068,290 of record OV815298.1, read on the forward strand.
CATGTAGGATCACCTCCCGGAGTTAATGCACTTTACCCCCGGACACCCTGTATTGATCTATCAAGCAATCTTCCCAACAAGCCCTCCATTGATATGCTTGGTGTAACTCTAAGGACGACTTGTTAAATTTTTTTTTAACGATTCATCAAATATTTGAGCCTAATTTTCACATTCTGTGTAAGTTCTATTCAAGTTCTGTTATTATATCATTACAGGCCAGTTGCTTCATGAAACTGAAATAATCAATCAAAAGAAATAAAGTTATTTTTTTTTTCAAAATGGTTTCATCAAGGTATACATTTTATTTCTTCTGTGGGTAATTTTTTCTTTCTAACACTGTTAAGATCGTATTTCTCACTACGATAGTGGTCAGGGAGATAGGGAGACACAACGATTTCTGAGACCTATGTGAGTTGTTTTGTGAAAACATAGATCACATGAAATCATCTGCTATTTGCCTTTTCTGTTGCCGTCAACAAATCGTCAAAAATTTGAATACTTTGACGAATAGTTCTTCCGCAGTATTGAACCTAACCCCTCAGAAAATCGCCAATATGCACTTTTAATGTCTTTAACCTGTCAAATGCCAGGCCATTTTGCGAAAATTCACAAGAAACACTAAAAAAGCACCATTTTGAACTTTGAATTGAATGTTTTGTTGATAAATTTTGAGCTATTGTATATTTTATTGACTGAAACACGTTCACAACACAATAAACTATCTACCAAAACCACATTACTTGCATTTATTACGTAAATTAATAGGTTTTATGATGTTTTATTCGCGATACACGCATTTATTGCGACCGTTAAATTTGCAGCAAATTCTGACAGCCGATTGTCATAGAAGAAATCGTTTTAAAAATATTCCAGGGTTGCAAGGTGAATGAAACTTGTAGCGTCTCCGAGAGTAATGATGGCGCAAGCGATTCTGACACTGTTCTTAATACAAATTGTGTACATAGAAGTGCCAAAATCGCAGACCAAAAGTTTTTTGTCGGAAGTATTATTCAAATATTTGAATTATTTTCTCGCGCATGCGCATGTGACGCGCGCGCCGGCGCGGCTCTGGCGTGTCACCGGTTAACGAAATGACATTTTACGAAAACTTTGTATTATTACCGCTTCACAACTAAAGCTCTATAAATGAAACATTTCTGAACGTAGCCGAATAGTAAAAACTGTTTTAGACAGGTTACAAAATAAGCTTTCGAATTATTATATTACAAATAAATATTAACACTTGTAAATATTAAAATTTAGAATGCAAACATTAAAAAAATGTGAAAATGACTCACGTGATGTTTTTATGTGAAAACGGTACTAAAATCACAGATTATGTAAACAACAATACTTATTCTATTGTATAAATGTGTAATAAACACTTTTGTCACCTCACTTTTTTATCATTTCATATAAAAATATTTAATAGAAATTAACAATGTCGGGCGCCCGTAGGAAATTTGGCGGGATAAATTATGTGTCAGACTGCGCGTCTGACAGAATGTTCTTTTTATGTATTTCTATGGACAACTTGAATAGAGATGTGCAGCATGATTTACTATCGACCTTTCACTTTTTATTTTACGGATGTAACTCAAACAATAACAGAGTTATAACGGTTTCTATGGAGACGCGCGCTGACGTGTAAACACGCTTATTGTACTTGACTGCTGTCGTATTTTTAACGCATTGCGGAGGGGTTAAACTGACAATATTATTCCATTTCCAGATTGCTCCAAACGGTGTTTGAGTGCGTTGACCCCGAAGTAGCCTTCAACACCATGAATCGACTTCCAATCCAGTACCTGCCCGCGCTCTTGGAGCACCTTACCACCATGCTGGCTGGAAAGACAAGCAAGTTAGTATATATATATTTATTTGTTATTTTCTGTACCCCTTATGTAAACCAAATAATAATCACCTCAGTCAGAGAAGGTTCTAACTGATATTTTTTTCAAAAATGACCTTTGAATGCAAAACTGCTTATATAGGACCATATGCGTTGTATATTTTCCTGTAGATTCTTGAATGAAGAAATTCTAAAATCAAGCCCCATTTATTTTATAAGGTTCTAACATCACTTACACTCTTTTTTTGTTTGTAACTGATAGTTGATAGTTCACCTTGAAAATGGTCCGTATTAGAATGCAAAGCACTGTGTACGGGAACAGCAGTCAGTGAACAAATACCCGTTACAAATTGCTTCTGTTCATTGAGTTCAGCCCACGGAAGACAGTAGCATCCTCGTGGAAGTAATATCCACTAGGGGAAGCTAATTTTATCAACAAACTAGCTGGTAGCGAATGAACGAAGGAAGTAGTGTAAGAAGAATATACGACGCGAATGTGAATGGTAGAAGAAGTCAGGGAAGCCCGAGGAAGACATGGCACGATCAAGTGAATCAGATACTTGAGTCGGGTCATGTCAAAAGTCAGAATAATAGAAGAGAATGTATGAGACGATGTAAGAATGTGAGTGAGGCAAAGAGTGTGTGCCAAGACCGAGTTGTTTGGCGGTCCGTCCTCTCTGCCTACCCCTGCGGGGAAATGGCGTGATGGTTAGTTAGTTACTAGCTGGTGCCCGGCATGCGTTGCTATGCCATTTAATAAAGAAATTGTTTCTCCCTGAGTGTCCTATCCCATTCGTCCCATTCCCCTTCCGCCTCCCCTTCTCCTGCATCCTCTTCCCCTCTCGCATTCCCACTCCGTCACCTCCACCTTCCCTCTCCCCACTCCACTTCCCCCCCTTCTCCCAGGTCCCCCTCCCCCCTCCCAGGTCCCCCTCCCCCATCTCTCCCTCCCTCCCGCTTTCCAAAGCAATAGCCGCTTCCTAGCATGCCACCAATAGCAATTTTTTTATACAAATTTCATAATGTCAGAGCTCACCTGAAGTTTTATAAAAACCTTGTCCTGACAATAACGAACACACAAAAAAAAAGAATTATCCAATTTGGTGCTGTCGTTCGAAAGTTATGCGCTTAGCAACACATTCAGCGATTCATTTTTATATTATAGATATCCCTGTGCCCTCAGGGCCAAGAAACCGAAGCCAGCTAAGAAGAAGACAGTGAAAATGAAGCCACCACAGTCTTAGCTCAACCTTCAAAAGTTTTCAATGCCCTGGATGTAGAATTTGGTAGCCAAATTATGGTAAACTTTTAAATGCAAAGAAAATTTGTCCCGTCAATGATCTTCCTCTTCTCAAATAACAACCTTTCCAATTCTTCCAGGTGTAAATCTGCTTGTGTGTGGGCGTCCGCCTTGTGCCGTGCTCGCTCTTCTTCCCTGCTCAACCAACAGCTGACCAACACACGTCCGCTGCTCTCCGCCTTTGCCGCCCGCACCCCTGCCCTCCCCCGTCTCCTGGCACTCAGGGCCAGACTGGGCATGCTCACTTCCCGGAGCCAGGACTGCCAGGAGAAACCCACGCTGGAGTATAGAGGTAACGTGCACTGCCTTCAATAATTTCTGTTATATGTAATTAGGGAACGTACCCATACTACGTGACCAATTTTTTGCAATTTTTAACCCCCCCCTGGTGACCAAAATCCTAAGCAAACCGCCGCTCATTTGTACCAAGCGTGACATTTTGAAGACACCCCCGAAGGGGTCACTGGTATGGGTACGTTCCCTTACTACTATTATATTGATAATGTGTAAATCAAAATGACAATAGAGACATCTATTGATGTGTTGCATTATTTAAAATCTTGGATTCAAACCTTTTTTATCACAATCTTTCTACAGATCTTTTAACTAAACAATTACTTAGTCACATATTTTAGGAATAAGGTGTTCAACTCAGTAAGGATGGAAACTCATTGTAGGACTATTTATGAACAGAATACTGTCACCTTACACACTCCTGACATACAACTCTCGTGAACATATGTCCTGTGATAGTTAGAGTTATGTAGCATAGATGGCTCTAGTGCTCATATACTTTATAGAGTTCTACAAGAGATGTCTCTAGTGTAAAGGTTTGCCCCTTCAAACCCGAGGTGGGTTTCCAGCATCAGAGAGATTTTGAGGGCCTAGTAGAAAGGACTCGTTCCCGATTATCTGAAGGCATTTTTATTATGAATGGTGGACCCTTGAAACAAATGCATGAGTTTGTTTCAAGTGTCCACCATTCATGACTATCTTGAACTTACCGGACAGTGGCTGAGTTGGCATCGCGTCTGGCATCCCAGGCGTCGAAAGTTCAATTCCTTGGTTGCCATAACACAAGCAACATTTTTCGTTCAACATCGTGGCAATAGGGGATTTCCAATTATTGTCAAGTTATTAGTAAACCAAGATTTAAAAAAAAAAAACTCACCTTCATCATTTTCTATACGTACATAGTTCATCCTAAACACTAGACTGTAGATCTTCCATGCTGTTAGAAATCAGCACCACATCATCAGTATTACAACAAGCAACATATCTCCAGATTGCTCATTTTCGCACCCAAGCCCACATCTCTCTGTACTGTCTCTTTCAAATATCACCTTCTCTTGAAAATTTTTTGACAATTTCCATTTTCTCCCACCAGACACTTCCTCGGAGGACGGCTCCGAAGATGAGATGGATGACGCCATCATGAACACAGTCGGAGACGACTCGGGATCCTGGAACGAGGAAGACGATGATGAGGACGGAGACGGATCTTCGAAAGGCTCCGATCAGGAAATGAGTCAATGAATTTGTAACATTTCTGTGTGACGTTTTAACATGTTAATAAATGAATATTCTATTTTAATTTATCTTTTATTACATTTTTTTTTATGTGCCAACTGGAGGACAAAAATAAAAAAAAATATTGAATACGGTGTCATTTATATTTTCACAGCTCTATGGCTCCCCGTTCTTTTTATGGACGAAAATAGCCTATTTCTGAAATTCTCTAAGCCACCAACCCCTCCCCCCCAGGATGGACCAATTTTCTACACATTTGTGAAGTCGAAATTTTGGGCGGGGAGGGGGGGGGGGGGGGGGTGCCACCCATGCTAACTTTGCCACGGTGTATACGTGTTTAGGCAGTCCCAACGCTTGCGTTATAACCCTCCGTGATCGAGGGGCAAAGCTCTCGACTAGCCAATCCAAAGGTCTTGGGTTCAATTCCCGGCATGCTTTATTTGATTAATTTGTGTTATTTGACAATATATTCATTAAATATAATATATATAAGTGTATTCACGACACTTCCACAGGAGTGGAAGATACTCTCAGCATTATTATCGCCTTGGTGTAGGACCATCATTCAGTATTGAAACGTTGTTTAACATGACTTACGCTGTGTTTGGTGACCAGATCTGAATAGCCAAGTACTTCCCCATCTCCTACCCTTCCCAGTTACCTTCAGCCTCACAACTTACCCCAGGTGGTGATGCCATAAGCGCGGATGACTCCAGAAGGGAGCTGTTGGGATTTTCATTTCTTGTTCAGTATTCACATATTCAAGGGATTGATACATTATTATCGACAATATAGAATAAGATTTAGTACATTTTCAATAATGTTTTATTAAAAATAATTTGTTATTCCATATAAATTAAGTGCACATGTTTGTATGATAGCAAAATCAACAAAAAATAATAATAAATTTGTAAAAACTAACAACAAAGTATAAATATTCTGATTAGAAAATAACACATACCACATTTTGTAAAATTAATACATTGATTGGTTGCTTCACAGAAATTCAAATGTGACATTGTCGTCATACGGCCAATCAGCCATTTTGTTTCTTTATTTTACATTTGAAAAATTTCCGTTAAAAGTTGATGGATCTGTTTCAGATTTCTATCAAATTGTTATCAACTGACAATCATAACTTGTTCAAATCAGTTCAAGCCGATCACAATTTGTTCAAAAGCTGAAATGGGCCGATATAATCAGTGTTTAACGCAAACCTTTCAAATTAAAAAAAAAGGTTTTTTTACATTAATTCCACACAGGAGGGGCCTTGAGGAAAATAATTTCCCTCAGGGCCTATGTCATCTTTGGGGATGCTGTGTGGAGGGTCTTTTTAAGAAAGGAAGGAGAGGTAGTTCTGGGAAGGAAAACGGTGTTAGAGGTGGGTAAGAATCAGGGGGGTCAGTGTGTCCAGGAGCGACGGACGTATGAATCCATCCCTCCCACTGCGATGCAAGGCGATGTTCCGAGAGAGTGCGGCTGAAGAAGTCAAAGGGACTCCCTCAACCATTTTTTCTCGATCCAGCCTGTCATGCAGCTGGTGTGCAGATGCGTCTGCCGCCAAGACCCGGACAAACCTCACCCCACGAACCCTTGTCATCTTTGAAGATGCTGTGTGGAGCGTCTTTTAGAGGAGAGGAAGGAGTGAACATGGGCCTTGAAGATACCTGTGTAGTAGGAGGGAAGAAACACAGAGGCCGGCAAATCCTTCCACAGCTGAGCTGTTGACATCAAGAACGAGTCGTAAATGCGACCCGTTCTCATGTGACAAATGTCAACCGTTTACATATGTTGGGCGCGCGTTTGGTGTGTTTCCCGACTATGCACCAGTACCGAAGGGATCAATGATGCTAATTTCTCGGAGCATTTTTCATTGTAATACCGGTAGAACATGGACAGCGTACCTACCTGACGCCTGTGCTCTAAAGATTGCAATCCGCTTGTTAAGATAGAATGGAATCTATCAAACGAATTGCGCTTTTTGATGACAATGTTACATTTGAATTTCTGTTAAACATCCCAACCTAAATAAAAAATCTTAAAAAATTAATGAATAAATTAATAAAAATCAAATATAGGCATACCATTGAAAATCTATTATTACCTCTCTCTCTTTTCATATAAATGAAGTACGTAACAGAATGAGAGATTACAACAGAGCTCTCAGTGGCAGGACTGTACACCTTATAATTAAGAACGATCCAGAGTCAAATAATATACATCTTATCGAAATGTTAAAAATAAGTATTGTTATGTCTGTTGGTTTGAATTTTGCTATGGGCGATTTGAAGTATTACTAATGCAATGGTAGCTGGGAATCTGCTTTCACCACTGAGCTTCAAAGGCACTTTTTATTTTTACAAATTCACTACATTCGGCACAGGCCCAAAAAACTGTTTTATTTTCAAGCAATCACTCCGTGGTTCAACATTATTCGGAAAGTACAAGATGTGAAATGTTTTAGGACATAATTATTGAAGAGGCTCTAGCTGTGTTTTGTGACCAGATCTGAATAGCCAGGTACTTCCCCTAAGGGGCCGTTCAAGTATTATGTGATGCAATTTGGGGGGAGGGGGTCTTGTAAAACGATACTGTGCGTTACCGGAGCGGGAGAGGGGTTCGAACAACGTGTTTGAACACAACGATTTAAAATTTAAAAAATTAAAAAAACATGTTACATGATATCATGTTTTTTTAAATTTAAATAAAAAACTATGGAATTAAAATCTTCCAAGTTGGCAACCCTTTTCGTTTATGTTTTACTGGGAATCCCTTGATTGTATTGTACGTCATTTTTATTTTATTTTCATTGTCAAAATCATATCAAATTGGAAAAAATAGTCACTTGGGTGTTACGTAACGTTTAGAGGGGGGAGGGGGGTACAGAAAAACGTTACGGCGCGTTACATGGGGGGACGGAGGGTCAAAAATCTTCAAAAATTGCGTTACTTAACACTTGAAAGCCCCATAAGCTGATTGCACATATAAGTATGTCGTCTTTTATTATTCAACGATATGTCTTCTCTGGTGACCCAACAGTTGATCTCTCGACAGTTGGCTCCCTGAAATTATAGTTATATTTTTTTTGTGCATTAAAATCGCCTAAAATCGACTTCAAAAATACATTTAATAATAATCGAACAAATTTATTATATCGCCGATTTTTTGTACTTATATTCTGGATATACAAGTAGTTTTATCCTTGATGTATTTGAATGAAAATATGTCTATACTTTTGTTATTTGGTGGTACATCCTCTCTGCACACCCCTTCGAGGACACTTAGTTATATTTTGTGTAATTAGATATATCGTATTTTCCCTAAACTGACTGCATATTGTATATATGGGGGGCCAACTGTCGGTGATCAACTGTCATGGAACCATTTTCTCTACATTTGGGGTCATGGCTTTATTGTTTGTTAGCTAAAATATTTATATAGTGGATTTGCACGCAAGACATGCGTTTTAGATTGTAATATATACTCTCTACGTACTTTCCAGGGAAGAGTTCAAGTGTCCGAGGGATCAACTAACCCGATAAGAAACGAGTCACCATATTTATTTTTCTTTCAACAGAGAGCACTTCCATTCATAAAGACTTAGAAAAAATCATAAAAGATGGGTTTATAATATGACAGAAAAGATTTAAAAAAAAAAAAAAAAACTATTCTTAAGTCATGTTATCGTACAGGCCAAACTTTAAGATCGGCCTGACGTTGATCAGAAATCGTCAAAATAGGTGAGTTTATGCTCCGAAAAGTAGCATGCCCCCCCGCCCATGCCTTTCTCTGTCGCACATATGTTTTTGCACATCTTTTCTTCCGCTTATGTCCATTGTAAAGTCAGTAACTGCGCGAGAATGGATCTTACCATATGCAGGACGGTCTTAAAGTTTAGCGTGTACTATACTTAATATTATTATACTGTAAAGATGTGAAAATGTCAGCATTTGCGCAAGATTTTCGTGAGATTCAGCAGTAACAAATAGCTACAGCATTGTATACAAGAACCGAAGTTTCAAATGTAAGGTTAGGATTATTTCAACGATTGTTTTAGCGTAAAATGTTTTATAAATATAGTCATGGTAGGTAATGAATTATAGAAAAATTCCATAAAGAAGTAACATTAATATACGAAGCACTAATTTTAAGACATTAAAGCTAATTATAGTTAAAAAATAGCAGCCATTTAAAAGATTTTTCCAATTTTGTTTCAAAAGTGTTCTTGAATATTCTGTAAAATTGAATATACAAAGAACCATTATTAAATATTACATTTATTAATTAATAATATTAATCAAATATCATATTTTTATTTTTCTATAAATATGCTTTTTTTGATATAAAGAAGTACATAATGTTTTTTATAGAATTCATAACAGTAGCCGAAACATTTTTTTAAATTAAATTTATTTGTTTTTTTATATTTAACTTTTTGATTATCATATTTGAAGTCATTTATCGTAATACAATATTATACTAATAAAATCTGTCGATATATAATTTAGCAGGGCTTCCAAAATAAGAAAACACCTTTTTTTGCCTTAAAAAAGTAATGATTTTATAATTTTTATTTGTTGATTGGATTTGAGATAGTGAAAAGATTTAAAAAAGTCTTAGGTTGGGTCATATTTGATTCTGGATTAGCGCCATTTTGAGTTTTGACATTTAAAAGGAACCCATTAAATTGTTAAGCATAACAGTATGATTGTAGTGATGTATGATCAAGGTCTGATCAAAAGCTGAAACGGGCCAAGAATCGATGTTTAACAAAGACTGTTTATATCAAATATTGAAAATGATGCTTATCATTGTTTTGACGGTAATAAAAAAATTAACGTGATTTAAAAAGTGCATAAAAATTTCAATATTGTCTGTTTAGGGTGAGAATTTGTGCTAATAAGGTAGAAATTGTTGAAAATATCATAAATATTTATTGTTATCAATCAAAATATCTCAGTAAAAATGTCAAAAAGATTTCATGTAACTAATGTACGCTTATATATTTACCGTGACGGAAAAAAAGGCAATAAATGTACATTCCTTATCGCTACAATGCTGCAGCTTTTTCTTACACATTATATAATCGTGAGAAATACATGTGACAGTTTCCGTCAAAGGATGGCCGCGGTCTAGCGGTAAAGCCCTTGATTCGCAATCCAAAGGTCGCGGGATCGAATCCCGGCATGGGAAAATAAATTAGATTAATTTATGATTTTTCACAATTAATTAATTAAAAATAATGTATAGTATATTTGCGGCACGTTCCAGAGTGGAAGATACTCTCAAAATCACCCTGGTGTAAGACTACCATTTAGAATTGAAACATTGCTTGAAATGGCTTTAGCCGTGTTTGGTGACCAGATCTGAATAGCATTCCCCACCTTCCTCTTCCCCAATCCTTCCCCTTCCCACTACCTTCAGCCTCACAATATACCTCAATTGTGGATGCCATAGTCTCACTGGCTCCAGACGGGTGCAGTTGAGACTCTTATGCGGTATTCATATAAGAAAAATATATACATTTATTGTCGTTTCCTTTGGGGGGGGGGGTGCAGACATATGTTCACCGCTTGTCACATCTTCGATTTGTTATTTAGTGTGTAAGAAAGTTCTGCAGCATTATACATATATCTAAGAACAAAGGCAAAACCATCAGCGTATTGACATTTTGACATTTTTGAATTTTTGGAATTCACTCACACTTCAATATTATACTTGTAATTATATTCCATACTTTTAAAATTATCGTCACGGCTAGTAGTATTGTAGGGGTTTACGGAGACGTCACGGTGCGGTGTGTGAGAGAGATGCAACAGGATGATGACTTTTACCTTTGGAGGAAACAGATCTACGTACATTGTGTATCTCATCTTTTGAAACAGCTGCAGCATTATTATTTTTTTTTTCGTCAACTTTAAAAATTCAACACAAAAAGACCGTGAAATATTAAGAATGTTTGTGCAAGCAAGAAGAGATAGAACGGTTCCAATTAGCGTAGAAAACCTACATTCAGACACCGAATATAATATAAACCTAGAAATGTAAAATAAGCATACAGATTCGAAAGAAAACTGTTATTGCCAATTTTAAGTAAGTCCTTTCAACTCCTAGACAGGAGAGATATATTTGTGGCACGTTCCAGAGTGAAAGATACTCTCAGTATCAGACCACCATTAAGTATTGTAATGGCTTTAGTCGTGTTTGATGACCAGATCTGAATAGCCAGGTATTCCCCACCTTCCTCTTCCCCATCTTCTTCCCCTCCCCACTACCTTCAGCCTCACAACGTACCCCAAATGGGGATACCATAGTCTCATTGTTCCAGACGGGAGCTGGGACTCTTGTGAGGTATTCACAAAAAAAATCTCTTCATACACAGGGCAGACAAAAATTGTTTTACTTTCCGATACAATTTTAAATCAAAAATTTATATATAAAATTCCAGGCGATTTCTCTCCAAATTCGCTTAAGTTATAATAATTCATACCACAATCAAAATAAATATACAGTAAGTTTAATATTAAATATATAAGAGTATAGTAATAATAATTATAAAGTGTAAAAAACTGTTACAGTAAATGTCCAAAAACAACATTTTTTTATCGAACATCAGCAGTTTTAGAGTTTTTTTCTTTCCTTACAGCATTCTTATGTTCCTGTCTGTGAATGGAGAGGTTATGTACTGGCTGGAAATAGAAAAAAAAGATATTAGAAACGGTAGAAAATTAATAAATTTATTATCAGTAGGTAAAACTAGATTTATTGCATTGAATATTATAGTGAACTGTTTTTGGAGTATTTGCCTTGGTGCGCTATCTCCTTCTTTAGCCGACATTTAGGACAGAATTGCAATGACCATCATCAGGGCAGATGTGTTTTTTTTTACATTAGCTCCATAGGTCACCCCAAGTGGTTCGCTACGCCCGGGTTCATGGGGTCAGGTTTGTCCGGATCTTGGGGGCAGATGTGTCTGCCCACCAACAGTGTGGCAGGCCGGATCGGGAGATAGTGGTTGAGGGAGATCCTGTGACCTCTCCAGCAGGACTCTCTCATTAACCCCCAGATTTCTACCCATCCCTCATATCCTTTTCCTTCCTTTCCCTAAAAAGTCCTTCCACAAAGCATTCCCAAGGATGACATAGGCCCTGAGTGGAATTATTTTCCCTAGGGCCTCCTGCATGGAGGTAATGTTAAAAAAAGCTCCATACAGGAGGAGGCCCTGAGGAAAATAATTCCCCTCAAAGGAAAATAATTACCCTCAGGGTCTATGTCATCTTTGGGGATGCTGTGTGGAAGGTCTTTTTAGAAAAGGAAATTCTGGGAAGAAAAAAGGTATGAGGGGTGTGTAGGAATCTGCAGGTCATGTGTCCAAAAATGACCAACGCATGAATCCATCCCTCCAACTGTGGTGCAAGGCGATGTTCCGAGAGAGTCCTGCTGGTGAGATCAAAAGGTCTCTCTCAATCAGTCTCTCCCGATCCAGCCTGCCATGCAGTTGGTGGGCAGATGCAATCCGCCATACAAACTTCACCCCATGAACCCGGGCATCCCTGCTAAGTCACCAAACTTAGTGAACCACTTGGGATGACCTGTGGCAGAGGTATTTGTTATCCAATAAATGGATCCCGGGGCGGCGGTGTCCATACCTGGATCCCAAATTGAAGTGTAGTCGAAGATTGTGGTGAAGTGTTACTTGCAGATGTGATACCGTGTTGCCAGCTCCAATACTCTACGAACAGTTATAACAGTATGACACATAAGCACACATTTCACCACAATTTTCGATTACACATCTGCCGTGATGGTGGACAACACCACAATGATGTCTGAAATGTTGGCTAAAGAAGGAGGTAGCGCAACACAGCATAATATCCCAAAAATAAATCACAATAATACTTTTAGCTGTGAAAATTTTAAATTGCACTTAAAATTGATTAAAAAACGAACATACAGTATTCTCTCAATAATACGCCCCCCCTAAAATCGGGCATGTGTCTCATTAGACGCTTTTTAATATTTACCGTGATGATTCACCGTTACGGTAATGTGATGGCAAAAAACACACGTTTGTTAACATTATAATGCTTGCAGCTCTTTCTTACACATTAAATAATGGTCACACCAAAGATGAGATACACAAAATACATTTGTCTGTTTCATCGAAAGCACTATTTTTTTTTTTCCTTTGGAGAAAACGGATATATATCTTATTACAGTGACGGGAATTGCATTTAATTGCGTTTAATTTGAGGGAGATGTATGATAATGATTGTATGTTTCCTTTTGGGGGGTTGCAGACATACGTTTACTGTTTGTCTCATTTTCGACTGTTATTATTTAGTGTGTAAGAAAGATGCCCAGCATTATATGTTTAAGAACAAAAGTAAAACCATCATCGTATTGACATTTGATGTTTTTGAATTTTTGGAATTCACTCACACTTCAATATTATCCTTGTAACTATGTTCCATACTTTCAAAATTATCGTCAAGGCTAGTAGTATTGTAGGGGTCTACGGAGATGTCACGGTGCGGTGTGTGAGAAAAATGCAAGAAAATGACTTTTTTCCTTTGCAGGAAAAAGACCTGCGTACATTGTGTATCTCATCTTTTGAAAAAGCTGTAGCATTATCGTGATAAGGAACGTATGTTTATTGCCGTTTTTATGCCGTCAAGATAATTTTAAAAGCGTACAATCAGTTGATGTACAAAGTTTGGCGTTCTAGTGTTAGCACACGGCAGAGTAATGAATTTGACATACGAATGCCGGCAAATTATAGAGCTTGATTTTAGTAGTTGCCGGATAATCGAGCGGCGAATTACTAAGAGAGTACTGTTATATTTTATTGGCCGGTTTTTCTTAGGATACAAAGTTTGCCTTTTTGCCGAGCGCCGATGCATTGTTTTAAAAATGATTTTTTGACACTTTGCAGTATGCAATGGTTTAAATTAGCAAAAAAAACATTCAGAGTTAGATTGTGAACATAATGATGTAGAATTTGGTAAAATAAGTAATCACACTGATGCAAAAATAATATTTTATTATAATATCGTTGCTTTAAATCCTTCGTTACTAATATTAGCGACTCTTAAATGAAAATATGAAAAAGAGAAAGATTTGGTCGCTTCTAGGAATTGGACGCAGAACCTTAGCCTTGCCGAGGCTCTGCTCTAACCACTGAATTAATTCAACCCTATCCCCTTTTGATTATATTTAACCGTATCATACTTCATTGTTAAGTTATTCCAAAAATAAGAAAATATTCATCCTAGACTTGTAGAAAAGTCAACAAATTAAAATAAAAATGGATATATTAATCCAAGAAACTATCTAGATTGCATTTAGTTGGGAAAGAATCTTGCAATCATACATTAAGATAGCAGCCAATAAAAATGGGTAAAGAAAATGAAGATTGAGTGGAATCCAGAGTGGAAGATACTTGCAGTATTGCCCTGGTGTAAGACCACCATCCAGAATTGAAACGTTGCTTTAAATGGATTTAGCCGTGTTTGATGACCAGATCTGAATAGGCAGGTACTTCCCCACCTTCCCTGTATCCTTCCCCTCCCCACCACCTTCAGCCTCGCAACATACCCCAATTAGGGATGTCATAGTCTCACTGGCTCCAGACGGGAGCAGCTGGGATTCTTGTGAGGTATTCACTTAAAAAAAGATAATGTTGGTAGTTCTTAGTCCAAGTATGATACAGTTAAATATGACCGAAGGGGATAGAGTTGAATTAGACCAGTGGTTAGAGCAGAGCCCCGGCAAGGATAAGGTCCTGCGTTCGATTCCTAGATTCGACTGTGTCATACAAATTTTGAAGAGAGGTATTGCTGACCTTTTTCTTAAAACAAATTCCTTTGCATTAAAAAACTTGTGAAAATACATTAAAAAAATTTGACATTTGATAAAATGGATTTGCATCAACGATATTATATTAAAAAACACATATTACGAAAAATATATTCAAGTATTACGAAAATATTAAGGTTATGTACAATTTTGTACATCATATAAATATTATACTTATGCAAACAGATTAAGAAATAAGAATATTACAAAAATTTGTAGAATAAAATAAGAATGTATTAGAAAGATAAATAAATACACCAAAAATTCTAAACATGCTCGTTAATAAATATACTGAGAAAAATAATGGAGCTATTCACAAAAGCTAACTATCATGCTCATAAATATAAAAAATGTTTGTAAAGACAACTTCTTCCGCTAAGTATAGTAAATTATCAATTTGGGAGGTGGGTGTGTGTACCACCGCCCCCAGAACCATTTATTGTGTAACCAACACCTCTGCCACAGGTCATCCCAAGTGGTTCGCCTACTTTAGGTGACTACTAAAAATGTGTTTTTAAATAATTTTTCTATAAATAAAATTTTTAAATCGTTTAAAATCGCCCTGTATTATACATGCAAAATAACACAACTGTTGACTATACAAATCGCAAGTGCACCCAATGTTGAATTTGGCAGCTACCTCTGGTCTGGAGCCCCAAATACCTGAAAAAACTCTTGACTCTTGTTTTATAGATTTCCCTATCTTAACAAAAGGAATGGAATCTTTAGAGCACAGTGTCAGGTAGGTATGCTGTACTTGTTCTACCGGTATTACAATGCAAGATGCTCCGAGGAACTAGGGTCATTGATCCCTTCGGCACCGGTGCATAGTTGGGAACATATGTACACGGTTGACATTCATCACATGAGAACAGGTCGCTTTTACGACTCGTTCATGAGTTCAACAGCTCGGCTGTGGAACGATTTGCCGGCTTCTGTGTTTACTTCTTCCTCTCCTCAAAAAGATCCTCCACACAGCATACCCAAAGATGAGATATGCCCTGAAGGAAATTATTTTCCTCCTGTGTGGAGTTAATGTAAAAACAGCAATGCACAAAAATATAGTTGTGATCTAATTTGAAAACTATTGTGTTTAAAAAAATTGGATGCTAAAATGTTTAACTGCTATACAAAATCCGTAAAAAAGTGATTACAAAAGTTACTGAAAAACTGAATATATATTGATAATTCTGCTATTAATGAAACTAAAATATCATCAACATAACAATAACTCACAAGAAAGACAAAAACAAATCACACAGACAACACAAGCATAACAACAAGAACATAACAATGACAAAAGAAAGACAAAACAAATCACACAGACAGCACAATAACATAAGCATAACAACAACACGGACATAACAAAGACAAAACAAAGACAAAAACAAGCCAGAAAATAACAATAACACAATGACATTCACAATACCTCCACCAAAGAAACTGCAGAAACTGGCCTATTATCATTCATTCAGTACTGGCAATAAAGACCTGTGGAAATTACACAATTTGTTTATAAAACATCATTTGTTAAATTACACATCTTGTTTATAATACCCGTGTTAATGACACCAGTTGTTTATTTCACAATGACATGTAGTTATGTGTGTTCTGAAAATGGGTCATTATACTCCAACCAATAAAACATTTTGACGCCCGAAAGGAAAAATGGCTAAAGCACCATACAGCTGATACATCAAAGATGAACCTACACAATCAGCTATATTGTTTGTTTATGCTTGTGTTCATTAAATCAAGCTATTATATACATATATAGCTTATTGTGTACGTTCATGTCTAATAACAGCTATATGGCACTTTTTCCATAGCCATTTTTCGTTTCCGGCGTCAATATTGTCAGTTATAACATGTGCCAAATCTTCAAGTCCAATTCAACCTTGCATGTTTGTAGGGTGTTTCCCTGGTAAAGGGAATGGTAGAGGTGATGTGTAAGGAGACGAGTAGGGTAAGTGGACGCAGTGAAGTCTCGTTCGATCGTTTCCCGAAATGACTCCATACAAAACTAACAAAAATAGATTTCATCAATTGATCCTCTATGCATCTAGCGTATTCGTTATTAATTGTTTAAAGTATGCAGTTTTTGTACTATTTTACTCAATCGATCGCTGCTAATGGCCGGTTCGGATATTAGCTATCGTTAGACAGTCAAACACAGCTGTGCGCTTATCATTTTAGTTTCTAGTTTTTGAGCATTTCAACTTTAAAAATGAACCATCCAGTGAAAAAAGTGTGTACTCTTCAATTTTTATATATTTTAGATATGATCTCGTTTATGGACAAGTGTTAAATCTGGAAAGTCGAAAATCAACATCGGAGCAGTACTGGCATAAACTGTCATCCTTCCTCTTTTAAACGAGTCTAAGATGGCGGCACTCTGTGTATTTTAGCCAAATTATTGATGTTTGAAATTACTTTGACCAAAACTTTCATTCATTCTGACGCTTTTACCTTCCCATATCTGGCGATCGATTTTAAAGAAGTTTTCACGTCAAAAGGATCATTTACTCTAACTATTAAACCGTTTTAAACAGACGACAAGCATGAATCTCACAGAACCAATCTATCGATATAATTTTTTTTATCCATGGTTGTATATTTAAAATGTAAGCATTATTTTCAAAATTCGTAATCGTAATTCATAATTGGGATTGACAAAATTTTGCTTTGTGATCGACTGATTGGGAATCCTTAGGGTAAGTTGAAGGGTAAGACGACGGATAACTTGAAGGGTATGGTTTAGCATAAGATGAAGGGTAACTTGAAGGGTAAGGTTTAGGATAAGACGAAGGGTAACTTGTGGGTAAGGTTTAGGGTAAGACGAGTGTAACTTGAAGGACACGGTTTAGGGTAAGTCAAAGCGTAACTTGAAGACTAATGTTTAGGGTAGGACGAAGGATAACTTGAAGGGTAAGGTTTAGGGTAAGACGAGGGTAACTTAAAGGATAACTTGAAGAGTTTAGGGTAAGTCGAAGAGTAACTCGAAGGGTAAGACCAAGGGTAACATGAAGGGTAAGGATTTGACGAAGAGGAAGAATAATTTGAAGAGTTTTGAACAAATGTATAAATTAATAATATGTAGAATTAGTATAAAATATTAATATAATGTCATATCTCCAATAGAAAGCATTAGACCAGCTTCTCTGTCACCTGAAAAGAATCCCAGGCTAAAGACTTACAATGGCGACAATACTAAATACAGTATACTGTGGAGTGTGGGGTTAGTGGATGGGTTGCTCTTCCACAATGTCCTGCAGCTTGGTCATTGGTTCCACCACGGTGGAACACCAGGATATATACGGGTTGGGGTGCGCCATTAAGGTTCCATCCCTTCAAAGTATCATAAATATTGATATATAACAGTGAAATGAATTAAATTATCTGTACGAACTGCACAAATCTCAAGTACACGCAAAAAATGAATTTGGAAGCCACCTCTGGGCTGGAGCCCCAATTGATTCGGTGGATTCTGTCTGATTGCCAATCCATTGTTAACAAACTGATTGCCATCTCTTTTGAACAGATGCAATGTAGGCACGCTGAGTCTGTTCTACACGTTTTTAAATGGAGTCACCTCTGGGCTGGAGCCCCAAAATACTTGACTCTGTGTATTCTATCTGATTGACAATCCGTTGTTAACAGACCAATTGTCATCTCTTTGGCACAGATACATTGTAGGCATGCTGAGTCTGTTCTACAGGTTTTTCAATGGAGTCACCTCTGGGCTGGAGCCCCAAAATACTTGATTCTTATTGAATCTTTTATTAATAGACGGATGGCCATCTCTCTGTTAACAACAGACACATTGTAGACATGCTTAGTCTGTTCTACAGGTATTTAAATGGAGCTTGCTCTAAGGAGCTAGCAGCATTGATTCCCTGTGCACCGGTCGTTTTGTGTAAGTCGGCCCACACGTGGAACGAGCTACCGTTTTAATGTTTTCCTCCTTCATATAATCGTAACCCCACACAAATATCAAGTATATACAAAAGTTGAATTTGGAAGCCACCTCTAGGCTAGAGCTCCCAAATACTTGATAAACCAAACACCCCTTAAGTTTTCACTGTAAAACACATTGTAAAAATTAATATCTTTCACTTGTATAAGTGATATTTTTAAGTGACTTATGTGGATGTATCAGTGACTGAACGAAATGTATGTGTGATTTGGTTACCGGACTCAACACAGTGGCACTTCAACACATCTTTTGAAAAGTTAGGAAAAAAAAACTAGGTTATGTTAAGGCTATTTTTTTGTTTGTTTTCATCACTTTTAACAACTTTATATATTTTTTTTCAGTGGTGTCAACAAGTGCCGATGTGTTGAGTTGTCGTGGAACCGTACGATTTATGTATTTACACTACAGAGGAGAATTTTACATGTCCCCTGGTATCTATGTCATCTGTGAGAATTACAATAAATAATAAATAAAACAGTATGGAAAAAAAGAAAAAATTGATATTTTATCGATGAAACGGAATCATTTTAAAAACCAAATAAATAAATTTCATTAAGAAACTAACGAAATACAACATGAAGGAATTTTGGGTTTTATTTCAAAGAGTCTAGTACTTATTAAGGTTCATTTTACTGTACACCATAGATTGAACTTTTTTAAAATTAGCTCCACACAGGAGCCCCTGAGGAAAACAATTTCCCTCAGGGCCTACGTCATCTTTGGGGATGCTGTGTGAAAGGTCTTTTTAGGCAAGGAACGAGACGAAGTTCTTAGAAGGAAAAAGGTATGAGGTGGGTCGGAATTTGGGGTCAATGTATCCAGGAGTGACGGACGTATGAATCCATTTCTCCCACTGCGATACAAGGTGATGGGTCGAGAGAGTCCGGTAGGAGAGGTAAAATGTCTCCATCAGCCAGTCTCTCCCGATCCGGCCCGCCACGCAGTTGGTGAAACGCATGTGCCACCAAGACCCGGGAAAACCTCACCCCTCACCAAACGTAGCGAACCACCTGGGATAACCATGGCAGGGGTGTTGGTTATCCAATAAATTACTCCCGGGGCGGCGGTACCCATACCCGCTTCCCAAATTGAAACTTATAATGATCTCATAACACATTCAGTTCCATAAGCTTCAATTGTTTCCTTAATAATGCAATCTTTGCTTTTATTTATTTATTTTTGTATTTAAAAAAGATTCCTTTTCATTAAATAAAGAAAAGAGACAAAATTGAATGATAAATTTAGGCATAGCATTTAAAATAAAATATTTTAAAAAAACACATTCCAGTTGTCATCAAATCAGCAATTAGCGCCATTTGGAATTTTTATTTATTTGCCACAAAATTGATCTCGGTTAACAGCCAATTTTCGACCACTGACAGCGTTGAATCTAATTTTGATGAATGTCACGCTTGACGGTTGATTAAACAGCCCAACTTGAAAATTCATCGAACGCAGACGGGCCGAGATACTATTTTGAAATGCCAGCGTTGAAGCTATTTTTGAAAACTGTTATGCTTGTCGGTCGGTCAAACGATCCAACTGAAAAATTTATCAAAAGCTGACAGGCCGAGAGTGGGCGGTTAACAGGACTATCATTGGAGTGACTGATATTGATTTAGGAGCCAAAAAAAATAATAATTCATTAAATATTTGAAGTTAATTTTCATGTTCTGTGTAAATTTTATTCAAAATCTGTTATTATATTATCATTATAGATCGGTTGTTATCACAGAACTTGAATAAAGCTTTCCACAGAATTTGAAAATTAATTTAAAATATTTGATAAATTGTTGTTTTTTTTTTAAACAACCCATCCTTAGGTTAGGTTAAGTTGTTCTACAGAAATTCAAATGCATTGACCAATAAGCACCATTTTGTTTTCTTTTGACATTTTTAAGGTCCCTGTTAAACGCCGATTTTAGGTCCGTTTGAGCTTTCAATTAAATTAAACCAACTACTAACAAAAATAACAGCATAACAGTTGAGCTATTGTGCTCATCACAATTTGTTCAAAAGCTGAAATGGACCTAGTATTAGTGTTTGACGAGGACCTACAAAATGTCAAAAAAACAAAATGGCACTGTTTGCCCAATTCGTTACAAAGTTACATTTGAATTTTAACAAAATGTCTCCGAAAACGGATTTTTCTTGTTTATAAAAAAATAACTTAAAAATAATAATAATACTACAACAACATTATATGCATTTCTAGAAAGAAGCAGACATTGAAGGTTAAGACGCACTGGGCCCACGCATGTGATACATACGTTATCGCGTACGTGGCATATTGCATGCAGTCGCATCAGTTGATTAGACAATTATTTTTTAGGTTATGTTTACGTGATTCACTCCTCAGCAGATGTAATTCAAAGCTTTGTCATTGCTTGTGATTCAGAAAAATAATTTTAGAATGACTTACCATTTTAAGATTATTATTTCTAAATAAATATTTTTGTAAGTGGAAAAATAAAAGAAAGTGAATAAGAGATTCACAAAATAAATAAACAAAAAGAAATGTTTGGACAGTTTTATTGAATGCTTGCGCAAATTTTAAACCAACTGTCAAAACGATACGTCAAATTAAACATAACCACAGATATACCGAACATAACCTTAGATGCATAGATAATACCACTTACAGATGAAAAATCAACTTGTTGGAGACATGATCCAACCCCCTCCACCTTTCACATGTCACTTACACAGATCGTGGATTTGCGATTCATGTAACTGATATATCTATTTCCATAGAAAACATATGGATTGTAAGTAGTTCAGATATCGTAATATGTTGCTGACGTAGCATACGTGGACCCAGTGTGTTCTTACCTTAATTACCACATAAAATAATTAGAAATAAACAACAGAAAGTACCTGTTTGTCCCGAAAAAATTGTTGGAATAAGACCTGGCAACCGAAATTAATAGAATACAATTAATTAATAAACGATGCGGCAACAACTCTCACCGAATTTTCAGGCTTACGACAGCAACAAATTTAAGCAATAATAAATACATACTTAAAACACCAAACAAATAAATTGAAGAACTCTAAAACCTTCCGCTCATAGAGAAACTGAAAAAACCAGTTGGCGACGCAATCGCAATCAAACTCCTGAACAAAATCGATATTTTTCTGATCTGACATGTCGCAGATTACTCGAAAACTTGATGGGTTGTGAGCCGCTACCATGACAACCTGTCAACAAGAAGTGCAGTCGCGTTTCAGTTGCCATATTGACAGGTTGTCATGTTTTGTCATGTTTTGACATATCAGATCAGAAAAATATTGATTTTGTTCAAGAGGTTGATCGCAGATTACTCGAAAACTTGACAGGTCGTGAGCCACTACCATGGCAATCTGTCGACAAGGCAACTGAAATCCGACTGTCACGGCGACCAGAAGTGCAGTCGCGTTTCAGTTTCCTTGTTGACAGATTGCCATGGTAGCGGCTCACAACCTATCAAGTTTTGTCATGTTTTGACATATCAGATCAGAAAAATATCGACTTTGTCCAGGTTGATTGCGGTTGCGTCGCCAACTGTTTTTTTTTTCAGTTTCTCCATGAGCGGATGGTCTAAGTCAATTTTTCTTTCGAAAATAAAGGTCACTGACATTAAACATAATTTTTGAAACATTTTGTCTTCGGTAATTCATTTTATGTGTTTGATGAAAAAAATTAAAAAGGTCTCTATTACTTGAATACTTTTATAAATAATTAGACCCATGAAAAATCACGGGATATTATAATTATTTCAATTTGGAAAGAGACAAACTAAAATAATTTCGTTAGAATTATATTTTATGTGTAGGTACGTCTGAATTATTCTTCACACAAATTTTTAAAATGACACTAAAATTCAAAACAAATTTGAGTTTATTAAATAAGAATAATTTCACACTTAAATAACGCACATCATAGACAACCGAAATCAGTATGTTTGATAATGAAAGTGAAATTACTGCCATGTGATGACCACCATCAGATGTTTAGAGTAAATCTACGTTCGGAGTGGAAGATACTCTCAGTATCGCCCTGGTGTAAGACCAACATTCAGAATTGAAAGATTGCTTGAAATGGCTTTAGCCGTGGTTAGATGACCAGATTCTGGTTTGATGACCAGATCTGAATAGCCAGTTATTTCCCCGCCTTCCTCTTCCCCATCTCCTTCCCCTCCCATCTGCCTTCATCCTCACAACATACCCCAATTGGGGATGCCATGGTCTCACTGCCTCCATACAGGAGCAGTTGAGACTCTTGGGAGGTATTCATATAAAAAAAACATAAATGATGTTAAATTGCTTGAAATGGCTTTAGAAATGTTAAGTGACCAGGTATAAACAAAAAACCCATATTGAGGATGCCATAGTCTCACTGGCTCCAGGCAGATGGGAGCAGTTGGGACTCTTGTGCAGTATTAACGTAAAAAAATAATAAAATTAAAAAGTATTCAAATACAGAGACCTTTTTTTAGAAATGGATTAAAAAAATGGATTATTTAAAAAAAATATGAGATGGTGTGCTATATACAAAATAAATCCAATATACAATACTTTATTGAGCCAATATACTGTTTGAAATCTGTCAAATATAAACGGGATCTTAGGCTTTTTATCCGCAAGTATCCGATACTCGACTTAATTGAATTTGAGAGCCACCTCTGGGATATAGCCCTAAAATACTTGATTCTGTGCAAAGAAGGGGGTCCGTTTGATTGACAATCCGTTGTTAACAGACCGATTGCCATCTCTAATGCCGACGCAATGTAGGCATGCTGAGTCTGTTCTACAGGTATTTCAATGGAGCCTGCTCAAAGGAGCTAGCAGCACTGATCACCGGTGCGCATGCGTGAAACTCGATGCACACGAGTGGTGACTCATTTTTGTATAAGTTGACTCATGTGTGGAACGAGCTGCTGGCATCTGTTTTTCCTCCTTCAAACAATCCAGGCCTCTTCAAGACCCACATTAATAAATCCATTCCTACAGCCCATAACTCAACCCGCCTCACAACGCTACCCAACCGGGTGGCGACATGTGTTTACATCTGTACAGATAGGGGCACTCTTAAGAGGTGTCACATAAATATAAAATAAATAAAAAATGATCGGACATTTTGTTGCAATGCGTGTGCTTCAGATCAATGTTAGCAACAAAACAGTCAACAAAGAATGACAGGATATAAAATTGACAGCTGCAGAAACTGTTTGGTTCATGCCATTCAAGTTTTGACATTTCGAGAATTCAAGAATGATTGGCGGCGACGCGGGTCTCGACATTTCAGTAGCGAAGTATTGCAAGCAGTATATTGACCCACTTGAATTAGACAAAGATGATAAACACATTTTAATTACAAGGAATAAAAAGGTACTTTTATGAACACATTATTTGAAATACTTTTGCAAAGAAGCAATAAAATAAATAAATATGTAATTTACAAAGTAATAAAAAATTACAAATAATGTGGCTATGTAGGTGTGAACATTTCGGAATTTATTTAAATATTTTGTGCTATTGTCGAGTAAATGTAATTTTGTAGCTGCATAGGTTATAGTGAAGCGATATTAGTGGATTAATTATGTATGTAAAAAGATTAAATAAATGTTTAAATTACGTGATAAAATGTTGTGAATACATAGAATATTGGGTATTATATGTTGCGGTGGCATATTTTGTATTTGAGATATGTTGGGATGGCATAGGTTATACTAAGTTATGTTGGAATGGCATAGGTTATACTAAGGATATGTTGAGATGGCAAAAATAGTTCTATGAATATGTTGAGATGGCATAGATTATACTTAGGATATGTTGAGATGGCATAGATTATACTAAGGGTATGTAGAGATATCATAGATTACACTGAGAATATGTTGAGATGGTCTAGATTATAATTACAAAGGTTAGATTGAGCGTATGTTGGGATCACATAGATTATAAATAGGATACTGAGATTACAGAGGTTTATTGGTCACATAATGAATACTTATATGTTCGAATGACATCGGAATTATATTCAGAAAGCTGTGAGGATGTAAAAAAAATATCGAAACTTATGTTTAGTTTTTATATGTTTAATCGAAGATAATATGTTGTGATGAATAGGTTATACTAAATACATGTTGAGATAGCAAATATTATACTGAGGATTTGTTGAGGTTGGGTATAGGTTATACTGCAAATATTTTGAGGTGGCATAGATTATACTAAAGATATGTTGAGAGTTGTGATGTAACAGGTTAAACTAAGGATATGTTGAAAATGAATAGGTTATGTTGTGGCGGATATACTGAGGATATGTTGAAGAGGCATAGGTTATGTATAGGATTACCAGAGTTATGTTAAAGTTACATACTGAAAACAGTGCAACACACAATGAAGAAGATCCTTGAATAATTGTGATTTGTGGAATAAACATTCACGGAATAGTATTGAAGTGAATCTAGAAAACATAATAGAAGAGAAAGAAGACAATCATACATTATTTGATATGATTAACCAAAAAATAATTATAAATTATACCTACAATATAGTTAAAAATTATAAATGCAAACATTTTCAACTTATAACTAGAAAAAGAACATGGCTTTCATTTTGAAGATTGTTTAAACAAAATAAGTACCATGATAAAACATTGGCTTTCACCAATCAACCTGAGCAATTCAATGTTAACGCATATTGTGTAAAACAATCATTAAAAAAATTATTTTTAACCTTCCAGTAGTCGCACCCTTGCGCCGAACATAAACCGTTGTGTGCGGTCAATGATTCCGCAACTTTAGGCGTCTGGTTTTAGAAGACGACTGAATATTTCAAGATATTGTATATAGCATATAATAAAAAAGTTTTTTATCTTTTTAAATAATAAATAAAAAAAACATTAATTGGTAATCACTTTTTAATTTGCACTTTAGTTTAAGTCTGTGAAATCTCAATTTTTTAGACGTCTGACTCAAAACAACAATATAAATAAACAAAATAACGAAACAAGATAAAATTTTACAACTACTTATTTCCGCACTGCGTATTTACGTAAAATAAATCTAAGTTCTAAATAATATGATACAAATATCATGAAATACACACCCAGCTCTCAATATAAGGCCCTCCGTTCATGGAGATACTTACAAACTACATAATTGTGACGAAACCACAAGTATCCTGCAGATATACTATTCTTTAATACTGGTTTCCGTACACGGCGCTACCCGAAATATACTGAACTTGATCATTTTTCACGTGCAGCCGTGGAGTTAACACAATGTCAAGCAATTTCAAATGACCTTTTTTCCAACATCAATCCATGCCTTCTCCACTAAATCCTTTCTTACATATTCTGGTAAACACGCATTTTTCCACTACCAGAACAAATCTAACATTACTTTCATATTCCGACGCCATTTCTGTCAAACGTCAAACGAATAAGTATCAGACACAAAAGATGCGAAATCGCGTGCGATCAGCACCGTCGGTATCGTGATACTGATTGGAAACCGACAGACGTCGCGTAGCGCCGTGTACGGGCACCAGCAAAATCGTTCTAGGGGTACTTACGATCGGCGCGTATGATACGCTCACGAGGATCGAGTAGCTTGTAAGTAGCGTCATGTACGAAGGCACTTATTCAAAAGATTTTCAAGTATACAACCAGTCACACGCGGAATCTGAGACCGCAAATATAAACAAAAAAAGAACATGTGCGCTTGCGATGAATGTCACTGGGGTACTGAGGGGAGGTATAGCTCTTATAGTTAGCGCATAATCAGTAAAATAAGTTCGCTGTGGACTCTCAGTAATTAAATTTTGCAATATAATGATTACCAATCACCATCGTTCCAATTTGAGACCACTCTCAAAATGCATTTGACGAACTTTGTGATATTTCAATCACTATTACCTCCCAATCTAGCATAACCTTTTTTTAGATTGAAGGTTACAATCATGGAGGACTTATTCCATATATAAGAAGCACCCAATAACCAAAATAAATTAAAAAAAATAATCATTCCAATAATGTAACATAATAAACAAATAAAGTCATAAATAAAATGGTTTTACATCAAAATATGATGATTAATGTAAAATTATCATTTCTAAGAAGACTTGACCTAAGACCACATAAATAATATCTGCGATCCATAAGTCATAAATCGATCAAAAATAAGTTCATCTTGACTGAAAACACAATAAAAGTATGCCTATAAGATGTAATACTTATAAGTTTGTAGAATATAAAATATAAGTGGTAAGTGATATACATATATATATAAGTGTAAAGTGGTATAATATAAGTGTTAACGGATCTCCCCACTAGTAAGTCAAAAATTCATGAAAAAATATTGCTCAATCCATCATTTAACAGAACATTTAAGCTATAAATAACTAATTAATCGACGATTTACATTTTCCACTTGAAATTTTATATTTTTTTCTATTTATTTCCATGTTCCAATCTATAATAACTTATACTTGCTAAACATAAGTTCATTTCAATTTGGGAGGCGGGAATGGGTACTGCCGCTCCGGGAACCATTTATTGGATAACCAACACCGCTGCCATAGGTCACCCCAAGTGGTTCGCTATTTTGGTGACTTGGCAGAAATGCTCGGATTCGTGAGGTTTGTCTAGGTCTAGGCGGCGGATGTTTTGTCCACCTACTGCGTCGCAGACTGGATCGGGAGAAACTGGTTGAGGTAGACCTTTTGACTTCTCCAGCCAGACTCTCTTGACACATTGCCTTGCACCGTAGTGGGAAGGATGGATTCATACGATCGTCACTCCTGAACACATTGACCTCCAGATTCCTACCCACCACTCATATCTTTTTCTTTCCCAGAACTTCCTCTTCTTGCTTTTCTAAAAAGACCCTCCACACTGCATCCCCTAAAATGACTTTTTTTTCAATAGTTCCATACAGGTGGTCCTGAGGAATACAATTTCCCTGGAGCCTTTATCATCTTTGGGGGTCTTTTTATGGAAAGGAAGTTTTGGGAAGGAAAAGGTATGATGGGTGGGTAGGAATCTGGAGGTCGATGTGTCCAGTGACAGACGTATGAATCCATCCCTCCCACTGCGGTGCAAGGCGATGTTTCGAGAGGGTACGGCTGAAGGAGTCAAAGAGAGTCCCTCAACTATTCTCTTCCTGCCATGCAGCTGGTGCGAAGACATATCCGCGGCCAAGACCTGGACAAACCTCACCCCATGAACCCGAGCACACCTGCTAAGTAACCAAACGTAGTGAACCACTTGGGGTGATCTGTGGCAGAGGTATTGGTTATCCAATAAATGGTTCATGGAGCGGCGGTAACCCATATGTGCCTCCGAAACTGTCTGGAGATAATGTAAAAAAAATAATATATTTATATTAACCTAATTCAGTCAGTTAAGATTTTCACCACAAGGTTTTATTTAGCGTACATAAATTAGAAATTGAACAATGAAAATTGCTAGAAAAATGAATTTAAGTTAGAGTAGAAGACGCATATTGTCGATTTTTTGGCAATTTAGAGAATAAATTTTCAATTAAATCTTGGATTGAGCAATACCACATGAATTTTGACTCTTTAGTACGGATGTCCATTAAGTGGTACGATATAAGTGATAAGTTTTTGTCGGACTTACAGTTCTATGGTCTGAATGGTGGACTGGGCGCAGTTGTGGAGGACTCGCACATGACAGTGCTTGTGGCATTGCATGAGACAGTCTCGGCATTCGTATCCCTGGAAACATAATAAGATCAGAGTGTGCAATTCAAATGCGGTAGAAGTGAAACCTTCAGAAAACTAAAGTAGACAAGAGTGGGGAGACAACGAAACACTTTTTTTTATCAATGTGAAGGATGATTTTTTCCATATTTTTGTCGTTGAATTCAAGTGCACCTTTTCCTATACATTTAGTCATCTTATTAGTAATTGTGGTTTCTTCTTCGGAGTCGCTTGATGTCGCTTTCTTTTGTGTTTTCATTGCCTGTTAATTTTGGAGTGGTTTGAAGATTGGATATTGATTTTACAAAAATAAAAATATATAAATTTTTTGGATTTCGTAAGATTTGATCTATGGTCCGCTGAATGTCTGGCCGCTAAGGTTCGTCAGGCGCTTTATACCACTAGACCAAATGGATTTATTGTCTTATATTGGAACCGAGCACCCGCGAAAAAATAAATATTTTATTGTCGCTCGCTTCTGTTTCATCGAGTTTCAAATCACAACGGTGCTAAAGAAGTTTTCACTTCAATAAGTCAATTCATCATTATTACAGACATTACACTAAAGTAAAGATATTAACACTGAAGTAAGACATTACACTGAACTACAGACATTACACTGAAGTACAGATATTACACTGAAGTATAGTACACGCCAAACATTAATGCTGGCCTTACGTTGATACAGAAATCGTCGCAATAGGCGAGTTTAAGGTAAAAAAGTGGCATGCCTCCCAACTCACGTCTTTCTCTGTCGCACATATGTTTTACGCATCTTTCTCTTTCACTTACGATCATTGTAAAGTTAGTAACTGCGCGAGAATGGATCGTACAATATTCAGGCTGGCAAAAAAAGTTTGGCATGTACCATACAGACACACTGTAAACAAAGTCAGTTTAAAAAAAAATTATATATACTATATATACATATATTTTAAATAAATTTGTTAGAACTTTGTATTCATTTAAAAAGATAGCAGCCAAAAATAAAATAAAATAAGTTGAAGATAATATTGTTAATTCTGAATTTCAAGTATGAGATTGACAAAAATGACTTAAAAAATAATGAGGTTCCAATGGCTGAGTGGATTGAGGCATTGTGTTGCCCCGGTAAGACAGAGATTCTGGGTTCAATTCCCAGTTACGACAGTTAGCTTATTATTTTTTCTGTGTCTTGTTCTGTTTCACGTTTCCTTTAGATTTATCAGTATCATTCCGACTTTAGGAGGTATTTATGGTCAGATAGGAAAGATATGATATTAGTTAAAGGTGTAGTTTGTTAGAAGTAGTTGGCTTACCTGCTTTCCGATTCGCCTGGCAATGTTTTTCATACAGACTTGGCAAACCACGCTCCTGGAATATAAAAAAGAAAATTAAACGTTTAAGGGGGAGTATGGTCCAAATATGCGTTTTTTTAAAGATATAATTTATTTCCAATCACAAAACTTTTGTTACAGGTACATTTGAACAGTGGAGGTAATCCACCTCTTACCCGCCCTGGTATAAGTAACTGATGGTTACTCCTTCAAGGCTCTCGCAAGATTCTAATTTTTTGATTAAACGAAGCTACATTTATTTATTTTGAACGAATCTAGACCTCCAGTGTCCATGCATACGTTGTTAGTAAGCAGTATGCAAGTGCTTAACAGGAAAAACAAAATTACATTTGAACAAGAAAAAAACACTTTTGAATATCTATATATTTATATATTTATATATAGATATAGATATTATAGCGTCTGCAAGTGGAGGGTTCGACCAAATCAGCGGAAATCCTGGAGTCCTTGGAAATCAATTAGGAATCAATAAATAAATCAATAGGAATGCAATTCAAAA
Source organism: Limnephilus rhombicus (assembly GCA_929108145.2). NCBI lineage: Eukaryota > Metazoa > Arthropoda > Insecta > Trichoptera > Limnephilidae > Limnephilus > Limnephilus rhombicus. The sequence continues at coordinate 7,098,350 of OV815298.1, forward strand.
TTTTTTCATTACAGTATGAATGTAGAAAGCGCATGAACCACAGTTTTAAAAAAAAGTTGTTGATTTAAAAATGGCGGACATAAAACTAAAATTGACAAAAAAAATCAACCTTAATTTTTATATCTATATACATAAAAATCAAAATATGTTTGTTTCTGGGTTTGTATATATATGGGTATGTCCGCTATGCGTTGCTAAACCATTCATCCGATTGAGATGAAACTTTGGGGATTTGATGTGTGCATGCCCACGATGGTTTCTATATACAATAGTGAGTTCTGGCATCATGAAATTATGCATTGCTAACCGTTCATCCGATTGCGATGAAACTTTGGGGATTTGATGTGTTCGCGGGAGTGGGGAGGGGAACCTGGCAGGGGGTTCGCGGGATGGCGGAAGCGGGCGAGGGGAGTGGGGAGAGAGAAGGCAACGCATGTCGGGAAAGGAATGAATGAATGATTAATGAATGAATGATGAATGAATGAGTGAACGAATGAATGATTGAATGAATTAGTGGTATTTCCACCTAATACCATGTGAGCGAAGCCGCGGGTAAAAGCTAGTGTTTTATATAACTTTTTCAAGGGAAACCCATTGATCTCTCCAGGTGGACTCTCGGCCAAACGCCTTGCACAGCAGAGGCAGGGATAGATTCATACGTCACTCCTGAACAGTGATCTTCAGTGTCTTAACAACGCATTGCATAGCAGTGGGAGGAATGGATTTATACGTCATTCCTGGACACCCGACCTCCAGCGTCTTACCCACCCCTCATACCTTTTTCCTTCCCAGAACTTCTTCTCAATCCTTTAATTAATAAGTCAGGTATGCCTCATGCATCATACGTGTCTGGTAATGTTATATTATCGCGAAAATGGGTATGAGTGGTTAAAAAGACCCTCCACACAGCATCCCCAAAGATGACATAGAAGGAAAATATTTCCCTCTGGGCCTCCTTGTGTGGACTTAATGTAAAACAACAACAACAAAAATCAACCCAGAAATTTCATGAAAAAAAGACTGCAAATTTCATGATGCTAGAGCTCACTAACTTACTAGCTCAATATTTAGTAGGATAAACAAAAAGATTTCATGGTTCATCGTATTCAAAGTTAAGTCCAAGGTGTTGACAAAAGTCGGATATTTATAAGATGTATGTCGACTTACCCAGAAAGATGTTTAGCCACAAAGGTGTGATCGTTGAAGATGTGCAGTTTGGTGCCTTTACGACGCCAGCGTGATCTTTGTGCGATGGCCAGCGGCACGAGGAAGTGTTTGCGCACTCCGTTATCCGTGGTCTCCAGGACCAGTGTGGAGGCTTCGTGGAGGTAAGTTCGCGTGGACGCACCTGACACTGCAGACATCTCACTTATCGACGATCTGGAAACAAAAAATGATGTAATTGGATGTTTTGTTTTGAACGATTTTCTTCAATGAGGTTATTTCCTAATTTTTTTTATTTTTATGAAAATGTATTACATTGCTTAGTTAATAACGACAGTAAAGTTAGTTTTTCGATATCTTCAAAAATTATGGAATTATGAGCATTCAAAGTGACCTTGAGTAAAACATATAGGTACAATTATTGCCTATAGTTATTAATAAGACGTCATTTCTTACGATTTTCAAAATTCATGGAAAATTAACACATTAAACCATTCATCCGATTGCGATGAAACTTTGGGGATTCGATGTGCGCATGCCCACGATGGTTTCTATATACAATAGTGAGTTCTGGCATCATGAAATTATGCATTGCTAACCGTTCATCCAATTGGGGTGAAACTTTGGGGATTTGATGTGAGCATGCCCGCAAAGGTTTGTATATATACTGGTGAGCTCTGGCATTATGAAATTTGTATTAAAAAATTGAAAACTGAATGTACCGGGACTGAATGTATGGAATGCGGGAAGGGGGAGGGAAACTCGGGAGGGGGGTTCGCAGCATGGTGGAAGCGGGAGAGGAGTGTGGGGTGAGGGAAGGCGGAGTGAGGGGAAGGGGACGCGAGAGAGGAAGGGGAGATGGAAGGGGAACGGGACGAATGGGAAAGGACACGCAAGGAGAAACAATTTCTTTATTAAGTGACATATAAAAATGTAATATATAAAAATGAAAGTTTCTTTGTTCGTTCCTTATGCACAACCTAAACCATTCATCCGATTGCGGTGAAACTTTGGTGATTTGATGCCTGCGATGGTTTCTATATAAATAAAATAGTGAGCTCTGGCATAATGAAATTATTTCCTGTACTATTCATCAATTATTTCCTGTACTATTCCTGTACAATTTGCCGAGTTTTTGTGCACTCGCCCGCAAAGCTTTCTATAAATACTAGTGAGATTTGATATTATGAAATTTGTATACAAATATGCAACAGGTGTCGCGCGAGTTGTTTGAAAAATGAGTATTTCAGTTAATGGAGGACTGAATGCCGTTGATGCTAATAAAAAACTGTCAAAAGAAGCAAAGCTAGCAGTCCACAATGGAGTTTTGGTACCTACCCTGATGGAACTGGCAAAGGAAGGATGAAAGTAAACTGAATGCTGTCGAAATGAGATCCCTGAGGCGGATGTCTGGTAAAATCATGAATGATCGTGTGAGAAATGTGGATATCCGCAAAGAATGTAAGGCTAATGTAATCATAATTCGCCAAACAACTCGGTCTTGGCAAGGAGTGTGTGCCAAGACCGAGTTGTTTGGCGATCCGTCATCTCTGCCTACCGGCAATGAAACGGCATAATGGTTAGTTAGTTAGTTATATAAAGTTTAGCAACAGGGATGGAAGAAAGGAGCGAAGACGAGAGTGAAAGACGGGGAAGGTGAAATGGGAACGCGGGAGGAAAAGCGAACGTGGGAGGGGAACGGGGGCGGGAATGGGGATGCATGGGAAAGGACACGCAGGGAGAAACAATTTATTTCTTTATGTGGCATTGCAAGTTGTGCCGGGTACTCGCTAGTAATAAATGAATAATAAAATTGAAATGCACATTAAACTACAAAGAATAATATCTTTTATGTTTTTTTGTGATTTTGCAATCTACAATGAAATAATAAACAGTTTGTCAGTAAATGTTTTGAAAATAAATTAATATGAAATAATATCTAAAAAGATTAGCTTACCTCAGAGAACTTTTTGACAAAAGTTTTTGGCAAGGCGGCAAAGAGAATAAAGAATAATTTTATAAAAGTGCATTAGTGGTGTAAAAATTATATATTGATACAGAAAACATTAGAAAAGCACTCGAAACAAAATAAAGAAGAAATTTGTTGGTTAAAATTAAGGACTGGCCAATTCTAAGGCCCAGCTGTTTGAACTCTCGTCATATTTGACATTGTGGTAAATCACCAATCAGAAAGGTGATTGTGTATCTTTGTGTTAAGTCAGCGTTAATTTGGGAGACGGGTCTGGGTACCGCCGCCCCAGGAACCATTTATTGGATAACCAACACCTCTGCCGTAGGTCACCCCAAGTGGTTCGCTACGTTTGGTGACTTAGCAGGGGTATCCGGGTTCATGAGGTGAGGCTTGTCCGGGACTGCTCACTAGCTGCGTGGCAAAATTGGCTTACTGTGTGTAATTTGATCCAACTTAAAAGATAGGATAGTTTTTATCTCGATTATTGACCTCAATATTTACTATTGCAAATTAAATTTTTGTTATTGGTCGATGCTTTGTAATTACATAATTGTAAGTTCCATAAGTTTCTAACAGATGGCGGTGTGAGTTAATTTATCGACACAACTCTTGCTTATCTGTTTGGATAACCATCCAGTAGATGGCGTTGTGTTGTGCCGGGTCAGCTAGTATAATATATAGATATATAAAGATATATAACTAACAGTAGGCAGAGAGGACGGACCGCCAAACAACTGGGTCTTGACACACACTCCATGCCTGATTCACATTCATTCATTGTCTGGTACATACTCTTTTATTAATCTGACTCTTGACATATCCCGACTAAAATTGATTCACTTGGTCGTGCCATCTCTTCCTCTCGGGTGTCCCCTACTTCTTCTACCTACATTTGTGTCATATATTCTCCTTACACTCCTTTCCTCGTTCATTCGCTCTACATGCCCAAACCATCTGAGCATTCTAAGTTGCATCAGCCTTGCATTCTTTGCGTATCTCCACATTTCTCACACAATCACACATGGTTTTACCATACAGCCTCAGTGATCTCATTTCTACAGCACTCAGTGTATTTGAGTACATAAAAAGTTAATAAATAAAATAAATCTTTATTAATAATAAACTCAATTTGTAATAATTAATACAAATTAAGACAAAATTTTTGTGAATTACAGAGTTTTATAAATAGGTTGGCACGTTCAGTGTATTATTGTTTTAAAATATATACATAAATCAAGATATTACTTTGTGATGTAATCAATACATATTATAAAAGAAAGTGTACAATGTGCGTGCCGCAAAAACTCAGAAACGAGTTCCAGTACGATCAAGGGAGTTATATGGTGAAGTAGCCCTCTAAAACCCATTCATAAAGAATGCTCCTGTTTTTACCTGAAGGGCGTGCTTTTGAAGATATAGGGGCTGTAATTTTCGCCCTCTAGAATTTTCTAGAGCAGTTCAGAACATTCAAAAGTATTCGAGAGCATTCCATAACATCTCAGAATACTCTGGAACATTCTGGAACATCCTAGATTATTGTGGAACATTCCAGAACACTCCAGAATGTATGAAATGTTCTGGAACATTCTGGAATGTTCAGAAATACTCTGGAACATTCGGGAACATCCTGGAACATCCCAGAAAATTGTGGAACATTCCAGAACACTCTCGAATGTTGTGTAATGTTCTGGAATATTGTGGACCATTCGAAGCCTTTTTTATACAGGGGGGGGGGGAAGGCACCCTTTAGTAGGCAGATCTTGCTACCATACTGCTAATTAATAATAATAATAATAATAATCTTTATTCAATGAAATAACAACAATATAACTAAAAAAAAATAAAAAAAATTACATACTCAATGTAGTTTACAAATAGATTACATCAATCAGTACAGAAAAATTAACAAACAGAAAGTAATGTAAGAAAGGTTACACAGGAGTAGTATAGTTATACAGTATTTTTAGTTGTGCATTGCCTGCCTCACTAGGTGAACCTGTATTGAGGCAGAAATTTTGTTAATTGTTTCTCGCAATTTTATCTATGGTTTTTTTATAAATGTGTAAAGTAGGTTTCCATACAGCAAAAACTTTATTTTAGTTAACATTATTGTTTGCATATACCTACACAATTCATAAACTGCAAGGTTATTACTACAATAACAACTGTCAATGACTGGGCGTTTGGGTGAGGGCACCAGTATAGGCTCGATCATTAGAATGTATCCATATTTTAACATATTTTTTAAACTCTCTCTGTGTTTGACTCAGTTTGATGTTTTCTGGGAGAATGTTGAATATTTTTGTGGCAAAGTATCTAAAGCTACGTTGACCAAAGGTGGAAGAGAGTGCTGGAACTTGCAATATGTTTTTGTTGGAGTTACGTGTAAACCTTAAGTTTATTTTTTTTTCGTAAAGCACATGTTTGTTTTTAAAGAGATGCATGAGGATAGTTTTTACATAGATCTGTCGAACATCAAATACTCTCATCATCATCATTAATTAATACAAAAAGAAGATAGTACTTTGTAAATAGTGTTATTTAAGATATTGCTTTGTGAATTACAATGCTTTATAATATGTATTATTATATATATTTATAGATACATCAAAATATTACCTATCAAGTTACAGCATATTGAAGTAATTAATAGATATATTCAGTCATAACTTTATAAGTTACAGTGTCCTATAAGCATTTTGAACTACATAGTTGATAAATTATAGTGTTACATATATTATTTATATAAGCAATTATTAGATAAATAGCGACATAACTAATGTGTTTTGTTTGATAAGCATTTTGAAGCAATCAAGACATTGGTTTATATTTAATAGTAATTAATAGATAAATTAGGATAGCATTAGGTGCGAGTTGGCACATAGAGTATATTATTGTTTTTAATGAGTGATGGAGGAGAAACGAACCTTCGAGAATTCCTGGACTCGTCTCCCGACTGAAGAGGAGAGTTGGTAGAGGAGGGTCCGGAGTGGTAGTTTCTGGAGGGCGAAGGAACCACAAGGGAATTATCTGAAAACAAAAGTTAGGTTATGTTTTAAAACTGAATAGGATGAATTGAAAAGTCAAATTATCTGCTCATTTTAAGCACTCCGTCCCGTAAGCGCGTTTACACGACAAATAATAATAACAGTCAAGTACAATAAGCGTGTTTTCATGCCAACGCTTGTGTTCCCACAGAAATCGTTATAACTCTGTTATTGTTCTAATAAAAACCCTAAAACAAAAAGTATAAGATCCACATTGAATCAAGCTTCACATTTCTATTCAAAATTGTCCACAGAAGTACATAAAAATGACTTATTTTGTAGAAATAGTTTTCACCTGCCAAATCGCCGTTAGACATTGTTAATTTTTTATTAAATATTATTGTATGAAATGATAAAAAATGAAGTGACAAAATTGGTTATTATACATTTTAAACAAACATGTTTTTTTTACATAATCCGTGATTTTTGTACCTTTTTCACATAAAAACATCTCGTGAGTCATATATACAATTTTTTATGTTTGCATTCTAAATTTTAATATTTATTTGTAATATAACAATTTGAAAGCTTATTTCATAACCTTTCAAAAACAGTTTTTAGTATTCGGCTACATTCAGAAATGTTTCATTTATAGAGCTTTAATTGCGAAGCGGAAAAAACACAAAGTTTTTATAAATCTGACAGTTCTTTTAACCCCTGGTCAGCCAGGGAAGGCCAGCAAAAAGCACCACTTTTGAATTTTGAAATGAATGTTTTGTGGATTAATTTTGAGCTACTGTATTGACTGAAACACGTTCCTAGAACAATAAACTATCTACCAAAACAACATTACTTGCGTTAATTACGTAAATTGATAGGTTTTACGATGTTTTAGTGGAGTAAGACGCATAAATTATGACGCGGCACCCGGCGGCAGAAATGACATTTCGTGTCCAGCGATTCTGACACTGTCCTTTACAAATTTTGTACATAGAAGGGTCAAAATCGTAGATAAAGGAATTTTTCCCGCGCAAGAACTGCGCACATCCCCCCGCTCGCTGAAAATTAAATATAAATTATTTGGAATGACTAGTTGCATTGCAGGTTTCGCTATGGTAAAGGGCGATAATAGAGCAAGCGATTCTGAGGGTGTTCTTCATACACTTTCTTTATACATGAGGGTCAAAATCGCGTGTAAAATCTCATGACACACCGGAGCACGAGCGGTAATCGCCGGGTTAAGACAAAAAAACTTGCAAAATACCTGATTGCTTAACCCAATCAAGAACCACCTATTTCCCTAAGGCCCGGAATACCGGTCTGCGAAAAAAAATTTCGTCAAATATTATTTTTTGGCAAAAATTGCTCAGGAGCTCAGGGATGTGGTGATAATACAATGAACGCCTTAGGGTTCAAAGGGTTAATTAAAGGACGTACTTGACTTACTTTAACCAGTGATTCCCGACATTATTTGAAGTAAAAAAATGTTAAAGAAATTTAGATCCCCGGTGAGATTTTGACGTCTTTTTTTTTTCAAAATTTTTTCTCCTTTTTTTTTCGGCCACTCGGCCGAGTGACCGACCAACATAGTATATATTATTGATTACATTTCACCAATTGATTCTCAGAGAATTCATGCGACTACTTTTATTAATTTGTAATAATTTTTGTGCGGAATCCATACATCACCATCATACTCCAGATTGCTTCTTATAATGCCATCAATAGTTAGTACATATTTACCTGCTAAGTGATTCCTATCAGCACTAATACTCCTTCCATTGGGTCTGTCTTCGTTCTCACTGTCGGGGATATCCACGGATCTTGCTCGGGTTCTTGATCTCCCTAATCTGAAGACAACAAATAACATATTATATATTATATTATCGTGATTATTTTTTGGGTGGTTATGCCTTGTTGCGCTTCCTCCTACTTTAGCCAACGTTTCGGACAGCGTTGTAATGTTCATCATCAAGCCAGATGTGTAGATTGTGGTGAAAAGTGTGTTTACGTATGTAGAAGCGGTACCATCTTGCGAGTGTTAATCTTCGAAAGGCCAGTATTTCAGAATAACAATAATTACTAAATTAATGCGGTTATCAGCATTTAGTTTTAGTTTAACCGTCAAGTACCAGATACCAAAAACTATTAAGCTTACCCCCGTCGTCCCTATCAATAGGGTAATTAAGTATAAATGTGACCCTAAATGAGATTCTTGAGGAACCCCGCAAGAAGCTATTAAGGGCTCCACATATAGCCGATTTGCCCATCGGTTTGAAGAAAATGTGTGGAAAGGGATTGAACAATGGGCTTGACTTAAGGGGGCATTCTAAAAAAAAATCTTTTTTTTTTCTTCATATTTTGATACTTTAAATATTCAAGAATATCTCCTTAAAAGATTTTTTCAAAATTTGAATTATTTTAAAAGTTAGAGCCATTTTAGTTCGACCGGTTTAGACGGAATCTAACGAGAATCTAAATAGAGCAAAACTTTAAATGCGTGTTTCTCAAAACTACTTTTTTCCAGACGGTTGACACGATATCTCAAGTTCTACTAAACCAATTTACTTGAAATTTGGTGAGAGTCTTCTCCATTCATTACTCTATTGCATGAACCAAAGCTATTAAGAAAAATAAATTTTGCTATTTTTAAAAAATTCTGAAAAGTCAAAAAAACTCATAAAAAATTGTATTTTTATATCAGACAGCTGCCATTTTGGAAAATTTTTTTTTTTAACTTTTCCGAGGTTCAGGCCATAGCAGCATTTGTTTGGATTAAGAATAATTTTTTAAAATTTCTTTTTAGATTACTACTAGGAGGGTTGCAATCGTGTCAACCAGGGCGTGTAATTTTTTTGAGACCACCACTTCAAATCCCTGTAACTTTTTGAATTTAGAATTTTTTCCTTTGATTTTTTTTAATGTAATTTTAATTTATTTTTGGTAAAATAATGGCTTGTAAAAATATTATTGTTTTTTTTATTGCACCTGAAAAAATACCCACATTTTATGCTTCTAGACAGGAAATGACGGTCGGATGACAAAGGGCTCTTAAGTTAATACAGATTTAAACATTAGTCTGAAGGCTGCTCGAACTAAAATAAGTTTTCAAATTTTTCCCTTTTTGTCTAATAGGTAACTCTTCAACTAATCTGGTAGTTTGCCATTTTAAAGTTTAGTTAGTTTGCCATGGTACAAACAACGTTGTTGACGCGAGTTAAAAAATTCTCAGTTGTTATTCAATAATATATACAGGATGCAAGAGATGACTTTTTACTAAATTTTTAAAGTACAGAACAGTTATGAAAGTTTAGAATACTATATTTTACCTCCGTTTAATGGTCCCGAAGAAGTCTCTCCTTTTCTTCTGTCTGGGGGCTCGGTCTGGAGGCTGGCCGTTGGTCTCAGGGATCATGTTGGGTCTGAGATCTCCAGCCTGCAATTAAACGCATCATTCAGTCATACATTCAAAATGAAATGGAACCAATTGATAAGCTCACACGGTCTACAGCTGTCAATATTACGAAGCTGAAATTAAGTTCTAAAAATGGAGTTCACCACTGAAAATTATTTGAATCATCAATTGTCGCTATAAGTGTCAGTAATATGGCCAGTCTTGTGTGTGCTGGTCAAGTATAACATAACACCGAACACAGCACTCTTGATTTTCAATATTTATTTTTGGAGTGTTATACCGTGTTGCGCTACCTCTTTCTTTAGCCAACGTTTCGGATAGAACACTATCCGTAACAACAGTGTCCGTAATCAGGGCAGATGTGTTGATGAACAACCCAAACATAAATAATGAAAATACTTTTTGCCGTGAAAATCTAAAATCATGACAGCACCCTTGATGTTTTTACAAGCACCAGGCGCCATTTGGGGTATAAAATAAGGGTAAAAATGGTCCTGTATAAACGTGAGTGTTTAAAGTGCAAACTTTTATAAAGCTGTCATCTATCAAAGAGCTAAATTCTGCCAATGTTGTTATCTCTCATAACAATGTGTCATTTGCAAGATTAGTACCTCCTTCAGCAAGCAATGACAAATCTACCTAATATTTAAAAAATACAACAAACCTCTTTCAAAACACCATTCCCATCGAAATCATCATTGGAAAGTCCCTTGGCTTCTTCCATTATGTTTTTACTGACATCCAAGGTCACCTTTTTAATTGGTGTTGAAGTCAAACCAGGTTCATCTATCTTTACAAACTTTTCAACATTTTCAATGTTCTCGATTTTTTCAATTTTTTCAACTTGTTTTACAATATCATCAACGACTTCTTTTATGTCTCCATTCTCCTGTGGAACTTTTTCTTCTTCTTTTTTAACTTGCTCCTGTTCTACTTCGATAAATTCACCAGATTCGGTTATTTCAACCTTTTTTATATCATCATTTAAAATCATTACAATTTTTCAACAATTATGAAATTTTTTTCCCACCATGAAAATTTTTAAATTTAGGATGTAAACGTATGAATTAAATTTCAACAGATGGCAGCCATGTAGTTATATTCCATTTTCAAGCATGCGGCGTTAGAAAAAGAAAGAAAAAAACACAAAAAACTGTTAGTCTACAATAGTTATACAATAACACGCAAAAATATTTCAAACAAATCACACAAGATAAAATATTTATTAATATATTAGCAAATCTAACTAGATAAAAATATAAGGTTTGCGCACACTAAACAAACCTTTGATAGAAATTAATAATTAATATTTTGATTGGAATATTTTACAGAAATTCAAATATAACATTATCATAAAATGTGCACCATTTTGGTTTTGTGACATTTGCAAGGTCCCCGATTCCAGACCCTTTTCAGCTTTTGCGCAATTTCGAGCAGAAAAGCACAATCGTCACATTGTTATGCTTGTCAGCTGTTAACAATTTGATAGAAAACTGAAACAGGCCTAGAATCAGAGTTTAACAGAAACATTTCAAATGTCACAAGAACCAAAATGGCGCTGATTGACCATTTAACATCTCAGTGGCCTTGCCGTATTGCGTATGAAATCTCGGAAAGCATCACTTTCAGGTAATATTTTGTGAATGTATATTGAGATTGTGTATTATATTTACCGAAACACATTCCTTGAACAATAAACTATGTATCAAAATAACGTTACTTGCGTTTATTTGATAAATTGATAGGTTTTTCGATGTTTTGAATTGTTACCTACCACGCTCGGAGTTTGACAGTTCAAATCGCGGTAAAAAATGACGCCGAGATCCCATAGATAATTTATTACAAATTATTCCGAGTGGCTATAAGTATTTCGGGTACCTGTTACGTCAAGAACGAGAATGGCCCAAGCGATTCTGACCTTGTCCTTCATACAGTTTCTTTATACATAACGGTTAAAATCGCATTAAATTTTTTTTATTGAAAATTTGAAATGAACGGCCCGGGACAGGTTGATGACAATGTTACAATGAAATTCTATGAAATGTGACAACCTAAATCTATTTAATACAGATTTCAGTGTAAATATTAATAAATAATATAGTAATTACAGTCGACCATAAGTATAACAACGACAAAAAACAGTTTAAAACTATTACTCTTTTTAAAACACTATCCACATTGGTTAGTGTAAAATAATAATATATGTAATATATATTAAATAATCGTAAAGCTTATAAGTTTATGCATATTACATAACCCAAAAAACGACTTTAGTAAACTATTTTTACAATAATAAATATTAAAATAATAAAACATTATGAAAATTTTCAAGTCAAAATGGTCTTACCTTAGTTTGTTTCGGAGTCTTATTTTAAAAATCCAAAAATGAAAAACATGAAATAAAAACACATTGATTAGTTAAAAACACAACAGAAAACATTACGAAAACACATCAAAACAAGCAAGTTTGAGTCATAGATAATAGAAACAAGGGAGATTGTTGTTCCTTGAAACCTTATTAGTACGAAACTGCGCACACAGGGTATGTCGCCAACATTGTTCACCCATATTTGCTGCTAACATTTATGCATAGTGGCGTCCCGCTTTTATTTTTACCTATACACTAAATGCATTATTTTCATTGACTCTGCCACTTTGTCCATTCTTGGTCGTATCTTGGTGACAGTCGGCAAGTTTTCAAGTCACATCTTCCTTCGTTTCTATTATCTATGGTTTGAGTCATTATGCTATTCTCTAGAGGTATGCAGAATCAAGCAGTCACCATACATACCTCCACAAATAACATAGCTTCTTTGAATTCCACTCTCTAGTTCAGTTATTTTCAGGAATTCCACAAGGACCTAACTTGGGATCTCTACTCTTTTTCTATTCTTAAACAGTAAAAAGCCTCCATACATATCTCCACACATACCATAGCTTCTTTGAATTCCATACATAAATTTGCTATCTATTTCAGAAATTGTAAGCAGTGTGATACATAATATTTACAAGCTTTGTAGATCTGTACATTTATAGTTTTTTCAGGAGTCCCACAAGGGTCTAACTTGGGACCTCTCCTGTTTTTACTTCTTACATACAATATTGGCTGTACTCTAACTCATTCTTTATTTTTATATTTGACGATATGTAATCCCAGACTAAAAAATATCATAATATCAATGTGACATTCAATTCCACAAGGATCTAACTTGGGACCTCTCTTCTATTCTTAAATGGTAAAAAGCCTCCATACATATCTCCACACATACCACAGCTTTTTTGAATTCCATACATAAATTTGCTTGCTATTTCAGAAATTGTAAGCAGTATGGTACATAATATTTACAAGCTTTTTAGTTCTGTCCATTTATAGATTTTTCAGGAATCCCACAAGGGTCTAACTTGGGACCTCTCCTATTTTTACTTCTTGCAAACTGTACTCTAACTGATTCTTCATTTTTATATTTGCCGATATGTAATCCCGAACTAAAAAATATCATAATATAAATTCTTCTACATACATACATACTACATACTTCAACGTGACATTAATTCCTAGAGAATTTTTAAAGATGGTTTTACAATTCAAAAATTTCGGTCAGTTGGGTCTTCCCAGGGGCAGGGGGACTATGGCATCCTCAATTTGGAGAAGTATGAAGGTGAAGAAGGTGGGGAAGAAGAAAGTTGGGAAGCACCTAGCTATTCAGTCAAAGTAATCATTGTTGCTGCAGTACACCCAAGTACAATTTAATTTAGTACATATCCCTGGTTTCTATTTTCTGCTGACTTCCTTTTTCACTTCATCCGCTCTACATGGCCAAACCATCTTATGCTTCATCAACTTTGTTATATTTTATATTCCATCACACAGTTACTTATTTAAAAACATTATTAAATTTAATTACACAAAAATGCAATATTATAATACAGACGATCGCAAAAAAACAACACTTTGAATAATTATATAACGGCATTGTTTTTACCCTCTGGACGCTATGAATTATAAGGGTAGACTTGTTGGCCTGAGAAACGGGGCTCCTCTCCAATTCTCTAAGAGCTGATTGTGTTATTTGGGCATTTCCGTTCATTGATCCATCTGGAAAAACGAAATTATGTTATTAGACATCTCTACAGCTCTGCTCTTGATGAAAATTAAGTTGCCAGCCTAAAAAACCGTGATGACCTAAAAAATTCGAGATAAAAGAAGCTGTACACATTTTACAACACCAGAGCTCATCTTTCGAGAGTTTTTTTGTGAGAATTGACAAAATTACTTGACCACTCGAGTTAAAAAAAATACCCCTTGAGCGAAATAGATTTCTTGGTGTTCGGATTTGGATTTAGCCGTGCTTATTACAAACGACATACCCCTGAATATTAAAACGGAAACATTTTAACTGCTTAGTTAGTGTAAGAGTCCACTTATATTTTGCCATTTATCCAATATTTTTAGGTATATAATTTATATATTTTTTAAATGTGAAGGTATTAATAATTTTCCATGTGAAGGTATTTTCGTTATTTATTTTTGGGGTGTCATGCCGTGTTGCGCTACCTCCTTCTTTAGCCAACGTTTCGGACAGCGTTACAGTGTCCATCATCAGGGCAGATGTTTAACGCTTTCCGAAACCTTGACTAAAGAAGGAGGTAGCGCAACACGGCATAACACCCCAAAAATAAAAAACGAAAATACTTTTGGCCGTGAAAATCTAAAATCATACCATGTGAATGTATTTTTATAAATTTATAGATTTTGTTGTATGTTTGTTACTGAAATTGCTCTATCTTGTACTTATTTGTAATATTGTAGTTTATTAATGTTATATGCATGATGTCTATGGTCTACGTGGAATGTCTAGTCACAGACATTAAAAAAATACATTTTTAATATGTAAACAGATGTTCAATTTTTAGGAAACAAATTAAAATAGTGTCTACGCGCAGTTTACAAGATGTCAAACATTGCCTAGAATATTGCAAGTGACGTCATTTGGTATTAACGGAAGCTTCCTCAAATTTGCTCAAATAAGCTTACCCAAATTTGAGTAACTATTGCACAAGGGCATTGGCGGTGCTAACCACATTTGGGTAGCTATCGATCTAGTGGTTAAAGAGAAATATTTCAATGAAATTGGAGTGGGGATCACGATCCTCAGGAAGGAGAAAATAATTAGAGAAGAATTAGAAGTTAATAAAGTAAGGTTGGTACCTTGTTTAAACATGGTTCTCGTGGTAGTAATGGTCTGTCCTGTTGGCGACACTGTCTTTAGGGTTTCCTTCAATTTGAAGGGCCTGCCTTCAGTTAGGGGAATATCTGCACCTTCAATGAAGAGGAACTGGAATAAAAAAGCAAAAAACAAAAATTAGTAACAGTATCATTGAAAGATGATAATTCGAGAAACGTTGATTGTACCAAATAATAAAAAAAATATTTTAAGGTCGTAGATGAAGAATCACTAATTAAGCGATTGTGCCAATGTGCTGCCATGATGGGAAGAACGCTCTAATACCTGGAGCGTTGAATACCATGTTGTGGAACCAGGAGACATAGATAAATACACAATGACAGATCTGCAGCTCTTTATTAAGGGGTTTTTGCTTTTGTCATAGGAATAAGTTGAAACATAGATTTTACTTTTATTTTTTATTTTTTTTTTTATTTCATAAAATTTTATTAGTTACAATTTTTTTGTTTTTTTTTGGCTACCACACTAGGCTAATGCCCGTGTTGTGGTAGTCATACATTTAATGTTTTAATAGGAATTAATAAATACTATATTATTGAAACAGATAATTAAACATACTAAATAAATATAAAAAACATACTAAATAAAAATAAAGAGAAAAAAATCATGTTTTAAAGAAAAATAGAAATAAAAATGAAAATTCAAATTTTGAAATACAACCCAGGCACAACACAGACCATCTACGTAATATGAAAAATAGTAATATTTCTTCAAAAATAATAA
This sequence comes from Limnephilus rhombicus, assembly GCA_929108145.2. Classification (NCBI taxonomy): domain Eukaryota; kingdom Metazoa; phylum Arthropoda; class Insecta; order Trichoptera; family Limnephilidae; genus Limnephilus; species Limnephilus rhombicus. The sequence continues at coordinate 7,113,857 of OV815298.1, forward strand.
TTGAAAAATGGAGTGCCACAAGGAACCTTGTTGGGTCCTGTCCTGTTTTTATTTTATTAGATATTATTGGTGAATGAAAGAATAATGAAAAAAATAAATGTTTATGTAAACAGATAAAGGGTTTCATTGTTTCCAAAATTCAACAAAGTCTAAAACTGTCTATGAAAGAAATTTCACCAATACAGGACCTAATGTACTTTTAGATTGGTGTGTTTCACAGAATTTAAAATGTAACATGGTCATCCAATTGCCAATCAGTGCCATTTTGTATTTTTGACAGGTCCCTGTAAAACGTCGATAATAAGTTCGTATCAGCTTTTTATCAAATTGTGATCAACTGACAAGCATAACATGACAGTTGTGTTTTCTGCTATACATAATTTTCTACTTAATTGCAATTTGTTCAAAAGCTGAAACGGACCTAAAATCGGTGTTTAACGGGCTCCCATAAAATATCAAAAAAACAAAATTACGTTGATTGGCCATGTGATGGCAATGTTTCATTTGAATGATGTATTACCTCAACAGTAAGAGTTCCGGTGACAGGGTCATCTTGTAGAGGTCTGCCCTGAAGTCGGATGACCTGCCTCTGAGAGGGGCTGATTAGCAGCTCTTCAATTCCGACAATCCCGAGACCCAGGAACCGGGGTGCCTGTTGCCCTTGGCCCTTGTCGAAGACCTCCAGCAGGATTTCTGCGGTGTGTGGGGAGAGCTCGCTGGAAGAGAGAATCAAAGAGAAGTATCACAACTGTAATAAGGCCTGATTTCTTCAGGCATCGACCTGTGGACTTTGTCAATCCCACCGGGAAATGAATGTTTGTACACACGACCAGTGGTCTGCACCGCACTGCATTCACACATCGCTACTCTTTAAGGCCCCATTTATGCATTGTGTGGTCAACCGTGTGTAACGGCAGTGGAGGCACCTTAACCTATTGATGGAAAACCAAAATTTACAAGGCAGTGAAAAACCGGGCTGTCTCTCAGTGGGGTCTGGGGTATTCCTCACGTCAGCCGATTGCCACTCAAGTTTCCACCAACCTTCTGGAGTGAGAGATAATCAGAGAAGTCTCTCTCTCCTTCCATCCAGAAGATTCTTGCGATTTTAGGTAGCGTGCACGATAAAAGAAATCATCATGTAATAATTTCCCTCAGGGCCATGCCATCTATGGAGATGCTCTGTGGTCTTTTAAGGAAAAGAAGGAGAGGAAGTTCCGGCAAGGAAAAAGTTATGAGGGGTGGAGGTCAGGAATCTGAGGTCAGTGTGTCCAGGAGTGACGGACATATGAATCTATACCTCCTGCTATCCCTCGTGCAAGACGATGGGTAGATAGAGTCTGGCTGGAGAGGTCAAAGAGTCTTCCCAAACCGGCCTCGCCTAATCTGCTGTTGGTGGGCAGCGCGTCCGCCGCCAAGATCTGAAAACACCTCACCCGATGAACCAGAGCACTAAATTACCAAACGTAGCGAACCACTTAGGGTAACCTATGGCAGAGGTGTTGGTTATCCAATAAATGGTTCCCGGAGTGGTGGTACCCAAATTCGCCTCCCAAAGGATCGCCGATTTCCAGTATGAACCAGTTCATTGACTAGAAGTATGGAATAGCCCTTAACCACAAGGCATCATAACGGGAAAATCAAAAATAAAATAAATTAATCTTATCACTTACAACAAGAAATGTTCATCCCAATGTGGGTCCCCTGTATCCTTCTTCATGCTGGTCTGGTTCCTCTGGGCAGGTTCATCCATCTCTAGCACGCAGAAGGGTCCGGTGCATGCGCCGAGCTGGCTTGCAGACACCACCTTCACCAAGAGTCGCTTGTCCCCGGACAGGAGCTGCTCGTTGTGACCTCCGTGCTGGGCAAACATCGGGTTCTGGAAGGAGAAAACGATTTCAAACCTCGCATGAGCTAGGAAACTGTGCAATATGGGTAGAAAACACTGAGGAAGCCAAGAGGACCGTAAATGAGACAGTAGAAAGTTTTCATAGAAGGTTCAAAATCCAAGCGAGACCGGAAACTACTCAATATGGATAGAAACTCACTGAGGGAGTTAGTAGACACACACTTGACATGTGCAGCTGTTGGGATTGCAAAAATAGTTGTAGCAAATGTGAAGAGAATGAAAAAATACCCATCATATATGAAGAAGACTCAAGAGATGTAGGGAGTTGAATACCATACTATGGAAACAGTAGGCATGGCCAAACACTCAATGACAACCTTGCTGAACTTTATCAAAAGGACTTAGGCTACTGTCAAGGGAATAAGGCAAAACATGGGAGGTGCACGATGGACCTATGGACTGAGTAGGTGGAAGCTATTTTCAAGATTTAAAATATTTACATAATAATTGGAGTACCACAAGGCACCATGTTGGGTTCTGCCTTATTGCCTTAATGTCCCTTCTCGATGTGAAGAAGGGTTAGATGCCAGGAGAGTTGAATAACATGTTGTAGAAACAGGAGTCATGGTAAAACACCTAATGACAATACATACTTGGAAAACTTCATTAAAGGGACTGGAATACTGTCTCGTCAAATAGTTTCCTTACCATAGAATCATAGTGTAATGGTAACGTCCGTGACGGTGTCTCAGAGAATCTCCTAAGCCTTGGGCAGGTGGGGTAATGTGCCAGACTGTACTGCACCATGGTACTGCGCAGGGCGTTCACAACTATTTCACTGGAAATATAAAAATAAGTAACACCATTTAGTAACATCACTTGAGTTTTGAATTGGTTGTTGGCAAGTAAGATAATTATGAAAATCTTCATCCTGCCGGTTGCAAACCAAAACAACTCAGCAGAACTGCACATGTATCGGTCACATGGATTTAAAAGTCATGAAGTGATTTTGAAGAAATGTGCCAATATGTCCACATTTCAGACGGTTCTTTCTTTCGTGTTAATATTTTGTTTAGTGTCTAAGTTTCCTGTCATACAGAAGAATAGTGAAAACATGAAAACAAACCATTCTGTAAATTCAGTGGTTCTATAAACCATCTTTGTAGTTTTGAGTGACGGGAAGGACGAGAAGCACATTGAAATAGTCGTAAATGCAGAAAAAACTCGATTAATAATAAAGCAAATTATTTTTCCAGAATATGGGGAGTTTGGTGCAATCCCACACAACTTATATAATACATCAATGATGAGTCCACTGTAAGACTGTTGAATGTCAAAAATTTTTTTTTTTTAGTTTTGAATGTCATTTGATAAAGTTTGCAGAGCAACTTTGAATGTTTCTAAAAAAATCAATATCACTCACGGTCCTAAGAAAAATAACCTTTTCTAAAAGTGACACACGGCTAGAATGCTGATTATCACAAATAAATGAGTGACACTCATCGTTCTTGAATAATAAATTGGACAATCATCGTTCTTGAATCCTGGACAATTGTCGTTCTTGAATGTACGTCAACGTGAACAACCATCATTCTTGAATGTGTGTTAACGTGAACAATCATCTATCTTCAACAGCAAACGGACAACCTTCGTTTTTCAATGTGCGTCAATGTGGACAATGATCATTTTTGCCTTAAACTTCGGAGTTACATAACAATTTTTTTGTTTTTATATTGGTTACATAAAACAACATTTTTTACATATTTTTTAATTGGTAAATATGTACACTTTATAAAAAATATATATACTTCATTTATTTCTCAATACCTGTGTTTTTTCTACAGTTTAAAAACTTTAAATTCAGATATCTCAATTTAAAAAAATAAGTAAAATCACTTTCTATGGATATTTAACGGCCTTGCAGTGCATCCTTCAAATACTAGATTTGAGGTGTCATACAAATTTTCCAAACAGATACGGCCCACTTGTGACTAATTTAATAACACAACCCCCTACTGAATTCCACTGCTTCCCTTCGAAATATCTAGTCCTTTTAATGCACCCTTCCCTTCGAAATAACACAAAGCAGAAACTTAATGGAGGACTGAATGCACCACATCAGAAAGTCATCAGATTTGAATGTATGTTAAAATAACCCCATTACCTTATAACTTCCTGCAACTGTGGTTCATCAGGGTTATTCCTCAGGGGCCCCACGGGGGCAAGGGCCACCTTTACATCTGGCCACCCGTCACAGCGCAGCTCTCCGTTCAGCTTGTCTGTCACGCACAAGATATTCAGTCGAGCGCGGAATCTGGAATGCAACGCAAAAGTTGTGTATTGTGTTGAAGTAAACATATGACAGGCAACTACTCAATATGGACAGAAACTCAGTGAGGAAAACTGGTAAGAATACTAACGGAACACTGCCATCTTAGGAGAAATGCATTGTTGAGAGTGGAATACACCAACAGATGCAGGAAACTTGAAGAGGATGAAGACTCCAATTCACCTATTGTATCAATGTCTGGCTCTGTTGGGAACAAGTCTCAGATACCTGGGAAGACACATTGTGGAACCAGAAGACATAGCCATATATCCAATGATGTCCCTGGTGAACTTTAAAAGAGACCGAGTTACTATTAACCCTTCGAATAATATGAAAATAATTTTCTGTCAACTTTTGCCTGTCAAGGTTTGCGCGCATAATTCCTGGTTCATCCCATGCATTTTAAATGTTCCTATTTATTGGTTTATTTTAAACGCTTTTGCAAAAACAAAAATTGTTCTAAAATCTAGATAAAATAATCTTTCCGATGTGTTTATTAGAAATCAAATTTTTGTTTCAAAATATTAAAATTTTAATATTGGAAATGTAAATTGGCTAAAAAATGCATACCTGCGAATATTTGAATTAAAGTAATTAAAATAGAATAAATCCAAAATTTTAATTACAGATTCCTTTTCTAAACAAAATTTGTAATAAAACTGTCACCTCCCTTTTTATCACTTTCATACAATTTTATTTTAAAATTAAATGTGTGATACGTCACAAATTGGCGCAAAATTAAACCGTCACTTTTGATCGGGTTTGTAAAATATCTGAACAACCTAGCTCATATAATTCTAAGACAATGAGAAGCATTATTTCATTCCGTTTCTACCATAAAAGAAATCACAAATATTTGCATGACAGGAAGAGAGATATCTAACTTTTAATAATGCACATTCGCTCTGGGACAATCTGGGTCTCCTGTTATTATAACGACATATGATGTTTTGGGACAACTTGGGTCTGCTGTGATTAGACGGGTTAAAGGAATGAGATAAAATAGGAGATAGCACAATGGGCCTATGGCCTAAGTGCTAATGGGAACTAAACGTAAACCGTCTCATATGTTATATAAAGACAATAAGTAAATAAATCCAACTGTAATAATGTTGTTGTCCCAGAATTCCTCTTCTGGAATTCCTCAAGAAAGTCTTCCAGGGCCCTTTCTATTTGTGATCTATTTTATTTTATAATATTTATGAATCAAACAGTTATTTATAAGATAATTACATTGTAAAACGAATATATCGTGGGTTTATATCAAGAAGACCAAAAAAATCAAGAAGATGAGAGTCGAGAAGAGTCATAAAAGGCAGGAAGAGTCAAAAAGAGACAAGAAGAGACACAAAGATCAAAGAAGAAACAAGGAGATTCTAGGAAAAGCAAAAAGGGACCAGAAGTAGTAAATGTAGAAAAGATGACGCGAGAATATGCAGGTAGAATCTAGGAGAGCCAAGAAGAGTCAAGAAGAAGCGAGAGGAACACAGAAGAAGCAAGAAAAGATATGAAGAGTCAAGAAGCGACAAGAGGTGACAAGGGACTAGGAGAGTTAAGAAGAGTCGAGAAGAAGCACGAAGAATAAAGAGGAACCCAGAAGAAGGCTTGGGCTTGAAGGCAATGGCTTTTTAGGTCGTCATGTATACCAGTCGATTAAACTCCAACCTCCTTCCCATTCTCAGAGCATGTGTTCCAAGTCCTAGCAAATCAGTGACACCTGGTGTACCGGTCTTAACCGGGACAGGAGTGCTACTGGCTGGGGTGGTACAATCGTATTGTATAGCTTTAAGTGTAATAATCAATAAAATTTAAAAAAAAGATTTTATTCACTAACAGGCAGGCCTATGTTCTAAGATGGATACCGGAAAGCTTGTGAAAAAGAATAGAATGTTGATGTTTAATGACAAAGAATGATGACTCACTTGTTGACATTGACCCGGTAGTGAGCAACTTCGACTTTATCTCCTTTCTGCCTGAATGCCTTCAGCTGTAGTGCAGGGGTGGCCTCACAGTCACAGGTAATTGTCTGAAAAGAAAGAGAAAAAAAATCATTAGTTAGTTCGAAAATCAATTTCATTATTTATTTTGATTTTCACACCCGGCAGGGCTTTTACACATTTTTAGTACAATGATCAGAATCATAAAAATAAAACTTAAAATCTTCCATACATTTTTAACGGTGTTCATAGTTTGTAAAAATACTCCATTAGGCTCTTTTAATATTACCACGTTTATAGCGGTGACAGTACGAAAAGGCAATAAACATACGTTTCTTAACCCATCAGGCTAATTTGTTCGCTTTTCGGAACAACTCATATAGGTCTCATAGAAATTTTTGTGTCTCCCTTACTTTTATTGTGATCTGATCTAAACGGGGTTGGAAAGAGAAAATGCCTCGCTCTATATCTCTACATATTATAAATTAAAGTTCTCTGACGCGTCTGTCTGTTTGCGATAAACTCAAAAACTAATGAATGGATTTTCATGCAGTGTTCACCAATAGATAGAGTGATTTATGAGGAAGGCTTAGGTATACTATAATTTCTCAAGGTTTTGTGTAAATTGGTTGAAATATATAATATATAAAGGGAGCGGGCTGGAAGGCGGAGTGGTTTTGCTTTGTATGCAAATTAACAGATGGCGTTGGTTATAAAGATTGGGTAACCAACCAGTAGATGGCGTTGCGTTTCGTTAGCCACAGCAACGTGTGCCGGGTCAGCTAGTTCAAATCTAAAAGATAACCACAACAGAAATAAAATGTAAACCTTTATAAAACCAACGTTTCGGATCGCAATTTGAAAAAATAAATAAAAATTTGGGAATTTTTTATTACTAGCTGACCTGACAAACGTTGTTCTGCCATATAAAATATTTCTAGTGAATATTTTGGCAGTAAATAAAAAATAATGAATGTATTGTAAGTGTGTGGGGATGGGATCTATGACAGAAAGAGGAATGGAGCGCTGTAGACGATGACCGCCGATAAAAACAAAAAAACACCAACTAAATTATGAAAACGAAATAAAGAAAAACAAAATGAATTTCGACGAGCAATTGAGTGTATGATATTTTTTGTCAGTCTGTCTTTAGCCAACACAAATAAGCTCGATGGTTTGCCCACGCGAGAACATGATGCCGAATGAAATATCAAAATGACGCAACGCTTCTCGTGAATGTCTTGCGCACGTATGGATGAAAGTTCGATGAGGCGGACGTAGCGCCATCTGTCATTCAACAACATAAATAATTTCGTTCTGTTTTAAATACGAAAGACGGCAAAATTTGTTCATAAAATCACGATTAAAAAATGGGAGAGTGGGGGTAGGCGGGTTAATATTTGGGATTATAGGTATTTTTTGATGCCAAATAAAAAATAAAAATTCTGGAGAGGGACACCCTAATCATCTGGCGGTATGAAATATACTTTAAAACCTAAACTCATTCCTACCAAATATACATAAAAAATTTCATAAAAATCGATCAAGCCGTTTCGGAGGAGTGTGACCACAAACACCGTGACATAAGATTTTTACATGGAACGGCAAAATGTGAGGTGACAGCAACTTTTATAATACGTTTATCTAATAATATATGTATGTATTTTAATTTTTTTTCATTATCAATTTTTTCATTAGAAAAAAATATTTGTTGCAGCTCTTTCTTACACATTAAATAATGGTGAGACAAAGACGAGATACACAATGCACATAGGTCTGTTTCCTCCAAAGGAAAAGTAGTACTTTGAAGAAAACATACATACATCGTGTGTCGCATCTTTTATCTCACCATTATTTAATGTGTAAGAAAGAGCTACGGCATTATCGTGATACGGATTATTTATTACTAGCTGGGGTACCCAGCTTTGCTCAGGGAGTTGATATGAGATTGAATTGGTTCGAACCCACGACGGATCTTGCTTTATACAGGGTGTTAAGGGACGTACTTGATTTACTTTAACCAGTGATTCCTGACATTATTTGGAGTAAAAAGTGTAAATGAAATTTTGGTCTCCGGTGGCATTTTTGATGTTTTTTTTTTTTTTTTTTTTTCTACAAAAACATAAAAAAATGGTAGTTGTTGAACAGTTGGAGGCGGGTTAAGGGGTTCGTCGGACACCCGGCTGAGTGACCAGTGACGACATGCGGAAGAATTTTTTTTTTGTTTGATTTTGAAGAAAAATTTTTTGAAAAAAAAAAAAAGTGCTCAAAAAAGTCACCAGAGACCAAAATTTAATTTACATTTTTTACTCCAAATAATGTCAGGAATCACTGGTTAAAGTAAGTCAAGTACGTCCCTTAACACCCTGTATACCCCTACCAATAAGCAACCCCACCAATATAAAAAAGACTTTGAATGGTCCCCAATGTTCAAGAACATTCCACAACATTCAAGAGTGTTCTGGAATGTTCCACAACGATGTTCCCGATTCCCTTTTCCCGAACATTCCAGAATGTTCTGGGATGTTCTGGAATGTTGTGGAATGCTCTGGACTGTTCTAGAAATTTCTAGAGGGCGAAAATTTCAGCCCTTATATCTTCAAAAGCACGCCCTTCAGGTAAAAATTAGCGGGACGCAGAGGCGGCTCTAGGGGTCCAGAAAGTGGAAGGTCATTTAAAAAAATGATATTACCTATGATACAATGTCATATTAAATATAACAATATTCATTTGTAGGAACCTCACGAGTTTGAGAGTCAAATTCACCCACATACGTCAAATTACGTTTAATATAGTAAATTATTTCATGCGACAAGCGTAAAATATGCGAAATCAACCTACGGTTATCAAACCATCTCTTTCAGACGAATGATATTCAGCATGCTCTCTCTCCCTCACGGCTCTGACCCAAACCGTCTTCAGAATCCGAAAACTTTTTAAAAAGGGTCATAGTGCCATCTCATTTATTGTGTAGTGCGTAAAGAGACAGAAGATATGATACCAGGGCATTTCATAATTTGACCCAGCCAATCGCAGTGCGAGGGACAGGAAGCTTCCATTTAAGATGTTAGATGTCACTGCTTGCCGCTGCCGGCTTTCTCTCGCGGTACATTTCAATACATAAGAATAATACCAGTTGTTTTGATTTGCTTAATATTTCATAATAATATTGTTTTACTGTCATCTTATAATTTTGGGAGGTTTTTGACCAATTGTCCTGAGGGAAGGACCGCCACTGGCGGGACGCACACTTTTTTTTATAATACACTAGCTGATCCACGGCATTTCACTGGGTGGTTGGCTAAGGGACACGGATGCTGACTGTGGTTTATATCAGGCTGAATGCAATTTACATTTTTTATTGGTACTTGCCAAATAATTTGAGACTTAATTGTTTATCTTATGTTCTTTATCTATTTATATAGGTGCTTACAGGGTTTTTCACATGATGCAATGCTGCCTCGTGAGCTCCTTGAACGAGTTTTATTTTCCTGTAACAATTATTTTTGCTTGAATTAGAAACCTTATTTGTTGTATTATGTTTTTCCTGTTAAGCACTTGCATACTGGTTTCTAACAACGTATGCAGGGACACTGGAGGTCTAGATTCATTCAAAATAAATAAATGTAGCTTCGTTTAACAAAAAAATTAGAATCTTGCGAGAGCCTTGAAGGAGTAACCATCTGTTACTTATACCACGGCGGGTAAGTGGTGGATAATCTCCACTAGTCCACGGCATGCATTACAATGCCAAATACATTCTTTCTCCCTGAATCACCTTTCCCGTGCATCCCCATTCCTCTCCCGCATACCCTTTCTAGCTAGCTTTATAAATTATAGCCTATGTCACCCGGGGATAGCGTAGCTTCCCAACAGTGAAAGAATTTTTCAAATCGGTTTAGTAGTTTCGGAGCATATTTAATGCAAACAAACAATTAAATCTTTCCTCTTTATAATATTAGCATGGATATTGATTACGTTATTGCCTTTTTTGCACAGTCTCTGTTCCGAAAACGTGAGAATACTAAAAGCACCTACTGTTGGACAAGTATCTAAAAAAATTAAATATAATAATTTTTATCGTTAATGCAAGTATAATTCAAAGTCCAAAACTCAATGCCATTATAATTACATATTGTCAATAAGATAATATAATAGTAGATACTAGGGAAGTTAATTGCCTATCATTATATTCATATTATAGAAATAATCAATGCTTTCTTGAATTCTTGGACTAGTCTGCAGTTCAAGGCGACTCATGAACAAATGGTTTTGTTGAGTTTCATATATGATGTGCAATGCGATACAGACAAATTGACATTATATTTTACCAGTGGAGGACTAAGCCAAAACCTCCTAGATCACAAGGCCGGGGGATACTGAATCCAATCGGCCTTCTAACTTGTATGAGAACCCCCATAAAAATTAATTTAATAAATAAGAATAAATAAAAAAAAGTTAAATGAGAATTTTTGTGGGATCCCGTACAAGTTAGGACGCTGATTTTAATGAGTGTCTCGGCCTTGTGATCTAGGAATTTTGACTAAGTCCGCCAGAGGCCCCGGGCAGCAAATCTGAATGAGCCCCCCCTTTATAATAATAATAATAAATTTGGACAACTTATAAAGCGCTGTTTTGCGAAAAATCGTCTCAAGAGTTTCAGAAGATTTTGTAATTTTACAAGCTTTTTATTCAGTTCACACGGGCCTCTGGTCCTGTGGGGGGGGGGGGGGGGGGATCTAAATGACTCCATGTTCCCTTGATCAAATCCTAAACAAAAGCACCAGGACATTGTAAAAAAATGTTATTTTTATTTATTTCATTTCATGAAAGATGCATTAGTAAATAATGCTCTGACAAATTTTTTAAAGGAAATTCGTATAAGGGGCCATCCATAAATTATGTCACACCTTAAGGGGGGGGGGGGAGAGGAGTAGAAAACTGTGACATTGTGTGACAAGGAATATGGGGGAGTCCATCAGCTCTGTGACGTCACATGTAAAAAATTTAGAACTACTGTTTTGATTATTTTTAGATGTAAAATTGCAAAATATGTGACGTCACACTAGGGGGGAGGGGGTCAAAAAGTCATGAAATTCGTGTGACGTAATTTATGAATGGCCCCTAATTGGCGGAGAGATAGCATTTAACATGAAACTGTTTTAAACAGGTTGTATGTTGAATTATCCTTTAGCAAAAATTTTTGACGCGTTTTTCTCGAAACTACGTTTTTCAACCTGGTTGGAAACATATTAGAAAAACTATACATGCGATTTGAATGCACCAAGTCTTAAACTGTTCGAAAATCCAATCACTATGACACCATGTGGGGATTTTTGGTAAAGGACCCCCTTTTATTTTTTCAATGAATGAAGCAATTTATCTGAAGGAAAATTCCACATACAAACTATTTCAATTGGTTTCACATAAAATGTTGTATCTCGGTCAATTTTTCGAATTTCTTTAAAATATCTGGCGAGAGCATTCTTAACAAATACATCTTCCAGAAAATGTTTTTTTTTACAGTGTCCTGGTGCCTTAAAGCTTGTTTAGGATTTGATCAAGGGATCATGGAGGCGTTTGGAGCCCTCCCGGGCCTCACCTTCCGCACCCCCCCAGTTAGTCCGCCACTGATTGCGACGCAAGCCGGGAACTCGTTAGTAAAAAAATCCAAAATTTCGTAATTTTTTCCTAAAATTAATGAATACTTTAATTATTTTTTAAATTTTTTAATATAAAACGTAGTGATTTCTCTAATACTGTTAAGATCACACTATTTCTCACTTTGATAGTAAGCATGGGCGTAGCTACGGTGGGGCGCTTGCCCCACCCTGGCTGGCCCATGCGGTGGGGCAAGCGCCCCACCGTAGCTACGCCCATGCATGACCTCTGGGATATCGGTCTAGTAGTGTTCAAATTTACAGCACTAATAGGATGGTTTTTCTTTCTTCCGTTTGTACTGTTTGTAGGTGAACTGTTTGGGGGTGTACTGGACATCGTCCCTCCTGCACGTTTAGTAACATATGTTTTTCTTGCAGATCCATCTCAAATTTATTTGCGCCACCCCCAATAATATGTTGAAGGCTTGAAGCTTGCTTAAACGGCCTTAACTTTCCTTTGTCCCGCCTCCGATCACTCAACGCTGAATTTTTCTTTAAGTCTTCAGATATTTTACCTCCATTATTCAACTAACTTTCTTTGAGGCTTCACTGGGTGGTTGGCTAAGGGATACGGATGCTGGGTGTGGTTTATATCATGCTGAATGCAATTGGCATTTTTTATCGGTACTTGCCAAATGATTTGAGACTTAATTGTTTATCGTATGTTCTCTATCTATCTGTACAGGTGCTTCCAGGGTTTTTCACATGATGCAATGCTGCCTCATGAGCTTCTTGAATGAGTTTTGTTTTGCTTTAAATATTATTTTGCTTGTATTACTAACCTGATTTGTTGTATTATGTTTTATTTTCCTGTTAAGCACTTGCATACTGCTTTCTAACAACGTATGCAGGGACACTGGAGGTCTAGATTCGTTCAAAATAAATAAATGTAGCTTCGTTTAACAAAAAAAAATTAGAATCTTGCGAGAGCCTTGAAGGAGTAACCATCAGTTACTTATACCAGGGCGGGTAAGTGGTGGATAACCTCCACTGTACTGTTTGTAGGTATTTATAGAGCCTAAAGCATAAATATGTTGTAGAAGCCTACTTTTTTGGTACCTACTCAAGATTTTTATTTTTTGCCCCACCCTAAATCAATACCTGGCTATGCCGATGATAGTAAGGGAGACACAACGTTTTGTATGAGTTGTTCCCAAAAGCGAGAAAATTAGCCCGAGAGGTTAATAAAATAAATACATTATCCAATAATTTTTCACGGGTCTGCACTACTAGGTATGATAATAATATAACATAACAGGTAACGATTTTAAAATATCACAGTCAGTTTCATTATAAAAAACCGTCAAAGAAAGCAGACTTTTATTTTATTTTAGGGAACGCATGTAAAAGTGATGTATTGCTGAAGCTATGTAACACAACTTTGTCCTTGGATGAAGTCATCTGTCAGTGTTGGAACCGTTCCAAAACGGCCGTCTGTAATGACAGGTCAGACTTTGTTTCTTTTGCTTTTCGCATTCTGAATTGCAAAGATTAAGAAATAATGTGTGAATAACGCACTGAAGTCCCAACTGCTTTCAACTGTCTGGAGCAAGCGTGACTACGATAGATATCCCCAATTGGGTTATGTTGCGAGCGTGACCCGACAGTTGGCCCCCCGAAATGATATCTTCTTTTTATTTATATATAAAAATCTCGCGTCACAATATTTGTTCGAGATAAACTCTGAAACTACGTAACCGATTTTACTGAAATTTGGCTTACTGTGTGTAATTTGGTCAAACTTAAAAGATAGGATAGTTTTTATCTCGATTACTGACCTCAATATTTATTATTGCGAATTAAATGTTTGATTAAGGGACGCTTAATTAACGAGGAAAGGAGTGAAGGAGAACATATGACGCAAATGTGAATGTTAGAAGAAGTCGGGGACGCCCGAGGAAGACATGGCACGACCAAGTGAATCAGATACCTACTTGAGTCGGGCCATGTGAAGAGTCGAAATAATAGAAGAGCATGTATGAGACGATGTATGAATGTGAACGAGGCAAGGAGTGTGTGCCAAGATCGAGTTGTTTGGCGGTCCGTCCTCTCTGCCTACCCCTGCGGGGAAACGGCGTGATGGTTAGTTAGTTTAAATGTAAGGACAATGCTTTGTAATTATTTGTAAGCTCCACAAGTTTCTAACAGATGGTGGGGTGAGTTAATTTATCGAAACAACACTTGGTTATCTAGGTTGGGTAACCATTCAGTAGATGGCGTTGTGTTTCATTAGTCACAGCAACGCGTGGGCGGGTCAGCTTATATATAAATATCTGTTTGTTTGTTCGTATTTTATGCGCTGCCATACCATTCATCCGATTGCGATGAAACTCTGGTGATTTGTTGTGTGCAAGCTTTTTTTTTACATTAGCACCACACAGGAGGCCCTGAGTAAAATATTCCCCTCAGGGCCTATGTCATATTTGGGGATGCTGTGTGGAGGGTCTTATTAGGATAGGGAAGGAGAGTAAGTTCTGGGAAGGAAAATGGTATTATTGGTGGGTAGGAATCTGGGGGTCAGTGTGTCCAGGAGTGACGGACGAATCCATCCCTCCCACTGCAGTGCAAGGCAATGTTCCGATAGAGTACGGCTGGAGAAGTCAAAGGGACCCCCTTAACCATTTTCTCCCGATCCGGCCTACCATGCAGCTGGTGGGCAGATGCATCCGCCGCCAAGACCCGGAAAACCTCACCCCATGAACCCGGGTACCCCTGCTAAGTCACCAAACACGGAGAACCACTTGGGGTGACCTGTGGCAGGGTTGTTGGTTATCCAATAAATAAAGGGGGGGCGGTACCCATACCCGCCTCCCAAATTGAAAAAAATAATGGTAAAAATTTGGCGTTATGAAATTTGTATAAATGAAAATGTATGTATTTCATTGAGCGGCGGGGAGGGAAGGGGTAACGAAGGAGGTGGGGTTCACGGGAGGGGTGACGAGGGGGGGAAGGGGAACGCGTGAGAAGTAGGGGACGCTGGAGGGGAAATGCGACGCATGGGAATGGAAATGAAGGGACAAATTTTCATTTTATTTGAATGGCATAAAGTTTCTTTATTTTACAATTTCAAACGTAAAATCGACTTCAAAAATACCCTTAAAAATAAATTGTTATGGATATCAAACGAATTAATACACAGCGTCGATTTTTTTGTACTTTTTTTTGTTTTACATGAATACCGCACAAAAGTCCCAACTGCTCCCGTCTGGAGCCAGTGGGACTATGGCATCCCCAATTGGGGTATGTTGTGAGGCTGAAGGTAGCGGGGAGGGAAAGGAGATAGGAAAGAGGAAGGTGGGGAAGTACCTGGCTATTCAGATCTGGTCACCAAACACGGCAAAAGCCATTTCAAGCAACATTTCAATTCTGAATGGTGGTCTTACACCAGGGCGATACTGAGAGTATCTTCCATTCTGGAACGTGCCGTAAATACACTATATATTATTTTAAATGAATAAATTGTGAAATAACACAAATTAATCAAATAAAATTTATTTGCCACGTCGGGATTAGATCCCGCGACCTTCGGAGTGCTAGTCAAGAGCCTTACCGCTAGACTACGCCGGCCGTCGATGGTGTATACAGTATATTATAGAGAAGCAGATTTTTCCTTGATGCATTTGAATGAAAATATGTTGTTTACTTTTCTTATTGGGTGGTACATCCTCTCGGCACATCCCTTCGGGGTCACTTGGTTATATTTTGTGTAATTAGGTATACCGTATTTTCCCTAAACCGAATGCAAATTATATATAAGAATGCCGGGGGGAGGGGGGGGGGGGGGGGGGGGGGGGCAACTGTCATGGAACCGTTGCGAGGTGGTGCTGAGGGGAATGAGATGGGGTAGAGCAAGTACCCGAGGACATAATTATTATTAAATTATAATTTTTTGTGCATTATTTACCAATTTCAAAAATAGAACCGACTTCAAAAATACCCCAATAAGTTGGTAGGTTGGGATATGAAACGAATTTATTTACCGTGTCGATAAATAAATATATATTATTATTTTTAATATAAACAATCACTTGTACCACTGAGCCACCATAATTAAATTCAACATTTCCTCTTCGGAATGCTGTCATGAGCGTCAGTGAAGTGTCATTTGTGATCGGGTAAGTCTACGGCACAATTTGATACCCCACTCGGATACTTTAGAACCACCAACTCCTTCGAACACTTGTACCACTGAGCGACTCCATTAAATTCACAGCGCCTCCTCCACATTCCCTATCCCCACTCCAATTCCCCCCTCCTCCTCTTCCCCGCCCCCTCTCACCCCTCTCCCCCACACCACCCCCAAATCCTCCCTCACCACTCACCCTCCCCCACCACCCTCCGCCCGCCCCCATCCCCCCTCCCCCCACCCCCCTCTGACCTGCCCACACATCCTGTCCCCCCTCATCACCCCTCCATACCCGTTACATTAATTTTTCAAACAGCTCGCGTGCCACCTATTGCAATTTTTGTATATAAATTTCATAATGCTAGAGCTCTAAGCTATAGCCTACAGCTTATTCTGACGTATGAACTATGTTATTGTAAAGTTTCATTAAAATTCATTCAGTAGTTTTCGCGTGAAAGAGTAACAAACATACATCCATACAAACTTTCGCCTTTATAATATTAGTAGGATGTTCAATTTTTTATTGCAAACATAAAAAAGTTTTTCAAAATGGCTCACCTTACGTTTTTCTAACTAAAATGACTGACAACGGAAAAAGAACACCACACAGATATTTTTTCAATGTCACCCCACTTTTATGTTGTTTCATAAAAAAAAAATGATTAAAAATAGAAGTTTTAAAAAATTATCACAAATTGCGGTCGGAAATATTGGTTTCAAAGAGGTGCACATTTAAATTTTTCTGTGGTTAACTTCTAGATAAGATTATAAAGCGTGGTGTTTTTTACTTTGTAACAGTGTTTAGATAATATTTTTATCACCATGATAGTAAGAGAGATTCAACGATTTCTATGAGATCAACACGAGCCGTTCGCAAAAGTGAAAAAATTAGCTTGAGGGGTTAAATAATATTTTTACTATTTGCTTACTTAGCAGTACTTGATTAGCAGTTTTGATTTTATATATTTTTAAATTATAAAGTTATTTACTTCTTATATTCTATACTTTTTATATTTCGTACTTGATATATGTATTTTTTAAAATTATTGCAATGTACATAAAATCGACCACCACAACAATGTGTCTAGCATTGTGGTCGAAAAATTATATTATCAACAAAAGCAATAAACAACGCACTGAATAAAACAAATTTACATATTTTTTAAATGCTGATTTGTCGGGATAGCCGAGTTTTCATTAGTGTAAGGTATTTCTATAGGACCACATCTCAAAAGCCTCTAGTCTCCGTTTATCTCTTTTGAGATGTGGTCCTATAGAAGACTATTAGGAATTTCCTGGAGAGACCACATCACAAATGAGGAGTTTCTCCAAAGAATCGAAGGAGGAAGGCACCTGCTCAGGACCTTGTCCGAAAGGCGCGCAAGATGGATCGGCCATGTAATAAGGCAAGAAGGCCTCTTGCATGCCATAATGGAGGGTATGACCGAGGGGACAAACGCTAGGGGACGCCCACGCCGAGAGTACCTGGAGGACCTGCTGGTGGACGTGCGCTGCTCATCATATGCAGACTTCAAAAGAGCCGCACAAGACAGGGAAGAGTGGAAGAAACGTATAGATGAAATTGCTGCAAACCAATCCCACGATTGAAACCAGAGAGAGAGAGAGAGAGAAGGTATTTCGTCATCGGAAGTGATTTAAGATTGACTTTAGTAAAGATGCCCCCCCGAAGAATAGCGGCGAACGCAACAGCAAACTTCCCACGTAAAAAAGTTGCCAGTTCTGTCTCTCAGAAAACGTGGACAACATTAAACCGCATCTGGTGAAGCCATAACTGTCGTGTAAATGAACGTGATGCATAAGTGGGGTCAGATTGTGAGTAGTCGAGTTGGCAAATACGCCTGGTTTCCCACCCAGGCGTCTGAGTTAATTTTTTAGGCATTAACGCCAAACAGAAAAATAATTTCCCTGGGGGTCTATGTCAGCTTTTGAGAAATTGTGTGGAGGGTCTTTTAATGGAAGGAAGGAGGAGTTCTGTGAAGGAAAAATGTATGAGGGGTGGGTAGGAATCTGGGGTTCAGTGAGTCCAGGAGTGACGAGCGTATGAATCCATCCCTCCCATTGCGGTGCAAGATGTTGGGTTGAGAAAGATCAGCTGGAGAGGTCAAAGACACTTGGGGTGAACTATGGACCGTACTCATAAAACTGAAGGATATCCTTGTAAGTATAAGGTAGAAGTGTAAGGTTTTGAGTTGAAGAAAAAGGTAGGAGTATAAGCATTTCCTTCTTTCGTATTCATAATGATTACCTTATACTTGCAAGAATATCCTCCAAGAATAAGTAAAAGGTTGTAGGCATGTTGGCTTGTGACTGCCGCGACAGGTTCCAACCTATTTTCGATGGTTTGTTTATTTACGGTATTTCTTTCTTATTGGTGTTCTTTGAGTACAGTACTTCGATCAGAGAAGATGTATTCGTCAAGCAGCGATAGTGAAAGTACAGAAAAGATAATGCTACAACCAAACTGCAGTAGATAGCAGTGAAATAGACAATACCCCGTGATTTTGGAAAAATTCTTTGTAATCACGAACAGGTGTTGAAACACTGCTGGTAGTTTTTAATCTCTCTCAGTTCTACAACATCTGCCATCGCTACAACTGATCACTACACGCCTGAGTCTGCTACTGACCACACTCAAAATTATTGAAGGATATCCTTTTTATTTAGAGTAAAAGGTAACGTTTATGAAAAACGAAATACTTTTTGTGAAGGATATGCTCAAACTCTATAAGTATAAGGTTTTACTTGGTTTTACTTTTTTATATTAGATTCCAAACTAAACTTCAATAGACATGCTGAATACACCCAAAAGAAAATTGGCAAAAAGATATCTTTTTTTTGGAAGAATTCGGCCAAAAATTTCTAGAAAAACTGCAATCACCATATACAATTCAATTATTGCTCCACACTTCAACTACTGCTCAAGTATACTTTTCCTATGTAACGAAAGAGAACAAAATAAGTTACAAATTCTCCAAAACAGGGCAATGAGAATAATTCTTCGACGAAACAGATTTTCAAAAATTATTAAAATGTTAAAGGAACTAAATTGGTTGACCGTGAAACAGATGCTGACCTTGAACAGGATGGTATTTATCCACAAAATATTGAACAACACGTTACCAAAATACTTCTCAAATAAAATTTTATACAATAAAGACATTCACAGATATAACACAAGGATGTGCAAGGAAATTAGGCTACAAAAAAAGGACAAAGCGAATACGCAGAACAGTCTACTGTACAAGGGAATGAAGTTGTATAACACACTACCAGAAACTTTAAAGTCCACACCAATTGGAAAGTTCAATATGTATTGTAGGAGCTACATAAAACTTGAAAAAATATAGTGAATATGAAATATTATTATCAATTAGAAATTTGTAAACTTAAATGTACAAATTACTAAAATAAAAATTATTATTATTATAATTATTATTTATTTTATATTCTGCAAGTATAAGCATGACCTTTTTTTATGAATACGGCCCATTAAATGGTTCCAGAGACGGCGGTACCCATTCCCGCCTCCCTAATTACAATGCTAGTCTTCCATCATTGGGCACATTGACATTGAAAATGTTACATTCACTAGCAAACTTAAAACTAACTTTAAAATTCTATGTAAGTACAAAAATGATTAGATATAATTGGGTAGGGGTAGTGGGAGAGGTGATTTTGGGTGAGGGGAAGAACGGTGGGGGTGGAGTCAACATTACATGGGAACATTGTTAATAAGGGTGATTTACAAGGTGCTATTATTTTAATAACTAAATTTATTTTTGATTTTTCCCTCCCCCAAAATCGCCTAACCTAACCTAACCCCACCTAATTAAATAGTCTATAATAGTGATAGTAACTTGAAAGGCTCATATAAACATTAACCTTTAAATTTATATGACGAGAATGCCAACATGCTTATAAATACTAACCAGGAATTATTCAATTCCTGGTCAAATAAAATTATTCACGCAAAACACTTCAATTATCACAACCAAACGTATGTTGACAAACTTTTGTCAAACAAATGGTTGAGTATTGGAGAGTTGAGCGCAGAAATAGAAGGATTTATGCTTACCATTTAAGATAGAGTCAACACTAAAAATTATAGGAAGCATATAATCAAAGATATAAATCAAATTGATGATTTGTGTAGAAAATGTTTGGCTTTTCCGGAAACTATAGAACATATTATATCGGGATGTTCTGTATTAGCGCCGTCCGAGTATACATTTAGGCACAATCAGGTTTTAAAAACAATTCACCAAAGTTTGGTAATTAAACATAATTTGATTGAATGCCGTAACATAGTAACATATTATGAATATGAACCAAATTCATTTTTAGAAAATGAATTTTATAAAATATATTATGATAAAACTATACTGACAGACAGAACAATTAGTCATAATAGACCTGATATAGTTTTACATGACAAAATTAAAAAAAAAAAAACTTTTATCATTGATGTCGCTATTCCAAATTCAAAGAAAAAATAAGAAAATACACACATTTAGGAAATGAGATTAAAAGAATTTGGCATTCTCAGACTATAAAAATATTACCATTTGTTATTTCGGCTACTGGCATTATACCTAGCTCTCTCATTCAAAATTTAGGCATATTAGATTTGTCAAAGAATTTATATATAAAAATGCAAAAATCAGTCATTTTAAATACATGTAGGATTACAAAAGATTTTTTAAATATTTATATTGAGGGATCAGTAGGATTTATCGGTCCAATTAGGAGTTCCACCGAGCCGAACCCTCTGATATGAAAATATCTGGAGTCGGTGAATTATTTTCCCATTTGTTCTCTTTGACATGTTGTTCTTGTATTTATTATACTTATATAGTGCAATTGCATAAAGTGGATTGACTAGATGATCATTTATGGAAATATGTGTGAAAGCGTTAAGTTTTTCCTGTGGGAAAGATTTAACCCGGACAAAAAAATCTGAAGCGTACTTGTATAGAATTTTAAAGTTAGTTTTAAGTTTGCTGGTGAATGGCACGGATGAGACGAAACCAGTAGGAGAAAATTAAAAAATAAAGTAAGAAATGTATGTACATTGAAAATTAAAACTCTTCAAGACGAAATGTCTGGAAATTATTACAGAGTTAATGCTCAAGAAATACAAAAAGATTTGCTTCCATAGACATCAGAATTCAATAGACCAGAAGATACAGACGAGGGGGTAAAACCAAACTATGAAGGGGGAAGAGGGGAAAGATGACTGTGATTCGTTATACAATCAATCTGACAGTAAATAGGCATCTCGCATTACAATATCACCATTTAGTTCTTAAAAGCAAAATCTGCTTTGAATGAATAGACCTTTTTACATGGGAGCGCGAATTGCTTGCCACGATAATAACATATTTGCTAAGGCCAAATGCTCGCCCCAAAAAGACTCGCCCCAATACACATAGCAATATTTTGTTGCCGTGTTTAGTTAAAACACTATTACAAATGTTTCATAATTTACTTACCCCTGTAACCAG
This sequence comes from Limnephilus rhombicus, assembly GCA_929108145.2. NCBI lineage: Eukaryota > Metazoa > Arthropoda > Insecta > Trichoptera > Limnephilidae > Limnephilus > Limnephilus rhombicus. Next base: position 7,135,280 of record OV815298.1, read on the forward strand.
CGACGAGCACACTGGAGAACCGCCCACATTCGCTATGTGCACATTGATATGTAGATATATTGTATAGAATACGCTACCGTTTTGGCGTTGTATTTCGTTAAATGTATGGATGTTACCTTCTAGCTGTTCACGGCAAGAATGATGACGTCACACATTTTAGATTCAAGCGAGGCTCTATCCCCTCCCCATGGAGCGAGCCGGTTCCAAGGAGGAGCTCCAGCCGGCGCCATGTGGAGGGGGAAATAATACGTTTTTATCACTTAGGGCAGGTCCAGATATATTCATATGTCCGTGTTTGCTTCGAATTTAAGGAACCGGAGCTGAACTGGACTGGATTGGAACTGGACTGTGTGAAGAATTCAGACAAGCAATAAAGTAGGTACTTACCTATAATTCAATATTTTCAACACATTTTCGAAATTGGAACTGATTTGTCAAGATTTCAGATTATCCCGTGGGTCTGCATTAGTAATATAAAGTTAGAATAATACTTACAACATCATCTTTGGTGTCACATTCACAGAAAACATTAGAGATTTTGGGGGCAGGACTTTCAGTAAGGACGCGAACCAATTCGATACCGACGCCATGCTGAAAAGAAGAAAAACACATCCATATTAATTCACAATAATAAAATAATCAATTATTATAAGCAATAATTGTCAGCCTGAAACACTCATTTACATTGAAAAAATCTTCCGAGAAAAGATACTTGCCGCCAACGGGACTTGAACCAGTGTCCTTCTGATTGCCGGTCGGATGCTCTGACCACTGAGCTATGGGGGCTTATCAAATACCCGCAAAATAATTCAATATATACTAGTGTTTCATTCAACAATTACTGCTTGTTATATTTTTTCCACCTGAAAACAACCAACTTTATTTTTGCGAGAAAGACATTGTTAGTGTTAAATCCCTCGCTAGGTGGCGTCGAGACAAATTATTTCTGCATTTATTGGGGAAATACTTAAACTTGTTAAATATTAATTATTATTTTTTAATTTATAAACTAACGTTTAGACAAGATTTTTATGCAATTATATTTTTATTTTTTTGCATAAAAATCTTGTCTAAACGTTAGTTTATAAATTAAAAAATAATAATTAATATTTAACAAGTTTAAGTATTTCCCCAATAAATGCAGACATAATTTGTCTCGACGCCACCTAGCGAGGGATTTAACACTAACAATGTCTCTCTCGCAAAAATAAAAGTTGGTTGTTTTCAGGTGGAAAAAATATAACAAGCAGTAATTGTTGAATGAAACACTAGTATATATTGAATTATTTGGCGGGTATTTGATAAGCCCCCATAGCTCAGTGGTCAGAGCATCCGACCGGCAATCAGAAGGACACGGGTTCAAGTCCCGTTGGCGGCAAGTATCTTTTCTCGGAAGATTTTTTCAATGTAAATGAGTGTTTCAGGCTGACAATTATTGCTTATAATAATTGTTACCCTTTGTGCTATGCATAAAAATCTTGTCTAAACGTTAGTTTATAAATTAAAAAATAATAATTAATAAAATAATCCTTAAAATAATTCGCAAAATATTATAATCCTGATAAAATTGGGATCAATATAAATAATAATACATGTACATTAATTTTGGGATCATAAATATGGGATCTAGTGGGAAAAAAGTTTTCCCAAATGCAATGACGTCACAATACATCTAGACTTGCTATTGTCTCAAAAACTCAAGATAAAATGTGGCAAGTAAAAAACGCTCTCATGTTTCCAGTTAATTCTTAATTCAAACGTTGTTCACGTATGACAAAAACAGATATTCATAAAATGCAATATGAACTGATGATATGATAGTAATTCACACGCTGCAAAAGTGAAACCTTCAGAAAACTAAAGTAGAATAGAGTGGGGAAGCTACGAATCACCGCACAAAGAAGAGACCGATTTTACTATTTCATTCTCTCGCAGGCTAAATCCTTTAGATGTATGTGTTTGTCTTTTTTTTTTAGTTTCAAATCACAACGGTGCTAAAGAAGTTTTCACTTCCAAATTTAAAATGTGCGGTTCAGAAGCGGTAGAAGTGAAACCTTAAAAAAACTGAAGTAGACAAGATAGGGGAGGCTAAGAAGCACCGCACAAAGAGAAGACCGATTATTCTATCTCATTGTCTCGCAGGCTAATCTTATAGATTTATGTGTTTATCTCTTTTTAGTGTCGTTATTTTTCGTTTCATCGAGTTTCAAATCACAACGCTGCTAAAGAAGTTTTAACTTAAAAAAAACACGAATTTAATCTTATCGCAACCTACATATTATGTAAAGAGTGTTTTTGTTAGAGGCCCAATTTAGAATTTAACATAACGTGGTGCATCGCCTTAAGGCGCCGTAACCCTGCTCAAAAAGAAAAAAAGATGGAGAAATATGTAATTAATGTTGGATAGAGCGCGCTAATATTTAAAACGATAAAATTGAAGCGAAAATTGTGAAAATGTTTAATTTTTTTTTTTAAATATGTTTATTTAGTTATTAATTGTACAATAATTTCTCTTACTTAAATCTTACAAAACTGATCAATCAGTTTGATTGTAAAAAATCTCTCATTTTTCCTATTTATTTACTTACAACATATAAATATATAAAATGTTTTATATTTTGGTTCTTAATACATATCTAGTAATTATTTAATAATATAATACTTAATATTAAAATACTTAACTAATTATTGTAATGCTTAGTATAACATAAATTTTATTTTGAACAGTGGTTAAAAGATCTAGGTACCTATTCGTTCACAATATTATTTGTTTTTCATAGATTTAGGTATTTTTATACAATTTTTTAGTTTTCATGTTCTATTGAAGTAGAATGATCTAACTTTGGTTTTGATTTTTGAATAAATAAAACACGACTCGTTTAAAATAGAGCAAAAATCTGTTGGAGGCTTCTAAAACAGCATTTAAAGAAACACTGTGAATTTTTTCATATATACAACTTGTAAAATAATTGAAACAAACGTTTTTATAACACTTTTCGCAGCATTTTTCGATTTTTTTTTTATATAGAGGGAATTTCATATAATTTGCGTTTCGGCGTGGGGAATGTATAGACACTATCTTAAAAAAACGAGTGTGCTTTAGACCACACGACTGAAGTAAAACTACAAGACAAACCTCGCCCAATGAACCCAGGTATCCCTGCTAAGTTACCAAACCTAGCGAACGGGGTGACCTATGACCTAGGGGTGACATATGACATTGTGGTGAAATATGACCATGGGGTGACCTGCGACCTTGGGGTGACCTACGACCTTGGGGTGACCTACGACCTTGGGGTGACCTCCGAACTTGGGGTGACCTACGACCTTGGGGTGACCAACGACCTTGGGGAGACCTACGACCTTGGGGTGACTATCCTTATCCTTATCACTCCTCAAGTCAAGCGTGCGTAAAGGTCCGACCGTTCGCCTCGCCATCGATCACCGTTCGCATCGATTACCGTCCGCATCACACTTTTCATAACAATCACCACTTTTCGTAACGCATTCACCAGCTTACCCACCAAGTCGAGGGTGCGTAAAAAAGTTTTACTTCAATAACATATATTGTAAGAGCTTAAAAACTTCAAATGTTTAAGGGAGATAGATACTTGTATGTAAGAAATCGGTAGAAATTTGGGTAGAGGCGACTTAAAGCAGAATAAAGCCCGGGCAATGACGGGTGCTTCAGCTAGTAACAAAATCGTCGACATATCTAAGAATTAATTAGTTCTGTAGCAATTAGCAGTCAGAGTTCACATTACGAATCTACTAGAATAAAACGTGACTCAAGAGGTCGAGAGGTTTATCGATTTTACAGACATTAAACTAAGACTTAAAAACACATTTTATGTTTTCACGGAAAGCGAAAGCACTTTGTGATATGAAATAATTATAAACGAAAAGCTAACCCGTTTAATCGCAGGAGACCATATTTGTCCCAGCTTAGATAGGTCTTATACATCGTCGCGTCTGCCTTACTATCAGAGTGAGAAGTAAGATCTAAATGGTATTTTTTTTTTTTTTTACATGAATACCGCACAAGAATCTCAACTGCTCCCGTCTGGAGCCAGTGAGACTATGGCATCCCCAATTGGGGTATGTTGTGAGGCTGAAGGTAGTGGGGAGGGGAAGGAGATGGGGAAGAGGAAGGTTGGGAAGTATCTGGCTATTCAGATCTGGTCACCAAACACGGCTAAAGCCATTTTCAAGCAACGTTTCAATTCTGAATGGTGGTCTTACACCAGGGCGATAGTAATAGTATCTTCCACTCTGGAACATGCCGCAAATATACTATATATTATTTTTAATTAATTAATTGTGAAATAACACAAATTAATCAAATAAAATTTATTTGCGCATGCCGGGTTCGATCCCGCGACCTCCGGATTGTGAGTCAAGAGTCTTACCCACTGGACTACGGAGGTCGTCGGTATTGGAAAGAGAAAACAACACGCTTTATATCTTAAGAGGGTATTACCAGAGAAAATCAGAAATATGTTATTTTTAAATCAGATTTTAGACGCATTGACTATTTTCCGCAAAAAATTATAAATGGATTTCGAAAGATAGTTCTTTTATCTAGCATTCGCATGTTTTAAATTTTGAGAAAAATATTTATTTTTAGTATAATAAGGTTATACCATAGGTCGTTGGTGATTTGTTAAATTTTCAAAAACAGATTTTGTATTATACCACACCCATTTCAAATCATATAATTATGCAGTAAAATAAGTCAATACATTATCTGGGTATCGCATGTTTTAGAATTTTAATTTTAGTTTAAATAAAATCATTAAAAAATATAAACGTACATGTGTTTCTTGACGAAAATTGGTCCGTTTGTGTATTTATTTGCGCACTTACAAACTAATATATTTCAGATTTTTTTAACATTCTTATTTAACTTAGACATTTTTGAAAAATGATAAATACTTATAATCAAAAAATAATTACAAAAAGTAAATTATTTTTATGGTTTTATCATCACGCCTTTCAGCATTTTTGGATGTAGGTATAAATTAAAGCAAATTTGGAATGAAATAAAATCGATATTGAGTTGTAATTTTAAAAAGCTGGTACGGAGAATAACTAATCTTTCTCATTGCAACCGCCCTGCACGATCGTAAGAACAACTTTCGACGAAATGTGGACTTTCGATGAAATGTGGATTTACGCTCTTAATCTTAACATAGTATAAAATGAAGTCGCTCACGCTGCCTGTGCGCTTAGATCTTTTAAACTACACAACTGATTTTCATGCGGTTTTCACCAATATGTGATTCATGAGGAAGGTTTTTATGTATATATTTGTCAAGGTTTTGTGTAAATATGGTCAGCAGGCTGGCAAACAGGCGGTGTGGATTTGATTTAACAAATGGCGTTGGTTAGCCCCACACAGGAGACCCTGAGGAAAATGATCTCCCTCAGGGCCTATGTCGTCTTTAGGGATGCTGTGTGGAGGGTTTTTTTAAGGGAAGGAGGGGAGAGTTCTGGGAATGATAAGGGTTTAAGGGGTGGGCAGGAATCTGGGGTGCAGTGTGTCCTGGTCATCCGCCTCCAAGACCTAGATAAATCTCACCCCATGAACCCGGGCACCCCCTGCTAAATCAACAAACGTAGCGAACCATTTGTGGTGACCTATGGCAGGGGTGTTGGTTATCCAATAAAGGTTCCCCGGGGCGGCGGCGGTATCCATTCCCGCCTACCAAGTTGTGTAAATTGGGTAATGGCGTGACGTTGTGTTTCGTTAGCCACTGCAACGTTTGGCCGGGTCTGCTAGTTCAAATATTAAAAAAAAACACCAAAAAAGTAAAATATACACCTTTATGAAACCAAAGTTTTGAATCGCAATTTGGAAAAAATATTTGAAACTTTGGCATTTTTTTTATTAATTTATTTTCATATGGAACGATAAAAAAGTTAGGTGACAATAAAGTTTATAATACATTTGTTTAATAAATTATGTGTTTATATATATTTTTTTGTTAACAGTATTTTTAGTTAGAAAAAACGTGAGGTGAACCATTTTTAAAACTTTTTTATGTTTGCTTGAAGACCACCATTCAGAATTGAAACTTGCTTGAAATGACTTTAGCCGTGTTTGGTGACCAGATCTGAATAGCCAAGTATTTCTCTTACCATTTCATTCCCCTCCACACTATCTTCAGCCTCACAACATACCCCCAATTGGGGATGCCATAGTCTCACTGGCTCCAGACGGGAGTAGCTGGGACTCTTGTGAGGTATTTATATTTTAAAAGAAACACGCCGTAGAAAAGAAACCTTCAGGAAACTAAAGTAGACAAGAGTGGGGGCTACGAAGCACCGCACAAAGAGGAGACCGATTATTATCTGACCGATCTCATTATCTCGCAGGATAAATCCTATAAATGTATGTGTTTGTCTATTTTTAGTGTAGCTATTTTTCATTTCATCGAGTTTAAAATGACAATGGTGCTAAAGAAGTTTTTACTTAAAAAATGATTACTGTATAAATAAAAAAAATTATGCAAAACAGTGTTTTGAGGCATCTATTTCCCACGAAATGTGATTTTAAAGTAAAAAAAAATAAAATAGGGCAACTAAGCTAAATTAGGGCCGGACGAATCTCTCGAAAACCGATTCGAATTAAATTTTAATACCGATTGGTCAAAGTATTGCGTTCATCAGCCTTGAGAACTAATCTGTCTTGCTTTGACCCTAAAGCTGTCTGTGAATTATTGTAGAATGATGACTTCGAAGTCAAGATTTTCAGACACTCACCACTAGTGATGGGCATATTCGAAACATGAAAAAGCTAATACTAGAGAAATATCGATTTTTTTTGCTTCGAGATACTCGTAAATTTCCATCTAACTTAACATGAACATGCCACGAGTATAGCCATGGACTTTAAATTAATATCCACTCATTTATGGAAATAAAACTTCTTTACGCACCTAACTTTGGCTTGGGGAGTAAGCTGGTGAATGCGTTACGAAAAGTGATTGTTACGAAAAATGTCATTCGAACGGTAATCGATGCGAACGGTGATCGACGACTATTCGAATAGTCGGGCCTTTACGCACGCTTGACTTGGGGAGTGATAAGGATAAAGATAAGGATGATCACCCCAAGGTCGTAGGTCACCCCAAGATCGAAGGTAACCCCAAGGTCATTGGTCACCCCAAGATCGTAGGTAACCCCAAGGTCGTTGGTCACCCCAAGGTCGAAGGTCACCCCAAGGTCGTAGGTCACCCCAAGGTCGTATGTCACCCCAAGGTCGTAGGTCACCCCAAGGTCGTAAGTCACCCCATGATCATATTTCACCCCAATGTCATATGTCACCCCTAGGTCATAGGTCACCCCGTTCGCTACATTTGGTAACTTAGTAGGGATACCTGGGTTCATTGGGCGAGGTTTGTCTTGTACTTCAGTCGTGTGGTCTAAAGCACACTCGTTTTATTTATTTATTTTAGGCTCTCTGCCTACCTCTGCGGAAACGGCGTTATGGTCGTTAGTTTGAATGATATAATGTTATTGGAAAGCGTGATGATATAATCAAAAATACTCATTTTGGTTCTACGTGTCCTGCGCAACTCGAGTTCAATGAACAGAATATTTTTCATGATTTATTTTCGGGTAGGCGCTTCGTCCTTCTGGCGCAACACCGCATTATACCACAAAAATAAATAACGATCATACTCATATTTGCTTTGAATTTGAGTCACTTTAAAAAATGTAAATGATTAAGTGAAGAATTCAGATAAAACATAATATTTTAATTGTCTTTTTCAAAACTGTATCCGATTTGTCAAGAATTCAGATTGTCTCGCGATTTTTCACTGGTTTGCTAAAGTACATGTACAGGTTGTTCAGGGACAACTTTATTTAAATAAACAGTTATTTCTGAGAAATTAGTGTAAGAAGAATATACGACGGGAATGTGAATGGTAGAGGAAGTCGGGGACGCCCGAGGAAGACATGGCACGATCAAGTGAATCAGATACTTGAGTCGGGCCATGTCAAAAGTCAGAATAATAGAAGATAATGTATGAGACGATGTATGAATGTGAGTGAGGCAAAGAGTGTGTGCCAAGACCTAGTTGTTTGGCGGTACGTCCTCTCTGCCTACCCCTGCGGGGAAACGGCGTGATGGTTAGGGAACGTACCCATACTACGTGACCAATTTTTTGCAATTTTTAACCCCCCCCCCCCCGGTGACCAAAAACCTAAGCAACCCGCCGCTCATTTGTTTGGAGCGTGACATTTTTAAGACCCCCCCCCCCCCCCCTAAACGTGTCACGTAGTATGGGTACGTTCCCTTAGTTAGTTAGTTGGTTATTCCTAAAACGTCCACTACACTACTCGCTTCGACGAAGTCCTCGACGAAGTTAGCCGAAGTTCGAAGCGCGTGTCTACACTACTCGCTACGAACTTCGGAGCACTTCGAGTCCTTTGACTCGGGCCAAATACCGACCCCGGAAGTCAGGCGAAGTTGGACGAAGCGAAGTGAAGTTCGTGTCTACACTATCGTATTCGATTAACTTCGATCAACTTCGCGAGTAGTGTAGTGGAGCTTTTAGATGAAAATGAAATTTCGGTCTTCTTCTTCTTTCGTATGGTGGGGGGTCAGAGGGGGACATCTAGGTCTGCGAGCCAGTCTAGAGCCTCAGGCGTTGCCCTGTGGACCTCATCAATCCCGCCGGGGAATGAATGGAGCGGGCATTCGTTGACCACATGTTCGGTGGTCTGCACCGCACCGCATTCACACATCGCCGACTCTTTAAGGCCCCACCTATGCATCATGTGAGCACAACGGCTATGGGAGCACCTTATTCTATTGATGGCAGTCCAGAATTTGCGAGGCAATGATAACCCAGGCTTTCTCTCAGTGGGGTCTTGCACGAGATGGGGGTTTTGGACATTGGCTGATTGCCACTCAAGCTTCCACCTATTTTCGAGACTTTAAGCGGCATGCCGGGTGAGAAACGACATCATCGTGCAAGGGTATTTAAAGTTTCCCCTTGGCCGGGAGACCTTTCGGTCTTCGGCCCCTTACGTGGCGGCATAATTTCGGTCTTACGTGACTTTTTGACGACTTTTTAAAAGTGATTTTTTCAAAATCAAACACAACAAAAATTCACCCACATCTCGACACCGGTCATTCAGCCGAGTAACCACACAACCCCTGATCCCAAGGGGTTAAGTAACACGTATAAAATGTAACAGGCAATTGTTTCGAGTGTCTTTATTTTTAAATAATCGAATATTAATTTGGCAATTTATTAATATTTGGATTATTGACATCACTAGCTTAGGCCAAAGCCAAAAAGTTGATCATTTGTATAAATAGGACAGTTGCCAAAAAATCAAAATCGCCCGTTGACAAGATTGATTGGTCGATCCGTAGTACCACGTGGTACTGTATTGTTTATTTTTTATTTCACAATGTCCCTTTCGACAGCTATTACTAGACCCGAATTAAAACTGGCAATGAGAGCTTTTATTATTACCGTGACGACCCACGTTTACGGTGCCGTGGCGGCAAAAAAGTAAAATAAACATACGTTCCTTATGGCTGTAATGCGGCAGCTCTTTCTTACACATTAAATAATGGTGAGACACACAAAATAGTGTGTCTGTTTCCTACAAAGGAAAAAAGTAGTGCTTTGTCTGTTTCTTTCAAAGGAAAACAGTAGTGCTTTGTCTGTTTCCTCCAAAGGAAAACAGTAGTGCTTTGTCTGTTTCCTTCAAAGCACTACTTTTTTCCTTTGGAGGAAACAGATATATCTTATTACAGCTCAGCTACGGCCACGGGAATTGCGTTACATTTTTTTAAACGTGTGAGGAGATGTATGATGATGTATGTTTCCTCTGGGGGAGTGCAGACATACGATCACCGTTTGTCTCATTTTCCACTGTTGTTATTATCGTGTAAGAAAGAACGGCAGCTATATTTAAAGGTATATTTAAGAGGAATATAAACGCTAGAAATATTTTGAATCTCATGCCTGCAAAATTTAAAAATCGTGCGTATTTTTGCATGAGGCTAGTAAGCGAAAAAGTGGTTTTTATTTATTTTGTGCATAATTTTATAAGAACGAAAAAAGTTAGAACATGGAAAACCTCAAAAATAGGCTAAGCCATAAAGAGGTATTTTAAAAAAATTGTTTCTTGCATTACTTCATAGTTAAGTCATGAAAAAACATTTTTTTTAGTGGTTTACGCTTATATTTTTTGTTACGTAAATAATAATTTTATTGTAATTCCAATACATAGAAAAGCTAGTAAAAGCTTCGATTTATCCGTAGCATATTTTTTTTATGTTCATACTGTAAGCCGATTCGTCGTAAAGATTAATCAAAATAGTATCTAAATAGGATTTCACGAATATATTCATCTTAAGAACAAAAACAAAAATGTCAGCGCATTGACACCTTGACGATTTTGAATTTTTGGAATTCACTCACACTTCAATATTATCCTTGTAACTATATTCCATACTTTCAAAATTATCGTCAAGGCTAGTATTGTAGGGATCTACGAAGACGTCACGGTGCGGTGTGTGAGAGAGATGTAAGAAAATTATCCCTTTTCTCCTTTGGAGGAAACAGACCTACTGTGTATCTCATCTTTTGAAAGATTGATGCTTGGTAACAATTGGAAGATTTATATATATATTTTAATACTTTAGAAGTTACTGCTACCTTTATTTGAAAGAACAGAGGTCGTTTTCACATAAAATGACAAACACACTGCGTACTAAAAATGTGTTTAATTGAATTTTAATTTTTGAGGTATGGGAACCATCGCTCCGGGAACCATTTACTGGATAACCTGTTTGGTGACTTGACAGCGGTGTCAGGGATGCGTATTTCCAAAACCTATACCGGTTCAGTCGCTTTACATTTTCAATATAAAAATTTAAATATTTAGAAATAAAATTATTAATTTCTAATATACACATTGTTACGATACGCTCTACGAGTAAATTCCCGCTTTCCCCTTGCAAGAAATGACATACCACACCCCTCGCCCACATTCCCGCAAGCCGCGCGGCGAGTGCAATTCCCTCGTTCCCATTGCAAGAAATGACATACCGCACCCCTCCCCTGCGATCCCGGCAGGAGCCCGCTGCCCGCCCGCAGAAACCGACCAGCCGTCGTTCCGACAGGCTGCGCTCATCGCGGTACGCACAATAAATTCCCGCGAGATCGCCGATTTTAATGGCGTTCCAATTAGAGCCGATCTCAATAGTAGTATACGTGGTCGCGGACATGGCCGCTCCACTTCGAGATCACCGCTACCTGCACCAGCCCCGGATTGCTGCCCCTGGCTTCCTGCACCAGTCCAACAGCTGTGAGTTGAACCTCGATTCCCCTCTTAATTAATGTGTCCTATAGCATTACCCGGTTGAAATGACCACACACCCGGAAAGAATTGAGAGACCCCTTCGTAGAAAATACCTAGCTAGGCATTGTTGTTGATTTGTGACTAATAATTATGTTTTGCTAGATGTTGTAATTGTGTACACCAGACAATACAGATATGTTTCAGCCAGCTACCTCTTTCATTTTGATGGGATCACGTGGGCGGGCTTTGGCAAATTACCTATGTACCCTTTACCCCCTAGTTACCTACGACCTTGGCGAGGAGAAGTTTCCTGCCTGCCGACGACATTGAGCTAGCCGAGAGCAAAAGGTAGGTGGCTTCCCCCCCCCCCCCCCCCCCCTTGGGACCGCTACAACATTAGAAAGAATATTTTATTTAGATTTTAAAACAATTTTTGTTTTTGCAAAGTGATAAAAAATTATCAATATAGAGGTGTATTTACAATATTTGGGAATAATATTAAAAATTAAATATTTAGAAATAAAATTATTAATTTCTAATATACACATCAGAAAGAGTATTTCATCTAGATTTTAGAACAATTTTTGTTTTTGTAATGTGATAAAAAATAAGCAATATAGAGGTATATTTAAAATGTAAATTGTCGCTACCGCGACTGAATCGGTATAGGTTTTGGAAATACGCGTCCGGAATCATGAGGTCAGGTTTGTCTAGGCCTTGGTGGCAGATGCGTCTGCCCAACCTCTGCATGGCAGGCCGGATCGGGAAAGACTGGTTTAGAGAGACATTTTGATCTCTCCAGAAGGACTCTATCTCGGAACATTGTCTTGCACTGCAAGGGGAGGGTCGGATTCATGGTCCGTCACTCCTGGACACATTGACTTTCGGATTCCTATCCACCCCTCGTACCCTTTTCCTTTCTAGAACTTCCTCACCTTTCTTTACCCAAAAAGACCGCGAAAATGGGTCCCCAAGGATGACATTGGCCGTGAATAATTTTTTCTTCAGGGCTTCCTGTGTGGAGCTAATTTTAAAAAATATAAAAGAAAATGTAAAAAAAACTAAAATAACATGTAAAAAAATCGAGTCTTTCAAATATATAAAAATGGCTGAACTAGAAACCAAAATCAAATTTTCGGGTCGAGATCGAGTCGGGGTTCAACTGCCGGGTCACCAAATCGAGGATATCATAGTCCTACTTGCTCCCGACAGTTTGAGGAGTTGGGACCCTAATATTAGGTTATTTAGCAGTATTCATTTTTTAAACACCAGGTTATTTTCATCATGAGCTATAGAGAAATGAAATATCCATCTAAGCGTCCAAAGTAAAACAAAAATCTCGATCGAAACCAGTTTGTAAAGCTAGTAGTGTTAAAAAGGCAAAGTTAAAAAAAGTATTTGCACTTTCATGCTCACAAAAAACGTTGATTTAATGTTTGTTCACCAAATACAACAAACCGAAAACTATTTGTTCTAGAAAATCAGGAAATTTCGTAAATCCTAGTCACGCGATGGCTGTGTACCGGAGGTTCTAATGTTCTATCCACTATCAAGATGTTGAAAAACACTGAATAAAAAAATCAATAGAAGTGTATACGGGTGTGTTTGTGTGCTCGAAGATTCCGAGGAAGGTTAATACTTTCTAATCATTGAAAGTCCGGTAGTAATAACTAGTTTCCGACCGAAACAGGATTTTCTAACGAAACCGAAAATTTTTTAGACATGTTAAAAATCAATTGTTTATTGAAATTTGGCTTATTTTTTACACTTATATATACAGATAGTTAACACGTGTTAAATGAAATAAAAAAAACAATAATTGAAGTTTAAGAAAAAATAATATATTTTTTTATATTACTGCTATAAAACAAACCAAAATTAAAAAAAAAAAACAAAACATTTTAACTATTTCTTAGAACAAAAAATTAACAATAATCAACATATAAATTATAAAAGAAGGACCTAATTAATTGAGTATTAATATTAATTGCGTTTACAATCACAACATTTTTATTAGACGTGCTAAATAAAAAAATATAAAAAAAACACTAATTGAAGTACGTAAATAACACATAAACTCACAACACAATCACGCCGGACCAGCTGGCGAACTCAGCTGATGATTGCGGGTGTCAGATTTTCTGCCGATACTTGCCGAAACCGAACCTTCGGTCGGACTAAAATGTGTTTTTAATAATTTTCGTAGCATACCTTGCAATTTTTGCCTGTCGAGGGAATTTCATATAATTACTGTTTAAAAAAATAACACATATTTAAAAAAAAACATAATACTTAAAGTGTTCAAAAGAAATCTTTACATAGTATAAAATGAAGTCGCCACTGCTGTTTGTGCGCTTAGATCTTTTAAACTACGCAACGCATATTCATGGGGTTTTCACCAATAGATAGAGTGATTCATGAGGAAGGTGTTTAGGTATATAATTTGTCAAGGTTTTGTGTAAATTGGCTTAAATATATAAATAAAGGGAGCGGGCTGGCATAATTAGTAGTTATTTTATGTGTCTTGTTCTGTTTCATGTTTCGTTTAGATTTATTAATAAAAAAATCTTCTTCAATCAATAATCACAATTCCACCTTCCCCGCTCACTCGTCCACCTCCCGTAATGCTAAACTACATGAAATACACACATTTCGCAGGCGTGCGCACAACAAATCACGAAGTTATTTTAAAATTCTTTCAACAGATCATCAATCTCACAATTCAAGGAACAGTTTGATCGGTGGTTTCAAAGGTAAACAATCGCAGACAGTGCATACATAGCAATGTAGTGTAAAAATAGTGCGATTTATCAAAAGCAAACCAGAAATTGTTTGTTCTAGAAAATCGGTAAATTTTGAAAATCAAGTCACGCCATGGCAGTGTTTGGGAGGTTCTAACTGCTACCGGGATCCCCGGTACATAATAAAGTTTTATGGGGTATGGACACGCGACATCGGCCATTATACTTTGGTGCCCAAACGGAAATAATAACTGAAGACTGCTTCAGTTATTGGTGTATTTTCAGTACCCTCCGTGACAACCTCCGTTTTTTTTGTAGGGGGTGATTTAGAGTTGATGCGAAATATTAAGCAATGCAAGGAACTAGAACACATATCTATGTTATGAGCGATTTTACACAGCATATAACGCCATTGCTTTTATAAAAATTATTTCTTTAATTTGACAATTGATTGAAATTGTGTGGCTGCGAACTAGAATATGCTTAACAAGTGTTTATAATCATTATTTTTAAGCTCTGAAATCTTATAAAAGCATTAAAACAAAACACCTTTAAGTGCACAAGTGTTATCTTATCCAAGTCTCATTTTAAAAGTATATTAAACAGAGATAAAAAAAGAAAAAAAAACACTTCTAACCAAAAACCATTATATAATATTACGTAACCATTGACAAACAAAACGAATAAAATTAAATAACTTTGACGTGCCGCCTACAAATTATAACCAAAGCGACATCTCTGAACCAAAAAGCACAAAACATATTTAATATATAAAACAAAGTCGGGTTAGTTACACCATTTATAACTCGAGAGATTTGTTGGATTTGTCTCCGCCCTGATTAGCAGAATAGCTATTAAAACCTTGCAAAAATTCACGAAAAAAAAATTATGAAGAAAATTAGGTAAATTTTCAGGATTAGTGTCCATGGTTATTACGAATAATTTTTAGAAAAAAAAACTTTAGATTCGCCTTAATCACTATAAAAGGAAACTATTTGCATCACGGCCGGCGGAAAATAATGCATTTTAATTTTCAATTGCGTAAAATTAAATTTCACTTCGCGAACCGATACTGTGATAACCCGGCGGCCATTTCGTCACTGTTATGTTGGTATCCCTGATACAAACAAGTGCTAGATACGACTGTAGCCGACTTCGTGGGATACATGAAAAGGCGCGCAATTTGCATTTAGTCCACCTCACGGATAATACGGAATTTTGAGGTTAAACTACGAAAGCTGCATGTCATCATTATTTTAAAAAACATCCCAGGTTTTGAATGGTTTGTTTGGCAAAGCAGGGTTTGTGTAGCGGGCTTGTGTATATTATCTTTATTTTAAAAAAACATCCCAGGTTTTGAATAGTTTGTCTCCATTCCAGTGCGCCTGATTAGAGGTTCGTTTACATTATATTATTAATTCTGTTTTTCATAATTACGCGCCTTATCATGTATCCCACGAAGTCGGCTATAGTCGTATCTAGCTCTTGTTTGTATCAGGGATACCAACATAACAAACAGTGACGTTATGGCCGCCGGGTTGTCGAAGTATCGGTTCGCGAAGTGAAATTTTATTTTACGGAATTGAAAATTAAAATGCATTATTTTCCGCCGGCCGTGATGCAAAAAGATTCCTTTCATAGTGATTAGGGCGAATCTAAAGTTTTTTTCTAAAAATTATTCGTAATAACCATGGACACTAATCCCGAAAAATTGACGAAAATTATTACATCCTACATCTTTCTCACACACCACACATTCTACACTACATGCCGTGACTACAATTTTAAAAGTATGGAGTAGGTATAGTTGCAAAGATAATATTGAAGTGTGAGTGAATTCCAAAATGCGTCTTAATATGATGTTTCTGAATTATTCAAAACAATTGCTTTTTTTTTTTTTTACATTGAGTGCCGCACAAGAATCTCAACTGTTCCCGTCTGGAGCCAGTGAGACTATGGCATCCCCAATTGGGGTATGTTGTGAGGCTGAAGGTAGTGGGGAGGGGAAGGAGTTGGGGAAGAGGAAGTTTGGGAAGTACCTGGCTATTCAGATCTGGTCACCAAACACGGCTAAAGCCATTTTCAAGCAACGTTTCAATTCTGAATGGTGGTCTTACACCAGGGCGATACTGATAGTATCTTCCACTCTGGAACATGCCGCAAATATACTATATATTATTTTAAATGAATTAATTGTGAAATAACACAAATTAATCAAATAAAATTTATTTGCGCATGCCGGGTTCGAACCCACGACCTCCGGATTGTGAGTCAAGAGTCTTACCCACTGGACTACGGAGGTCGGAGTTTGTTCAATATACACATAATGCCCCTCTTTCTTACACACAACTGACTAAATGACAACAGTCGAAAATGAGACAAACAATGTTTAATTTCTTATATAAATAAATATTTGCTAATAAGAAATTGCTTGGTGAAATATCAACAATCAGTTGCTTAGTTGGTACTAGGAAGTATGAATACATAAACAAAATTACATTTATAGCAATCTTTAGATCAAGGAGGACACGGTTCATTGGTTGCAAATAGTCGGAGATGCAATTCAGAATGTTTGTCAAATTAGTTGCGGCAGTGAACCGATAACAATCAATCGATTTATCCACGACAGGGGAGTTCAAACAAGATCCGCGATCCAATAAGTAATATCTTGCTGTATACAGAATATATCTATATTTTTAAATTGGGAGGCTGGTATGAACACGGGTTTGGAAAGAGAATTGGCGTAACAAACCCGTGCACAATTAGATGCCGCTTGCCTTCTTTTGAACACAGGTTTAGAAAGTGAAATGCGTTACAAACCCGTGGTGATTTCGAGGCATGGTTGCCTCCTATTGAAAACGGAAAAGGAAATACGCCTCCTGGACACATTGACCCCCAGATTATTTGACTACCCTCCACTCATAGATTTATCTAAAAAAGTGTTGGTGATCATTGAATATACCCGATAGGAACTGGTTCCAAATATAGCCGGTTTGTTGGAAAAATAATTTCATTCGATCCAGTGACAGCTAGTCACCGGGACAAAGTAATCGCGATAGGCAATGTCGTCCAATATAACATATAGACGGCCGGCGTAGTCCAGCGGTAAGGCTCTTGACTCGCAATCCGAAGGTCGCGGGATCGAATCCCGGCGTGGCAAATAAATTTTATTTGATTAATTTGTGTTATTTCACAATTTATTAATTTAAAATAATATCTAGTATATTTGCGGCACGTTCCAGAGTGGAAGATACTCTTAGTATCGCCCTGGTGTAAGACCACCATTCAGAATTGAAACGTTGCTTGAAATGGCTTTAGTCGTGTTTGGTGACCAGATCTGAATAGCCAGGTACTTCCCCACCTTCCTCTCTATCTCCTTCTCCTCCCCACTACCTTCAACCTCACAACATACCCCAATTGGGGATGCCATAGTCCCACTGGCTCCAGACGGGAGCAGTTGGGACTCTTATGCGGTATTCACGTAAAAAAAAGTATTATTAATATTCACAACTGCCAGTTACAATAATAATCACATATTATCATCAATCTCTCCATACTCAAGAGAGATTCACGAAATTACTAGTACCTACTTGCCAGCCGACTTTCCTCACGCTGGCTGTTGACGTAAGTGGCATCATCTTTTGGCATTATTGGCTGCATGCTAGAATTCGGTTCTATTACAAAAATAGCTTTTTAACCAACTTCAAGTTCGAAGATGGTTTGGCATAAGGCGCGGCGTCAGAGATGTATTCGAAGCCGGGCTCTTAAATTTCAAGCTTACAGTCGCTGGGCTAATAATAACGTCAGATATATTTTAAAAGCAATTGATTAGTAAAAAATCTTGTTAACATTTTGGCGACCCCGACATGGGGTCGACCCCATCGCGATCTGGGGTTAAGAACTGCTGCACAATTGTAGGTACTAATATCGTTAAGTAATAATACGAGGTCCAGTGAACAAAATGATGGCCTCATTTGGGTTTTGCGACCTTGCCTTGATCTTCCTTTGTCAAGACAGACAAACTAGAACATCAACTCACACAATACACTTTTAGAAACTGGTAATAAAACTAACTGCGTTTTAGATCGATCGGTTAGTAGCTGAGTTTACAAATGCCACGGGTTCCCACTGCGGCGTCGTGGGCGCAATTCTCTGCTAGTTGAGTCATCCATCACTGCACAAGAAACATTTTTCCATGATAAATATTCAAAAACAAACAAACTAACTAACTAAGGGTAGGCAGAGAGGACGAACCGCCAAACAACTCGGTCTTGGCACACACTCCTTGCCTCGTTCACACATCGTCTCACACAGGCTCTTCTATTATTCTGACTTGTACCTGATACACTTGGTCGTGCCATATCTTATTCGAGCATCCCCGACTTCTTCTACCATTCACATTTGCATCATATCCTTACACTCCGTTCCTCGTTCATTCGCTCTACATGCACAAACCATCTGAGCGTCCCTTTCTTAATCTCATTATGCTTACATCAGCCTTGCATTATTTGCGGATTTACCACACGTACGCCTAAGGGATCTCATTTCTACAGCATTCTGTCTATCGTCCTTCCTCTGTCATTCAATGCCTCACTACCATACATCAGGGTAGGTACCAGCACTCCATTGTGGACGGCTAGCTTTGCTTCTTTTGACAGTTTTTTGCTGGCGCCAACGGCGTTCAGTCCTCTATTAATGGAATTACCTGCATTTACCCTTCTTTCAACATTTCTATCAGCCTTCCTATCTCTCGTAAACATACTTCTCAAGTACACAAACTCATCCACCTGCTCCAAGTATACATCATTCACAACTATGTTGCACATTTTTTTCATACTATCTCTTTCAAATACCACGACTCTAGACTTACTATATAGTAATTCATAAATAGAGTAATAAATAAATATTATAGAAGAAGGAATAGAGAACTCCAGTCCATTTAAAAAAAAAAAATGATGAATAATGACTCTAACTTAAATAACAGCATTTTTATTTTTAGAGTTAGTTTTAATAGTTAAAATAATTGTCAAAGTTTTAATTTTTCAAGACCCCCCGAAAACCACAGTATTATATATGTATGGTGAATCGTGTGACGTCATCACTCCTGAAAAGTTACAATAGGATCGGGCAATCAGCTGATCAACTGCCGCCATTTTGAATTTCGTTGTTCGAAGTATTCTCCCTAGAAGTAGCATTACTATTTTTTTCTGTGCAGTAGTTTTTGAATATTTTCAATTAACTAATAAGAGATACAACAACTAAATCTTTATAAACAGTATGTAAATAAACGAATAAATTAATACGATGGCTTGTGTCATACCTACATTCCCATAGTTCCCATACAACGACTTTACGGTGACGTCACGAAACGACAAATGGTGACGTCACTACTGAACATTTCAATAGTGCCAACTTGACGGCGTGTTTCTAATATTTTTTTAAAAACACTGCGTTTAATATTATCAAATAAAACGTTTATTGGTCTATTTGAACATATTTCATTGATATGCTTGGTGTAACTCTAAGTGACCAGCTCAGGTATGGGGGCTCCATCGAAGCCAGAGTAAAGTTAGCCTCCCAAAAACTGGGCGTACTGTACAGGTCCCGCAGATACTTTAATAGTACACAACTGCTAAACTTGTACAAATCACAAGTACGCCCCACGGTTGAATTTGGCAGCCATCTCTGGTCTGGAGCTCCAAAATACCTGAAAAATACCCTCGACTTTGTGCAGAAACGGGCGGTCCGTTTGATAGATTCTCCCATCTTAACAGACGGATTGCAATCTTTAGAGCACAGGCGTCGGGTGGGAATGCTATCCTTGTTCTACCGGTATTACAATGGAAGATGCTCCGAGGAACTAGCATCATTGATCCCTTCGGCACCGGTGCATAGTCGGGAAACACGCCAAACGCGTGCCCAACATTTGTACACGGTTGACATTTGTCACATGAGAACGGGTCGTTTCTTCGACTCGTTCTTGTGTTCAACAGCTCGGCTGTGGAATGATTTGCCGGCCTCTGTGTTTCCTCCTTCCTACAACATGGGTCTCTTTAAGACCAATGTTCATTCCCTCCTCTCCTCAAAAAGACCCTCCACACAGCATCCCAGATGACATAGGCCCTGAGGGAAATTATTTTCCTCATGGCCTCCTGTGTGGAGTTAATGTAAAAAAAAAAAAAATTTTTTTAAAGCCATAATATTTTTGGAGTCCTTATTCAAACATTTGTGAAATTGTTCGTAACCTAGGAAAGTCTAATTTAAAAATAAGTTAACGGGAAAACCGTCATAATATCTTCACTTTGGTTGGACATAGTTCTAAATTCACCTCACCTTGTTCTTAGGTTTCAAAGTTTGCAAAGACGAATTCTCATAAACAATTTCTGATTTTGAGGGTCAATCTAGTGCAAGATATTTTAGTTTAATATATTTTAAGATAATAATTTTAAAATAAAATATTTAATCAGAACGTCACCCTATCTTGGATGACATTTTAAATTCAATTCAATTTATTCATTTTATAAACATTACAAAATTAAAATTTCAAAAGAGAGAAAATATTTAAGATTTAACCAACTGCCACAAAGCTTGCCGTCTAAATTGTGCTTCATTGATGTTAAACATATCGATATTTTAAGTGACTCTATTTAACAACAAGACAGCTTTCCGACTGGCATATCCATTGGCAAGTTAGTTCTGCAAGCCTGGAGATAAAACAGTCTATGCTGTCGGTGACGGAGATAACCATCGGGAACATAGAAAATAATGCTCTTTATTTAATTAAATGAACACAATATTAGCGAAACTCAATCGAAATCTGGAGACAGAAAAATCAGAAAAGATGTTGGCTCCGCTGGGACACGAACCTAGGACCTTTTGCTTACATGGCAACAGCTCTACCGATTGAGCTACGGAACCCATATTAATTCGGTCACTTTTAACTGTATCATACTTCGACTAAGAACTACCAACATTATCTTCATCTTCTTAACGCACATATTATTGGCTGCTATCTTTATATATGATTGCAAGATTCAACTCGAACTAAATGCAATCTAGATAGTGTCTGGATACACTATCTAGATTCAACTCGAACTAAATGCAATCTAGATAGTGTCTGGATACACTATATAGATTGCATTTAGTTCGAGTTGAATCTTGCAATCATATATAAAGATAGCAGCCAATAATATGTGCGTTAAGAAGATGAAGATAATGTTGGTAGTTCTTAGTCGAAGTATGATACAGTTAAAAGTGACCGAATTAATATGGGTTCCGTAGCTCAATCGGTAGAGCTGTTGCCATGTAAGCAAAAGGTCCTAGGTTCGTGTCCCAGCGGAGCCAACATCTTTTCTGATTTTTCTGTCTCCAGATTTCGATTGAGTTTCGCTAATATTGTGTTCATTTAATTAAATATTATAATTTGAGATTTTACTCATAAAGTTTAAAAAATTAAAAATAAATAATGCTCTTTATGTTAGTCGAGTTTTCGAACCATCCACGAATCACTCTGAAAAAATGTTTGACATTAGGGAAACGTAGTTATAACCTTATGAAATAAATTATCAACCGTTTATTAACCAGCCTTAGCTGGTTGCGTGTGGTTCTAACTGCACGTTTAAGTATGTTCTAAAATTGTAAGTATATGTCCCATTTAAAATTTTTCCTTTAAAATATGTTAACCAAAATACTTAAGGCTCCGCAACCGGGCTCGAAAAGAAGAAGATGGAGAGATACGAAATTACGAATGTTAGAGGAGAGCGCTAACATTTACAGCGACAAAATCGATGCAAAATTGCGAAAATGTTTAATAAAACACGACTTGTTTAAAATAGAGAAAAAATCTCGCGGGGAGCATCTTAAGTATCATTTAAAGAAACATTGTGAATTTTTTCACAAATATAAATTATAAGATAATAGAAACAAACTTGTTTTTAATAATTTTTGGAGTATACTTTGCGATTTTTTTGTATCTAGGGAATTTCATATAATTTGCGTTTCGGCGCGGGCAGCATCTTAAAAAATAACACATATTTATTTAAGAGCTCAAAAACTTCAAATGTTTAAGGGAGATATGTAAGAAATAGGTAGAAATTCGGGTTGCGGGCCCTTAACACAAGTTTGAATCTCAAAATCAGAAATCGGTAAATAGTTCGTTAGTAGGAAATTATCTTTGCAAACTCCGACACCTCATTTCTCAGAACAAGGTATAATGAAGTTAGAACCATGTCCAACCAAAGTGACGTTATTATAACGGTTACCGGAACTGAAAAACAAAAGCCATTGACAGAGATTCGCAAGAATAACACCATAAAATAGTTTAAAACAACCTTTTTATGCGGTAAACTTAAATAGGTACATCTCGTTTTGTCAATCTTTCGGTTCGATGAATCGTGAATTTTGACCGTTCGTTCAACCGCCATGCTTTTTTACTTAAAATTTTTTTTGACGTCTAATTTGGACGATAATGATGAATTTTGCTATTGAACGACGATGAAATAATTGAAGAGGGTATGTCGTTCTTGTCATTATTCCATTGGTTAGCAGTTTAGGTACTTACGACTTTACGTCTAATTGCGCGGCTATTCAATTCATAACAAGGGGACATTTTACTAGTAATTAAGTTTTTTTTAATATTTTGCGACTTGGTTAAAATCAATGCTTATCTGTAACGATTTCATGACAGTTGCCCCCCGGTATAAGTATTTATGTTAAAGAATTTATGTATAAAAATCGGTCATTTTAAATACATGTAGGATTACAATTTTTTTTTAAATTATTTATATTGAGGGATCAGTAGGATTTATAGGTCCAATTAGGAGTTCCACAGAGCCGAACCCTCTGATATGAAAATATCTGGAGTCGGTGAATTATTTTCCCATTTGGTCTCTGGTAGGTTGACATGCTGTTCTTGTATTGTTTTGTATTTATAATACTTATATAGTGCAATTACATGGCGTGAATTGACTAGATGATCATCTGAGGAAGTGTGTGAAAGGGTTTAGTTTTTCCTGTGGGGAAAATTTAACCCGGACATTTAAAATCTGGTGCTCAAAATGTTTAACCCCACTACCTATTCATCCCACAATAAGTTATCTCGCTCTTTTCTATTTGTATCTCTTTCTGGCACCAATAAGGTGCCTTCTTTGCTGTTTTTTATGTCTTTCGCCCATTTTATTTTTATTTTCTTATATATAAAAGTTTTGTTCGTAATTAGCTTTAGTTAAAATAATAAGCCGTGACGAAGCTTGAGCTAAGCGAAACCTGGTTGGCTGTTAATTATTAATTCAAATAAAATGTGGTACATTACAAAATGTGTTTTTTTTCTTCATTTCATGTATAATCCCAAAGTATTCGAAAATATTTTCAAAAAATTACAAATTATTTATTTTAGTTATATATATATATATATTCCAGTGGCGGTCCGTGAGTTTTCAGTGAGCTAGAACGCCAATATTGAAAAATATGACGTTATTGACGTTGTTATAGCTGAAAAAGAATTTTTTTTTTTTCAAAATTTCAACTTTTTGTATGAAGATCTTCAGGATTCTTTGTCAGGGGATGCGCCGCATCCATATCCACATACTGGAAGATCTTCATACAAAAAGTTGAATTTAAAAAAAAAATCATTTTCAGCTACAACATCAATAATGGTCAGATACGTTTTAAGATTTTCACGGCCAAAAGTTTCGTTATTTGTTTTTGGGGTGTTATGCCGTGTTGCGCTACCTCTTTATTTAGCCAACGTTTCGGACAGCGTTTCAGTGTCCATCATCATGATGTCTCTCATCAGGGCAGATCCGGCAGATCCGGTAGATGTGAAGTGTCACGTAGCGCAACACGGCATAACACCCCAAAAACAAATAACGAAAATCAGTAATGTCGTATTTTTCAATCTCACTAAAAACTCACGGACCGCCACCAGTTTATTATACCTGTTAGGAGGTCTACATATGACAATATTATTGTTTTACCTACATTATTCTTCTATGGTGATTTAATTCTCTAATATAAAAATAAACAGAGGAAATCTTAGTGTGTCACTTCTGTTAATTGTGTTGTGTTTAGGTTCCATTGTTTTCCATTTTGTTTTACTTTTAATAAAATCTCTTCCTGTTGACTTGATAAGGGAATGCAATCTCGTTCTCGCGAGATCTCGTTTTCGCGAGATCTCGGCCTTTTTTAGCGAGATTGATCTCGGACGAAAAAAGGGCGAGATCTCGCGAGTTTAACGAGATTGCACTCGAGCATAAAAAACGCCTTATTCGAAGCGCGGACTGACACGGACGGAGTTGCGATCTGTCGCTTTCGTTCGGTGCGCGTGAGGCGGCGGCCTGATTGGTCGAAAATTGAACCGGCGTGCAGCGTCATCAGCGCGCATTTGTTTTGTTTACTAATAGTTGTTGTTGATTTCATTCGAGTATTTTTTTGGTTATTTATGCAAAAAAAAGTTTCTTATGTGAAGTTGTTAAGTTTCATTTTTTTTTACTTCTCGTTGTTTTGTTTGTTATAAAAGAACTGTTTTATTGCTAAAAGAATTTTGTTTGATATTGGAAGAGAAGACTGGTTGTTTCTTTTATTTGTTATTTGATAGATACGTACGTCAAAGTTTTCTACTTAGAAGTTTATTAAAAAATTATAGACAAATACGTCAACAATGTTTGATGCGTAAAAGTCTATTGAAAAATTCGTGAAAATAAATGTTTATCTTATGATACTTATAATTTTTATTATTTTTTCCTAATGTATTCAAATATTGTGATTATTTGCCAAAAAAACACACAAAACTGCCAATCTCGCGAGATCTCGAAATTGGCGAGATCTCGCAGTATTGTTATTCTAAACTCGGGGGATCTCGCTTGAGCCCCAATCTCGCGAGATTTGCATTCCCTAGACTTGATTCAGTTTTTTTTATTTGTTTCTGAAAGCTAGATTGTTTATGTTGTGTTTTAATAGATTAATATCATCTTTTTCATTGCTTAGATTTTTAAAATCTATTTTCATCGAGGTTATAGCATCCTTTAAAGCTCTATAATCCAAGCGATCGGTAGCCAGATGATATCCGACGATTTCTTTTGAATTTTTTCTACGTATTGGCAAAGTTCAAAAGTTCCGTTTATTGTTAAAATCACGAAAAAAATTGAAGTACAGTTGAGTCTGCAAAACGTCTGTGAGTCATACATAATTATTGGATAGATAATGAGAATTACGAGTCATTCTTTCAGTAATTTTGACGTAAAAAAAGGAGGTTCAAGTAATTATTAGAATGGTTCTAGACAAGATGGTATAACATTGGATTGATGAATAGAAAATGCTTTTAAGTGATGAGAAACTATATTCAATCATGTAATTATTATCACGCGTGACAGGTGTTTCGCCTTCTGAAGGCATTATCAAACTGCGGTTAAGCCACTTATGGACGATGTATTTATAATATTTCTATTAGACGGCCACCGTGGTCGAGGGGTAAAACCCTCGACTCGCAATCCGAAGGTGGCGGGTTCAAACCCGGCGGCGTATTTCCAAAACGCATACCGGTTCAGTCGCGGTAGCGACAATTTACATTTTAAATACACCTCTATATTGGTTATTTTTTATCACTTTGCACAAAAAAAATTGTTCTAAAATCTAGATAAAATAATCTTTCCAATGTATATATTAGAAATTAATAATTTTATTTCTAAATATTTAAATTTTGATATGACTGAACCGGTGTAGGTTTTGGAAATACGCAACCCGGAGGGCGCAAATATATATTTTTTGTATACTTTTGAATGTAGCTATAACTTTTTGGTTATCCATTATAAATAAATGAAACAATTTAACTTTGTTCCGACCGTTTGATCGTTTCGAAGGAGCGGTCGTTTTGAAACCGGTCAGATTTACTCAAATATACATATAAGTGGTTCCAACAATGTTAAATTGTTTAATTTATGTTTAATTTTTTTTTTTGATTAATTTGTGTTATTTCACAATTAATTGATTAAAAATAATATAAAGTGTTTTTTCGGCACGTTTCATAGTGGAAGATACTCTCAGTATCACCCTGGTGTATTCAGAATTGAAACGATGCTTAATACGTAGGCTTTACACGTGTTTGGTGATTAGATCTGAATAGCCAGGAACTCTCCCCATCTCCTTCCCACTACCTTCAGACCCACAACACACCCCAATTGGGGATGTAATAGTCTCACTGGCTCCAGGGGAGCAATTGGGACTCTTGTGCGGTGTTCATATTAAAAATAAAGGTACTTATAATTAAAAATTAACTGTTTTTATTGTTATGCCCTTATGATTTCTGAGTAAACTAGGAGAACCTGTGCTGAGGTGTTCGTATGTTTAGATAATCGGTTGTCGTAATTAGGTTAGTAGCAGTTAAAGTACATAAACGTTGTAACAGTGTAGTAACAGTATAGGAACAGTGTAGTAACAATGTAGTAACAGTATAGCAACAGTGAAGTAACGGTATAGCAACAGCGTAGTAGTAACAATATTGTCACATGTAGTAACAATGCTGTAATAGTTCAGCAAAAGTGTAAGGACAGTGTAGTAACAGTGTAGTCACAATGTAGTAATAGTATAGTCACAATGTAGTAACAAAGTAGTAACAGTATAGTAATAGTATAGTAACAGTGTAGTGAAAAGAAAAGCATTAGATACTACGTGAAATGTACATATTAAAGCAGTTAACCAGAAGAGGGAATAAAAAAAAACAGAGTGTGCTATTCACATTCGGTAGAAGTGAAATTTTTAGAAAACAAAGTAGACAAGAGTGGGAAGGCTACGAAACACCGCACAAAGAGGAGACCGATTGTACTATCTCATCCTCTCGCAGGCTAAATCCTTCCTGTAGATGTATGACGGCACTAAAGAAGTTTTCACTTCAAAAAGAAACATGTAATTCACAAATAAATTAATGTAAGAATCGCACAGTATTAATACTGTAGCGTCTGCGTGGTTGAATTTCAGAACCCAGCTACGAGTGCATGTCGGACGCCACGCTATACGCGCCGCGCCACAAATAACATCTGTGTATGTGGAATGTCACGAAATGGCAGCCATCACGAAGCTTACCTGGCGAGCCGTCATAAGAAATTTTACTTTTCGATTAAATGAATGTCGCGAACGTGAGGGATTACATTTGGACGATATTATTTTTCAGAAATATATTCCCAAATTGTGTATTTTAGTATTTAATAAACAATTTTTCGATAGAACCCTTACTTTTTTTTAAATCGATCCACTAAATATGAACTTTCTTTTGGGACATCCTGTATAGAAACAATCTCTTTTTGAAAGCAGATCTAATTATAGGTAGACATCATTTAAATAATAATATTAATAACATCACTGACGATTCTCAAATAATGAGAAGCAAATTATTTTTCAAAGTATTTTTCGTCAAGGCGTACAAATAGTACCGTCGCGTCGTATCGAATCAATAGTTCATTGCTTAGTTCAACTATTTGGCCATACTCCAAAAAGTTGGGTAAATATTGCCTGGTGTGCTTTAAGCTGGTTCGTCGCATTGACGGCCTGTCAATATCAAGTCAGACAGAAGAAGAAAAAGCTATCTGATGAAATCTACAAATTTGTCCATTAAGAGGAATCCCGGTCGAGATACGTTTTTGGATTTTCACGGCCAAAAGAATTCGTTATTAGTTTTTGGGGTGTTATGGCGGGTTCTATGCCAACTCAGAATGAAACCAACTCAGAAACACCTCAGAAAGGTCATTAAAAGCTATGAAAAAATAATTTTAAAATAGCCGATAACCCTAACCTAATTTAACCTATTTAACCAAATTTTATACTTTTTTATCATCACTCTTAATGACCTTTCTGCGGTTGGTTTCATTCTGAGTTGTCCGGTCCCCGTTATGCCGTGTTGCGCTATTACCATTGTAATTCGGTTTCTAACTCTAGAATTCGTCAAAAGATGTCGCCAATTCCGTCGGCAGCTCACGACGTGCCCCAGGCAAGTATAAGTACTACGATTTAGTGAACTTGCAGTATCCTTCCAGATATGGAAAGATTGACGGTACCTAATACTCACATGTATCAAGCGGCTATATACTACATATGATGCCATTGCCTGTCTCGGTTACTTTGTACCGGTGACTAGCGATCACAAGATGACAGTGGATTCGAGGAATAAGCCATTTTGGAACCAGTTTCTTCGCCATTGATTGTCTCGGTTACTTTGTACCGGTGACTAGCGATCACTGGACGATAGTGCATTCGAGGAACAGGCTTTTTTGGAACCAGTTTCTATTGGGGCACGCCTGATTACGGAGGCAACTGAAATCTACAACCATTTTGAAGTATACTGTAATACCAGCTCGTAGTGGAATGGAGCTGGCAATACGGTATCGCTTCCAAGTATTTATTTATTTATTCTTAGTACATTAAGATTACAAAGGTATAATATATTGTCCTCCACATTAGGAGTTCACCTGTGTTGTAGAGGACATTTTTCAGTTGTAAATTGTAAATAGTAAAACAAAAGAGTGTTAATAGCTAATATAAAAAGAGAAACAATAAAAATCAAGATATAAAATCGACTTCAATTCGACAAAAATTATGAATTAAAAGTTAAAAAGATTGTAGCCAGTTTCTTATGTTTTTTTTTGTATTCAATAATATTAGTTGTTTTATATTGTGTAGGAAGAGAATTGTATAGTTTTATAGCCTGGTGTCTGTAGTGTTTTTGTCCAAAGGATGTGTTTGTTTTTGGTATTTGTAGTTGGTGAGCATGTCTTGTTCTAGTATTGCGAGAAATTTGTGAAGTGTTAAATGTGGATAAGTTCTTGTAAAGGAAAGTAAGTATTTGTTTTGAATATAATTTTTGAATTTTCAGCACTGGTAATTTTTCGAATATGATTGAAGTGGGTGTTAGTATTGGTAACTTATTATTTTTATTAGGGTTTTCTGAGCTTTAAACAGTGTATTAATGTATTTTTTACTGGCACAGCCCCAGGCAATAATGCCGTATTCCATTATGGATTGTGCAAGTGCGAGGTATATATTTTAGTATATTTTTAGTATATAAGTACCTACACCACTTCACCACTACCAATTATACATCTGCCCTGATGATGGACACTGTAACGCTGTCCAAAATGTTGGCTAAAGAAGGAGGTAACGCAACAAGGCATAAATAACGAAAATAGGTATTTTAGCAAACAGTTGCTGTCATTGTCGCTCTAGAGAAGAGAAATTTGAATGTCTAGAAGAGATTTCTAATGCTGCGTATATACGCTTGAAAAGTCTCGGCAAGCGTTCACGAGAGGCAGGCGTTTTTGTTATTTAAAAACTGTTTTTTTTTAAGTAAAACTACTTTACGCACGCTTAACTTGGGGATTAAGCTGGTGAATGCGTGATGAGAGTGTTACGAAAAGCGAGGCGAACGGTAGTTGAGAGGGAGATATAAGTTAGTGAAGATAGAAAGAGAGAGAGTTACGTTTCTTATATTACTGTAGGGGCAAGAGAGAGAGGTGCGAGCACACATTTTCTTTCTCTCTTTCTCTCATAGCCAGTTAAGTTTCGTATATCTATATATTAGGCCTATTGTCTGTATCACACTGTAGGAGCAGGAGAGAGCAATGCGCCCGCAAATTTTCTTTCCCTCTTCCTATCACGTAGATGGAGCTAAAGAAGTTAACTTCACTCGTGTGGTCTAAAGCACATTCGTAGTTTTTTATAAAACGCCTACAGTTTTTCTAAACTCGTGTTGGAGAAGGTTCAGAAGAAATTAGAAATACGGCTACTACCCGTGGCTCTACCCTTCCAGCATGCTCGGTATGAACCATCTACGGGTCAGAAGGGATATACACATTGTAACACATTTCTTCAGACTGATTCGTGGATGGTTAAAAAACTCGACTAGCATGGAGAGCATTAGTTTCTATGTTCTCGATGGTTATCTCCGTCACCGACAGCATAGACTATTATTATATCTCCCGGCTTGCAGAACTAACTTGCCAATGGTCATGCCAGTCAGGAGGGCTGTCTTGTTGTTAAATAGAATCACCTCTAAAATCGATATATTTAACATCAATGAAGCAAAATTTAAATGGGAAGCTTTGTTGCTGTTAGTTTCAATACTAAGCCAAAAGGACAAGTGCACATCAGGCTATTAATACCAAAATAAATACATCGAAATGGAGGTTCTGTATTCAGCATTTTTCTCGTCCAAAACTGGAATTTAAAAAATTTTTTTTTACTGTATTAGAAGAAAATAGACGGTACAATTTATATTAAGGGCGATTAACCAGCGGCCGAGAATTCAAATTTGGTCGAAAGACGACCTAGCGATTATACCCTTGCAACTGCCGCAAGGCAGTGTACTAGGACCAATCCTATTTCTTTTATACATTAACACACTATGTACCATGGATATTGGAGGTAAGATATTATCATTTGCTGACGATACAGTCTTAATATTCGAAGATGAAACATGGCAAGCAGTTATAAACAAAACTAATAATGGCCTAATAAAAGTGAGGCATTGGCTTGACACAAATCTCCTTACGCTCAATATTGACAAAACACAATATATGACGTTTTCCATACGCAAACATAATTTTCCCATCAACTGCCCTAAACCAATAATTCACTCGTGTTCACTAAACATGCACCCACACCCACCCGGAACCCCACCTATTACAAATTGCACGTGTCCTACCCTTAAATCATCTAAGGAAGTTAAATATCTGGGCATAATCATAGATGACCAATTACGTTGGGAAGCACACATAAGTGGCACAGTTAAAAGACTCCGTAAGCTCTGCCATATATTCTGCTCTCTTAGATCCATCTTAGACCTAAAAACACTCAGAAGCGTATATTTTTCCCTTTTTCAATCCATTGCAACATACGGTATTTTGGGATGGGGTGGTTGCACAGAATCCGCCATTAATCCAATAATTACAGTTCAAAAACTAATACTGAGAATCATATTTAAATGCCAACCTACCCACCCCTCTAATGTGCTATTTACTAAATTTAAGGCCTTAGATATTCGCCAACTATTCACTAAGACAAGCCTATTCTACATACGGAAAAATAACCTACTGGTGGCTCCACAACATCAAGCCAAAACCCGCTTTTCATCAAATCTGGGATGCGTGGTCCCAAAAACTAGAACCACATTCGCTCACCGACAATTTTGGTTCATTGCCCCCAAAATATACAATGCATTGAGCACCGATATAAAATCAAATATTACCATACCTCTTTTTACTATTCGTGTTCAAAATTGGATATTCGAAAGGGGACGAGATTTTTTTAAAGAATATATGACTTCCTAACCATTTTAAAAGAAAAGAAAATAATTAAATCAACTAAATAAAATATCATACTTGACAAACCTCCAGTAAAAATTTTAGCTTTCATAAAAAAAAAAAAAATAATAGATAAACATATGTAAATCCTACTTCTTAGTATTTTATATAGTTATATTTTAGTATTTTATTTTTTATATAGTATTTTATTTTTAACTTCTTTAAAACATTTTCTTTTTTATAATCCTTTATATATTTATATATATATGTATATGTATATATATATTTATATATGTGTGTTTGTATGTATTTATATGTATTTGTGTATGTATGTGCATATGTATATGTATGTGCATACGTAAACATATATCTTGTTATATTTTACCTTAAATATTTTTATCTTTTTTCTTTATCTTGTTTCTAATATCTTATAATTTCTATTTCAAACCTATATTTTGTTCTAGTTCATACACTATATAACTTTAATCACGTATGATTACCTTAACACGGGCATTAGCCTAGTATGGTAATCAAGAAAAAAAAACATAAAAGTGTATTTTCTAAAATTGTATGAAATAATAAAAAAAATAAAAAAAACTGTACATGGCGATTCCGACGAGAAAGATTAGTTATTCTCCGTACCAGCATTTTTACATAAATAATAACCTAATATCGATTTTATTTCTATCACACTTTGCTTTGATATATGTATATATTCGAAAACGTGTGATGATAAAGCTATTAAAATTATGTATTTTTGTAATGATTTTTTTTATCATAAGTATTTATAATTTTTCATCAAGGTCTAAGCAAAATAAGAACGTAAAAAACTGATATTATATGTTAGTCTGTAATACCGTAAATAAATAGACAAACTGAAGTATTTTCGTCACAAAACACGTGCGCGGATCTTTTTTTTTAAAGATTTTATTTGAACCAAAATTAAAATTCTGAAAAGTGGCTTTCTTAGATAATTTAATGATTTATTTTACTGCATGATTATATGATTTGAAATGTGTGTTGTATAATTCAAAATTTTGTTTGAAAATTTTAAAAATCTGCCAACGACGTACGGTATAACCTTATTATAAAAAAAAAAACATTTTTCTCAAAATCTAAAACATACTTTACTAGATAAAAGAACGATCTTTCGAAATCGATTTATACTTTTTTGTGGAAAAAATTCAATACGTCTATAATTTTATTTAAAAAGGACATATTTTCGGTTGTATCTGGTTATTCCCTTTTAACATCATTTGCAAAAACTTTATGTAAATTGTAAGTTATAATGAAAGTACTGCGGGCGATTGGCAATTTACCCCCGGCATTCCAAGGGTTAAAAATAAACTCATTTATAAGTCAACAATACCCGAGGTTAGTGATGTGCACGCGGGAATATTCCCAACCTAACAAATTATTCCCCAAAGTTGGGAAATATTTGTCTCCCAACTTTACCTTTATTTTGATGAAAATGTTTCGTAATATTTAAAAAGTTAATGACAGTAAAAATAGTTTTTCGATATTTACAAAAATGACGAAGTTTGTTTTTGAAATGAGGCAATTTACCCTCCTTAAAAGAGAACTTCGTGATTTTTTTTTCTAAATGACGAAGTTTTTTTTTTACATTAGCTCGACAAAGGAAAATAATTCCCCTCAGGGCCTATGTCATCTTTGGGGATGCTGTGTGGAGGGTCTTTTAAGAGTAAGAAAGGATAGGAAGTCGTGGGAAGAAAAAAGGAGGAGGGGTGGGTAGGAATCTGGGGGTCAGTGTGCCCAGGAGTTTCAGACGTATGAATCCATCCCTCCAACTGCGGTGCAAGGCTGAGAGAGTCCGGCTGGAAAGGTCAAAAGGCCTCCCTCAACCAGTCCCCCCCGATCCGGCCTGCCACGCAGCTGGTGGACAGACGCATCCGCCGCCTGGACAAACCTCACCCCATGAACCCGGGCACACCTGCTAAGTCACCAAACGTAGCGAACCACTTGGGGTGACCTATGGCAGAGGTGTTGGTAAATAACAACAATCGAAAATGAGACAAACGGTGAACGCATGTCAGCAACCCCCCAAGAAAAACATACAATAATTAACATAAATCTCCCTAACACGTATAAAGAAAGTGAAACCCAATTCCCGTCGCTGTAGCCCAGTCGTAATAAGATAAACACATATATTATGTTTCCTACAAAGGAAAAAATGATGACATAGATCCCGAGGGAAATTATTTTCCTTAGGGCCTCCTGGGTGGAGTTAATGTAAAAAAAAAAATTTCCAATTTTTTATAAGAAGAACTGTCTTTTATAACTTTTGAAGGTTATTCCCATCAACGCAATAAATCACTGAAGAAGAAGATAACATTAATAATCTAAACGAAAATATGAAAGAGAACAAAACATAGAAAAAAAGAAAAAAGACAATGGTCGCAACTGGGATACGAACCCAGACTTCTCGTCTAACTATTACCACCTTCTGTCAAACCGTCATATTTCAAATTTTAGAATCAACAATATTATCTTAAACTAATTATTTTTCCATATTATGGGCAACTACCCTTTTTATTGGAAACAATCATTCTAAGAATTGGTTTGTATCCTGGATAGCATCTCGGATAAATGTATCCGAATTTCTTCATACGGAACTATTGGCTTTTGGTTGCGACCATTGTCTTTTTTGTGTTTTTATGTGTCTTGTTCGTTTTTTTTAAATTTTTTTTTAAAAGAAAGGCAAACATTCCCGGGTTATTAAAATCTCCTACTGCCACCACAGAAAGCTGAAAATGTTGCTTGTGTTGTGATGGAGGACTAGCCAGCCGAGGAATCGAACAAGCGACGCCCGGGTGGAACCCAAGCGCGATGCCCACTCAACCACTGACCGGTCGAGTCTCTTTCATATTTTCGTTTAGATTATTATTGTTATCTTCTTCTTCACTGAAAAATAATTAGACGACACTATGGACTGAATTAAAACTAGATAAAAAAATTAAAAAGAAAAATTCTCAAAGTTTTTACATAATAATAAATGAATAACACTATTTTCTCACGCTCTAGAAAAAACATTGAAAAATGTTAGTCATCTTTTGTCAAAATGCCAAGAAAATCTACAAGTTAGTTCTGACACATAAGATCCCTACATTACCGACAGACATAAGTAAACTGAAGAATCTACTACTCGTGGTATTACTGCATTGGCAGGTAACAGAGTAGCCATTATACAAGATATTGTACAAGAGCGTTGTAGAAACAAGAAAGTCTATTTATGTTCTTGTTAATGAGGGAGATATTCGTGGCACAGTCAATATTATTCGTAAACAGCATACCCAGAGAATGAAAGAATTTTAACGATGTTGCAGTTTTAAATTAGAAAAAGTTCAAGTTTTATTATTTTCGTTATTAAGGCGCCGCATCCGCGCTC
This sequence comes from Limnephilus rhombicus, assembly GCA_929108145.2. Classification (NCBI taxonomy): domain Eukaryota; kingdom Metazoa; phylum Arthropoda; class Insecta; order Trichoptera; family Limnephilidae; genus Limnephilus; species Limnephilus rhombicus. Next base: position 7,170,046 of record OV815298.1, read on the forward strand.
AAAAAGAAGAAGATGGAGAGATATGTATGTTAGAGGAGGGCGCTAATATTTAAAGCAATAAAATCGATGCGAAAATTATGAAAATGTTTTAATAAAACACGACTCGTTTAAAATAGAGCAAAAATCTCGTGGAAGGCGTCTTAACTATCATTTAAAGAAACATTGTGATATTTTTCACAACTATAACTTGTAAAATAACTGAAACAAACGTGTTTTTAATAGTTTTCGGAGCATATTTTGCGATTTTTTTCTATCGAGGGAATTTCATATAATTTGCGTTTCGCCGTGGAACGCGTCTAGATATTATCTTCAAAAATAACATATATTTTTTTAAGAGCTTAAAAACTTCAAATGTTTAAGGGAGATATTATGTAAGAAATCGGTACCACATTTGTCCCAGCTCACGTAGGTCTCATAGGAATCGTTGTGTCTCCCTTACTATCATGGTAAGGATCTAAACGATATTAGAAAAAGAAAACAACTCGCTTTATATTCAAATCTAAAAGTTAACCACAAAATAATTAAAATGTACACCTTTATGAATCCAAATTTTCAGATCGCATTATAAAAAAAAATAATTATGAAACTGTGAATTTTTTATTAATTATTTTTACATGAAACGACAAAAAAGTGGGTTGACGATAACGTTTATAGTACATTTCCTAATAATATATGTGTGTGATTTTATTTTTTTTTCGTTGTCGGTAATTTTTGTTAGAAAAAAATAAGGTGAGCCATTTTTAAAACTTTTTATGTTTGCATGCAAAATTTTTACATTTAAAAATTATACGTTCATTTCGAATTATAAAATTTAGAAGCGTGTTTCATCACTTTTCCAAAACAGATTTTCGCTTTCGGATACTTTAAAAATTTTCTATTTATTTCGATTTTTTTGCAAAATGGAAATATTCTGACCCTCCGACAAAATATGGTCGAGGCCTGAGGGGAATATGGGAGGCATCCGTGGCACAGTCAATGTTATTCGTAAACAGCAGGCGAGTGGAACTATTTTAACGACGCACAGTGATTCGTTTCATAAAAGCTAGACGCTAATAAGTCACTTTTGAATTCCCAAACAATGACGTCATGGCGACATTACCAGATAGACAGGATAATAAATGCGCATGCTTAATTGGGGTGATTAAAGTACGCATTGATTCACACCAGAGGCCTAATGTCGAATAATGTGCTTTGAAATTATCATTTGCATTTATTCGGTTGTCGCAGCTCGACGTTTAAAATTGTGTACAAGGTTTGAAAGTGTTTTTTTTTTCAGTTCTGTAAAATGGTGGCTACTTTGGAAGGTATGTTTTAAAGTTTTTTCTTAATACTTAATAATAAATAAGTTTTGTGTTTTTTTTCGGACTAAAAAATATTAAATTTCTAACTACTCGAGAGTTTATCTCAGAGAGTATATCAAAATCGCAGAATATATATATATATATATATATATATATATATATATATATATATATATATATATATATATATATATATATTTTTTTTTAATAGTGCAACTAATATTATATTCATATCAGTTTCGATATTAACCCACAAGAATCCACATTATTATTATTTTTTCATTTTACAGGAACCACATACGAGATTTCCAGGCTAGAATTGTTCGTGACATGGTAGTGTTTGCCGAAGAAAAAAAAACTTGAGGGAATGTTTAAAAAAAATTTTAAGTACATTTGAACTTGATAAGCTCAGTGCAAGTGTTGAAAAAAAGTAGAAAAACCAAATAAGGCTAATATCTTTGAATATAAGCAGAAAATGGACCGTAATTTTAGCAATTTATTACAATCAAAATACACTTTTTTTTTACTTTTTACATATAATTGTTTTATTATAAACCTCAAATACTGTATTCATACATTATTTAAAAATAAATAAAAAAACACGATAGGATTTTTTTTTAATCATTTTTAACACTAATTTTCATAAAAATTAGTATTGACTACTCCTCAATAGAGGGATAAAAATAATTTAATCATGTGTAAGAGTTTTTAGCGTCTAGCATGTATGAAACGAATCACTTTGCGACGTTGTATAGTAAGAAAATGTTAAGTTTTTATTCATTTTATTAATCTTTAAAAATGTAAATTTTACATTTTATTGATGAAGAAGATAATACCAACAAATCTAAACGATACATGAAACAGAACAAGACAGAGACAAATAAAAAGATAACGGTCGCAACTGGGACTCGAACCCAGGATCTCTTGTCTTATCGGGTTACTTCTACTTTTAAGTCATTTTTGTCGATCTCGTATTTCAAATTCAGAAATAAAATTTTATCTTCAGCTAATTTTTCTCATATTTTTGGCTGCTTTTTAAATGATCACAGTTTCAGAACAGGTTTTTAACCTAGATAGTGTTACGTATAAACATATCCGGATACTCGGATAAATAAAGACTCGGCTAACTTATCAGCCACTATTCATAGGTTTAAATAAAGGCGGAATTACGCTTGTCTGTCGTGTCAGAATGGTATCGGTTTCATACATTTAGTATGGTGACGTTTATATTAGTCTGCCATGTCGTGTCGTGATGAAAATCACAAAATGTATGAAACCGATACCGTTCTGACGCGTCACGACACGACACGACAGACAAATGTAAATGACGCCTTTACGAACAATAAATTCGGACTTTCTTAATGAAATAAATCGTGTTTAATTAATCGAAGCTGCACGTTATCGTATGAATAAACTATGAGGAGGATGGTGAAATACTTTCTGATGGGTATCTTCGAAAGTTATTGTAGCAAAAGTTTTTCCAATACAATTTTTACATTTAAATTTACACTTCTAATACTTATTCTTTTTACATAATTTTAACATTTTTCTTAATCTGGGGAACCTTTTAAAATTTCACTATGAAAAAATGTGCTATACATTTGAATTCCTTTATACTTTATACAGTAAACAATTCTTTGTTTTGTTTTGTTGTGTGGAAATCTTTATTGTTAACTAGCTGACTCGGCCACGCGTTGCTGTGACTAATAAAACACTTTGTAAAATCCAACCTTTGTAACCACCGTCGTCTTTGAGTTTATCGCGAAGAGATAGACAGATGCCGCGTAGGACTTTAATTTATAATACGTAGAGATGATGTGAAAGATTATAATAATGTGAATGATATGCTTAGGGTAACTAACGTATTTAAGTTAATAAGGATTAATACTGTATCCGTCTAAATAACTTTCCAATTATCCCATTGTACGTGACCATTTTTTTTAGAAGAATGGGTATAGTAAGCTATCCGTAAAAGATTGATGTATGCCATCGCGGACTTTTTTGTAGATCTATAAAAGAGGAATATCCCACCATGCATTGTTTTGTTATGTCTCAAAGGGATTAGGCAGCAGTGTTTTTGATGAAATCTCCCAGGCGGCTTGACTTTTTACGACACTTCTAACAATTATCGTTATGTTTCAACCAATTTACACAAATCCTTGACAAATTACATACCTAAACCTTCCTCACGAAACACTCTATCTATTGGTGAAAACCGCATGAAAATCCGTTTAGTAGTTTTCGAGTGTATCGTTCCATTCTAAGCCTGTCTACTTCATTATTATTCACTGTAGAACGCAAATCTGCCATACCAATACGAATGTTATCATTATCTGTTTTTCGCTGGTCATCAGTGCGGTTTGCACGTGAGGTAGCTCGTCGCCCATTTGATTGACTTCGACGATCTATGTCAGCTCGTCTTTTCCTTGGCATATTAAAACAGTAAATAAAGTTCTCACGCACTGACAAACTGATGATAGAAGATTTTAAACGGTAACAGATGTTAGGGTCCTTTGAATTGCCACAAGTTGGCTTATTTATTAAAGGGATTTAATTAAGGTGAGTGGACGAAATGGCTTTGCCGGTTAGTACCGGACGCGCCAGGATCTGATCCCGAGGAATCCTCAGCATCAGACCCGCCAAATCGACCAGCACAGCGGTAGAGCAGAGATCCCCCCCTCCCAGAGCGGGGAATTAAGTTCTAAGATGTCAGGCATAGGCAGGAATTACCAGGTTTTGTAAATAAAATAAGGTTAATTATAATTGGACTAACCGTATAGGTTTATTTCAAATATTGCAAATAATAATACAGATAGGAAAGAACTTACCCCCACAGACCATAACCGATAACTAAAGCTAAAGTAATCTGACTATTAACGCGGTCGTTTAGACGATGAGGGATCCTCCCGGAGACTAAGGTTGGTGCAACTGCCCACGTCCCACGGTGATGCGAGCTGACTATAATGGCGGCAGGAATCCTCTGGCCTCTGCAGCATGAGCAAATACTCCGGCGCGAGCAAATAAGGCTACTCCACGTCCCACGGTGGAGTAAGCTGGCGCGGATGGCAAACGATGTCCTCTGCAGCATGAGCAAATACTCTGGCGCGAGCAAATAAGGCTACTCCACGTCCCACGGTGGAGTAAGCTGGCGCGGATGGCAAACGATAAAGTCACGCACGTGTATCGTGAATTGATACACCAGGAGATTTCCTGGCGGAGATCGGGTAGAACATTATATTGGCCGGAAATCACACTAGCCCACGGTGTTTCTGGGACTAAAGGCAGGGGCGTTTACTGTCCAGAACGAAATTTCCTATTCCTCAACAAAATACAATTCGGCCATTGTGTGAACACAACATTTATTTCCGGAGCGCGACTCGCGGGGTCGAAACCATAACGGGAACTCAAATAGACTTGTAACGGCACTATAATAACCGCCCGAACTTTACGGGAACTTCGAATCTCTCTGATTAGGCACCGATGCACTCCATCTTGCCCGATTCTCTCCCAAAAACTCTCACGGCCTCCGGCGGGCCTTACGCCCGCCGGGGGAAGTGCCACCATCCCATTTCCGCTCCTCTCTGGTGTTGCCAGGATGAAAAACAATAGACAATGCTATCGTGCCGCCTCATAGATTCCAGTTCTTACTTAAAACGACAATTAACCTATGTTTTATACATAACATTACCCCGCTCGCCCCCAAGGTGTTTGCCCTCAAACACAAGGAGAACAAAAGAAAAGCCTGAGCTAAGAGATACCCTAACTTGGTCTGATGGGTTCCTAAAAACATACATAAACATAATATCATAAAAATGAGTTGTACATCAGAAAAAAAAACAAAACTACCAGCAACAGTATGCTTATAAATGGGTGCGTGACAAAATCAGTCGCGCCCATCATGCTGAAGACATGATGGTAGAGTCTGCGACGCATCCATTCGAAGTTAGACAATTAGATATAATTAAATCAGTACTTAGAGTTAAAGACCTTAATTGTAGACAATTTGTAGACAATAAGAAGATACGTGAACGGGGCCCGTAATCACCCACAGCATATAAGACGCTGGGTGATGTATTCTGACTCTCGTCTGGGACTACCGTAGACGTAGCATCTATAACAGAATAGAACTTAATATTAGAATAGATATTATCACCAAGATATGACATCAATAAACATCCACACATTAAATATGCGTAAAGCATCACTGTTCAGAACACTTTTAAGTAAGCCAAAGTAGGCTATACACTTAGATGGTGTACCATCTGCACTTCAACACTGATTTTAAATCCATTCTGGATAAAAGAGTTCCTCTTTAGAAGAGCCTACCTATCTAACTCTCTAACTGGTCTCGTGGGATAAGTTTTTCTGACAGTTATATAATAGAAAACAAAATATAAGTTTATTAGAACATTTGTATATGAAATACAGGATATAACCAACCATTGTAACTGAATGGTGTTAAGGATAGTCATACAATCATCGCATGAATGATGCCAATTTATTTATTATTCAACCATTGTTAAAAATGGTGACAATAGAATGGTTAGCGACCATCGTAAATAAATGGTGCTATCAATAGTCAACAACCATCGTTAAAAAAAATGGTGCCAATTAATTAAGTATGTGACTTTTGTACCAGAAGGTGCAGTAGGTATTAGTGCATCGTAACTAATTACTGAAGTTCTCGCAGGAACTAATCAATCACACTCATAGCTTGGGAATTGATTAAATTCTTCAAATTAATGAAATTTCTGAATAATTATAGTAAGTTATTTTTATTGTTTAGCAAATGTAGTTAAAACATTATTAAATTGAGAACATATTGAAATTTTGGGCGAATACCTCTTAATGTTCTTAATTACGTTTATGCAATATAAAAGTATATGAACACAGTTCATATGAGATTGAACTTGGAATACACGAGGATATGCGGGTTCATATTATCGTATATTCCAAGTTGACAAAAACTTAGTAGGACAAATACAGAGTATTTTAAACTGTATGGACTCAGAATACAAAAGGATAAGCGGGTTCATATTATCGTATATTCCAAGTTGACAAAAACTTAGTAGGACAAATACAGAGTATTTTAAACTGTATGGACTCAGAATACAAAAGGATAAGCGGGTTCATATCGTCATGCATTCTGAGTTGACAAGGAAATAAACTTAAAGATAAATATAAACCATAGTGAACTTATTATATATATATATATACATATATGTATTTGTACTTCGAGGCATCTCATAATTGTACATAAATAACCTAACAAATCTTAATTATTATTTTAATGTGAAATTATACTCGAGTAATCAACTGGAGTAAGATTTTAATTTTCTACAAAAGACCACTTAAAAATTAATTATTTACTTATGTATTTTATGTCCAATACTGGTCAAAGCAATCCGGATGATCAGGCTGAACTGAAATGAGCTGTATTGAAGAGGTTTAAATTAAAGATAGCGCCTGTGAAGATGCTTTATGATAGCCGACTAAGCTGGTATGCTATCTGATTTAAGTATATCCTTAACATGAAAATCGCCTGTTACTTTTCCATTTAAGTCAGACAGGGTATAAATTAAATCTGACTTTTTCTGTACTACAATGTTTTGAACAAAACGAGGTGCCAATTTTTGTGAAAAATAGTTCAAAGCATTAGATAATACAAAATTCCTTCTCCAGACTACGTCTCCTACCTGGAAGGTAACGTTTCTTCTACGTAAATTATAGTGATTAGCGCCCTTTTTAAATGCCGTAAAAAGGGCGTTTGAAACTTGTTCATAAATTGATGACAGTCCATTTAATCTGTCGGAGTAAACTTTGAGATGAGAGGAATCTTGTGGACTGGATTCATCATCTGCCAATGGATTACGGTGGAGATCCCCATCTAATATTTGTTCTCTACCGTGCATAACAAAGAAAGGAGTAAATCCGGTAGTACAATTTACAGTATTATTCATTGCCGATTGAATTTGTGGGAGAAATTTGGACCAATTACGATGATCAGATTCCGTTAATATTGATAGTGCCGTGCCTAAAGTTTGATTGTATCTTTCAACAACATTGTTTTGAGGGGTGTACAGTGAATTGTAAAAAGGAGGGCTTATATTGTAGCTGTGTAATAGTTCCTTAAATTCTTTCGAAATGAACTGACGCCCATTGTCACATACAATGGTACGCGGTACTCCGTGTACAAGGAAAATATTTTCTTCTAAATTTTTAATAATACTTCTCGCGGTACCTTGACGTAACGGAAATAGCCAGGTATATTTAGAAAAAACATCCACGCATGACAATATAACGGTAAAACCTGAATAACTTCTAGGCAGAGGGCCTACCAGATCCACTGATAACATCTGCATAGGTCTCGTAACTTTTTTATAATTTGATGAAATTCCATTCGGCGGGGCTGTACTGATTTTGTGTGCTTTACAGACAGCACATTGATTCACAAATCTTTTCACCTCTTGGTACATTTTTGGCCAAAAGTAACGGAGTTGTAATTTTTTATAAGTCTTAAAGACTCCAGGATGACAAGCACGAGAGGATTCATGTGATTCTGACAAAATTTCCCTTCTATTTTCTAGTGGGACTACTTTTTTCCAAGACGTGTCTTCACAAAGAGGTAAACGTGTTTTTGTATGGCGAAACAATTCATTTTCGCGTATCTGGAAGTTTTGAAAACGCTGAGGAGAATCTATGCAGCCTTTCCAGATATCTGTGTACCACTTATCGGTGGACAAGTTCGCATCAATGACCGATATTGTAGCGAGGTCCATTCTTGAAAGCACATCCGGGACGATGTGTTGTGTGCCTTTACGGTGTATAACATCGAAGGAGAATTGTGAAAGGCGAGAACTCCAACGTGCAAGACGTCCACTAGGGTTCGATATAGATCCTAACCATTTTAAACTAGAGTGGTCAGTGATAACAGAAAAATGTGCCCCTTCTATATATGGTCTAAAATGAGTGACCGAGTCTAACACTGCTAACAGTTCTCGCTCCGTAATTCCGTAATTCCGTTCATGTGTATTTAAGCACCTAGAATAATAAGCAATAGGGTGGTCCATTCCCTCTATTGATTGCATAAGAACACCCCCTATACCGATATTGCTTGCGTCACAATGGATAGCAAATGGCTTAGTAAAGTCCGGACAACTAAGGACAGGAGCAGTCGTAAGTGCTTCCTTTAATTTATTAAACGCTGATTCAGCTTCTTCCGACCATTTAAATAAACTTACTCCTTTTCTTGATCCTGTAAGTTTCGATAAGGGAGCAGCTATGCTAGAAAATCCTTTTATGAATCGTCTAAAATAACCACATAAACCGAGAAAAGCTCGTATTCCTTTAGCATTTTTAGGAATTGGGAAATTTTTTATACTTTCAATTTTAATTGGGTCGGTGCGGAGACCTTTGGAATCGACCATATACCCCAAATATTTAAGTTCTGATTTACAGAATTCACATTTTTTTAAATTAATCGTTAGGCCTGCGTCTCTTAATCGTTCAAAAACTTTAGTTAGCAGTATAAAATGCGATTCTAAATCTTCCGACACTAAGATTAGATCATCCAAATAACAAAATGCGTTTTCATCGAACTCTGGTCCAAACAGAGCGTCTGCTAGTCTTTGAAGTTCACTCGGAGCGTTTTTTAACCCGAAGGGCATCCTAGTGAATTCGAACAAACCGCGACCGGGTACGACAAAAGCTGTCTTTTCACAAGAGTCTTCGTCCAGGGCGATCTGCCAAAAAGCCTTAGACAAATCTATTGAGCTTATATATCTGGCTCCACCGAGTTTATCGAGTATTCGAGAAATATACGGCAAAGGGTAGCTGTCACGGATCGTCAGATTGTTAATTTTTCTGGAATCGAGGCAAAAACGTCCCGTTCCATCTTTTTTTGTGACTATTAATACTGGACTAGACCAAGGTGAACGTGAAGGACGAATGACTCCTAATTTGAGCATTTCATCTACTTCCTTATCTAATTGTTTCTGTCTAGCAGGAGAAAGAGGGTAATATCGTTGTTTAACCGGAGGACCCGTAGTAATAATTTTATGTTTTATTAAATGTGTTAACCCTAAGCCTTTCTTTTCATAAGAAATGGATTCGAATTTCTTTATAATTTTGGTAAGAGTTTTATTTTCCTTTTTGGTTAGGGAAGTAGCTGGCTGAATAGCTCTTAACTCATTGACTTGACCCATTCGCTGAGGAATTGGATCCTTTTGGAAAAGCTCCGGCGCGACCTGGAACATTTTCCAAAAATTGACCCCTAAAATAAAATTAGGAGATAGAGAAGGGACGACGTAGAAAAGTACTTTATGTGTAGTGGACTTATACGTAACAGGCAACGTCATTGTACCTAATACCTGCTGATTTGTTCCATCAGCGGTTGAAATATTGAAATCAATATTAACTAATTCATAACCCGATTGTAAGAATACTAAATGAATATCTCCTCCTAAACAGGAAATTGAAGAACCACTGTCGAGCAGTGCTTTATAAGAATTATTAAGAATAAGGATATCCGCGAAAGGTCGATTATCTCTTTCAAGCTCGGGATCCTTCGGCGGCGGTACCTCCACCTCAGAACTCGAGTCCGAAAGAAACTGATTAACTTGACGGAGCCAACTCTGCCACTCGCACTTCCTCTGCGCAAAGGAAGGCGCGTGAGCAGAGCGACTCACATCTAGTTTTTTTGAATCCCCATGTTTAACAGAAGCAACTTTCGGATTGGAATTGTTTTGTTTTCTCTTCCTACAATCCGATAGTAAATGACCTTTTAATTTACAAAAAGAACAATAAATATTGTTCTTGGTAGAATTTGGTTCAGGATGACACATCTCCTTTTCTCTACAATCATTAGAAGTATTCTTTTTAGATTGATTATTATAGAAAAAACGAGTATTATTGATATTAGCAGAATTGCCACTATATTGTTTATTATTATTATTATAATTATTATTATTATAATTATTATTATTATAATTATTATTATTATTTTGTTTATAATTATAATCCGTAGAACGATTATTGTAGGTACCACGATACGAGTTACGATTAGAATTGAAATTATTATTATTACTGCCCCGTGAATTAGTGAAATAATAATTTTTTTTATTATCCTTAAGTGGATTATCATTAGAAAAAGAAGAAGAATTATTTTCTAACAAATTAGACGTTGAATAAGACTCCAGTTTATTTGTAGCTTCGGTAAGTTCTGAAAATGAGTTGAAATCTCTAGATGCCAGAAGGTTGATATAAATGGGTAGTAATGCCCTCATGCATAATTGTAAAAGTTCAGAGAGTGGTAATTTAGAATCAAGCATATTATTGTGCTTCTGCATTCTTAACGTAAATTCAAAGGCTGACATACCAGCTGGTTGTTTCATAGAGAAAAGTTGTGATTTTAATTCAATCTGTCTATTATTTGTTTCGAATTGTTTTATAAGTAATATAGATAATTCATTCCAAGTCAAATCAGGTGTATAAATTGATCTGAACCATAATAATGCCAATCCATCTAAAATATCAGGAAAACATCTCACTAAATCGTCATGACGAACGTTCCTAATTCTACATTTCTCTTCTATTTCCAGTATAAAGTCTCTTACGCAACTATTACCATCAAATTTAATATTCCAATTATTAATAGTACTTGTGGATGAAGATGAAGAAGAGTTTGATTCATTATAAATAACTTTTGTATATTTAATGTAGTTTGAGCCAAATTCGCTGTCATTATCTGGGTTAACACTTATCTCATGATGCTCGATAGCTTCAGATATTTTAATATTTTTGTTATGCCTTCTGGCTTGAATCCGCATTTCTTCTAAAGTACCGTCTGGTGTTATATTCCTTGATAAAAGTTCCGCAGAAAGTTCATCTTTCGATCTACTATTGATGTTGTCTATTGTAGTCGACATTTTGAAAAGTATAATTGTAAAATTCCAATAATTAAATGTACAATGTCAATAAATTAGCTAGTAACGATAGCTACGAATATATTGCTTACCCGCAGAGCAATTATATAATTAATCGTATTTATAAGCGCTTAATAGTATTCATTGTACACGACAATCTTAAAAACTTAAAGGTGTAATTACATTTTGACAGTTGTTGTCAAAATGCAATGTTTGTTTACGATTGACATAGCCGTCTGTCAAATTGACACTTAGTATTCGTGTTGCCCGTAAGTCCGAATAACTTAACCCACAAACAAATATATAATAATAATGTGTACAGAATTATCATCAAGTTGGCTGTATTGTTGACAGATTGATAACTTCGCAATATTTACGTGTATACCGGAATGACATTTAAAAGGTTATGTTTTTATGTGAGATGCTTCGAAATAACAAAAACAATTATTGATCGATTACAAAACAAAACTATAGTAACTCCAACCCAAAACCTAGACAAATAAGAATTATACGAGCCCAGAACACAGTTGTAGGCGCCATGTTAGGGTCCTTTGAATTGCCACAAGTTGGCTTATTTATTAAAGGGATTTAATTAAGGTGAGTGGACGAAATGGCTTTGCCGGTTAGTACCGGACGCGCCAGGATCTGATCCCGAGGAATCCTCAGCATCAGACCCGCCAAATCGACCAGCACAGCGGTTAGAGCAGAGATCCCCCCCTCCCAGAGCGGGGAATTAAGTTCTAAGATGTCAGGCATAGGCAGGAATTACCAGGTTTTGTAAATAAAATAAGGTTAATTATAATTGGACTAACCGTATAGGTTTATTTCAAATATTGCAAATAATAATACAGATAGGAAAGAACTTACCCCCACAGACCATAACCGATAACTAAAGCTAAAGTAATCTGACTATTAACGCGGTCGTTTAGACGATGAGGGATCCTCCCGGAGACTAAGGTTGGTGCAACTGCCCACGTCCCACGGTGATGCGAGCTGACTATAATGGCGGCAGGAATCCTCTGGCCTCTGCAGCATGAGCAAATACTCCGGCGCGAGCAAATAAGGCTACTCCACGTCCCACGGTGGAGTAAGCTGGCGCGGATGGCAAACGATGTCCTCTGCAGCATGAGCAAATACTCTGGCGCGAGCAAATAAGGCTACTCCACGTCCCACGGTGGAGTAAGCTGGCGCGGATGGGCAAACGATAAAGTCACGCACGTGTATCGTGAATTGATACACCAGGAGATTTCCTGGCGGAGATCGGGTAGAACATTATATTGGCCGGAAATCACACTAGCCCCACGGTGTTTCTGGGACTAAAGGCAGGGGCGTTTACTGTCCAGAACGAAATTTCCTATTCCTCAACAAAATACAATTCGGCCATTGTGTGAACACAACATTTATTTCCGGAGCGCGACTCGCGGGGTCGAAACCATAACGGGAACTCAAATAGACTTGTAACGGCACTATAATAACCGCCCGAACTTTACGGGAACTTCGAATCTCTCTGATTAGGCACCGATGCACTCCATCTTGCCCGATTCTCTCCCAAAAACTCTCACGGCCTCCGGCGGGCCTTACGCCCGCCGGGGGAAGTGCCACCATCCCATTTCCGCTCCTCTCTGGTGTTGCCAGGATGAAAAACAATAGACAATGCTATCGTGCCGCCTCATAGATTCCAGTTCTTACTTAAAACGACAATTAACCTATGTTTTATACATAACACAGAATTAATTAATTAGTTAATCATACGCTGGACTAAAATTTGTAAGGCAACCCATATGCAATATATTTATTGACATATTAAATTAAATATAAAATACGTTTCATCAAATAAACATATCGGTGATGGTCGTTTTATATCCGGATCTTAGACAATTATTGACCGATGGTCTGTTTGAAGAATTCAGACAAGCGATAAAATACTTACATATATAGGGACGTACTTAACTTTTTAACCTGACATTATATGGAGTAAAAAATGGTAAAGAAATTTTGCTCTACGGTGACTTTTGTGTGTTTTTTTAATCGTGGTAGAGAAAAGAACCTCGTGGCTTCTAAATTGTTATTTTTCTCCGTCATTATTGACAGGATTTCAACATTAGTATGAATAAGAAATCCAAAAATAAATATAGCCAATGATGTCAGACGTGAGGTCATAAATACAATCCTGTTCAAGTCGAGACGAAAAATTCACACTGCTGTATCCAATGAACAGACATTCACTAGACATGTGGGTCGATTTGAAATTTATTTATTTATTTATTTGTTTATCAAGATATACACAGTACATTATAATACAGATTATAAGGTATGTTAAATTAAATTATTACATGGTTATGTACCTATTACGTAAGTCCATGGAATGTCATTTGATAATTACGCCTGAGATATGAACCGGTATTAAAACTTAATTATTGAATGAATAAAGTAATAATAATAAAAAGGAAGAAAAGAGGGGGGGGGGGGGGGAGATAAGGAGACATTTTGAAATCAAGAATTATATGCTCACTAATTGTAATTGACTGATTAAAGTTTAATGAAAAGTTAAGTGTAAATAATTTTAAAACAATTATATCACGCCAAGAAATTTAATAAATTAGTTTTGTATGTTTGCAAGGAATCATGAAAAATGTCTAAGTGTAGTAATTTTTCATAGTGGTTATAAGTTATGATTGCGCGAGTAATTGGTGAGTTACTCGCTGCATTAGTGTTATTGGATTCTATATGAAAAAGAGAAGTGTGCCTGGTACGCCTTATTGGGACATTTAAACCAATAGTGGATAGCAAATGAAACTGACATCTGTATCTATATATGTATATATAAAAATAAATCCCTGTTTCCCTTGGTATCGCCATAACTTCAGAACGACTTTATATCAATTTCATTTATCTTTTTTTAAAGTTTTCTAATACTTTGTGGAAGGTTCTTACAGAAAGAAAAATTAAGAAAATTTAATAATTTCAGAAAATTAACGACTATTTTAACTTCGCACGTTTGACAGTTCGCGCGTTAGATGAATGTGAATTTAGTAGGCAACTGTTTTTTTGTAACAAAAGAAGTACCTATGTTAGGTACCAAATTAGATTGTAGTTCGTGTAATATACGGTAAGTAAAATTATCGAAACTTTAAGCAACCCCTGACACAAAAAAGAGTTGATGACCTTGAAACGCTTGAACAGATTTTCATGAATTGTATCTAAGAACCATCTCGATCACGTCAGCTTTCAAACAAAAAAAACCTTATCATAATCGGTCCATTCGTTTAGGAGCTACAATGCCACAGACAGACAGACACACAGAAAGTCAAACTTATAAAACCGCTCCTTGCGTCCGTCGGGGGTTAAAAATGAATATTTGTAATAAATACATGAAAAATTAAAATTTGAATTAAAAAAATGTAAGTTGTTTGAAAACTGAATGTACTGGGACTGAATATATGGAAATTATTTTATAACCAAAAATATTGTTCCGAAACAAAGTTAACATTTCTCCATCCTAGCAGAGGAAGGATGAAAGTAAACTGAATGATGTAGAAATGAAATCCCTGAGGCCTATGTGTGATAAAACCACGTATGTTTGTGCGAGAAACGTGAAGATTTGGGATTTTTCAATTTGGGAGACGGGAATTCAATTTGGGAGGTGGGAATGGGTACCGCCGCCCCGGGAACCTTTATTGGATAACCAACACCTCTACCATAGGTCACCCCAAGTGGTTCGCTACGTTTGGTGATTAAGCAGGGGTGCCCGGGTTCATGAGGTGAGGTTTGTCTAGGTCTTTTTAGGCGGATGACCAGGACACACTGAACCTCAGATTCCTACCCACCCCTTAAACAATTTTACTTCCCAGAATTCTCCTCTTTCCTTTCGCTAAAAAAATTCTCCACACAGCATCCCCAAAGATGACATAGGCCCTGAGGGAAATTATTTTCCTCAAGGCCTCCTGTGTGGAGGTAATGTAAAAAAAAATCGGCAAATAATGCAAGGGGTGTAATGAGTAAGATTGAGAAAGAAAAAATTAACACTGATCACTAAAGGAGTGTAAGGAGAATATAAGACGTGAATGGTAGAAATCGGGGACGCCCGAAGCACACATGGAATGTCACATGTGAATCAGGTTTTTCCAATTTTTACATTCGATATAAACAATATTATGAAAATCATAATAGTAATCAAGTATAAAAATATGCCTGAAAGAGGTCAACAAAAACATCCTAATGGAGACACTAAAAACGTCATAAAATACAAATAAACCATAATTAAACAATTTTAATCCGCCTCGGCACAGGAACTCCTTAATAATATTAATGAAAAAGAATGGCGTAAAATTTTGTATATTAATAATTTTTCAGTTCAATGTTGCAAAAATCTCCCTTCTAATATTAAACCAGCTTTTTATACAAGAAATAATATCGGTAATTTTTTGAGAAATGCTAAAGATAAAGACAATAAATTGACTAATTCCGGAATATATGTATAAACTCAAAT
This sequence comes from Limnephilus rhombicus, assembly GCA_929108145.2. NCBI lineage: Eukaryota > Metazoa > Arthropoda > Insecta > Trichoptera > Limnephilidae > Limnephilus > Limnephilus rhombicus. The sequence goes on from OV815298.1 coordinate 7,185,759, forward strand.
GTAATGATTGCCCCTCATTTTATATTGGAAAAACAACTCGTAATTTTGAAATTAGAATCAAAGAACATTTAAGGTGTCTTAATAATAATAATTTTATAAAATAACCATAGTTTTGAAAAAAATACGGGGATAAATATTGTTCATATTAATCATAAAGGAAAACGTTTAGATAACTTAGAAGCCTTGGAGATAAAAAAAATCCCTTAAAAATAATGAATCTATTATCAACAAACAAAAAATATTGTCTTATAGCCCAATCATGGATATGTTCCCCCACCCACTCTACACTAATACCTACCAATAGCTCCACCCCTACCATAATAATACATTGTTCCCATCCATATTTCAAAACTGTCAAATCAGTATACATTTGCCCTGAAGAAGGAACGTTCGTTCTAAATACGGTTGGACTTACTCAAATATAAAAGTGGTTCAAACAAAGTTAAATTGTTTCAGTGGTTCAAACAAAGTTAAACTCAGCTGTTCTGGTTGTGACAAGGTTTATGTAGGCCAGACAGAGCGGACGATCTCCAAAAGGATATCAGAACACTTTCGTGCCTGTAAACTTGGCCACCCTGACAAATCGGCAATCGCCGAGCACTTAATCGAAACCGGCCACTACTTTGGATTTGTCCCTGAGGTCCTAGGAAGACCCAAAACTCATAGAGCACGCCTGATTACGGAGGCAATTGAAATTCACAAAAATCCTATAAATATTAATAGAGACGACGGAGCTAAGCTCAATAGTTCTTGGTATCCGGTAATTGACGGTTACATTAAGGCTAAACGCAAAAAACATGTTAAAGTATATTGTAGCGCCAGCTCGTAGGAGTGGAGCTGGCGACACGGTATCGCTCCTAAGTAGATAAGTACAAACATCACCCCTAACTATTATACATCTGCCCTGATGATAGACACTGTAACGCTGTCCGAAACGTTGGAAGGAGGTAGCACAACACGGCATAATATCCCAAAAACTAATAACAAAAAATATTTTTTATCATTTATTTAAATATTTTATAGTTAGCAGTATAAATAGTTTAGATTCTTTGTTCGAAAATATTCTATTACTATTATACATAACTTTGATAATATAAATTTGAGTTATTTGTAAAGGTTTTATAAATGCATCAAGCGCATCACCCCATCCTGTTATACCGTACGTTTGGCTAATTACTTTGTTATGCTGTTTGATTTATGCACGTATTTCTGAAGTCAATAAACTATTAGCATGTACAAATGCACACCTTAACGTGTCTAAGGTAGATTATAAATTACAATGATTAAGTCATCGCCGCAATGGCACATTAATTAATTAGTGTTCGTGACAGTTTAGAAAAACAAATGGAGGTATTACTCACTCCGATGCAGTCACCGTGATAGAGAGTCAACACAAAAGAGGTTTGTTTTGGGGGTATCCGCGAGCTATTTTTGAAATGAAACTGCTTTGGCACCTTTGTGATTTGAAACTCGATGAAACGGAAACGAGTGACACTAAAAATAGACAATAGGATAGGATTACATCTATAGGATTTAGCCTGCTAGAAAATAAGATACAATGAAAAAGTACCTATGAAGCGTCGCGCTCCATCAAGCTGCGCGCATGGGCCGCTTTTGATTACGAGACCACTTTTCAAGGCTCCCATTGGTTGAGATTGTGTGGGGGAGGGGGGTGACACTACACCCGACGGGAGTTAAGGATAGGATATTGTCGCAAAAATATTGAATACGGTTTTATTTATATTTGGAACGTCCCGAAACGGGGAGAATTTTGTGCCTGACGGTCTTTTTATTGACGAAAAAGCAATGAAATACTCTAGCCACCCCCCCCCCATGCCCATGCTAACTACGCCACTGAAGGGGGGCTTGAAAATATATTTTTTTGGTTCGGGGAAGCTCGGCGAAATAAAGAAACAAGGAAACCCTGGTCTAGAAGATGGTAGACTTAAATGTATCTACCTGAGAATTAAATGTACCCGAGAGTACCAATTTTTATGGCCTATAATACTGCTTTATCACATTTTTCTTATTGGATTAACATCATTCGAAGCCTTACACATCAATCTGTCTATTATCGAGGGACGAATAACATTTGGGAAGATAAAAATATTCTAATCAATTCGTTGTACGTTTGTACCGCCCATCATAAAATTTTGTTTTTGCTTTTCCAAACACTTTCATTAATGAACGTATTATATTATAATTAAAATATATACAAGGATTAAATGTTAGAATTCCCAATAACACGTGTTCCCAATTATGTCCTCTGTGTGCAAACTGTATCGAAGTTTCTCTAATAAACGTCTGTGTTAATATCAAGTTACCTCCTGTATATTTTCTGGCTGTACAGAGGGCAAATAAAACAATATACGGGGCAAGTGCCCCCCCCCCCCCCTGACGGTATTTTTGTGTACTGTGGAGATTCCACCACAATACAGAAAACTGTCTTTATTAAACATTTAATTTTTCTATTGTTTTGACAATTTCATAAACCTTCCTATACATACTTGAACTTGTAGAAATAAACTTGAAGTATAATAATAATAATAATAATAATATATCTTTATTGAACAAAAAAAAATGAAGATTTATAACTACAAAAACAAAAAGTACATCATGGTATGGTACTTCAAGATTAATTCTAACAGTAATTGTTGATTTTTTTGCCCGTGCGCCCCTTGTGCCCCCCCCCCCCCCAGAAAAAAATCTTGGATCCGCCCTTCACAATATATGTACATTTTAATGCATCATCACGATCATTGGTCAAACGCATTGTACATATATATATATATTTTTTTTTTACATGAGCTCTACACAGGAGGCTCTGAGGATAATAATTTCCCTCGGGACCTATGTCATCTTTGATGATGCTGTGTAGAGGGTTTTTTAAGGAAAGGAAGGAGAGGAGAGTTCTGGGAATGAAAAGGGTTTAAGGGGTGGGTAGGATTCTGGGGTTCAGTGTGTCCTGGTCATCCGCCTCCAAGACCTAGACAAACCTCACCCCATGAACCCGGGCACCCTTGCTAAATCACCAAACGTAGCGAACCACTTGGGGTGACCTATGGCAGAGGTGTTGGTTATCCAATAAAGGTTCCCGGGGCGGCGGTACCAATTCCCGCCTCCCAAATTGAACCGGTGGATACAATCTTCTCGCCATAAGCTGTTATAATAGTTTGCCTAGTCTGTAGTTAGAAGTACAATTGTAGAAATATATTATAAATTTGTACATCGCCCTTGAGGTGGCTTTTCTTAAAAACGGCGCTATAAACATCATCCAAGTATCATTATTAATGACAGAAATGTTTTGATAAAGATATTAAGAGCGTTTAACCAGCCAGCGGACGAAAATCCACATTTCGTCGAAAGTTGTTCTTACGATCGTGCAGGGCGGTTACAATGAGAAAGATTAATTATTCCCCGTACCAGCTTTTTAAAATTATAACTCAATATCGAATTTATTTCAATCCAAATTAACTTTAATTTATACCTTCATCCAGAAATGCTGAAAGGCGTGATGATAAAACTATTAAAATAATGTACTTTTTGTAATTATTTTTTGATTATAAGTATTTATCATTTTTCAATAATGTCTAAATTTAATAAGAATGTTCAAAAAATCTGAAATATATTAGTCTGTAAGTGCGCAAATAAATACACAAATGGACCAATTTTCGTCAAGAAACACATGTACGTACATATTTTTTAATGATTTTATTGAAACTAAAATTAAAATTATAAAACATGCGTTTGAAAGATAATGTACTGATTTATTTTACTGCATGATTATATGATTTGAAATGGGTGTGGTATAATACAAAATCTTTTTTGAAAATTTAACAAATCTGCCAACGACCTATGTAATAACCTTATTATAGTAAAAATTAAAAAAATTTCTCAAAATTTATTGCATGCGAATGCTAGATAAAATAACAATCTTTCGAAATTCAATTATAATTTTTTGTGGAAAAGAGTCAATACGTCTAAAATCTGATTTGAAAATGACATATTTCTGGTTTTCTCTGGTAATGCCCTCTTAAGAGATAAATGGGCACTTAAATTTGAGGTAAAACGGTGGTTCCATGACAGTTGATCCGACGACAATTCAGTGTACTTATATACAATGTGCAGTCGGTTTAGGGAAAATACAGTATACCTAATACACAAAATATAACTAAGTGACTCCGAAGGGATGTGCAGAGAGGATGTACCACCGAATCACAAAAGTATAAAGCATAATATATTCAATTAAATGAAGACAATATAAGCGAAACTCAATCGAAAATCTGAAAACAGAAAAATCAGAAAAAGATATTGACACATCTGGGTCAATATCTTTTTCTGATTTTTCTGTTTTCAGATTTTCGATTGAGTTTCGCTTATATTGTCTTCATTTAATTAAATATTACAATTTGAGGTTTTACTCATAAAAGTTAAAATAAAAATAAAAACATAATATATTCATTCAAATGCATCAAGGAAAAATCTGCTTCTCTAAATACTGTGTATATCAGCGAATAAGTTAAAAAAAATCGACACTGTGTATAAATACGTTTGATATCCATACCAACTTATTGTTAAGGGTATTTTTGAAGTCAATTTTACGTTTGATATTGGTAAATAAAGCACAAAAAATTATTATTTCATAATAAAAACCATTTTGGAGGGCCAACTGTCAGGTCACCAAAAACGGTTAACAATACAATTATTACTTTTAATTGATAAACCAACGTTTTAAGACAAGATTTTTATGCATAGCACAAATGGTAACAATTATTATAAGCATAATTATCAGCCTGAAACACTGATCTACATTGAAAAAATCTTCCGAGAAAAGATACATGCCGCCAACAGGACTTGAACCCGTGTCCTTCTGATTGCCGGTCAGGTGCTCTACCACTGAGCTATGTCGGCTTATCTAATACTCGCCAAATAGTTCAATATACACTAGTGTTTCATCGTTTCTCGCTAGGTGGCGTCGAGACAAGAGAGATTTAGCACTAACAATGCCTCTCGCACAAAAATAAAGTTGGTTATTTTCAGGTGGAAAATGTAATAAGCAGTAATTGTTGAATGAAACACTAGTATATATTGAATTATTTGGCGGGTATTCGATAAGCCGACATAGCTCAGTGGTAGAGCACCTGACCGGCAATCAGAAGGACACGGGTTCAAGTCCTGTTGGCGGCATGTATCTTTTCTCGAAAGATTTTTTCAATGTAGATGAGTGTTTCAGGCTGATAGTTATTGCTTATAATAATTGTTAACAATATAATTTAGTGCGTATCCGGTTTGTAAAAAGACAACATGTGTGCAGTTTACAAGCGGTGGAAGTGAAATCTACAAAAAACTAAAGTAGACAAGAGTGGGGAAGCTACGAAGCACCGCACAAAGAGGAGACCGATTTTACCGGATATCTCATTATCTCGCAGGATAAATCCTAAATATGTACTTGTTTGTCTCTTTTTAGTGTCGCTATTTTTCGTTTTATCGAGTTTTCAGTTCAACATACATCCCAATTGCACAATCTTACCCAATTAATTCCACGCTTAGCTGCCATATAATATTATCAAGGTTGGCATCAAGGCTTAATTGTGGTATAATATTGTTAATAATAAAATATTGGACTCACTTCTTCAACAGACTTCTTCGAGTATTCGTTCATCGACAGGATCCAAAGCTGCAGCAGATCATTGACCACCACCAAATCACTGTACAACCAAGCCAGCAAGGAGTTGGTCCACCTTGTGGCAGCTTGGTCAGGTCCAGCACAAGTAGGGGGTGGATGATGATGTCCAGCAACGATCCCAGCAACACCCTTCTTTTGGATATCCGGCCCTGGAGACATACGAGAAAGCCGCTTTTTTAATGGCGGCGTTGCTGACACTAAACCAGAACTTTTCACAACGGGTTTCGCGGGAACCACAGCACTATTTTTCGTTTTTGAAACATCTTTAATAGAAGGATTGAGGTCATCAGTCGTTTTCAGCACCTTTTTGTCGTCTGTTTCGATTTTTTTCGCAGCTGTGGCATCCTCGGTTACGGGTTTGGCGTTTTTTCTTTCCTGGTATTTGCGGTAGCTAAACTTTATGAGCCAAGCGAGGGCCAGGGCAAATATAAGCCAAAAGAAGGCGAACATGACGAGGGTATCCATGGCTGCGTCGGCGTATGAGTAGTCAAAGCTGCAGATCAGATCATCGACAGCTTCTGCAAGATCTGCCATCACTTTCCATGGTTGGCCGAAATAGCTGTCAGTAGACGTCCGCTCATCTCGGCTGTGACCGGGAGACCGGCCCCCACCCATTTTTCAGGGAGAGGGAGAGGCTGGAGGTTATTAAAGTGTGGTTGTCTCTTTCTACCAGCGACTGCGGCGCTCCAGGCGAGCAGTGGGAGAAACGCACCACCTGGGGAGCAAAGAGAATCTTTATAAGTTGAGGTATTTTTGGAACAGCTTGAATTGTACTGGGATGCTAGGAAAAAAATTAAACACATCTAACAAACAAAATATTTTTTTAAATTCGAGATGTTGGGAGGTACATCTTTGATTAGTGAACACCACACAAGAGTTCCAACTGCTCCCAACCGTATGGAGTCAGCGAGACTATGTACTTTCAGCCTCACAACATACCCCAATTGGGGTATGTTGTGAGGCTGAAAGTAGTGGGGAATGGAATGATATGAGGAAGAGGAAGGTAGGGAAGTACCTGAATATTTAGAATAGTCTGGGGCGGCCCACTGGACGTATACCCCCTGGAATCGCACTCAGTATCTTCCTCGGAATTCGTTCATCAGACATTCTTAGTACACGCCCAAGCCACATATTTGTAAATATCATATTTAAAATTTTACAATTAAAAATATTATCTTCAACAAGTATTATATTCAATATAAAGGTGGCAATGGCGGAATTGGTAAACGCGCACGTCCCGGTTAGGCGAGTGGTTCTGTTATATTTTCGTTTAGATTATTATTGTTATCTTCTTCTTCAATGAAAGAAAGATTATTTAGACGAAATATGTGAGGCATTTAACAATTTGCACACTTTTTGACCACCGTACACAGAATTGCTATTAATTTAAGAACACAGCGCGATATATTTCTATGCGTTCGGTCTTGAAGCAAACCACCGCGCAACTTCCCAAAATACCCTAGCTCGGATTTGAACCCACACAACCAAAACCTAAAGCTGTGTGCGCAACATAAAAAAAGAATACTCGGTATAATGTTGGTATGTAGGTAGGTACCTATTTATAATTATTATGATTTTCTGTCATCGAATTGTCTTGATTTGTGCATTCGTGTCAACAATTTGGATAGCGGGTATGGGAACCATTTATTGGCAAACCAACACCTCTGCCATAGGTCACAACTATGTTTGGTGACTTAACAGGGGTGCCCGGGTTCATGGGGTGAGGTTTGTCTGGGCGTCTGTCCACCAGCTTCATGGCAGGCCGGATCGAGAGATAATGGTAGAGGGAGTCCCTTTGACTTCTCCAGCCGTACCGTCTCTAATATCGCCTTGCACCGCACGGTAGGAATCTGGGGGACACACTTACCCCCAGATTCCTACCCACCCCTTATATCTTTTTCCTTCCCAGAACTTTCTCTCCTTCTATTCCTAAAAAGACTCTCCACCAGATAGTAGGATTTTTTACAATTTTAATGAGAAAAATGACATTTTTTGCATTGGACTATTTTTTATTTATTAGCACAAACAAATTTTATCCAAAACTCTTGACAAGAAACCTCCTGTTTTTGGTGTCTTAAAAATGTATTTTCATGGAAATCGATCATTTCCATCTGGAGAGCAGCTTTATTACTACCGAAAATGTTTGCAGCTTCATTGCTCCATTCATCACCAGGATGCAGAGAGTAAATGCTACTGAGGATGTCGACGACATTCTCAATTTTCATAAAATCTGTAAATCTATTTTCAAATTCTGACTTAAGATCCTTAAGAGGGCATTACCAGAGAAAACTAGAAATATGTCATTTTCAAATCAGATTTCAGACGTATTGACTCTTTTCCACAAAAAATTATAAATGGATTTCGAAAGATTGTTCTTTTATCTAGCATTCGCATGTAATAAATTTTTTAGATTTTTTTAAAATTTTTAGTATGATAAGGTCGTTGGCAGATTTGTTAAATTTTCAAAAAAGATTTTGTATTATACCACACCCATTTCAAATAATATAATCATGCAGTAAAATAAATCAATACATTATCTAGCAAACGCATGTTTTAGAATTTTAATTTTAGTTTCAATAAAATCATTAAAAAATATGTACGTACATGTGTTTCTTGACGAAAATTGGTCCACTTGTGTATTTATTTGCGCACTTACAAACTAATATATTTCAGATTTTTTTAACATTCTTATTAAATTTAGACATTATTGAAAAATGATAAATACTTATAATCAAAAAATAACTACATAAAGTACATTATTTTAATAGTTTTATCATCAAGCCTTTCATCATTTTTGGATGAAGGTATAAATTAAAGCTAATTTGGATTGAAATAAATTCGATTTTGAGTTATAATTTTAAAAAGCTGGTACGGAGAATAATTAATCTTTCTCATTGTAACCGCCCTGCATGATCGTAAGAACAACTTTCGACGAAATGTGGATTTTCGTCCGCTGGCTGGTTAAACGCTCTTAAGAACGTCTCGTATTGGCCGACGTCAAAGCTCGGTGTCGCTCCTGTTTTCTTTTTATTTATTTTTTTATTAGGAAAGTGCAGGCATTCATTATCAATATCGATGTTGAAAAGATCGAGTAGTATCATAATGCTTTTTTTTTCCGAGGTGCAGAGAATTCAATCTCTATTTCTCGAGAACTGAGGGCGTAAATGTACCTGGGAGATGGTTTTTTGTACCCGAAGTGTGGGCTGCCTATAGCAACTTATAGGGCTTTAAAACTTAAGAGATGGAGCCACTTCGGTCGGCGTCTCGCAAACGGACTTGCCCCTGACTAGCATAAATACCACGTTTTAATGAGCTTTCTATTACGTTCCGCGGCGATGACGCCACTGCTTGTCACGATTATTTTGTACTGGTGAAAGTTAACCATTGTAATTTTTATTTATTTTATTTTGTTTTTTCTTAAATTCTTACCATTGTGATTTCTAATTTTAGATTTCATTAAGAGATGGAGCCACTTCCGTCGGCGTCTCGCAAACGGACATGCCCCTGGCTAGCATAAATACCACGTTTTAATGAACTTTCTATTCCGTTCCGCGGCGATGACGCCACTGCTTGTCACGATTATTTTGTACTGGTGAAAGTTAGTGGTGCTGGCGGCACGGTATCGCTTCGAAGTAAATAAGCACACACTTCACGACTAAAAAATACACATCTACCGGATCTGCCGGATCTGCCCTGATGATGGACACTGCAACGATGTCCGAAACGTTGGCTAAAGAAGGAGGTAGCGCAACACGGCATAACACCCCAAAAACAAATAACGAAAAGGCTTTAAAACTATTTTTTTGTATTATTTTTTTTGTTCTTGCCAGTAGGTATTTTTGTATGTATTTTTTTTTTGTATTTGCCTGTAGGTATTTTTGATAATTGTATGTATTTTTTTGATTTGTGTTGATATTTGATTTGTAGTACTACATATTTTGTAATTTTGGTTGCATTTTGTGTTTTTTTATTTGAGTCCACGCTTCAAGGGGGGAAGGTAATGGAGATGGGATAGGGGAAGGTCGGATTTTCGTCGGGTCTTAGACGCCCGAGACAAGCTGTACTGGGGTTTGGGTGTATAGGAAGTTTTGTAAAGAGAGATTTGGCCAATTCTACCATATGTTTTTTCAGGGGTGGGACATTTGTATCGGAGTTAATGATTGAGTTCCGGACAAACCAGGGACTTTTTGTAAATTTTCTATGTGTGACATTTTGGTACGATTCGAGTCGTTTGGTATTACCTGTAGCCCAGATGGGCGATGCGTATGTGATGGTGGGTCGAATTTGTGATTTGTAAATGAGCAGTTTGTTTTGAATTGAGGTCTTTGAATTTGAATGAAGTAAGGAGTGTAAAGAGCCGGATATTTTCTTTGCTTTTGGTCAGTGTGTTTTTAATGTGTGGTTTCCAAGTAAGTCGTTTGTCAAGTGTAACTCCAAGATATTTGGCGGTGTTTTGCCACGGTTATGACCTGGTCGTACATTTTTATTTCCTCTCTGGGCGCACTGTCTCCCTTTTTGCGGGAGAAAAATACGGCTACGCTTTTTGAGGGATTCACGCCTATACGCGACAGGTCATACCAGTCTTGGAGTTTATTTATGTTGATCTGAAGTCGATGGGTTCTTGGAAGAACTGTATCTCACCATAACGGTGGTATCGTCTGCATAGAGCAGTAAGTGAGTTTTTGTCAACTGAGAGGGGAATGTCGGAAAAGCTTTTTACTTCTGTCAGGAGATTCGATACATCATTTGCCTTGAAGTTTAAGGTTCAGATTATTCAGGCGGAAGCAAAGACAAAGCGCAGGAAAAATTATCAAATTACGTATTCAAGTTACATGTGTAAAATATCTGCCATTGTTAACACAAGGTCCGCACAAAATAGGTCGGAGATTCGGATCCGGACCGCGGTCCGCCATTTGGAGACCCCTGTCATATATCATCGCCTCAGACACTTCACTATGTGGCTAGGCACATCATGATCTGTTTGATTTTACGATCGGTCTAGGACATATGTACCATCCAGAGCAAGAATAAGAAACATTTCAACAAACAACTACAACAAAGTTAGACGCCGCAATTCATAACTTTGAAATCTTTGGGACAGACGATTGAACTTCTTTTAAGTTTTTTAAATATGTTATGAGGCGGGGAGGGGAGGGGAAGGAGATGGGGAAGAGGAAGGTGGGGAAGTACCTGGCTATTCAGATCTGGTCACTAAACACGGCTACCGCCATTTAAAGCAACAACGTTTCAATTCTGATTGGTGATCTTACACCAGGGCGATACTGAGAGTATTTTCCACTCTGGAACGTGCCGCAAATATACTAAACATTATTTTTAATGAATTAATTGTGAATAACAAAAATTAATTGTGAGTAACAAAAATTTTTCATATAAAATTTATTTTCCCACGCGCGCCGGGATGCGTATTTCCAAAACCTATACCAATGTAATGTCCGTCTGAGCAGTTGTGGTGTCGATCCAAATCAGATGCGGACTTACATGTGTGTAGACGAAGTATTATGGTGGGTAGTACTCAAATGAAGAGAGTAACGGTATAGTGTACAGGTATTTATTATGGAGCTGCCTTACGCAAAAGAGGACGAATCTAGCACGCATCGCCTTATATAGATTCGCGCAAGCATGCTATCTCGCTTGCACTCATACAATTCACACAGACATTACAGTCGCGGTAGCGACAATTTACATTTTAAATATACCTATATATTGGTTATTTTTTATCACATTGCAAAAACAAAAATTATTCTAAAATCTAGATAAAATAAACTTTCTGAAGTGTATATTATAAATTAATGATTTTATTTCTAAATATTTAAATTTTGATATTGAAAATGTAAAGCGACTGAACCGGTATAGGTTTTGGAAATACGCCGCCGGGATTCGATCCCGCGACCTTCGGATTGCGAGTCAAGAGCCTTACGCCGGCCGTCAAAATTGTTTCGTGTTTTCAGGGTTAATATTATCCTAATGATACCTATCCTACGATAGGAAACAGAAATTAAAGAAGAAGAAGAAAAATGGCTGCAAACAACGACCAATCATCTCATACTCACCACCCATACAAACTTACAAACGCCAGGCGACGTTGTTCCTGTAACATGTAATTTAGTTTAAATCGATTGCGCCTGTTTTCTGCAGCCCGCATAGCTTATATGCTAAGCAGGTTGCGGATATTTACTTTCCAGGCGCCAGCTTGGCACGAAGTTAGGGATAAAACCTATAAAGGAACCGAGGAAAACTGTGCCGCATTTTTGTAGGGGCTGCAGTAGATTTATAAATCCTTGTTACCAGGCTAAAATACTAATAAAGAGACTACTAGAAGGGTACTTATTGAATAATGCTTGGCTTCATTCTCCGTAATGCGGAGACTATCAAAATATTTCAAAAATAAAAGTCTTATATTCTTCTCTTGTTTGAAGTCAAGTTGAATATAATTCTCTTATTTGGTCTCCTCACTTTAAAATCCACTCCGATTCTATTGAAAAAAATCAGCATTAATTTCAGAGATGTATTAACAAAAAACAGAGTGTGCAATTCACACGTGGTAGAAGTGAAACCTTCAGAAAACGAATGTAGACAAGAGTGGGGAGGCTACGAAGTACCGCACAAAGAGGAGAGCGATAGGCTATGAAGCACTGCACAAAGAGGAGACCGATTATTCTATCTCACCCTCTCGCTAAATCCCATAGATTTTTTTTTACATGAATACCGCACAAGAGTCCCAACTGCTCCCGATTGAGCCAGTGGGACTATGGCATCCCCAATTGGGGTATGTTGTGAGGCTGAAGGTAGTGGGGAGGGGAAGGATTTCAAGTTATGCTTCACAATATTAAGTTGAATTATTTGGGCCCGTACATATGCAATATGATTATGAATAAATTGTTTTGTACATAAACAAACTCAAATCTTTCAAGTAAGACTACCAAATTTTTTGTTTATAGTAGTTAATACCTAACAAGAGTCTCAGTTGCTCCCGTCTGGAGCCAGTGAGACTATGGCATCCCCAATTGAAGTATGTTGTAAGGCTGAAGGTAGTGAGGAGGGGGAGGAGATGGGGAAGAGGAAGATGAGGAAGTACCTGGCTATTCAGATCTGGTCACCAAACACGGCTAAAGCCATTTCAAGCAACGTTTCAATTCTGAATGGTGGTCTTACACCAGGGCGAAACTGAGAGTATCTTCCACTCTGGAACGTGCCGCAAATATACTATATATTATTTTAAAGGAATAAATTATGAAATAACACAAATTAATTAAATAAAATTTATTTGCCACGCCGGGATTCGATCCCGCGACCTTCGGAGTGCTAGTCAAGAGCCTTACCGCTGGACTACGCCGGCCGTCGTAGGCCGCCATAGATAATAATAATAATAATAAAAGATTTTTTAAATATTTATATTGAGGGATCAGTAGGATTTATAGGTCCAATTAGGGGTTCCACAGAGCCGAACCCTCCGATATGAAAATATCTGGAGTCGGTGAATTATTTTCCCATTTGGACTCTGGTAGGTTGACATGTTGTTCTTGTATTGTTTTGTATTTATAATACTATAGTGCAATTGCATAGCGTGGATTGACTAGATGATCATTTAGGGAAGTGTGTGAAAGGGTTTAGTTTTTCCTGTGGGGAAAATTTAACCCGGACATTTAAATCTGGTGCGGATTCAGTTTTTTTTTAATCTTTATTGAACAAAAATTTAAATATTTATAACTACAAAAAAAGTACACAATAGTTTAAAAGTTCCATAAGTACAAAAGTTAATAACCTTTGTTAGTCCAGTAAAGGAAGGAGTTGTAGAGTGCGTGAGCAGGAACCTAAGCGATTCTTTCGGGACTTGTTTAGGGTGCTTAGGGTGTGAACATACTAAAAGTCCTGACGTCTAGGTGGTGAGCTAGGGGGGAGGGGGGGGGGGGGGGGGGGGAGGTCTCGATTTTTGGGTTTCCGTTTATATCTTTTTTAGAAAAACTTTTTTAGAATAAGTAAAAGCTCGTAAAATTATCTACAACTTTTATTCTATACGTAATTTTGGAAATCCCAGCCGTTTTTGAGTTATACGAAAAGTTGTGGATAATTTTATGAGCTTTTACTTATTCTAAAAAAGTTTTCCTCTGCGAAGCACCGTTTTTGAGATATAAACGGAAACCCGAAAATCGGGACCTCCCCCCCCCCCCCCTCCCCCCCTGGCTCACCACCTAGACGTCAGGACTTTTAGTATGTTCACACCCTAAGCACCCTAAACAAGTCCTGAAAGAATCGCTTAGGTTCCTGCTCACGCACTCTACACCTCCTTTTGGACCATTCGTTTACTGGACTATATGGAATGTGTGGGATTGCACTATTCTCCCCACATACCGGAATAAACATTTATTTATTTATTTTTATTATTTAATAACGGAAAACGATATACATATAAACAGTAGGTACTTAAAGAATAGAGATTTATAATTATAAACTTAGGTTTCTCGTAACCTGCCTCACTAGGCTAGCCTGTGTTGAGGCAGTAATTTTACGTCAATTTATAATACTGTGAACATACCTACAATATTAGAATATAATCACACAATAGATTGGTTGCATTAATAATAACAATAACATTGGTACAATAATAACAGCATTGGTTCATTACTAATTTCGAATTTGGGTGAGTTCACCGGTAAATGCTCTATCATGTTTGTGTTTGTCTCTTTTTAGTGTCGCTATTTTTCGTTTTATCGAGTTTCAAATCACAACGGTGCTACTTCAAAACGGAATGAAAATTATTTAGGTACGAGATTTGCGTTTTGTTTTATCTATTTCATATAGATAAGCTGAAACAAACACCCTTTAAATCCTGTGCAAAGAATGTATTTAATATGTTTAACTAAATTAATGAAAATATATTATCTGTGTGTATAAGGCTTTTGATATCGCGGTTTGAATATTGCTATGGGTATTGAAAAAATGGATTTATTATGTTGACTTCAGTCTGAATCTCAAGCATTACAGGGTGGTATATATATGCTTAATTGAAGACCCAAAACGCATCCATTACGCCTAATTAGGGAGATTTTTAAAATAAATAAATAAAACATTAATATTAACAGAAACGACGTGGTATAAAATGCATCCGAAAATTAAAAACTGTTTTGATAAGGTGATGAAATAAGCTTTCAAATTTTATAATACGAATTAAACATGTAATTTTTTTCATTAAAACATAAAAATGTTTTAAAAATGGCTTACCTTATGTTTCTTTCTGGTGACCGGACAACTCAGAATGAAACCAAATCAGAAGCACCTCAGAAAGGTCATTTAGAGTGATGAAAAAAATATATTAAAAATTGGTTAAATAGATTAAGTTAGGTTATGGTTACCGCCTATCAATTTTTTTTTCAAAGTTTTTAATGACATTTCTGAGGTGTTTCTGAGTTGGTTTCATTCTGAATTGGCATGGAACCGTTTTTTCTAACTAAAATTACTGATAACGAAAAATAAATAAACACACATACATATTTCATTAGCCAAATGTATAATAAACGATACTGTCACCTCACTTTTTTGTGGTTCATTTAAAAATATTTATTAAAAAATTTCCAAAGTATAATAATTTTTTTTCAAATTGCGATCCGAAACTTTGGTTTCATAAAGGTGTTGTGCATTTTACTTCTTTCATGGTTAACTTTTAGATTTTTTTAAATATAAATCGTGGTGTTTTCTCTTTCTAACACTGTTTATATCATAGTCTCACTATGCTAGTAAGAGAGACACAACGATTTCTATGAGACTTATGTCAGTTTTTTCCGAAAAGAGAACAAATTAGCCTGAGAGGTTAATTGAAGACCTAAAACGCATCGAGCACGTCTAATTACGAAGGCAATTGAAAAAAAAAACAGAGCGTGCAATTTACATGCAGTAAACGTGAAACCTTCAGAAAACTAAAGTAGATAACAGTGGGAGACTACGAAGCACTGCACAAACAGTAGACCGATTATACTGTCTCATTCTCTCGCAGGCTAAATCCTTTAGATGTATGTGTTTGTCTCTTTTTAGTGTCGCTTTTTCGTTTCATCGAGTTCCAAATCACAACGGTGCTAAAGAAGTTTTCACTTAAGAATAAGCCATTAATATTAACAGAAACGACGGGATTTAACTTAATAGTTGTTAATATATAGTATTTAACGGCTACACCAAAACTAAATGCCAAAAACCACATTAATTTATTAACAATTAAATATACCTCTACAAACAAAAACACACACTTCACCACAGTCAACACATCTGCCCTGATGATGGACACTGTAAGACTGTATGAAAAGTTGGAACATGGACATTGGAGGGTCTAGAGTGGTTCAAATAAATGTAGCTTCGTTAAAAAAAGAGTCTTGACGTGTGCGGTGAAAGAGGAAACCATATGTTTCCTTATAGAAATGGGATAGTGGTGGGGTCCCCTCCAAAGTACGAAACGTTGGCTAAAGAAGGAGAAAGCACAACACGGCATAACAACCTAAAAATTAATCTCGATAATGGCATCAGCCGTGTTTGGTGACCAGGTCTGATTGACCAGCATAGCTTCAAAATCTTTTAGAAAACTTCAAAAACTCGCATCAATATCTCAAAATTAATTAATCATCAAACTTGTTATGTAGATTGTAGAGTATAAAAGTTTCGTCTGAACTTTTAATCGAATATTTTCGGAATGTAAATATTTAGACCGATTGTTGAAATAATTTATCTTTCAAAAATGTTATCTGCTTTTCGTCCATCGCTTGTTCTACGTGAAATAACACCACCGAACAGATGTTCTCTAGACGTGTAATCTAAACCGATTTAAAAGAAAACCGATGTCGCCAGTTTTAGTAGGAGATTTAGAATTCTAGGCCTAAAACAAACCAACGAAAATTTGTTTTTTTTTCAAAAATGTTTCAATTTGTGATACTTAAAAGAATTCATAATCTACTGTTTCATATTTTCGTTATTTGTTTTTGGGGTGTTATGCCGTGTTGCGCAACCTCCTTTAGCCAACATTTCGGACATCTGCCTGATCTGACCTGATGATGGGACACTGCAACGCTGTCCGAAACGTTGGCTAAAGTTAGGAGGTAGCGCAACACGGCATAACACTCCAAAAACAAATAATGAAAATTTGGCCATGAAAATCTAAAAACGTATCTACTCTTTCATAGATGGCGCGCGTATAATTATTTTACGGAAAAACGCTTTTTACGAGTTAAACGGCGAACGCACTAAGCTATAAAATATAAAAGATCATTTAGCTTGGCCTAATAATCTTATCGCTCGCCATATATACCCATTAGGAATGTACGGCGAGCGATGTGCTGAAATACGTCAAGCCAAATGATCTCTTATATTTTATAGCTAAGTCTGTCGGTCTCATTATGCTTTAAAATATAAATAGTTTTGTCCATAAACAAACTCAAATCCTAAAGAAAGGCTAACAAATACAATGTTGGTTTGAATCATCGATATAATATTTTGTATTTGTTTATTGACAAATTGAAGATGTCCACTGACTTGGTATAATTATTTCCCTCCATTAGTACTCTGGGCAAAGAGCAATACATAATATGGTAGTTAGTCCAGGAATTTCTGCACTGTAATAAATCCCGTATTCTAGTATTAGGTAGTGGAATCCGAAAACTAATGAATGCAAGCAATTCTGGACTATAACTACTTACATCATTTAAATTTTTTTTATAAAGATACCAAGTCGGTGAAAATTCTTCTGTCTGACAACTTTAACATATTCATATAAAAATCTAGTCTCCTTCAACGGAAGTAATTTTAAGTGACTAGCTCAGATATGGGGGCTCCATCGAAGCCAGAGTAAAGTTAGCCTCTCAAAAGCTGGACGTACTGTACAGGGCCCGCAGATACTGCAGGCAGTACACAACTGCTAACCCTGTAGAAACCGCAAGTGCGCCCCACTTTTGAATTTGGTAGCCATCTCTGGTCTGGAGGTCCAAAAAACCATTGACTCTGTGCAGAAATGGGCGGTTTGTTTCATAGATTCCCTTTTTTTTTACATGGTTACCGCACAAGAGTCCCAACTGCTCCCGTATGGAGCCAGTGGGACTATGGCATCCCTAATTGGGGTATCTTGTGAGGCTGAAGGCAGTGGGAGGGGAAGGAGATAGGGAAGAGGAAGGTGGGGAAAAATCTGGCTATTTACATCTGGTCACCAAACTTGGCAGAAGCCATTTCAAGCAACGTTTCAATTCTGAATGGTGGTCTTACACCAGGGCGATAATATGAGTATCTTCCACTCTGGAACGTGCCGCAAATATACTACCTACATATTATTTTATAATGAATAAATTGCGAAATACACAAATTAATCAAATAAAATTTATTTGCCACGCCGGGATTCGATCCCTTAACTTAACAAACGGATTGCAATCTTTAGAGCACAGGGTTCAGGTGGGAATGCTGTCCTTGTTCTACCGGTATTGCAATGGAAGATGCTCCGAGGAACTAGTGTCATTGATCCCCTTGGCACCGGTGCATAGTCGGGAAACACGTCAAACACGCACCCAACATTTTTTTAAATTTTATTAAAAAGAAAGACAAACAACATTCCCGGGTTACGAATAACCCAACAATGTTTGAAAATCTCCTACTACCACCACAGAAAGCCGAAAATGTTGCTTGTGTTGTGATGGAAGACTTGGAGTAGAGGAATCGAACACGCGACGCTCGGGTGGGACCCAAACGCTATGCCCACTCAACCACTGCCCAGTCTATATGTTTATTTGTAAACGGTTGATATTAGTCACATGAGAACGGGTCGTTTCTACGACTCGTTTTTGAGTTCAACAGCTTGGCTGTGGAACGATTGGCCGGCCTCTGTGTTTTTTTATCTCCTACAACATGGATCTCTTCAAGACCCATGTTCACTCCTTCCTATCGTCACAAAGACCCTCCACACAGCATCTTCAAAGATTACATAGACCATGAGGGAAATTATTTTCCTCAGGGCTTCCTGTGTGGAGTTATTGTAAATAAAAAATATATATATACTAGCTGACCCGGCAACGCGTTGCTGTGGCTAATAAAACACAACGTGATCTACTGGATGGTTATCCAACCTTTATAACCACTGCCGCCTTTGAGTTTATCGCAAAGAGACAGACAGATGCCGCGGAGGACTTTAATTTATAATACGTAGAGATGGTGTGAAAGATTATAATAATGTGCATGAAATGCTTGAGGTAACTAACGTATTTAAGTTAATAAGGATTAATACTGTATCCGTCTAAATAACTTTTCAATTACCGCAATATACGTGACCATTTTTTTAGAAGATAGAATGGGTATAGTAAGCTATTCTTAAAAGATAGATATATGCTTTAACGGACTTTTTTGTAGACCTATAAAAGAGGAATATCCCACTATGCATTGTTTTGTTATATCCCAAAAGTATTAGGCAGCGTTTTCGATGAAAGCTACCAGGCGGCTTGACTTTTCCGACACTTCTAACAATTATCGTTATGTTTCAACTAATTTACACAAATCCTTGACAAATTACATACTTAAACCTTCCTCACGAAACACTCTATCTATTGGTGAAAACCGGATGAATATCCGTTCAGTAGTTTTCGAGGATATCGCGAACAGACAGACAGACGACGCGAAGGACTTTAATTTATAATATGTAGAGAAGATAATTTAAAAGAGTGTTGTAGTTCAACATAATGACTGGAATACCCGTTTTAAAATTTATAAAACGTAAGAATTTATTTTGTATTCTTTCAGTAGGTTGCACATGAATATTATAATGCGGGTTCCAGACGAGAGAATTGAATTCAAGTTGAATGTTACCAATATTATGGAAGTCGTGGATTCTATTCCAGTTGTTTCAAAGGCCAATATTTTCTGTTTGTGGTGGTATCGTTCTTAAAATCAATATTTTGACCGTTCAATTATTCAGGTTTAATATATTAATCTAATATGCAGAATATTGTAATGAGGGAGAGTTGTTTCACAGAATTTTAACAATTCATCAAAGTTCAAAGTTAATTTTGAAGTGTGTGAAAGTTGTCATTATTTCAGTTCTAACAAACTACCGGCCCATCATTTAATAAAAATCAGAGTGTGCAATTCACACGCGGTAGAAGTGAAACCTTCAGAAACTAAAGTAGGCAAGAGTGGAGAGGCTACGAAGCACCGCAGAAAGAGGAGACCGATTATACTACCTCATTATATTGCAGGCTAAATCCTATAGATGTACGTGTTTGTCTCTTTTAAAAGAATTATTAATTATCTAATAAAATCATTTTAAAAGAACTTGACAATTAATTTGAAAATCGATGAATAGTCAAATTCTGAGAAACAACCCTTCCTAACTATCTGAAGTCTCCGGCGTTGCCCTGGCTTAGCGCAGAGTTTTTAGAAAACAGTAGACAGTAATAAAATTTATTAGGAATATTTAATATTCTTCTTATTTTGGAACGTCAATTGTGCAAAATTTCGTCAAGAAGTATCAAAATGGGGTATTTCCACAAACGAGGAATTCTGTTGAAAATGTACGGAATATTTAAAGATTATTTTTCTGATTTTAATAATCCTACTAAAAATGTTTGATTTTTATGTTTTCATTCAATATTATTGATTTTAAAAACGATCTAAAACTGATCAAATCAAAACGGCCCATGGTTGGGAAATGGGTTTGTGACGTCACAAGTGTCGCTCAGCTGAACTAGCATAAATAAACACTGTCAGTGACGTCACACGATAGCCACGCCCCAAAATATCGTTTTAGCGGTAATTCCAAAACTGGAAACTTTAACTCGCTGTAGAAAATTTATTCGTCAACATAAAAATAAAATAAAAATGCTATAATCATTGTAATTTTTTGCTTAATTTTTTTAAGCAATAAAAAAAAACACGTGGAAATACCCCATTCTGCTGGGTGGGGGGGAGAAGATGGCTGTTTTCCGAAATCTCATGTACACTGTGACCTTCCGCCTGTTTTGAAATTCGAGTTTTTAAAATTTTATCAATCTCCGAATAAAACTGAAGATTTGTTTAAAAAACAGAGACCCACGCCGGAACACACTTCTTCTATGCATACAGATATACTCTTAAATCACGGACATATGAATATACATGGACCTGCCCTAAGTGATAAAAACGTATTATTTCCCCCTCCACATGGCGCCGGCTGAAGCTCCTCCTTGGAACCGGCTCGCTCCATGGGGAGGGGATAGAGCCTCGCTTGAATCTAAAATGTGTGACGTCATCATTCTTGCCGTGAACAGCTAGAAGGTAACATCCATACATTTAACGAAATACAACGCCAAAACGGTAGCGTATTCTATACAATATATCTACATATCAATGTGCACATAGCGAATGTGGGCGGTTCTCCAGTGTGCTCGTCGCTGGTTACAGGGGTAAGTAAATTATGAAACATTTGTAATAGTGTTTTAACTAAACACGGCAACAAAATATTGCTATGTGTATTGGGGCGAGTCTTTTTGGTGCGAGCATTTGGCCTTAGCAAATATGTTATTATCGTGGCAAGCAATTCGCGCTCCCACGTAAAAAGGTCTATTCATTCAAAGCAGATTTTGCTTTTAAGAACTAAATGGTGATATTGTAATGCGAGATGCCTATTTACTGTCAGATTGATTGTATAACGAATCACAGTCATCTTTCCCCTCTTCGCCCTCCATGGTTTGGTTTGACCCCTCACCTGTAACTGCTTGTCTAGTCATTTGGATGTCTATGTCTTAAATAGAGTCCCAAATGCTGACTACCGACTTTTTTACATTAGCACCACACAGGAGGCTACGAGGAAAAAAATTCCCTCAGAAATGCTGTTCGGAAGGTCTTTTTAGAGAAAGGAAGCAGGGGAAATTCTGGAAAGGAAAAAGGTTTGAGAGGTGGTAGGAATCTGGATCAGTGTGCAAAGGAGTGACAGAGTGTTAATCCAACCCTCCCGCAGCGTTGCAAGGCGGTAGGTTGAGAGAGTCAAGCTTAAATCAGAGGTCTAGGTTAAGACCCACTCAACAAGTCTCTCCCGATCCGGCCCAAGCTGTAGATGGGCAAACGCATTCACCGCCAACACCTAGACAAACGTCACCCCATGAACCCGGGTTCCCCTTCTCATTGAACTTAGCAAAAAAAACCACTTCGGATGATCTATCGCAGGGGTGTTTGTTACCCAATAAATGGTTCCCGGGGCGGGGGTACCCGCTTCCCAAATTAGAGCCAGTGAGACTGTGACATCTGTAAATGGAGTATGTTGTGAGGCTGATGGTCACGGGGAAGTACCTGGCTATTTGGATCTGATCATCAAACACGGCTAAACCCACGGACATATGAATATACATGGACCTGCCCTAAATGATAAAAACGTATTATTTCCCCCTCCACATGGCGCCGGCTGAAGCTCCTCCTTGGAACCGGCTCGCTCCATGGGGAGGGGATAGAGCCTCGCTTGAATCTAAAATGTGTGACGTCATCATTCTTGCCGTGAACAGCTAGAAGGTAACATCCATACATTTAACGAAATACAACGCCAAAACGGTAGCGTATTCTATACAATATATCTACATATCAATGTGCACATAGCGAATGTGGGCGGTTCTCCAGTGTGCTCGTCGCTGGTTACAGGGGTAAGTAAATTATGAAACATTTGTAATAGTGTTTTAACTAAACACGGCAACAAAATATTGCTATGTGTATTGGGGCGAGTCTTTTTGGGGCGAGCATTTGGCCTTAGCAAATATGTTATTATCGTGGCAAGCAATTCGCGCTCCCATGTAAAAAGGTCTATTCATTCAAAGTAGATTTTGCTTTTAAGAATTAAATGGTGATATTGTAATGCGAGATGCCTATTTACTGTCAGATTGATTGTATAACGAATCACAGTCATCTTTCCCCTCTTCGCCCTCCATGGTTTGGTTTGACCCCTCACCTGTAACTACTTGTCTAGTCATTTGGATGTCTATGGCTAAACCCATGTTTTATATAAGTTCCACACAGGATGCCTTACAGGTAGAAAAACATAGCTGGTTCTGTCTAGTCTGGCTAGTGCTACTAGCCTACTAGGTTACTAGCAATAGCTGGCTATCCTGGCTTGAAATACTAGCCTCATGTGCACCGGGCGTAACACGGAGGCCGTTATAAAAACATTGCTTTAAAAGGTGTGTTCAATTAAATTATTTAAATGATAATTACAGGTAGTACGGTATAATAAATTAAAAGTTTAGATTTCGTCAGGAACAGTTTCAAGCATAACATATGTATAACCAAATACGGTGAAATTCTGCAATATGTTTATTATATCAAAGAAAATTAGATACATGCATAAATCTAAATTCACACGTGATTTTTTTTTAATAATACGCTTATATTATAACTGTAGAGGACGCTGTGTAAAATGGTGTCCGGACAACTCGATAACTTCCCCATCTCCTTCTCATCTCCACTATCTTCATCATCAACTATGGAATCCACAATATAATATTTACATTAAAATCATTGAAGCCATGTAACTTCCTTTTTTAAACGACTTCAAAAAGGAGGAGGTTCTTTTTTTATGTTTGTTACCACAGAACTTTTGACTGGGTGAACCGATATTGATGATTCTTTTTTTATTTGAAAGCTCGTGCTTCCCGTGTGGTCCCATTTTAATTTGGTCCAGTTCGGACAATGGCGTCCATGAGAAAACCATAAGTCTTAAATTTGCATTAAGTATGTGCGCGACAAATGGACGAATAACTCAATATCACGCCAACCGATTTCGATGATTCTTTTTATTGGAAAGGATGTACTTCAAGGGTAGTTTGATGAGAGTTTGGTCAAGTTCTGATTATGGGATCCACGACAAAGTAACGGAACTTTCCAATTCTTAAGAGCAAATTAACGATACTCGTCCGAATCTTAATCGAATTAGTTAGTGTACTTCAGATTCACTAAAAATATAAAATATACAAAAATTTTAATAAAACAAAAAAACTACTTAAAAAAATGCATTGAAAAGTAAAAAAAATAATTTCGTATTCTTCTACAACTTAATAATCAACTTACTTTTTCTACTCATCAATATGTAGGTACGATTGTTATTTTTGGAGTCGGTGTCAGCCAAGGTACCCGGCCCGGCGTGTTCACTTGACAGCTCCCCTCCCGCCGCTCTCGCCTCTCATCTCGTCAAGTCGCGTGTGACACAAGCACATCTCACCTATAACCATGTATGTAGTTACAAACTTACCTTGGCTGACACCGACTCCAAAAATAACAATCGTACCTACATATTGATGAGTAGAAAAAGTAAGTTGATTACTAAGTTGTAGAAGAATACGAAATTATTTTTTTACTTTTTAGTGCATTTTAAGTCGTGTTTTTGTTTTGTTAAATTTTTTGTTTTTTTAAATGCGCGCCATTCAGTCGGTTGATGTCGTAGCGGAGCGTTAGTGATCTCGTTCGAGAGGCGGAACTTTAAAGTTTTATCCCGACACAGTTTAGTTGCCATCATGCGTTGGAACAGTGAGGAACGTACGTTTGCCGATGAGGCGTACTTTTTGAACGGATGTTCTGTGATCGCAACCCAGCGCGCCTTTCGAAATCGCTTTAATTTAGCCTCTGTCCCGGACTGGAAATCAATTGTTATATGGGTCACTACATTCAGACAAACTGCAAGTGCGACAAGAAGAAGTACTGGAGTCCCTTGTCCCATTAAATCACCGAGCATTGATGGCTGTTTTGAGGGAACACTTCCCATAGCACCTCATCTCAATTAGGGGCGATTTAGAGTGGCCGACCCGCTCTTCCGATTTGTCCCCTTGTGATTTTTTAAATATTCAATGAAGCTCTGCAAGAGGCTACTCAAGGACTTGTTATAAATGGGAAGATTCTGAACAACCTGCGTTATGCAGATGATACAGTACTTCTATCAAGTAACATTGAGGATTTACAACTTTTGCTGAATCAAGTAGTGAAGACTTGTGAGAATTTTGGGCTGAAACTGAATATAAATAAGACAAAATACATGCTCATAAGCAAAAATAACGCATGGATGAAAATCTTTATATTGCTGGAACAAAACTAGAGAAGGTACAGAGTATTGTATACTTGGGCTGCAATGTAAATGATAGATGGGATCCTTCAGTTGAAATCAAATGCCGCATTGAGCAAGCTCGTGCAAACTTTATCCGCATGAAAAAAATGTTCTGCAGTCATGATCTCAACCTTGGATTATGAATGCGAATGGTCAGATGCTACGTGTTTTCGATATTATTTTACGGAATGGAAGCATGGACGCTTACTGAAGAACTTATTAGGCGACTTGAGGCATTCGAGATGTGGATCTACAGAAGAATACTTAAAATAAGCTGGATGGACAGGGTTACAAACGAAGATGTTATGGTTCGGATGAATAAAGAAAAGGAAGTAATTAAAACTATAAAAATCCGAAAACTTCAATATCTTGGACATGTGATGAGACATCCAGAGAAGTATGAGATCCTGCATCTCATAATGCAGGGAAAGATTGCCGGAAGACGGGGCACTGGAAGAAGGAGAACCTCATGGTTGAAAAACCTGAGACAGTGGTATGGCCAGTCTACCGTGGAGCTGCTCCGGGCTGCAATAAATAAAGTCCGCATAGCCAACATGATAGCTAACGTCCGTTGAACGGACAGGGCACAAGAAGAAGAAGAAGGTTTTTTAATGGTTTTTTTTTAAATCCCGTGTTTATGTGAACCGTCCAAGGACCCTACAAGATTTGAAGACCAACATCCAGGAACAAATTGCCAGGATAACGCCTGATATCCTGGCAAGAGTCATGATAAACGCCAGAAATCGGTATACTTACTTTATGGAGAATGGGGGACGTCACCTAAATGATTTGATCTTCAAAACTAAGTAAAACAAAACTTTAGGTATGTTCCTACATTATAAAAAAAAATTAAAAATTCTGATTCATACAATGGGTTTTATTAAGTTTTGAAAAAAGGAAGTTATGCTACCGCACCCTGTATATATATCTTCATAAAATTATCAATGGCTTTATTGATTATTCGCCTCTTTTTTCTAAGATTAATTTTTCCAGGAGTTAGAACTAGAGAAAAATCGTCTTCAAAAATGTTCTACCAATCTCAAGACAAAATGCTTTTATGTTCAGAGCATGCAATATAAGAATTTTAATTAAGTAGACATATTCTCGTGTAATTTAAGAACCTTAAAAAATATGCCATAACTAATCAATATTATGTTATAAAAGAAAGTGTATGAAAGTGTGCGTGACGCTAAAACTCGAAAACGAGTCCCATTACGATCAAGGGAATTATATGGTGTAGTAGATCTCTATCTCCTCTCCAGGATGACGGTTTCCGTTTTTGCCTAAAGGGCGTGCTTTTGAAGATATAAGGGCTGGAAGTTTCGCCCTCTAGAAATTTCAAGAACTGTCTTCCGGAAAGTTCTAGAAGGTTCTATAAAGAGGTAGAAAGTTCTGGAAGGTTCCAGAACGTTCTGAAAGGTTCGCTTATGCTCTAGGAAGTTATGGAAGGAGAAAGTTCTAGAATTTTTCAGTAGCGGAGTGTGTCGGTGAGTCTAGAATCTAGAATCTAGGTATAGAAGGTTCCGGAAAGTACTTTCTAGAGGGTTGTTCTGAGCGAAGCCGGGTATCCCAGCTCATATTAAATAATTTTAAATACCCTTTTGCAAGTTATCATGTTATTGGTGTGAATCCTTTCCAGTTATTTGCCATTCCATTTACTGTAATATGTTCACTTTGAGTTGTAGGTACCTACATATTATTATTATTGCTGTTGTGTAGTAAAGATACATTTTTTAATACTTTATATTTTGAAATTTATTAGGCAGGTTATTATTAGTTTATATTTATGTTAAATTACAGGACCCTTCGTTTTCATTATAATTTAAAGTTATGTGAAAATCTATAATTGTATTTTATGTTGTTATAAATATAAATTTATTGTTATAAACATTTTTAAAAAATCTGTTGATTTTCCTAAACAAATAAAAAAAAAATCACAACTTACCCCAATTGGGGATGCAATAGTCTCACTATACTCACAATACTACTACAGACAGGAGCAGTAGGGGTTAAGAAAAAACCTAAAAAGATGGTATCAAATTTTACAGAGAGAATCAAAAAATTTCTGCGCAAATCCGGGGACAAAACAAGAAACCCATAAAAATTATAACGAACAAATTCTTCATAGCTCTTTTATCGTAACAGTTTTACATTATGGCAAAAACAGCTGACGCAAGCTGTGTTTGTGACCTAGTTATAGCGGCGAGTTTAACGCCGTTTATAGTTAACATGCAGAAGTCACTTAACTGAATTTTAACTTAACTGTCGCATGTTGCACCTATTTACTTTTTACTGACTTTTGCTGTAATGCACACAACTTGCTTTCATTATGTTATGACTTAATTAGGGAAGTGTTTACAACATGAAAAGCTATTTGTAAATAACTTGGAACAAAAAATATGCAGTTTATAAGCTTTAATTATGTAGGTTAGATTTATGGAAGCATTTTATGTTTGTTGGGAAAAACACCGTGTAATTGACTGACCGTAGCATAGTCCCGTTTTAACTCGACCGTTTCTCATTACGTCTGTATGTATATAATATGTTGATAGGTTTAATTCCTTTTTATTAATTTCTAAATAAAACACTTGTGTTGCAAAGTTTTTTTTAACTAAGAAACGACATTTATGTTTATTAATATCACTTTGAATGGTTTTTTCTAACAATCAAATAATAGAATAACAAAACAAATGACAATCGATGATTGCATTCTAATTGACATTATAGGATTCAAATTTAAAGGGAATATATTTCCTTTACATCTCCCCCCCCGCGGGAAAGAAAATTATTGCAAAAATTTTCATTCATCTTCGATATCCTCTTCATGGTTCATCAATGCAGGTGCTGGAATTAATTTCGAGATGTGGAAAAAATTTGATTCTAATTTTTTTCGACCAGTATTTATCTTGTAAATTGAGTTTGATAATTTTTCTATGATTTTGTAGGGTCCGATTCTCAATTCGTCGAGCTTCTTCCTGTTAAGTTTGTTTCCATTCTCCACAAAAACAGTATCACCAACTTTGAAGTTAATATGTCTCCTGGTTTTATCGTAAATCATCTTGTTGTAATTATGTGACTTTATAGTATTTTCCAGAGCTTTTTTTCCGTCTTGAATCAAATCGATGTCAGTCTTCTTAAGTTTTAACTCATTTGGCAAAATCGTAACATCTGTGCCGTTAAGTAGGTACTGAGGCGCATAACCAGTGACAGTGTGCTCCGTTTCATTATAGTTTTTTACACAATTACGGGCTATAGTTGTCCAAGCCACTTTTAAGTCATTTTCATTGATTTTGCATCTAATTTTATTGACTAGCGTTTGATTTAATCTTTCATTTAATCCATTTGAGAAAGGCGAGTTTACTGCAGTAAAAATGATTGGAATATTTTTTTCATCCAAAAATTTTTTGAATTCTCTAGAATTAAGACCCGGATATTGGTCTGATAGTATCATGCCAATGTCATTAGTTTCTGTGGAGTTTAAGAGTTTAATGAAATCGTTGGTATTTTGAGTTTTTGATGTCAAAATATATGCAAACCTCGTGAAATGATCTGATAGCAGGTGCAAGTATCTCTTTGTTGACCGTGAACCCCCAAAACCACCTATCGTATCAATAGAACATATTTCAAAAGGTTTTGTTGCGGGACCCAAGTAGGACATCAATCCATATTTATTTTGACCTCTTGATTTGTTCTTTGAACATACTGCACAACTTTCGCAAGTTCTCTTTATATTGTTTGTCATGTTTTCTGATGTGTACCATGAGCTTATCATTTTTTGCATTTGATTAATTCCTATGTGACCTAGGTCTGTGTGAACATTTTTGATAAAATCTATGCTGAATTTTTCTGATAGAATTATTTTTTCTTTTTTTTTTACTTTCTTGTAATAAACATTATTCTTCGATATCAATTTATCTTTTCTGCACTGTATCTTCTCATTTTTGACCTGATCTTTTAAGATATCTTCTAATTTTATTAAGTTGACAACTTTTAATTGCTCATCTTGGTTCTCATCTGGTTCTAAGACTGGGTTTCTGCTTAGACAATCAGCTTCAATATTGTACTTTCCTGGAGAATATTTAATTTGAAAATCATATTGGGATAAGTAATATGTTAAGTCACCCAGCTCTTCATCGGTTCTAGATTTGATATTCATATTTTCCAGCGGTTTGTGATCTGAATAAACTGTAAATGGTTTACCTATCAACCAGTATTGCCAGTATCTCACTGCCTCTTTTATAGCTAAGCATTCTAAGTAAATTGCTTTTTTCTTTTTCTGTGCGCTGTTTAATTTTTTCGAAAAGTAAGCCACAGGTTTTTCTTTTCCATCAGATTGTGTCTGTTTTAAAATAGCTCCAACACCCTCTAGAGAAGCATCTGTATATATATTAATTGGTAAATCTTGATCAAAAATTTCCAAGATCGGTTGTGAGCATATTAGGTTTTTCATCGTTTCAAAAGCATTTTGGCATTTATCAGTCCAAATAAACTTTTGATTTTTCCTTAATAAATTATGCAAAGGATCTAGTATTATTGCACTCTTCGGAATGTACTCATGATAAAAGTTGATTTTTCCTAGAAATTGTCGCACATTCTTTTGTGTTTTTGGAATAGGAAAATTCTTTATTGAAATCAAATTATCCTTTACTGGCTTGACTGAATTATTCTGAATTATATGACCCAGATATTTTACCATATCTGATGCAAATGTGCATTTTGTAAATTTTAATCTAAAACCTTCTGTTTTGATTGCATTCAGCAGCTTTGTCAGATGATCAATGTGTTCAGCAAAAGTTTTTGAAAAAATAAGAATGTCATCTATGTAATTGACAGCAAATTCGTTTAGTTTATATTTTCTCAATATATTGCTTAATATCCTCTGAAAAATTGCCGGAGAAGTCTTCAATCCAAAAGGCAGGCAGGTCCATTGATAATGTCCCTCCTGTGTTACAAATCCTGTTTTTTTTTTGTCTTCAATCCGCAATGGAATAGACCAAAAGGCTGAGTTTATATCCAGCGTTGAAAAAAATTTGCAATTTCTGGTCTTTGTCATTAGGTCTTCAATCAATGGAAATGGTTGAGCTTGAGGTATTACTATTTTATTTAAGTCTCTGAAGTCTATGCATAATCTGGATCTTTTGTTTTCTTCTTTTTTAAATGCTAGAGTAACCGGTGCAGCAAATGGACTGTACGACTCTTCTATCAGTTTATTGTCTAATAATTTTGCTATTTGCTCTTCTATTTCCTTTTTATCTTCTACACTGCATCTGTAAGGCCTCTTACTACAATATTTATCCACTAATAAGTCTATCTTCGCTTCATATCCATTGACAGTGCCAACATCATATTTACTCTTCGCGAACACTGATGTGTATTTGTCTATTAGTTCATTTATTTCTGTTTTTTGATCATTATTTAAATGATTCATTGTTATTTTAAAATCTTCTTCTTTAACATGTTCGTTAAAATTAATTCTGTGTTTTTCTATATGATTAAATTCAGTATTCGTTTTCATATCTGTAGAATATTTTTCTTTTTTATTTGTATTATTTAGGCAGAGTTTCTGTGATATTTGTAAGTCTTCACTTTGGATAAGTTTGAAGTCTTTTATCATGTCTAATCCAATCAAAAAATCATACTTGAAATTGTGTTCATCAATAATGTACACATCAACTTTTTTCTCCAATTCAAAAATTTTTATGTTTAACGTTGTCAAACCACTCGTCTTTTTAACACCATTAATCGTTACTAAATTTGCTTCATTCAAATTGTTTCCTTTTCCTTTTAGTTTCAATAATTTAGAATTAATTAGAGAAACATTTGAACCTGAATCATAAATTCCGTATATTTTTAATTTATCATTTAGTAATAGTTTGACTTTTATTAATGGTGTTACTATTAGTTTTTTTGATCATTTTCATTTAATTCAGTTTCTATCACTGAATTGTTTACATGTTTAATGGCATTTCTCTTAAATTTTTCATCCTCTTTTGTTTTGAACCAGCATGTAGCTTCAGGGTGGTAACGAATGCCCTTATTCAATTTTTCACAAATTTTACATGGATTTTTACCCCCATTTTTGTTATGTTCTGCATTTCCAAATGTTTTCTGATTCATAAATCTTTTTTTGTTGACCATATGTTCATACTTGTTTACTTCATTAAACAAATCTACAGTATCTTGTAATCCTTCTCTATCGATCTTGTTAAGTATGAATTCTGGTAGTCCGGAAGCAACAAGATCTATCAAAGTACCGGTGTCAATTGATCTTCTCACATCCAATAGAAGTTTTTCTTTTCTCATAGCATAATCCAACAGAGAACCATCTTTGTATCTAAATGATAGTGCGTATGTGACAGGGTTCCATCCTTTGTTTGCAAATGATTCACAGAATTTGTTTTTCCATGTTGACCACTCTGAGTTCATTGTTAGTTTTATAATCATGGAACTGTACCAGTCTATACAAGATTTATCCATGAACAATCTGAGTATTTCTATTTTTTTTTCATCCATGGTCACATCAAACCGCAAACATTCTTTTTCAAACACTTCCATCCACTGGCTTGCATTTGTATTTTTAGTGCAGAATTTTTCTATAACAAACTTCTCAGCAATGTTTTTTAAGCTCTGTTGCTTATCTTCCATTAACTTTTCAATTAATTTTCCTAATGCATCTTCTTTTTGATGTACTTGTAAACTTTTTTCGTCCAATTCTTCGAGGTATTGGTCTCCAAACTGTAGGTTTCCATCTTCGTCTACATATGTTTTTTTTTAGTTCTTCTGTCATGGTTAACCAGACTCTTCTAACCTGGTATCTTTTTTTCAAACTATTTTTTATTTTTCCAAAAGCACTAGTTTTCATTATCTCCTCGTGATAGCTGGCGGATCGTAGCATTTCTGGTATTGTAAACACTTTTCCATCACTTGTGACTATTTTTGTAATGCTAATAATATTTGATCTGCCATCGCATCCAGGTAATAGCGTAAATTCGAATTGAACTTTCTCCATTTTTGGTTTAAAACGAAATGTCGTTTTATAATATGTTGATAGGTTTAATTCCTTTTTATTAATTTCTAAATAAAACACTTGTGTTGCAAAGTTTTTTTTAACTAAGAAACGACATTTATGTTTATTAATATCACTTTGAATGGTTTTTTCTAACAATCAAATAATAGAATAACAAAACAAATGACAATCGATGATTGCATTCTAATTGACATTATAGGATTCAAATTTAAAGGGAATATATTTCCTTTACATGTATATATATATTTTTTGTTTGTTTTTAAGCGAAACTTCTCTATAGATGTAATTTGTAATTTGGATTTCGGATGAAACGGAAATGACGATTACTGCACCTGCGACGCATCAACTGCGCTCATCGGCCGTTTTGATTATGATGTCGCTTTTAAAGGCTTCTATTAGTTGAGATATGAAACGGAAATTACGCCAGGACTGTGCTCATTGGTCGCTTTATTCATGACCTCACTTTTCAAGGATTGGTTGAGATTGTTTTGGTAAAGTTTCGCGTCTACCGCGTATAAACTGCACTCGATTTTTTAAAAATATGAATACCTCACAAGAGTCCTAATTGCACCCCTATGGAGGTAGTGAATCTAGTGAGACTATGGATTCCCAAACAAATTACTGTCAATTTGTGTCAACGCTGATGTATTAAGTTAGCTTCCATCTTATACTTACTAAAGAACTGAAGCAGTAGTCTTACATGGACTTATAGAACGTCTTAAAAATTATATGTGGCGTACCACAGGGCTGCCAATTGGATCCACTTTTATTTTCAACATTCACGAAAAGATTTCATGGAATACGTCTTTCTTGCACAAGAGTCCCAACTGCTCCCGTCTGAGGTCAGTGAGATTATGGCATCCCCAATCGGGGTATGATTTGAGGCTGAAGGTAGGAGGGAGGGGAAGGAGATGGGGGAGGAAAAGGTGGTGAAGTACCTGGCTATTCAGATCTGGTCACCAAACACAGCTAAAGCCATTTCAAACAACTTTTCAATTCGGAATGGTGGTCTTACACCAGGGCGATACCGAGAGTGTCTTACACTCTGGAACGTTTCTAAAGTATATTATTAACCAAATATTATTATTTTTATTGAATAAGTTGTGAAAATAACGAAGATAAATTGATTAATTTTTCAAATTTTCTTCACACAGAAAATCCAAATAAACACGTCGATTTCCCATTCAAAAAAACTTGTGTTGCAGTTCACACGCGGTAGAAGTGAAACCTTCAGAAAACTAAAGTAGACAAGAGTGTGGAGATTATTTACGAAGCACCGCACAAAGAGAAGACCGATTATTCTATCTCATTCTCTCGCAGGCTAATCCTAAAGATGTATGTGTTTTTTTCTTTCTAGTGTCGCTATTTTTCGTTTCATCGAGTTTCAAATCACAACGGTGCTATAGAAGTTTTCACTTCAAAAATGACCGGTCAGTGGCTGAGTTGACATCACGTTTGGGTCCCACCTGGGCGTCGCAAGTTCGATTCCTCGGCTGGCTAAGTCCATCACGACACAAGCAACATTTTCCGCTTACTGTAGTGATACTAGGAGATTTTTAAATATAGTCAGGTTATTCGTAACTCGGGAATGTTTATATTCTTTAAAAAAAAAATGCCAAATTTCCCATCATTTCTATTGTCTTTGATAATGAACCAACTAAACGCTACATTGTA
Source organism: Limnephilus rhombicus (assembly GCA_929108145.2). Classification (NCBI taxonomy): domain Eukaryota; kingdom Metazoa; phylum Arthropoda; class Insecta; order Trichoptera; family Limnephilidae; genus Limnephilus; species Limnephilus rhombicus. Next base: position 7,219,227 of record OV815298.1, read on the forward strand.
AAAGTATTGTTACGAAACAAAACGCCTTTTAGCATGTGTACAGTTACTAAAATAGATAAATGTTAAATGGGAAAATTAACCTAGTTTTTGTTCATGAATTGCTTTTAGAAGGTGCTTGTCTAGCACCTACGTGTCTGTAGTAACGGTATTAAATCACTGTCGGCCCACATTGTCTATTATTTGAGATAAGAAATAGCACTTCTTGCACTACGATGAGTCATGTATTATAACAAGCAAATGCCGAGCCGTTGAATCCAATAGAATAAGTCGCAGAAACGAACCGTTTTCACGTGACAAATGACAATTTGGGAGGCAGGTACGGGTACCGTGACCCGGGAACCATTTAGATCACCCCGAGTGGTTCGCTATGTTTGGTGACTTAGCTGGGGTGACTGGGTTCATGGGGTGAGGTTCGTCCAGATCTTGGCGGCCGATGCGTCTGCCCACCTGCTGCGTGGTAAGTAGGATCGATAAGACTGGTTGAGGGAGACCTTTTGATTTCTCCAAACGGACTCTCTCGACCCTTCGCCTCGTTCCGCAGTGGGAGGAATGGTTTGATATGTTCATCACTCCTGGGCGCACTGATCCCCAGATTCCTACACACCCTTCATACCTATTTCCTTCCCAGAACTTCCTCTCCCTTCTTTCCTTAAAAAAAACCCTCCACACGGCATCCCCTAAGATGATTGAGGCATTGAGGAAAATAATTTCTCTCAGGGCCTCCTGTGTGGAGTTAATATAAAAAAAACTGTGTACAAATGTTGGAAGCGTATTTCGTGATTATGTACCGGTGCCGAAGGGAACAGTTCTTCAGAGCATATTCCAATAAAATACCTGTAGAATAAGGACAGCATTCCCACTCGACGCTTGTGCTCTAAAGATTGCAATCCGAGATAGGGGAATTTTATCAAACGGAGCGCTTTGCCATATGTCACCCAAGTGGTTCGCTACATTTGGTGACTTATGTAGAAGGAGTGCCCGGGTTCATGGGGCGAGGTTTGTCTAGGTCTTTTGCCCACCTACTGCGTGAGAGACTGGATGAGGGAGAGCTTTTGATCTCTCCAGCCGGACCTCTTGATCCATAGCCTTGCGCCGCAGTGGGAGGGATAGATTCATACGTCCGCACTCTAGGACACAGATTTAACCACCCCTTATATCCTTTTTTCTTCCCAGAACTTTCTCTCCTTCATTTCCATTAAAAGACCCTTCGCGCAGCATCCCCAAAGCTAACACAGGCATTGAGAGATGTTTTTCTTCAGGGCCTCCTGTGTGGAGCTAATATAAAAATCTAAATAATGATTAAAAATAATTGAGTATTGTATCAAACTCAACATTTTTTTTAGCAACTGCAGAACATTTTTTCTGAATCCATATAAATTATCAATGAAAATGTCTACTTCAGCACACTCCGCAACATTCCGCAACGACAAAATATCCCCTAACAAAGTATCTACTAAAAACTAACCTAACCTAACAAAAAATGGGACAACAATAATACAGTCATCCTGTAAATAAAACATTTTTTTTTTTTTTTTTAGATTTTTACGGCCAAAAGAATTTTCGTTATTTGTTTTCGGGGTGTTATGCCGTGTCGCGCTACCTCATACATCTGCCAGTTCTGCCCTGATGATGGACACTGCAACGCTGTCCGAAACGTTGGCTAAAGAAGGAGGTAGCGCAACACGGCATAACACCCCAAAAACAAATAACGAAAACAACAAATTATTGTTCAAAAATAGTAAAATGTGATAATAATAATACAGACATCCTGTAAAGACTAAAAACTATTTTAGTATTTAAAACTTTAGACCACACGACTGAAGTAAAACTACAAGACAAACCTCGCCCCATGAACCCAGGTATCCCTGCTAAGTTACCAAACGTATCGAACGGGGTGACCTAGGGGTGACATATGACATTGGGGTGAAATATGACCATGGGGTGACCTACGAACTTGGGGTGACCTACGACCTTGGGGTGACCTACACCTTGGGGTGACCTAAGACCTTGGGGTGACCTACACCTTGGGGTGACCTAAGACCTTGGGGTGACCTATGAACTTGGGGTGACCATCCTTATCCTTATTCTTATCACTCCCCAAGTCAAGCCTGCGTAAAGGCCCGACCGTTCGCCTCGCCATCGATCACCGTTCGCATCGATTACCGTTCGCATCACACTTTTAGTAACACATCACCACATTCGTAACGCATTCACCCCCCAAGTCGAGCAAGCGTAAAGAAGTTTTACTTAAAAAATAGTAAAATAAAGTTAGGTTATGTTAGGTTTTAGAAGACATTTGGTTTTGTCCGTAGAATATTTTGTCGGGTATATTTTGTCTGGGATATTTTGTCGGGGGTATTTTGTCGCGGTATGAAAACAGCAGTACCGCATAAAACAATGTTAGTATGCCTTTACCATCTTACCATACGCTTCCTTCCGTTTTAATACAGCGAATTTAGTATAATAATATTACGAATTAACTGCCAGTAAAACCGGTTCGGCAGATACGGCACAACATAACCTCCAAGTCTGAGGCACTTACTCGATTCTCGCAACATAACCTAATTACAGTGGCGTGCTGTCCATAGTAATAATTTCCTAATAAATAATAACTTGTATTGACTGTAAAAAAAAGAAAACTTATCTTTGGACGTAGTCATTTTATCAAGAAGGTACAAGTTTATTAAATACGAAAATATTTCATTTTGAAACCTAACATATTAAAAAATAAATATCACACATGTTATAAATTAAAGTCCTGTCTGTTCGCGATAATTCACAAAAACGACTGAACGGATTTTCATGCGGTTTCCGCCAATATATTGAGTGATTCATGAGGAAGGATTAAATATGTAATTTGTCAAGGTTTTGTAAAAAATGGTTGAAATATGTAATATACATATAGGAGAATGTCTGTATGCGTTGAACGAGCGGACTGGCAAGTGGGCGGCGTGGATTTGATTTATATGCAAATTAACAATGGCGGTTATAAAGGTTGGGTTATCATCCAGTAGATGGCGTCGTGTTTCTTTAGCCACAGCAACGCGTGGCCGGGTGAGCTAGTACAGAATAATTAAATGCTACATAATATTCATTCACCGTTTAAATTACCCAGTTATTAGAGAAATAATCTCGGGGCTAACTCGGGACTAATTTACTAATACATATTTAGAAAAAAAAACAGAGGGTGCAATTCACACGCGGTAGAAGAGGAATGAGCGAGCACTAGACGTTTTTGAAAGAAAAATTTTGAGACGCATCTTCGGACCGGTTCTAGAAAATGGATTTTGGTGCAGACGTTATAACAATGAGCTCTCGTTGCGAAATTTATAAAACTGGGAAGAATTCGGTGGCTGGGTCATGTGGAGAGAATGACCGAGCATCAAGCACCAAAGTCCCTGCTGAACTCAAGACCAATAGGGCGAAGGAGCATGGGAAGACCAAGATTAAGATGGAGCGACAACGTTCTCAAAGACATATCTATCTTGGGGCTTCTAAACTAGAGAGAGCTGGCACAAAACCGAGATGAGTGGAGGAAGATTCTTGAGGAGGCCAAGACCCACCAGGGGTTGTAGAGCCAATAGTGATAGTGATAATTAAAGTAGACAAGAGTGGGGAGGGTGCGAAGCAACGCACAAAGAGACCGATAGGCTACGAAGCATCGCACAAAGAGGAGACTGATTATACTAGTTCATTCTATAGATGTATGTTTTTGCCCTTTTCTAATGTCGCTATTTTTCAATACATCGAGTTACAAATCACGACGGTACCAACGAAGTTTTCACAGCAATAAAAATAGTAGGACAATAAGTAAAGCATACACAATTAATCAACTGAATATATCCGAAATTCACCAGTAAAATCTACCAGCCTGTTTTCGGTAAAAATGTAACGATAAATATTTAAAAAAATTTAGAGTAGCTTTTCTCATTTTTTCTTTTATCAAATACAATGGTTTGTGCAGCTGTCGTGTTGCATCTAGATACATATACAGGGTACTGTGAGAGGTACTTGAAATGTAAATGAAATTTAGGTCTCCGGTAATATTTTTAATGTTTATTTCTTCAAATTAAGTATACACAAATACTAAGTAACTAACCATCACGCCGTTTCTCCGCAGGGGTAAGCAGAGAGGACGGACCGCCAAACAACTTGGTTTTAAGTTTTAACACACATTCTTTGCCTCATTCATTCATGGTCTCATACACACTCTTCTATTATTCTGACTTTTGACATGGCCCGACTCAAGTATCTGATTCACTTGATTCGTGCCATTTCTTCCTCGGGCGTCCCCGATTTCTTCTTCCATTCACATTTGCGTCCTATATTCTTCTCACCTCTTTCATTCGCTCTACATGCCCAAACCATCTGAGTGTCCCTTTATTAATCTTACTCATTATGCTTCATCAGCCTTACATTCTTTGCGGATCTCTACATTTCTCTTACGATCATACATGGTTTTAGCACACATACGCCTCAGAGATCTCATTTAAAATGCATTCAGTTTACTTTCATCCTTCCTCTGCCAGTTCCATGCCTCAGTGCCATACATCAGGGTAGGTACTAGGACTCCATTGTCTGCTAACTTCGCTTCTTTGGAGTTACCCGCATTTACAATTCTTTCAATATCTCTATCAACCTTCCCATCTCTCGTAAACATACTACCCATGTACACAAACTCATTCACAAAAATACAGTGGGTATTAAACAGTTAGGATCGAGTGAGGGGTTGGACGGTTACTCGGCCGAGAGACCAGTTAGGACATGTGGAAGATTTTTTTTTGTTTATTTGGTTTTCAAGAAAAAAAAAACTTAAAATAGTCATCGGAGACCAAAAATTCATGTACATTTTTTTACTCCAAATAATGTCAGGCATCATGGGGATAGAGTAAGTCTAGTTTGTCCCTTACTTATTGTATATTCTCAGATGTCCTGGGTCTTAAACTTTGTGTTAAGAATATTTCAGATTATTTATAAACTTTTAGATTAGCATTTTCATTAAACAGCTAGCATTTAACTAATCCAACATCCCCCTCCTACTTTTTTTATTGTAGCAATATATAAAATAATTGTATATACAAAATATAATGGTGAATTTAAGTATAAATATTGTATTTCTTAGTCCTACTCACTAGGGGGTCCTGTGCCGAGGCAGACTAAAGTTATTTAAATATAGTTTATTTGTCTTTTATGACGTTTTTTGTGTCTTCATTAGGGTTTTTTCGTTGATTTCTTTCAGCCATATTTTTATTCTTAATTTGTATTCATTAGAATTTTTGGTTTTATGTCTTGGGGAAGAGTGTTATGGAGTTTAGTTGCAAAGTATGTCTAGTTTCTTTGTCCGAATGTGGTGAGAGAATTTAAATGAGAGGTGCGTCTCTGAGCTAGCTATTATACTACCACAAAGTAAAAAAGTGTCTCATAGGATGATCGATAATGATTGTAACCGCACGCCACTGTCTTGTAGGATATAATATTGCACGATACTTTGTCCAGACAGTATAAAATCAGTGATGGTCAACCTTTTTAGTCGAGGGCCAGTTAATCCATTTTCAATTTGTTTGCGGGCCACAGGGGATACGGTAGATACATACATACAGCTTGACAATGTTAAATTTGCAGTCGGTGGTGTCGCAAACCTATTTGTATTAATTTTCATTTAAAAAATAATAAAACTGGTAAAAATGTTGGTGACCGGACAACTCAGAATGAACTCAACTCAACACCTCCCTTGAAAGGCCATTAAAACTGATAAAAAAGTATATTTAAAAAAATGATTAATAAGGTTACGTTAGGTTAGTTTAAAAAATCATTAATTTTAATGACTTTTCAAAGAGGCGTTGAGTTGAGTTGTTTCTGAGTTGACATGGAACCAAAATTTTAAATCTCCGAGGTCAAGGCAAAAAATGCCACTGCTTTTATCAGTCACAAATTTACAGAATATCTACGAGTATATAATAAATCAACCCATGATTTTTTAATTTTTTTTTACTGTTTTTCATCTATTTTCAAACGTCTTTTAAAACTTGTTTTGGTTTGAGTGTGGATTAAACCTTCCTGCCCAGGAACCGGAGCAATCACGCTACCAACTGAGCCAAATTTATATATTAGGCATGACCAATTACCACTCCCTAGAGACACTTAGAGATATTGCTTTGCTTAAATATTTTTTTCAAGTAATAAATGATGAGATACTGGCCCAATTAAATTTTTTTGTACCAGAGTCTCACTCTCGAGGACGTCATCACAACCTCCTATATAGTAGAGCAAGCCGCACTAATTTATTTATGAACTCACCTGTGGGGAGAGCTACATGCTTTTTGAGTGTGGTGGATAGGGAATGCAAATCTCGCGAGATTGGGACTGAAGCGAGATCCCGCGAGTTTATGAATAACAATACTGCGAGATCTCGCCAATTTCGAGATCTCGCGAGGTTGGCAATGTTGTGTGTTTTTTTGCAAATAATCACAATATTTGAATAAATTAGGAAAAAAATAATAAAAATTTTAAGTATTAAAAGATAAACATTTATTTCACGAATTTTTCAATAGACTTTTATCCATCAAACATTGTTTGACGTATTTGTCTATAATTTTTTAACAAACTTCTAAGAAGTAAACTTTGACGTACGTATCTATCAAATAACAAATGAAAGAAACAACCAGTCTTCTCTTCTAATATCAAATAAAAATCTTTTAGTAATAAAACAGTTCTTTTATAACAAACAAAACAACGAGAAGTAAAAAAAAAATGAAACTTATTATCTAAGTTGAGTTGATTTAAAACTATATTTACTCGGTAGATCCATTACATATTACAGATTAATTTAAAAAAGTATACCAAGTCAGACTATTATAAATTACAGATTAATCAACAAAATATACCAATCAAATGAAAGATTTGTTCAGTTCAAATCACAAGCCATTATTACGAATTATTTTGAAAATAGCTAAATAAGAAGCACAAAATGTCCAAAGAATCGTCGGCTAAACAGCTTCTTATTTTGTTGGCCAGATAACCAGCCACTGAGAAGGCCCTTTCGGATTCAACGCTAGTTGGAACCACATATCTCAGGCTACCTCAGGCCGCCGCGGCCGCCTCACGCGCACCGAACGAAACCGACAGATCGCAACTCCGTCCGTGTCAGTTCGCGCTTCGAATGAGACGTTTTTATGCTCGAGTGCAAACTCGCCCTCTTTTCGTCCGAGATCAACCTCGCTAAAAAAGGCCGAAATTTCGCGAGATCGAGATCTCGTGAGAACGAGATTGCATTCCCTAGTGGTGGATAAAAAAATAGATTTATTTTTTGTGTCCTATAGCGCATTTGTAAGATTTTTGGCATTGCATATACACTGCATAAATGGTACAATTATAACGTCTTAGGCTATATTGTCTGTAATTGTTATATATAAATGTACAAATCTTAATATATAAAACAAAGTCGGGTTAGTTACACTATTTATAACTCGAGAACGGCTGAACCGATTTTGATGATCTTTGATTTGTTGGATTTGTCTCCGCCCCGGATAGGATAATAACTATTAAAACATCGCAAAAATTCACGAAAAAGAAAGTTATGACGAAAATTCATTTCCGCATACATTTAATATGGAACGAATTTTCATCTTTTGAAAGAGCTGAAGGAATATTGTGGTAGGTAGGTATAATATTGCAGTTTGCTTGAATTCCAAAAATTCAAAAACGTCAAATATCAATGTGCTGATTGTTTTTGTTTTGTTCTTAAACATATAATGCTGCCTCTCTTTCTTACACACTAAATGTCAACAATCGTAAAGGGGACAAATGGTGAACGTATGTCTGCACACCTCCAAAGGAAAAATCCAATAATTATAATAAATCTCTGAAATGAAACGCATTTTTTTACATAAGCTCCACACAGAAGGCCCTGAGGAAAATAATTTCTCTCAGGACCTATGTCATCTTAGGGGATGCTGTGGAGGATCTTTTTAAGGAATGGGGAGGATAGAAAGTTCTGGGAAGGAAAAAGGTATGAGGGGTGGGTAGGAATCTGGGGGTCAGTGTGACGACGAGTGACGGACGTGACGGACTGGGAATGACGGACGTATGAATCCATCCCTCCAACTGTGGTGCAAGGCAATGGGTCGAGAGAGTCCGGCTGGAAAGGTCAAAAGGCCTCCCTCAACCAGTCTCTCTCGATCCGGCCCGCCACGCAGCAGGTGGGCAGGCGCATCAACTGCCAAGACCCGGACATAAGTCATATCATGAACCCGGGCACCCCTGCTAAATCACCAAACGTAGCGAACCACTTGGGGTGATCTATGGCAGAGGTGTTGGTTATTCAATAAATGGTTCCCGGGGCGGCGGCAACCGTATCCGCCTCCCGAATTCCCGTAAGTAATTGTAAAAGTAAGAAAATTACAAAAATATAAATCCGTACACAACGCCATCTCTGATAATGACAAAAACAAAATACGGACAGTTGCGCATTGATAATTGCTTCATTGCGTAATTTTTAGCTTAATAAAAAAACTGAATTTAATTCAACAGCTATTGATTCTGAGGCGGTACGAAGTTCGTCGGGTCAGCTAGTTATATATAAATAAATAAATAAATCCCGGTTGGATAAGACCGATATTTATTTCGTATGTTAACTGCTGAAATGTCGTCGAATTTCAGAGAAATTGGTATAAGTCCGCCTATGTGTGCGTGATTGTCACCAAAAGTTGATAGAATGCATTGTCATCAACAACGAGTCTATATTATAGTTTATTTAGCCTAGTGGGAAGTACGAAAAGGGCTCGCGGGCCGCGGGTTGCTTATCACCGGAATAGACACTGTATACAGTAGGTATACACGCGACAGAAGAAGTTACCTGACTACAAACCAGTTATTCATGCTGACCTAGTGTAAGTGTTCACCGTGCAACGTCTGATGTCAGACACTATTACATACATATATGTATATAGAATATACTATAGTGTAATATAGCTATTGGTGGAGTAATGGCAAACATGTGTCTCTAGTGATGCAACGCAACGGTTTTTATTACATTGGCGATTTTATGATGGTTGAATATTAATGTTAAAAGAAAATAAAAGCAATTTGATTTGTAACTAACTAACCATAAGGTCAGGATTGAACGCCAAAAAACTTGGTTTAGATAAACACTCCTTTCTTCAATTTTGATTAGAACAACTCTCTTTTATAACTTTTGAAATTATTCCCATCAATGTAATATATCATTGAAGAAGAAGATAACATTAATAATCGAAACGAAAATATGAAAGAGAGCAAGGCACAGAAAAATAAAAACAGAGCGTGCAATTCACACGCGATGGATGTGAAACCTTCAGAAAACTAAAGTAGACAAGAGTGAGAAGGCTACGAAGCACCGCACAAATAAAAGAGCAGACCTGTAGGCCACGAAGCAGCGCACAAAGAGGAGTCTGATTTTATTCTCTCGCAGGCTAAATCCTATAGATATATGTGTCTCTTTTTAGTGTTGCTATTTTTCGTTCATCGAATTTCAAATCACAACGGTGCTAAAGAAGTTTTCACTTCAAAAAGATAACGGTCGCAGCTAGGACTCGAAGCCAGAACCTCTCGTCTTACCGTGACGAACGCCTTTCTAATTAGGTCACTGCCCCCCCTTTTTATTTGTCAATCTCATATTTCAAATTTCCGAATTAACAATATTATCTTCGACTAATTTTTCTCCATATTATTGTATTTGATGGGTTGCGTCCCTGTCCCAGTTGCAACCGTTATCTTTATTTTTCTGTGTATTGTTCTCTTTCATATTTTCGTTTAGATTATTAATTTTATATTCTTCTTTAATGATATACTCCTTGCTTCATTCACATTCATACATTGTCTCTATTATGTCTCTCTTCCAATAGTAAGACAACTTAAGAAGTGTTGGGTATCTTCCAATAAGTATGTGGATCGAACAATGTATAGTTTGTTTGCATGGTTATCGTGAATAATAAAATAATGAATATTAAATTGGACAGTCGTCCTTACTATGCTAGACGGAGGCAGGAATTTTATCTACAGGAATTCCAAAAACTGAACCAATCGGACTAATATCTATGAGAACCAAAGTGCGTAGGAATATCTACAGCTCAACCTGCTGACTAATATCCATGGGAACCAAAGTGTGGACGAATATCTACAGCACTGGAGGAGGTTGGATTTGCAATTATGTATAGCATATTGGAATAACGTAATATTGCGTATGCAGTTTAAAAAACTTAATTTATGTTTGTATGTATGTATGTAAAAATCCCTAATACCGGACTATTGGACACATTGTTTTAACTGCTTTCTTTATTTCGAGTGCATCTAAATTATTTAGTCGGTTACCATGACCATTTATATGTCAGTTAGGTTAGGTTAGGTTGTGGTGCCGTGTATTTCGAAATAAATAAATATCTTTGTATTATGACCTCCATGTTTGTTCAATAAATTATTGTCCTCGTAAACAGCAAAATAGTAATATTATGCAAAAACTTCATGTACGTACTTTAAACGTTTAAGCCTTTACGTAATTAGTAATTACGTAATTGAAGTAATTTATGCTTTTCCGTACAACCTCTTGCTCAGCTGCCCTCTGTAGATATTAGTCCAACCTACGCTCCATAGATATTAGTCACCACTGGGGACCGTCATAGATATTCGTCCGACCTTAGCTCTGTAGATATTAGTCCACACTCTGAAGTTCGTAGATATTAGTGCAACATATGAGCTATAGATATTCGTCCGACATACAGGCTGTAGATATTAGTATCTAGAGTCGGCTAGACTCTTAAACTCCAATTAATTCTGTTGCTGCGGCGGGTTGACTAAGGAAGCCCATCCAATCTCACTTCGACCATCATTGTAACCGTTCGTACATAAGACACGACTGCGATAGATGGTACTCTTCTGATAATTAATTCAGGTGTCAACTGTTGCTAATATAAACTAACCCATCGACATCTACCAAAAGAAGCTGAAACGACATGAATAATCAATACCTACACTGCAGTCTCATACGTACACCTAACCTAACGTAACCTATTAAAACTTTTTTTCATCACTTATAATAACTTTTCAAAGAAGGTGTTGAAGTCGCATGATTCTGAGTCGCATGATTCTGAGTTGGTTAACCAATAAAGGTTCCCGGGGCGGCGGTACCAATTCCCGCCTCCCAAATTGAACCTACCTATTACGCTACTTTCTTCGTTCATTCGCTCTACATGCCCAAACCACCCCTTTATTAATCTTATTTATTATGCTTCATCAGCCTTACATTCTTTGCGGATCTCTACATTTCTCTTGCGATCATACATGGTTTTAGCACACATAAGCCTCAGAGATCTCATTTAAACAGCATTCAGTTTACTTTCGTCCTTACTCTGCCAGTTCCATGCCTCACTGTCATACATCATGTGAGGTGTGATGGTGTTTGAAAAAGAGAGTACGAAAATGAATACTTGGAGCAGGTGGATGAGTTTGTGTATCTGGGTAGTATGTTTACGAGAGATGGGAAGGCTGTTAGAGATATTGAAAGAGGGGTAAATGCAGGTAACTCCATTAAGGGCGTTTAACCAGCCAGCGGCCGAAAATCCACATTTCGTCGAAAGATGTTCTTACTATCGTACAGACTGATTGCAATCTTTAGAGCACAGGCGTCGGGTGGGAATGCTATCCTTGTTCTACCGGTATTACAATGGAAGATGCTCCGAGGAACTAGCATCATTGATCCCTTCGGCACCGGTGCATAGTCGGGAAACACGCCAAACGCGTGCCCAACATTTGTACACGGTTGACATTTGTCACATGAGAACGGGTCGTTTCTTCGGCTCGTTCTTGTGTTCAACAGCTCGGCTGTGGAATGATTTGCCGGCCTCTGTGTTTCCTCCTTCCTACAACATGGGTCTCTTCAAGACCAATGTTCATTCCTTCCACTCCTCAAAAAGACCCTCCACACAGCATCCCAGATGACATAGGCCCTGAGGGAAATTATTTTCCTCAGGGCCTCCTGTGTGGAGTTAATGTAAAAAAAAGGGCGGTTCAAACGAGACAGAGTAATTATTCTCCGTACCAGCTTTTTAAAATTATAACTCAATATCAATTTTATTTCATTCCAAATTTGCTTTAATTTATACCTACATCCAAAAATGCTGAAAGGCGTGATGATAAAACTATTAAAATTATGTACTCTTTGTAATTATTTTTTGATCATAAGTATTTATCATTTTTCAATAATGTCTAAGCAAAATAAATCTGAAATATATTGATTTGTAAGACCGTAAATAGATAGACAAAATAGAGAAATTTTCGCAATAAATAAGTGTTGGGATATTTTTTTAAATGATTTTATCTGAACTAAATTTAAAATTATGAAATGTGCGTTCACTAATGTGCGTTTACTAGATAATGTATTGATTTACAATAATGTAAGATTACATGATATAAAATATGTCATATAAAATAAGATTTTTCGTTTGAAAATTTAACAAATCTGCCAACGACCTATGGTATTTAACCTTATTATATTAAAAATAAACATTTTTTCTCAAAATTTAAAACATGCGTTTACTAGATAAAAGAACAGTCTTTCGAAATCAATTTATATTTTTTTGTGGAAAAGAGTCAATACGTCTAAAATTTGATTTAAAAATTATATATATCCGGTTATCTCTGGTTATACCCTCACAAGGATATTTTTGTAGTGGAATTGAATATCTTTTACGTTTGAAATTGGTAAATAATGCTCAAAAATTATAATTTTTTAGTAATTTTAATTTCGGGGATCGATTGTCGGGGGATCAACCGTGGGGTCACCATTATAAATGTAGGATTTGTGAAGCTGAAAGGAGGTGGATAGTAATCTGGGTGTCAGTGTGTCCAGGAGTGACGGACGAATGATTCCATACCTTCCACTGCAATGAAAGGTGATGTTTCGATAGAGCCTTGCTGGAAAAGTCAAAAGTTTTCCTTCAACCAGTGTCTCCCGATCTGGCCTTCTACGCAATTGGTGGGCAGAAGCATCCGCTGCCAAGATCTAGTCTAACCTCACCCCAAGAACCCGGGCACCCCTGCTAAGTGACCAAAAGTAGCGAACCACTTGGGTGATCTATGGCAGAGGTGTTTGTTATCCAATAAATGGTTCTCGGAAAAATTACATTCTATAAACGGTTACGATACGGACGGTATCTGATGTTATAAAAATTTGTATAAACTGATTAATAAAATAAATTAAAAATTTCTCACGCGAATAATTCTTTGTTTTAAAAGCAAATTACAAGTGTGTAGTTCACACGCGGTAGAAGTGAAACCTTCAGAAAACTAAAGTAGACAAGAGTGGGGAGGCTACGAAGCACCGCACAAAGAGGAGACAAATTATACTATCTTATTCTGTAGCAGGCTAAATCCTATTCTTAGATGTATGTGTTTGTCTCTTTGTAGTGTCGCAATTTTTCGTTTCATCGAGTTTCAAATCACAACGGCGCTAAATAAGTCTTTACTTCAAAATTGGAAGTGTGCAGTTCGCACGTGGTAGAAGTGAAACCTTCAACCACACAATCTCAACCAATAGTAGCCTAGAAAAGTGAGCTCATAATCAAAGCGGCCAATGCGGTAAGGTTTCACTCTATCTCATTCTCTCTCAATTATTATATTAATTGTAATTGTAGAACCATTTCTCGACCTTTCTACAGTAGGTGCAGCACCGTGGACTGCTGACTGCATCACCCCAGAGAAACCTGACGTAATCTCCATAACCGTCCATTCTCTCAGTAAACCTGTATTACATGACTTGCTTGCACAGAAAGTGAATGTTATACCATTCATATCCACAACTCGTTACTTGGGAAGATACGGACGAATTGATAGCCGCCTTAAGTGCAGCATTATTGTCATTTGAGAGGGTTCCATGACAGTTGATCCCTCGACAATTGCCCCCCCGGCATATACAAGTGAAGTCAGTTAAGGGAAAATACGGTAACAAATTTAAATAATATTATTTAAAGGTCAATCAATATACGAGTATGTTCCATATAAAAATAAAGGTTACAAACCAGTTCTTAGAACGATTGTTTCCAATGATAAACAAAAATTTTAACAAAACAAAAAAACGACTTCAAAAAATGCACTAAAAAGTAAAAAAAATAATTTCGTATTCTTCTACAACTTCATAATCAACTTACTTTTTTCTAATCATCAATATGTAGGTACGATTGTTACTTTTGGAGTCGGTGTCAGTCAAGATAGGTTTGTAACTACATACATAGTTATAGGTGAGATGTGCTTGTGTCGCATAAGCGACTTAACGAGGCGAGAGGCGAAAGCAGGGCCGCTGCGTGAGGGGAGCTGTCTCAAGTGAACACGCCGGGCCGGGTACCTTGGCTGACGCCGACTCCAAAAATAAAATATTTTTTTACATTTTAGTGCATTTTTTGAAGTCGTTTTTTTGTTTTGTTAAATTTTTTGTTTATTTTTTTATTTTTAGTGAATCTGAAGTACACTAACTAATTTGTCTGAATATGGGTAAACCTATTAAACGTGCTGCTCATATGAAACAGACATAATTTGACGATAACGTCAAATTAAGAGATTCGGCCGAGTTTCGTTAATTTGTCATGGATCCGATAATCAGAACTTAACCAAACTCTCATCAAATTACCCTTGAAGTACCCTTTCAATAAAAAAAGAATCATCGAAATCGGTTGGTGTGATATTGAGTTATTCGTCCATTTGTCGCGCACATACTTAATGCAAATTTAAGACTTATATGGTTTTCTCATGGATGCCATTGTCGGAACTGGACCAAATTAAAATGGGACCACACGGGAAGCACCAGCTTTCAAATAAAAAAAGAATCATCAATATCGGTTCACCCAGTCAAAAGTTCTGAGGTAACAAACATATAAATTTTTTTTTTTTAAAAAATACAGTCGAATTGAGAACCTCCTCCCTTTTGAAGTCGTTTAAAAAGGGTAGTTGCCTATAATATTGAAAAATTAGTCGAAGTTAAAATTGGTTATTCTAAAATTTTAAATATGAGATTGACAGTTATGACGAATAGATGGAAGGTGGCAATGGCCGAATTAGTAAAGGCGCCCATATCTGTTAGACGAGAGGTTCTGGGTTCGAGTCCCAGTTGCGACCGTTATCTTGTTCTATTTTTCTGTGTATTATTCTCTTTCATATTTTAGTTTAGATTATTAATGTTATCTTCTTCTTCAATGATAAAATACGGTAAACCTAATTAGAGGTAAACATAATTAGAGGATGTACCGCCGAATAACAAAAAGTATATAACATATTTTCATTCAAATGTATCAAGGAAAAATCTACTTCTCTATATACACCAGCGTATAAGTACACAAAAATCGACACTGTGTATAAATTTGTTTTATATTCATACCAACTTATTTTTAAAGGTATTTTTGAAGTCGATTTTTCGTTTGAAATTGGTAAATAACGCACAAAAATTAAATTTTAAAGTAAGGGGGTTCAATTCTCAGCGAATCAACTGCCAAGTCCCCGAAATATATATTTATTTCTTAGGCGGCCCCTAGACGATCAATTATATTGCTCAATATCACGAATTGAGCAATATTATTGACCGTTTAGGGTTAATATTGAAGATTGCTCAATGATTGAACAAAAGTTTGACCGAGTTTAATTTTTATTGCACCATATTTTTACATTGCATCGTGTGGGGTCAGTATTGCACAATATTTTTTTATTTTTCATTTTATCAACTCGAAAACATTGAGCAGTTCGTTTATTGTGCAATATAATTGATCGTTTTATTGTGCAATATAATTGATCGTTTGGGTTCAAAGGGCCTTTAAATCTTATCGTACAATAAAATATATTGTACAATGTTATTGTAGCGTCTAGGGGCCGCCTTATATGCTATTTTTTTAATTTATTTCAAAAACAGTAAAAATGCAGAAATGTAACTTTAAGCAGCTCTACTGCAAAACTATGTATATCGCAAATACGACATTGTTCTCCGAGATTCAATGAATTGTATAAATTGAACATTAAAATGCATTTATATGTTTTTAGAATTTTTATGTCGCTGGTCTATTTGAGACAAAAAATTCCAAATCTTTCTCATTCCCATCTCCTTCCCTCCTTTTCCCTTTAGCCTCACCATATACCTTTATTATTGAGTCTGAAACACTTATCTGTATTGAATAAATCACCCGAGAAAAGATACATGCCACTTACAACGCCTTTCCCATAAAAAAATAAAGTTGGTTGTTTCATCTTCTTTTTGGTCCCGGTTGCGGTTGACCAGATATCAGAAGGACGCGGGTTTGAGTCCCGTCGGCGGCATGTATATATTCTCGGGAGATTTTTTCAATGTAGATGAGTCTTTCAGGCTAATAATTATTGCTTATAATAATTGTTACCCTTTGTGCTATGCATAAAAAATCTTGTCTTAAACCTTAATTATTATTTGGGATGCCACAGTCCCACTTGACTTCGGGCCACAGCACCGTAGGCGGTCGCCCAAAAAGTTCATTCGATAGATACGCCACAGATAATAATAATATTTATAATTACACTTTGTGAAGTACCTACTCATAATAGCATTGCGTGCACTCGATAGCCTTGTAAAAACATTACTAGATATAATCAAACGTTATAAAAAATATTATTACAACGATGAATATTATTACATTTAAAAAAAAATTAAACGCTGAATACAAGTACTTTTTTCGTGCTTGTCTTCACAGAAATACACTTTTGATAAATATGATTTTATGGCAAATATTCTACCGTGGGATTTATGATAGAAAGATATTGAAATAATTAAGAAATATATTTTGAAGAATCTGCCCTGATGATGGACATTGCAACGCTGTCTGAAACGTTGGCTAATGGAGGTAGCGCAACACAGCATAACACCCCCAAAACTAATAACTAAAATATTTTGAAGAACTTTTAACAGTTTAGACTGGTAGTTCTGTATAAAATACTGCGGGCTTATTTAAAAATACCAAAATCCATTTCGAAAAGCCCGCAAGAAGAAAACATATTTTTATTAGTGTCAACAGTAGACCTCGCGTACAAAAAATGGTTCCGCGACCTCGTTTCGCGACAAAATATCCATTGAAAAATTATCACCTGACAAAATATCCCCGACAAAATATCCTATGGACAAAACATCCCCCAACAAAATATTCCCGACAAAATATCCTGTTCTAATAAAACAAAACCTAACCTAACCCAACAAAACATTTCGCGCCAAATTTAAAATTTAAACTTAACCTAACCAAATCTAATGTAACCTTACTAGAGATGCCACGAATATTCAGCTACTATTCGGTATTCGGCCTATTTGGCTATTTTTTTTTAACTATTCGGTGCTCGGCCGAATATTGCGAACCATTCGGCCGAATACCGAATACTACTAAATCATGAAAAAAGCCCAATATTACAAATAATATTTTTTTTATTTTAACAAAAAAACCGCATATTTAATTAATACTCAATCTATCAATGTTTTGATGAATGAAAACATTTTTTTCAGCATTTGTTGATAGCAAACGATTGCGCTTTTTCTCAAAAAATTATACATGCTTACGAAAAAAGCCGCTCACTATATGCACTGCTACCGGGAGATGATAAATAAATCTTAGCCAATTCTGCTAGGCTTCGATACTGTTTTGCGTTTGCTGACCACCACTTGTAAGGGTCTGCTATCCGATCTATGCGAAGAGTTTTTATGTATTTTTTAAGATATACACACTACAAGTTTAAATGTATTTTTTAAGATATAAATACAAAATATAAGTAACACAATTTGATGAAACAATCAACAAATAATGGGTGTTGTGGCACGACCTACTCGCTAATGAAACAAATGCGCCCACGGCTTGGTTACCGCACGCACTTCAATGATCAGGTCGGTCACCTAAATGTAGCAAGTGTCACCGAATATTCGTCGTTTCGGCCGAGAGCCTTTCAAGTAACGTGAGATTTTGCTGGACCCTCCCCTTTTGAGCTCATGTAATTAATGTATGCCCCCCAAGTTCCTTGCTCTGTCTCTTTCCTTCCTTGTCGGGGGATGTTTTGTCCATAGGATATTTTGTCCTTGGGATATTTTGTCGGAGGATATTTTGTCGGGGGATATTTTGTCGGGGATATTTTGTCGGAGATATTTTGTCGGAGGATATTTTGTCGGGGATATTTTGTCGGAGGAATTTTTGTCGGGGGATATTTTGTCGGAGGATATTTTGTCAGGGATATTTTGTCGGAGGATATTTTGTCGGGGATATTTTGTCGGGGATATTTTGTAGGAGGATATTTTGTCGGGGATATTTTGTCGGAGGATATTTTGTCGGGGATATTTTGTAGCGGGATGAAAACGCGCTGTACCCAAAAATAAAACGGAGGGCCTATGTTTTGTGTGAAAAGGGTCGCGTATCAACTCTTAAAACAGGACTATGGATATGCTCAGTCAAAATTAAAATACAAGACGGTTAAACTAATATATTATGTATATTGAGTCTTGTCAATGTTAATTTTTAATACCTGGGTAAACGGATAAACATGATAAAAATAGAGGCACGCGCGTTAGAACAACTCTCAAAGTGCAGCATTTTAACGATAATTACGACGCCATTAAAAACATAGATTGCATAATTTTCACAGTACTGAATCTTCGAGGCCAATATTTACCTGAAAGTGGGAGGCGCTGGAGATATTTGAGGCTGAAGGTGGATTATGCAATATTCGCATGTAATTTGAGAGGTTAATTATTGCTGTCTATAAAGAAGTATAAAACATTATTTCATCGGAAGATCTTTTGTAAGTACATCGACAGATAATGTACATTGACATCAAAATTTACACCCATCAGCCGGCTGAGTAAAAGACACTGATAATTAAAATTTACGACTTACGTAAGTTTTGACAAGTTTCTCACAGGAGCATTTACATAGGCATCCGACTTTTGGTAATTAATGCTCACGGAAGTTTTTTAAATTTTTTATTTATTTACTAGCCGACCCGACGAACTTCGTATCGCCTCAGAATCAATAACTGCTGAATTAAATTAAATTTTTTTTATCAATTTATAAATTACACAATTAAGCAAATATCGATGCCCAACTGTCCGTTTTTTGTTTTTGTGTATGAGAGATGGCGTTGTGTACGGATATATATTTTTTGTGATTTTCTTACTTTTCCACTTACTTACGGGAATTTTTGAAAGAAAGCGGGTACGGGTGCCGCCGCCCCGGGAACCATTTATTGGATAACCAACACCTCTACCATAGGTCACCCCAAGTGGTTCGCTACGTTTGGTGATTTAGCAGGGCTGCCCGGGTTCATGGGGTGACTTTTGTGCGGGTCTTGGTGGCGGATGCGTCTGCCCATCTGCTACGTGTCGGGCCGGATCGAGTGAAACTGGATGAGGGAGGCCTTTTGACCTTTCCAACCGGATTCTCTCGACCAATGGGTCGAAAGAGTCCGGCTGGAAAGGTCGAGGTAAAAGGCTAATTCCGGTCAAGGTAATGGCCTTGCACCGCAGTTGGAGGGATGGATTCTCTCCCGGATACACTGACCTTCAGATTCCTACCCACCCATCATGCCTTTTTCCTTCCCAGAACTTCCTATCCTATCCTTCCTTAAAAAGACCCTCCACACAGCATCTTCTAAGATGATATAGGTCCTGAGTGGAGCTTACGTAAAAAAAATTCATTTCATTTCAGAGATTTATTATTATTGTATTTTTCCTTTAGAGGGGTGCAGAGACATACGTTCACCGTTTGTCTCATTTTCGACTATTGACATTTAGTGTGTAAGAAAAAGGGGCAGCATTATATGATTAAGAACAAAAGCGAAACAATCAGCGCATTGACATTTGACGTTTTTGAATTTTTGGAATTCACAAACAGTTAAATATTATACCTATCACAATATTGCTGCAGTTCTTTCAAAATATGAGAATTCGTTCCATACAAAATGTATGAAAAATAACTTTCTTTTTAGTAATTTTTAGCGATGTTTTAATATTTATTCTGTTATCCGGGGCGGAGACAAATCCAACAAATCAAAGATCATCAAAATCGGTCCAGCCGATCTCGAGTTATAAATAGTGTAACTAACCCGACTTTGTTTTATATATTATTAAGATTAAGATATACAAAAAAAGTATATTTACATTGGGTTTTTTTGATGCCTGTGTCACTAGGATACACCTGTGTCGAGACAGGCGTACAAGTATACAAATGAGTATCTTATTTAACAAGAGTATTTAAGGTAAATACATATTGATTTGAATCGAAATTAAAACAGAAAGGTGATTGGAAATCTTTTAAAGAGAGTTATCTTATAATTTGTTAGAGGAGATAAAGTAAAGAAGTAAATCCTGTCTAATCTATTCATGGAGTTAAATTTGACAGGATAATATTATTTTCATTTATTTTATATGGGTTGGGTCGTATGTGAATAGTTATTTTTGTCTATGTGTGATTTATTTTACAGATGTTTGTAATAGTGTGACGTCCAGTACTTATAATCCATTTTTCATATCTTAATTATGTAACATGTATTAGGTATATTAATAAAAATAATTATAAAAACACAAAATTTCCAAAGATGACAAAGATGGCGGCATGTATCTTTTCTCGGGAGATTTTTTCAATGTAGATGAGTGTTTCAGACTAGTAATTATTACTAATAGTAATTGTTACCGTTTGTGCTATGCATAACAAAATCTTGTTTTAAACATTAGTTTACCAATTAAAAAATAATTATTAATATTTGACGAGAAGTATTTCACCAAAAAATGTAGACATAATCTCTATGCCACCTAGTGGGAGATTTAGCACTTACAATGCCTTTCTCATATAAAATAAAGTTGGTTGTTTGCAGGTGGAAAAATGTAATAAGCAGTAATTGTTGAATGAAACACTAGTATATATTGAATTATTTGGCGGGTAGGAGATAAGCCGACGTAGCTCAGTGGATAAGAGCAGTTGACCGGATATCAGTAGGACGCGGGTTCGAGTCCCGTCGGCGGTATGTATTTTTTCTCGGTAGATTTTTTCAATGAAGATGAGTGTTTCAGGCTAATAATCATTACTTATAATCAAAGACATCCAAATTCAATAGACCAGAAGATACAGATGAGGGGTAAAACCAAACTATGGGGTGCGAAGAGGGGAAAGATGACTGTGATTCGTTAAAAAATCAATCTGACAGTATATAGGCATCACGCATTATAATATCACCATTTAGTTCTTAAAACCAAAATCTGCTTTGAATGAATAGACCTTTTTACATGGGAGCGCGAATTGCATGCCACGTTAATAATATATTTGCGAAGGAAAAATGCTTGCCCCGAGAAGGTTCGCTCATATTCACATAGCAATATTTTGTTGCCGTGTTTAGTTAAGACACTTTTACAAATGTTTCATAATTTACTTACCCCTGTAACCTACGACGAGCTCACTAACAGAAACGCCCACATTCGCTATGTTCTAGGTAGGTCTATAGCACAAGCTCTCATATTTTGCCGTGTTATTTCATAAAATGTATGATGTTACCTCTGCGCTGGTCAAGACAAGAATGATGACATGACATTTTTTTGATTCAAGCGAGGCTCTAGTAAAGCCCAGCTGGGTCCAAGGAGGAGCTCCAGCTGGCTCCATGGGGAGGGGGAAATAATACGTTTTTATCACTTAGGGCAGGTCCAGATATTTTTTTTTTTTAATTTTTAATTATTTATTGAAACATTTATTATAATTACAATTTTACAACTAAATATTTTTTTTACAGGTTTTTTTTTTTACTACCCTTCCATTAAAAGCATTTGCTTGTGTATGGAAGAGGAGTGTACATAAATGCTATTAGTTATTAGTTAGGTATAAGTTAGTACTTAAATAATTAATTGTACATAAATATATGTGAGCTGCAGTATTTATTTGATAGTGGTGTGTTTTTATTTTTTTTTTTAAAGAAAAAATGTTATGGAGAACTAAGATGTTTGTAAGATTAGTTGACAGTAGTTCTTTTCTTAAGAACATCTTTAAAATGTTTCTTGACAGAGAGCAGCATTCGGGCCTTATCATCGATGCTTCTGATTTCCTCTGGTAGACGATTGAAAAAAGTTCTTCCCTGATAAGTATAATGATGCTGTGCAAAAGACGTATTTAGTTTTGGGCATAGAAAAACATGTTTAAGTCGAGTTCTGTTTTCATTTAAAAATGGATATTTATCTTTTTCTTTTATTATTTGAATTACTGAATTTTTAATATATAAATCTTTAAATGTGGGTACTTGAAATTCTTCAAACAGGCGTTCTGTTGGGTAGTCTAAGGATTTTTTTAATATAATTTTAATAATTGTTCTTTGTACAATTTCTATTGGAAGAAGGTTACATTTATACGCGGATCCCCAACTAATAATAGCGTATTGTAGAGTGGATTGAACTAAGGCATAGTAGATTAAATATAGATTTTTTATCGACAGAAAATTTCTAATTCTTAAAAATATATATATTAATTTTCTGATTTTGTTTACTACTTGACATATTTGTTCCTTCCATTTCAGATTTTTATCGATAATTACGCCGAGATATTTAATTTTATTTGTTGTTTTTAATATTGTACAGTTTGATTTGCAATAATGTTGGTTGTGAATTTTAGTGTTATCGTGTATGACAATGTTAAAATTTTTGGGAGCATCGTTTGGATGGATTGCAAATGGAATTACAAATGTCTTTTCACTATTTAGTGATAGTAAATTAGTGTCGAAAAAATTCTTAAGTGTATTGATGTCTTCTGTGGCCTGTAATTCTACATTTTCCCAAGTATTTTCACTTATTATTAAAACTGTATCGTCGGCGTATGATGTAATTTGACCATGTAGATGTTGAAAAAAAATATCGTTTACATATATGGTAAAAAGGATTGGTCCAAGCACTGTACCTTGGGGGATTCCAAAGCTTGAAATCTCTTGATCACTATTAATACGATTGATTTTTACCACTTGAGGGCGGTTTTTTAAGTAGTTGGTGATCCATTTAATCGCGTTGCCTTTTATGCCAATATCATTCAATTTTTTTAATAGTATCTCATGGGATATGCTATCGAAAGCCTTTCTGAGGTCAATAAATATGCCCGCACATTTTTTACCTTTATCTAATGATTCGTAAATGTATGAAGTTACGTTAGCAATTGCATCTTGTGTGCTGAGTGATTTAATAAAACCAAACTGGTTTTTGTGTAGTATTTTATTACTATCTAGGAAATTTACCAATTGTTTTTTTACTATTTTTTCAAAGATCTTTCCTATGTTAGAAATTAGACAAATTGGGCGATAATTCGTTACTTGGTGTGGATCACCAGATTTGTAAATAGGTGAGATTATTGTGTTTTTGTAGTTCATTGGAAATATTCCTTTCGTTAAACTCAAGTTTATTAAATGAGTGATGGGTTTTATTAAGTAATAAAACAATAGTAATAAATATATTCAAATGTCCGTGCTTATAATAATTGATGACATAGGTCCTAAGGTGAATTATTTTCCTCAGGGCCCACCGTGTGGAGCTAATATATATAAAAAAAAAAATCCAATATACCACAATACCTACCTACTTGTGGATTAGAATTGGAATTTCGTGGATCTTCGTTTTTCGATTTTCTATGATTGTAACGTACCTACGACAAAAAAACAAAATAACTAATTTAGAGAGACACGTTTTTGGATTTTCACGGCCTCAAGTATTTTCGTTACTTGTTTTTGGGGTGTTATGCCGTGTTGCGCTACCTCCTTCTTTGACCAGCGTTTCGCCAACATCTGCCGGATCTGCCGTGATAATGGACACTGCAACGCTGTCCGAAACGTTGGCTAAAGAAGGAGCTAGCGCAACACGACATAACACCCCAAAAACGAATAACGAAAAAATAACAAATTTAGATTTCCTTTCCTTGTTCAAGCACTGAGTATCATCATCATCATCATCTGTGGCTCTACAACCCAGGTCGGGTCTTGGCCTCCAGCAGAGCCTGCCTCCATGACTGTCGGTGTTGTGCTGCGTTGCGCCAGTTTCGGATGCCGATGGTGCTTGCATCCTTCACCACTCCATCCAGCCATCGAAGCTTTGGTCTTCCAACTCTTCTCCGACCCCCAGGTGCACCATCCATAATTCGCTTTGGAATATCTCCTTCGCTCATTCTCTGGATATGTCCAGCCCACCTGAGTCTTCCAGTTTTGATTTACTTGGAGATATTAGGGTCCTCGTAAAGATCGTATAGCTCCTGGTTGTATCTGATACGCCATTCTCCATTATCACAGACTGGGCCGTAAATCCTTCGCAGCACCTTCCTTTCAAAACTTTCTAGGGCTCCTTCATCACCCTTACTGATTGTCCAGCATTCCGAACCATACATAAGAACAGGTCGTATAAGGGTCTTGTAAAGCAGGACTTTAGTTCTTCTGGTAAGGTGGCGAGATTTCATATGCTTCTGTAGCCCAAAGTAGTATCGATTTGCAGCTACTATTCTTCTTTTGATTTCGCTGGATACATTGTTGTCATTTGTCACCATAGTACCGAGATATACAAACTCGTTGACAGTTTCAAATGTATAATTATCTATCTGTATACTTGGTGGTTTCTGGCGTCCATGTACGGGCATATATTTTGTCTTCCCCTCGTTGATGACCAATCCCATGTTCCTTGCCGACGTAGCTAAGCTTTTAAACGCCGATTTTAGTTCATATTCTGAGCGTGCGATGATATCTATATCGTCAGCATAAGCAAGGAGCTGAACAGACTTGCACTAGCACTAGCACTGAGTACAAGAAAAAAAAATATTTAAACAACCCAAATATACCTAAGCTTTATCTCATATCTTGATACGCTTTATCTATACTTAAAATAAATACCATACTCCAATACAAATTACGACACCGCGAGCCTTTTAATATGTGGAGTTTGATAAGCTTCCGTGGTTCATTCAGGTCACACCTAAATCTTTAAATGGCATTTTAGGAATTATGCAAAAACAAGTTTTTTACGCTAACTAATTTATGACAAAGCGATCAAAACGAAATGTCAAGATTTCGTAAAATCGGCAATTATTGGTTTGATAAGTTCAATTGATAAGGCACCAACAAAATTTATAAAATACATTGTGAAACCATTGGTAAAAATGGGAAACTAGGTCGACATATTATTATTTTTTTTTTCTAAAGAACGACTAACATTTCCTGGTTAAAAATAACCTGATAATATTTGAAAGGCCCAAACGCGATGGCAACTCAGCCACTGACCAGTCAAAATTGAGTATTGGATGGATTACTTTCGCGGTGTTTATATTAATACCGCACAAGAGTCCCAACTACTCCCGTCTGGAGCCAGTGAGACTGTGGCATCCCCAATTGGGGTATGTTGTGAGGCTGAAGGGAGTGGGGAGGAGAAGGAGATAGAAAAGAGGAAGGTGGGGAAGTACCTGGCTATTCAGATCTGGTCACCAAACACGGCTAAAAGCCATTTCAAGCAACGTTTCAATTCCGAATGGTGGTATTACACCAGGGCGATACTGAGAGTATCTTTCATTCTGGAACATGCCGCAAAAATACTATAAATTATTTTGAATGAATTAATTGTGAAATAACACAAATTAAACAAATAAAATTTATTTGCTACGTCGGGATTCGATCCCGCGACCTTCGGATTGCGAGTCAAGAGCCTTACCGCTGGAGCACGCCGGCCGTCGAATATGAACTCCGCAACTAAATAAATTTATAAATTACTAGCGAGTTCCCGGCACGCGGTGCAACGCCACTTAAATAAAGATATTGTTTTTCCCCGCGTGTCCTTTCCCATTCGTCCCGGTTCACGTTCCCTCTTCTCTTCCCCTCCCGTCTCCCCCTTAACTTTCCTCGCCTTTCCTAAACCCCTTTTCAGCTTCCACCCGTCCTGCGAAACTAGCCCCCCCTCCCGCACCACCCCTCGCATTTATTTTCCACTTCCCCGCCTACCTCAATATTTTTTCAAAAAGATAGGACATGACGCACAACTAAAAAAAATACACGAGTTAACAACGTAGCTACGAGTATAAGGGTATCTGGACAACTCAGAATGAAACCAACTCAGAAGCGTCATTAAGAGTGATGGAAGAAAATATAGAAAAAAACTGGTTAGAAAGGTTACGCTAGGTTAGGGTTATGGGCTATTTTAAAATTATTTTTTCAAAGCTTTTAATGACTTTTCAAAGAGGTGTTGAGTTGACTTTATTCTCAGTTGGCATGGAATCAGCTATAAGATACGTTCTTGGTCGTATAAACTATCATCAACCGTAACATTCATAACTAACTGCACAATATTCCTAACAATGTACATTCAAGCTACAATGGATAAACGAACCCCAGAAATAGCCAAAAACCGATATTGATTTTCTAAAAGCTTTCAAAAAAGTTAACCACTCAATCCATCCAAACACATTACTGTCAATTTATGTCAACGCTGATGTATTAAGTTAGCTTCAATCTTATAAAAACAAAACATCTGAAGAAAGAGACATAAATGGACTTCGCAAAAAATTATATCTGGCGTACCACAGGGCTGCCAATCGGGGCCACTTTTATTTTTAACTCATAAACGATAAATCATTGTACATTTTAAGTTAAAGATTAAGTTCATAATGTTTATTGGTAAAAAATCGGAAAATATTTCAAGGAACACGTCTTTCTTGCACAAGAGTCCCAACAGTTTCCGTCAGGAGCCAGTGAGATTATGGCATCCCCAATTGGGATATGTTATGAGGCTGAAGGTATCGGAGAGGGGAAGAAGATGGTGACGAGGAAGGTGGGGAAGTACCTGGCTATTCAGATTTGGTCGCCAAACACGGCTAAAGCCAATTCAAGCAACGTTTCAATTCTGAATGGTGGTCTTACACTGGTCCTATACTGAGAGTATCTTCCAATCCGGAACGTGCCACAAATATAATTTTTATTATTTTTAATTAGTTGGGTCACCCGGCTTCGTTCAGTACAGCATTCGAGAGTGTTCTGGAATGTTCCACAACGATGTTGCCGATTCCCTATTCCCTAATATTCCACATCATACTCTGCAACTCCTTCCAAAACTTTCTAGAGCTCTATCGAACCTTCTAGAACTTTCCGGAAGACTAAAGGAAGCACGCCGTTTAGGTAAAAACTGAAACCGTCATACTGGAGGGGGAATAGATATCTACCACACCATATAACTCCCTCGATCGTACCGGGATTCGTTTCTGAATTTTTGCGGGACCACGTTTTTTTGGACTTTTATAATTAATGGTGAAATACCACAAATTAATCAAATAGCACACCGGGTTCGAACCCGCGACCTTCGGATTGCGAGTCGAGTCTTAAACCTCGACCACGAAGGCCGCCAAGTAAGGTAATAGTTAAGGTGTTTGGCTAGATACATAGAAAGAACATAGAAAATAATCTGAAATTAGAAATAAACAGCACTATACTTGGAGTTATTCAGTATCTCAATTAATATAAAAAATAAATTTTTCATTGTAAGAATTTAAAAAAATAGTACGCCTTGTTGAATACAAGCTAAAAACCAATTTTTTACAATAATTACTCCCGGCCTTGAAGCAACTGATCTTCATACATTTCAAGACAAGACAAAGGTCGTTGATCAGATAATGAACAAAGCCAAAAAAAGGTTCAAGATTTATAAGGCATTAAATATATTCATGTTCTTTCTACCAGAACTTCATTATTTGTCTGGTAAATGGCTTTATACGAAATAACGAGAACCAAAAATATTTTAAACAACTGTTGAATACAAGAATAACGCACGTAGTTGCTACCCGGTTTCACCCGAGTTTAAAAACACACGATTGAATTTTTTGTTTATTTAGGAAACAATTTTGGAGGCAAATATAGGTACCGCCGCTCCGGAAACCGTTTATTGGAGAACCAACCCCCGGGTTAATGTTACCGGGTACCGGTACCGGGTGAGCTTTGTCCGGGTCCGTTGGCGGCGGATACGTCTGCATGGCAGGCCAGACAATTATTGCGTGGCAGGCCAGATCGGGAGATTGCTTGAGGGAGACCCATCGACCTCTCCAGCAGGGCTGTCTGAATATCGGCTTGCACCGCAGTGGGAGGGATGGAATCGTTTGTCCGTCACCGCTGGATACATATTCCTACCCACCCATCAAACCTTTATCCTTCCGAGAACTTTCTCTCCATCCTATACCTAAAAAGAATCTCCACACAAAAATAGCATATTTCATTAAAATGCCGGTAGAACGAGGACTGGAAGGTGTGAACGTTGTCCTTATTATACCGGTATTTCAACGGATGATCAACTGGCGTCTACTTAAATAGTTGGGAAACACGCAAAACGCGCTTCCAACATTTGTTCACAGTTGACTTTTGTTACATGAGAAAGGGTAGTTTCTTTCGACTCTGGGCAATTGGGACAATTGTGCTGTAATGTACATCGTAGTTTATACAAGCGAATTTTCCAGATCTTAATGTGAATTTTACAGTAAAAAATTAATGTCATTTTTTTTTTATACATTAGCTCCACACAGGAGGCATCGAGGATAACAATTTCCCTAGGGGCCTATGTCATCTTTGAGAATGCTGTGTGGAGGATTTTTTAAGGGAAAGGAAGGAGAAGATATGGGAAGGAAAAAGGTATGAGGGGTGGGTAGGAATCTGGGGGTCAGTGTGGCCAGGAGTGACGTAATCTATTCCTCACACTGCGGTGCAAGGCGAAGGGTCGGTAGAATCCGGCTGGAGAGGTCAAAAGGCCTCCCTCAATCAGTCTCCTCCGATCCTGCCCGCCACGCAGTGGTTGGGCAAACGCATCCGCCACCAAGACCTAGACAAACCTCATCCCATGAACCCGGGCACCCCTACTAAGTCACCAAACGTAGCGAACCACATGGGGTGACCTGTGGCAGGGGTGTTGGTTGTCCAATAAATGTTTCCCGGGGCAGCGGTACCCATACACGGGTCCCAAATTAAAAGGTTGTCATTGAACCAACTTATAAAATTCTGGTTATCATACCACGTTGCCAATTAAAACAATTCATAAATAATTAATTATTTAGTTTAATAAAGGAAGTAAACATTATTTTTACAGTTCAAAATGATACATAAATAATGTTTATAAAAATGAATGTTTATGTTTGTTCCTTATGCGGTCCCTAAACCATTCAACCGATTGCGATGAGACTTTGGTGAGTTGTTGTGTGCACTCCCGCGATGGTTTCTATTTATTTAATTAAGGTAGCGAACATTAGCAGTTCAAAATGATACATAAATCTTAAGGCTCTGCAACCGGGCCCGAAAAGAAGAAGATGGAGAGATACGAAATTACGAATGTTAGAGGAGAGCGCTAACATTTACAGCGACAAAATCGATGCGAAAATTGCGAAAATGTTTAATAAAACACGACTCGTTTAAAATAGAGCAAAAATCTCGCGGGCATTATCTTAAACAGCATTTAAAGAAACACTGAATTTTTTCATACATATAACTTGTAAAATAACTGAAACAAACGTGTTAATATTTCATATAATATTGCCTTGCTACTAAAAAATGCTATATTTCAACTTCTAAGCATTATACTGAATGTTACGGGTGTAATATTTTTATGTTAAATCGATATGGCTTTCAACTATATTGATAATGACAATGATGTAGAATTTACCCGAGCAAACAATTTAGAATGTTGGATCTCCGGTCAAAATACAAATAAATGCAATACTAACCTAATCTGCGTAGAAATTAATATTAGGTCTCTAAACAAGTATTGGGATATTCTTCATGCCTATTTAAAAAACTGTTTGAAAGATATTGATGTTATAATGCTTTGTGAAACTGCAATTCACGAGGAGCTTATTTCATTATTCGATATTCCAGGCTACAAATCATATTATTATTGCAGGAGCAATAAACAAGGAGGCGGTATTTTGCTGTATATAAGGGAGTATTTACATTTTGAACAAGAAATAGTTAAAACCATTCACTTTGAAAATGTGTTTGGAATACTGACACTACCAAATAAATGTAATTTTTATATTTTAGCAGTATACAGACCACCTAACCTCAATAAAAAGGAATTCTTAAATGAAATTTCTTCTTTTTTTCGTAATTATGTAAATTCTAATGATAATGTAATATTTTTTGGGGACATTAATCTCAACTTACTGAATCAAAGTGATACAAATATAATGGCTTATGAAAATATACTTACAAGTAATTACTTAACTAAATGTATTAATGTTACGACAAGAGAAGCAATTGTTGCTGGTCAAATAACCAAATCTTGTATTGACCACATATATGTTAGATCTAATAAATATAACTTGTCCGCATGTGTTATTGATTCGACAATTGCTGATCATTTTATAACAGGACTAAATGTTCATTACCATGATGTCAAAAATAATATTCAAAATGAAAAAATCACAACTCTCTCTCAAAAACGTGTTGATAAAGAAATAAAAATGTATAATTGGAATATCCTTTTGAAAGAACCGAATTGCGTTGCTCTGTATAATAAAATAAAAACTAAATTTAATGAAATTTATGAAAAAAGTACTGTAGTAAAGTCTTTTAAACCTCAAACCAGACCAAATGCCATAAATGAATGGATAAATGATGATTTACTATCAAAAATCAAATTAAAAGATGCACTTTACAAAAGATAAAAAATAATCCTACAAATAAATTTTATGAAAGAGAGTATAAATGCAATCGGAATAAAGTTACGAAATTAATCAGCATATGCAAATTAAAATTTTTCAACTCAAAATTTAAAAATTATTTTGCAGACTCAAAAAAAACGTGGGATGAAATAAACAGATTGTTAGGAAGAAAGAGCAAAAGTAATTGTGATCAAGTAATATCAAACTATTTCTTAAAAGAACAAACGACTGAACAAACATCTAACAATTTCGCTAACTTCTATTCTGAAAATGTTAGGCAATTATTACATAGATGTGATAAAAAAGCTTTGAATATTCAAAAACATAGACTTCCACACAGCATGCTCTTAACACAAGCAAAACTCTGTGATATCGAAAAAGTTGTCAGAAGTTTAAAAAATAGTCAGTCGCCGGGGATAGATAAAATTAGAATGTCTGATATTAAAAAACATTTCGATATTTTAGGACCTATCTTAACTCTATTAATTAATATGATTTTAAAGGAGGCAATTATACCAGAAGATCTAAAATGCAGCGTCATCCGACCCATTTACAAAGGTGGTAAACACAGTGAAATTGAAAACTATAGACCGATCAGTATTTTACCTGCAATTGAAAAGATCCTAGAAAAATATATATCTATAAAACTAATAAAGTACCTTGAAAAATTTTCTATTATTGATACCCATCAATATGGTTTCCAGAAAAAAAAGAGCACAGATCTACTACTTCAAGAATTTTCAAATACAATTAATAATGATCTTAATAAAAGGAAACATGTACTCGTATTATTTATTGATAATTCAAAGGCCTTTGATACAATTGATCATAGAAAATTACTAGAAACCCTTGAACAAATTGGAATAACAGGAAACCTACTTAAATTATTTGTTAATTACTTTGAAAATAGAAAGATTTGTGTGAAAATTTTTGATCATTATAGCAAAAAAAAGAACGTTTTCGCAGGCGTACCACAAGGGTCCATACTAGGCCCTACCTTGTATATTATATATGTTACTGCAATGAAATTGATTTTCTCTCATGTAAAACATTATGTTTATGCTGACGACACTGCATTAGTTATTTCACATGAGGATTTATTAATTGCAAGTACTTTACTGCAAATAGACTTTGCCACTCTTCAAAAATGGTCACATGATGTAGGTTTAATAATCAATGCTAAAAAAACAAAGCTTATGCACATCAGATCCCCTCATGCCAACATCACCATAACTCCTAAAATTGTTTCTCATGATTTTAATTGCATCCATAATTCTGTGATACAACCATGCTCATGTAAAAATATTGAACTAGTCTCTAAATACGTATATCTAGGCTTAACAATTGATTGTAATTTTAAATGGGATATACATATACAAAAAGTTTGCACACGGCTTAGAGCTATAGTGAGCAAACTTTATAGACTGAAGTTTTTTGTTCTACTAAATACTCTTAGATTAGTATATCTGTCATTGGCGGAATCCCTAATAAGATATGGAATAACCACATGGGGACATTCAACAAAAACAAATCTTCTTTCAGTGCAAAACGTACAATATTCTTTGGTAAAATTATTATTAAAAAAAACTGAATACGAACAAAGACATGATATACCAAAATCATTATTATACAACTCTGTAAATGTATTATCTGTTCGTGCTATATTGTGGCTTAAAATTGCGAGTCAGCATACATCTCAATCTGAATATAATAAACTAGTGGTTCATGTTCATAATACAAGACTAACTGCAAATGATGGACTTATAATTCCCAGATACCTAAATAAATACGGTCAAAGAACTCTAGAATACCTTGTTCCAATAATTTACAACATGTTACCCAACGCAATAAAAAGCTGTGAATTGAGTTTCAGAAGGAAATGTGCGCTAAAAAAATGGTTAAGTGAAAGAACTCTTTTGTACTAATTTCTGTTATTTTCCGCTTTTCGTTTTAATGTTTTTTCCATTATTATTTTCTCTTGTCTTTTCTTTTATTTCTTTAATTTTCTCTGTTCTGTATTTCTTATAAATTTTATTAACAATTTTCTTTTTCATGTACCTGTATATTTTATGTACCTGTCTCTTCGACTTGGTCGAAGACCTGTCTCAATTTAAAAAAAAGTAATTGTCAAAAGAACCCGTTGACAAACTGATATCAATCAGTTTAACGGGACTTAATTTAAAAATGTAAAAAACTGTAAATAAATTATAAAGGAATTTTATTAATAAAAAAAATATATATATATATTTAAACGGCAGGGAGGAAAGGCAAAGGGATGGGGAACGGGGGAGGTGGGGTTCGCGGAGAGGGAAGAGACGAGGGAGGGGAAGGCGGGGAAGGTGGAAGAGAACGGGGACGCACAGGAAAGGACATGCAGGGAGAATAAATTTATTTCTTTGAATGGCATTGCAACGCATGCCGGGGACCAGCGAGTAATAATGTATATAAAAATAAATGTTTATTTGTTTGTCCCTTATGTGGTCCCTAAAGCATTCATCCGATTGTGATGAAACTTTGGTGAGTTGTTGTGGGCACTTCCGCGGTGGTTTCTATTTATAGTGTTGAGCTCTGGCGTTATGAAATTATTTTGTATACTACTCATTCGATCGCGATGAAACTTTGGTGAGG
Organism: Limnephilus rhombicus; assembly: GCA_929108145.2. Taxonomy (NCBI): domain Eukaryota; kingdom Metazoa; phylum Arthropoda; class Insecta; order Trichoptera; family Limnephilidae; genus Limnephilus; species Limnephilus rhombicus. The sequence continues at coordinate 7,252,532 of OV815298.1, forward strand.
TTTCTATATATAATAGTGAGCTCTGGCGTCATGAAATTATGCGTTTCTAAACCATTTAACCGATTGCTATGAAACTTTGGGTGAGTTTTTGGGCGCTCGCCCGAGATGGTTTCTATATATAGTGGGGAGCTCTGGCATTATAAAATTATTTCCCAACTATTCATCCGATGAATCTTTGGTGAGTTGTTGTGAGGACGCCCGCGAAGGTTTTCCATATAACTGGTGAGCTCAGGCATTATAAAATTTGCAAATTAAATATTGCAATAGGCGGCACAGGAGCCGTTTGAAAACTGAATGTACCGGGACTGAATGTACAGAACGCGGGAGGATGGAAGGGAACGCATGAGGAGAGTTCGCGGGACGGGGGAAGCGGAGTGGGAACGCATGGGGAGAAGGGGACGCTGCGGGGGAAGGGGAAGCGGAAGGGGAACGGGACGAATGGTAAAGGACACGCAGGGAGAAACAATTTCTTATTAAGTAGTATTGCAACGCAAACCGGGAACTCGCTAGTGATGAAATAAAAGCATTCAAAACACATTATTAACCCAGACAAAAACATTCAATAAAAGAAATCATTAAAAAACAGATAAAACGGACACAAATAATAAATAAATAAAAGATAAAAAATATTGCAAATAGTATACAGATAATTAACCCATTTAAAATAGTATCCATTAATTAATTATGAGATAAATGTCTGTCTTTTAAAGACTCGGATCGGCTATCTCAACTGACCCCACTCGATACAAACAACATTGCCCATTAGACCATGGGTGCCCAACCCAAATCGTTTGGTAGGCCAAAAAAATATCCGTCCATGAATACAGATAAATGGACAATATTACCGTTAATTTTTACCGGTAATTCGGTGTACAAAATGCTATTATTGTGAAACCGCGACCTTCAATGCTAGAAGGCATAAACTGACTATAAATGCGCCCAAGTGTGTCCTTTGCACTTGCAATGTAATTTGGGAGGCGGGTACCGGGTGTGGGTACCGCCGCCCCGGAAACCATTTATTGGATAACCAACACCTCTGCCATAGGTCGCCCCAGGTGGTGCGCTACGTTTGGTGACTTAGCGGGAGTGCCCGGGTTCATGGGATGAGGTTTGTCCAGCTGTGTGGCAAGCCGGATCGGGAGAGACGGGTTGATGGATACCTTGTGACCTCTCAAGCAGAACTATTTCACATAGCCTTGCACCGCAGTGGGAGGGATGAATTCATACGTCCGTCACTCCTTGACCTACTGACCCCCAGATTCCAGATTCAGATCTACCCATCATACCTTATCCTTCTCAGAACTTCCTCTCCTTCCTTTACTTTAAATAACCTCCACACAGCATCCACAATGACGACATAAGCCTTGAGGGAAAATATTTTCCTCAGGGCCTCCTCCTGTGTGGAGCTAACGTAAAATAAACGATTTTCCGAGAAATTTATTTATTTACGCCTATTTAGGCTTTTACATACATATAAATAACAATATTAACGAAATTATACTAGTAAATAGTGCAGGAAACTACTGTTTAAATCACTTGCACAAAAAAAATGCAAAGTAAAAATATTATTGAATTTGAACCACACAGTACAAAATATAAAAAATCCAAAATAGTTTTTTTTCTTTCAGCCGACAAAATACTGTCAATGTGTTAGTCACGGACGTATGAATATATCTGGACCTGCCCTAAGTGATAAAAACGTATTATTTCCCCCTCCCCATGGAGCCAGCTTTAGCTCCTCCTTGGAGCCAGCTCGCTCCATGGGGAGGGGAGAGAGCCTCGCTTGAATCTAAAATATGTGACGTCATCATTCTTGTCCTGAACAGCGCGGAAGTAACATCCATACATTTTTCGAAATAACACGCCAAAAACGGTAGCTTGTGGTATACATTTTACCCACATATTATATGGACATAGCGAATGTGGGCGGTTCTCCAGTGTGCTCGTCGCTGGTTACAGGGGTAAGTAAATTATGAAACATTTGTAAAAGTGTCTTAACTAAAGACGACAACAAAATATTGCTACGTGAATTGGGGCGAATCTTTTCGGGGCGAGCATTTGGCCTTAGCAAATATGTTATTAACGTGGAAAGCAATTCGCGCTCCCATGTAAAAAGGTCTATTCATTCAAAGCAGATTTTACTTTTAAGAACTAAATGGTGATATTATAATGCGAGATGCCTATATACTGTCAGATTGACTTTTTAACGAATCGAAACAAGTCATTTTTCCTCTCTTCGCCCCCCATAGTTTGGTTTTACCCCTCATCTGTATGTTCTGGTCTATGAACTCTGATGTCTATGGTGTTAGTCAATATTAATAGCTTTAAATGTGCGAAAAAACATACTGGTTGGAATTATCGATAAAATAAATTCATATTGCGGCCATGCGCTTTTCAAGCAATAAATCAAAAACCCCATCGAGAGTCCTAGCTCTAAAAACAAGAATGTTCTAATTTCACAAAATATAACGTAAATGTGATAAACTTTACGAGAACGATTTTTTTTTCTTTTTTGTACGTAAACCAAAATCTAAAACATAGAAAACTGAAAACTTAATTTTGGACTGCAAAAAATCTTTAATTGGGCCGCAGGTGGGGCTTCCCTGCATTAGACTGTTACTTTTTGAATGTATAATTATTTTATTGTTAGCCGATTCCTTTTGTAAGCGGTGATGTCATGGAGTGTCTGACGGCAGAGGCTCTCAAACATAGAGGAATATATTAAAAATAGTGTATGTTTTGCATGCTTGCATGTTTTTATATGAGCTCCACACAGGAGGCCTTGAGGAAAATAATTTCCCTCGCGGCCTATGTCATTTTTGAGAGAGAGTTCTGGGAAGGAAAAGGGTTTGAGGGTGCTATAGGAATCTGGGGTTCAGTATGTCCTGGTCAAAAGCCATGTATGTCTGTTGTTTATGTATTTTCCATATTAAGCATAGGAAATGTTTGAAACTTTCAAAATACCTTCTTTCCACCCTCGCGAAGATTTCTGGATTATTACTACCGCATGACAATACATCTGAAAAGTTTTTTAATCATTGCAAAAACTTTAACGAAACTGTCAAAAATGTCACATTTTTAAAATAATATTTTGCAAGCCATCGATTGTTCATTGTTGAATAGAAATTCTATTTTAATAAATGTAATTGAATTACTCACCCATGGTACTATCCAAAATCGAATGATTTGAATCTAAACAAGAATTATAGGTATTTTAAATAAGTACCTATATTATACGTCACACGAAATTTATGATTTTTAACCCCCCCTGTGACACATTGTCACATTTGTGAGACCCTCCCCTCTAGTGTGACGTCACATATTTTGCAATTTTACATCTGAAAATAATCAAAACAGTAGTTCAAAATGTTTTTACATGTGACGTCACAGAGCTGATGCCCCCCATACCCCCTTAGGGTGTGACGTAACTTAACTTCTCTACCCCCCCCCCCCTTCCTTAAGGTGTGATGTAAATTATGGATGGCCCCTAATATACAAAAAATGAATGTTTGTAATACATGAAATATAAAAATTTGTATAGAAAAATTGTAATAGGTGGCACGCGAGCTGTTTGAAAACTGAATGTACCGGGACTGAGTATATGGGACGCGGGAGAGGGGAGGGGAGCGCGAGAGGGTGGTTCGCGGGACGGGGGAGCGAGAGAGGGGAGAGGGAAGGCGGGAAAGTTGGAGGAGGAATGCGTGAGGGAAAGGGGACATGAGAGGGGATGGGGCGGCGGAAGGGGAACCGGACGAACGGGAAAGGACACGCAGGGGAGAAACAATTTCTTATTATTAAGGGCCCGCAACCCGAATTTCTACCGATTTCTTACATATTATCTCCCTTAAACACGTTAAGTTTTAAAGCTCGTAAAAAAATATATGTTATTTTTGAAGATAATATTATAGACATTGCCCGCGTCGAAAAGCAAATTATATAAAATTCCCTCGATAGCAAAAAATCGCAAAGTATGCTCCAAAAATTATTATAAACGCGTTTATTTCAGTTATTTTATAAGTTAGATGTATTAAAAAATCACGTTTCTTTAAAAAGACAATGCCCGCAAGATTTTTGCTCTATTTTAAACCGAGTCGTGTTTTATTAAACATTTTCGCATTTTCGCTGTAAATGTTAGCGCTCTCCTCTAACATTCGTAATTTCGTATCTTTCCATCTTCTTCTTTTCGAGCCCGGTTGCGGAGCCTTAAGTGGCATTGCATGCATGCCGGGAACTAATTGTAAAAATTAAATAAAATAAAAGGGAAAAAAAATAATAAAATAAGCTAAGTTAGGAGTCCACGATGAAGTGCTGGTACCTACCCTGATGTGTAACAGTGAGGCATGGAACTGGCAGAGGAAGGATGAAAGTATACTGAATGCAGTTGAAATTAGTCACCGTGCAATAAATGTTCATAATAATAATCAAATGGACAAACCCAATCACATGTCTGCGCTCCTGGTATTTTGTCCTTATCGGCGAGTTGAAGATATGTATGTTATTGTGAGATTATCTCGACCGCGGAAATTACCCAACGACATTTCTATGCTCCTGGAGGAACTTGACTGAACGATAGGCGTGTGATGTATGTACGCATGTCGTATTCCAATGATTTTATATCGTTATGCCTAGCACAGTTTCACCGATGACGGTCGAAACGATATTGACAGAGAATATAATTTAAAAAAAATCGATACACTCTGACCTGTATACGAATTCACACCCCGAAACGCCAAATTAATAATTTGGCAATGATGAATTGAAATACTAACCTAAATATGCGTTGGCAATTTGCATTTACTTTTTAATACTAAACTAAAGTTTTAAATTATATATATCCAGCTCCAATTTTTTGTTGTTTTATAAATATTTATTTTAATTTTTTTTAAATAGCCATAAAACTGGCACACTATATTTCACTATTTTTTGTGAGTACTATCACTTTACTTTTATCTTACTTTCACTTGTTTTTTTTAAATTTATTTATTAATGTATATATTATTGCTCGATCCCACATCTGGTGTTTTTCAGTTTTCATCATTATTATTATACAGGGTGTTAAGGGACGTACTTTTTTGGTACGACCAAAATTTCATTTACATTTTTTAGTCCAAATAATGTCAGGAATCACTGGTTAAAGTAAGTCAAGTACGTCCCTTAACACCCTGTATATTAATTTTTTCTACTTTCATTGTTTTTTTATCTTATCTTATCTGTATCTTTTGTGTATCACACAGTATTAGACAGTATATATATATATATATATATGTAGACTATGTTTAGATTTATTTATAAGTACATGTTACATAAATAATAAATTTACTTCAAAAGATACATTAGTTTGCATTATTTGGCATAAAATCTATGCCAAAAACATTCTAGTTCATCACCACAAAAATGATTCAGAGGCAGACACCTCACACGCTCATAAAACCAGAGCCAAACAAAAAGACATACTTAATATACCAAAGTGTAACTCTTCATTTGGTCAAAGAAGTTCTGCATTTTTAGCAGTAAAGTTATATAACAAACTCCCTCTTAGTATCAAACAAATAAAAATAAAAAATAGCTACATTAAGGACATTAAATGTTGGCTGAAGAATCTATCGGAAAGTGAACTTACTAGTATACTTTTTTTTTTTAAAACATCATAGAAGTTTCTGGAAAACCTTATCCAATCAATAAAGTTAAAACATAGAAGTCGCTGAAAAACTTATCCAAAGCATAGTCCCCCTCAGCACAGGATCTCCTAGTGAGGAGGACTACGAATATATTTTATATATACATCTAACTAACATGTTTCATATAAAAATGTAAAAAATATTATATAGTTACTAAATAAAAAAAAAATAATAAAAAAAACATTAGGTCATCATACTAGGCAGCTGCCTGTATCATGGTGACCAACGGAGGATAGTTATTTTGAATTGAAGTCTAATACTCGTAAGTGTAAACATATCTAAGTAAACTTATTAAAAAAATGTAAATTAATATCATTCATTTCTTATGACAAAATTTTTCTTTTTTGGTATGCAGTATTATAAAAAGAAAAGAAAAATAAAGTTTCTTTAAGTACGAACTAAATGTAACATGAGTAAGTATAAAGAGAGTATATGAGTGTAATAAATAGGCGAGAACTAGGTAAGTACTTATACTGGAGCGAACTGAATGCAATAAATATTTTAAAACAAAAACAATCATTACAATCTTATAAATAAAAATGAATCGCTAAATGTGTTGCTAAGCGCAAATCTCGAGATCAGCTGAACCGATTTCGCTAATTCTTTTTTTAGAATATTTCTTGAAGTACGAGGATGGTTCTTACGGAGAGAAAAATTAAGAAAATTGCGCAGAAAATTGGATAATTTCAGAAAACCTAACGACTGTCGCACGTTTGACAGTTCGCGTGTTTGAGAATGACATTGTTAAATCAGGATTCTATTTTTGAAAATCTTTAAGTTGATAAATTTATTTAAAGTAGGTACTCCCCTAATAGTTTGAATCGAATCAAGAATTTTAGATATTTTAAATAGGTACCATTTTATCAAATTTAATATACATGAAAAATGGAAATTGGAATAAAAATTGCAAAAAGTGGCACGCGGCCTGTTTAAAAACTGAATATACTGGGATTGAATATATTGGGGGGGGGGGGGGTGGAGGCGGAGTGGGAATCCCCCTTACACCATGCGAGCGAAGCCCCGGGAAAAAGCTAGTATTATGATAAAAACCGAATTATAAAAACTAAATAAACGATTGTTTATCTAGTTCATATTTCTGTAATATTAGGCAAAAAAAAAGTAAATAATTATTGACTTTTTATTTACATTTGGACATGATGTGAACATTTGTTATTGGGTTGTAACCTAATTATTATAATTTATTTGTTTTCTTTAATGCATGTAATGTTATTAACCTGTAAATATTCCTAATTGACGACCTCCGTAGCCCAGTGGGTAAGACTATTGACTCACAATCCGAAGGTCGCGGGTTCGAACCCGGCATGCGCAAATAAATTTTATTTGATTAATTTGTGTTATTTCACAATTAATTAATTTAAAATACTATATAGTATATTTGCGGCATGTTCTAGAGTGGAAGATACTATCAGTATCGCTCTGGTGTAAGACCACCATTCAGAATTGAAACGTTGCTTGAAAATGGCTTTAGCCGTGTTCGGTGACCAGATCTGAATAGCCAGGTACTTCCCAACCTTCCTCTTCCCCACCTCCTTCCCCTCTCCACTACCTTCAGCCTCACAACATACCCCAATTGGGGATGCCATAGTTTCACTGGCTCCAGACGGGAGCAGTTGAGATTCTTGTGCGGTATTCACTGTAAAAAAAAAAAAATTAAGTCCAATGTAATTGTATTTGCGAGCGCTTTGGTATGAATCACTGTTGACAAAAGTAATTTAAAAAAATCTGATAATAAAAATGAATGAAAATACCACACCTAAATTCTTATCAGTATTTTTTATCACTTGTGTATGCACAATGCATAAATATCGCTTATTCTTTTGTGATAACACGATTATATTATCAATGTGAGAATATCTTTAAATAGCTATCGGATTAACGTTCTCAAAAATACGTTTATTTCTATTTAATTATTTATCCAGATTATATGACAGCCGACAAGGATTTCAAAATCAATGGATTCTTCAAATCATCAATCAATCAGTCAACAATATTGTTCTAGAATATACTAGTCCCAGGGAGAGATCGTTTTTTTTAAATATGGATACCGCACGATAGTCCCTACTGATCTTGTCTGCGTATTTCCAAAACCTTAACCGGCTCAGTCCATTTACTCTATTTTGGTTATTTTTTATCACTTTGCAAAAACAAAAATTGTTATAAAATCTAGATAAAATAATCTTTTCAATATGTATATTAGAAATCAATAATTTTATTTCTAAATATTTAAATTTTCACATTGAAAATGTAAATTGTCGCCACCGCTGAACCGGTATAGGTTTAGGAAATACGCCTCACGTCTGGAGCCAGTGAGACTATGGCATCCCCGATTGGGGTATGTTGTGATGCTGAAGGTGGTGGGGAGGAGAAGGAGATGGGGAAGAGGAAGATGGGGAAGTACCTGGCTATTCAGGTCTGGTCACCAAACACGGCTAAAAGCCATTTAAAGCAACGTTTTAATTCTGAATGGTGGTCTTACTCCAAGAGTATCTTCCACTCTGGAACGTACTGCAAATATACTATATATTATTTTGAATGATTTAATTGGGAAATAACACAAATTAATCAAATAAAATTTATTTTCCATGCCGGGATTCGATCCCGCGACCTTCGGATTGAGAGTCAAGAGCCTTACCGCTAGACCACGCCGGCCGTCGTATGTAGGGTACATCATCGTAGATCGTCATAAAAGCCGCCCAAAACAATCTTCCTTCTCACACGTCTTGTATGAATACGAAAAAGTCAAAATATACTAGAATGTCGAATGTCTAAGGCGCCGCAACCGGACTCAAAAAGAAGAAGATGGAGAGATATGAAATTACAAATGTTTCTGGCTGGCACATTAAAATTTATGAGCGCCAAGAATTCAGGGCTGTTAATTGTATTATGCAAGATTTTAAATAAAAATACTAGATACTTAAATTTAATAGATTGGATAATTGCAGTAGATAAGTGTAGTTTAATTGTTCTTTTGGTATTTTTAGTTTATAATTTAAAAAGCTTAGGAATTTTTTTGTACTCTTTCTATTGTTTGAGAATGCACGTCATAGTTAGGAGACCACACAGTTGAGTTATATTCAACCTGACTCCTCACTAGTGATGTGTACAGAAGTTTTAATGTCTTTAAAATCTTTAGCCACTCTTAGTACAAAACCTAACTGTTCAAAAAGTGAAGGCTACTTCCATCTAGCGGCATATTTTTGTAGCTTGACTGTTTGGATCACAGATTACAGGCTAGCGCCACAGATAGGGCCGCACTGTTTTAAGGGCTAGACGATAAAGCAGATTTCTGGAATCTGTATCGTATTTATAGATTAACAATGGTGGTTTGTTTTTTTGTTTGTATGTGAAAACGTGTGGTATAAATAGGACAATTTTTAGTTAAAAACACTATCTTAATACGTGGATCTCCTGTAAACAGCTAGCATTATCTAGCAAGTGGTCGAAGTGGCCAAATAGAGTGTTTTTGTTCGGGTCGGGAACAAATAAAAAGTATTTGTAATGTGCCGTGAATAAACGAGAAGAATTCCTCCTTGAAGCCAGATGTTTTTCTTGAAGTCTTTCTGCCAAATTAACAAATTATAACACTATTATTATTTAACCCCTTCTTTGAGATATTTTCAACGTGTGGTATAAAGCGAACATAGGTGTCGAAAGTAACACCTAAGTCATTAATTTCAGAAACAGATTCGAGAATGAAGTTATGATTGTGTAATTGAAAAAAAAAAGGATTAATGGTAGATATGTAAGAAATCGGTAGAAATTCGGGTAGCGGAATCTTATTCCTACTTATGTCATTTTGCGAAAGTGTATTTCTTCAGATTCCTCTAACGATTATGGTATTGTCAGTTATAAAAATAATCTATAAGGAATTACATACTCACTCGCTAATAATTTTACCACAAAAATAATGTGATATTATCGTTATAAATTTTATATAAGTTCTTGTCCGGGACGACTTATATCTAGATTTATCTTTGAATTCTAATGTCGTCGTAATGATATAGTTGGGTGAACAAGAAAAAATATGTGCATATAAACTTCTCGAGTTTTTATTTTGATTCCGCATATTTATTATTTATATACCAGAGACCAGATGGGAAAATAATTCACCGACTCCAGATATTTTCATATCAGAGGGTTCGGCTTTGTGGAATTCCTAATTGAACCTATAAATCCTACTGATCCCACAATATAAATATTTAAAAAATCTTTTGTAATCCTACATGTATTTAAAATTACCGATTTTTGTATTTTTATATATAAATTCCTTGACAAATCTAATATGCCTAAATTTTGAATCAGAGACCTAGGTATAATGCCAGTAGCCGAAATAATAAATGGTAATATTTTTATAGTCCGAGAATGCCAAATTCTTTTAATCTCATTTCCTAAATCTGTGTATTTTCTAATTTTTTCAGAAACAGTTTTTTGAATATTACAGGAATTTGGAATAGCTACATCAATGATATAAGTTATTTTTTTTAAATTTTGTCATGTAAAACTATATCAGGTCTATTATGACTAATTGTTCTGTCTGTTAGTATAGTTGTATCATAATATATTTTATAAAATTCATTTTCTAAAAATGAATTTGGTTCATATTCATAATATGGTACTATATTACGGCAGTCAATCAAGTTATGTTTAATTACCAAACTTTGGTGGATTATTTTTAAAACCTGATTGTGCCTAAATGTATACTCGGACGGCGCTAATATAGAACATCCCGATATAATATGTTCTATAGTTTCCGGAAAAGCCAAACATTTTCTACATAAATCATCAATTTGATTTATATCTTTGATTATATGCTTCCTATAATTTTTAGTATTAATGACTCTATCTTGAATGGCAAGCATAAATCCTTCTATTTCTGCGCTCAACTCTCCAATACTCAACCATTTGTTTGACGAAAGTTTGTCAACATACGTTTGGTTGAGATAATTGAAGTGTTTTGCATGAATAATTTTATTTGACCAGGAATCTAATAATTCCTGGTTAGTATGTATAAGAATGTTGGCATTCTCGTCATATAAATTTAAAGGTGTAATGTTTCTATCTGCCTTGCAAATTATTTTGTGCATTTCTGAGCTATTAGCTTTCCAAAAAATTGGAATTTTTTTTAATTATTTTATTATTAATATTATTTTTAATTGCAATAATAATAGCAATAATCAGGACTGAGTCATTTAGATACTCGCTTGTATTAAGATTACATAGTGGGGAAACACGCCAAATACGCACCCAACGCATGTACACGGTAGTCGTTTGTGACATAAGAACGGGTTCTTGAGTTCAGCTCGGCTGTGGAACGATTTGCCGGACTATGTTTCCTCCCTCCTATAAAATGGGTCTCTTTAAGGCCCATGTTCACTACTTCCTCTCCTCTAAAAGACCCTTCACACACCATCCACAAAGATGACATAGGCCCTGAGGGAAATTACTAATTTGGGAGGCGGGAATGGGTACCGCCGCCCCGGGAACCTTTATTGAACAACCAACACTTCTGCCATATGTCACCTCAAGTGGTTCGGTACATTTAGTGATTTAGCAGGGGTGCCCGGGTTCATGGGGAGAGGTTTATCTAGGTCTTGGAGGCAGATGACCAGGACACACTGAACCCCAGATTCCTACCCACCCCTTAAACCCTTTTCCTTCCCGGAACTCTCACTTCCTTCCTTAAAAACCCTCTACAGAGCATCCCCTAAGATGACATAGGCCCTGAGGGAAATTATTTTCCTCAACCCCTCCTGTGTGGAGCTCATGTAAAAAAAATCTTACTTTAGGGCCACCTGTGTGGACTTAATGTAAAAAAAAAAACAGAGTATGCAATTCACACGCGGTAGAAGTGAAACCTTCATAAAACTAAAGTAGACAAGAGTAGGAATGCTACAAAGCATTACATCCAATAGATGTATATGTTTGTCTCTTTGATCGATTGTACATCCAATAGATGTATATGTTTGTCTCTTTTTAGTGTCGCTTTTTTGTTTCATCGAGTTTCAAATCACAACGCTGCTAAGGTAGATTTCATTAAAAAAAATTGGCAATACTTTCTCAGAAGTGTAGATGTTAGAAGTATAGTTGCAAACTGTATTATCAGACCTCAATAAAAACTAAGCCACGATTACCGTTCCAAAAAATCATTATGTACATACATTACATGTTTGTAAAAGCCCTTATCCACTGGAGCGCTTTTTGCCACAATATGGCACTATTTAAAATACCTCGGATTGCTTCGATGCCAATTTTGACAAATTTTCCCTTACTTGTAAATAATTAAGTAGAAATTATTATTTTTAATTGTTAAACTAACGTTTTAAGACAAGATTTTTATGCATAGCACAAAGGGTAACAATTATTATAAGCAATAATTATCAGCCTGAAACACTCATCCACATTGAAAAAATCTTCCGAGAAAAAATACATGACGCCAACGGGACTTGAACCCGTGCCTTTCTGATTGCCGGTCAGCTGCTCTCCCAATTGAGCTATGGCGGCTTATCTTATACCCGCCAAATGATTCAATATATACTAGTGTTTCATTCAACAATTACTGCTTATTATATTTTTTCCACCTGAAAACAACCAACTCAATTGGGAGAGCAGCTGACCGGCAATCAGAAGGGCACGGGTTCAAGTCCCGTTGGCGTCATGTATTTTTTCTCGGAAGATTTTTTCAATGTGGATGAGTGTTTCAGGCTGATAATTATTACTTATAATAATTGTTACCCTTTGTGCTATGCATAAAAATCTTGTCTTAAAACGTTAGTTTAACAATTAAAAATAATAATTAATATTTGACAAGTTTAAGTATTTCCCCAATAAATGAAGACATAATTTGTCTCGACGCCACCTAGCGACGGATTTAACACTAACAGTGTCTCTGTCGCAAAAATAAAGTTGGTTGTTTTGAGGTGTAAAAAATATGATAAGCAGTAATTGTTGAATGAAACACTAGTATATATTGAATCATTTGGCGGGTATAAGATAAGCCGCCATAGCTCAATTGGGAGAGCAGCTGACCGGCAATCAGAAGGGCACGGGTTCAAGTCCCGTTGGCGTCATGTATTTTTTCTCGGAAGATTTTTTCAATGTGGATGAGTATTTCAGGCTGATAATTATTGCTTTTAATAATTGTTACCCTTTGTGCTATGCATAAAAATCTTGTCTTAAAACGTTAGTTTAACAATTAAAAATAATAATGTCTACTTAATTATTTACAAGTAAGGGGAAATTTGTCAAAATTGGCATCAAAGCAATCCGAGGTATTTTAAAATGGTGCCATATTGTGGCAAAAAGCGCTCCAGTGGATAAGGGCTTTTACAAACATGTAATGTATGTACGTAATGATTTTGTGGAACTAGCTTAGTTTTTATTGAAGTCTGATAATACAGTTTGCAACTATACTTCTAACATCTACACTTTTGAGAAAGTATTGCCAATTTTTTTTAATGAAATCTACCTTAGCAGCGTTGTCATTTGAAACTCGATGAAACAAAAAAGCGACACTTAAAAGAGACAAACATATACATCTATTGGATGTACAATCGATCAAAGAGACAAACATATACATCTATTGGATGTAATGCTTTGTAGCATTCCTACTCTTGTCTACTTTAGTTTTATGAAGGTTTCAGGCTGATAATTATTGCTTTTAATAATAATTAAGTAGAAGTTTACGATTTCATGATATTTTTATATAAATCCTACGAATATGTGATTATCGACAAAAGATAGATGAATTCATTAACTGTATAGAACTATAACCAGTTTGAATGTCTCCATATTAAAATTTGGAGGTAAGATTTTTTTAATGCGGGCGGAAAATATTCAAAATAAGCTCCAAAAAATCGCAACCAATCTGAGAAAAAAGTTTTTATTTGTCTGTTGACTTGTTATTGACTTAATTAATATAAATAAATAAATATTTAGAATCCTTCACATTTCTATTTCAAATCGATGACGTATCTAATTCCCATAGAAATGTAATTCCGAGAATGTTTACCCTTTGGAGTCCAAAGGTGTAACGTATACTGGATATTGGATACGCCAATAATAAGACGTTAACGGGCTTGCAAATAAACTCTAAACACACCGCTATATGTGTGTAATGTGGGTGTAGCCACTATTTGTAAAGGTCAGAAGCATTGTGGCTAATGGCAGACTAAAGTATAATCGAACGTATTCATTGTTTACATTCATACATTTTAACGTGTGTGTATTTTTATCCTTTTATATGTGCAAGCTCTGAAGGGTGATTATTTACCTTTTATGACAGCGTAACGCGTGTTAAATCGGTATACGATAATTTTTCATAATTTTCTTAAATATTTAGCTAACGATCTTGTGTTAAGACACCAACTCTTAAAAGTAGTAAAGCTAACGCCAGATATAATGGCGCGCTTTGTCGCGTAATCCTCGTTCAGTTCAGTCATCGTGTACAAACAAAATAATACTATAAACAAATAGTCATTTATAAACGCTTATTAGACTTATATGTAAGAAGTTATAATAACTAATAAATACTAATTCGTGTTTTTAAGTAGGTAATTAATCTATTTAACACACGACAGGCATAGTCAAGCCATTGGAAAACATTAGAAGATCACAGAAATTTGACAGCCGACAACGCACGACAAATGCCTTCCGATATGCGAGGATTTTGCCATGTCTGACATTCTTCACGGCCACATAAATTTAAAAAAAAAACGATGTAAAGGCTTGACATTCTTCACGGCCACATAAATTTAAAAAAAAAACGATGTAAAGGCTTCTAGTTCAATTGGTGATGGGTAAATTTCCGGAATTTAGGGAATATCGCGGGAATTTTTATTAAAATGGTGAAATGCCTTTGAGTGGGTCTTCTACACGAAATATCTTGTCATCAATATATACATATTATAAAAGAAAGTCCAAAAAAACGTGCGGAACGCAAAAACTCAGAAACGAGTGCCGGTACGATCAAGAGAGTTATATGGTATGGTAGATCTCTATCCCCCCTAGGGAATAAGGGTATTAATTTTTACCTAAAGGGCTTGCTTTTGAAGATATAAGGGCTGAAAGTTCTAGGAAGTCTCTAGAAATTTCAAGAAGAGTCCGGAAACGTCTAGAAAATACGATAAAACTCTGGAATGTTCTGGAAGAAGTGGAGGAGTATGTCAGCGAGTCTAGAAGGTTCCGGAAAGTTCAAGAAGGTTAGATAAAGCTGTAGAAAGTTCTGAAAGGAGTGGAGTGGTTCCGGAAAATTCTAGAAGGTTCCATAAAGCTGTAGGAAGTCCTAGAAGGTTCAAAAGGGCTGTACAAAGTTCTGGAGGGAGTGGCGGAGTATGTCGGTGAGTCTAGAAGGTTTGGGAAAGTCTAAACGGTTTGATAAAGCTGTAGAAAGTTCTGGAAGAAGTGGCGCAGTATGTCTAGAAGGCTAGATAAAGCTCTAGATAGTTCTGAAAGGAGCAATGGAGTGTGTCGGTGAATCTAAAAGGTTCTAGATAGTTCTGGAAGGTTCCGTAATGCTCTAGGATGTTATGGAAAGAGGAAGTTGGAGAAGCTTTCAGAAATGAGTGGCGGAGAGTGTCGGTGAATCTGGAAGGTTCTGGAAAGTTCTAGAAGTTTGGATAATCTTAATCTTCAATATACATTATTAAAAGAAGTGTACAATGTGAATGCCGCTAAAACGCAAAGACGAATCCCGGTACGAGACCGGGAGTATATAACGATGACGATAATTTCTATGCCCCATCCATGAAGAAAGTTCCCGTTTTTTACCTGGAGGGCGTGCTTTTAAAGATATAAGGGCTTGAACTTTCTCCCCGTTGAAATTTTAAAACAGTTCAAAACATTCCACAGTATTGTTGAGCATTCCAGAACATCCCGGAACATTCTGGAATTTTGTGGAATATTCGGGAATAGGATGGAACGTTAAAAAACATAACAGATCATTGTGGAACATTCCAGAACACTCCTGAATGTTGTGGAATAATCTGGAACATTATTCTGTAACATTTGAAATCTTTTTGTATGGGGCTACCATAGAACATTCTGGAAATTTGTGGAATGTTCGGGAATAGGGAATCGGAAACATTCCAGAAATATATCGAATGTTGTCCCGAGCGAAGCCGGGTAACCAAGCTAGTTTAGAATAAAGTATGTTGAGGATAGAACATTTAGAATGTATGGATAATACCAAATAGAACCAAAGATACAAGCCGTCAAAATGTTGATAATAAATTTACGACCGGCCGATAAGAGGGTGATGTCATGGTACGTACAAGGAATGACGCATCAGACCGCAGCACTGCCATTCGAATTAAGAATTGTCTCGTGTGACGTCACGAGACACGATTGAACTCGTTTTATACGAGTTCACTTTCAAAGCTCATAACTTGAACATATTTGGAGTTTTCGAAAAACTAATTTTACAGGCGACTTCTATTTTAATAAAACAAATACAATCTCATTCAGAATAACTTCTCTGACAAAAAAAATATATATATTAGATCGGAGAATATTTCCGGATGCGCATCACCAGATGTGGCTAATAGCAGACCAAAGTATAATTAAACATATTCATTTTTTTCATTCAGATATGATAAAATGTTAATTTAACAAGTATTTTAACTTGTATACATGGGAACTCTGGGCCTATTTAAAAAAGACAACCATGGAAAGGCTTCGGGTGCAATACAACAATGCATACACTATGATGTTCGGACTTCCCGGGTACTACGAGAGCCTCCTCGATGTTTACGGAAGGGCGTCCTGAATATGCAATTCCAATAAGGACCAGGGTGACAGGGCTGACGGTAAGGATCTACAACTCCAGTGAACACTTTATTTTATTCATTTAAATAATGTATAAAAATATTATATAATTTATTACTTTGGCCCGCTTTAATAGAACTAAAACGCATGAATTTCGTTTTTAACAGTCTTAGATTATAGTCTAACCAAAGTTTTAGCTGTGTTACCATCTTCTGCTTTGCAGTGTACACCATTACAGGTTTTTCCTTCAAATATTGGGACAGGTATTTGCAAATTTTATAATGTGATTGAAAAAATTGCTGTTACACAGATCATTTTTTTAAATATCGAAAAAAGGAGGTCCCAAGGTACTCCCTTGGGGTACACCCAAAATCGACACTAACAGTATCGATAAGTTTTAAGATTTTCACGGCCAAAAGCATTTTCGTTATTTGTTTTTGGGGTGTTATGCCGTGTTGCGCTACCTCCTTCTTTAGCCAACGTTATGATGGACACTGCAACGATGTCCGAAACATTGGCTAAAGAAGGAGGTAGCGCAACACGGCATATCACCCCAAAAACAAATAACGAAAACTAACAGTATCATTAATTTTTACTTTTCGGGATCCATTTGCATAGCTATCCGTTAATACCTATGGCCTTACTAGTTTAATTAACTGCCTCGCAAGAAATGTAAATATTTTCCACATGTCCTCTAACAACTTCAAGCACGAAGTACCTATCCTTTAACTTTTGATTATATTATGTACCTACATCTAACATTTTTTGTCCCATATTTTCTGATAATTTTATTTGTCGACAGGACTATCATTAAAGGATAGGATTAAAAGTTCACGCGTTCGTGGTAGCCTGGGTGTAACGGACATAAACAGTAAGCTGGAGGAACGACAGTTGAGATGGTATGGGCACATAAAACGGAGACCACCAGACCACACAGTGAAGCAGGCAATGTCTATGGAGTTTCATCGACAGTCATCCAGAAGAAGACCAAAGAACTCCTGGATGACTCAATGCTCCAAAATATTACAGAGAAATGGCCTGGATGAAAGCGATACCCAGAACCGAAGAAGATATAGCTTGAGAACGAGAAGAGCCGACCACAACAGCCTAAACCTAGACAATGAGTTAGGACAGTGCAAGTAAGAAGAATTTTTCGTATTTTCAATTTTCATTCAATTTTTAAATGTATTGGTTACTATACGGTTTTTGTACAATAATATCTTTACGCACATTCGCCTAAAAGATCGCATTCAGAATTACCAATTTCGGAGACCACCCTTTCCGTCTTTCTGTGGCACCCCCGACTTCTTCTACCATAAACTTTTTTTTAAATTAGCTCCACACAGGAGGCCCTGAAAAAATAATTTCCTTCAGGGCCTATGTCATCTTTGGGGATGCTGGGAAAAGAAGGAGAGGAAGTTCTGAGAAGGAAAAAGGTATGAAGGGTGGGTAGGAATCTGGTGGTCGGTGTGTCCAAAAGTGACGGACACACTGACGGTAAAAAAGATCTCCCTTCAACCAGTCTCTCCCGATCCGACCTGCTACGCAGTTGGTGGGCAGATGCATCCGCCGCAAAGATCCGGACAAACCTGACCCCATGCACCCCTGCTAAGTCACCAAACGTAGCGAACCACTTGGCAGAGGTGTTGGTTATCCAATAAATGGTTTGGTACCCATACCCGCCTCTCAAATTACTTTCGCGTCCATTTAAAATGTCATGCCACGCCTTTATAATGAACAGTGACCAGATTGTTTGTGATTATAATTATAATCAATAACACACGATTGACAAAGTCTAGCGGTCATTATTACGAAGCATCTTAGGAATTTGTCAATATTATTATTTTATTACCAATAGACAAGGAAGAAGAGGCGTGGATGTTAATTTATTGGGAAATCATTGAGTAAGATGTCTATTTTCAAAGACGTTTCATAAACGATAGAACTCACCTATTATCTACACGTTGGCAATATCGGCATACGTTATTACACGTCGTGAAGCAATGTTCTTATGAGTTATGAGTGTTATGACTTATGACTAACGAACATAAGTCATGCTTTGTCGTTAAATTATAAATAACTTCAATACATTTCTAAATACTAAGTACACGAGATTTAACAGCACCCACCTGCCGAGCGATTCTCTGTTTGCGAGATCGAGATAAATCTCCTGTCAGATTTGTATTTTTTTTTTTTTTACATTAACTCCACACAGGAGGCCCTGAGGAAAATAATTTCCCTTAGGTCCTTTGTCATCTGAGATGCTGTGTGGAGGGTGTTGAATGAACACTGGTCTTGAAGAGACCCATGTTGTAGGAAGGAGGAAACACAAAGGCCGGCAAATTGTACCACAGCCGAGCCGTTGAACACAAGAACGAGTCGAAGAAGCGACCCGTTCTCATGTGACCAATGTCAACCGTGTACATATGTTGGGCACGCGGTTTGACGTGTTTCCCGACTATGCACCGGTGCCGAAGAGATCAATGAAACTCGGAGCATCTTCCATCGAAATACCGGTAAAACAAGGATAACATTCCCACCCGACACCTGTGCTCTAGAGATTGCAATCCGTCTGTAAAATTAGGAGAATCTATCAGACGGACCACGCGTCGAGGGTCTTTTTTCAGGTATTTTGGGGCTCCTGACCAGAGATGGCTGCCAAATTCAACCGTGGGGTGCACTTGTAATTTGTAGAGGGTTAGCAGTTGTATACTACTAAAGTATCTGCGGGCTCTGTACAGTGCGCCCAATTTTTAGAGGGTTACTTAACTCTGGCTTTGATGGAGCCCTCATATCTAATGATATATTTTGTATGATTTTCTTTGGCTATTATTTGCTTTTTCCTATTCGCCGATGTCAGAATTTCAGCTGTGAGCAGTCACGTATTTTAGTTTAGGTCGTTTTAAATACGAATTCATGCAAGTATGCATGATTATTTATTCATTTAACAGCCTTAGAAAATCACACAAATCTGACAAGAGATCTCGCTCGATGGGAGTAAAAAATATCGCTGTCATTTTGCAATTTATTGGATAACCAATACCTCTGCCATAGGTCATACCAATTGATTCGCTACGTTTGGTGACTTAACAGGGGTGCCCGAATTCACGGAGTGAGGTTTGTCCAGGTGCTGAGCAGGATCGGGACAGACTGGTTGAGGGAGATCTCTTATTCTCCAGTCAGAATCGCCATCGCCTTGCACCGCAGTTGGAGGGATGGATTCATACGTCCGTCATTCCTGAAAGCATTGAGTCCCGGATTTTGATTAATTGAAGCAATTCAGGACAGTCAATTTTGTAATGCAATATTTTGTATTGTAATAGTAGATATTAAATCGGTTTTTATTCTTCTTTCTTATAGCCAAGCGGGTCACGTGAACCAGTAGGTTATTATAATCAATGTTTTGTACATGAATATGCAATTTATAGTTTATACACCTCAGGAACTTATCTTGAATCTTTTCAATGCCATCGCAATGAATATTGTAAAAGGGAGACCATAACATAGAGTTATACTCTAGTTGGCATCTGACAAGAGTTCATCTGAAATGATAAGTGTGCCTAAATTATTGAGGATCTTATGTGAAATACCATTTAAATTGAATTTCCGTGAATCACCTCAACTTTAGAAGTTGACATATTTTGTCCACTTTGTATGTATAACCGTATTTGACAGTCACATTAATAATTCAATTACGGCAGTTCAGAGGTCAAGTATTAGAATGCCAAGTTGACCATTAGGTATTGAATTTTTCACGACATGACCTCATAAAGGTAATTGAGTAATCAAAAACGTTTGCAATAATTAAGTTTTAATAGCCGGAGAGTGATGCGTGATGAATTCAAAATTAAATTGGCAAAATACGAAGACATAAAAGAAGTCACCAGAGATCCGTCGCGTCGTTTGTTGCTTCTTGAAACAATATAATACTTATTTTTATTTTTAACTTTACGAGTCAAACCACACACTGTATCACTTTGGCGCAGTGGTTAGCGCAGTGGCCCAGAAAGCCGAATTTCCCGGGTTCGAGTCCCAGAGCGTCAATATCTTTTTCTGATTTTTCTGTTTCCAGATTTTAGATTAAGTTTCGCTAATATTGTCTTCATTTAATTAAATATTACAATTTGAGGTTGTTCTCATAAAGTTAAAAATAAATATTCATCCTAGACTGGCAGAAAGCTAAAAGATGTCGCATATTAAAAAAATAGATAAAAATTTATCAAGACATAAAGATAGCAGCTAATAAAATATGTGTTAAGAAAATGAAGATAATGTTAATGGTTCTTAGTCGAATTATTATACAGTTAAAAATGACCGAATTGGATATTGACACCTTGGCGCAGTGGCTCGGAAAGCCGAAGGTCCTGGGTTCGAGTCCCAGAGGTGCAAAATCTTTTTCTGAGTTTTCTGTTTCCAGATTTTCGTCTGAGTTTTGCTAATAATGTCTACATTTAATTCAATGTATTTTACATTCATTTTCTTGCTTTTTTTTAGATTAACTCCACACAGGAGGCCCTGAGGGAAATAATTTTCCTTTGTTAATTAATCCATGTCATCTTTGGGGATGGGGAAGGACTAAGCCCGGGTATTGAAGAGAGGCAAGCAAATCGTTCCACAGCCAAGTTATTGAGTGACAAATGTTAACTGTGTACAAATGTTTGGCACGCGATTGGCTTGTTTCTCGACTGTGCACCGGTGCCGAAACCAATTCCTCATGGCATCTTCCATTTGAAATACCAGTAGAATAAGGATATCAAACGGACCGCTCGTTTCTACACTGAAAGGAGGGTGTTTTTAGGTATTTTTAGGTAACCGTGTGGCGCATTTGCGATTTATACAGGGTTATAGGATTTGGACAAAAAGTGAGGTGACGATAACGAAAACATTTTCTAATAAAATATGTTTATTTTTATTTTTTCGTTTTCCGTAATTTTGGTTAGGTGAGCCATTTTTAAAAACTTTTTTTATGTTGGCATTAAAAAATTTAAACTTAATTATTATATGTTTATTTCTAATAAAGAAACCTTTCTAAAATAGGTTTTGGTTTTCGGATATGTTCAGAAATATTCCATTTAAGTATTTGGATTTTATTAAGCGGAAATATTATGACTTTCTGAAAAAATGTGCCTGAGACCTGAAGACCCGAAATTTTACTCAACTTGAAATTTTGCGCACCTGACATTAAAAATAACAGGAAAATAATAAATAATATGATTTCGAAAAACTGCAACCCGGAAACCACAGCTACCTAGAATCTAAAATCTTCAGAAAACTAAAGTAGGCAAAAGTACGAAGCACCGTACAAAGAGGAGACCACGAATCTCCTCGCCCGATTTTTCAATCTCATGCTGTCGCAGTCTAAATCCTATAAATTTTTTTTAACATTTTATAGGAAAATAATTCCCCTCGAGGCCTATGTCATCACTGGGGATGCTATGCGGTGGGTTTTTTTAGAAAAAGAAGGAGAGGAAGTTCTGGGAAGGAAAAGGGTAGATACGAGGGGTGGGTAGGAATCTGGGGTCAGTGTGTTCAGGAGTGACGGACCTATGAATCCATCTCTCCCACTGCGGTTCAAGGCAATGTTCCGAGAGAGTAATGGAGAAGTCAAAGGGACTCCTTCAACCACTCTCTCCCGATCCGACCTGCCATGCAGCTGGTGGGCAGATGCGTCCGCCACCAATACCCGGACAAACCTCACCCCGTGAACCTGGGCATCCCGGTTAAGTCACCAAACGTAGCTAACCACTTGTGGTGACCTATAGCAGAGTTGTTGGTTATTATTGGATGTACGTGTTTGTTTCTTTTTCGTTTCCATCGAGTTTCAAATCACAACGGCGCTAAAGAAGTTTCAATTCAAAAGTCTCGCTAGTGAGCAGCAGTAATAATTAATAACTTCATCAATGGGAAGGCAACTACAAAGTGGGCCATCGGAAGACGGAAGTACCGACTTCCTCACCGGAAGAAATGAAAAAGGTACGAATTAAAAATTAATGCGAAGTCATATCCGTTATAGCGCGTGATTAAATAAAAAGTCTATTATTATTTTACTATTATCAACTAGACGACTCCATAGAATAATGCCAAATCGACCCTTTGAAATAACAAGGTTCCATCAGATCTGTCGCGGTAACATCATTTATTTATAAACAGAAAAAAACAGTACATTAGGGAACGTACCCATACTACGTGACCAACTTTTTGCAATTTTTAACCCCCCCCCCCCCCCGGTGACCAAAAACCTAATCAACCCGCCGCTCATTTGTATGGAGCGTGACATTTTGAAGACCCCCCCCCCTCCCCCTAAACGTGTCACGTAGTATGGGTACGTTCCCTTAGTTACATCTATAGCACATTTCATGGTGGGTACCTATTATGTGTTTCATTGTAGTGCCTTATTTATGGTATGCATATTAAGTAATTACCGGGTGATGTGCGTAGTGAGAAGGTATATGTGTGTAAGTATGTGTGTATGTATGTACATAAGCGCATTGGACAATTTATATTACTGACATGATGCTCTTTTTAAATTTGGGCAGTAAATCAGAGAAAATGTCGATGTTAGAATTTAGACCAATATTATTATTGAACATATGAAGAGCAAGATTGATGGGCGAATTAGTTTATGCATTTGTCTTGTAATTAAGTGTGTGGAGTAGTTTTGTATGGCGTGTACGTCTTAATGGTATATTAAAATTAATTAGGGAAAGATTTTCGGTACAGTCAATTTTTGTGTAAAAAATATCAAATCAGCTATTGCTCGCCTTTGTTGCTAAGTTTGAAATGTGCATTCAAAGTTATTGTTGAATTTGAAGGTAAGATATTTTATTAATTTGTTTTGAATATGTTCTATACTATCTATGTATACTTGCGGGTTCCAAATTGGCGAGGCACATTCATTATACTACTGCGGGTTCCAAATTGGCGAGGCATATTCCACTGTACTTCTGACTAATGCAAAATATAACGTAACTACACTACTGTACGCGGGTTACTGAACACTTTACTTATACGTAGAATGTCCCAAAAAAGTGTCCCAAAATTCAACGATAAGCGGGCACCAGTGGGTGGACCTGTTCATGACTCCTCGAGAAAAAAATAGAAAAAAAATATTTCTCAACATTTTTCAACAACAAAAAACCTATTTTGTGCACATAGTAAAAGTGATTACTGTCAACAATAATATTTTATGAAATTTGGTTCTTGTTAAAAATAGTACGGCTGGTTCTTGTTAAAATAGTGTGGCTAGTTTTCCAAGAGTATTATACCATTTTGGAATCTTGATTAGATGCGTAAACTTAAAAAAAAACTTGCCATAGTAGTGTCCATATTTTTTTTACACCACGATGAGTGAAAGTGGACTGAAAATAAAAATCTTTCATAATTTTTAGAAAAACTACAGGCATACCATAGCCGTGCTACTTAGGTTGCCGATACAAAAAAAATCTGAAATATTTGAAAAATTGTGGTCATGGTAGCTAAAAATATCTTAAGAGGTGTCAATTTTCAAAGGATTTCAATTTTTTTTGTACTTCAAAAAAAAAGAGAAATATTTTTTTTCTATTTTTTCTCGAGGAGTCATGAGCAGGCCCACCCACTGGTGCCCGCTTATCGTTGAATTTTGGGACACGTTGTACATGACCTGTGAACGATTGAGTTGATGTGCTTATTAAATGTAAGTTTGCTATCAAGGTAAACACCAAGATCTTTACATTCCGTTTTAGAGATGACAGGTTCATTGTTGAGTGAATAAGAGTACTTAATTACATATTTATTTCTGGTGAATGTCGTAGTGTGACATTTGGAAACATTGATATCTAAATACTTAACTTTGCAATACTTGCAAAGCATATCTAGGTCACTTTAAGCATGCGATAATGGGATCTATAGTATGCTACTTTAGAGTTCATTATCGCAAGACGTTACCGCTACAGATGGAACCTTGTTATTACAAAGGGTCGAAATGTCAATACACATAATATTATGTGTACTTCAACAATTTATTCTTTTGGGAGGCGGGTATGAGTACCGCCGCATGTTCAGTACGCCCAGATTCTGAGAGGCTAACTTAACTCTGGTTTCGATGGAGGCCCCATATCTAAGCTGGTCCCAAGCATATCAATGGAGGGCCTGTTCGGAAGATTGCTTCCGTTGAAGGAGACTAGATTTTCATTGCTATCGCTTTTAGACGTAATCAGATATGATTGGGTCTTTGAAACAAAAAGGGATGTTTTGTCTGTAGCATATTTTGTCGGGGATATATTATGTCGGGGATATTTATCGCGGTATTAAAAGTTGCCCCTTGGAACAACGTTTTACAAATGGCATAGCGTATCTATTGCGATAGTAATTGTTTATAATATTATTGCATATAGGTAACCACCGTCCGCTTTGTTATAACTTTAGTCAGAGCGACAAACAATACACAATGGAATGATTAACGTCCCAGCAATAATAACAATAGTCATTTCATACCGATATCAGCCTATATTTATAAAATGGAAAAATAATTTGTAATTTTTAGATGACGGGGGCAGAGGTTAATTATTTTATGTAAAAATTTTTTTCAGTGTTTTTGGTTTTCACTCTACAAGGGTGTTCTAGACCATGATTTCAAATTACGTAGAAAGGAAAGGTGAATTTATATTATAATTTTATTTAAGTAAATTCCTCCCTCACACGCATAGCGCCGTGTCGCTCGGCGACTTTCGGCTCACCACCCGGACAAGAAGACACCCCATTGGCCGAGCTACCCCCACCCCTCCGTCATCGGCCGGCACTACCCCGCCCCAAAAGGTATATAATACCGTGCAGGCCTATATGGAGCCAGAGAATCCAGTCTCCTGGTTAACTAAGCAACAAAATCCTAGTGGTCATTGCCCAAGTTAAACCCTCCCCAGTACCAAATCGAGAGAGCCCTCTGGGTCCTCCTTGGGAATTCAAGTAACAGCGCCCTCGGGGACAATACTTGTAGGGAAACCTAAAAGCTCCACTACACTACTCGCGAAGTTGATCGAAGTTAATCGAATACGATAGTGTGGACACGAACTTCACTTCGTTTCGTGCAACTTCGTTTCGCCTCGCCCGACTTCCGATAATTGTCGGTTTTTGCGCCCGAGTCAAAGGACTCGAAGTGCTCCGAAGTTCGAAGACGAAGAGTCTGACTACACTACTCGGCTTACGTCGTCGGTGGTAGTGCGTGCATAGCGTCATAGTTACTGTACGTGATAAACAATGGCTGGCACACAGTGGTCATAGGAAAAATTATTTTATTTATAGAAACATTTCAATCAGAGGCATTTTCAGAACCGCCCATATCATATCTGGATCAGTCTAAAGAAGGTCAATACATTTTTATCCAAGAATCAAACGAAAACGCTAATGGTCATCAAAACTCTTCAATGATACGCATTTTAAGTGATGAAGTATATAGATCAGCCCATAATATTTCTTCAGTAAATACCTCTAATGTAACCCAAACTCCATTAGTCTCAGACCAGAACCAAGCGAGTTATATAATAAGTAGAGCATACTTTGAGGCTTAATAACCCTTCACCTGGATTTGCCCGGCTGCAAGACACAGCTATAATTTTTTTTCCTTGATTTTTTTCCCACTATATCTTCATACATTTGAAATGTATTTTTTTTACATGCTTTCTAAATATAAACATAACATAAGATAATAATGTAAAAGTAAATATATACATATAAGGCAAAAGTAGACAATGGGAACCCACTAAGACACTGCATGTGCGTGGGTAATATGGTCAAAAGTGCTAAATTACATCAATAAGTACAGGTAAAAAATGTATGATGAATTTGCACGTACTTATAATACGCGAGAATGCACATTGCAACGGCAGCTGTCCATGTTGCCTAGCGCGCGGACTCCGAGAAACTGGGTTCTTCACGAAGTTGCACGAATGTGTAGACACGCGCTTCGAACTTCGGCTAACTTCGTCGAGGACTTCGTAGTGTAGTGGAGCTTTTAACCTTCCCCCAATCCTCCCCAGTACCAAGTCGAGAGAGCCCTCTGGGTCCTCCTTGGGAATTCAAGTAACAGCGCCCTCGGGCACATTACTTGTCGGGAAAACCTTAACCCAACTAAGAGACCACGGGTCCCCTGTTGAGGTTGCTGAGCTAGTTTAGCGAGAACGTTGGTGAACATTGTTTAAACTCTAAGTGATTTTACTTTGTGCTACAACTTTCCTGTACTCTGTTTTTTACTATAAGCTGTGAACCCTGTATATAAGAGAAATAAACTGACCAACGCTGAAAGACTATTTCCTTATAAATACCCTGCCACAATGGGCAAATTTCAAAATTACATGGAAGATTGGAGTCGAGTTCATACTTAGAAGCGATGAGATGTTGAATGGCGGGGGGCAATTTTAGATAACGCTTGATAGAATAGTGTTATCTTCTTCTTTAATGATATTTATTTAGGTTTTTATTCCAGCAGGACTAGGAAGGTAGTGCAATCCCAGTCTGCCATATTACATAAACAACTATAAACTATAAATGAAAAAAAATGTTTACTTACATAATAGTTTATATAATATAAAACATAAAATGAAAATAAAATTCATCACATAAATAACAAAAAATTAAAATTAAATTAAACAAAAATTAAAAATAAAAAGATATTTTAGGATTATCCATCAGGGAGGTCGCCTCATCATCTGCACCCATCGCTCATTTAAGGCTCTGCAACCGGACCCGAAAAGAAGAAGATGGAGAGATACGAAATTACGAATGTTAGAGGAGAGCGCTAACATTTACAGCGACAAAATCGATGCGAAAATTGCGAAAATGTTTAATAAAAGACGACTCGTTTAAAATAGAGCAAAAATCTCGCGGGCATTATCTTAAACAGCATTTGTGATTTTTTGCATACATATAACTTGTAAAATAAGAGAAACAAAAGTGTTAATAATAATTTTTGGAGCGTACTTTGCGATTTTTTTCTATTGAGGGAATTTTATATAATTTGCGTTTCGGCGCGGGCAAAGTCTAGATATTATCTTCAAGAATAACATATATTTTTTAAGAGCTTTAAAACTTACCGTGTTTAAGGGAAATATGTAATAAATCGGTACAAATCCGGGTTGCGGGCCCTTAAGTTGAAGTCACATGGTTCACTCGGATGAAGGTTTACTCGATGAAATGTTCCATTCTCGTTTCACCGCGTGTTCAGACGGTTCATTCGAAGGAAGAGTTCACTCGACATTCTCGCTACGATGTCGTCGAGCGTAGTCGCGGCGCGCATTGGAATTCGTCCGGCGCTGACGGCTAAGTTCGGGAATATTTACGATTTCAATTGACGTTTCCGATAACGTCGAACTAAATTACGAGAAATTGGCGATTCTTGTATACAGTAAATAAATTTCAGCACCATAAAATGAACATATGGTTAAATAATAACCTGAAAACAGATATCTACCAGTATTTTTGCACCATGAAATTATATTTATTCCAAAATAGGCCTCGGCTTGCAATAAAATCCATATAAATGGCCGTTTAATGGAATATTTATTAACGTATACAAAAACTAAAAACTGTTTTGGAAAGGTGATGAAATATGCTTCAAAATTTATTATTAGAAATAACTACGTAATTTTTTAAATAGAATAATTTTTAATGTAAACTTTTAATAGTTAAAAAAATGGCTCTCCTTGCTTTTATTGTAACTAAAATTACTGGTAACAAAAAATATATAAAAACACAGACTTATTTTGTTAGAAAAATAAATTATAACGTTTCTGTCACCTCACTTTTTTGTCGTTTCATATAAAAATATTCATGAAAAATTCACAATGTTTCATAAATTTTTTTTCAAATTCGATCAGAAACTTTGGTTCCATAAAAGTGTACATTCGTATTATTTTGTGTTTAATTGTTATATTGAATATATAGAGAATTATTTTCTCTTTCCAATACCGTTTAGATCATATTTTTCACTATGATAGTAAGGGAGAAACAATGATTTCTATAAGACGTGTAGGAGTTATTTCGAAAAGCGAACTAAACGGAGCATTTTGACGTTTAAGCCGCTCCAGCTACTCGTCCTCACGCCAGAACATTCTCAATCGACTAATTCGCGAGTGAAAGACTGTTCACTTGAGTGTTCACAGTTTCACACACATCATTCGCGTCACGTGATGTTAAATTCCGGTTGCGAGTGAACAGTGCCGAAGGAAGAATTCCAACATTGTTGGAATGCTTCATTCGGCACTGTCTCCCTTCACTTTCGTGTTCACACGGTTCATTTCGAGGGAAAGAGGCGGAATGAAATCACGAAATGAAAGATAAATGAACCATGTGAATGGGCTATTAGTGGGGAACTGAGCCACTGGTATGCAGCCACGATAATGATGTTGGTTGATTTCCGTGTCCTGCTCTGGAATGAGTGCACCCTCCCTTCGGTGAACATCATGGAGGCGCTGCAGAACCTCGGTAGTTGCATAAGTTGCCTGTAAGCATTTTTGTACCACACCCTCAGTTTGTCCCATTGCGCTGCTGGGTATTGTGTCCACAGTTCAGATGTGTACAGGGCAGTGCAGCATGTCTTGAAGAGTAATTTTCTGACATCGTCGCTACAGTGATAGAACCGCCTTGAGAGCATTCCCGCCCGTATGTTAATTGCTCTTCTTTGTCGTTCCATATCTTCTATATCCTTCATGTCTTCGGTTAGGATATGTCCCAGATACTTAACCTGTGAGGCCACAAGGAGTTTATTTCCTTCTAGATATATTGGAGGAATATTTAATGGCTCCTTATTGTGTTTGAAAGCGACGATGACTGACTTTTTAGTACTGTACAACAAGTTATGACAGTTTGCGTACTCTTCGCATATTGGCACAAGTCGTCTCATCGATATATTACTTTTTTTAAATTTTTTTATTTTTTATTTTTTTATTTATTAAATTACAGAATACATTTTGTACAAAAAATTTGAGTAGACCCACAAAGCTGTCATATGGCAGCTTGTCTGCAGGTTCTAACAATTTGAACATTCTTAATATAATAATCTAAGAAAATATTTGTAAATACATTTATAGTTTTAAGGAAACATTAGAATAGATCACATAGTAATATTAGATAATTTAACTTACAACCATAAATATATAAGATATTTCAATATACCTGCCTAATAACAAGATATGTAGGCAGCTATATTAAGATATTCAAAGACACATGGAGTTTTCGTTCATTAACCATAGTTTTATCATTTTAGGACAGTCTCTCATTTTTTTCAAATTTTATGTTTTTATTGAAAATCACTGGTATTAGATATTCAAGAGTACGGCTTCCATATTTATTTAATATTCGAGGAGTTTTTAGGCCCTTCCCTTGATGGGAATAACCTTCAAAAGTTAAGAAATAGAGTAACAACCGTTGTTCTTATACAAAATTGTAAATTTACCAACTAAAATAACCACAATGGCGAAGATTACACCGCCAGATGTTTATTTTTAGAATACACACTTGGTAAATTTGTAGTACAAGCAGTAATACAAATGTTTTATCTGTAAATAAATCATTGGCGGTTGAAAATAATGATGGAGTTTTAGCTACCATTAAAACTCTTATTATGTTGCCTTCCTCATCCAGAACATATTTATATATGTGAGAGACGACACGTCTATTCTTGTCTTAGTGGTATAATTTGACTTCCTTTTCCTTGTTTTGGCGTCATCAATACGTTCTATGATTGGTTGTTTGTTCTGTCACTGCAGTTGGCGCCTTGCGTCATTTCCCTTTGTTTTCAATTGTAATCTCACCAAGCAGTGGATTAAATATGTTCTGGATGAGGAAGGCAACATAATAAGAGTTTTAATGGTAGGTAAAACTCCATCATTATGTAGTGCCGTTCCTCATCCAGAACATATTTATATATGTGAGAAGTGTTTGTTATCGCCTTGGTGACAGAACTGATGTCAATTGTGAGAGGTCGTTGATTAATCTTGTATAGGTTCAAACAGATTTGTGAGGGATAGCGATGTTAGGGAGTTACCTCCTTCCAATACCTCTTTTCTGTAATGTCTCGCAAATGTGTTCTCACTCTTCCAATTTCCTCTTTCGAGGATCTTTTCAATGGGGCAATTTTCTAACCAGCTCAATGATGCTACGGCAGACCTTGTACTTCCTGCTGATTTGTCGATGCCAGCGCTTCTTAGAACTGTTTTTACCCATCCTCCAATTATTGTTCTTGTAGCAGGTTTTGGCAAGCCCGTTGTTGAAATAAATAAATCTGGTATTGAATTTGCTTCATGTCTTCTTACTTTAGATAAAGAGCATACTTTACGGAGCCAATATACCGGATCCGTAGCTTGGTCTGAGGAAGCATTAAGCTTCCATCCTGACTGATGGTGAGTTGCGGAATCAGTTTTAGATCCAAAAGCTGGCCAAAGTATAATATGGTCCCCATTGTCCACAAAACTGTCTGGTGTGTATCGTAACAGAGTAAGATCATGCACTCTTCGTCCAGATGCGAGCAGAAGAATAACAGCGCATCTTCGAGAGGCCTCAAACAGAGTAACTGTTTCTGGAAGGTTTTCTTTTAACCAAAAACTAACTTGTCTCGGGTCCCAGATAGGCAACACTTTCTTCTTTCTGGTAATATTAACTATACCCTTCATTACTTGTTTCACCAAGATATGGTTGCTTAGCGATTCACACTCTGGGTTAGTTAATGTTGAAATGGCTGATTTATGAAGTGCAATGGTACTTGGAGCCAAGCCTTCGTTAAGCTTTAAATTGGCTAAGAATCTTGCCAATTGGGAACCTGATGGATTAGTTATATCAACCTTATTTTTGACACACCACTGACCCCACCTTTTCCATGCTAGTTTATATGCCGTGATTGTTGAAGATCGCCATCCGGCATTGAGGAGACCTCTTTCATGCTCTGTCCATCCATATAGCGCTCCTCTCCAGCCCCAATCTTCCATACTTCCATCTCCAGTTTTTGGATCTGAGGAGGATGAAGACCTGTCGATGTGTCCACCAGGTTGTATAGAAGGTTGGTTATTTGCCGAGGTGGGGCTAGCGCTCTCGACTGAAGATCTGGCAACCAAAACACTTTGGGCCACCTCGGTACTACCAGCAGGTACATACCGACACACTTGTTTAGATGTTCCAGGACTCTGGGTATCAAACAGGGCGGTGGAAACACCCATGCCAGTGGGAAGCACCAGATCCTGCTGAAAGCATTGTGATATAGGGCTGCCGTGTCTGTGGGGTCTATGGATACGTAACTCTCTACAACATGAGCTGTTTTGGACGCAAATAAGTCCACCATGGGTCTGCCCCATGAGCGGAATATCTGTTCGATCGCTGGAGGTAGAAGGTGCCATTCGGGTAACAGGGTCCCTCGGGAAAGATGATCGGCGAGTCCGTTGTATCGTCCCGGTAGGTAATACACTTCCATCCTTATATTGTTCGCATCCGCTACTTCCAGAATCTGATATGTCAACTGAAGGAGGCTCACTGATTTCGTACCTCCTTCGTTGCGTAGGTATGCTAATACTGTTCTGTTGTCCGATTGAATGAGACAAGTAGAATTGCTCAAATTGGCTTTCCGACACTTCAATGCATGGAGAATAGCAAACATTTCTTTTAGGTTGCTGTGCCATTTGGTTTGTTGTTGTGTCCAACAGCCTGAGAGTGGAGTGTCGTCCACCTGTGCCCCCCACCCGCTGTCTGCTGCGTCTGTCGCAATGAAGTGGCATGCTTTGGGGAAATGAATAAGGGAATGTGTACTCACATTGTGCCTCCACCACTCTAAATCGTTCAATACTGCAAGGTTTACGGGTACCTTCTTCCGGGGTGGAAGCTTTGCCATGGCAATTAACTGGAGCTGCATCTGCCTGCAGTGCAAGCGACCCCTGGGAACCACAAACGCTGCGAAGTTCAGCTGTCCTAGGATGCTCTGCGCATCCCTCAGGGACCATCTCTTTCTTGTCATGAGGTTTTGCAATGACTTCCATATTGCGCGGCACTTGTTCCCAGTTAGCGTCTTCTGATTGAGGCAAGTGTTCCATGACACTCCCAGATATTCTATCGCCTGTGTCGGTAGGTGAACACATTTCTTTAGGTTGATGGTCCAACCGAGGGACTGTAATAAATCCAATGTTACTAGTGTCTGCAGTCGGAGAGTTTCTTGGTCTTGATGAGCCAGGAGAAAGTCGTCCAAATAAACAATGACTCGTATGCCCTTTTTCCGAAGGATCTCTGCGATCCAATTGGTTATTGCTGCAAAAATTTGAGGGGAACTGCTCAAACCCTGGGGCAAACATGTCATCTGCAGACATTGACCTCTGTACACGACACGCAGGAAACGGCGATGGGTCTTTGCAACTGGTATATGAAAATAGGCGTGTGCCAGATCTACTTTTGTCATATAGTCTCCGGGTTGCAAGAAATCGGGCACTTTGAAGTGGGAGATTAGGGAAAACTTTTTCACTCGCACAAAATCGTTCAGCGCTTTCAGATTGATGACAGGACGATGGGTCCCGTCGTTCTTCTGCACCAGAAACATCTGGGAGAGAAAGCCTCGATTCACGGGTGCTGCTTCCAGTACTCCCATCTTCAGCAACTCCTTTATTTGCATGTCCATATCGGGTGTGTGCCTTGTTGAGAAATTGTGCAGTCTCACCTGAGTGGGTCTGGTCAATGGTGGTCTCAACCAAAATGGGATCCGATAGCCATTGAGGATTTTTAGGGCGAAGTCGGGGGCTTCTGCGGTACGCCATATTTGTAAAAAACTTCGCAATTGCCCTCCCTGAAATCGCCCGGGCTGGTTGTCAATTGTTTCGGCGGCGACGGTGCGAGGTCTGCCCTCGCCCCGTCGGCCTCCGAAATTTCTGTCCTCTGCTGGCAGAGGAGGAAGGGCCAGAATGATGACCGGGGTCTGCCCGCCGGTACTGAGACGGAAATTGGGTGGAACCCAGATTCCCTGCGGGAGCACACTGAGTTGGTATGACTGCTCGTGTTCCGCTTTTCGGCCTTGACAAAATTTCGCTACTTCTTGCTTGCGAAAACGGAGCCCTGAAGACTTTGCTCGCCCCACCAAGTCTCTGCAACTGGGAGATGAGCTTGTCTTCATTAAATAAATGGGTCACAGTTGGAGGAATTTTCCCCAGAGCTGATCTATCAACTGGAGTTTTACACATTTCCAGGATGCGATCACGCCGATGCTCGATAACTTCAGCCCGCTTCCCACAAGCAATCTGAAGAATGGCGTCGTTCTTCGAAATACTTCCCCCGAAAACCTCCTGAAATTTCTCTCGTAAGGTCTCCGGTGAGAGTTCAGCATCAGGCTGACAGCTCCAGGTTAGGACGCTCTGTACAGAGTCCTGGATGACCTGCCTTTGTTGTAATGCTACGTGGGAAATTGCTGCAAAGGCTCTCTCCATTCCCATGAGTTGGGCACATGCGGGTGTGAAGGAATTGAGTTCGCAGTTCACCTCTAATTCCTTGAACCCCGGGTCTGCTACGTATTCTTTCAATGTTTTGGCGTAGCGAACGTCACACCAACCGGGAGAATTAAAATTCTGCAAGCGCTCCACCGTCTTCAGCATGGCGTCCGTCGGCGCATTCATTTGCGGTTCCTTTAGCGACACGGTGGGATCCGGCATATGGAAAACCGGAGCAGCGGATGTGCCACAAGTAGGCTCAATTTGGGTCTCTAAATTTTCTGGGCCCTCAAATTCGCTCGCGTCGGAATCACCGGCGGCATCTCGCCTGAAAACGAAGCTTTGCAAATCGCTTAACTGCCGCGACAATTTCTTCAGCATTTTTTTCTGCGATCTCTTCTTGTGCCTTCTGTTCTTAGGCCGAGAACAATTAGAACTCGAAGAAGAAGAGTCTGATGAGTTTGTATCATCAATACGGCGTTTTTGCGTCGATTTCCTGGATTCTACGTTCGACATTGCGCGAAATAATAACAACAATAATGCGTTCCGCATTTTCACAAAATGCGCAATGCGATCCGTAAAATTTACGTAAACTTCACTTGTTAAATATTTTTTACACCAAAGGAAGCACTTTTATAAGTTTTTTTTTTTTTTTTTTTTTTTTTTTTTTTTTTTTTTTTTTTTTTTGTTATCTCGAGCACTTTTACATTGAATAAAACTTCGATAAAGCG
This sequence comes from Limnephilus rhombicus, assembly GCA_929108145.2. Classification (NCBI taxonomy): domain Eukaryota; kingdom Metazoa; phylum Arthropoda; class Insecta; order Trichoptera; family Limnephilidae; genus Limnephilus; species Limnephilus rhombicus. The sequence continues at coordinate 7,287,140 of OV815298.1, forward strand.
CGAGATAGCTACCACATTCGAAAGAATTCGATGTCAATTGAAAACAAAGGGAAATGACGCAAGGCGCCAACTGCAGTGACAGAACAAACAACCAATCATAGAACGTATTGATGACGCCAAAACAAGGAAAAGGAAGTCAAATTATACCACTAAGACAAGAATAGACGTGTCGTCTCTCACATATATAAATATGTTCTGGATGAGGAACGGCACTACATAATGAAGATTACAGATGACTCAATTTGCTTGAGCGGTTGTATCATAATGCTTGAGTTGATCCTAAAATCGAACAGTGTGGAGAAGCATTGCATGCGTTAGGGGGAGTTGCTATGAAGTTTATTTATTGAATACTAGCTTTTGCCCCCGGCTTCGCACGCGCCACTCCCCTCCCCCCCTCCGTACCCGTTACATTCATTTTTCAAACAGCTCGCGTGCCACCTATTAAAACGTAACAATCAAAAAAATTTAACTATCAAAGGAATCTCCATAGTACCTAACCTAAACAAATAACAAAATGACAGTGCACGTCAAACAATTACTTAGCAACGCTTTGCTTTTCGTTTGGATATTTTGTATAATAAGTAATTTCATAACGCCAGATCTTACCAATATATATATATATTGGCTATAGTACTCGTAAAGAATGTAGCTTTCTATTAGTGAAAGAATTTTTAAAATTCATTCAGTAGTTTTAGCGTGAAAGAGTAACAAACATACATACATCCATGCATCCAGACATCCAAACATCCATACAAACTCTCGCCTTTATAATATTATTAATAATTAATTAATTAATAGGATATAAAAAATAATAACTTTAGAGATTTAGGATTGTCATATTACTATGGGAATAATAACAGAACTTGAATATAATTTTAACAGAGCTTTAAATTCGAAAGATTGACCCTAGAATTTTTAAGCAGAATTCTCTGACCTTTCCCAAGAAGTTTACACTGAGTTTTTCGAAATCAGATGAAGACAGTAATTTTTTTTATTTTTATTATTTATTTTAAAAAAAAAAGACAAACATTACCGTGTTACGAATAACCTGACAATATTTGAAAATCACCTACCACCATTACAGAAAGCGGAAAATTTTGTTTGTGTCCTGATACGTGATAGAAGACTTCGCCAGCCGAGGAATTGAACACGGGACGCGGGGGTGTGATCCAAACGCGAAGCCAATTCAGCCACCGACCGGTGAAAACCTATCATTTTGAACGTCAAGTGTGCAAAATTTCAGAAAGAAGTATTAAAATTCTGCTTTAAACGTTGGGATAGGGGGAAGAGATAGTTTTTCGAAATCTTGTGTAGACAGTTGTCTACCCTGTTCTTGGTTTGATGGTCAAGTGTGCAAAATTTCATCAATCTCGAAATAAAATTGCGGATTTTTATAAAAAAATATCTACGTCGCCCGCCTCAGATATTCTTCTTCAAATAAATAGACTGATAGAACTATGGAATCCACAATTTGGGGATCACGAGAGTGCCTGAGTGGGGAATGGAAAGAGATGGCAAAGATGAGAGTTGGGAAATGCCTGGCTATTCAGATTCGATCACTAAACGCAGCTTAATCCATTTCAAGTAACGTCTTGATTATTGCTAGTCTTTCACCTGAGCTAATTTGAGCATTTACAACTCAAAAATGAAGAGATGTGGAAGGGGAAGGTTGGAAAGTACCTGGCTATTCAGATATTGTCACTAAACCAAGCCTTTTTTGCATTAGCTAGGGCTCAATCTCAGGGCATGTGTCATATTTGGGGATGCTGTGTGGTGGGACTTTTTCCAAAAAAGAAGGAGAGGAAGTTATGGGAAGGAAAGGGGTATGAGGGGTGGGTATGAATCTGAGGGTCAGTGTGTCCAGGAGTGACGGACGTATGAGTCCATACCTCCTACTGCGGTGCAAGGCGATATTCCGAGAGAGTTCTGCTGGAGAGATCGAAAGGTTTCCCTCAACCAGTCTCTCTCACCAAACAACAAACTTCACCCCAGTCCTCGATTTGTCAATAGGCCGTACAGGCCGCGGCATAGGGGTGGCAGCCTACAAGGGAGTGATTATGATAGGTGGCAACTTCTAAGGAGAAATTGGCGGCGCAAATGAAGTGGCCTATACCTATGAAAATAATAAATACGTCACTGCCTCACCCCATGAACTTGGGCACCCCTGCTAAGTCACAAAACGCAGCGAACCGTTTGGGGTGACCTATAGCAGAGATGTAGGTGATCCAATGCCCTTTTCACAAAAGACTAAAGTTAAAAAGCATTTCAACATCTACGTTTCGATTCTGAATGATATTTGATTAGGGCGATACTGAAAGTATCTACAACTCCGGCGCATAGACTGCATAGTACAGAGCATAATATTAAATATTTATACCACATAAAATAATAAAATGAAGCCATTTCGACAACAAAGATTCCCGAACATCTGATCATATATTGCCGTCAAAACTGTCATAAAATTAATAACCTTCAATTTATTTATAATAAAAACAACAACATATGTATAATTATAATAACATGCAATCATGTAAATACTATATTGCATTTGCAGCTATTATGTGTAATGGTTTTGCTAGATTAAGCATGCTAATCAGAGATATCAATAAACTCACCTTAAAATCGTGTTATTTGCACAATAAATTATATTTACACAACTCACGACATTCTTTGTAAATATTGATAACTTTTAGTGTATAAATCTGGATTTATATAATATATTATATCACAAAGAGACGAACGAATTCACACAAAACACTTTAGGCTACAATATCGATCGACAAAACACCGAACGTTCTTTCAATAAAGAAAGCAAAAGCTAAGATTTTCTTGGAACACGGGTAAGATCGTATTAAAAATACGTTATTATCCGATTACTTACTAATCTTTTATATTTACAGATCTTTTCTTTATGCCATTTTAAGGTTATTTTATTTGTGTTCCCGCGTCAAAATAATTCGCGATAGTGATGCGACAACCGCTCCGCCCGGATCGTTTGTTTTGACTGATCAAAAAGTAGTGACGCGACTCAACAATAGGGGGATAATGTTGCAATGGCTAGGGAATTTTCCCAATGTTTGGGAAAATATATGTATATCAGGGATTTTTTCCACAGAATTAGAGATTTTGGAAAATTTACTTTTTTTCGAAACACGTGGATGTATTATTATTTGAATTGCCAAAAACCTCGAAAAAAATCACTTTGCTTCATATTTTCTTACATTTACTCCATACAGGACGCCCTGATGAAAAAAATACGGGGTGCGCAATTCACACGCGGTAGAAATGAAACCTTCGGAAAACTTAAGTAGACAAGAGTGAGGAGGCTACAAAACATCGCCCAAAGCGGAGACTGATGGGTTACGAAGCACCGCACAAAGCGGAGACCGATTATACTATCGCATTCTCTCGAAGGCTAAATTGTATAGATGTATGTGTTTGTCTCTTTTTAGTGTCGCTATTTTTCGTTTCATTGAGTGTCAAATCACAATGGTGTTAAAGAAGTTTTCACTTAAAAAATTCTCTCATGGCCTATGACATCTTTGGGGATGCTGTGAGGAAAAGAAAGAGCAAACTTGGATCTTGAAGAAGTGGATGTTTAAGGAGGGACGAAACACAAATGTTGGCAATCTTTCCACAGCTGAGCTATTAAACTCAAGAACGAGATGTAGAAATGACAAATATGTAGAGGGAATTGTAAGGGGAAAAACATCTTTGTGCATGACAACACCGCTAGTTGCCGTCAGCCGGTAAGGTAGGGAGGGAATCGCTGGCGATCGATATAACCGAACTTTGCTCGCAGCAAGCAGAGCTAGAAACGTGGTTCCGCAGGGCGGATTTGTTGTTCAGAGCCGAATTAGAGCGGAACTGGAGGCCGAATTATTGATAATCTTTTTAGGAGATCGAAATGAATTTTGGTTGGTGTTTCAGGTAACTTGATTGTCCAGTAAAATTGTTTATGTTGAGTTACTTTCTTGTAAATTTTTTTATTTTATAATAGAGAACTCCAGCCCAATTTTTTTATTATTTTTTTTAATGAATAATGACCTTCTAACTTAAATAACTGCATTTTTATTTTTATTTTTAGAGTTAATTTTAATAGTTAAAATAATTGTCAAAGTTTTAATTTTTCAAGAACCCCCTAAGACCACCGTATTTACGGTGAATCGTGTGACGTCATCATTCCTGAAAAATTACTATAGGATTGGGCAATCAGCTAATCAAGTGCCGCCATTTTGAATACCGTTATTCGAAGCATTCTTCCTAGAAGTAGCATTACTATTTTTTTGTGCAGTAGGTTTTCAATATTTTAAATAATAGAGATAAACTAATAGAGATACCTCTATTTTTGATACTGAATTATTTAGGCTTGAATATCGTTTCAATAAACACAACGACAAAATCTCTATAAACAGTATGAAATAACGAATAACATGAAATGTTGTTAATACTGATGGCTTATGTCATTCCTACATGATCAAAGATTTCAATAAAATAACTGGTGACGCGTGACGTCAGCACTAACCATTCAGTAATACCAACTTTACAGTGTGTTTTGACGAGAGGTTTAAAAATGCACTTTTTAATATTTTTTTAAGAACTCTACGTTTAACATTATGAAATAAAACTTATATATTCAGAATCAGCGTTTATTGGTCTATATGAACATATTTTTTAAAAGCCATAATATTTTTCACTGGAGTTCCTTATTGTCTTTATTTTATTTTATTCTCAGATTTACCCATTAGTAGGTACACGTTAAAAACAATAGCATTACATACATAAATCAATATATTCAGGGTGTTACGGGGACGTGCTAGACTTACTTTAACCAGAGATTCCTGATATTATTTTAAGTAAAAAATGTAAACGAAATTTTGGACTCCACAGATTATTTTTGATGTTTAGGTTTTAATTTTTTTTCTTCAAAACCAAATAAAAGGAATCATTAGTTAAAGTAAGTCAAGTACGTCCCTTAACACCACCGTGCACATGAATAATTATAATAATTAGGTTAACCATTTATTAACTAATTAAATGTTCACTTCGTGAATAAATATCTTAATTTTTATATTAGAAATACAAAAAAAAAACACAAATAAAAAAAAAATACAAGTAACGTGCAAACAATGTGTGCCAGTTTTATAACTAGATAGAAAAAACAAGAAAAGTGAAAAATAAAAATAAATAAATAGAAAGTCATCAGACGTAAAGACGAAAATGAAAATGCATTCTTTTTGAAAAATCAAATAAAAAAATATTGTAACAATTTTTAATAACGAATTTAAATTCCATTCAGATAGGCATGGGTTTTTGTGATTTAGGGATATAAGAGAGAAGGGAATATAACACAACTCGCATTGTCTAACATTATACAGGGTGTTCGGAAACTCGTAGTACAAACTGGTAAATCTGCAACACATTGTTTGATATCTTTTAAAATGCGTCCATTCGTAAGCTCGGTTCCAATATATTTTAAAATCATTTAGTTGCCAAAAAAAATTACAAAAGTTCAAATAAAAAATCTACTTCATAAGTATTTTTGGGTTCTTTATGTGATGTATATTCACCAGTTTTATTCCCACCTGTAATACCAGTTTCCGGAGATATTATTTTTATGAAACAACTAAACTAAAAACTTTAATTTAAATTTGGGTTTTAAAAAAATATATATATATTTTTTTTAATTTTTAAAAGAAAGACGAACATTCCCGGGTTAATAATCAATAAATAATAAATCCAATTGAATACAAATCAAGAATAAAAATATGGCTTAAAGAGGTCAATGAGAAAACCCTAGCGAAGACGCTAAAAACGACATAAAGACAAATGAACTATATTTAAATAACTTTAGTCCGCCTCGGCACAGGACCCCCTAGTGAGGAGGACTAAGAAATACAATATTTAATACTGAATTCACATTACATTTTGTAAGTAAATTTGTTTTATATAGTCGCTATAATAAAAAGAATAATAAAAAAATAGTTGCCCAGTACAACCCTGCTCCGCTGTTAGTTCGCGGTCGGAAAGAGTTTTGCATTACGCAAGCAGCACTCGATCATCGGAATAATATAACATAAAGAAACAGGGTCATCACAACACACAAATAACAACATTCAACTTACACAATGGTGAACAGAATTTGATTCGTGTAAAATAAAACAGCAAATAGAAAAAATCACAGCATTATTTTTTATACACAGATTTTTTTTTGCCTTGCCTCAGATTTCAAAATGTAATATTTTGTGAAAATCTTTTTTCTTATTGAATATTGAGTCACGTAAACGATTTTTCGATCTTGACTGAATGCACTGAGGGCCGTTAACCAGCCAGCGGCCGAGAATAGAGAACTCCAGTCCATTTAAAAAAAAAATTAATGAATAATGACCTTCTAACTTAAATAACTGCAATTTTATTTTTAGAGTTAGTTTTAATAGTTAAAATAATTGTCAAAGTTTTAATTTTTAAGATCCCCCTAAGACCACCAATATGCACGCTGAATCGTGTGACGTCACCACTCCTGAAAAATTGCTATAGGATTGGGCAATCAGCTGATCAAGTGCCGCCATTTTGAATACCGTTATTCGAAGCATTCTCCCTAGAAGTAGCATTACTATTTTTTTGTGCAGTAGTTTTTCAATATTTTAAATAATACAGATAAACTAATAGAGATACCTCTATTTTTGATACTGAATTATTTAGGCTTAAATATTGTTTCAATAAACACAACAACTAAATCGAAATAACGAATAACATGAAATGTTGTTAATACTGATGGCTTATGTCATACCTACATAATCAAAGATTTCAATACAATGACTGGTGACGCGTGACGTCAGCACTAACCATTCAGTAATACCAACTTTACAGTGTGTTTTGACGAGAGGTTTAAAAATGCACTTTTTAATAATTTTTTAAGAACTCTACGTTTAATATTATGAAATAAAACTTATATATTCAGAATCAGCGTTTATTGGTCTATATCAGTGGTTCCCAACCTTTTTCTGACCCGGGACCACTTGTACGTTTATTTTTTCGACACGGACCACAAGCAGTGGTATAGCGAGGGGGGGTGGCGCCCCGGGTGCCACCCGACACAGTTTCACCTTCCAAGAGCACAATTCTCTAGCCACCCCCCCCCCCCCTCCCCCGAAGTCCAAATTTGTGTTTGTTAACTTTATTAGGGGGGGGGGAGGGGGGTGACACCACGTTGGCTAGCTAGCCACGCTGCTTGTGGTCAGTGGCGTAGGCTAGCATGGGTGGCACCCGGAACGGATAGCACAACGGGAGGGGCGTAATGGGATAGGGTGGGACGGAATACCGTAATGGTCACTGACCACAACGTACAATAATGATAAACCGAATATTGTTCTGATTTTTTTTATTCAGACTTCTCGACTAGGGACCGCCCGCGCGCTGGCTCGGCTTATTGACTCGCGGACCATCTTCTTCTAGCCTCTCGCGGACCACTGGTTGGGAAACCCTGGTCTATATGAACATATTTTTTTAAAGTCATAATACTTTTCACTGGAGTTCCTTATTCATATTTCGTCGAAAGATGTTCTTATGATCGTACAGGGCGGTTTCAATGAGAAAGATTAATTATTCTCCGTGCCAGCTTTTTAAAATAATAACTCAATATCGATTTTATTTCAATCAAAATTTGCTTTAATTCAGACCTACTCTTACGTTAAAAATGCGCCATCATGATTAAATTATTAAAATTATGTACTTTTTGTAATAATTATTTTTGATCGTAAGTATTTATAATTTTTCAATAATGTTTGTAAGTCCGCAAATAAATAGACATAACGGAGTATTTTCGTCACAAAACACGCGTGCGGATCTTTTTAAAATGATTTTATGAAAACTAAAACTAAAATTCTGAAACATTGCTCTCCCAGATAATTTATTGATTTATTTTATTGCATAATTATATGATTTGAAATGTGCGTTGTATAAAACAATATTTTGTGTGAAAATTTAACAAATCTGCTAACGACCAACGGTAAAACCTTATTGTACTAAAAATCAACGTATTTTCTCAAAATTTAAAACATAGTCTTACTCATAGACATCCCATAGACATCCAAATGAATAGACAAGCAGTTACAGGTGAGGGGTCAAACCAAACCATGGAGGGCGAAGAGGGGAAAGATGACTGTGATTCGTTATACAATCAATCTGACAGTAAATAGGCATCTCGCATTACAATATCACCATTTAGTTCTTAAAAGCAAAATCTGCTTTGAATGAATAGACCTTTTTACATGGGAGCGCGAATTGCTTGCCACGATAATAACATATTTGCTAAGGCCAAATTCTCTTCATATGTCCATGGTCTTACTAGATAAAGGAACAATCTTTCGAAATCGATTTATAATTTGTTGTGGAAAAGCGTCAATACGTCTTAAATTTCATTTAAAAATGACGTGTTTCCGGTTTTGTCTGGTACTGGTTTCTGGTTACTCGCTCTTAATGGTTAATTTATTTATTGTTTTCAAATTATAATAGTACATAGATACATGACGTACCTACCTACATCACAATACACACATTGAATAGATAGGTACATATTTTAATATGAACTAATGCACAACCTGGGAAAAAATCTCGGGATAGCCTAAATTTTGAAAACATCGATTCCAATTGTGAAAATTTCTTTAAATTTATGGTTTTTAAATAGATACATAGTTACATAATGTCCAAATACAATCGTAATACATAATAATAATAATAATAATAATAATAAGCCTTTTATGGTATGTATTAGACATGATCTTATTTGTTATAGTATATCCCGAAGCTCAGTGTGCCTCTTGGCATAGGCCTCCTCTAACATTTTCCATTGGGACCTGTCACGCGCTACTCTTCTCCATTGATGTCCAGCAGTGAGTTTTAGGTCATCTTCCCATCTTATGTGTTGACGTCCTCTACTTCTCTTGCCATCTCTGGGATACCAGTCAGTGACATTTTTGCACCATTTCTCTTGTGGATCGCGTATCATGTGTCCTGTCCATCTCCACTTTTGTCGGTCTATTCGGGTAACTACATCGGCAACTTTAGTTTTCTCCCTTATTGTGCTACCTCTCACTCTGTCCTGTTTCCTTGTTCAAACTTCTCTCCATGGCTCTCTGGCAGCGTTCCAACTTTTCTCTGTGGCGTTTGGTGAGTGCCCAAGTTTCACATCCATAGGTGATGACTGGAATTATACACGTGTTGAAGACTTTCCTTTTTATTTGCATACTTAGCTCCTTAGATTTCAAGACTTCTTTCAAAGACCAGTATTTCTTCCATCCATTTGCTACTCTTCTCTCGATTTCTTTAGTGGTTTGATCTTTGTGAGATATTATCTGTCCTAAATAGATGTAATCTGACACATATTCGAGTGGTTGGTTGTCAATTTTTATAGTTACTGGTTTTTATAGTTTGTATTAATTAATCACATATTTTCGTAATTTTAATATTAAATTTGTGTATATTTTTTCTAATTTATTTCACAATTTAAATTAAAAAATTGACTTAAAAATACCTTATAATAAGTTGGTATGGACATCAAACGAATTTATTTATAAACGCTGTTTTTTTTAATATGAATAACGCACAAGAGTCCCAACTGCTCCCGTCTAGAGCCAGCGAGACAATGGCATTCTCAATTGGGGTATGTTGTGAAGCTGGAGATAGTGGGGAAGGGAAGGAGATGGGGAGAGGAAAGTGGGGAATTAACTGGCTATTCAGATTTAGTCACCAAACACAGCTAATTTAAATTCTGAATGGTGGTCTTACACCAGGGCGATACTGAGAGTATCTTTCACTCCGGAACGTGTCGCAAATGCACTATATATTAATTTTTATTTAATAAATTGTGTAATGATCCAAATTATCAAATAAAATTTATTTTCGGATTACTAGTTGGTATAATGTACAGTATAATATAAGATAAGTTGTTTTACCGTTGATGAAGCATATGAACGAAAATATATTTTAACCCCTCGATCGACAGCGCAATTTCTCCGATTGCTCGAGATTTTTAGGTGATATTTTGAATATTTTAGACCCACATTAAAAAAATCGTTCCTCCGAATTTTAATACGGAAATATACAAACTGATAATAAATACATAGTTTTGTATAGCTAATGATTTCACCTATCTTTTGTCTATTATCACATATACGTAGAATTTATAAAAAAATATTATTTTATTGCATAATTATATGATTTGAAATGTGCGTTGTATAAAACAATATTTTGTGTGAAAATTTAACAAATCTGCTAACGACCAACGGTAAAACCTTATTGTACTAAAAATCAACGTATTTTCTCAAAATTTAAAACATAGTCTTACTCATAGACATCCCATAGACATCCAAATGAATAGACAAGCAGTTACAGGTGAGGGGTCAAACCAAACCATGGAGGGCGAAGAGGGGAAAGATGACTGTGATTCGTTATACAATCAATCTGACAGTAAATAGGCATCTCGCATTACAATATCACCATTTAGTTCTTAAAAGCAAAATCTGCTTTGAATGAATAGACCTTTTTACATGGGAGCGCGAATTGCTTGCCACGATAATAACATATTTGCTAAGGCCAAATTCTCTTCATATGTCCATGGTCTTACTAGATAAAGGAACAATCTTTCGAAATCGATTTATAATTTGTTGTGGAAAAGCGTCAATACGTCTTAAATTTCATTTAAAAATGACGTGTTTCCGGTTTTGTCTGGTACTGGTTTCTGGTTACTCGCTCTTAATGGTTAATTTATTTATTGTTTTCAAATTATAATAGTACATAGATACATGACGTACCTACCTACATCACAATACACACATTGAATAGATAGGTACATATTTTAATATGAACTAATGCACAACCTGGGAAAAAATCTCGGGATAGCCTAAATTTTGAAAACATCGATTCCAATTGTGAAAATTTCTTTAAATTTATGGTTTTTAAATAGATACATAGTTACATAATGTCCAAATACAATCGTAATACATAATAATAATAATAATAATAATAATAAGCCTTTTATGGTATGTATTAGACATGATCTTATTTGTTATAGTATATCCCGAAGCTCAGTGTGCCTCTTGGCATAGGCCTCCTCTAACATTTTCCATTGGGACCTGTCACGCGCTACTCTTCTCCATTGATGTCCAGCAGTGAGTTTTAGGTCATCTTCCCATCTTATGTGTTGACGTCCTCTACTTCTCTTGCCATCTCTGGGATACCAGTCAGTGACATTTTTGCACCATTTCTCTTGTGGATCGCGTATCATGTGTCCTGTCCATCTCCACTTTTGTCGGTCTATTCGGGTAACTACATCGGCAACTTTAGTTTTCTCCCTTATTGTGCTACCTCTCACTCTGTCCTGTTTCCTTGTTCAAACTTCTCTCCATGGCTCTCTGGCAGCGTTCCAACTTTTCTCTGTGGCGTTTGGTGAGTGCCCAAGTTTCACATCCATAGGTGATGACTGGAATTATACACGTGTTGAAGACTTTCCTTTTTATTTGCATACTTAGCTCCTTAGATTTCAAGACTTCTTTCAAAGACCAGTATTTCTTCCATCCATTTGCTACTCTTCTCTCGATTTCTTTAGTGGTTTGATCTTTGTGAGATATTATCTGTCCTAAATAGATGTAATCTGACACATATTCGAGTGGTTGGTTGTCAATTTTTATAGTTACTGGTTTTTATAGTTTGTATTAATTAATCACATATTTTCGTAATTTTAATATTAAATTTGTGTATATTTTTTCTAATTTATTTCACAATTTAAATTAAAAAATTGACTTAAAAATACCTTATAATAAGTTGGTATGGACATCAAACGAATTTATTTATAAACGCTGTTTTTTTTAATATGAATAACGCACAAGAGTCCCAACTGCTCCCGTCTAGAGCCAGCGAGACAATGGCATTCTCAATTGGGGTATGTTGTGAGGCTGGAGATAGTGGGGAAGGGAAGGAGATGGGGAGAGGAAAGTGGGGAATTAACTGGCTATTCAGATTTAGTCACCAAACACAGCTAATTTAAATTCTGAATGGTGGTCTTACACCAGGGCGATACTGAGAGTATCTTTCACTCCGGAACGTGTCGCAAATGCACTATATATTAATTTTTATTTAATTAATTGTGTAATGATCCAAATTATCAAATAAAATTTATTTTCGGATTACTAGTTGGTATAATGTACAGTATAATATAAGATAAGTTGTTTTACCGTTGATGAAGCATATGAACGAAAATATATTTTAACCCCTCGATCGACAGCGCAATTTCTCCGATTGCTCGAGATTTTTAGGTGATATTTTGAATATTTTAGGCCCACATTAAAAAAATCGTTCCTCCGAATTTTAATACGGAAATATACAAACTGATAATAAATACATAGTTTTGTATAGCTAATGATTTCACCTATCTTTTGTCTATTATCACATATACGTAGAATTTATAAAAAAATATTATAAAATCGTAAACTTCAACTTAATCACTTACAAATAAGGAAATTTTTTCCAAAATTGTCAGCAAAGCAATCCGAGGTATTTTAAATAGTGCCATATTGTGGCAAAATCGTTCCAGCGGTTTTACTTTTGTTTTTTGGTGGTACTAACTCTCTCCACACCCATTCGGGGACATTTAGTTATATTTGTGCATGTATAGCGTATTTTCCCTAAACCGACTGCAAATTGTATATAAGCATGCCGCGGGGAGGGGAATTGTCGGGGGATCAACTGTCATGTAACCTTTTTTTCATAACTTAAGGTTTTGATAACGGGCGTAATTCTTTTCTATAGTTGACTTGTTGATAGTGATTCTATAGGTTGCCTTGAAAACATGCGGCAATAGGTAAATACAAGAATTCTGCTGTAAATATCTGAAAAGCAATAAATAATTTTTATTTGTAATAAAAGGTTTGTCGTGAATCAATTTCTTGGAATTATTCAGGTGTTTCTTTTGTGATGATTGACGTGATGTTGGATTTAATATAAAATAGGCTTAAAAGAAATATTTTTAAAATCAATATTTTCGTTATTAAATCTCAATTTGGAAGGCGGGTATGGGTACCGCCGCCACGTGAACCATTTATTGAATAATGAACACTTCTGCTATAGGTCATCCCAAGTGGTTCGCTACATTTGGTGGGGCATTACGTACATTACGAGGGGCGTCCGGCTTCATGGGGTGAAGTTTATCTAGGTGTTGATGGCGGTTGCGTTTGCCTACCTATTGCGTGGCAGGTCGGATCGGGAGAGACTGCTTTAGGACGACCTTTTGACCTCTCCAGTCGGACTATATCGACCCATCGCCTTGCACCCCAGTGGGAGGGATGGATTCATACGTCGACTCCCAAATTCCTACCCAACCATCATGTCTTTTTCTTACTCAGAACTTCCTCCTAAAAAGATCCTCCACACAGCTATAGTCCAGTAAACGAATGGTCCAAAAGGAGGTGTAGAGTGCGTGAGCAGGAACCTAAGCGATTCTTTTAGGACTTGTTTAGGGTGCTTAGGGTGTAAACATACTAAAAGTCCTGACGTCTAGGTGGTGAGCTAGGGGGGAGGGGGGGGGGGGAGGTCCCGATTTTCGGGTTTCCGTTTATATCTCAAAAACGTGGAACGCAGAGGAAAACTTTTTTAGAATAAGTAAAAGCTCATAAAATTATCTACAACTTGTATTCTTTGCGTAATTTTGGAAATCCCAGCCGTTTTTGAGTTATACGCTCCACAAATGTCAATATTTTCGAAAAAAATCATTTTAACTCACATTTTTTATCAAACATTCCTTCATATCGTCTAAAATATTCATCCAAGAAAGAAATTTATTTGAAAGAAGTTGTAAATAATTAAATTTCCTTTTAGAATATATATATATACATATCTAAATAAATCTCCAACCAGTAAATATTTACAGCAATTTTAAGTTTTTTCGTAAAATGTCGTCATTTTCAGAAAAAGCTGTTTTTTCTTACCAAATTATTAAGACGGGTTTTTTCTTCGTGGGAAATTCCTTATTAATTTTTGCACGCAAGAAAGCAGGTAAGTTGTTCTCGAACAGATGATTAGTGAAATTCATTTTATAATCATTATTATTGTGATGGGTGATTAGGTTAGTCGTCGGAGATGCTACAATAACGTGCTACGGTGCAATGAATGCGATAGTGGGCTTGACATTCTCAGACATCAAGTTGTCCCGCAAAGATCGGGTATTCCCAATATCTTTTGTCAGTTCGTCGTTAAAAATGCACGATGAAAAGGTTGCAGTTGACCCAACATTGCTGTTTCAGCGGATGTGTATAAGCAAACGATTAGATGAGGATTTGATGAAATTCTTTGAGTATGAGTTGGCCCCATTTCCCTTGGCACTGTTCAATGAAAGTGGGATGCGAAAGTCAACTAAATCTGTTCTGTAAAGCTTACTTAAGACTACCAAAAAAACTGTTCTTCTGTCTCAGATGAACATAGTTGTGGACGTAGGATTTCAACTATACAGAGTAATTTGACAAAAAGATGTCTCCGTTGCCGCAATTTCTGATCGTTATATCACCTATGTCAACCACCACTATCCTGAAATGACGCAAATCCAGTCAATAGTACGAAATCGCAAGAACAGATGCGACGATACAGACTGAGAAGGTCAGCCGACATCAATTTGACATGGAACAAATCAATACCCGTTAAACAGGAAGATTTTTTATCCAATCCTACCAACAAAAGTAACTTCATCTCCTTACTACAGACAAAGTTTCGGGAGAATGGGATACAGACTCTTCAGGCCACCGATGATGCTGGCGTCCTTATCGTGAAGACTGCTGTGGAACTATCCTTTCACAACTCTGTGGCTGTTTTTAATGAGGATGTGAACCTCACTGTCCTTTTGATTGCTTCCACTCCTCCCACCTAAGATATTCTGCTGCTGAAAACCGGACGAGGGAAAACCAAAACAATGGCACTGTCCACCCAAGAGATGCAGCATCGTGGGTTTGAACGCATCATATTTTTACATTTATTTACCGGATGCGATACAACGTCTGCAACTTTCAGGAGAAGCAAGGTGGGCTTTTCAAAATTGTACTTGGAGTCAGAAATGATCAAGCAAGCGGCAATGATCTTTCACAACCCCTCCTCTACTCACGACGAGGTTGAAGAGGCTGGAAATAAATGCTTCCTGAGATGGTACGCGGCGCCAAAAAGACAGACCTTCCTTAACCAGTACCGCTTCCAGTCGTTCACAAGGTCCATGGCAAATATGAAGCCTGACATCAGCTTCCTCCCTCCAACAGAGAGTGCAGCTAAACAGCATTCCCGGCGGACATACCACCAAGTTCAGCAGTGGGACTGAGCTGCCCCCTGAAGAATGGGGGTGGAAACACGAAGGAGACACCCTGGTGCCAATTACAACAGAAGACCTCCAGCACCGGAGGTCCTTCTGAAAATGATATTTTGCCGCTGCACCAAGGATTGTGCAATTGGCAAACGTAGATGCCGAAAAACAATGCTGACCTGTTCTGCAGCGTGCCTTCACTGCCAAGGGAGATGCCTCAATGTTGCCGAGGACGACCATGAAGACGACGTAGAGCCCTTTCAGCAAGAACCAACCACCACTGAGAATGACGATGCCATGGATGAACAACGCTTGCCAGGACAAAAAACCTAAAATTGCTGTAAATATTTACTGGTTGGAGATTTATTTACATATGTATATATATACTCTAAAAGGTAATTAAATTATTTACAACTTCTTTCAAATAAATTTCTTTCTTGGATGAATATTTGAAACGATATGAAGGAATGTGTGATGAAAAATGTGAGGTAAAATGATTTTTTTCGAAATTATTGACATTGTGGAGCGTATAACTCAAAAACGGCTGGGATTTCCAAAATTATGTAAAGAATAAAAGTTGTAGATAATTTTATGAGCTTTTACTTATTTTAAAAAAGTTTTCCTCTGCGACGCACCGTTTTTGAGATATAAACGGAAAACCAATAATCGGGACCTTCCCCCCCCCCCCTTCCCCCCTACCTAACCACCTAGACGTCAGGACTTTTAGTATGTTCACACCCCAATCACCCTAAACAAGTCCTGAAAGAATCGCTTAGGTTCCTGCTAACGCACTCTACAACTCCTTCCTATACTGGACTATTACCCCAAAGATGACTGTGTGTTACAAAATCTAAAATATATAATCTAACATTTTAGGTGTCAACCTCAAAAAAATTAAAATCGTTTAAAACATAATAGTTTTATCTATAACGTTTCTATGTTTTTAATTCTAATTTTATGTTCGCGATAAACCTCTAATTGAACAACGTTCTCATCCGAGAACCTATCGAGTGCTTTTTTTACCAAGACGATTTAAGTTTACGGCACGTGACGGCAAAATACGCAAAAAACATACGTACGTTATGACTATAATTCTATTAGTTTTAAAAAGTTGATTTGTTTTTGTTATTTTTTTTCAGATATTTTGATTGATTCGTGTACAGAACACGATTCTTAGTAAGAATCCAAAATATCAGTCAATTGGGTGCCGTAAGGCCGAAGTTATGACCGACCCCAAGTATTAAAACGACCGACCCCAAGTTTTAAAATGATGATTTTTTAATAAATTCTTCTTTGCGCAGATTTTTTTATTGAATCGTGTACAGACCATGATTCTAAGTAAAAATCCAAAATATAAGTGAATTGGGTGCCGTAAGGCCGACATTACGACCGACCCCAAGTATTAAAACAACCGAACCCAAGAGCTAAAACGACCGACCTCAAGTTTTAAAATGATGATTTTCTAATAAATTCTTCTTTGGGCAGATTTTTTGATTGAAAAAACAAAACGTTTTGGGAAAACGATCGACCCCAAGTTTTAAAATGATGATTTTTTTGTTAATTCTTCCTTGGCAGATTTTTTGATTGATTCGTGTACAGACCACGATTCTCAGTAAGAATACAAAATTTCAATTCATTCGGTGCTTATGGGCCGAAGTTATGACCGACCCAAAGTTTAAAACAAACGAACCAAAGTGCTAAAACGACCGACCCCAGATTTTTTAATTGATTCGTGTACAGACCACGATTCTTAGTCAGAATCCTAAATATCAGTCAATTGGGTGCCGTAAGGCCGAAGATATGACCGACTCCAAGTATTAAAACGACCGAACCCAAGTGCTAAAATGATGATTTTTTAATAAATTCCTCTTCGGGCAGATTTTTTGATTGATTCGTGTGCAGACCACGATTTTCAGTATGAATTCAAAATTTCAACCAATTCGGTGCTAATGGTCCGAATTTATTACCGACCCCAAGTTTTAAAATAACCGAACAAAAGTGCAAAAACGACCGACCCCACGTTTTAAAACGATGATTTTTTTGTTAAATTCTTCTTTTGGCAGATGTTTTGATTGATTCGTGTTACAGACCACGAGTCAATTTGGTGCCACATGGCCGAAGTTTTGACCGATTTCAAGTATTTAAACACCGAACCCAAGTGCTAAATCGACCGAACCCAAGTTTTAAAATGATGATTATGTAATTAATTCTTCTTTGGGATAGATTTTTTATTGATTCGTGTACAGACCACGATTCTCAGAAAGAATCCAAAATATCAGTCTATTGGGTGCCGTGAGGCCAAAGTTATGACTGACTCCAATTATTTAAACGGCCGAACCCAAGTGCTAAAATGATGATTTTTTTAATAAATTCTTGGGCAGATTTTTTGATTGATTCGTGTGCAGACCACGATTCTCAGAAAGAATCCAAAATATCAGTCAATTGGGTGCCGTAAGGCCAAAGTTATGACCTACTCCAAGTATTAAAAACACCAAACCCAAGTGCTAAAATGATGATTTTTTAATAAATTCTTCTTCGGGCAGATTTTTTGATTGATTCGTGTGCAGACCACGATTTTCAGTATGAATACAAAATTTTAATCAATTCGGTGCTAATGGGCCGAATTTATTACCGACCCCAAGTTTTTAAATAACCGAACACAAGTGCTAAAACGACCGACCCCACGTTTTAAAATGATGATTTTTTTTGTTAAATTCTTCTTTGAGAAGATTTTTGATTGATTCGTGTACAGACCACGATTCTCAGAAAGAATCCAAAATATCAGTCAATTGGGAGCCGTAAGGCCAAAGTTATGACCGACTCCAAGTATTAAAACGACCAAACCTGTTTAGATTTAAACCCAGGACTCAAACCAATTTTGAAGTTGAGTTACCATCAAAGGTTGGATTGACATCCAAGAGTTGTCGGATTTGTTCGCTAGATGTCGATAGAATCATTTCATTTTTTGTCCCTTTCTCACATAACAGACAAGGCAGATATAGATGTACGAAACCTTTATAAAAAGGCTTGTATCAGTAAAATTGACTTACTTCTTTACAAAAACTTGCACTAAGAATTTAAAATACTACTGAACCCTTGTCCGTTGGATGGGGAAAGTTATTGTCGTCAGTTTGTAAATATTCAAATCATAACAATAAAAAATCAAGAACTTAAAGTGAAAACCAAAAAGTGCTTCATTTATAAAAAACCAGTCTACCCAAAGAAATTCTCCTGAGTGAAGACCTCCATTTTTTACATTTGATCCTTCGAGCCGTATGATCCCACGAGCGGATACGATTTTTTCAGCTGAATGCGATCCTGGGAACCAGATCAAAAAATCAATGAAAGCCAGACATGAACCAGCAATAAACCAGGAGAATTCTGATGAAGCGGAACCACAACACGGGCAAGTGACCATCCTAATTATCCATTTTGATCCCATAGAAAAAACAAATTCGGTTAGACCACTTCGGTATTTTATTGTTGTTGATATAAAAAATCGCAGCGGGCTAATTGTTACAATTGATATTGGCGAGATTTTTTGTGGCTGGCTATGATTATAGTGTCGCAAAAAACATAAAGATCGGAGTTTTTTTTGTGTTTTCATTGGTTTGTTTTTGATGTTGATGTTTCGATACTGTCGGTAGAGCAGGCGACGAGTACGAAGTACTGTCGTTATTTATTTGCAACTGAAACTAACAAGGTTTTTTTGTGGCTAGTCATATGATTATGCTACCGCAAAAAACAGAAGGATAATTATTATAATGCATGAAATGTATTAATTGATTATTCAAACAATCTGAACGCGATCGTTGGGCGTTAATTTGGCTTCCGAAGTGTTTTTTCCAGTCGGTAAAGCAGCTTCTTTAAAGTCAGATCGCGTCGCGAACGTTCATAACAAAATAATAACAATAAATTTTTTCCTTGTTGTTGAATACATAGCAATCTAGTGTTTTGTTAAAACAAAAGGAACTATCTCGAGTAAAAGACAGTGCAAGTTTTTAGTGTTTAACCGTGGTTAGGATTGGGCCACACCAGAACGATCAGTGAGTATTGTTAAATTGATTGTTATTTACGAAAATCATGGATTTAAAAGTGTTAATTGCCCAGCGCGGCATATGTAAAGCCAAATTAACCAGATTCAAAGATTACTTAGAGAATAAGGAGTTATTACTTTCTGAGTTCGAAATACGCATTCAAAAATTCGAACCATTACTAGACATCTTCGAAGCGTTGCAAGAAAAAATTGAAACATTATCGCAGGATGAATTAGAAAAAGGGAACGAACGAGAAATGTTTGAAAACTCATATTATAGTGTATTGGCAAAAGCCAAGGATAGATTAAACGAAACCGGTAAAATCGTCCGTTCCAAAAGCGTCAAGCTCCCAATTTTAGAGCTACCAAGGTTCGGCGGAAATTACGAAGATTGGTTACATTTCAGGGATGCATTCATTTCATTAATTGACAACAACGACGAATTAGATGTTATTCAGAAATTCTATTATTTGAAATCTTGTTTGTATGATGATGCGGCAAGACTGATTATTAACTCGTGATAATTATTTCATTGCGTGGGAAATGATCACGGATAGGTTTCAGAATGACAGGGTAATAATAAATAAACATGTAAATGCATTGTTTAAATTGCAAGAAATAAAATCAGAAAATCATGTGGCATTACGAAAATTATTAGATGAAGCCCAATTGCACTTAAAGGCATTAAATAATTTAAATCTACCCACTGAAAGTTGGGATATATTATTAATTCATATTTTGTCAAATAAATTGAATAGCGAAACCAGAATGCGCTGGGAACAATATCCAATAAAAAATAAAATCCCCACTTATGAAGAATTCATGAGATGTCTATACGAACGAGTGTAAGTTTTAGAATTCTCAGCACCAAACGACAAGCGACAGAATCATGCCAAGGGATTTCCTTCTAATTTTAAAAAAGAAACTTATGTTTCGTTATCATCGCAATATTTAAAATGTATTAATTGTAATCAAAATCATAGAATTTATAATTGTCAAAAGTTTTTAAATCTAGGAATAAAGGATAGAATGACAACAATACGTCGTTTGAAGGCTTGTCTGAAATGTTTGGCGGTAGGACATAAATTTCAAGATTGTAAAAGTAAATATAATTGTCGCAAGTGTGGTGTGAACTCACACAACACTTTGTTACATTTACAAAATGAAGATAAAATGCAAAGTCATCAGGGAAGCGATACTTCTTCAAAAGAACCTCTTGTTAACAATCATGCATCGAAAACATCCAACAATTTCATTTTATTATCAACGGCAGTGATTAACGTGAGAAATAATAAAGGAAATCAAATTAAAGCTAGAATTTTGTTGGACTCCGGAGCACAGTCTAATTTCATTAGCCAGGAATTCGCTTCTAAATTACAATTAAAAATTAGAAAAACTGATATCCCTATTACCGGAATTCATAATAAAATGCAGCATATTAAAAACATTGTGGATTTGGAAATATCTTCCAATTATTCACCGTATTCAAAGAGGATTGAATGCCTAGTATTGTCGGAGGTGACCAGTAATCTGCCGCAAATCTCATTTCAGAAAAAAGGCACCGGCATTCCCCAAGGATTGCAATTGGCAGATCCAAACTTTAATGAAACCGGCCCGATAGACATGTTGATCGGGGCTGACACCTTCTGGGAGACTCTGCACTCTGACCGGATGAAGATTCAAGATTCCGGACCAATATTGCAACGAACCGAATTTGGATGGCTGGTTTCGGGACACATCTTCACTTCAGAAAAGAGGCCAGTAAAAATTTGTAATCTTTCACTCAACTTAATACATAAGCAAATTGAAAATTTTTGGAAATTAGAGGAGCTAAGTCCTATTAAACATAGGAATCACGAGGAGCGAGCATGTGAAGAAAGCTTCACAGCTACTCATGAAAGAGATGGCAGAGGCCGTTTCATAGTAAGTTTACCACAACGCCCCTGTGCGAAACAGCTAGACGAAACTCTCCCTATGGCGGAGAAGAGATTGTATAATTTGGAGAAAAAATTAGCCTCAAACCCAGAATTAATGAAAGATTACAAGAATTTTATGCAGGAGTACAAGGACTTAGGTCATATGACGCAATGTGAACCACCGTCACCAAATCAAATACACTACTATCTGCCTCACCATGCGGTGATCAAGGAATCTAGTACAACTACTAAGACCAGAGTCGTATTCGATGGATCGGCTAAATCCTCAACTGGAATTACCCTAAATGATGCCCTCATGATTGGGCCGATATTGCAAAAGGATTTATGTGCACATCTATTGAATTTCAGAAAACATCAGTACGCGTTAACGGCCGACATAGAAAAAATGTACCGGCAGATATTAGTGCAGCCGGAGGATAGAGACTTACAACGTATCCTTTGGAGAGACTCACCCAGCGAGGAGATTCAACATTATCAGCTGAATACAGTCACCTACGGTTTGGGACCATCATCATTCTTAGCCACCAGATGTTTGGAGCAGCTAGGAAATGAAAATCAAAACACAAATCCCAAGGTCAGTCAAATTCTTAAAGAAATTTTTTACATGGATGACTTAATAGCTGGCGACATTGGTGAAGAAGATTGCTACTTAATCAAGAAGCAACTATCTGCTATTCTAGCATCCGCTGGCATGAACCTAAGAAAGTGGCGGTCAAATTTGTCGTCGCTATGCTCAAATCAGGAGGAGTTTAGCGATATGATTATAAAGGATAACTCAAAGGAAGGAAAGATATTAGGTCTTTCTTGGAATAATCAGCAGGATTATTGGAAATATACTGTAGAGCCCATAACAAAACCAATTAGAAGCAAGCGTCAGATGTTATCCTGCATAGCATCCATTTTTGATCCCCTGGGTCTGATAGGACCTGTAACGGTAGTAGCGAAGCTATTAATGCAACGTTTGTGGCAGAGCAAAACTCAGTGGGATGATGATATACCCCCTAAAATTTTGAAAGTTTGGAGAACTTATATAGAAGAATTGCCGCAGATAAATAATTTAAAGGTACCTAGGAAAATCATTTGTCAAAATCATGTGAATTTGCATTTGCATGGATTTTGTGACGCATCACAGAAAGCCTACGGGGCCTGCGTGTATATGGTTTCCACCGATCACTTATGGGTGGAATCCACTCCAATCTAATAATTTCTAAATCAAGGGTGGCACCCTTAAAAAGCACATCTCTACCTAAACTAGAATTGTGTGGAGCTATATTGTTAGTAAGATTGATTAATTATGTGAAGGGAGCTATTGGTATGCCAGATGTATCTACTACTTACTGGTGTGATTCTCAGATAGTCTTGTGTTGGATAAGGGACCAACCAGCTAGGTGGAACACCTTTGTTGCTAACAGAGTGAGCGAAATTCAAGAATCAAGTCGACCAGCACAATGGAAGCATGTGAAATCAGAGGACAATGCAGCAGATGTACTATCCAGAGGTAGTAGGACTTCTCAATTATTGACATCCACCATATGGTGGCACGGACCCGATTGGCTAACCCTTACAGAATCCGGTTGGCCATGCGGAGAATCTACGTACATAGATCCACCTGAGGTGAAAACAAAAACTGTAGTGTTGGCATCAGTAACGCAAGATTAAGACATTTTTAGGAAATACTCATCTCTAACCAAATTGCAAAGAGTAACAGGTTATTTACTTAGGTTTTTATTTAATTGTAGGAACCCATCGCTCAGGCGTTATGGTCAATTAAAAGTAAGTGAATTAAATGACTCTTTGAATGTTTTAATATCCAGAACGCAAGCTTATTCCTTCAGGGAGGAGATACGTGCCTTGCAGTCGGGCAAGGATGTCCTAAAAAGTAGTAATTTGCACTCACTAAATCCTTATTTGCATAATGATTTACTTCGCGTAGGCGGCAGGCTTTCCAAAGGAAAATTGCTGTCAATAAATCAACAACATCCAATTTTGCTGCAACCACATCATAGTTTAACCGAATTAATTGTAAAAAACTACCATCATTTACATTTGCATGCAGGTACTCAAACCTTATTGGCAATAATCAGATTGAAGTTCTGGCCAATAATGGGAAAAAATTTAGTGAAAAAGATTATAAGGAAATGTATAATATGTTATAGATCAAATCCAAAGACGATGCAGCAAATAATGGCAGACCTTCCAGCCGAAAGGATAACGGAATCTAAACCTTTTACGATAAGCGGGATCGATTATTGTGGACCTTTTTTGATTAAGTCGGGTACCCACAGAAAAACTAGTAACGTAAAAGCTTATATATGTTTATTTGTATGTATGGTGTCAAAAGCCATACACTTAGAACTTGTACTGTCTTTGAATACAGAAAGTTTTTTAAATGCCTTGAAACGTTTTATCGCACGCCGTGGAAGGCCGAGTAAATTATTTTCGGATAATGCTACTAATTTTAAAGGCGCGAACAATCAGCTACGGGATATTTATGATTTTTTGTCAAGCTCTAGCGATGAAATCGAGAGATCATTATCAAAGCTATCAATTCAATGGGGGTACATTCCGCCAAGGGCGCCGCACTTTGGAGGCCTTTGGGAAGCCGGGATAAAATCTGTGAAATATCATTTGAAACGAGTAGCAAGTAACTCCTTATTAACATATGAGGAATTTAATACCGTTTTGTGTCAGATTGAATCTTGTTTAAATTCTAGACCTCTTACCCCATTGTCAAATGATCCAAATGACCTAAACTCCCTCAGTCCCGGTCACTTTCTTGTTGGTGAAAGCTTGGCGGCGATTCCAGAACAAGATCTACAAAATATTTCAGTCAACAGGCTGAATAACTATCAAAAGTTATCCTTACTAATACAATGTTTTTGGTCGAGGTGGCGATTGGAATACCTGGCTCAGCTCCAAGGCAGAACGAAGTGGACCAGCGGACCTAATGCGCAGCTAAAACCAGGCGATATGGTGGTCTTGAAGGAAGACAACCTACCACCATGTGTGTGGAAACTCGGACGTGTAATTGCAGTCCATCCAGGAGCTGACGGGAGAGTGCGTGTGGCAACTCTCAAAACATCGCATGGAACTACTCAGAGGGCGATTTCAAAGCTGTGTCTATTGCCAATAGACGATAACGAGGAGCTGAAGATGTCAACATCCCCACCCAACGAACCGGACGCTGTGTGAGCGCAAAATGAAAGAAAAAAGAAGAAAGAAAAGCTTGTGCTTTATAAAAAAAAAAAGGAAAAAACAATATAAAAATTTGTACTTTCAAAGTAAAAAGTACAATAACAATTTTACGTTGAACAGTATCAAAAATTTCCTGTGCGTGAAAGGTGAATAACAGTAAAACTGGTGCATAAAAGTAACCAAAAAGGACAAAAATAAGAAAATAATAATAAATTAAAAGTAAAAACCAGTGTTAAAAGGTGGATACCAATAAAAACTTGAGTGTGGTAGGGAGTGATATATAAAATAATAAAAACAAAAAAGGATTGTAGATCCATATATTTAAAAAAAAGGGTGAAAACACTTAAAAATGAACGCTTATAAATCAGGATAGCCTGCTGGCTATAATTGCAAACTGCATAGATATATCTGGAGAGACATTGTAATAACTCAAATGTGACAATGAACTATGAAAGGAGAGATGATTTATCTGTATTTAATTTTTTCCCGAGGAAGGAAGGATGACCAAGAAACCTGCTGCGACATGTTTGTGGTGTCTATATTATATGTTTATATGTAATTATTGTTATGGTTTCTGTTTGTTTTTGAAAAAAATGTAGTTTGTTTTTCGGAATTGTCTTAGTATGTTATTGAATAACTTAATTAATTTAATGAATTTGAATTTGATTTTGAGCAAAGTCAATATTTAATTTAGGCTCATAATTGGTTTGCATAATGTTATTTGTTTAGTTTGCAGAAAAATGGATTCGATATTTCAAAATAAATATCTGCCCATTTTGGGGGGGAATATGTTTAGATTTAAACCCAGGACTCAAACCAATTATGAAGTTGAGTTACCATCAAAGGTTGGATTGACATCCAAGAGTTGTCTGATTTGTTCGCTAGATGTCGATAGAATCATTTCATTTTTTGTCCCTTTCTCACACAACAGACAAGGCAGATATAGATGTACGAAACCTTTATAAAAAGGCTTGTATCAGTAAAATTGACTTACTTCTTTACAAAAACTTGCACTAAGAATTTAAAATACTACTGAACCCTTGTCCGTTGGATGGGGAAAGTTATTGTCGTCAGTTTGTAAATATTCAAATCATAACAATAAAAAATCAAGAACTTAAAGTCAAAACCAAAAAGTGCTTCATTTATAAAAAACCAGTCTACCCAAAGAAATTCTCCTGAGTGAAGACCTCCATTTTTACACCCAAGTGCTAAAATGATGATTTTTTTAATAAATTCTTTTTCGGGCAAATTTTTTGATTGATTCGTGTGCAGACCATGATTTTCAGTATGAATACAAAATTTCAATCAATTCGGTGCTAATGGGCCGAATTTATTACCGACCCCAAGTTTTAAAATAACCGAACCCAAGTGCTAACACGACCGACCGCACGTTTTAAAACGATGATTATGTAATTACTTCTTCTTTGGGAAGATTTATGATTGATTCGTGCACAGACCACGATTCTCAGAAAGAATAAAAAATATCAGTCAATTAGGTGCCGTAAGGCCAAAGTTATGACGGACTCCAAGTATTAAAACGACCGAACCCAAGTGCTAAAATGATGATTTTTTAATAAATTCTTCTTTGGGCAAATTTTTTGATTGATTCGTGTGCAGACCATGATTTTCAGTAAGAATACAAAATTTCAATCAATTCGGTGCTAATGGGCCGAATTTATTACTGACCCCAAGTTTTAAAATAGCCGAACCCAAGTGCTAAAACGTCCTACCCCACGTTTTAAAACGATGATTTTTTTGTTAAATTCTTCTTTCTGCCATTGATTCACGTACAGACCACGATTCTTAGTAAGAATCCAAAATATCAGTCAATTGGTTGCCGTGAGGCCAAAGTTATGACTGACTCCAATTATTTAAACGACCGAACCCAAGTGCTTAAATGATGATTTTTTAATAAATTCTTCTTTGGGCAAATTTTTTGATTGATTCGTGTGCAGACCACGATTTTCAGTATGAATACAAAATTTCAATCAATTCGGTGCTAATGGGCCGAATTTATTACCGACCCCAAGTTTTTAAATAACAGAACCCAAGTGCTAAAACGACCGACCCCACGTTTTAAAACTATGATTTTTTTGTTAAATTCTTCTTTCTGCCATTGATTCGCGTACAGACCACG
This sequence comes from Limnephilus rhombicus, assembly GCA_929108145.2. NCBI lineage: Eukaryota > Metazoa > Arthropoda > Insecta > Trichoptera > Limnephilidae > Limnephilus > Limnephilus rhombicus. Next base: position 7,313,776 of record OV815298.1, read on the forward strand.
ATTCTTAGGAAGAATCCAAAATATCAGTCAATTGGGTGCAGTGAGGCCGAAGTTATGATTGACTCCAATTATTTAAACGACCGAACCCAAGTGCTAAAATGATTTTTTAATAAATTCTTCTTTGGGCAAATTTTTTGATTGATTCGTGTGCAGACCACGATTTTCAGTATGAATACAAAATTTCAATCAATTCGGTGCTAATGGGCCGAATTTATAACCGACCCCAAGTTTTTAAATAACCGAACACAAGTGCTAAAACGACCGACCCCACGTTTTAAAATGATGATTTTTTTGTTAAATTCTTCATTTGGCAGATGTTTTGATTGATTCGTGTTACAGACCACGACTCAATTTTGTGCCCCATGGACGAAGTTATGACCGATTTCAAGTATTTAAATACCGAACCCAAGTGCTAAATCGACCGACCCCAAGTTTGAAAATGATGATTATGTAATTAATTCTTCTTTGGGAAGATTTTTGATTGATTCGTGTGCAGACCACTATTTTCAGTATGAATACAAAATTTCAATCAATTCGGTGCTAATGGGCCGAATTTATTACCGACCCCAAGTTTTTAAATAACCGAACACAAGTGCTAAAACGACCGACCCCAAGTTTGAAAATGATGATTATGTAATTAATTCTTCTTTGGGAAGATTTTTGATTGATTCGTGTACAGACCACGATTCTCAGAACGAATACAAAATATCTGTCAATTGGGTGCCGTAAAGCCAAAGTTATGACCGACTCCAAGTATTAAAATGACCGAACCCAAGTGCTAAAATGATGATTTTTTAATAAATTCTTCTTCGGGCGGATTTTTTTATTGTTTCGTGTGCAGACCACGATTTTCAGTATGAATACAAAATATCAATCAATTCGGTGCTAATGGGCCGAATTTATTACCGACCCCAAGTTTTTAAATAACCGAACAAAAGTGCTAAAACGACCGACCCCACGTTTAAAACGATGATTTTTTTGTTAAATTCTTCTTTCTGCCATTGATTCACGTACAGACCACGATTCTTATTAAGAATCCAAAATATCAGTCAATTGGGTGCCGTGAGGCCGAAGTTATGACTGACTCCAATTATTTAAACCACCGAACCCAAGTGCTAAAATGATGATTTTTTAATAAATTCTTCATTGGGCAAATTTTTCGATTGATTCGTGTGCAGACCACGATTTTCAGTATGAATACAAAATTTCAATCAATTCGGTGCTAATGGGCCGAATTTATTACCGACCCCAAGTTTTTAAATAACCGAACCCAAGTGCTAAATCGACCGACCCCAAGTTTTAAAATGATGATTATGTAATTAATTCTTCTTTGGGAAGATTTTTGATTGATTCGTGCACATACCACGATTCTCAGAAAGAATCCAAAATATCAGTCAATTGGGTGCCGTAAGGCCAAAGTTATGACCGACTCCAAGTATTAAAACGACCGAACCCAAGTGCTAAAATGATGATTTTTTAATAAATTCTTCTTCTGGCGGATTTTTTGATTGATTCGTGTGCAGACCACGATTTTCAGTATGAATACAAAATTTCAATCAATTCGGTGTTAATGGGCCGAATTTATTACCGACCCCAAGTTTTTAAATAACCGAACACAATTGCTAAAACGACCGACCCCACGTTTTAAAATTATGATTTTTTTGTTGAATTCTTCTTTTGGCAGATTTTTTGATTGATTCGTGTACAGACCACGACTCAATTTTGTGCCACATGGCCGAAGTTATGACAGATTTCAAGTATTTAAACACCGAACCCAAGTGCTAAATCGACCGACCCCAAGTTTTAAAATGATGATTATGTAATTACTTCTTCTTTGGGAAGATTTATGATTGATTCGTGCACAGACCACGATTCTCAGAAAGAATCCAAAATATCAGTCAATTGGGTGTCTTAAGGCCAAAGTTATGACCGACTCCAAGTATTGAAACGACCGAACCCAAGTGCTAAAATGATGATTTTTTAATAAATTCTTCTTCGGGCGGATTTTTTGATTGATTCGTGTGCACACCACGATTTTCAGTATGAATACAAAATTTCAATCAATTCGGTGCTAATGGGCCGAATTTATTACCGTCCGCAAGTTTATAAATAACCGAACACAAGTGCTAAAACGACCGACCCTACGTTTTAAAACGATGATTTTTTTGTTAAATTCTTCTTTCTGCCATTGATTCACGTACAGACCACGATTCTTATTAAGTATCTAAAATATCAGTCAATACGGTGCCGTGAGGCCGAAGTAATGACTGACTCCAATTATTAAAACTACCGAACCCAAGTGCTAAAATGATTTAATAAATTCTTCTCTGGGCAAATTTTTCGATTGATTCGTGTGCAGACCACGATTTTCAGTATGAATACAAAATTTCAATCAATTCGGTGCTAATGGGCCGAATTCATTACCGACCCCAAGTTTTTAAATAACCGAACCCAAGTGCTAAATCGACCGACCCCAAGTTTTAAAATGATGATTATGTAATTAATTCTTCTTCGGGAAGATTTTTGATTGATTCGTCTACAGACCACGATTCTCAGAACGAATACAAAATATCAGTCAATTGGGTGCCGTAAGGCCAAAGTTATGACCGACTCCAATATTAAAACGACCGAACCCAAGTGCGATGATTTTTTAATAAATTCTTCTTCAGGCGGATTTTTTGATTGATTCGTGTGCAGACCACGATTTTCAGTATGAATACAAAATTTCAATCAATTCGGTGCTAATGGGCCGAATTTATTACCGACCGCAAGTTTTTAAATAACCGAACACAAGAGCTAAAACGACCGACCCCACGTTTTAAAACGATGATTTTTTTTGTTAAATTCTTCTTTCTGCCATTGATTCACGTACAGACCACGATTCTTATTAAGTATCTAAAATATCAGTCAATACGGTGCCGTGAGGCCGAAGTAATGACTGACTCCAATTATTAAAACCACCGAACCCAAGTGCTAAAATGATTTAATAAATTCTTCTCTGGGCAAATTTTTCGATTGATTCATGTGCAGACCATGATTTTCAGTATGAATACAAAATTTCAATCAATTCGGTGCTAATGGGCCGAATTCATTACCGACCCCAAGTTTTTAAATAACCGAACCCAAGTGCTAAATCGACCGACCCCAAGTTTTAAAATGATGATTATGTAATTAATTCTTCTTTGGGAAGATTTTTGATTGATTCGTCTATAGACCACGATTCTCAGAACGAATACAAAATATCAGTCAATTGGGTGCCGTAAGGCCAAAGTTATGACCGACTCCAAGTATTAAAACGACCGAACCCAAGTGCGATGATTTTTTAATAAATTCTTCTTCGGGCGGATTTTTTGATTGATTCGTGTGCAGACCACGATTTTCAGTATGAATACAAAATTTCAATCAATTCGGTGCCAATGGGCCGAATTTATTAACGACCGCAAGTTTTTAAATAACCGAACACAAGAGCTAAAACGACCGACCCCACGTTTTAAAACGATGATTTTTTTTGTTAAATTCTTCTTTCTGCCATTGATTCACGTACAGACCACGATTCTTATTAAGTATCTAAAATATCAGTCAATACGGTGCCGTGAGGCCGAAGTAATGACTGACTCCAATTATTAAAACCACCGAACCCAAGTGCTAAAATGATTTAATAAATTCTTCTTTGGGCAAATTTTTCGATTGATTCGTGTGCAGACCATGATTTTCAGTATGAATACAAAATTTCAATAAATTCGGTGCTAATGGGCCGAATTTATTACCGACCCCAAGTTTTTAAATAACCGAACCCAAGTGCTTAAACGACCGACCCCAAGTTTTAAAATGATGATTATGTAATTAATTCTTCTTTGGGAAGATTTTTGATTGATTCGTGCACATACCACGATTCTCAGAAAAAATCCAAAATATCACTCAATTGGGTGCCGTAAGGCCAAAGTTATGACCGACTCCAAGTATTAAAACGACCGACCCCAAGTTTTAAAATGATGATTATGTAATTAATTCTTCTTTGGTAAGATGTTTGATTGATTCGTGTACAGACCACGGTTCTCAGAAAGAATCCAAAATATCAGTCAATTGGGTGCCGTAAGGCCAAAATTATGACCGACTCCAAGTATTAAAACGACCAAACCCAAGTGCTAAAATGATGATTTTTTAATAAATTCTTCTTCGGGCGGATTTTTTGATTGATTCGTGTGCAGACCACGATTTTCAGTATGAATACAAAATTTTAATCAATTCGGTGCTAATGGCCGAATTTATTACCGACCCCAAGTTTTTAAATAACCGAACACAAGTGCTAAAACGACCGACCCTACGTTTTAAATTATGATTTTTTTGTTAAATTCTTCTTTTGGCAGATTTTTTGATTGATTTGTGTACAGACCACGACTCAATTTTGTGCCACATGGCACAAGTTATGACCGATTTCAAGTATTTAAACACCTAACCCAAGTGCTAAATCGACCGACCCCAAGTTTTAAAATGATGATTATGTAATTAATTCTTCTTTGGGAAGATTTTTGATTGATTCGTGTACAGACCACGATTCTCGGAAAGAATCCAAAATATCAGTCAATTGGGTGCCGTAAGGCCAAAGTTATGACCGACTCCAAGTATTAAAACGACCGAACCCAAGTGCGAAAATGATGATTTTTTAATAATTTCTTCTTCGGGCAAATTTTTTGATTGATTCGTGTGCAGACCACGATTTTCAGTATGAATACAAAATTTCAATCAATTCGGTGCTAATGGCCGAATTTATTACCGACCCCAAGTTTTTAAATAACCGAACACAAGTGCTAAAACGACCGACCCCACGTTTTAAAACGATGATTTTTTTGGTAAATTCTTCTTTCTGCCATTGATTCACGTACAGACCACGATTCTTATTAAGAATCCAAAATATCAGTCAATTGGGTGCCGTGAGGCGGAAGTTATGACTGACTCCAATTATTTAAACCACCGAACCCAAGTGCTAAAATGATGATTTTTTAATAAATTCTTCTTTGGGCAAATTTTTTGATTGATTCGTGTGCAGACCACGATTTTCAGTATGAATACAAAATTTCAATCAATTCGGTGCTAATGGGCCGAATTTATTACCGACCCCAAGTTTTTAAATAACAGAACCCAAGTGCTAAAACGACCGACCCCACGTTTTAAAACTATGATTTTTTTGTTAAATTCTTCTTTCTGCCATTGATTCGCGTACAGACCACGATTCTTAGGAAGAATCCAAAATATCAGTCAATTGGGTGCAGTGAGGCCGAAGTTATGATTGACTCCAATTATTTAAACGACCGAACCCAAGTGCTAAAATGATTTTTTAATAAATTCTTCTTTGGGCAAATTTTTTGATTGATTCGTGTGCAGACCACGATTTTCAGTATGAATACAAAATTTCAATCAATTCGGTGCTAATGGGCCGAATTTATTACCGACCCCAAGTTTTTAAATAACAGAACCCAAGTGCTAAAACGACCGACCCCACGTTTTAAAACTATGATTTTTTTGTTAAATTCTTCTTTCTGCCATTGATTCGCGTACAGACCACGATTCTTAGGAAGAATCCAAAATATCAGTCAATTGGGTGCAGTGAGGCCGAAGTTATGATTGACTCCAATTATTTAAACGACCGAACCCAAGTGCTAAAATGATTTTTTAATAAATTCTTCTTTGGGCAAATTTTTTGATTGATTCGTGTGCAGACCACGATTTTCAGTATGAATACAAAATTTCAATCAATTCGGTGCTAATGGGCCGAATTTATAACCGACCCCAAGTTTTTAAATAACCGAACACAAGTGCTAAAACGACCGACCCCACGTTTTAAAATGATGATTTTTTTGTTAAATTCTTCATTTGGCAGATGTTTTGATTGATTCGTGTTACAGACCACGACTCAATTTTGTGCCCCATGGACGAAGTTATGACCGATTTCAAGTATTTAAATACCGAACCCAAGTGCTAAATCGACCGACCCCAAGTTTGAAAATGATGATTATGTAATTAATTCTTCTTTGGGAAGATTTTTGATTGATTCGTGTGCAGACCACTATTTTCAGTATGAATACAAAATTTCAATCAATTCGGTGCTAATGGGCCGAATTTATTACCGACCCCAAGTTTTTAAATAACCGAACACAAGTGCTAAAACGACCGACCCCAAGTTTGAAAATGATGATTATGTAATTAATTCTTCTTTGGGAAGATTTTTGATTGATTCGTGTACAGACCACGATTCTCAGAACGAATACAAAATATCTGTCAATTGGGTGCCGTAAAGCCAAAGTTATGACCGACTCCAAGTATTAAAATGACCGAACCCAAGTGCTAAAATGATGGTTTTTTAATAAATTCTTCTTCGGGCGGATTTTTTTATTGTTTCGTGTGCAGACCACGATTTTCAGTATGAATACAAAATATCAATCAATTCGGTGCTAATGGGCCGAATTTATTACCGACCCCAAGTTTTTAAATAACCGAACAAAAGTGCTAAAACGACCGACCCCACGTTTAAAACGATGATTTTTTTGTTAAATTCTTCTTTCTGCCATTGATTCACGTACAGACCACGATTCTTATTAAGAATCCAAAATATCAGTCAATTGGGTGCCGTGAGGCCGAAGTTATGACTGACTCCAATTATTTAAACCACCGAACCCAAGTGCTAAAATGATTTAATAAATTCTTCTTTGGGCAAATTTTTCGATTGATTCGTGTGCAGACCATGATTTTCAGTATGAATACAAAATTTCAATAAATTCGGTGCTAATGGGCCGAATTTATTACCGACCCCAAGTTTTTAAATAACCGAACCCAAGTGCTTAAACGACCGACCCCAAGTTTTAAAATGATGATTATGTAATTAATTCTTCTTTGGGAAGATTTTTGATTGATTCGTGCACATACCACGATTCTCAGAAAAAATCCAAAATATCACTCAATTGGGTGCCGTAAGGCCAAAGTTATGACCGACTCCAAGTATTAAAACGACCGACCCCAAGTTTTAAAATGATGATTATGTAATTAATTCTTCTTTGGTAAGATGTTTGATTGATTCGTGTACAGACCACGGTTCTCAGAAAGAATCCAAAATATCAGTCAATTGGGTGCCGTAAGGCCAAAATTATGACCGACTCCAAGTATTAAAACGACCAAACCCAAGTGCTAAAATGATGATTTTTTAATAAATTCTTCTTCGGGCGGATTTTTTGATTGATTCGTGTGCAGACCACGATTTTCAGTATGAATACAAAATTTTAATCAATTCGGTGCTAATGGCCGAATTTATTACCGACCCCAAGTTTTTAAATAACCGAACACAAGTGCTAAAACGACCGACCCTACGTTTTAAATTATGATTTTTTTGTTAAATTCTTCTTTTGGCAGATTTTTTGATTGATTTGTGTACAGACCACGACTCAATTTTGTGCCACATGGCACAAGTTATGACCGATTTCAAGTATTTAAACACCTAACCCAAGTGCTAAATCGACCGACCCCAAGTTTTAAAATGATGATTATGTAATTAATTCTTCTTTGGGAAGATTTTTGATTGATTCGTGTACAGACCACGATTCTCGGAAAGAATCCAAAATATCAGTCAATTGGGTGCCGTAAGGCCAAAGTTATGACCGACTCCAAGTATTAAAACGACCGAACCCAAGTGCGAAAATGATGATTTTTTAATAATTTCTTCTTCGGGCAAATTTTTTGATTGATTCGTGTGCAGACCACGATTTTCAGTATGAATACAAAATTTCAATCAATTCGGTGCTAATGGCCGAATTTATTACCGACCCCAAGTTTTTAAATAACCGAACACAAGTGCTAAAACGACCGACCCCACGTTTTAAAACGATGATTTTTTTGGTAAATTCTTCTTTCTGCCATTGATTCACGTACAGACCACGATTCTTATTAAGAATCCAAAATATCAGTCAATTGGGTGCCGTGAGGCGGAAGTTATGACTGACTCCAATTATTTAAACCACCGAACCCAAGTGCTAAAATGATGATTTTTTAATAAATTCTTCTTTGGGCAAATTTTTTGATTGATTCGTGTGCAGACCACGATTTTCAGTATGAATACAAAATTTCAATCAATTCGGTGCTAATGGGCCGAATTTATTACCGACCCCAAGTTTTTAAATAACAGAACCCAAGTGCTAAAACGACCGACCCCACGTTTTAAAACTATGATTTTTTTGTTAAATTCTTCTTTCTGCCATTGATTCGCGTACAGACCACGATTCTTAGGAAGAATCCAAAATATCAGTCAATTGGGTGCAGTGAGGCCGAAGTTATGATTGACTCCAATTATTTAAACGACCGAACCCAAGTGCTAAAATGATTTTTTAATAAATTCTTCTTTGGGCAAATTTTTTGATTGATTCGTGTGCAGACCACGATTTTCAGTATGAATACAAAATTTCAATCAATTCGGTGCTAATGGGCCGAATTTATTACCGACCCCAAGTTTTTAAATAACAGAACCCAAGTGCTAAAACGACCGACCCCACGTTTTAAAACTATGATTTTTTTGTTAAATTCTTCTTTCTGCCATTGATTCGCGTACAGACCACGATTCTTAGGAAGAATCCAAAATATCAGTCAATTGGGTGCAGTGAGGCCGAAGTTATGATTGACTCCAATTATTTAAACGACCGAACCCAAGTGCTAAAATGATTTTTTAATAAATTCTTCTTTGGGCAAATTTTTTGATTGATTCGTGTGCAGACCACGATTTTCAGTATGAATACAAAATTTCAATCAATTCGGTGCTAATGGGCCGAATTTATAACCGACCCCAAGTTTTTAAATAACCGAACACAAGTGCTAAAACGACCGACCCCACGTTTTAAAATGATGATTTTTTTGTTAAATTCTTCATTTGGCAGATGTTTTGATTGATTCGTGTTACAGACCACGACTCAATTTTGTGCCCCATGGACGAAGTTATGACCGATTTCAAGTATTTAAATACCGAACCCAAGTGCTAAATCGACCGACCCCAAGTTTGAAAATGATGATTATGTAATTAATTCTTCTTTGGGAAGATTTTTGATTGATTCGTGTGCAGACCACTATTTTCAGTATGAATACAAAATTTCAATCAATTCGGTGCTAATGGGCCGAATTTATTACCGACCCCAAGTTTTTAAATAACCGAACACAAGTGCTAAAACGACCGACCCCAAGTTTGAAAATGATGATTATGTAATTAATTCTTCTTTGGGAAGATTTTTGATTGATTCGTGTACAGACCACGATTCTCAGAACGAATACAAAATATCTGTCAATTGGGTGCCGTAAAGCCAAAGTTATGACCGACTCCAAGTATTAAAATGACCGAACCCAAGTGCTAAAATGATGATTTTTTAATAAATTCTTCTTCGGGCGGATTTTTTTATTGTTTCGTGTGCAGACCACGATTTTCAGTATGAATACAAAATATCAATCAATTCGGTGCTAATGGGCCGAATTTATTACCGACCCCAAGTTTTTAAATAACCGAACAAAAGTGCTAAAACGACCGACCCCACGTTTAAAACGATGATTTTTTTGTTAAATTCTTCTTTCTGCCATTGATTCACGTACAGACCACGATTCTTATTAAGAATCCAAAATATCAGTCAATTGGGTGCCGTGAGGCCAAAGTTATGACTGACTCCAATTATTTAAACCACCGAACCCAAGTGCTAAAATGATGATTTTTTAATAAATTCTTCATTGGGCAAATTTTTCGATTGATTCGTGTGCAGACCACGATTTTCAGTATGAATACAAAATTTCAATCAATTCGGTGCTAATGGGCCGAATTTATTACCGACCCCAAGTTTTTAAATAACCGAACCCAAGTGCTAAATCGACCGACCCCAAGTTTTAAAATGATGATTATGTAATTAATTCTTCTTTGGGAAGATTTTTGATTGATTCGTGCACATACCACGATTCTCAGAAAGAATCCAAAATATCAGTCAATTGGGTGCCGTAAGGCCAAAGTTATGACCGACTCCAAGTATTAAAACGACCGAACCCAAGTGCTAAAATGATGATTTTTTAATAAATTCTTCTTCTGGCGGATTTTTTGATTGATTCGTGTGCAGACCACGATTTTCAGTATGAATACAAAATTTCAATCAATTCGGTGTTAATGGGCCGAATTTATTACCGACCCCAAGTTTTTAAATAACCGAACACAATTGCTAAAACGACCGACCCCACGTTTTAAAATTATGATTTTTTTGGTTGAATTCTTCTTTTGGCAGATTTTTTGATTGATTCGTGTACAGACCACGACTCAATTTTGTGCCACATGGCCGAAGTTATGACAGATTTCAAGTATTTAAACACCGAACCCAAGTGCTAAATCGACCGACCCCAAGTTTTAAAATGATGATTATGTAATTACTTCTTCTTTGGGAAGATTTATGATTGATTCGTGCACAGACCACGATTCTCAGAAAGAATCCAAAATATCAGTCAATTGGGTGTCTTAAGGCCAAAGTTATGACCGACTCCAAGTATTGAAACGACCGAACCCAAGTGCTAAAATGATGATTTTTTAATAAATTCTTCTTCGGGCGGATTTTTTGATTGATTCGTGTGCACACCACGATTTTCAGTATGAATACAAAATTTCAATCAATTCGGTGCTAATGGGCCGAATTTATTACCGTCCGCAAGTTTATAAATAACCGAACACAAGTGCTAAAACGACCGACCCTACGTTTTAAAACGATGATTTTTTTGTTAAATTCTTCTTTCTGCCATTGATTCACGTACAGACCACGATTCTTATTAAGTATCTAAAATATCAGTCAATACGGTGCCGTGAGGCCGAAGTAATGACTGACTCCAATTATTAAAACTACCGAACCCAAGTGCTAAAATGATTTAATAAATTCTTCTCTGGGCAAATTTTTCGATTGATTCGTGTGCAGACCACGATTTTCAGTATGAATACAAAATTTCAATCAATTCGGTGCTAATGGGCCGAATTCATTACCGACCCCAAGTTTTTAAATAACCGAACCCAAGTGCTAAATCGACCGACCCCAAGTTTTAAAATGATGATTATGTAATTACTTCTTCTTTGGGAAGATTTATGATTGATTCGTGCACAGACCACGATTCTTATTAAGAATCCAAAATATCAGTCAATTGGGTGTCTTAAGCCCAAAGTTATGACCGACTCCAAGTATTGAAACGACCGAACCCAAGTGCTAAAATGATGATTTTTTAATAAATTCTTCTTCGGGCGGATTTTTTGATTGATTCGTGTGCACACCACGATTTTCAGTATGAATACAAAATTTCAATCAATTCGGTGCTAATGGGCCGAATTTATTACCGTCCGCAAGTTTATAAATAACCGAACACAAGTGCTAAAACGACCGACCCTACGTTTTAAAACGATGATTTTTTTGTTAAATTCTTCTTTCTGCCATTGATTCACGTACAGACCACGATTCTTATTAAGTATCTAAAATATCAGTCAATACGGTGCCGTGAGGCCGAAGTAATGACTGACTCCAATTATTAAAACTACCGAACCCAAGTGCTAAAATGATTTAATAAATTCTTCTCTGGGCAAATTTTTCGATTGATTCGTGTGCAGACCACGATTTTCAGTATGAATACAAAATTTCAATCAATTCGGTGCTAATGGGCCGAATTCATTACCGACCCCAAGTTTTTAAATAACCGAACCCAAGTGCTAAATCGACCGACCCCAAGTTTTTAAATAACCGAACCCAAGTGCTAAATCGACCGACCCCAAGTTTTAAAATGATGATTATGTAATTAATTCTTCTTTGGGAAGATTTTTGATTGATTCGTCTATAGACCACGATTCTCAGAACGAATACAAAATATCAGTCAATTGGGTGCCGTAAGGCCAAAGTTATGACCGACTCCAAGTATTAAAACGACCGAACCCAAGTGCGATGATTTTTTAATAAATTCTTCTTCGGGCGGATTTTTTGATTGATTCGTGTGCAGACCACGATTTTCAGTATGAATACAAAATTTCAATCAATTCGGTGCCAATGGGCCGAATTTATTAACGACCGCAAGTTTTTAAATAACCGAACACAAGAGCTAAAACGACCGACCCCACGTTTTAAAACGATGATTTTTTTTGTTAAATTCTTCTTTCTGCCATTGATTCACGTACAGACCACGATTCTTATTAAGTATCTAAAATATCAGTCAATACGGTGCCGTGAGGCCGAAGTAATGACTGACTCCAATTATTAAAACCACCGAACCCAAGTGCTAAAATGATTTAATAAATTCTTCTTTGGGCAAATTTTTCGATTGATTCGTGTGCAGACCATGATTTTCAGTATGAATACAAAATTTCAATAAATTCGGTGCTAATGGGCCGAATTTATTACCGACCCCAAGTTTTTAAATAACCGAACCCAAGTGCTTAAACGACCGACCCCAAGTTTTAAAATGATGATTATGTAATTAATTCTTCTTTGGGAAGATTTTTGATTGATTCGTGCACATACCACGATTCTCAGAAAAAATCCAAAATATCACTCAATTGGGTGCCGTAAGGCCAAAGTTATGACCGACTCCAAGTATTAAAACGACCGACCCCAAGTTTTAAAATGATGATTATGTAATTAATTCTTCTTTGGTAAGATGTTTGATTGATTCGTGTACAGACCACGGTTCTCAGAAAGAATCCAAAATATCAGTCAATTGGGTGCCGTAAGGCCAAAATTATGACCGACTCCAAGTATTAAAACGACCAAACCCAAGTGCTAAAATGATGATTTTTTAATAAATTCTTCTTCGGGCGGATTTTTTGATTGATTCGTGTGCAGACCACGATTTTCAGTATGAATACAAAATTTTAATCAATTCGGTGCTAATGGCCGAATTTATTACCGACCCCAAGTTTTTAAATAACCGAACACAAGTGCTAAAACGACCGACCCTACGTTTTAAATTATGATTTTTTTGTTAAATTCTTCTTTTGGCAGATTTTTTGATTGATTTGTGTACAGACCACGACTCAATTTTGTGCCACATGGCACAAGTTATGACCGATTTCAAGTATTTAAACACCTAACCCAAGTGCTAAATCGACCGACCCCAAGTTTTAAAATGATGATTATGTAATTAATTCTTCTTTGGGAAGATTTTTGATTGATTCGTGTACAGACCACGATTCTCGGAAAGAATCCAAAATATCAGTCAATTGGGTGCCGTAAGGCCAAAGTTATGACCGACTCCAAGTATTAAATCGACCGAACCCAAGTGCGAAAATGATGATTTTTTAATAATTTCTTCTTCGGGCAAATTTTTTGATTGATTCGTGTGCAGACCACGATTTTCAGTATGAATACAAAATTTCAATCAATTCGGTGCTAATGGGCCGAATTTATTACCGACCCCAAGTTTTTAAATAAACGAACACAAGTGCTAAAACGACCGACCCCACGTTTTAAAATTATGATTTTTTTGTTAAATTCTTCTTTTGGCAGATTTTTTGATTGATTTGTGTACAGACCACGACTCAATTTTGTGCCACATGGCCGAAGTTATGACCGATTTCAAGTATTTAAATACCGAACCCAAGTGCTAAATCGACCGACCCCAAGTTTTAAAATGATGATTATGTAATTAATTCTTCTTTGGGAAGATTTTTGATTGATTCGTGTACAGACCACGTTTCTTAGAAAGAATCCAAAATATCAGTCAATTGGGTGCCGTAAGGCCAAAGTTATGGCGGACTCCAAGTATTAAAACGACCGAACCCAAGTGCTAAAATGATGATTTTTTAATAAATTCTTCTTTGGAAAAATTTTTTGATTGATTCGTGTTCAGACCACGATTTTCAGTATGAATACAAAATTTCAATCAATTCGGTGCTCATGGGCCGAATTTATTACCGACCCCAAGTTTTTAAATAACCGAACATAAGTGCTAAAACAACCGACCCCACGTTTTAAAACGATGATTTTTTTGTTAAATTCTTCTTTCTGCCATTGATTCACGTACAGACCACGATTCTTATTAAGAATCCAAAATATCAGTCAATTGAGTGCCGTGAGGCCGAAGTTATGACTGACTCCAACTATTTAAACCACCGAACCCAAGTGCTAAAATGATGATTTTTTAATAAATTCTTCTTTGGGCAAATTTTTCGATTGATTCGTGTGCAGACCACGATTTTCAGTATGAATACAAAATTTCAATCAATTTGGTGCTAATGGGCCGAATTTATTACCGACCCCAAGTATTTAAATAACCGAACCCTAGTGCTAAAACGACCGAAGCAACGTTTTAAAATTATGATTTTTTTGTTAAATTCTTCTTTTGGCAGATTTTTTGATTGATTCGTGTACAGACCACGTTTCTTAGAAAGAATCCAAAATATCAGTCAATTGGGTGCCGTAAGGCCAAAGTTATGACCGACTCCAAGTATTAAAACGATCAAACCCAAGTGCTAAAATGATGATTTTTTTAATAAATTCTTCTTCGGGCAGATTTTTTGATTGATTCGTGTGCAGACCATGATTTTCAGTATGAATACAAAATTTCAATACCGACCCCAAGTTTTAAAATAACCGAACCCAAGTGCTAAAACGACCGACCCCACGTTTTAAAACGATGATTTTTTTGTTAAATTCTTCTCTTGGCAGATGTTTTGATTGATTCGTGTTACAGACCACGAGTCAATTTGGTGCCACATGGCCGAAGTTATGACCGATTTCAAGTATTTAAACACCGAACCCAAGTGCTAAATCGACCGAACCCAAGTTTTTAAATGATGATTATGTAATTAATTCTTCTTTGGGAAGATTTTTGATTGATTCGTGTACAGACCACAATTCTCAGAAAGAATCCAAAATATCAGTCAATAAGGTGCCGTAAGGCCAAAGTTATGACCGACTCCAAGTATTAAAACGACCGAACCCAAGTGCTAAAATGATGATTTTTTAATAAATTCTTCTTTGGGCAAATTTTTTGATTGATTCGTGTGCAGACCACGATTTTCAGTATGAATACAAAATTTCAATCAATTCGGTGCTAATGGGCCGAATTAATTACCGACCGCAAGTTTTTAAATAACCGAACACAAGAGCTAAAACGACCGACCCCACGTTTTAAAACGATGATTTTTTTGTTAAATTCTTCTTTCTGCCATTGATTCACGTACAGACCACGATTCTTATTAAGAATCCAAAATATCAGTCAATACGGTGCCGTGAGGCCGAAGTAATGACTGACTTTAATTATTAAAACCACCGAACCCAAGTGCTAAAATGATTTAATAAATTCTTCTCTGGGCAAATTTTTCGATTGATTCGTGTGCAGACCACGATTTTCAGTATGAATACAAAATTTCAATCAATTCGGTGCTAATGGGCCGAATTTATAACCGACCACAAGTTTTTAAATAACTGAACACAAGTGCTAAAACGACCGACCCCACGTTTGAAAATTATGATTTTTTTGTTAAAATCTTCTTTGGGCAGATTTTTTGATTGATTTGTGTACAGACCACGACTCAATTTTGTGCCACATTTCAAGTATTTATACACCGAACCCAAGTGCTAAATCAACCGACCCCAAGTTTTAAAATGATGATTATGTAATTAATTCTTCTTTGGGAAGATTTTTGATTGATTCGTGTACACACCACGGTTCTCAGAAAGAATCCAAAATATCAGTCAATTGGGTGCCGTAAGGCCAAAATTATGACCGACTCCAAGTATTAAAACGGCCGAACCCAAGTGCTAAAATGATGATTTTTAAATAAATTCTTCTTCGGGCGGATTTTTTGATTGATTCGTGTGCAGACCACGATTTTTAGTATGAATACAAAATTTTAATCAATTCGGTGCTAATGGGCCGAATTTATTACCGACCCCAAGTTTGTAAATAATCGAACACAAGTGCTAAAACGACCGACCCCACGTTTTAAAACGATGATTTTTTTGTTAAATTCTTCTTTCTGCCATTGATTCACGTACAGACCACGATTCTTAGTAAGAATCCAAAATATCAGTCAGTTGGGTGCCGTGAGGCCGAAGTTATGACTGACTCCAATTATTTAAACCACCGAACCCGAGTGCTAAAATGATGATTTTTTAATAAATTCTTCTTTGGGCAAATTTTTCGATTGATTCATGTGCAGTCCAAGATTTTCAGTATGAATACAAAATTTCAATCAATTCGGTGCTAATGGGCCGAATTAATTACCGACCCCAAGTTTTTAAATAACCGAACCCAAGTGCTAAAACGACCGACCCCACGTTTTAAAACGATGATTTTTATGTTAAATTCTTCTTTCTGCCATTGATTCACGTACAGTCCACGTTTCTTAGTAAGAATCCAAAATATCAGTCAATTGGGTGCCGTGAGGCCAAAGTTATGACTGACTCCAATTATTTAAACGACCGAACCCAAGTGCTAAAATGATGATTTTTTTAATAAATTCTTATTCTGGCAGATTTATTGATTGATTCGTGTGCAGACCATGATTTTCAGTATGAATACAAAATTTCAATCAATTCGGTGCTAATGGGCCGAATTTATTACCGACCCCAAGTTTTTAAATAAACGAACACAAGTGCTAAAACGACCGACACCACGTTTTAAAATTATGATTTTTTTGTTAAATTCTTCTTTTGGCAGATTTTTTGATTGATTTGTGTACAGACCACGACTCAATTTAGTGCCACATGGCCGAAGTTATGACCGATTTCAAGTATTTAAATACCGAACCCAAGTGCTAAATCGGCCGACCCCAAGTTTTAAAATGATGATTATGTAATTAATTCTTCTTTGGGAAGATTTTTGATTGATTCGTGTACAGACCACGTTTCTTAGAAAGAATCCAAAATATCAGTCAATTGGGTGCCGTAAGGCCAAAGTAATGGCGGACTCCAAGTATTAAAACGACCGAACCCAAGTGCTAAAATGATGATTTTTTAATAAATTCTTCTTTGGACAAATTTTTTGATTGATTCGTGTTCAGACCACGATTTTCAGTATGAATACAACATTTCAATCAATTCGGTGCTAATGGGCCGAATTTATTACCGACCCCAAGTTTTTAAATAACCGAACATAAGTGCTAAAACAACCGACCCCACGTTTTAAAACGATGATTTTTTTGTTAAATTCTTCTTTCTGCCATTGATTCACGTACAGACCACGATTCTTATTAAGAATCCAAAATATCAGTCAATTGGGTGCCGTAAGGCCGAAGTTATGACTGACTCCAATTATTTAAACCACCGAACCCAAGTGCTAAAATGATGATTTTTTAATAAATTCTTCTTTGGGCAAATTTTTCGATTGATTCGTGTGCAGACCACGATTTTCAGTATGAATACAAAATTTCAATCAATTCGGTGCTAATGGGCCGAATTTATTACCGACCCCAAGTTTTTAAATAACCGAACCCAAGTGCTAAATCGACCGACCCCAAGTTTTAAAATTATGATTATGTAATTAATTCTTCTTTGGGAAGATTTTTGATTGATTCGTGCACATGCCACGATTCTCAGAAAGAATCCAAAATATCAGTCAATTGGGTGCCGTAAGGCCAAAGTTATGACCGACTCCAAGTATTAAAACGTCCGAACCCAAGTGCTAAAATGATGATTTTTTAATAAATTCTTCTTTGGGCAAATTTTTCGATTGATTCGTGTGCAGACCACGATTTTCAGTATGAATACAAAATTTCAATCAATTCGGTGCTAATGGGCCGAATTTATTACTGACCCCAAGTTTTTAAATAACCGAACACAAGTGCTAAAACGACCGACCCCACGTTTTAAAATTATGATTTTTTTGTTAAATTCTTCTTTTGGCAGATTTTTTGATTGATTCGTGTACAGACCACGTTTCTTAGAAAGAATCCAAAATATCAGTCAATTGGGTGCCGTAAGGCCAAAGTTATGACCGACTCCAAGTATTAAAACGACCAAACCCAAGTGCTAAAATGATGATTTTTTTAATAAATTCTTCTTCGGGCAGATTTTTTGATTGATTCGTGTGCAGACCATGATTTTCAGTATGAATACAAAATTTCAATCAATTCGGTGCTAATGGGCCGAATTTATTACCGATCGCAAGTTTTTAAATAACCGAACACAAGACCTAAAACGACCGACCCCACGTTTTAAAACGATGATATTTTTGTTAAATTCTTCTTTCTGCCATTGATTCACGTACAGACCACGATTCTTATTAAAAATCCAAAATATCAGTCAATTGGGTGCCGTGAGGCGGAAGTTATGACTGACTCCAATTATTTAAACCACCGAACCCAAGTGCTAAAATGATGATTTTTTAATAAATTCTTCTTTGGGCAAATTTTTTGATTGATTCGTGTGCAGACCACGATTTTCAGTATGAATACAAAATTTCAATCAATTCGGTGTTAATGGGCCGAATTTATAACCGACCACAAGTTTTTAAATAACTGAACACAAGTGCTAAAACGACCGACCCCACGTTTTAAAATTATGATTTTTTTGTTAAATTCTTCTTTGGGCAGATTTTTTGATTGATTTGTGTACAGACCACGACTCAATTTTGTGCCACATTTCAAGTATTTAAACACCGAACCCAAGTGCTAAATCAACCGACCCCAAGTTTTAAGATGATGATTATGTAATTAATTCTTCTTTGGGAAGATTTTTGATTGATTCGTGTACAGACCACGGTTCTCAGAAAGAATCCAAAATATCAGTCAATTGGGTGCCGTAAGGCCAAAGTAATGACCGACTCCAAGTATTAAAACGGCCGAACCCAAGTGCTTAAATGATGATTTTTAAATAAATTCTTCTTCGTGCGGATTTTTTGATTGATTCGTGTGCAGACCACGATTTTTAGTATGAATACAAAATTTTAATCAATTCGGTGCTAATGGGCCGAATTTATTACCGACCCCAAGTTTGTAAATAACCGAACACAAGTGCTAAAACGACCGACCCCACGTTTTAAAACGATGATTTTTTTAAAATTCTTCTTTCTGCCATTGATTCACGTACAGACCACGATTCTTAGTAAGAATCCAAAATATCAGTCAATTGGGTGCCGTGAGGCCGAAGTTATGACTGACTCCAATTATTTAAACCACCGAACCCAAGTGCTAAAATGATGATTTTTTAATAAATTCTTCTTTGGGCAAATTTTTCGATTGATTCGTGTGCAGACCACGATTTTCAGTATGAATACAAAATTTCAATCAATTCGGTGGTAATGGGCCGAATTTATTACCGACCCCAAGTTTTTAAATAAACGAACACAAGTGCTAAAACGACCGACCCCACGTTTTAAAATTATGATTTTTTTGTTAAATTCTTCTTTTGGCTGATTTTTTGATTAATTTGTGTACAGACCACGACTCAATTTTGTGCCACATGGCCGAAGTTATGACCGATTTCAAGTATTTAAATACCGAACCCAAGTGCTAAATCGACCGACCCCAAGTTTTAAAATGATGATTATGTAATTAATTCTTCTTTGGGAAGATTTTTGATTGATTCGTGTACAGACCACGTTTCTTAGAAAGAATCCAAAATATCAGTCAATTGGGTGCCGTAAGGCCAAAGTTATGGCGGACTCCAAGTATTAAAACGACCGAACCCAAGTGCTAAAATGATGATTTTTTAATAAATTCTTCTTTGGACAAATTTTTTGATTGATTCGTGTGCAGACCACGATTTTCAGTATGAATACAAAATTTCAATCAATTCGGTGCTAATGGGCCGAATTTATTACCGACCGCAAGTTTTTTAATAACCGAACACAAGACCTAAAACGACCGACCCCACGTTTTAAAACGATGATATTTTTGGTAAATTCTTCTTTCTGCCATTGATTCACGTACAGACCACGATTCTTATTAAAAATCCAAAATATCAGTCAATTGGGTGCCGTGAGGCGGAAGTTATGACTGACTCCAATTATTTAAACCACCGAACCCAAGTGCTAAAATGATGATTTTTTAATAAATTCTTCTTTGGGCAAATTTTTCGATTGATTCGTGTGCAGACCACGATTTTCAGTATGAATACAAAATTTCAATCAATTCGGTGCTAATGGGCCGAATTTATTACCGACCCCATGTTTTTAAATAAACGAACACAAGTGCTAAAACGACCGACCCCACGTTTTAAAATTATGATTTTTTTGTTAAATTCTTCTTTTGGCAGATTTTTTGATTGATTTGTGTACAGACCACGACTCAATTTTGTGCCACATGGCCGAAGTTATGACCGATTTCAAGTATTTAAATACCGAACCCAAGTGCTAAATCAACCGACCCCAAGTTTTAAAATGATGATTATGTAATTAATTCTTCTTTGGGAAGATTTTTGATTGATTCGTGTACAGACCACGGTTCTCAGAAAGAATCCAAAATATCAGTCAATTAGGTGCCGTAAGGCCAAAGTAATGACCGACTCCAAGTATTAAAACGACCAAACCCAAGTGCTAAAATGATGATTTTTTTAATAAATTCTTCTTCGGGCAGATTTTTTGATTGATTCGTGTGCAGACCATTATTTTCAGTATGAATACAAAATTTCAATCAATTCGGTGCTAATGGGCTAAATCGACCGACCCCAAGTTTTAAAATTATGATTATGTAATTAATTCTTCTTTGGGAAGATTTTTGATTGATTCGTGCACATGCCACGATTCTCAGAAAGAATCCAAAATATCAGTCAATTGGGTGCCGTAAGGCCAAAGTTATGACCGACTCCAAGTATTTAAACGACCGAACCCAAGTGCTAAAATGATCATTTTTTAATAAATTCTTCTTCGGGTGGATTTTTTGATTGATTCGTGTGCAGACCACGATTTTCAGTATGAATACAAAATTTCAATCAATTCGGTGCTAATGGGCCGAATTTATTACCGACCCCAAGTTTTTAAATAACCGAACACAAGTGCTAAAACGACCGACCCCACGTTTTAAAATTATGATTTTTTTGTTAAATTCTTCTTTTGGCAGATTTTTTGATTGATTCGTGTACAGACCACGTTTCTTAGAAAGAATCCAAAATATCAGTCAATTGGGTGCCGTAAGGCCAAAGTTATGACCGACTCCAAGTATTAAAACGACCAAACCCAAGTGCTAAAATGATGATTTTTTTAATAAATTCTTCTTCGGGCAGATTTTTTGATTGATTCGTGTGCAGACCATGATTTTCAGTATGAATACAAAATTTCAATCAATTCGGTGCTAATGGGCCGAATTTATTACCGATCGCAAGTTTTTAAATAACCGAACACAAGACCTAAAACGACCGACCCCACGTTTTAAAACGATGATATTTTTGTTAAATTCTTCTTTCTGCCATTGATTCACGTACAGACCACGATTCTTATTAAAAATCCAAAATATCAGTCAATTGGGTGCCGTGAGGCGGAAGTTATGACTGACTCCAATTATTTAAACCACCGAACCCAAGTGCTAAAATGATGATTTTTTAATAAATTCTTCTTTGGGCAAATTTTTTGATTGATTCGTGTGCAGACCACGATTTTCAGTATGAATACAAAATTTCAATCAATTCGGTGCTAATGGGCAGAATTTATAACCGACCACAAGTTTTTAAATAACTGAACACAAGTGCTAAAACGACCGACCCCACGTTTTAAAATATGATTTTTTTGTGAAATTCTTCTTTGGGCAGATTTTTTGATTGATTTGTGTACAGACCACGACTCAATTTTGTAACACATTTCAAGTATTTAAACACCGAACCCAAGTGCTAAATCAACCGACCCCAAGTTTTAAAATGATGATTATGTAATTAATTCTTCTTTGGGAAGATTTTTGATTGATTCGTGTACAGACCACGGTTCTCAGAAAGAATCCAAAATATCAGTCAATTAGGTGCCGTAAGGCCAAAGTAATGACCGACTCCAAGTATTAAAACGGCCGAACCCAAGTGCTTAAATGATGATTTTTAAATAAATTCTTCTTCGGGCGGATTTTTTGATTGATTCGTGTGCAGACCACGATTTTTAGTATGAATACAAAATTTTAATCAATTCGGTGCTAATGGGCCGAATTTATTACCGACCCCAAGTTTGTAAATAACCGAACACAAGTGCTAAAATGACCGACCCCACGTTTTAAAACGATGATTTTTTTAAAATTCTTCTTTCTGCCATTGATTCACGTACAGACCACAATTCTTATTAAAAATCCAAAATATCAGTCAATTGGGTGCCGTGAGGCGGAAGTTATGACTGACTCCAATTATTTAAACCACCGAACCCAAGTGCTAAAATGATGATTTTTTAATAAATTCTTCTTTGGGCAAATTTTTCGATTGATTCGTGTGCAGACCACGATTTTCAGTATGAATACAAAATTTCAATCAATTCGGTGCTAATGGGCCGAATTTATTACCGACCCCAAGTTTTTAAATAAACGAACACAAGTGCTAAAACGACCGACCCCACGTTTTAAAATTATGATTTTTTTGTTAAATTCTTCTTTTGGCAGATTTTTTGATTGATTTGTGTACAGACCACGACTCAATTTTGTGCCACATGGCCGAAGTTATGACAGATTTCAAGTATTTAAATACCGAACCCAAGTGCTAAATCAACCGACCCCAAGTTTTAAAATGATGATTATGTAATTAATTCTTCTTTGGGAAGATTTTTGATTGATTCGTGTACAGACCACGGTTCTCAGAAAGAATCCAAAATATCAGTCAATTAGGTGCCGTAAGGCCAAAGTAATGACCGACTCCAAGTATTAAAACGGCCGAACCCAAGTGCTTAAATGATGATTTTTAAATAAATTCTTCTTCGGGCGGATTTTTTGATTGATTCGTGTGCAGACCACGATTTTTAGTATGAATACAAAATTTTAATCAATTCGGTGCTAATGGGCCGAATTTATTACCGACCCCAAGTTTGTAAATAACCGAACACAAGTGCTAAAACGACCGACCCCACGTTTTAAAACGATGATTTTTTTAAACTTCTTCTTTCTGCCATTGATTCACGTACAGACCACGATTCTTAGTAAGAATCCAAAATATCAGTCAATTGGGTGCCGTGAGGCCGAAGTTATGACTGACTCCAATTATTTAAACCACCGAACCCGAGTGCTAAAATGGTGATTTTTTAATAAATTCTTCTTTGGGCAAATTTTTCGATTGATTCGTGTGCAGACCACGATTTTCAGTATGAATACAAAATTTCAATCAATTCGGTGCTAATGGGCCGAATTTATTACCGACCCCAAGTTTTTAAATAAACGAACACAAGTGCTAAAACGACCGACCCCACGTTTTAAAATTATGATTTTTTTGTTAAATTCTTCTTTTGGCAGATTTTTTGATTGATTTGTGTACAGACCACGACTCAATTTTGTGCCACATGGCCGAAGTTATGACCGATTTCAAGTATTTAAATACCGAACCCAAGTGCTAAATCGACCGACCCCAAGTTTTAAAATGATGATTATGTAATTAATTCTTCTTTGGGAAGATTTTTGATTGATTCGTGTACAGACCACGTTTCTTAGAAAGAATCCAAAATATCAGTCAATTGGGTGCCGTAAGGCCAAAGTTATGGCGGACTCCAAGTATTAAAACGACCGAACCCAAGTGCTAAAATGATGATTTTTTAATAAATTCTTCTTTGGACAAATTTTTTGATTGATTCGTGTGCAGACCACGATTTTCAGTATGAATACAAAATTTCAATCAATTCGGTGCTAATGGGCCGAATTTATTACCGACCGCAAGTTTTTAAATAACCGAACACAAGACCTAAAACGACCGACCCCACGTTTTAAAACGATGATATTTTTGTTAAATTCTTCTTTCTGTCATTGATTCACGTACAGACCACGATTCTTATTAAAAATCCATAATATCAGTCAATTGGGTGCCGTTAGGCGGAAGTTATGACTGACTCCAATTATTTAAACCACCGAACCCAAGTGCTAAAATGATGATTTTTTAATAAATTCTTCTTTGGGCAAATTTTTTGATTGATTCGTGTGCAGACCACGATTTTCAGTATGAATACAAAATTTCAATCAATTCGGTGCTAATGGGCCGAATTTATAACCGACCACAAGTTTTTAAATAACTGAACACAAGTGCTAAAACGACCGACCCCACGTTTTAAAATTATGATTTTTTTGTTAAATTCTTCTTTGGGCAGATTTTTTGATTGATTTGTGTACAGACCACGACTCAATTTTGTGCCACATTTCAAGTATTTAAACACCGAACCCAAGTGCTAAATCAACCGACCCCAAGTTTTAAAATGATGATTATGTAATTAATTCTTCTTTGGGAAGATTTTTGATTGATTCGTGTACAGACCACGTTTCTTAGAAAGAATCCAAAATATCAGTCAATTGGGTGCCGTAAGGCCAAAGTTATGGCGGACTCCAAGTATTGAAACGACCGAACCCAAGTGCTAAAATGATGATTTTTTAATAAATTCTTCTTTTTGACAAATTTTTTGATTGATTCGTGTTCAGACCACGATTTTCAGTATGAACACAAAATTTCAATCAATTCGGTGCTAATGGGCCGAATTTATTACCGACCCCAAGTTTTTAAATAACCGAACATAAGTGCTAAAACAACCGACCCCACGTTTTAAAACGATGTTTTTTTTGTTAAATTCTTCTTTCTGCCATTGATTCACGTACAGACCACGATTCTTAGTAAGAATCCAAAATATCAGTCAATTGGGTGCCGTGAGGCCGAAGTTATGACTGACTCCAATTATTTAAACCACCGAACCCGAGTGCTAAAATGATGATTTTTTAATAAATTCTTCTTTGGGCAAATTTTTCGATTGATTCGTGTGCAGACCACGATTTTCAGTATGAATACAAAATTTCAATCAATTCGGTGCTAATGGGCCGAATTAATTACCGACCCCAAGTTTTTAAATAACCGAACATAAGTGCTAAAACAACCGACCCCACGTTTTAAAACGATGATTTTTTCGTTAAATTCTTCTTTCTGCCATTGATTCACGTACAGACCACGATTCTTATTAAGAATCCAAAATATCAGTCAATTGGGTGCCGTGAGGCCGAAGTTATGACTGACTCCAATTATTTAAACCACCGAACCCGAGTGCTAAAATGATGATTTTTTAATAAATTCTTCTTTGGGCAAATTTTTCGATTGATTCGTGTGCAGACCACGATTTTCAGTATGAATACAAAATTTCAATCAATTCGGTGCTAATGGGCCGAATTTATTACCGACCCCAAGTTTTTAAATAAACGAACACAAGTGCTAAAACGACCGACCCCACGTTTTAAAATTATGATTTTTATGTTAAATTCTTCTTTTGGCAGATTTTTTGATTGATTTGTGTACAGACCACGACTCAATTTTGTGCCACATGGCCGAAGTTATGACCGATTTCAAGTATTTAAATACCGAACCCAAGTGCTAAATCGACCGACCCCAAGTTTTAAAATGATGATTATGTAATTAATTCTTCTTTGGGAAGATTTTTGATTGATTCGTGTACAGACCACGTTTCTTAGAAAGAATCCAAAATATCAGTCAATTGGGTGCCGTAAGGCCAAAGTTATGGCGGACTCCAAGTATTAAAACGACCGAACCCAAGTGCTAAAATGATGATTTTTTAATAAATTCTTCTTTGGACAAATTTTTTGATTGATTCGTGTTCAGACCACGATTTTCAGTATGAACACAAAATTTCAATCAATTCGGTGCTAATGGGCCGAATTTATTACCGACCCCAAGTTTTTAAATAACCGAACATAAGTGCTAAAACAACCGACCCCACGTTTTAAAACGATGATTTTTTTGTTAAATTCTTCTTTCTGCCATTGATTCACGTACAGACCACGATTCTTAGTAAGAATCCAAAATATCAGTCAATTGGGTGCCGTGAGGCCGAAGTTATGACTGACTCCAATTATTTAAACCACCGAACCCAAGTGCTAAAATTATGATTTTTTAATAAATTCTTCTTTGGGCAAATTTTTTGATTGATTCGTGTGCAGACCACGATTTTCAGTATGAATACAAAATTTCAATCAATTCGGTGCTAATGGGCCGAATTTATTACCGACCGCAAGTTTTTAAATAACCGAACACAAGACCTAAAACGACCGACCCCACGTTTTAAAACGATGATATTTTTGTTAAATTCTTCTTTCTGCCATTGATTCACGTACAGACCACGATTCTTATTAAAAATCCAAAATATCAGTCAATTGGGTGCCGTGAGGCGGAAGTTATGACTGACTCCAATTATTTAAACCACCGAACCCAAGTGCTAAAATGATGATTTTTTAATAAATTCTTCTTTGGGCAAATTTTTGATTGATTCGTGTGCAGACCACGATTTTCAGTATGAATACAAAATTTCAATCAATTCGGTGCTAATGGGCCGAATTTATAACCGACCACAAGTTTTTAAATAACTGAACACAAGTGCTAAAACGACCGACCCCACGTTTTAAAATTATGATTTTTTTGTTAAATTCTTCTTTGGGCAGATTGTTTGATTGATTTGTGTTCAGACCACGACTCAATTTTGTGCCACATTTCAAGTATTTAAACACCGAACCCAAGTGCTAAATCAACCGACCCCAAGTTTTAAAATGATGATTATGTAATTAATTCTTCTTTGGGAAGATTTTTGATTGATTCGTGTACAGACCACGGTTCTCATAAAGAATCCAAAATATCAGTCAATTGGGTGCCGTAAGGCCAAAGTTATGACCGACTCCAAGCATTAAAACGGCCGAACCCAAGTGCTTAAATGATGATTTTTAAATAAATTCTTCTTCGGGCGGATTTTTTGATTGATTCGTGTGCAGACCACGATTTTTAGTATGAATTCAAAATTTTAATCAATTCGGTGCTAATGGGCCGAATTTATTACCGACCCCGAGTTTGTAAATAACCGAACACAAGTACTAAAACGACCGACCCCACGTTTTAAAACCATGATTTTTTTGTTAAATTCTTCTTTCTGCCATTGATTCACGTACAGACCACGATTCTTAGTAAGAATCCAAAATATCAGTCAATTGGGTGCCGTGAGGCCGAAGTTATGACTGACTCCAATTATTTAAACCACCGAACCCGAGTGCTAAAATGATGATTTTTTAATAAATTCTTCTTTGGGCAAATTTTTCGATTGATTCGTGTGCAGACCACGATTTTCAGTATGAATACAAAATTTCAATCAATTCGGTGCTAATGGGCCGAATTTATTACCGACCCCAAGTTTTTAAATAACCGAACCCAAGTGCTAAAACGACCGACCCCGCGTTTTAAAACGATGATTTTTATGTTAAATTCTTCTTTCTGCCATTGATTCACGTACAGTCCACGTTTCTTAGTAAGAATCCAAAATATCAGTCAATTGGGTGCCGTGAGGCCAAAGTTATGACTGACTCCAATTATTTAAACGACCGAACCCAAGTGCTAAAATGATGATTTTTTTAATAAATTCTTCTTCTGGCAGATTTATTGATTGATTCGTGTGCAGACCATGATTTTCAGTATGAATACAAAATTTCAATCAATTCGGTGCTAATGGGCCGAATTTATTACCGACCCCAAGTTTTTAAATAAACGAACACAAGTGCTAAAACGACCGACCCCACGTTTTAAAATTATGATTTTTTTGTTAAATTCTTCTTTTGGCAGATTTTTTGATTGATTTGTGTACAGACCACGACTCAATTTTGTGCCACATGGCCGAAGTTATGACCGATTTCAAGTATTTAAATACCGAACCCAAGTGCTAAATCGACCGACCCCAAGTTTTAAAATGATGATTATGTAATTAATTCTTCTTTGGGAAGATTTTTGATTGATTCGTGTACAGACCACGTTTCTTAGAAAGAATCCAAAATATCAGTCAATTGGGTGCCGTAAGGCCAAAGTTATGGCGCACTCCAAGTATTAAAACGACCGAACCCAAGTGCTAAAATGATGATTTTTTAATAAATTCTTCTTTGGGCAAATTTTTTGATTGATTCGTGTTCAGACCACGATTTTCAGTATGAATACAAAATTTCAATCAATTCGGTGCTAATGGGCCGAATTTATTACCGACCCCAAGTTTTTAAATAACCGAACATAAGTGCTAAAACAACCGACCCCACGTTTTAAAACGATGATTTTTTTGTTAAATTCTTCTTTCTGCCATTGATTCACGTACAGACCACGATTCTTATTAAGAATCCAAAATATCAGTCAATTGGGTGCCGTGAGGCCGAAGTTATGACTGACTCCAACTATTTAAACCACCGAACCCAAGTGCTAAAATGATGATTTTTTAATCAATTCTTCTTTGGGCAAATTTTTCGATTGATTCGTGTGCAGACCACGATTTTCAGTATGAATACAAAATTTCAATCAATTCGGTGCTAATGGGCCGAATTTATTACCGACCCCAAGTTTTAAAATTATGATTATGTAATTAATTCTTCTTTGGGAAGATTTTTGATTGATCCGTGCACATACCACGATTCTCAGAAAGAATCCAAAATATCAGTCAATTGGGTGCCGTAAGGCCAAAGTTATGACCGACTCCAAGTATTAAAACGACCGAACCCAAGTGCTAAAATGATGATTTTTTAATAAATTCTTCTTCGGGCGGATTTTTTGATTGATTCGTGTGCAGACCACGATTTTCAGTATGAATACAAAATTTTTATCTATTCGGTGCTAATGGGCCGAATTTATTACCGACCTCAAGTTTTTAAATAACCGAACACAAGTGCTAAAACGACCGACCCCACGTTTTAAAATTATGATTTTTTTGTTAAATTCTTCTTTTGGCAGATGTTTTGATTGATTCGTGTTCAGACCACGTTTCTTAGAAAGAATCCAAAATATCAGTCAATTGGGTGCCGTAAGGCCAAAGTTATGACCGACTCCAAGTATTAAAACGACCAAACCCAAGTGCTAAAATGATGATTTTTTTAATAAATTCTTCTTCGGGCAGATTTTTTGATTGATTCGTGTGCAGACCATGATTTTCAGTATGAATACAAAATTTCAATACCGACCCCAAGTTTTAAAATAACCGAACCCAAGTGCTAAAACGACCGACCCCACGTTTTAAAACGATGATTTTTTTGTTAAATTCTTCTCTTGGCAGATGTTTTGATTGATTCGTGTTACAGACCACGATTCAATTTGGTGCCACATGGCCGAAGTTATGACCGATTTCAAGTATTTAAACACCGAACCCAAGTGCTAAATCGACCGACCCCAAGTTTTAAAATGATGATTATGTAATTAATTCTTCTTTGGGAAGATTTTTGATTGATTCGTGTACAGACCACGATTCTCGGAAAGAATCCAAAATATCAGTCAATTGGGTGCCGTAAGGCCAAAGTTATGACCGACTCCAAGTATTAAAACGACCGAACCCAAGTGCTTAAATGATGATTTTTTAATAAATTCTTCTTTGGGCAAATTTTTTGATTGATTCGTGTGCAGACCACGATTTTCAGTATGAATACAAAATTTCAATCAATTCGGTGCTAATGGGCCGAATTTATTACCGACCGCAAGTTTTTAAATAACCGAACACAAGAGCTAAAACGACCGACCCCACGTTTTAAAATGATGATTTTTTTGTTAAATTCTTCTTTCTGCCATTGATTCACGTACAGACCACGATTCTTATTAAGAATCCAAAATATCAGTCAATACGGTGCCGTGAGGCCGAAGTAATGACTGACTTTAATTATTAAAACCACCGAACCCAAGTGCTAAAATGATTTAATAAATATCTTCTCTGGGCAAATTTTTCGATTGATTCGTGTGCAGACCACGATTTTCAGTATGAATACAAAATTTCAATCAATTCGGTGCTAATGGGCCGAATTTATTACCGACCGCAAGTTTTTAAATAACCGAACACAAGAGCTAAAACGACCGACCCCACGTTTTAAAATTATGATTTTTTTGTTAAAATCTTCTTTGGGCAGATTTTTTGATTGATTTGTGTACAGACCACGACTCAATTTTGTGCCACATTTCAAGTATTTAAACACCGAACCCAAGTGCTAAATCAACCGACCCCAAGTTTTAAAATGATGATTATGTTATTAATTCTTCTTTAGGAAGATTTTTGATTGATTCGTGTACAGACCACGGTTCTCAGAAAGAATCCAAAATATCAGTCAATTGGGTGCCGTAAGGCCAATGTTATGACCGACTCCAAGTATTAAAACGGCCGAACCCAAGTGCTAAAATGATGATTTTTAAATAAATTCTTCTTCCGGCGGATTTTTTGATTGATTCGTGTGCAGACCACGATTTTTAGTATGAATACAAAATTTTAATCAATTCGGTGCTAATGGGCCGAATTTATTACCGACCCCAAGTTTGTAAATAACCGAACACAAGTGCTAAAACGACCGACCCCACGTTTTAAAACGATGATTTTTTTGTTAAATTCTTCTTTCTGCCATTGATTCACGTACAGACCACGATTCTTAGTAAGAATCCAAAATATCAGTCAATTGGGTGCCGTGAGACTGACTCCAATTATTTAAACCACCGAACCCGAGTGCTAAAATGATGATTTTTTAATAAATTCTTCTTTGGGCAAGTTTTTCGATTGATTCGTGTGCAGACCACAATTTTCAGTATGAATACAAAATTTCAATCAATTCGGTGCTAATGGGCCGAATTTATTACCGACCCCAAGTTTTTAAATAACCGAACCCAAGTGCTAAAACGACCGACCCCACGTTTTAAAACGATGATTTTTTTGTTAAAATCTTCTTTCTGCCATTGATTCACGTACAGACCACGTTTCTTATTAAGAATCCAAAATATCAGTCAATTGGGTGCCGTGGGGCCGAAGTTATGACTGACTCCAATTATTTAATCGACCGAACCCAAGTGCTTAAATGATGATTTTTTAATAAATTCTTTTTTGGGCGGATTTTTTGATTGATTCGTGTACAGACCACGTTTCTTAGAAAGAATCCAAAATATCAGTCAATTGGGTGCCGTAAGGCCAAAGTTATGGCGCACTCCAAGTATTAAAACGACCGAACCCAAGTGCTAAAATGATGATTTTTTAATAAATTCTTCTTTGGACAAATTTTTTGATTGATTCGTGTTCAGACCACGATTTTCAGTATGAATACAAAATTTCAATCAATTCGGTGCTAATGGGCCGAATTTATTACCGACCCCAAGTTTTTAAATAACCGAACATAAGTGCTAAAACAACCGACCCCACGTTTTAAAACGATGATTTTTTTGTTAAATTCTTCTTTCTGCCATTGATTCACGTACAGACCACGATTCTTATTAAGAATCCAAAATATCAGTCAATTGGGTGCCTTGAGGCCGAAGTTATGACTGACTCCAATTATTTAAACCACCGAACCCAAGTGCTAAAATGATGATTTTTTAATCAATTCTTCTTTGGGCAAATTTTTCGATTGATTCGTGTGCAGACCACGATTTTCAGTATGAATACAAAATTTCAATCAATTCGGTGCTAATGGGCCGAATTTATTACCGACCCCAAGTTTTAAAATTATGATTATGTAATTAATTCTTCTTTGGGAAGATTTTTGATTGATTCGTGCACATACCACGATTCTCAGAAAGAATCCAAAATATCAGTCAATTGGGTGCCGTAAGGCCAAAGTTATGACCGACTCCAAGTATTAAAACGACCGAACCCAAGTGCTAAAATGATGATTTTTTAATAAATTCTTCTTCGGGCGGATTTTTTGATTGATTCGTGTGCAGACCACGATTTTCAGTATGAATACAAAATTTTTATCTATTCGGTGCTAATGGGCCGAATTTATTACCGACCTCAAGTTTTTAAATAACCGAACACAAGTGCTAAAACGACCGACCCCACGTTTTAAAATTATGATTTTTTTGTTAAATTCTTCTTTTGGCAGATGTTTTGATTGATTCGTGTTCAGACCACGTTTCTTAGAAAGAATCCAAAATATCAGTCAATTGGGTGCCGTAAGGCCAAAGTTATGACCGACTCCAAGTATTAAAACGACCAAACCCAAGTGCTAAAATGATGATTTTTTTAATAAATTCTTCTTCGGGCAGATTTTTTGATTGATTCGTGTGCAGACCATGATTTTCAGTATGAATACAAAATTTCAATACCGACCCCAAGTTTTAAAATAACCGAACCCAAGTGCTAAAACGACCGACCCCACGTTTTAAAACGATGATTTTTTTGTTAAATTCTTCTCTTGGCAGATGTTTTGATTGATTCGTGTTACAGACCACGAGTCAATTTGGTGCCACATGGCTGAAGTTATGACCGATTTCAAGTATTTAAACACCGAACCCAAGTGCTAAATCGACCGACCCCAAGTTTTAAAATGATGATTATGTAATTAATTCTTCTTTGGGAAGATTTTTGATTGATTCGTGTACAGACCACGATTCTCGGAAAGAATCCAAAATATCAGTCAATTGGGTGCCGTAAGGCCAAAGTTATGACCGACTCCAAGTATTAAAACGACCGAACCCAAGTGCTAAAATGATCATTTTTTAATAAATTCTTCTTTGGGCAAATTTTTTGATTGATTCGTGTGCAGACCACGATTTTCAGTATGAATACAAAATTTCAATCAATTCGGTGCTAATGGGCCGAATTTATTACCGACCGCAAGTTTTTAAATAACCGAACACAAGAGCTAAAACGACCGACCCCACGTTTTAAAATGATGATTTTTTTGTTAAATTCTTCTTTCTGCCATTGATTCACGTACAGACCACGATTCTTATTAAGAATCCAAAATATCAGTCAATACGGTGCCGTGAGGCCGAAGTAATGACTGACTTTAATTATTAAAACCACCGAACCCAAGTGCTAAAATGATTTAATAAATATCTTCTCTGGGCAAATTTTTCGATTGATTCGTGTGCAGACCACGATTTTCAGTATGAATACAAAATTTCAATCAATTCGGTGCTAATGGGCCGAATTTATTACCGACCGCAAGTTTTTAAATAACCGAACACAAGAGCTAAAACGACCGACCCCACGTTTTAAAATTATGATTTTTTTGTTAAATTCTTCTTTGGGCAGATTTTTTGATTGATTTGTGTACAGACCACGACTCAATTTTGTGCCACATTTCAAGTATTTAAACACCGAACCCAAGTGCTAAATCAACCGACCCCAAGTTTTAAAATGATGATTATGTTATTAATTCTTCTTTAGGAAGATTTTTGATTGATTCGTGTACAGACCACGGTTCTCAGAAAGAATCCAAAATATCAGTCAATTGGGTGCCGTAAGGCCAAAGTTATGACCGACTCCAAGTATTAAAACGGCCGAACCCAAGTGCTAAAATGATGATTTTTTAATAAATTCTTCTTCGGGCGGATTTTTTGATTGATTCGTGTGCAGACCACGATTTTTAGTATGAATACAAAATTTTAATCAATTCGGTGCTAATGGGCCGAATTTATTACCGACCCCAAGTTTGTAAATAACCGAACACAAGTGCTAAAACGACCGACCCCACGTTTTAAAACGATGATTTTTTTGTTAAATTCTTCTTTCTGCCATTGATTCACGTACAGACCACGATTCTTAGTAAGAATCCAAAATATCAGTCAATTGGGTGCCGTGAGACTGACTCCAATTATTTAAACCACCGAACCCGAGTGCTAAAATGATGATTTTTTAATAAATTCTTCTTTGGGCAAGTTTTTCGATTGATTCGTGTGCAGACCACAATTTTCAGTATGAATACAAAATTTCAATCAATTCGGTGCTAATGGGCCGAATTTATTACCGACCCCAAGTTTTTAAATAACCGAACCCAAGTGCTAAAACGACCGACCCCACGTTTTAAAACGATGATTTTTTTGTTAAAATCTTCTTTCTGCCATTGATTCACGTACAGACCACGTTTCTTATTAAGAATCCAAAATATCAGTCAATTGGGTGCCGTGGGGCCGAAGTTATGACTGACTCCAATTATTTAATCGACCGAACCCAAGTGCTTAAATGATGATTTTTTAATAAATTCTTTTTTGGGCGGATTTTTTGATTGATTCGTGTGCAGACCACCATTTTCAGTATGAATACAAAATTTCAATCAATTCGGTGCTAATGGGCCGAATTTATTACCGACCCCAAGTTTTTAAATAACCGAACCCAAGTGCTAAAACGACCGACCCCACGTTTTAAAACGATGATTTTTTTGTTAAATTCTTCTTTCTGCCATTGATTCACGTACAGACCACGATTCTTAGTAAGAATCCAAAATATCAGTCAATTGGGTGCCGTGAGGCCAAAGTTATGGCTGACTCCAATTATTTAAACGACCGAACCCAAGTGCTAAAATGATGATTTTTTTAATAAATTCTTCTTCGGGCAGATTTTTTGATTGATTCGTGTTACAGACCACGAGTCAATTTGGTGCCACATGACCGAAGTTATGACCGATTTCAAGTATTTAAACACCGAACCCAAGTTCTAAATCGACCGACCCCAAGTTTTAAAATGATGATTATTTAATTAAAGTAGTCAGTCTAGGAGCGAGCTGCGACATGGATCTCTCAACGATCCAGAATTCCAACATCGGACGACGATTTGCGTACGCGAGATGGCGAGCGATAACCACGTAATATAACATCTTAGTTTATTTTATTCTATCATGGTTTACTCTTAAATTTAATCTCACTATCCTTTCTCATTGGGATATAAAATTGCAATGAGATGGCACGATGTTTTATCACGTAACATATTATATTTCTTATTTAACAATTTACTCGTAACTAAGGTTATCTTGGAGCCTTACGCGACCTTGAGATAATTTTATAAAAATACCTTTTAATATTTAGAGTCTCATGCTAATTGCTATTTTTGCATTTATAATGTCCTTGTAACTTTTGTAATAAATTGATATGTTTTATCTGAGCTAGTCACATCTTTCATTTCTTTTGGGCACATCTTTATTCATGTATTATTTTACAGGTTACACTTTACATTCACATATCTCTTACGTTACATTTTGACTACCCATGGGTATTTAACCTATTTCATATTTTCACATGACATGACATTTCTCGGGCATACTTAACAGCTTGGATGGTGCTCGTTATTTGACTACATTGGATCTTAATGATCCATTTTTCCAGATTCCGTTAGATGAAAGTTCGAAAGAAAAAACAGCTTTTACAATCCCCAAACGAGGGTTATTTCATTTCGTTACCATGCCATTCGGTCTTCACGGGGCGAGCGCACGCATGATGAGATTAATGGACAAAGTGTTAGGGCGTCAATTTGACGGGAAAGTTTTCTGTTACCTAGATGATATAATTGCAATTAGTTCCTCCTTTGAAGAACACATTCATCTTTTAAGACAGGTTAAACAGAGATTGCAAGCCGCCGGCCTTACTATAAATGAATGGTATTTTATGTTGTATGAGTGGATTTATATGTTTGTGTAAAAATGACTGGCGAAGGACCTTGATTTTGTGTGACTATCACTGCCTGAAATAATAAAAATACATGTTGCATAGAAAAGAAGGACTCACCAAAAGGATGCAAGAATTTGTAAGCTGGCAATGCCCTCATCTGATTTCTCTCTCCATCCAACAGGCACGAAAACCATAGGCGTGAATTTCGTTATTTTTATAGTACACAGCGGAGTTATTTTAATGGCGGTAACCGGGAGCAGAGCAGAGTGGTTGTCTCGCGGCGGGAGTTTTATTACATACTGGGTAAGATTGGCGGGTAGGCAATAGGGATGGGTAGAAAAGGAACTTGCAACAATAATTAATACCAATCCCAAGCAGTGACAGTATGTATGCGTGCTATGTAGGTATGTGTATGAGTAGGTATGTGTATGGGCGTAACCATGCCCCCCGCCTGGAACGGGATGAAAGAATCCACTTCCATAAACCAAAAGAGTGCCAATACGTTTAAATGCGCAAAAAAAATTGTAAAACGCGGTAGAATGCAATTAATTATGTAAAAGTTATGACAACATTTATGTAAGTTATATAAATGCTTTTACCAAAATGGTCAAATTGACCGATTTA
This sequence comes from Limnephilus rhombicus, assembly GCA_929108145.2. Classification (NCBI taxonomy): domain Eukaryota; kingdom Metazoa; phylum Arthropoda; class Insecta; order Trichoptera; family Limnephilidae; genus Limnephilus; species Limnephilus rhombicus. The sequence continues at coordinate 7,349,865 of OV815298.1, forward strand.
GCAAAAAAATAAAACATTAAAACGTAAAAATATGATTTGAAAGGATTCAATAAATAATACTGAACCTGCGGTAGATAAAACTAAAAGTAAGGTTTGCTACATATTTAACAATGAAACTAACCTAATTGATTTTAAGAATAAAAGTATTATGAACTAACTTCTAAGATGTTGTTAAATCTATTGTGACGGTAAGGGACAGAGTTTAACGACTGCCCTGCGGTATATTCCGGAGTTAGTTTTAACTTCCGCAACGCGGATCACCCCATCTGCCCCGGGGTAGACATTGACTATTACCCCAATAGGCCATTGAAGTGGCGCGATGTTGTCACTCTTAACCATTACTACAGTGCCTGTCGTTACCAGATTCGCATTTGTATTCCATTTTTGGCGAGCTTGCAAAGTATTCAAATACTCAATTCGCTATCGGTTCCAGAACGTCTGAACAAGACGATTCACGAGATGTTTGCGTTGTACCAAGTTGACTGGCTCGTCTGACAAATCAGCAGCCGGTAAAGATTTTAAGGGAGTGAGCGTTAAAAATGCGCGGGGGTTAGCGGCAATGGAGCCGAAACGTCGTTAACGCTAAGTACAGATAGCGGGCGTGAATTTAGAATTGCTTCAATCTGAGAAAGCACTGTTTGCATCCCTTTATACGTCAATAGAGAGGTGCCTACTATTTTATTTATATAGCCTTTCAGGCATTTGATGTTACTTTCCCAGATCCCACCAAAGTGAGGAGCTTGCGGTGGATTCATCTTCCATTCAATTCGATTCTCCAACAGATTGTCTGAGAATTCCTTTTTGTAATTGGGTGACTCTATAAGTTCAAATAAAGACCGTAAATGGGATTTAGCTCCCACAAAGTTCGTCCCGTTATCGGAGTACATTATACTCACAGGATCTCGACGAGCAAGGAAACGCTTGAAAGCGGTGAGGAAGACTTCGGTGGAAAGATCCGAAGCGAGTTCAATATGAACTGCGCGGGTCACCAAGCAAATAAATAAGCAAATGTATGCCTTTTGACTTCGCACCCCCCGACGTCTATAAGGGATTATTTGAAGCGGGCCCGCGTAGTCAACCCCTGTGTGAAGAAAAGCCTTAGCTTTGCGGACGCGGCATGCGGGTAGATCTCCCATTATTGGGAATTGCGGTTTGGGATTGACTTTGAAGCAAGTATTGCACTGATGCACACGTTTCCGAATCAAATTGCGCGAAGAACGTATCCAAAATCTTTGTCTTAGCAGCGACATCAGTAACGTAGGACCCGTATGTAGGTTTCTGATGTGATAGTAGTCTATTCTTAGATTGCTTACATGATCACGAGCGGGTAATAGGATTGGATGCCGACTGTCAAATTCTGTTTCCGCGTTTCGTAATCTGCCTCCTACCCTTAAAATTCCGTCATGAATAAACGGATTCAGTTTTGCGATCGCTCGCCGAACCTTCTTCCCATCTTTGACTGCCTTTATATCTTCGGAGAAGTGTTCTTCCTGTATAGATTTAATAACAGCGGTTTCTGCAGCTAAGATATGGTTTCGAATGCTCGTGGTAATTTCTTGATGAAACGAAAAACATAAATTACTATTCGGATTAATTTCGGCCATGAGCTAACACGAGAGGCTAGTGTACACAATAACGGAGGAGAAATTATTTTGAGGCGGTTAATGTCTTGAACGGATATCAAAATTTTTGTTATCCGTTCGGGAGGATCAGTCACAGATTTCGTATTAAAACGTTGTAAAGGCCAATCATTAGGTAATTGGGCAAAGACGGGGCCGTTAAACCATAACGGATGGTCGATTAGTTGAGCGGGCGTAAGACCCCGCGACAAGCAGTCGGCGGGATTGTCTTGTCCTTTTATCCCCTCTGGTACTCACCAGACTTGTTAAATTACTAAAAGAAAAAAATAAATTTCGACTTCTCTATAAAAAATATAAGAATCCACGTGATAGAAATTCTTACGAACTCTTACGCACCCGTTGTTCCAAACTCATTAGTAATTGCTACTTTAAACACATTGAACAAATAGAATCGTGTCTGGTTAATCATAATAACGTTAAAGCTTTTTGGAGATTTGTCAAACACAAGAAACAAAACATAAGTACTATCCCCCAAAACATGACGTTTGGAGAAAAAAAATCATCAAACGGCGAGGAAAGCAGCGAACTATTTGCCCAACACTTTTCATCGGTGTATGAGAAAGATGACATTAGAAGCAATGAAGAGACTCAACCTCAATCTGAATCAATAGACTATTCGAACAGCTCTCTGCACACAGTAAACATTAGTGTACACGATGTTAAAATAGAAATGCTTAACCTCGACCAAAGCCCTGGCCCCGACAAAATTCCACCACTCCTAATAAAAAAAATGTGCACACAGTCTCGCACTCCCTCTTACTATCATTTACAGGAAATCATTATCTTCATCCATTTTTCCAACAAGATGGAAACAGGCTAATATTGTACCAATACCTAAAAGCGGAGACCTTCACGAAGTCACAAACTATAGACCCATCTCCATTCTCTGTTCATTTGCGAAAATTTTTGAAAAATTAATTTGTCCATATCTGAATTATCATCTCAAAAATCTTATAACTCCAAAACAGCATGGTTTTCTCTCCCAGAAATCAACATCCTCTAATTTACTTTGCTATGTCAATACCTTAACCGAAGCTGTCGATAGAGGTCAACAGATAGACACAATCTACACAGATTTTAGCAAGGCCTTCGATAAAGTAAATCATAGATTACTAATTCATAAACTAAAACAAATGGGTGTTCATGGTACCTTGCTAAATTGGTTTTACTCCTATCTAACTGACCGCATACAAAGAGTAGTATTTGATGGCTATGAGTCAAGAGGATTAGATGTGCCATCTGGAGTGCCGCAAGGGTCCCATTTGGGCCCAATCTTGTTTCTTGTTTTTATAAATGACTTGTGCGATTTTATTTTGGATTCTGAAATTTTGTTGTTTGCTGATGATTGTAAGATATTCAAAATTATCCATACATTACTAGACTCAATACTTCTCCAAAACGATATAAACAGAGTTTCAAAGTGGTGCAACGACAATAGAATGTTTCTGAATTCTTTAAAATGTGTTCACATAACCTTTACGCGTAAACACAATTCTATTCCGACTCAATATTTTATCGACGGTACTAAACTCCAGGAAGTCGCAACCATTCGGGACCTTGGCGTATTATTTGATAAAAAACTTACTTTCACACCTCATATCGACAATATCATTTCTAGATCTATGAAAATGCTAGGATTTATCAAACGAAACAGTAAACATTTTAAAAATCCCACATCAAAAATAACGCTGTACAATTCCTTCACCCGCAACGTGTTGGAATACGCAAGTGCTGTATGGGGTCCAACCTACAAAGTTCATATTCAGCAAATAGAGCAGGTTCAAAAACATGTTATGTACCACCTGGCATATTCCGATAGGCGAGCTCGATCACTTCCTCACTACACTGATAGACTAAAATTCTACAATATACGCACCCTTGAACAGAGAAGACTAAATACAGATCTAAATTTTCTATTCAAAATTGTAAATGGTTTGATAAACTGTCCTTTTCTACTTCATCAAATCAGGTTCAATGTTCCTAGAATTGGTTCACGACTGGTAAATTATGTTCCGTTAAATATTAAAAAATATCGAACTAAACTGGGGTATGACTCAGCTTTATCGAGAATGTGCGTAATTTCAATGAGGCTTATAAAAAACATTCGATTAATTTGACAATGTCAACATTGGCCAACTTCAAATCAAATCTTAACAAGCTTTAAAGCTCCCTATTACGTTGTTCTATAAACTTATGAACCTATAAACTCATTGTTCTAAAAACTTGTTCCTTGTAAAACTTGTTAATTATTATTTTGTAATGTATAGTATGTGTTTGTGTGAATGAATGTAATGTATATGTAAGTATTATATTATCAATGCTGTGTTTGTCTTTAATTAGTGATAGCATCAACCATGTTCAGTGTAATTTTATCTGTGAAAGCTTTGATGTAAATCACTGTTGACAAACCTAATAAAAAATAAATAAATAAATAAAATGATGGGTCGACTAGTGTCCGTGATTTTATTGAAAGGGTAGAGGAACTTGCACAGGCAAGATATGTAAGTACCGCTTCACTTTTTTCGTCAGCTGTGAAGTTATTTGCAGGTGATGCGCTCGTGTGGTTCAGAGTAAATCGCTCGTCCTTCTCGTCTTGGTCAGACATTGTTGTTGCATTGAAGGAAGAATTTAAGCTCCCCGATCATGAGAGACGCCTGTTGGCTCACTTCAGATCTACTCTTCAATTACAAAAAGAGAATCTAAGTGCTTTTATAACTCGCATTCTTGTTTTAAATAATCGTTTGACTTCTAAATTACCTGAGGTAGAATTATTAGAAATATTGCAGTGTAACATGTTACCTAGGTAGATCCAAAAGTTATCTCTTTCAGTGATTCCCGACATTGGTACTCTCAAGAAGCTTGGGAAGATGATTGAACTGGCTGACAGCCGTTCAGGTGACAGAAATTCTCCGCAACCTAGGACTTCTAGTGATTCTAGGAATAGTAATGTTGCGAGACGGAGTGATAATAGATATTCTGCTAATGTAAATCCCAATTTCAGGAAGAATCAACGTTACTGTAACAATGATAATCTTAGCCCGTCGAGGAATAATTTCAGGGAGGTGCGCTGTTTCCGATGCGGTAGACCGGTGTGAAGGCTCCTGCTTGCGGCTGTCGTGGTCAGTCAAGAAACTGATTACCCGGGATATCCTGTCGGCGGACGCCGGGACGCCGTCGTTTGCCGAGATTACTTCCGGGGAATCCTGGCTCGAGGTCGTAAGAAAATTTTATTTAAATCTTAGAACTGCGAAGGAGATGCGAGCGCCTGACAGGGACGGGCGACCTAACATCTCTTTTCAGGTTAAAGGATCAGTTTAATCCGGTCTTTTGGATTCAGGCTATCATGTTTCGATACTAGGTAACAATTTTCACAAAAAAATTTTAGATTTAGGTTTTGAACTATCGAAGTTAGATGTCGATTTCTCGTTAGTATCTTCTACAGGGCATTCTGTGATTTGCTCATACAAGATTTCTCTTCCGGTTTTTCTTAATGGGGTGGAAAAGGTTTTTAACTTTGTTGTGATGCCACAGACAAAAGCTAATATTATATTAGGCTGTGACTTCTGGAAAATATTTAACATTTGTCCAGAGATTTCAAAATTAATGTCTTGTAAGGAGACGCGAAGCAGACAGTGTGTAACTGATGCTGTAGGGTTAGAAAATGCTCAGAACCTATCCTTTTCTCAACGTTCTGTTTTGGATAAGGTAATTAGTGAATTTATTGATTATTCAGGTAATCGGTTAGGTAGAACTACATTAGAAAAACACATCATCGACACGAGTGATTGTTCTCCTATTAAACAGAGAATATATCCGATTTCACCGCACCTACTTCCGGAAGTTCATAAGGAGCTAGACAGATTGTTAGAGTTAGGGGTTGTTGAACCAAGTAACAGCTCTTGGAATAATCCGATTGTACTGGTCCCCAAGAAAAATGGTTCCTTCAGACTATGTTTAGATTCCAGGAAATTAAATGCAAATTCGAAACGGGACGCATATGCGACTCCGTTTATAAGTTGGGGTCGGTGCTAAAAAGCACTTGGGTTTGGTGTTTTAAAACTTGAGGTCGGTCATAACGTCGGCACAACCGCACCAAAATGACTGAAATTTTGGATTCTTTCTAAGTATCATGAGCTGTATTTTGTTTCGTTGTTTTAAAACTTGGGGTCGGTCCAAACTTTGGCCCTATGGCAAATCTTCCAAAAAAATTTTTTTTGAATTCATCGAATTTCGGGCGCTTTGTAACAACAGCTGTGGTCGGTCATAACTTAGACCCTATGGCTCGGAGTCGACTGAAATTTTGGATTTGCACACGAATCAATCAAAAAATCTGCCAAAAGAAGAATTTAATAAAAAATCTTCATTTAAAAACTTGGGGTCGGTCGTTTTAGCACTTGGGTTCGGTCGTTTTAATACTTGGGGTCGGTCATAACTTCGGCCTCACGGCACCCAATTGACTTATATTTTGGATTCTTACTAAGAATCGTGGTCTGTACACGAATCAATCAATATATTTAAAAAAATATACAAGAGCGAGTACTACCATAGCATTGCTTTCGTTGCATCTGCCGTCTCGCTCTTGTACTCTAGTGCTCAGGTAGACCACTAAAAAATTCTTATATAAGACTTGGGGTCGAACTTCAAAGGACGTTTTCTCAGGCTCTACTGCACTGATCTGCCTCAATTTTAGGATTCTGACTAAAAACTATCCTTTTTATAGGAAATTTAATCAAAAAAATTGCTGAAAGTAGCCTTTGTGGAAAATTTTACGCACGCTCCACTTGGACGGTAAGCTGGTGAATGCTTTACGAAAATTGTGATGCGAACGGTAATCGATGCGAACGGTGATCGATGAGAACGGTGATCGATGCGAACTGTGATCGGGCGAGGCGAACGGACTTTACGCACGCTTGAAGTTAAGAGGGAGATATAAGTTAGTGAAGATAGAAAGAGAGTTATGTTTCGTATATTACTGTAGGGGCAAGAGAGAGAGTTGCGAGCACAAGGAATCATTTATTGAATAACCATGCCATAGGTCACCCCAAGGTCGTAGGGTACCCCAAGGTCACCCCAAGGTTGTAGGTCACCCCATGGTCGGGGGTCACCCCAAGGTCGGGGGTCACCCCAAGATCGTAGGTCACCCCAAGGTCGTAGGTCACCCCAAGGTCGGGGGTCACCCCAAGTTCGTAGGTCACCTCAAGGTCGTAGATCACCTAAAGGTCATATGTCACCCCAATGTCATATGTTCTATTACAAGTTAGTGAAGTTTTACTTCTGTCGTGTGGTCTAAACACACTCTTTTTTTATAATTCCGATGATTTTATATCGATAGCGCCTAGGACCGATAATAAATAAGAAACCGATGTACGCTGGCAACGTTAACGGTTTTTTTATGAGTTCACACTACTTTATGTTAAACGCCAAGCAAGTTAAAAATATTAACAAATTACTAATGTAGAATTGAAATCCTTACATAAATATGTACTGGCAATCCGCTTTTACTTTTTGACACTAAACGGGAGTTAATTAGTTAATGAGGTCTTTATTCATATTTCAAACTTTTTCGTTTCTCAAAGATCAAACGGAAAAAATGATTGTATCTTAGGCGCATCATTTAAGCCTGACTACTTTCATTTCTAAGAGCTTCGTTAGTTCAATACGTTCATTAAATAAGCCAATAATTTTGCACAACGAACGACATAAATCAAACATATGTGTATATTGATAGTTACTTTTTCAATTTGGGAGGCGGGTATGGGTACCGCCGCTCCGGGAACCATTTATTGGATAACCAACCTCTGCCATAGGTCACCCAAAGCACTTAGCAAGGGTGCCCGGGTTCATTAGGTGCGGTTTGTCGGGGTCTTGGCGGCGGATGCTTTTACCCACCAGTTGCACGGCATGCCGGATCAGGAGAGAATGGTTTTCCCGCCGTACGCTCTCGAAACGTCTCCTTGCACCGCAGTGGGAGGGATGGATTTATACACACTGACCCACTGATTCCTACCACCCTTTTCCTTCCCAGAACTTCCTCTCCTTTCCTAAAAAGACTTTCCACGCAGCATCCCTAAAAGATAACACGGGCCCTGAGGGGAATTATTTTCCTAAAGGCCAGCTGAAGTCCCCGGCGATGCCCGGAATTTATACAGAGTTTTCGAAATCAAAAAAGTTGACAGTGACCTTCAACTTGTTTTGAAAATTTCATCAATCTCAGCATTAAAGTGTAGAATTTGCGTACAAATCAAATCCACACCACCCGCTTTTGCCAGCTCGCTCGTTCACCACATAAAGACATTCTCCTTTACCTATAATATAAAAATCAAAATTTATGTATGTATTTTGTATGGTATATATATGTATGTCCGCTATGAATTGCTAAACCATTCATCCGATTGCGATGAAACTTTGGGGATTTGATGTGTGCATGCCCGCGATGGTTTCTGTATACAATAGTGAGCTCTGGCATCATGAAATTATGCATTGCTAAACCGTTCATCCGATTGCGATTAAAATCTGGGTATTTGTAGGGAGGGTTGGGGGACGGGGGGGTTGAGGGGTGGGGTAGGGATGGGCAAAGGGGAGAGTGGAGGTCGGAGGGGGTGTGGGAAGGGTGGAGGGGGTTGGGGTAGGGGGAGGGGGAAGTTGAGGGGTAAGGAGGAAGGGGAAAAGGGGAACTCAGAAGGGTGCGGAGGGTAGGGGGGGAAGAGGAACTCGGGAGCGGGGAGGGGAAGTAAAAGCCGCCCGCAGGGCCTAGTATTTTATATATTTAGAATATTATACAACCGCTAGTATATTATATATTTCAACCAATTTACACAAAAACCTTAACAAATTATATACCTAAGCCTTCCTCCTGAATCACTCTATCTATTGGTGAATGACAACAAAAAACAGCATGAAAATCCGTTCGGTAGTTTTTGTGATTATCGTGAACAGACAGACAAATGCGGCGGAGGACTTTAATTTATAATATGTAGAGATTCAACCTATTTACACAAAACCTTGATAAATTATATACCTAAACCTTGATGAATCACTATATCTATTGGTGAAAACCGCATAAAAATCCGTTCGGTAAGTTTTGAGTATATCGCGAACAGACAGACAGACACGGCGGGGGACTATAATCTACTATCTACTAATACTGATAAATAAAATGATATTATTTGCATCGAATAGGCTCCGAAACTACTGAACCGATTTGAAAAATTCTTTCACATTATTAGCGAGTAACATAGGCTGAATATAAAGGGGTAAGCTCTGGCGTTATGAAATTTGTAAAAATGAAAATGTGTGTATTTCATATATTTGTGCAGGGAGGAAAGGCAGGCGGAAGGTGGGGTTTGCGGAGAGGGAAGACACGAGGGAGGGGGAAGGTGGGGAAGGTGGAAGGGAACGGGGATGCACGGAAAAGGACATGCAGGGAGAATCAATTTATTTCTTTGAATGTCATAGCAACGCATGCCGTGTACCAGCTATCTTCGATCTACCTTCTATCTTCTGTATTCTATCTTCATCTATCTTCATATATAGATAAATAAAAATTAATCGACGAAATGTATGTTCCCGCATAACTTCCGAACGACTGCACAAAATAGGATAATTCTTTTTTTTGTGTTCGTTTTTGTCAGGACAAGGTTTGTATAAAACTACTGGTAAGCTCTGGCATTACGACATTTGTATAAAAAAATTGCTATACGTGGCATGCGAGCTGTTTAAAACTGAGTGTACTGGGACTGAATGTGTGGAATGCGGGAGGGGAGGAGGGTAACGAGGGAGGGGGGAAGGGAAACTTTAGGGGGGAGGGGAACTCTGGAAGGGGGCTCACGGGATGGGGGAAGGGGGGAGTGGAGTGGGGAGAGGGAAGAGGCGGAGAGGGAACGTGAGAGGGGAAGGGGACGCGGGAGAGGAAGGGGAACGGGACGAATGGGAAAGGACACGCAGCGAGAAACAATCTATTTATTAAATGGCGTAGCAACGCATGCCGGGTACCAGCTATAATAAATGTAGAAATATAGAGATAGACTATGCAGGCCGCGCTAAAATGTATCAATCATCATCAGAGTATCTGTTCACAACAACATTGTTTTTTTTTTTTTTTTTTTTAAATTTATTTATCTATAATAAAATATATTTACAATGGTTTTATTTGTATGCCTGTCTCACTAGGGTATACCTGTGTCGAGACATGCGTACAGGTATATAAATGAATATAGTAGTTACAAGGATATTATATATTATGAATAGAATTAGAACAGAAGGGTGATAGGAAGGGTGGTAAATCTTTTAAAGAGAGTTATTTTATAAATGTTGGAGATGGAGTAATGAAATAAATTCTGCCTAGTCTATTTATAGGTTAAATTTGACAGGATTCCATTATTTTCATTTGTTTTATATGGGTTAGGTTGTATGTGAATAGTTATTTCTGTCTATGTGTGATTTATTTTACAGATATTTGTGATAGTGTGGCGTCCAATACTTATAATCCATTTTTTAATATCTTGTTTGAATTTTGTAAAGGAGTCACTTTGTCTGATCGTAGTTGGTAGTGTATTGTATAGTTTGCAATCTAGGTATTTAGAGTGTCTTTGCCCGAAGGTGGTTTTGAAAAAAGGAGTTTGGAGAAGTTCGTTGTTTTTGGCTCGGGTATTGTGTATTGTTTGTGTAGCTTTGTATGGTGTTTTGTTGTTTTTGTGTAAATTAAGTAATATGGATCTTGAGTAGAGCTGTTTTATGTCCATCATCCAATCATTCATATTATTTTCGGCCAGTAGGCTATCAAAGGGTATCTGTGTTTATAAGTAATATCATGTCGGGAAAACTCCTACAGGTTTCATCAGATCACCTCTATTCAACCCGATAACTTTGCACCTGCATTTCGATTACCAGTGGCGTAGCTACCGCCGTATCAGCCGTATCAATGATACGGGGCTCCCGGGCTACAGAGTCGTATAAAGTTTTCTCTTCGGAAATGACAAAAGTCAAAAAAAGCAATCTCCTGGTTAAGCGTGCGCCCAAAAATTGGCAACATCTACATCGGTTATAGCGGGATTCCCCCATTCAAGTCATTCGCATTGAATGACTTAATAACCGATGTACAATGACAAACCACGGAGAGAAATATTTACGCGTTGTATTTCATTCCGGTTCAAACGTTATTTTATTACATTGTAATACGATACAATCTTGTTCTTCTGATTCTGGTTAATAAGGAACTCCAGTGAAAAATATTATGGCTTTAAAAAAATATGTTTATATTTTCAGAATCAACGTTTATTGATATAAACGATGATTCTGAAAATATAAGTTTTATTTAATAACATTAAACGAAGAGTTTTTAAAAAATTATTAAAAAAGTGCATTTTTAAACATCTCGTAAAAACACAGCGTCAAGTTGACATTATTGAAATGTTTAGTGGTGACGTCACTGCTCTGTGTAAAGTCATTTTATGGGAAATGTACGGGAATGTAGGAATGACACAAGCCATCGTATTAATTTATTCGTTTATTACATATCTACTGTTTATAGAGATTTAGTTGTTATGTTTATTGAAACATTATTTAGGCCTAAAAAGTTCAGAATCAAAAATAGAGGTATCTCTTTTATTTAAAATATAGAAAAACTTTAAACTGTACAAAAAAATCGTATAAATATACTATACCATAATTCTACCTACTACTACTCTACGGCCAAATCAAAATGGCCGCAATCGATCAGTTGATATCGTTTGCCCACACTTTTGTGGGTGATTCTTCGTTTTTGATAATATTGATTTTAAAAGCTAAAAAAAATAATAATTTCAAACAATTTTTATACCACTCTCCCGTAATAATATTCAAAAATATAATAATATAATTAATAAATAATTCCACCTAAATAATGTTTTAACTTATCGAATAGTAGTATCATCTTTCTTACGTATCATACAAAATGACAACACCTGTTGAAAGTATTAAAACTAACTCTTAAAAAAATGCAGTCATTTAAGTTAGAAGGTCATTATTCAATAAAAAAAATCTAAAAATTTGACTGGAGTTCTCTATTAGTTTGATTTGTGAAAAGAATGAGTGAAAGGAAACGAGATTATCCCAGTGGAGCTATAAAAAGAAAAATAAACAGAAAAAGGAGAAGGTTATAAAAAAAGGGCCCAAAATTTCTTCATTTTTTCAGCAATCGGCCTCTTTGAGTGATTTAGATTGTAATGGTAAGTACTACCTATTAATCTAACAGTAGCGAAGGGTGAATTTTGTTTTTTGAAAGAACAATGGCAACCTTCAATACATGAAAATACCTGGCTATCAATCAGACTTGTCACTATTGTCTACAGAGGCAGAAATTTTAGAAAAACTAAAATCGTCTACAGCTATAAATGATTTAATATAATTACTTCCTTAAAACCAAATGTTTCATCAGGCGATGAAGTAATCTCAACAAATACAATAAAACATCTCTGTGAAGAAATTACTTTCCCACTGACACACCTTATCAATCTATCCATAACTAAAAGTATATTTCCCATGTCCCTTAAAGAAGCTACTGTTATACCTATAAATAAACAAGGATGTAAAAATGATATCAATAACTATCGACCGATAAGCCTTCTAAGTAAATTTTCTAAAATATTGGAAAAAGTACTAAAAAAGCAACTTATGATGTACCTAGAAGAAAATAACCTAATATTGAAATACCAGTACGGCTTTAGACAAAACTTGAGTACTGCCGACGCCATAGACAATATCATAAATACGATCACAAAAAACTTGGACAAGGGAAATAAATCTTTGGCAATTTTTATAGATCTTCAAAAGGCCTTTGATACTGTAGACCATAAAATCCTTTTCAAGAAACTTAAAACAAATTGGGATGTCAAACACAACTTTAAATCTGCTAATAAGCTAAATGTTAGAACGTTCACAGTGTGTTAAAATTGAAAACCGTAAAAGTAAGCCTCTCCCAATCAATTACGGTGTACCGCAAGGAAGTGTCTTAGGACCTTTTTATTTTTGATATATATAAATGATATCTGCAACCTACACACCAAAGGAAAAATCATTAGTTTTGCTGATGACACTGTCATTTTATTTAATGAAAGTGATTGGTAAACCACTTTCAAAGATGCTGAACACGGACTTGTACTTCTGCAAAAATGGCTTAAGCAAAACTCACTTACACTTACTGTTAACAAAACTAAATATTAAACTTTTTCTATAACGGCCAGAGGACAACAGCAGAGGATTATACTCTTAAATTACACGATTGTCAAGGAAAAGACTTAACTCAAACATGCCACTGCCTTCGATGGGACTCCCACATAGCATCACAAAGAAACTTACAAAGCTCATGTACTACTTTAGAAACATACGCAATATACTTAATAAAAATGATCTATATAAAGTCTACTATGCTCTTTGCCAATCACGCATAGAATATGGGATTATAGGATGGGGAACTGCCTCAAACACTCACATCAAGCAGCTAGCTGAAACGCAAAAGGCAATAATAAAAATAATCCTAAAAGTACCCATAAAAACTCCATCAAAAGAAATTTTTTAAAAATTTAATGTGTTCAGCATTATTAAATTATACTCAAAAAATACACTACTCAAATTTAAAGAAAAATATGAATACCTTGCTGACCAACACACCTACACTACAAGGTCAAAATCCTCAAAACAACTGAACATCCCGCAATTAAACACATCTTTTGGCCAGAAAAACCATAGTTTCCATGCTAAAAAATTATATAATGCCCTTCCAATTGAAATTAAGAAAACCATGGAGATACAAAGGTTGAAAAAAAAACATAAAATTATGGTTAAGTAAACAGGAAGATGAGGAAATCATTAAAATTATGAAGTAACCCCAATACAACCTGCAGACAACAAACATAAATACTTTTATTTTATTTATCGTTATTTTATGAAAATCAAGAAACTAGAAGACGAAGAAATAAAATCTACACCCATTTAGCAACATACAGTCCAGTCCGCCTGGGAACAGGAACACCTAGTGAGGAGTGAGGAAGACTGTAAACAAATCACTTTATTTTGTATTTTTACTTATTTTGTTATTTTACTTATCTTATATCGTCATTAAAATAAAAAAAATTGCAGAAAAAAAGGCATGGAAATTGTATATTTAATTTTAATTGTTTGGCTATCTTAATTTCTAGGAGGAAGTGATAACTTATAATCAATAAATATTTATTTTAATTTAATGCAAGCATTTTTGTTTCTATTGTGAGAAATCTTTACCCTTCATTTTTGCCCCCCAAACTAATTTTGATACAGGGCCCCTCCAAGGCACGCTACGCCACTGATTACAACTAACGAATAACAATTTCGACCTGTGGGCCATTAAAAGTTATCTGTTTTGAGGAATATAAAGTAGAAAATCAGTATTTTTATAGACACCTTGGAATTGCACCAGACACCGTTATTTGACAAGTAAGTACCCATGCACTTGCAATATTTTTGATGACCTCTATTGATACTGTTTTTATAAATAATTCTTACTTTCAAAACAGTCTGTGGTTAATCATGAATTTAGATTACCTGTACATATATAAGCAAATGATCAATGTTTTTTGTGATCATTGTAATAACGTTCAACGCAGGTTCACAAACAGTGCAGAGTAATTCGTAAATTTAAAACGTATTAAAATGCGTGTTATCAGTGCGTTGTTTTTTTTCTTGCTTTTGGTCGGTTTTGGTGACCTTAAAAGCATTGGAACAAACAATTTGGCTAGAAAGGCCAGAGATGTTTATATCCCCGGTGGATACAGTGGATATCCGTGTTATACGTGCGGTACGCGTGGGCATATACATGTATACCCGTATACCACAATATGCCCACCGGGATACTTTGACGTTAACGGTATTTGCGCACCGTATTATGTACAGTAGTCGACAACAGATTTGCTTAAGTAATTTCAACCTAACCTAACCTAATCCGGCATTTTAAAAATACGTTGACCAATAACAAAAGAACGTTCCCTACGAACCATGCACCCAGATAACCATTAATAAATCACGCCTTCTTTTGATGGCAGTCTTGCTGCAAGTGAATAATTTAAGGGATTTGGTAACAAAATTAACGAATAATCAATCAAAGAATTCACAAGGAAGATTTAATGCCTTTAAAAGACTGATATCTTCTCCAGGCATATCCTAAAAATACCTCCAATTGATAAAGTTACCACTTATTTAGAAGTTCTTCTAAGAGTTATTGTGAATTAGTTCTAAATGAATAAGAGAATACCGACATACCAGTCACATTACGAAGATTGGCTGTTACGTTTTGGTGTGTTAATCACATATTTTATTCAATCCCTTCTTTTTTATAATAATGCAAACAGCGTGACGCTTCGGTCAGATGCCGTTGTTACAAGAGCTGCAAATTTTAGTCTTGATAAAACAAAAGAAATTTTCTGGAGATGATAAAACAGGAATCTACTGAATTTGAAAATTAAATGGAACAACACAGACATCTCAACACATCTTAAATTCAACAGAGACATACGCAAGATTATCTAGTTTCCCAATTGATTCACACTTCGTAACCGAATTCGTGATCCACGTGACTGGTACTAGTTCAGTTCCGCAGGGTTGTTCCTGGCTGCAGTCTGTGAAGATTGAAGTAGAGTGAAGATTGTCCTGATGATTTCCAACACAACAGAAGAGAATAATGAAGAAAAAAACTTGTTAAAGCCGCTAAAATACTTTACTGTGATAAATTGGAAATAAATAAATTCAAACACAGCAAAGTTATTTTTATTGTTTGTTTTTGGGGTGTTTTGAGGTGTTACGGTACCTCCTCCTTTAGCCAACGTTTGGGACAGCGTTACAGTGTCCAACATCAGGGCAGATGTGTAAAGATCAGGGCAGATGTAGATGTGCAAAGTTATTTTGTGGAACCATTTTAATTAATAAATTACTAAGTTTTAACCATGTTTTTAGTTTATAAAAAACCGACATGTTTGGTGAGCGATGTTCACTTCCTCAGGGTTTACTTAAAATTTTACATGTAGGTTTTTATAAACAAAAATATAATTTTTAACAATTTGGGAGGCGGGTACGGGTACGGCCACCCCGGGAACCATTTATTGGATAACCAAGCCCATGCCAAGTGGTCCGCTATGTTTGGTGATTTAGCAGGAGTGCCCGGGTTCATGGGTTGAGGATCGAGAGAGATTGGTCGAGAGAGATTGGTCTTCAGCCATAATCTCTCGACCCCTCCTTGCACCGCGGTTGGAGGGATAGAGTCATACGTCTGTCACTCCTGGACACTCCTGACCCCCAGATTCCTACCCACCCCTCATACCTATTTCCTTCCCAGAACTTCCTCTCCTTCCTTTCCTTAAAAACCCACCACACAGCATCCCATAAGACTACATAGGCACTGAGGGAAATTATTTTCCTCAGGACCTCCTGTGTGGAGCTATGTAAAAAAAATAAAAATAAAATGAACGTGGTTAAAACTTAGGAATAAGTTGTTATTACCTATTACATTTTATACAATAGCCAATATGATGTCGGTAATTTTTTTACATTAACTGCACACAGGAGGCCTTGAGGAAAATAATTTCCCTCAGGGCCTATGTCATCTGGGATGCTGTGTGCTTATTATTATTTCTATTATTTCACTTATAGTGTCTTCAACTAGTAACAATTAAACATTGATTTACGCTGTGAACATTTTTAATTGTAGTGTTAATATCTATGCACACCCCATTGACAAATTTATTAAAGTAATATATGTTTCTCTGTGAAGGTTTTAAACAATAATTCAATAAACTGTTCAATCTATATTGTAATATGGTATTATTGGCTGGGGAGGAACATATGACAATATTTTAAATCCCCTTAAAATAGTTCAAAGGTTGATAATTAAGTTAATCTTGAGAAAACCGTCTAAATTTCCTACTGAAATTCTTTTTTCAATATTCAATGCGCCTACAATAGACAAAATCTATAAAAAATATTCAATACTTCAAATTTACAAAGAAATACAGTTAAATACTCGTAACTTCCAATTCAATACATCAGCAAGATACCAGAAAACTATTAAAATCCCTAAATTTAATACTAAGCACATTCAAAATTCCTATCTTTATCTGGACATAATCTATTATAACAACCTCCCATTAAAATTAAAAACCATCGAAAATATGCAGGAATTTAAGCCCAAATTAAAAAATTACCTTAAACTGCTATAAAAGTCCCAAATATGTTTACTTTTTATCTTAAATTCTGCTATTTTTTTAATCATTCATTCCTTCTTTTTCTTTCATTTCTTAGTTTCTATATCTCTGAGTCTACTATTGTATAAACTTAAACTTACACGATTCTTTCATTTATATATTTTTTAATTTAATATTACGCACCGGATTTAAATGTCCGGGTTTAATTTTCCCCACAGGAAAAACTAAACCCTTTCACACACTTCCCAAATGATCATCTGGTCAATCCACGTTATGCAATTGCACTATATAAGTATTATAATTACAAAACAATATAAGAACAACATGTCAACCTACCAGAGACCAGATGGGAAAATAATTCACCGACTCCAGATATTTTCATATCAGAGGGTTCGGCTCTGTGGAATTCCTAATTATGATTTTTTTTAAACTCTTCAAGATTTTTATTATTAAATTTATACATGATTTTTTAACCTACTTATTATATACAATAGCCGTTATTACTAAATTACACGATCTTTTAGTTTACTAATTGAGCCAGAACTCCCTCACCAAACACAAGAGCATTGTCTCTTTATGGTGAGGAAAGGCAATTTTTTTTTTTTTTTTGTTAACCTTGTGTAACTATTCAACTGATGTAACTTTATATGTATTTTTAATAAGCATTGCCAATAAAAAAAAAATAACAACAGACATAGTTAAATATGAAGATAGAGGTAGCAATTCTATAAAAAATGTTGCCAACTTTTTTGTAAATGCAGTTAAATAAAAATAAAACATCAAACAGAATTAATAGGCTTGCATCTGCGTGGTTGGATTTCAGAACCCAGCTACGAGTGCATGCCGGACGCCACCCATACGCGCCGTGCCACAAGTAACTGTGTACGTGTAATTTCACACAAAGCTACTGTTATAATTCGATTTCGAATTCAAGAATTTGACACAAGATTTCGCTGTATACGTTCCTTCCCTAGGTATAAGTACTACGTATATATAGAATTTAAGTATCTTTCCGGATATGGAGAGATTACGTATGACGTCATTGCCTCTCACGGTTACTTTAACTCTGTGACTAGCTGTCACTCAGTTAATGGATCACAGTTCACAGTGGATCCGAGGAAGTGGCTATTTTTGGAACCAGTTCTTATTGGATTTATAAAATGGTTACCTACACTCAAACTGGGCAAAGCCGAAGCAAAAGCCACCCGCAGGGCTTAGCAGCAAAACCTGCGGAGCGGGTTACTACTAGCTAGTACCCGGCGTGCGTTGCAATGCCACACCAATAAAGAAATTGTTACTTCCTTCAGATCCTTTCCTTTGTGTCACCAACCTTCATTCCCTTCCCCCTCTCCTGGATTACCCTCTCCCCCTCTTCTTCCATACCTGCCGCTAAACTACATAAAATACTCACAATTCGCGCGCCACCTATTGTAAAATTTTCGTTCAATTTTCATAACGC
The DNA here is from genome assembly GCA_929108145.2 of Limnephilus rhombicus. NCBI lineage: Eukaryota > Metazoa > Arthropoda > Insecta > Trichoptera > Limnephilidae > Limnephilus > Limnephilus rhombicus. Next base: position 7,368,167 of record OV815298.1, read on the forward strand.
CAGAGCCCACCAGTATACATAGAAACCTTCGCGGGCGTGCACACGACAACTTACCAAAGTTTCATCACAATCGGTTGTAAGCTTTAGAAGCGCATATGGGACAAACAAGGAAACATTTCGTTTCATATATTAAGTTGTATGTAATATCATTACAGATGTATTTACATTAGCTCCACACAGGAAGCTCACCTTAGGGGATGCTGTGTGGAGGGTCTTTTCAAGGAAGGAAGGGAAGGATAGGGAGTACTGGAAAGAAAAAAAAGGTATAAGAGGTGGGTGTCAGTGTGTCCAGGATGTATCAATCCATCCCTCCAACTGTGGTGCAAGGCGATGGGTCGAGAGTCTGACTGGAGCGGTCAAAAGGCCTCCCTCAACCAGTCTCTCTCGATCCGACCCGCCACGCAGCCGGTGGGCAGACGCATCCGCATCCGCATCCGCTGCTAAGATCTGGACAAACCTCACCCTATGAACCCGGGCACCCTTGCTAAGTCACCAAACGTGGGGTGACCTATGGCAGAAGAGTTGGTTATTATTAAACCTTTTGGTTAAGGTGTTGGTTAAAGGTATTGGTTAAGATTTTGGTTAAAGATGTTGGTTAAGGAATTGGTTAGGCCGCAGCGTTTCCTAACCACTTTCAGTCACGGACCCCCAGGAAATCAAGCACAATTTACTAGGACCGACTTGATAAAAAACCAGCAAAAAAATTCGGACTACAATTTTAGAACTACAAATACAAGAAAAATACTTTTTTATAAAAAATTCGTTAACACTTAACGTACAACAGTAACACCAACATTCACATTAATTAATGTTTAATTAATGTGAAGGATGGTGTTGCTTTTTTGCGACTAAATTAGTGAAATTCGGGTTGATGTTACTACTAAGTTGTAATCTCAAATCAGATTCCACTTGTAATCTGTTTCTGTATTTGTTTTTAGTATATACAAGAGCAGATAATGCCTTTTCACAGAGGTAAATATGTGGATGAGAAAAGCAGTAAATGTTTCAGTATTTCTTCTGATATTTCATTATAATCATCTTTCTTTACATTCACCCAAAAACTTGATAAAGAGGTTGCTTTGGAATTACGTTTCAAAGATGAATCACAAGATTTTTCCTCTAATTGGTTTTCCTGTGCCTGTCAAGCCAGTAATATTTATTTATTTATTTATTTACTCATATACGGCACAACACATGCCATTAACATAATTGACATACTTATAATAGTACAACAACATGAAGAATAACAGTATAAATGTTAGTAAAATTTAATTTAAGAAAAAAGGTGAAAAGTAAGGTAATAAGTAGTGTATAAAAACTATAATGTATAAAAGTAAATTATAAAGTGAATAGTATAAAATATAAAGTATTAAGTACAAACTATAAATTATTAGGTAAAAGTAAAAATAAAAATTTAAAGAGAGAAATAAAACAATAAAATGTAAAATATACAAATAAAAGATACCTATCTCAAGGTACCTACAACGATTTAAATATAAAATATAAAAAGTAACAAATCCTGGATTATGTTAACGGATATGATAAATTTTACAAGTACCTATGATTTCTAGTGCATTAATAGTTTTAGAGTGAAGTATTGGTAGGCATATTATGTTTATATTATGATGTATTATATTTACGTGGTACTAGCAAACAAATTAAGTCTCACGCATCTTTTGTATGAAGCCAGATTACCGGCGGCGTGATCAATATTAGCATATTCATTGCCTAAAATATGCAAGCGATTTATGGTTGAGTTTTGTTCTGCGTTCGTCATAGTATTGTCACAATGGAAATATGGAAAGGTGTTTTGAGTCGAGTTGGTCTACAAGGGACATGGTAATTTATTAATGAGACCAATTCAGGGGAGTCAAACCAGTTATTGTTTATTTTAAATAGAAAAATAAGATCGTTTAGTATTCTTCTGTCTTTTAACGATAAGAGTCGCATTTTTTGTAATAAAGATTCATAGTTTATGTCAACCGCGGGAATACCTAATTTGAAATTAATTGATCTGAGAAATTTGCGTCAATATCAGTAACATCTGTGTTGAAAGGGTCCAATGTTGAAAATAATCGCAAAACGAAGATGCATAGCGATTACGAGACTTTTGGTGGCATTTATTTATTACTAGCTGACCCGACGAACTACGTACCGCCTCAGAGTCAATAACTGTTGAATTAAATTAAGTTTTTTTATTAAGTTAAAAATCACACAATGAAGCAATTATCGATGCCCAACTGTCCGTTTTTTGTTTTTGTCAGTATCAGAGATGGCGTTGTGTACGGTTTTATATTTTTTGTGATTTTCTTACTTTTCCACTTACTGACGGAAATTTTTGAAAGGAAGCGGGTACGGGTGCCGCCGCCCCGGGGACCATTTATTGGATAACCAACACCTCTGCCATAGGTCACCCCAAGTGGTTCGCTACGTTTGGTGATTTATCAGGGGTGCCCGGGTTCATGGGGTGACTTTTGTGTGAGTCTTGGCGGCGGACGCGTCTGCGTGGCGGGCCGGATTGAGATAGACTGGTTGAGGGAGGCCTTTTGTCAAGGTAAAAGGTTAATTCCGGTCAAATCAATGGTCTTGCACCGCAGTTGGAGGGATGGATTCACTCCCGGATACACTGACCTCCAGATTCCTATCCACCCCTCATGCCTCTTTTCTTTCCAGAACTTCCTATCCTACCCTTCCTTAAAAAGACCCTCCACACAGCATCCCCTAAGATAACATAGGTACTGTGTGGAGCTTACGTTAAAAAAATGCGTTTCATTTCAGAGATTTATCATTATTGTATTTTTCCTTTGGAGGGGTGCAGAGACATACGTTCACCGTTTTTCTCATTTTCTACTATTGACATTTAGTGTGTAAGAAAGAGAGGCAGCATTATATTATTAAGAACAAAAGCAAAACAATTATCGCATTGACATTTGACGTTTTTTGAATTTTTGGTATTCCCGCAGAGTTAAATATTGTACCTATCACAATATTGCTGCAGTTCTTTTAAAATATGAGAATTCGTTCCATACAAAATGTATGAAAAAATTATTATTCTTCATTACTTTCTTTTTCGTGAATTTTTGCGATGTTTTAATAGTTATTTTGTTATCCGGGGCGGAGACAAATCCAATAAATCAAAGATCATCAAAATCGGTCCAGCCGATCTCGAGTTATAAATAGTGTAACTAACCCGACTTTGTTTTTTATATTCAGATTGATAATAAGGAACTCCAGTGAAAAATATTATGGCTTTAAAAAATATGTTCATATAGACCAAGAAACGCTGATTCTGAATATATAAGTTTTATTTCATAATATTAAATGCAGAGTTTTTAATAAATTATTAAAAAGTGCATTTTTAAAACTCTTCCCAAAACACAGCGTTAAGTTGGCATTACTGAAATGGTTAACTGTGACGTCACAGTTAACCTGTCACCTGTGTATTGTATTGTATTGACATTTGAAATGACTTGAAGTGCACACGTACCTATGCAATTCAACATTTCGTGTTTTTGGTTTATTTCCATACTGTTTATAGAGATTTAGATAAATAATAGTTATTGTGTTTATTGAAACATAATTTAGGCCCTCAACAATTTATGAAAAGGGCTATATTTGCGGACAATCTGCAATAAATTTTGTCTATTTGAGGTTAAAGTCATGTCATGTTTTGACATTTAGTTATGTATTTTCAAATTGTTTTTAGTGTAGGGCTTTTTATACAAGTTGTTACACACTCGTCATGATCAGTGTATTATAAATACCAGTGTTTCTGTATGTATTATACATAAAACAATGCATCTACAAAGTAACGCCTGACACAAAACACGACGTCACATGTATTTGCAATGAAAGAGATGATTTATTGTTTTTATATTGCACTTTGATTAAATACAATAACAGTAGCGGTGAAATGTGGACATTTTACCAATGTTTTTCTATATTAAAAGCAGTTAATCTTGAATAAAAAACACACCTCACACCTAAAAATCATTACAAAGCATTCCGCCATGATTATTCTGGGTTCTTCACAGTGTTGCCAACAGTTAGAAGTGAAATTTCCCTAGAATTTCACATTTACGCAATTACCTACGTAGCCACCTGATTGTGTAACACTAATCCTGTTATATGTTAATTAATATGATAATTAATTGGAAAGATATCGGAACTTGGTAAATATACTAATAATACCGTGATTTTTCAAATAAAACACTTTTTGCTACGTGAAGTAATAATTTAAAAGTACGAATACACTCACCAGTGAATTAGAAACTGAATTCCAAATTAAAAAAAAAACACTTTGCAAAATAAAAATCATAAGCAACCCGCCGCTCATTTGTACCAAGCGTGGTATTTTGAAGACCCCCCCCCCCCCCCCGAACGTGTCACGTAGTATGGGTACGTTCCCTAATATAATTTTGAGTTGTCAGTGTTAAAAATAACATGGCATGTAAGTACATGAAAAATAATTAAGATTCATAGGAATTCCAAAATATATATATACGTATATATATAAATAATACCAGTAATACTGTCATATGTAATAAAATTTTGGTAAATATCGGTTCGGACTGGCCACGCTTATTACGAATAATTTTTAGAAAAAAACTTTAGATTCGCCTTAATTACTATAAAAGGAAACTTTTTGGCTTTGGGGCGGCGGAAAATAATGCATTTTAATTTTCAATTGCATAAAACCAAAATTCGCTTCGCGACTGACACAGCGAAAATCCGCGGCCGTACATGTCACTGTGATGTTGGTATCCTTGATAAATTAACAAGAGCTAATACGACTGTAGCCGACTTCGTGGGATAAGGCGCGTAATTATGAAATTTGTCTAGCGGGCTTGTTTGTGTAACATGGTTTGTGATACAAAAGAAAGTGCCCCTTTATAACGCCTACTCGCGTCAAGGCAAGAAAAACATCCCAGTTTTCAAGTGGCTTAGCGGCTACGCTAGGTTTGTGTAACATGGTTTGTGATTCGCGGTATTTCATGTAGGTATCCCACGAAGTCAGCTACAGTCCATAACAGTGACAGCAAGTGACAGCTACGGCCGCGGATTTTCGCTGCGTCGGTTCGCGAAGTGAATTTTGGTTTTATGCAATTGAAAATTAAAATGCATTATTTTCCGCCGCCCCAAAGCCAAAAAGTTTCCTTTTAAAGTAATTAAGGCGAATCTAAAGTTTTTTTCTAAAAATTATTCGTAATAAGCGTGGCCAGTCCGAACCGATAATTACCAAAATTTTTGCCAGAGTTCAAAATTTCCCTAGATTTTGTCCTGATTTCCCTTATCCCTAAAAAATATTTTATATAAATAAATTTCCCTCGACATGATATCACTGATTCAAAATGACAACTTAAAAAGTAAAAAACTATGGGTGGGTGAAGACCACCATAGATACGGTGCGTTTCTGGGAGTCTTTAAAAATTAAAACTTTGACAATTATTTTAACTATTAAAACTAACTATAAAAATAAAAATAAAAATGCAGTTATTTAAGTTTGAAGGTCTTTATTCATTCAAAAAAATAAAAAAAATTGGACTGGAGTTCTCTATTGGTCCATAGATGAGACTGCGGACCCCTAGGGGTCCGCGGACCACAGGTTGAGAAACACTGGGTCAGGGTATTGGTTAAGGTGTTGGTTAAACTTGAGATTCGAAAATCCAATTTGCCAATTGACCAAATATTACCAATCCCTTAAAAAATCCCATACTGTATACAGAACAGTAAAAAGTGAATAGTCATTTTAACTAAAGTCATACATTACTGTCATATGTTTAAATGGCATACAGCACCATAGCTAACTAACCAACTAACCAACACGCTGTTTCCTCGCGGGGGTAGGCAGAGAGGACGGACCGCCAAACAACTCGGTCTTGGCACACATTCCTTGCCTCGTTCACATTCATACATTGTCTCATACATGCTCTTCTATTATTAATATTCAAGTATCTGATTCACTTGGTCGTGCCATTTCTTCCTCGGGCGTCCCCGACTTCTTCTACCATTCACATTTGCGTTATATAGTCTCCTTAACTCCTTACACTCTTTTCCTCGTTCATTCGCTCTACATACCCAAACCATCTGAGCGTCCCCTTTTTAATCTTACTCATTACGCTCAGGGCTGGGCAAAACACATGCTTGCTGTAATTAAAATACAAATTACAAAATACTTTTTCGCATGTATTTAAAATACGAAATACACAATACTTTCAAGTCGTGTATTTGAAATACAAAATACAGATTTTAACCATTTTTTTTAATTTCAAATACAAAATACAAATTACAAAATACATTGGTTTTGGTATAACCTTTGGTTGCAATAAATTGTCGTAAGTGCCTATAACTAAGGGTGCGTTTCCATAGAAGCAAAGCTGAGCAGAGCTGATCTCGTGTCCGCTCCACTTGTAAAATTTTGTGGTATAGGACTTAGGTGTTAGATTATAATAATAACACTAGCTGGTTCCCGGCATGCGTTGTGATGACATATTCAAAGAAATAAATTGTTTCTCCCAGCATGTCCTTTCCCGTGCGTCCCCGTTCCCCTACCGCATCCCTTTCCCCTCTTGCATTCCCCTTCCACCTTCCCTACCCTCTCCCCTCTCCCGCTCCCCCATCCCGCCAACCTCCTCCCGCGTTCCATATATTTAGTCTCAGTAAATTCAGTTTTCAAAAAACTCGCGTGACAGCCATTACAATTTTTTTATTCAAATTTTCATTTTTCACATGTTACAAATATTCATTTTTCTATATTATAAGAACAATCAATCAAATCTGGTACCTAACATAGGTACCTATTTAAATATCTATAATTTTAAAAATCCATTGACAATTCTTTTGTTGCAAAAAAAAAAACTGCCTGCTAAATTCAATTTCATCAAACGTGCGAACTGTCAAACGTGCAAAGTTAAAATAGTCGTTAAGTTTTCTGAAATTGTCCAATTTTCTGCGTAATTTTCTTAATTTTTCTTTCCGTAAGAACCTTCTATAAAGTATAAATAGGTAAAGTCATTCTGAAGTTATGGCGTGACCAAGGGAAACAAGGATTCATTTTTATATATGAATGGATGACATTTGTATAGCGCAGTTTTGTGTTATTTCACTTCAAGTACGCTCTACAGTAATTAACATAAAAATAATCTAGTAATCGGTCAAATTATTCCTTTAGTTCTTGATCTAATACTATGATACAAAAATGTACAAGACAAAGCAATGACAAGTATAATATAATATGTTACAAAATGTACAATAACAGTGCTATTATAGCACAGGACAATAATAATAACTAGCATGACGTTAAAAAAATGTACAGAACATTATAAAGCAATGATAAGTGGGCATACATTAATTACGTGAGCAGTTTTTCTTCCAAACCAGACTCCCTACGCCCCTTGGTGAAATAAATTTGGGCCACTTCGTTTATTCTTTTCAAGTAACGTGAGATTTTGCTGGACCCCCCCCCCCCCTCCCTTTGAGCTCACGTAATTAATGTATGCCCCCTAAGAGAACTACAAATAATCATTCGTAAGAGTGCTATAGCAAAGGACAATAGTACAGGATTCTACATTTTTATTCTATGTATTTTCTATGTGTGTTTATTTTTCATTATCATTATTAAGATCGCTAAATGTATTTGAAAATGTATTTTGAAGCCATAAGTATTTAAAATACAAATTACAAAATACATTTTAAGGAAGTAATTGAAATACAAATACAAAATATTCAATTAAATATTCAATTACAAGTATTTCAAATACTGCCCAGCCCTGATTACGCCTACACCAGCCTTGCATTCTTCGCGGATCTCCACATTTCTCACACGATCTTACATGGTTTTACTACACATACACCTCAGGGATCTCATTTCTACAGCTATCAGTCTACTTACATCCTTCCTCTGCCAGTTCCATGCCTCACTGCCATACATCAGGGTAGGTACCAGCACTCCATTATGGAAGGCTAACTTCGCTTTTTTGGACAGTTTTTTGTTGGCGCCAACGGCATTAAGTCCTCCTTATTAGAGTTGCGTGCATTTACTCTTCTTTCAATATCTCTGTCAGCCTTCCCATCTCTCGTAAACATACTTCCCAAGTACACAAACTCTTCCACCTATCCAGATACACATCATTCACAACTATGTTGCACATTTGGTTACGTTTTAAGATTTTCGCTACCTCCTTCTTTAGCCAACGTTTCGGACAGCGATGCAGTGTCCATCATCAGGTCAGATCCGGCAGATCTGGTAGATGCGTAGATGTTGCACATTGTTTTCATACTCTCTCTTTCAAATACCATGACTTTAGACTTACTTACATTCATCATTAACTCATTCTTCATACATACTTCGTTCATCCTAGACACGAGAGACTGTAGATCTTCCATAGTGTTAGAAATCAGCACAGCATCATCAGCATACAACAGGCAACGTACTTCCAGATTACTCAATTTCGCGCCCAATCCCATCTCTTTCAATTCTTGCATACAATTATCCATGTGTAGATTGAATAACCACGGTGACATTACGAATATCCAATCTTCAAATCACTCCAAAATGAACAGGCAAAATAAAACACAAAATAAAGGGACATCTAGCGACTCCAAAGAAGAAAACACAAATACTAATAAGATGACCAAATGTATAGGAAAACCAACTTTCGGGGATCAACTATCTTGGAGTATGTAATGCTTCTATGAAAAAATGCTTCTGTGGAGCAGATTGAATGTGATAATGGACGATATATTTATTTATTGTGTTTGTACGTACATATGAAAATATAACTGTAAACTACACACTTACATTTTTTTTTATATGAACACCTCAAAAGAGTCCCAGCTGCTCCCGTCTGTAGAAGAAGATGGAGAAGAGAAAGGTGGGTAAGTACCTGGCTATTCAGATCTGGTCACAAAATACAGCCATTTCAAGCAACTTTTCCGAATGGTGGTCTTACACCAGGGCGATACTGAGAGTATCTTCCACTCTGGAACGTGCCACAAATATACTTTATATTATTTTTAATTAATTAATTGTGGAATAACACAAATCAATTAAATCAAATTCATTTGCCCACGCCGGAATTCGATCCCGCGACCGCTACTTGTTATTGACCGTTATTGACGGCTACATCAAGGCTAAACGCAAAAAACATGTTGAAGTATATTGTAGCGCCAGCTCGTAGAGGAGTGGAGCTGGCGACACGGTATCGCTCCTAAGTAGATAAGTACAAACATCACCCCTAACTATTACACATCTGCCCTGATGATGGACACTGCAACGCTGTCCGAAACCTTGGCTAAAGAAGGAGGTAGCGCAACACGGCATAATATCCCAAAAACTAATAAAATAAAAACTTTTAGCCGGGAAAACCTAAAATCGTATCTGATATCAATCAGTTTAACGGGACTTAATTTAAAAAATTGTAAATAAATAATAATAATGAATTTTTTAATAAAAAATAATATAAAAAGTAGGTAACATAGAATGTAAGATAAGTAAAAATAGATGATCTGCCAATAACCTCCAAATCAACAAGAATATTAGTAAAAATATTTCACATTGGAATATTTTATGAAGTAGGTAGAAATAGTGGGCACATACAGTGGGGCAAGAGTGCTTGAAAACGCCCTTTATTCATGGGGACGTTTTGCGGTGAAAATTTGAATGTGGCGTGAAAAATTATAAAAAAAAATTATTTACATAACATTATGTAAAATTTATTACCTACATATAATATATACACAAGTTAACCCCTCAGGCCTCGACTGAATTAAGTCAGAGGGGCAAAATATTTCCGCCTTACAATAAAATCCTAATTAATAGAGTATTTCTGAACGTCTCCGAAAACTAAAAACTGTTTTTGAAAGGTGATGAGATACACTTTAAAATTTTACAAATCGAAGCAAACATATAAATTATTGAAATATGAAAATTTTCTATGTTTTAAAAATGGCTCACCTTAAGTTTTTTAAGCAAAATCACTGATAAACAAATAAAATCACACACGTATTTTATCAATTACTTATAAACTTTATGTTAAAATCGTTTTTTAGTCGTTACGTATAAAAATCATTAATAAAAAATTCCCAAAATTTAATAATTTTTTTTCAAATTGCGATCGGAAGCTTTGGTTTCATAAAAGTGTACATTTTAATTATTTCATGGTTAATTTTTAGATTTCAATATAAAGTCTTGCTTATACAATACAAAGTTTTTTTTCTTTCTAACACCGTTTACATTATATTTTTAAGTAAGGGAGCCACAACGATTTCTACGAGACCTACATGAGTTGTTCCAAAAAGCAGTCAAATTAAGTCACTTTACCTTTTTTTTTCAAAATTACCTTTGAATGCAGAACCATTTTCTCTGCTCCTTTCTTTAACGTTTAACTGCTGCCGCTCCGTCATATCCAAATTGTCAAATAAATAATATTTTATTTGATACTAGATTTTTCCCGCGGCTTCGCTCGTATGGTATAAGGGAGGTTCCCACTTCACTTTCCCCCCCCCCCCCCCTAATTTTTGTAAAAAAGTCTTTGCAAAATTTAACAGCTCGTTTTTTTTTTTACATTAACTCCACACAGGAGGCCCTGAGGGAAATAATTTCTCTCAGGACCTATGTCATCTGGGATACTGTGTGTAGGGTCTTCTTGTGGAGAGGAAGGAATGAACATTGGTCTTAAAGAGACCCATGTTGAAGGAAGGAGGAAACACAGAGGCCGGCAAATCATTCCACAGCCGAGCTGTTGAAAACAAGAACGAGTCGAAGAAACGACCGGTTCTCATGTGACAAATATCAAACGTGTACAAATGTTGGGCAAGCGTTTGGCGTGTTTCCCGACTATGCACCGGTGCCGAAGGGATCAATGACGCTAGTTCCTCGGAGCATCTTCCATTGTAATACCGGTAGAACAAGGATAGCATCCCCTACCGACGCCTGTGCTCTAAAGATTGCAATCCGTCTGTTAAGATGGGAGAATCTATTAAGCGGACCGCCCGTTTCTGCACAGAGTCGAGGGTATTTTTCAGGTATTTTGGAGCTCCATAGCAGAGGTGGCTGCCAAATTCAAGGGTGGGGCGCACTTGTGATTTGTACAGGGTTAGCAATTGTGTACTATTAAAGTATCTGCGGGCCCTGTACAGTACGCCCAGTTTTTGGGAGGCTAACTTTACTCTGGTTTCGATGGAGCCTCCATACCTGAGCTGGTCACTTAGAGTTACACCAAGCGTATCAATGGAGGTCCTGTTCGGAAGGTTGCTTCCGTTGAAGGACACTAGATTTTCATTTCGATCCCTTTTAGACGTTATCAAACATGATTGGGTCTTTGAAACATTAAATTCGAGGAGGTTATTCTTACCCCAAGAGAAAACAATCTCGAGGTAACCGTCCATTCTTTGCTTCAAAGCCCTCCGACCTATTGGAGTTTGTGTGCCCTTTGGGGCTTGTCAAATCAAAAGCTATCATCGACTGTACTGTCATCCGCGTAATAATGAATCGATGCACATGACAAGAGGTCATTGATGTGCAACAGAAACAAAGTCAGTGACAGAACCGATCCCTGTGGGTCGCCAGCATTTATCGAATGCGAGAAAGGGGTGAAACCGTCAGCAACCACCTGAATAGACCTCTCCCTCAAAAAGTCGGCAATCCACGTACACAAGGATGCGGAAAGTCCGTAAGAAGGCAGTTTGTTGACAAGCCCTCGGTGCCAAACCCGGTCAAAGGCCTTGGAAATATCCAGTGCAACCGTTCGGGTCTCACCAAAACGTTCCAGGCACCGCCCCCAAACATGCGTCACATACGCGAGAAGATCACCACACGAGCGGTTCCGCCGGAATCCGTATTGATAATTTTGTTCTTCTCGAGGTATGTGAGCAGTTTGTCGTTGATCACACGTTCCATTACCTTAGACAGAACTGATGTGATCGCTATTTGGAATACCCTTCTTTGGAATAGGGTGAATGATCGCTTTTTTCTAACCAGAGGGCACAGAGCTAGACTTCAGGGACATTTTGAAAAGCTTCGTCAAAATTGGAGCTATTTCTGTAGCGCACCTCTGCAATACCAGGGCAGGTATTCCGTCAGGCCCACTAGCTTTATTAACATTAAGCCCTCGTAAGACTTGGAGTACATCCCGATGCCGGATCCTCAGCTTTTTCATATGAAAACCGCAGTGAGGAACCGACGCCGGGGTAGCACCTTGATCATCGAGGGTCGAGTTTTCCGCGAACATTTTGCCTAATAAGTTAGCCTTTTCGGCGGCGGTATCTGCTAGAGAGCCGTCAGGTCTGGTAAGAGGTGGCAGACTGGGTTTGTAGAAATTGCGACCTATTGAGCCCGCAAGCGACCAGAACGCTCTGCTGCCGTGCGGGCAGGCAGCCAGCTTTCTGCTGATCTGCAGGTCGTGCTCGAATTTAGACCTATTAATGATCCTCTTGCTTTCCTTTGCCATTTTGTTATATACTATTTGTTAGGGGGGTTTTTAGTCTTTAATTACATTAAAAGACACTTTCTTATCTTTTTGAGTCATTTATTTACAAAACAACACATTTTAAAATAATTTTGACCGTTTTTCAATACGATCTTTTGTTCTCTAACAAAATATGACAGCAACTAAAAACCAAACAAGAAACAACAGCATTCTTTTTTTAAATAACTTTCACCTCATAATAAATTAATAATATCAATCAATTCAATACTTAACACAGAGATACATTATAGAACTCGCCCGAACTGTGCCAGTGTCATTTCATTCCTCTTTACAAAATTAATCATTTTATATAGATAATAGTTTTAAAATAGCAGTAGTAAATTAGTGTAATATAGTTTTTACTTGTATATTTGTTTTCACTGTAAGTATTTGTGTTATATAATTGGTTCTTCGGAGCAGTTAAGGTAAGATTTTTTTGATTTGTGTGCTGTAGATTTATTCGAAAATGGATAAAGAAAAACCACCTGATCCCCCAGATGATGGTTTGCTATCTGAATCCTCGGGTGTTACAAAAAAAATAATCGCGGTTAATATTCCGGAGGCTTCGGACTTCGTAACGATTACGTCAAAAAAAAGAAAAATTGCTAATCCAGCAGATAATAGAAATGCAACAGATTTTGAACAGATACATCGAAAAACACCCTCCATGCAAAACGACTCCCTTCCAAATAATTCTGTTTTACAGGATGTAATTCCGTCCACTTCTTCCTCGATTTCAAATTTAAGTCCAGCAAGCCCTTCAACCACACCCGCCCCACTGGTAAACAATACTCCTTCACAAATGTCACGTCTGTATAATAATCTTGATAGACCACCTTACATTACACACGTGACTAAAATTTCAAAGGATGAAAAACAATCAAATTTATACGATGTGGACTTTGGACATTTTATGTTTAAAAATAAAATCCACCCTGTCTGGAATGGAGTAAAATCGGTTGGGCGTAACCGTCTTTCCGTTGAATTCAAGACAGCGGCTGAGGCCAATAGCTTTGTAAAATCTGATGTTGCCAAAAAAAACTCGTACAACGTTTTCATACCTACATATCAGGTTACAAAGTTAGGTGTCACAAAAGGGATCCCACCGCACTGGTCGATAGAGGACATCCTGGAAAACATTACTGTTCCTCAAGGTTTCGGAAAAGTTTTAAAAGCGCGTCGTCTAAATTACAGGTTTAATACGGGAAACTCTGTAGAATGGAGACCCTCCCAATCCGTTGTCCTAACATTTGACAGCAAAGACCTTACACAAAATGTTACTATGTTTAACGTCTCTCTACCAGTAGAGCTCTATGTGTTCCCAACTGTGCAATGCTACAAGCGCTGCAGATTTGGACACACGAAGAACCTCTGCAGATCAGAACCCCGTTGCTTCAAGTGCAGTTCGTCCCATAGTGGCGATTCCTGTGATAAAACAGAGGAAAATTATAAATGTTTAAACTGCTCCGGTACCCACATGTCCATCAGCAAAACTTGCCCTGAACTGTCAAGGCAGCGCAATATTAAACACACAATGGCCGAGAAGAGCATCTCTTATGCGGAAGCATCAAGAATGTTTAACAAATCCATTCCATCTTATTCTGAAGTAACTTCCAAAAATTCTAAAAAATCCACCTCTTCTCAACCTTCTTCTTCTTCATTTAGAAAAACTGTTGAAAGGGTCGTGAAACCTAGAGTTCTAACAAAAAAAAATAATGCTAATCACGAATCCCTTCTGTGGTTCCCTAATGGACAAATTCCTTCCAGTTCAAATTTCAATTCTTACCTAAAGTCATCTACTAAAGAACAAAATTATAATATAGACCTTAACTCTACACTAATCACCTCATTTTTACATATTTTACAAACTTTAAATAAAAACAACATTCAAATACCGTCCCACGTTGCTAAACAAATTACTAATATTATCAACTCAACTAGAAATGGCTCCTCTGATGAGGATTCTTCAGTGGAATTGTCATAGTCTTAGAAATAAGACTGAAGAATTTTTAAACACATTACACTCAAACTCAATTGCAGTGGCTGCCATCTCGGAGACGTGGCTGGAACCGGATTCTGATTTCAGAGTCAGGGGATACCACTGTCTTCGAGACGACCGTCAAGATGGAAAGGGCGGCTCCGCTCTTTTCACTAAAAAATCATTACCCTTCTCCCCTGTAGATGTAAAACCAATTGGTTGTCCTTTTCAAGTGACGGCCGCAAAGGTTTTTGACACTACAATAATTTCTTTGTATATATCACGATCTAATAAACCTTCTAAATCAATCCTAAAAGCTATGTTTTCCAAGGTCACCACCCCTTCTCTTGTTCTGGGAGATTTCAATGCCCATCACGGATTATGGGGAGCTCACAATTGTGACAGAATGGGCAGAGATATTGTTGATCTACCAGATGAACTAGACTTTTGTATTATCAATGATGGTTCTCCTACTCGTCTTCAGGTGCCTGGTCAGCGACCCAGCATGGTTGATCTTACTATTTGCAATTCCAACATAGCCGCATCCCTGTTATGGAAGGTTTTGGATGACCCTCATGGGAGTGATCATTACCCCATCCTCATTGAATCCTCAAATATTTATCATTCCAACAAAAATGTCAAGTGCAGTAGTCGAAAACCAAGGTTCTTAACTGCCAGAGCCAACTGGAATGACTATTCAAATCATACAAAGTTCTCTGTGCAAAATCTGCCCTCTCCAACTACAGAAAATGTTGCGGAATGTTACGATTTATTTGTGTCTGCAGTCATTACGGCCGCAGAAAAATTTATTCCCATTAAAACGACACGTAACAAAGGGAAACCTCCCCCAGCTCCTTGGTGGGATATTGAATGCTCAGACGCAGTAGATATGAGGAAAAAATATGCGAAAATTTATTCAACAAATATGAATATGGAGAACTTCCTTCAGTATAAACAAATTGAAGCTAAGACCAAACGTCTTCTAAAAAACAAAAAACGTCAAGGCTGGAAAAAATTTTGCACATCATTATCTCCCGAAGTTCCTCTTTCAGTTGTTTGGAATTCAATTCGCAGGTTTAAGGGTTCTCACGTCCCAACGGTGACTCGACCACTCACTTCAGAGTGGGTGAAGTAATTTTAATGAAACAGAATTCACATACTCATTTAAAACACGGGGTTGGATGGACACCCACTTCAATTTAACGGAACTTAGGGAGGTCTTAAACGATCTCACAGACTCATCCGCTGGTGTAGATGGAATTCCTTATAGCTTTATTAAAAACTGCGACGTTACCACACTAAACTATTTTCTTTCAATTATAAATCTGATCTTTGACTCCGGCAAAATTCCATCATCCTGGAAAACTCAAATAATTGTTCCCATTCTGAAACCCCAGAAAGACCCTAACTCTGGACTTTCTTACAGACCTATAGCTCTGTCATCTTCCTTAGTTAAAATAGCTGAACATATGATTAAAAGACGTCTAGACTGGTATGCAGAAAATGAGAAAATTCTTCCCAGCTCTCAGTTTGACTTTCGAAAAAGAAAAAGTACGATCGAAAGTGTGTCCATCCTGACTTCTGATATCCAGTTGGCCCTGGCCGATAATGAATTCCTTGTCGGTGTTTGTCTTGATGTGTGCGGAGCTTTTGACAATGTTTTATTGGATGTTTTATTTAATAAATTATTAAAAATTGGCATCCCTCGTAAGCTTTCCAGTTTTATAATTAACCTCCTTCTTACCAGGAAAATTCAAATCCAGGTGCTCGATTCTCCTCCACTGGAAAGAATAGTAAACAAGGGTTTGCCTCAGGGCTCCGTCCTTAGTCCTATCCTTTTTAATATTTATACCTTTGACCTGCATCGGAGTATGCATCCATCTTGTAAAATACTCCAGTATGCGGATGATCTTTTTATATATATTTCAGGACGAATTATTTCTATTCTGGAGGATGTGATTAACATTTGCATGAAAAACCTTGACACCTGGTTAAAAAATCACGGCTTAGAAATTTCTCCGTCCAAAAGCAATGTTATCGTCTTTTCCAGAAAACGTGTTACTCCGCGTGTAACAGTCCAAATAAATAATTCAATTCGCCCTATGCAGGTACAAATAAGATTCCTTGGGGTAATTTTAGACTCTAAGTTAACATGGAACCCGTATGTTAATTTAATCATTAACAAATGTCAAGCTGGCCTCAACACTTTACGTGCCGTTTCACGGGTCTGGTGGGGAAGTCATCCATTCACCCAAAAACTTTTTTATAACTCATATGTTAGGAGTCATTTGGATTACGCGTCATTCCTCATTGAACCCACTTCTAAAAAGAACCTCGCAAGGTTGGACCGTATTCAATTTCAATGTTTAAGATTGATTATCGGAGCAACGCGTTCTTCCCCAATTAACGCTTTACAAGTGGAGGCTGTGGAGGCTCCTCTTCATTTCAGAAGACAGTTCTTGGCTGACAAGTTTTTATTTAAATGCTTAAGACTCTCTAATCACCCACTGAAAGACAAAATTACTGCTCTCACTGCTCAAGTGAAATCACTTCCATATTGGAGGAACAAATCAATCCCTCTTCTTGTTAAAAGCCTCCATACGTACTGTGCGTATAAACCCCTCTTAAATCCATCAGACAGACTTCCTTTATATGCCAACTCCTTTTGTATTCATTTGTGTAAACCAAATATTCTTTTTTCTCTCGGCATAATTAACAATCACGAAGCTCCAACAAAACTTATCCAAATTTTAAATTCGAAATATTCCAACTGGAAAATTATTTACACAGATGGTTCCAAGTCTCCCTTATCAAACCATGTGGGAGCGGCATTCCACTGCCCATCAGATCAATTCGATAGAAAAATTAAACTTCCAAAAGAGGCTTCCGTTTTCACTGCTGAATGTGTAGCCATTTTTGAATCCCTCAAATACATTGACAATGTTCACATTGGAAAATTCTTAATTCTCTCCGATTCCCTGAGTGCACTTCAAAAATTAAACTCTTCCCCTTTCCATTACCCAGAAGACGATTTCTGTGTTGGAATTCGCACTTTAATTCATAAATTAACCGACTCTGGCAAAGAAATCGTCTTGGCTTGGATACCTAGTCACTGCGGTATCCCTGGAAATGAAAAGGCCGATTCATTGGCAAAAGATGCCATTATTTCGGGGGATATTTTATATAAATTTTTAAACACCGAAGACATTTTCATAAAATTGAAGGAAAACATGATTTCCACATGGCAGAATCATTGGGAAGAATCTAGTCAATCAAAAGGATATAGCTTTTTCACAATTCAGCCAACGATTCCTTCAAAACCGTGGTTTTCCAGACTTTCTTTTAACAAATTCTCGACATCATCCATTTGCCGCATGCGGATAGGGCATTGCTGCCACAATGTTCACCTGACAAAAATTCATATTAAGAATTCTGCGATGTGTGAATGTCGTCTTGGTGAAGAGGATCTCAATCATATTTTTTTCAGTTGTCCTATAAATAATTCGTACAAAAATTTCTTCCCTCACCTAATCAGTTCGGGTATATTGCCTCCCTACAACATTGCATGCCTGTTATCTTCTGTGAACAAACGCGTGTATAAAGTCTTGGCTAATTTCCTGAATATTAACAGCATCAATTTGTAACTGTAAGTTAAGTTTCATGTATTTATTTATTTATTTTATTTTTTACGCACAATAAATTGTGTCAGCATATCTTTTAATTTCCTTGTTATGTTTAATTAAAATCATCTCTTATTGTAATAATTTTGCGTATTATTATTATTATTTGTATAGTATTATTATATAATGTAGATAGGTTCTTGTTATTAAAACTAAATTAGTTAATATTAACCAAAAATTACACTCACAAAAGCATTCACTTGACACTGGCCAGAACACACTTTTGGGGTGAAGAGCCATTTAAAAAAAAAAAAAAAAATACTTAACACACCCGCCCGAAAGGGGTTGAATCACAAGAGTTAATCCCTTTCCAATCATTAATTTCTAAACTAGAGAAATATCTATAATAAACATGAAATGTACAAATAAACATGAAAGATTAATAACGTAAGTTTGGAAAATACGAAAAGTTTAAAAGTATAGTACAAAAACCAATAATAATTAATGATACTTAAATCCAAGCAATATTTGAATATTTTCAAAATAAATAATAAAATCGAATCTTCAAATCTCATTACAGAGAATGACTTGTTTTTTTTTTCTTTTCTAATAAACAAAAAAACAACAAAAAATATTTGTTCTCAATCAACAACACGTAAATGTTAAGTAAAAGAAACTTAACATAAATGACTCAGTACGACACAAACAAAAATCTTGAATTCCAGGGAGGGGGCTTCTGCTTCATCCATTGATTGTTAAGGGCCACATACAGGAAAAACCATTTTCCATTTTTTATCAACATTTCTTTTCCTTTTTTTTCTCAAGAAGGGAGAAACCGGACTGGATCCGAGTTATCCTCCAGGGGCAGCAAACATATTTTGGTTATAGGCCGCACGAATGTCCCTTGGGAAGTCTTGAGGGTGACTACCCTTACAATTCCATCAGCTCCAGGATGAGTGGATAGAACGCGAGCCATTTTCAGGCAGATTATCCTCCTTTAAAATGACCAAGTCATCCTTTTTCAGCGACCTCTGATTACTAACTCGCCTTTCTTTGAAGTTCTCCGAGATAATCTTTCTTCCACCTGGACCAAAAGGATTGAATTAATTCCGTCATTTTTTGATATTGACTCCGTCGGTTTTTATTTTTTAATTTTTTTTTATTCCTTTATTTTTCCCATATTTTAAAATTTATATTTACATATTTTGAAAATCATAAACAATAATGTGGGAACCCACTAAGGCGCAGCCTGTGCGTGGGTAATATAGTTAATATAAGTTTTATTTAGTACCTAGAAAAAACAAACAGGGGTATGTAAAGCAAAAACAAAAATTGTTTAAACAGTTTGTACAAAAAGTGTATACAATATTGTACGGTTAAATACGTGTAAAGTGTGATAAATGATACATTGTAATAATAGGTGTAAGTTTTGTGATAAAAGTGATATAAAACTAAATAAATAGAGTTTTTAGAAACATAAAGTGAAATAAAACTAAATCAATAGAGTTTTTACATCTGTATGGTTTAGCCATAATTTTAACTCTTTTATTAAATGCGGAAGTTTAGTTGCAACTTGAATATGTTTTGGTAAACTATTGAAGGTACGAGGTCCAATAAAGCTACTGTGAGTTTGCATTTGTTTTGTGAGTGTTTGGGGGGTATAGAATACATTCTTTGATTATATAAATATCTAGATAGAGTGTTGCGCTGTAACTCCGAAAAAAGAACAAGCCAGATTTGAAACGCTTGTGTGCGTGACACACACACAAGTATAGGTAACTTATATTGTTAACGTTAAGCGCTCAACGTCACTGTAGGCGTGATGAGTGATACCAGCTCCCGATTATTTCCCATAAAAGTGGGTAAAAAATATGTTTCGGTTTAGCGGGACCTATAATTCGTTTAATTTTGAATTCATTTAAGTAAGATAGTTTTCTACATATAATGATATAAATGAAAAGAAAATCATTGTTAAAAGAGATTTATTTTTGTTTGATTATTTTTAAAAAATAAATAAGAAATACAGAAAATAAGAAAGATACATTCATAGACGCTGCCAACTGGCCGGCAGGTATCGTTGTGTCTAAATTAAAAATTTTATCATCATCAAATAAAGAAGGTGGCCCACATCCAGGTAAATCTCTAAAAATGGTAAAACTATCTTGTCACACTAAAAAAGACAATGCAACTTTTTAAAACTAAAGCTATTGATAGTTATTATTTATTCTTAATGACCTTCCCTTTTAATTTGTTTTTTAAACAGTTTTCGTATAGATTTTACATCCCGGTTAATATTATTCAATTTTGTCTTATAGTGATATCTTAAGGCCAAATATTTTTCCACGGCCAAACTTATCAAATTAACTTGATGCAGAAGACCGTAAATCTGATCGGTTTTTACTTCTATATAATTATCGGGAAAATTTAATTTGAAGAACAGGCAACCCTGTAAACATGGCGTCAAAACATGGGGTCAAACGGCGTTGTCCTAAGACCAAATTACACTATTAAAACTGAATTGTTTCTTTAACTGAATGGTTATTTAAAGGTTATTAACCGATGATAGGTAACATTTTTAGTTGTTTTCAATCGTCCTATGTAATTCCTGCACACTGATATAGCGCAAATCGTCATTTTCAAACGTCACACAACATGTGTTTACCGTACAACGATAGTGTCGCCACTGAGCGGACAGGCCGAGCTTATCTGCCAACTTTTGGCAGATTTTTTTTTTGGCGCTTCGTCACTCGAGCGCTATATCTAGACATTTATATAATCAAAGAATACATTATTATTTCTAATGTTGGTTCTGTTTACATTTTTTTCGAATTTGTTAAGAAATTTAGAAATTGCGACCTATTGAGCCCGCAAGCGACCAGAACGCTCTGCTGCCGTGCGGGCAGGCAGCCAGCTTTCTGCTGATCTGCAGGTCGTGCTCGAATTAAGACCTATTAATGATCCTCTTGCTTTCCTTTGCCATTTTGTTATCTACTATTTGTTAGGGGGGTTTTTAGTCTTTAATTACATTAAAAGACACTTTCTTATCTTTTTGAGTCATTTATTTACAAAACAACACATTTTAAAATAATTTTGACCGTTTTTCAATACGATCTTTTGTTCTCTAACAAAATATGACAGCAACTAAAAATCAAACAAGAAACAACAACATTCTTTTTTTAAATAACTTTCACCTCATAATAAATTAATAATATCAATCAATTCAGTACTTAACACTTTTCTGTTTTCGGACGTTCGAGATGTGTTGTAGGCTCGGTAAGCCGCGTTTTTTCGTCGCACTGCTTCAGAGCATTGTCGACTGAACCACGGCTTTGAGCCCACACCAGTTTCTTTAACCGTTTTGTTTTTTTTGTAACTTTATTTAGATGTAAGCAAATTTTTTCATACATCTAGTACAAAAAAAAAAACATATAAAATACATAATAAAATAAATATAGTCATAAAATTATAACGGAAAGAAAACAGTTTTAAAAAGAAATACAGTTACTCCATTTAGAAATACAAACAATAGGGTTTAAGACATACAGTTAATACAAATAAATACAATTCATAAATTTTTCTTAATGTATGTAGCACATGTTTTACGAAAAGTGCCAAGACTTGAGGCTTCCTTTATGGAATTTGGTAGGCTATTATAAAGTTTTTGACCTTTATAAAACACGCTGTTCTGTGTACACGTAAGTTTAGTTTTGGGAAGCCTGAAGTCTCGGCAACTCCTCGTAGGATAATTGTGAATATTTTCATGGTACATAATATTAGTTTGCAGATATTTAGGGAGCATGTTATTTTTAAGCTTGTACATCATTGTTAACGTATTATATATTATATGTTGTTTAGTTGTCATCATATTTAAGTTTTGTAACATAGTTTTAACTCTAGTAAAGATATTACATTTCAGAATCATCCTCATTCCCCTATTTTGTATAACCTGTAGTTTATTATTTTGGGTCTCGTTACATAAGAATAGAACACTAGAACAATAATTTAAATGAGGAGTTACAATAGAATTATATACAAGGTGCGTTGTCTTGAGATCCAAGTTATTCCTAATCCTTTTTAAGAAGCCAACTTTTTTAGCAATTTTCTTAGATATGTAATCGAAGTGTAACCGTGGATTGGATGAAGCCATCCATCGGGGATGTGATGACTTCACCAATTTCCTGGGCACATCTTGAGGGATCCGAGGTCCGAAAACAGACAGCTGACCACGGGAAAGCATTAAAATGTGCCCGCAGACCAAACCAATCTGCTGATCTATAGTGCCACACTTTTCTCTTCAGCCGCTCGTTTGGTGGTCTGAAGGTTACGGGGATTGATATCGTCACCAGGCAGTGGTCGGACGATCCTAAAGGCGCTGTGACGTCAATCTTGTAACTGTGTGGCACAGTGGTTAAAAACAAATCCAACAGATTGGAGCGGTGAGTCTGGACATCAGGAACCCTTGTAGGCTCCTGAACCATTTGTTCCAGTCCGTGGCAGAGGGCAAAGGATTCCGCCTCTCGTCCAGCCGAGTCCGTTGGTCCTGAGAACTTTAACCAAGGTTCGTTATGAACATTGAAGTCTCCTAGGACCACAAACTCTGCCGTAGGGAAGCGGGGCAAGAGGTCATCAACAGTATTACTTAGATGTTTGGAGGGGTGCAGAGACATACGTTCACCGTTTGTCTCATTTTCGACTATTAACATTTAGTGTGTAAGAAAGAGGGGCAGCATTGACATTTGACGTTTTTGAAATTTCGGAATTCACGCACAGTTAAATATTATACCTATGACAATATTGCTGCAGTTCTTTCAAAATATGAGAATTCGTTAAAAAAAATGTATGAAAAAAATCTTTTTCGTCATAACTTTCTTTTTCGTGAATTTTTGCGATGTTTTAATAGTTATTCTGTTATCCGGGGCGGAGACAAATCCAACAAATCAAAGATCATCAAAATCGGTCCAGCCGATCTCGAGTTATAAATAGTGTAACTAACCCGACTTTGTTTTATATATTAAGATTAAGTTTTGGAACGTGTGAAAAACATCAAATATCTAGGCGTTATTATAGACAATCACCTTAAGTGGAAATATCACATTGACAACCTCACAATAAGGGTAAGAAAATTGATCTTCTTTGAAAATTCTTTGTATTACGAAATATAATCAAACAGCAAGACATAAGAAAAATGATTATGCAACCCCATCTTAACGTATGGTTGTATTGTTTGGGGAGCATCAGGTAGATCAATAATTTTAGATCCGCTGGTGAATGCCCAAAAATCCATAATTAGTCACAATGCGTAAACCCTATAGGTTTTCTAGCGATCAGTTCTACAAAAAAATTTATGTACTTGATGTTCGTCAAAACTATATAAAAAGGGTTATTATCCACGTACACCAAAATTTAGAAAAACTTGATAAAATTGATCATAAATACATCACAAGAAGTCACACCAGAAAGGAGCAATACGTCGAAGTTCCAGAAGACATATACATATCTGGGACCGAAATTATATAATAAAATCCCTCCAGAATTAAATATTAAAACATGCAAAATGACATGCCTCGGTTCAATAATAAATAAATGGTTGATTGGCTTAGGTAGGGTTGAGTGTGAAAAATTGTTAAATAATGTTACTTAAAACTTAA
The DNA here is from genome assembly GCA_929108145.2 of Limnephilus rhombicus. Lineage (NCBI taxonomy): Eukaryota > Metazoa > Arthropoda > Insecta > Trichoptera > Limnephilidae > Limnephilus > Limnephilus rhombicus. Next base: position 7,391,880 of record OV815298.1, read on the forward strand.
AATTTTACATGCTTAACTATTAAATGGCACAATCAGTAAAAACTTAGTATATATTTAATCTAAAAAAAAAAACACTTGTTTTTTTTTATACAGAATACATTTTTTACCAGCATTTGGTTCCTTAGAATGGGCAATCTGCCTAGCTAGGAACTAATATAGACAAACAAGACATAATAACACTTGTACACATTTTAATATTTACAGTTATTTTGAAATATTATTATTACGTTATTTTGCTGTATAAATGTATCTTATGTAATAAATAAATTAAATTAACTCTGACGCCGCGCCTTACGCAAAACCGTTTTCGTACAAGGAGTTTGTATGAAGCAATGTCAAAAGGGGCGCTACTTACTTTAACAGCTAGCGTGAGGAGCATCGGCTGACAGGCGTAAGTTCTATTGTATTTGTAATTTCGTGAATCTCCCCGGATTTGGAGAGATTGACGATAATATAATTATTATTTTAACTGGTAGCTGCGAATAATAACACTCGTCTATATATGACGTCATTGCCTTCCGCGGTTACTTTGTCCCGACTAGCTGTCACTGGATCCAAATAGATCCAAGGAACCGGTTATTTTTGGAACCAGTTCCTGTCAGATTTATAAAATAGTCATCATAACTCAAACTGGGCGTAGCCAAACCAAAAGCCGCCCGCAGGGTCTAGCAGCAAAAACCTCCGGGGCGGGTTTTTAACATCTATTATGTATAAATGACATATAGCACCAAAGCACTATTATAATATAGTTGTGCTCTAAGATTAAGTTGTCTAACGTAGCACCACCTACATTCTTCATCTGGGGTTAATGGTTTCAGATCACTGAATATTGTCGACTGATAGAAACTTATTGTCCACGTGTCAGAAGTAAGCTCAAACTTCCCCTACTTTCCCGTATGTCGAATTATTTATATTATTTATTATTAAAGTGAAAACTTCTTTAGCACCGTTGTGATATAAATCTCTATGAAACGGAAACGAGCGACACTAAAAAGAGGCAAACACATACATCTATGGAATTTAGCCTGCGAGAGAATGGCATTTCACGGGTCCTCGGTTCCAATATAATACGATAAATCCACAGTCCCACGCAAGTCTCTTTTGGTGTAGTGGTACAAAGCGCTTGACGAACCTTTGCAGACATTTAGCGGACCAAGGATCGAATCCTACGAAATGCAAAAAAAAATTAAATTAATAAAAAAATCAGTATAGGTAATATACGAAAAAAAGTATAGTTTTTCGATTTATGATACGGTCTTGTTCCGGACCATTCCGTAATGACAGTGGTTGCAAATGCTCTGTATCGTCCCATAAATCTGTAACTTATTTGTTTCTTAACATAAAAAAATAAAATTTGGTGTGCTGATGAAAAACTAAACAATCTTTATATTTCATACTTTTATTTATTGAATTGTTAATATTTTGATTCTTAACAAGACATTTCAAAAACAATTTATCCTTGTGATAAGGTAATTTTCTGATAAAAATGAGCAGCAGAAAAAACGTTATTGACCCTAAAACGCACCAAATCCGCAAACTTTTTGTAATGAACCTATTAAAAAAAGGTTTATATTTTATAACAGTGTTTTCAGATCCACAGGTCCAAACCCTGCTACTAGTTGAAAGTTTACCCGGACTTTGTCAAAATCTGGTTTCGGTATTATTTGCTTAAAGGGAGCTTATAAATAAGTATTATTTAAAAATAAAATATTAAAAATATATATAAAAAGCTTAATAAACAACCATTATAATGATATATAATCAATATATATTATAAAAGAAAACCCAAAAAAACGTGCGGAACGCAAAAACTCAGAAACGAGTGCCGGTACGATAAAGAGAGTTATATGGTATGGTAGATCTCTATCCCCCCTAGGGAAAAAGGGTATTCGTTTTTACCTAAAGGGCTTGCTTTTGAAGATATGAGGGCTGAAAGTTCTAAGAAGACTCTAGAAACTTCAAGAAGAGTCTGGAAGATTCAAACTTCTAGAAAATTCGATAAGACTCTTGAATGTTCTGGAAGAAATGGTGGAGTATGTCAGCGAGTCCAGAAGGTTCCGGAAAGTTCAAGAAGGTTCGATAAAGCTGTAGAAAGTTCTGAAAGGAGTGGAGGAGTGTGTCGGTGTGTCTAGAAGGTTCCGGAAAATTCTAGAAGGTTTCATAAAGCTTTACGAAGTCCTAGAAGGTTCGATAGGGCTGTACAAAGCTCTGGAAGGAGTGGCGGAGTATGTCGGTAAGTCTAGATGGTTCCGGAAAGTTCCGGAAAGAATGTCGGTGAGTTTAGAAGGTTCTGATGGCTCACGAATGCTTTAGAAAATTGTGGGAGGAGAAAGTTCTAGAAGCTTTAATAGGCGGTAATAATAGACGGTGAATCTAAAAGATTCAGGAACTTCTAGAACGTTCGATAAAGCTTTACAAAATTCTAGAAGGTTCCATAAGGCTGTAAAAAGTTCTGAAAGGAGTGGAGGAGTGTATCGGTGTGTCTAGAAGGTTCCTTAAAATTCTAGAAGATTCCGCAAAGCTGTAGGAAGTTCTAGAAGGTTCGATAAAGACGTACAAAGTTCTGGAAGGAGTGGCGGAGTAAGTCGGTGAGTAAAGAAGGTTGTGGAAAGTTCTAGAAGGTTCGATAAAGCTGTATAAAGTTCTAGAAAGTTCCATAAGGCTCTAGAAAGGAGTGAAGGAGTGTGTCGGTGTGTCTAGAAGGTTCCGGAAAATTCTAGAAGGTTCGATAAAGCTGTACAAAGTTCTGAAGGGAATGGTGGAATATGTCAGTGGGTTTGGAAGTTTCCGGAATGTTCTAGAAGGTTCGATAAAACTTTAGAAGTTCTAGAAGGTTCCGTAAAGCTGTAGAAAGTTCTGATAGGAGTGGAGGAGTGTGTCGGTGTGTCTAGAAGGTCCCAAAAAATTCTAGAAGGTTCTATAAAGCTGTAGGAAGTTCAGGAAGGAGTGGCGTAGTACGTCGGTGAGACTACAAAGTAATAATAAAGCTGTAGAAAGTTCTGGAAGGCATGACGGAATATGTCGGTAGGTCTAGAAGGTTCTATAAAGTTCCATAAGGGTGATAAAGCTTTAGAAAGTTCTGGAAGGAGTTACGTCAGTGAGTTTAGAAGGTTCCGGAAAGTTTTACAAGGTTCAGTAAAGGTGTACAAAGTTCTGGGAGGAGTGGCGGAGTATGTCAGTGAGTCTAGAAGTTTTACGAAAAGTTCTAAAAGGTTCGATAAAGCTGTAGAAAAATCTATAAGGAGTGGCAAAGTACGTCGGTGAGTGTAGAAGGTTCCGAAAAGTTCTAGAAATTTCGTAAAGCTGTAGAAAGTTCGGGAAAGAGTGGGGGAAGACGTCGGTGAGTCTACAAAGTTCCTGAGTTCTAGATGGTTCGATAAAGCTGTAGAAAGTTCTGGAAGGAGTGGCGGAGTACGTCGGTGAGTCTAGAATTCCGAAAAGTTCTAGAAGGTTCGATAAAGCTCTAGAAAGTTCTTGGAGTGTTTCGGTGAGTCTAGAAGGTTCTAGATAGTTCTGGAAGGTTCCCTTATGCTCTAGGATGTTATGGAAGGAGAAAGTTCAAGAAGCTTTCAGAAATGAGTGGCGGAGAGTGTCAGTGAGTCTAGAAGGTTCTGGAAAGTTCTAGAAGTTTGGATAATTATATTATTAAAAAAACAATTTGCATGCCGCTAAAACTCAAAGACGAGTCCCGGTACGATAACGGGAGTTATATTGTGTGGTAGCCCTCCATGAAGAAAGTTCCCATTCTTACCTGAAGGGCGTGCTTTTAAAGATATATGGGCTGAAAGTTTCGCCCCGTTGAAATTTCTAGAACACTTCAAAAAATTCCAGAGTATTCTTGAGCACTCCACCACATTCCAGAACATCTCGGATTATTCTGGAACGTTCGGGAAGAGGAATTAACGTTCAGGAACATACCGGAACAGCCCAGATCATTATGGAACATTCCGGAACCATTTTTTGTATGGGGCTACCCATATGGGGTATGTAAAGCAAGATCCGTCGTGGATTCGAATGTCAATTCAATCTCACATCAACTCCATGAGCGATGCCGGACACCCCAGTCAGAGTATTTGAGAGCTTTTTACAACGTTCCAGAACATCCCGGAACCTTCTGGAAAATTGTGGAATGTTCGAGAATAGGGAATCGGGAACATCAAAGTGTAACATTCCAGAACACTCTCGAATGTTTTCCTGGGCGAAGCCGGGTAACCCAGCTAGTATAGTTTTCCTGAGCGAAGCCGGGTAACCCAGCTAGTATAGTTTTCCTGAGCGAAGCCGGGTAACCCAGCTAGTATAGTTTTCCTGAGCGAAGCCGGGTAACCCAGCTAGTATAGTTTTCCTGAGCGAAGCCGGGTAACCCAGCTAGTATAGTTTTCCTGAGCGAAGCCGGGTAACCCAGCTAGTATAGTTTTCCTGAGCGAAGCCGGGTAACCCAGCTAGTATAGTTTTCCTGAGCGAAGCCGGGTAACCCAGCTAGTAAACTAGCTCGAATGCTTGAGATTTGTACCACAAAATATTTCACATTTTGATTAAATTAAAAATCTCAGCATGAGCCCGTACTTTGACATTATTTTAAGCGTACAAAAGTACAATAAATTTTTTTTTCAACGGATAAAAATTTATCAATCATTAATCTTATTAAAACCGCTATAGGTATATCTGAAAAAAAATACACCCTTTTTCGATTTATGAGACGGCCTTGTTCCGGGCTATTCCATAGTGCGACGGTGCGGTGGTTGTTCAAAGTTCCATCTACTAAGGACTATTAGGCAATCTTAAAAGGACTATTATTTTAATAAATTTGTATAATTAATATGGGCACGCAACAGCGGTGAGGGGCACTGCGGCAGGTTTCGTAAGTGGTTTGGCGTCGAAAGCCTCACCCGACGGATGGGTACACTCGGAACTCTCAAATTATTTTTTTTTTATCTTTATCGCTTATTTTTTTTTAAATATGGCATTTTGAAAATCAAATTGTAATCAAAATAAAATAATAAAGATAATGAAAATAATTTTAAAATTTTAAAAATACTTTAAAAAATCGTACACAAAAACCTGCCAGGCTGCTGGTCGGCAGACAAGGAAAATCTTCAATGGGATGATTTAGACCAGGGTTTCCCAACCTTTATTCCGCCTAGCCTCCCCGAACCAAAAAAAATATTTTCATGCCCCCCTTAAGGGCCCGCAACCCGGATTTGTACCGATTTATTACATATTTCCCTTAAACACGGTAAGTTTTAAAGCTCTTAAAAAATATATGTTATTCTTGAAGATAATATCTAGACCAGGGTTTCCCAACCTTTATTTCGCCGAGCCTCCCCGAACCAAAAAAAAATTTTCATGCACCCCTTAATTAAGTTTCAACAAAAATAAGAAAAACGTTTTTTTATATTAACTAAATTATTTATTTGAAATTCAAATAGGTACAGTACATATACAATATATTTATTTATTATGGATCTTTAATAGAAGAGTAGGTACACTTTTAATCCTTAAATACATTTACATTTCTTAGTTTTCTTTTAATTATACACGTTATTCTATTATTTTTTTTTATTTATTTAACTTATATTTTTATAATTAGTAATTTTAGAACAAATAAATAAATAAAAACTTTAAAAGTGCTAATGAGATAATTGAGCTTGCATGCTCTACACCAGTTCGACGATTCTGGGTTCAGTCTTTGCTAGAGCTATGGTTAAAACGTATTACGCCCCCCCTAACATTTCTCTGGTTGGGAAGTCCTGATCTAGACTTTGCCCGCGTCGAAACGTAAATTATATAAAATTCCTTCGATAGAAAAAAATCGCAAAGTATGCTCCAAAAATTATTATTAACACGTTTGTTTCAGTTATTTTACAAGTTACATGTATGAAAAAATTCACAGTGTTTCTTTAAATGCTGTTTAAGATAATGCCCGCGAGATTTTTGGTCTATTTTAAACGAGTCGTGTTTTATTAAACATTTTCGCAATTGTCGCATCGATTTTGGCGCTGCAAATGTTAGCGCTCTCCTCTAACATTCGTAATTTCGTATCTCTCCATCTTCTTCTTTTCGAGTCCGGTTGTAAAGCCTTAATTAAGTTTCAACAAAAATAAGAAACACATTTATTTTTATATTAACTAAATTATTTATTTGAAATTCAAATAGGTACAATACGGATACAATACATTTATTTATTATGGATCTTTAATAGAAGAGTAGGTACACTTTTAATCATTAATTACTTTTACATTTACATTTCTTAGTTTTCTTTTAACTATACATATTATTCTATTATTATGTTTTATTTATTTAAATTATATTTTCATAATTAGATAATGTCTAACAACTAACAAAGTAATTTTACAACATATAAATAAAAACTTTTAAAGTGCTAATGAGATACTTAGCTTGCATGCTCTGTCCCATTTGGTCGATTCTGGGTTCAGTCTTTGCTAGAGCTATGGTTAAAACCTATTACGCCCCCTCTGACATTTCTCTACGCCCCCCTAGGGGGGCGTGCCCCCCAGGTTGGGAACTCCTGATCTAGACTCCAGACTACAGTTGTTCGTTGGTTTCATTCGTGTACTCGATGACGTAAAATTTACTAACTTTTATCCCACTTTTGAACGTGCCAGGCTGCCGGTTGGCAGACCTGCTTTTTTCTCATTTACTAATCGACCTTTATCATATGAAACCATTCCCGTTCGCATGATACGCGTACGAGGATCGAGTATTTTGTACGTAGCGTCATGTACGGAGGCACTTAGATTACAACAACGATTAATAATTTCTACCAGTGGGCAAATTTATTTTATTTTATTAGGAAAACCAACAGTTACAATTATTAATAATGTTTGATGAAATATGTACAGAAATTTAACCAATAATAGATAATAAGTTTTTGCTGAAGTAAATGTAAATCAAAGGTTATCTGTTTTGTGGAAAACCCAGTTGACCCGTAATCTTAAATATTTTTGATGACCTTTATGGCCTGGCGTAGACCTCGGTGATAGATTTAGCGGGTGTTATTTTTATAATTAAAAAATTAGGCATCGGTGCCTGCGATATACTTATAATAAATATCTTATATATAAAAAATCACGAGTCACGGTGTTTGTGGTCACACTCCTCCGAAACGGCTTGACGGATTTTTATGAATTTTTTATGTATATTTGATAGGTATGAGAATAGGTTTAAAAGTATATTTCATACCGCTAGGTGATTAGGGTATCCCTATCCAGAAAAAAATATCCTATTTTTTGACAATTTTTTTTTTGTATTTATTTTTATTTGGCTTCAAAACATACCTACAACCCCAAATTTAAACTATCCTACCCCCACCTTCCCATTTTTTAATCGCGATTTTAGTATTGTTTACGAACAAATTTAACCGTCTTTCGTATTTCAAACAGAACGAAATTATTTATGTTGTTGAATGACAGATGGCGCTAGACAGGATGCGTCACGTCTTTTTGATATTTCATTCGGCATCGTTTTCTCGCGTGAGCAAACCATCGAGCTTATTTGTGTTGGCTAAAGGCGGACTGACAAAATATATCGTACAGTCAATTGCTCTTCGCAATTCATATTGATTTTCTTTATTTCATTTTCCTACTTTAGTTGGTGTTTTTTTTTTACTTTTATCGGCGGTCATTGTCTACAACGCTCCTTTCTGTCATAGATCCCATCCCCACACACTTACAATACATTCGTTATTTTTTATTTAACAACCAAAATATTCACTAGAAATAATTTATATGGCAGAACAACGTTTGTCGGGTCAGATAGTGTGTTATAAAAGAAAGCATACAAAAGTGTGCGTCCAGCTAAAACTCAGAAACGAGTCCCGGTATGCTCAAGGAAGTTATATGGTGTGGTAGCCCTCTATCCCCCATCCATGAAGAAGGTTCCTATTTTTACTTGATGGGCTGTTAAATAAAAAATAACGAATGTATTGTAAGTGTGTGGGGATGGATAAAAAATTCATAAAAATCGGTCAAGCCGTTTCGGAGGAGTGTGACCACAAACACCGTGACTCGTGATTTTTATATATAAGATATTTATTATAAGTATATAGCAGGCACCGATGCCTAATTTTTTAATTATAAAAATAACACCCGCTAAATCTATCACCGAGGTCTACGCCAGGCCATAAAGGTCATCAAAAATATTTAAGATTACGGGTCAACTGGGTTTTCCACAAAACAGATAACCTTTGATTTACTTTTACTTCAGCGAAAACCTATTATCTATTATTGGTTAAATTTCTGTACATATTTCATCAAACATTATTAATAATTGTAACTGTTGGTTTTCCTAATAAAATAAAATAAATTTGCCCACTGGCAGAAATTGTTAATCGTTGTTGTATCTAAGTGCCTCCGTACATGACGCTACGTACAAAATACTCGATCCTCGTACGCGTATCATGCGAACGGGAATGGTTTCATATGATAAAGGTCGATTAGTAAATGAGAAAAAAGCAGGTCTGCCAACCGGCAGCCTGGCACGTTCAAAAGTGGGATAAAAGTTAGTAAATTTTACGTCATCGAGTACACGAATGAAACCAACGAACAACTATAGTCTGGAGTCTAGATCAGGACTTCCCAACCTGGGGGGCACGCCCCCCTAGGGGGGCGTAGAGAAATGTCAGAGGGGGCGTAATAGGTTTTAACCATAGCTCTAGCAAAGACTGAACCCAGAATCGACCAAATGGGACAGAGCATGCAAGCTAAGTATCTCATTAGCACTTTAAAAGTTTTTATTTATGTGTTGTAAAATTACTTTGATAGTTGTTAGACATTATCTAATTATGAAAATATAATTTAAAGATATAAGGGCCGGAAATTTCACACTCTAGAAATTTTTAGAACAGTCCAGAACATTCAAGAGTATTCGAGAGCATTCCTCAACATTTCACAGAACATCCCGGAATATTCTGGAATGTGGTGGAATGTTCGGGAATAGTCTGGAACGTTCGGGAACATCCCGCAACATCCCGCAAAATCCCAGACCATTGTGGAACGTGTTCTTCAACATTGTGGACCATTCGAAGCCTTTTGTGTATGGGTGTGTAGAACTCGTGGTTACAGGTTGCCAATGTAGAACAATGAGGTTGCGTATTAGAAGTCTTTATTGAGTTCTACCAAAAATTACAATTTGCAAATCAATTCAGGAATGGACAGCGAAACAGATTTATTACACTACCGGCGCTTTGGAAAAAAAACGAACGTAGTTTCTCACTGGGTCAAGGTTAACTGCGGTTGCTTGAGGCGAGCTTGCTGAACGCTATGAAAAACACCGTAACACTGAACTGTGTGTGTCTTACCGGGCGCCTTTATATAGCCCGACAAGTCGGAGTGTTGCTTTGTGCGACAGTAATTCTTTATTCGACGAATTTCTCGAAAGTGCCCGAACGACGAATGTTCTCGATGGTTCGGCATTCAAACATTTTAACATGGGTGACGCTTCTGGAAAGATCGATATTTTTCGTAAACAATCCAGAGCATGAGGTAGTAGAGGCTGGCTCTAAGAGTATGGATCTTAGTTCCATGGGCTGGCTGCTACAGGTGTAAAGCAAGTTCCGTCGCGTCGTGGGTTAGAACGTCAGTTCAATCTCATATCAACTCCCTAAGTGAATCCAGGTACCCCAGCTAGTGTATACTAAAATAGGATAATTAGATGCTGTGTGGGAAACCCCCTTGCACAGCGCAGGTATTAACGGTGCGCCTAAATGTTTAAGTTTATACTTAAAAGAATTCAACCCTTCGTTTGTGTGGAAGCACTATGAAACAACTCACTATTTTTTTAACATTCCACACAGGAGGCCCTGAGGAAAATAATTTCATTCAGGGCCTATGTCATCTTTGATAATGATGTATGGAGGGTCTCTTTGAGGAGAGGAAAGGGTGAATATGGGTCTTAAAGAGACCCATGTTATTGGTGGGAGGAAGCACATAGTGTGGCAAATCTTTACACAGTCGAGCTGTTGAACGCAATAACGAGTCGTGGAAACTTGGAAACATGGAGACTTCTGTTCAGCGGATTTAAAGGGTAAATATTTACATAACCGCTTACGTACGTACGTTACATACGTTCAATGGGCACAAATTATGGAAATTACACTTAGTTTCAGTTTAATTACTATAAGAAACTAATTACTTTTATATATTTATTTATTTTATTCAGGTTCTCCATAAAACAATACATCAAATTATTACGGAGAAGATTACAAAATTTAAAATAAGAAAAAAAGTCCGTGGGGGCAGTTTCAATAAGTGGAGTATATCAAAAGATAGTTATTGGTCTCTCTATAGGTAACATTGAAGATGCCGATGCTCAGTGCAGAATCGTTAAGGTTAAACGTAAGGTACGTTATAATCTAAGCATTCAAAGATGGAGCCAATTAAATTATTGTATGTTTTTAACACTTTTTGCACGTTATGCTTTAAAATATGAAGGTGAATTAATTGTTTGCGCTCGTACATATTTATTATGAACTAGATTAAATAATTTTGTCTGTAAACAAACCCAAATATTTCAAGAAAGGCTGAAAAATTCAATTTTTTATCTGTGACTCGATCCAATATAGTATTTTTTAGCCTTTCTTAAAAGTTTTGAGTTTATTTATGAACAAAACTACTTATTTATATCGATATTAAATATGTACGGGCGCAAACAATAATTTTACCTTAATATTTTAAAGCGTAACGTGCAAAAAATATTAAAAACCTAAAATAATTTAACTGGCGCCATCTGTGGATGCGTAGATTATAACGTACGTGACGTTTAACTTTAAGCAGAAATGGTAAAAGATATGGTTGCGCCACATTAAATTTGAATCATTGTTGTCTATGATAGTAACTGAGTAACTTCTTGTTTCCTTTCCAATTCCTAACTATATAAATTGCCAAAAACAAACAGCTTTGTTCGCTTTACTTGCGCCTAAAGGTAGTGTTGTCACACAAAAACTCTAACCGCCTGTGACTACGCAAAAATTCATTATTGCTCTTGTGACATCTCCCGCCGCTACATGTGTTTGGTTTGCCCGCTCGAAAGGAGTGTTATATTACGCTTGATACGTGTAATGTTGAAATACCCCCGCGACAGTTCAATTTGGTGAACTGTTCATGTTTTGTTTTCTCGCCGCAGCTGCAAAGGCAGCTTTATTCTTTGTGAATTGTGAACCGCAACGTGTGAAGCATTTACAAGTACGCGTACACTGAAGGAAATGTATTGTGAACTGATTAACTGTTTATAAGTTATAAGAGACAAAATCAGTGGCCTGAAATTGACGATAGAAAGTGCAGTGGTAAGTTATTGGCATTCCAATTTACCATTCCTTCATTGCAGTTATTCAGTGAATTGTTGTTTTATTTAGTACACGCACTCGCCCCCGCTATACGAACGGATTGAGTTTGAAATTGTCGCAACCATTTGGCCCGCCCAACCAAGATACATTACAATTCCAAAACATCTGAAGGGGGAAAACATCTTTAGCCGGAAAACATCTTAAGGGGGAAAACATCTAAAGGGTGAAAATATCTTAAGCGGGAAAACAGCTTAACCGGAAATAAACCTTAAGACGGAAAACATCTTAAGGGGGAAAACATCGTAAGCGGAAACACTTCAAAAGGAGAACTTGTGAAGAGTGAAAACTTCGTAAGCCAAAAGTTGGTTTAAAAACAGTATCAATCGGAATTAAAATTAATCAGATTGATATTGTTTTCATAAATAATTCTTAATAATTTCGAAACACCCTGTGGTTACATCATAAGTTTAGATTACCTATACATATAAATAAAAAAGGATCATTGTTTTTTGTGACCATTTCGTTGACGTTCAACGTTGATTCACAACAGTGCAGAGTAATTATTGAATTTAAAACGTATTAAAATGCGTTTTATCAGTGCGCTGTTTCTTTTCTTGCTTCTGGTCAGTTTTGGTGACTTTAAAAACATTGATACAAACAATTTGGCCAGAAAGGTCAAAGATTTTAAATTACCTACCAGAAGTGGCTTACCAGGATTTGTTATTGCGTGCGGATACCCAAGGGACATTTGTCCAGAGGGATATATTGAAATTGGCGACGAATGTAGGCAGTATTTTTAACTCTAGGTCTTGGTGAACAGTTATAGTCGACAACGGATTTGTTTAAGCAATTTCAACCTAATCCGGCATTTTAAAAATACGTTGTTTGACCAATAACAAAAGACCGTTCCCAACGAACCATGCACCCAGATAACTATTAATAAATCACGCCTTCTTTTGATGGCAGTCTTGCTGCAAGTGAATAATTTAAGGGATTTGGTAACAAAATTAACGAATAATGAATCAAAGAATTCGCAATGAAGATTTAATGCCTTTAAAAGATGGATATCTTCTCCAGGCACATCCTAAAAAATACCTTGAATTGATAGAGTTACCACTTATTTAGAAGTTCTTCTAAGAATTTTTGTGAATTTGTTCTAAATGAATAAGAGAATACCGATATACTAGTCACATTACTATAACTGACAGCTACATTTTGGTGTGTTAATCATATATTTTATTCAATCCCTTCCTTTTATAATAATATAAACAGTGGGACACTTCGGTCAGATGCCGTTGTTACAAGGGCTGCAAATTTAGTCTTGAAAAAGTAAAGGAAATTTGTTGGAGATGATAAAACAAAAATCTACATATATGGCTCTATTGTATGAAGGAAACTGGTTACTATGGTAAAACAGGAATCTACTAAAATTGAAAATTAAATGGAACAAACAGACATCTCAACACATCTTAAATTCAACAGAGACAAACGCAAGATTACCTACTTTCCCAATTGATTCATACTTCGTAACTGAATTCGAAATCCACGTGACTGGTACTAGTTCAGTTCCGCAGAGTTATACCTGGTTGCAGTCTGTGAAGATTGAAGGAGGGTGAAGATTGTCCTGATGATTGCCAACCTACAATAGAAGAGAATAATGAAGAAAAAAACATGTTACAGCCGCTAAAATACTTTACTGTGATAAATTGGAAATAAATTGTAACCCTCCCTATTTTCTAATAAACAATAAATTGTTTCTTCAAACACAGCAAACTTATTTTGTGGCACCATTTTAATTCAAAATTAAGGGAATACTTAGTTTTACCACGTTTATTGTTCCCTCAACTTGGCTCTATCGATCCGGCTAGCCACGTAGCGGGTGGGCATACGCGTCCGCCTCTACGACCTGGACAAACCTCTCCCCATGAACCCTGGCACCCAAGTCATCAAACGTGGGGTGACCTATGACAGAGGTGTTGGTTATGGTAAAACTTTTTGTTTAAGGTATTGCTTAAACTTGGGGTGACCTATGTCAGAGTCAGAGGCAGAATAACTGTCTAAAGGCGGCGACTGACCTGTAACATTTGATCGTAACGTAACGTTACGTTACGACAAAATGTTACAGGCCAGTACAGCGAGCCGATCTGTTCGCTGCGAGCGCCGCGTGCTCCACCCGGTTGTCGGTATTTTCGCGAATCGCTTTGAGTGCTACGTTAAGCCTTCATTTTAGGTCAGTACAACCCCCAAGCGTCGTCGCGAGCGCATGTGGCAATAGTTTCGAAGTGTTTATTGACGAGCGTTGAAGATGGAATGGGACCAGGATAAAACTCTGTTGTTCATTGAAAAATATAAAGTAATGACTATTTTATGGGACCCCTCTCATCCACAACATTATAATAAAATTGAAAAAAAAAACAAGAAGCGTGGGTCGATTTGGCTTCATTATTAAAAAACTGAAGTAGAAACTTGTAAAAAAAATATCACCAGTTTATTAGCTTCTTTGAGGGCAAAACAAAAATTTTAAAAATCCACAGGAACAGGAAAAAGTCAGTGTTTTTGTTTATTTGGCGGAGCGCAGTCGAGCATATCAGTCAGGTAATGCCGTAACGTAACACGCTCGCCTCGAATGGTACGATACGGCCAAGTGCTCATGTCAGTCTCCGCCTTTAGGATTTTTTTTTGTGCAGATTCAATAGTTGTTGAATATTTTAATGGTAAATTTTTGAGATCGCTGGCAATGGTTAATACGCACTTTTTTTTGAAAAAATCTTTTGATTCACCTTAATTACATTAAAAGACAACTATTTGCATTGGGGGAACTGGAAAATATTTCATTCTAAAAAATAAAAATTAGCTTTCATTCTGTGAAACGAGACCGTCCATTTTCAAACATTATTTTCAAATATCATTTTGTTATGTTGGTATTCTTGTTACTGTACGAAAAGATGCTAGAGCAAAGCGTAGCAGACTTCATGGGAATTCTAGGTTTGTGTAACATGGTTTGTGATCATAGACATCCAAATTCAATAGACCAGAAGATACAGGTGAGGGGTAAAACCAAACTATAGGGGGCGAAGAGGGGAAAGATACTGTGATTCGTTAAAAAATCAATCTGACAGTATATAGGCATCTCGCATTATAATATCACCATTTAGTTCTTAAAAGCAAAATCTGCTTTGAATGAATAGACCTTTTTACATGGGAGCGCGAATTGCTTGCCACGTTAATAACATATTTGCGAAGGACAAATGCTTGCCCCGAAAAGGTTCGCTAATATTCACATAGTAATATTTTGTTGCCGTGTTTTGTTAAGACACTTTTACAAATGTTTCATAATTTACTTACCCCTGTAACCTGCGACGAGCACACTAGAGAAACGCCCACATTCGCTATGTTCTAGGTAGGTCTATAGCACAAGCTCTCATATTTTGCCGTGTTATTTCGTAAAATGTATGATGTTACCCCTGCGCTGGTCAGAACAAGAATGATGACATCACATTTTTTTTATTCAAGCGAGGCTCGCGTAAAGCCCAGCTGGGTCCAAGGAGGAGCTCCAGCTGGCACCATGGGGAGGGGGAAATAATACATTTTTATCACTTAGGGCAGGTTCAGATATATTCATATGTCCGTGTTTGTGATACAAAAGAAAGTGCCCCTTTATAACGCCTACTCGCGTCAAGGCAAGAAAAACATCCCAGTTTTCAAGTAGTTTAGCGGCTACCATGGAACTAACATTGATTACTATTGACTAAGATATCCATACTTTTAGGCGGCTACGCTAGGTTTGTGTATCATGGTTTGCGATTCAAAAGAAAGTGCCCCGTACCTTCAAAATCTTCTAGCCGTTCGTTATATATTCAAGTGTATCAGGAATACCAACATACCTACCAAAGTGACAGCGAATGAGCTAATAGCTAATGGCGTAGGTACAATCTCACAAGACGAAAGCTAATTTTTAATTTTACATAATCGAAATTTAGAATGAAATATTTTCCACTTCCCCCAATGCAAATAGTTGCCTTTTAATGTAATTAAGGTGAATCAAAAGGTTTTTTTTTAAATAGTGCATATTAACCCTGGCAAAATTAATATTTTAATTAGTGTGGGTTCCAGATAACACTCCCATATTCCGTTTTTTTTTTAAATTACAATGAAAATAAAGCGTTCACAAAATACAGTTAACATCTTCTTCTTATGTATAAAAATCTCGTGTCACGGTGTTTGTGGTCGCACTCCTCTGAAACGGCTTGACCTATTTTATGAAATTTTGTATTTATATTTGGTAGATATGAGAATAGGTTTAAAAGTATATTTCATACCGCTAGGTGATTAGGTGTCTATCAAGAAATGAAAAAAAAATAATTGACAATTTTTTTTTTTTTACTTGACATCAAAAAATACCTATAACTCTAAATTTTGACCCTCCTACCCCTACCATCCCTTTTTAATAGCGATTTTATTAATTTTGTATGAAAAAAAATAACCGGCGTCGTTCGTATTTCAAACAGAACGAAATTATTTATGTTGTTGAATGACAGATGGCGCTACATTCGCCTCATCAAACTTTCATCCACACATGCGCAAGACATTCACGAGAAGCGTCGCGTCATTTTGATATTCATGTTCTCACGTGAGCAAACCATCGAGCTTATTTGTGTTGGCTAAAGACGGACTGACAAAAAATATCGTACACTCAATTGCTCTTCGAAGTTAATATTTATTTTCTTTATTTCATTTTCCTACTTTTGTTGGTGTTTTTTTTTTGTTTTTATCGGCAGTCATCGTCTACAGCATGGGTCGGCAACCTGCGGCCCGCGAGGAGTCTTGGTGCGGCCCGCAAGATTCTCGCCGCAACGCACGTGACTTTTAACTTGCCTTGGATTTTTAACTGATTTGACTGCGGAACTGAATCTACTCAATACTCGTTTACACGGAAAAAATAAATAGATATGCCATATGTATTCAGATGTTAAATCATTTGAAATTAAACCATCATTGTTTATCAAGCATGTCGATGAAAGGACACTCGATCTTTTTCAAATTGCAAAAAAACAGTAGAAGAAGCTGGGATAAATTTTATTTGGGAAAACACTAACATGAAAATGGCATTACTACAACTTTCAAACTGAGTTTGAAAACCGGTTTGCTGATTTAAAAAAAATTTCAAGATGGAGATTTACGAAATCCCCTTCGCAGTGGATATCGATAATGTACCGAGCTATTTGCAAAAAAATATGATAGATTTGCAAAGTGATAATATCCTTAAAATGGCATTTAAAGAAAAAAATAAATTGGTAGATTTCTACGGGAGTTTGCCTTCCGAAAAGTACAAAGAATTAAAAAGGTTTGCTCAGCAAATAATTACTACGTTTGGTAGTACGTATATTTATGAGCAAACTTTTTCAATTCGAAAAACAAACACTGTTCTCGATTATCACATTTACATTTGGACGCAATACTACGCGTCTAAATGCAAGAAAATATTAAAAAACTTTTTTAAGTCAAATCCAACAACAAAAATCCCATTGAGTTCTAACCTAACCCAACCTAACCTAACCTAACCTAACCTAACCTAACTTAACCTATTTAACCAATTTTTAAATATTTGTTTATCATCACTCTTAATGACCTTTCTGAGTTCTGTATCTCTTCGCGATAAAATCAAAGACGGCGGTGGTTATAAAGGTTGGATAACCATCCAGTAGGTGACGTTGTGTTTTATTAGCCACAGCAATGCGTGGCCGGGTCAGCTAGTAAACCATAAATCAAAGTCATTGTGTTTAAAAGAGACTACGAAAACATTTTGCTATATATTTGTGAATGATGAATACTTGGAGCCGGTGGATGAGTTTGTGTATCTGGGTAGTATATTTGTGAGATATGGGAAGGGTGATAGAGATATTGAAAGAAGGGTAAATGCAGGTATACCATTAATGGAGGACTGAATGCCGTTGGCGCTAATAAAAAAACTGTCAAAAGAAGCTAAGCTAGCAGTCCACAATGGAGTGCCGGTACCTACCCTGATGTATGGCAGTGAGGCATGGAACTGGCAGAGGAAAGATGAAAGCAGACTGAATTTTTTTTTTTTACAGTGAATACCGCACAAGAATCTCAACTGCTCCCGTCTGGAGCCAGTGAGACTATGGCATCCCCAATTGGGGTATGTTGTGAGGCTGAAGGTAGGGGGGGAGGGGAAGGAGGTGGGGAAGAGGAAGGTTGGAAAGTACCTGGCTATTCAGATCTGGTCACCAAACACGGCTAAAGCCATTTTCAAGCAACGTTTCAATTCTGAATGGTGGTCTTACACCAGGGCGATACTGATAGTATCTTCCACTCTGGAACACGCCGCAAATATACTATATATTATTTTAAATGAATTAATTGTGAAATAACACAAATTAATCAAATAAAATTTATTTGCGCATGCCGGGTTCGAACCCGCGACCTCCGGATTGTGAGTCAAGAGTCTTACCCACTGGACTACGGAGGTCGTCAGACCTGCTGTTGAAATGAGATTCCTGAGGCGTATGCGTGGTAAAATCATGTATGATCGTGTGAGAAATGTGGAGATCCAAAAATAATGCAAGGCTAATGTAAGAGTAATGAGTAAGATAAAGAAAGGGACCCTCAGATGGTTTGGGCATGAAGAGCGAATGAACGAAGAAAGTAGTGTAATATATGACCCAAATGTGAATGGTAGAAGAAGACGGGGACGCTCGAGGAAGACATGGCACAATCAAGTGAATCAGATACTTGAGTTGGGCCTTGTCAAGAGTCACAATAATAAAAGAGTATGTATGAGACGATATATGAATGTTAATGAGATACAAAGAGTGTGTGCCAAGACCGAGTTGTTTGGCGGTCCGTCCTCTCTGCCTACCGCTGCGGAAAACGGCGCGATGGTTAGTTAGTTAACTTTAAATCTTCCGTATATTTTTAACGGTATTCATAGCTTGTGAAAATATCTCACAAAGACAAATGATTAAGTACCTTACCTCTAAGTTTGTACATTTTCGTGAATTTTTTTAGAAATCTCGTAAGACTTCTCTACCTGAGGGAGTATGGCTACTACCAAAACCATAGAAGTGAAGTTCATAATGTATGAATCTGACGTTTGCAGCCGTCTAGTTTCAGCCTCCTAGAAGGTTTTTTACCGCTAGAGGCGTAAACTGGGTCTTGGCCTTCTAATGCCGTGGGTGACGCTACTACCCGTGTCTCTACCTTACTGATTTTTTCTTAGGCATGCTCGGTATGAACCATCTACAGAACAGAAGGGATGTGCCCATTGTAACACATTTCTTCAGACTAATTCGTGGATGGTTCGAAAACTCGACTATCACAGAAAGCATTAGTTTCTATGTTCCCAATGGTTGTCTCCGTCACCGACAGCATACACTGTTTGTGGTCATGCCAATCGGGAGAGCTGTCTTGTTGTTAAATGGAATCACTTTGAATATCGATATGTTTAACATCAATGAAGCACAAGCAAGCTTTGTTGCTGTTATTTTAACGTAAATATTTTCGCTCTTTTAAAAACGATTTGAAATGTTAACTTTGTAATGTTTTAAAAATGAATAAATTGAATGGAATTGAAACTGTGTTTTTTAGATAGACTTTTAGATTAATAAATCCTACAATTTTTTCATCGGAAAATAGCTGTCGAAGTTGTGTGGTGGTTTATCTTCTCTGCCTACGCCTGTGGAGAAACGGCGTAATGGTTACAAGTTAATATCTAATATATAAAATTCTCGTGTCACGGTGTTTGTTATCATACTCCTCCGAAACGGCTGGACCAATTTTGATGAAATTTTGTGTGCTTATCTGGTAGGTCTGAGAATCGACCAACATCTATTTTTCATACCCCTAAAAGTAAAGGGTGTTCCACTCCGAATTTTTATTTTATTTTTTTTGGACAAATTTTTTATTTTTTTTATGGTGAGGCATTAAAAAATACATGCAACCCCAAATTTTCACCCTTCTACCATTAACCCCTATTTTTTAAAAGTGATATTAGTAATTCAAACCGGTGTCACTTCTGACCCGATGAGAACGAAGCCGGCCTCTTTTCTCTAATTTTAAATTTTTTACTAATCAATTACTGTTTGATATTGTTACTACAAACATGATTCACGGTCCAATCACGGACAATCGTTGGGTGGTACCATATGCACCTCTGTTGACTAAAAAAGTGGGAAGGAAAAAGGCATGAGGGGTGGGTAGGAATCTGGAGGTCATTGTATCCGGGAGTGAATCCATTCCTCCCAACTGCGGTGCAAGACCATTGCCTTGAGCGGAATTGACCTTTTACCTTGACCTTTCCAGCCGGACTCTTTCGACCCATTGGTCCAGAGAATCCGGCTGGAAAGGTCAAAAGGCCTCCCTCAACAAGTCTCTCTCGATCCGGTCCGCCACGCAGCAGGTGGGCAGACGCATCCGCCGCCAAGACCCGCACAAAAGTCACCCTTGCTAAATCACCAAACGTAGCGAACCGCTTGGGGTGACCTATGGCAGAGGTGTTGGTTATCCAATAAATGGTTCCCGGGGCGGCGGCACCCGTACCCGCTTCCTTTCAAAAATTCCCGTAAGTAAGTGGAAAAGTAAGAAAATCACAAAAAATATAAATTCATAAACAACGCCATCTCTGATACTGACAAAAACAAAACACGGACAGTTGGGCATCGATAATTGCTTCATTGTGTAATTTTTAACTTAATAAAAATACTTAATTTAATTCAACAGTTATTGATTCTGAGGCGGTACGAAGTTCGTCGGGTCAGCTAGTTTTCTTATAAAAATGTGTCACAATAAAACGAAATCAATATTTTTTAAATTTGTGTTTATTATGTTATTCATTCGGTACAATATTTCCATCTTATATGTCAACTATTTACAGGATGTTAAATATACCATTTACTTCCATATTATCCCATACATAATACATACGTATACATAACACACAACTTGACGTATACATAACAGTACACGCGCGTATAACATACATATTATATGCACAGGGTACCGAAAATCACACTTATTTGAAGAAGAATTTTTTTTTAAATCTGTTGAAAAAATTAGGGTGGTTCTCTACACCACCGTTACGTTAAAACGCATTTCGTTCATGTGTTTTTGCTCAGCTTAATTTTTGGAGCACCCCAAGATCTACACGACGACACACGAATAATTCCCGTAACCCTTTTCGTTGCGTTGTTATGACTGTTTCATTGGTCGCGCAGCCTGAATTTTGAGTCTCTTGTTTGATCCCCTTCCCGCTAGATGTCATAAGCGCACTAAGAAGCAACGGAAAAAAAACGGTATAATTTAAGAATAAACATGACACTTTGCACCACAGCCCTTGGGCCACGAGATATATTTAAATATTTGGCGAAAACAATAGTGTTTCTTTGCTAACTCTGGCGGGGTCTTAGTATGGGAGCCTATTTACAAACATTTTCACTTAAAAATGCATATACAGGGTGTGACAGAACGTACCCGAGGGATTTTAACCAGCGATTCCTGAGCATATTTGGAGTAAAAAATATACTTATCAGATGATTTTTTTTCTATTAAAAACAAAAAAAATGTTTCAATCACATGTCGCTACTGTTAGCAATACGCGTGCTGTTTCGTGTATTAACATGCTGTTAGAACGAGACGCAACGCTTATTAAATGATTGTTAGGATGTAAAAGCGCCATTCTCCTAACTAGTCAGTTGCGACTTGTGAAGGTAAAATATTTTTAATGTTTTTAATAGAAAAAAAAGTCATCAGACAGCAAAATGACATGTACATTTTTCCCTCCTAATATGCTCAGAAATCGCTGGTAAAAATCCGTCCGGTACGTGCCATTACATACGCCTGTTACAGGTCGTCTTTCAATGTCTAATTCGTTTGTGGACCCATCGTCTCGACAAGGAGCCTCCTGGCGTCCCTGTCTTGCAGAGATAGTACTATTTTCGTTAACCTACGTCTATAACAGCCCAATCTCTCACTGACATTCTGGCAATCTTAATACTTAACCTTTATTGCGACTTTTTTATAAATTGTACCGTGAGTTCGAATTGTTGAAACAAAAGGTAGTTCCTTTTTACTTTGAACCATCCCAAAATATTTTTTATTTTCACTTGCCCCTCTCAACCTAACCCGACAGATAGATGATTATTTTATTAATTTATGGGAGTACCGCACAAGAGTCCCAACTGCTCCCAACCGTCTGGATCCAGTTAGACTATGGCATCCCCAATCGGGGAATGTTAAGCATATATGAGGTTGATGGTGGAAAGGAGTTGAGAAATAGAAAAATAGGAAAATACCTGGCTCTTCAGATATAGTTACCAAACACGGCGTAAGCCATTTCAAGCAAATTCTGAATAGTGGTATTTTATGATATTAACTACCATTCCGGATAGTGCCACAAATATACAAAGGAATAAATTGTGAAATAACACATATTGATTAAATAAAATTTGAACACATGGCCTCTGTAATCGTAGCCAAAGTTCGTTACCTCTCCACCACGGAGGCCGTCGAATGTGCGGGGATCGGCCAACTATGTTCAACTATGTAACTATGTTCAACCTTCAGAAGTTGGACAGTAGAAGAGTTAGAGGAAGGTTGGGTAGTACCTGGTTGTCAGATCTAGTCATTTAACGTAATGTAAGCCATTTCAAGCAACTCCTCGATATGTCGGGAAGAGGAAGGTGAGGTTAGCTTAGCTAAAACCATTTCAACGGCATTTCGAAGTCGAAAGGTGGTCCCTTCACCTGGGCGATACTGAGAGTAACTCAACAGATTTTCGACAAAATTTAACCCATAATTTATACACTACATACAAAAAATTCTTCAATTTTCAATGTATCACATAAAAAATATCAAAATGAATGTTTTCAACTTGAAAACTGTGCGATTTTCGTCCCATCTTGTGTTAATACATACATTATGGAGGGTGTTTTTCCCATGTATAGGTCAATACATCGTTTTTCATGCTCATACGGTGAAAATTTGGGGGCGGTTATTCATGATAATGTAAGAAAAATATCATAATAAAGTTTTTTAAATGAAACAATTCCAAACATAAACAAAATAATACTTTACATAAATTTTGTACGGATAACAAAATGGCCACCACACATTTCAAATTTGAAAAAGAACAGCTGACCAAATGGAAGAAATAATAATTATATCCGTGTGTTTTTTTTCTTGAACATTCAGCCCCCAAAGTTTCGCGGTTTGAGCGTGGAACACGGTGTATATAATTTTTCATCATAAAAAAAAACTTATCGTTAATTAAAGCATTGTCTATGGCGATTCTTCTACTTGCCGCCACATGATGTTTGAGTTATGAGTTTTTCTAAAAGAAACATTAAAAAATAAATAATTAAACTTTTGATCAAAATACATAGGACATTTTTGTAAACACTTTTCAAAGTTTTATCTGCTCATATGACAAATCACGAACTTAAAATATAATTGTTGATGAGTCCGAAACCTTTATTTTCCCTTTTTCTTTCACCTCCCTTACGTTCTTTAATCTAACCTAACAACATTCCCCAAAAAATCTGTATAACTATTGCACCAAAATCTGTGGAATGTTGTGAGGTGAAGAAGTGGGCAGATGGTCGGAGATGCGAAAGAGAAATATTGGTTATTTAGATGTAGTCAATAAACATAATATCTGACCAGATCTGAATGGTGGACTCTTACCAAGGAGATACTAAGCGTACCTACGAATATACCAGAAGATTCTCATGGCTAAAACTATTACATTTTTGTTCTTTAGTCGTTCGAGCAAATAAAACATGATTTTTATGGGCAATCTATTTGATTTCAGCCTTTGTTCCGTTTCAACACAATAATTCCGTGGTCAAAATAGTAAGAGCTCTTTTTAAATCTTGTAAATTAGTTTCTTGTATAAAAAACGGATGGTAGTAAGTGGTTATGACTATTTTATTCGAAACATTTATGGTTATCAAGAAATTAGTAAATATTAAATAACCAATACAGCTTAAATTTTAAAACAGGTCGCAACTTGGGGTATTCCTGTTTTTGTAGGTTTTGATCTATTTGGTTGGTACATAAAATACATTATTAAGTTATTTTCAAGAATTATTCCAATATCTGACCACCGAAATATTGCATTTTTT
This sequence comes from Limnephilus rhombicus, assembly GCA_929108145.2. NCBI lineage: Eukaryota > Metazoa > Arthropoda > Insecta > Trichoptera > Limnephilidae > Limnephilus > Limnephilus rhombicus. The sequence goes on from OV815298.1 coordinate 7,415,319, forward strand.
CTACAGTAGTCGTATTATGTGTCGTCAATTCTGTAGAATAGAACTTTTTATACAAATTTGTAGCACACGCATCCCTCGTATTCAATACTTGAATGGATTTAAAATCAAAAACAATTTATAGATTGCTTATCAATTAAATATTAACACAAATAAACTTATCGATATTGCAACATTTGAAAAACCTATATCACTGTATCAAATTTAAAAAAGAATTCAATTCCTAAGTGTCAATTTAAACAAAAAATAAGTTTTTCAAATGTTGTTCTATCAATATGACACATAAAATGTTCGATTTTGCAACATTTGAAAATTGTATATTCTTGTGTCACATTCCGATTTAGAATGATTCAAAATTTGAAAATAGGAGAGCCCGGATTCCAATTCCAAGTGTCAAAAGAACAAAGTAATTCAAATGTTGCTAAATCAAAACGACATGTGTAAAATGTTTGATCTTGCAACATTTGATATTTAGAGAGTGTGGCGTTAATTTTAAATAAAATAATTCAATTCCAAAGTGTCAATTAAAACGAAATATTAATTTTACAAATGTTGCTAATCAAAATGACACAAGTACAATGATAAATATTATATATTTAATATATCATTAGACACAGAACAACACTTTTGTATCATTTTTTTTTGTTTTCTCTTAAAAACATGTGCTTGTATTTTTTTGATTTATTTTTATTATTGTTAGAGTTTTTTTATAAAAAATGTGAAATTAATAAGCATTTTTCAAAATGCGAACCCTTAAGTTAAGTTCGTAACACCAATCTAAAGTTTCTGTCTTCTAAGGTAAGGTTAAGTTTGGGGTATTTCAAACCAAAATTCAAATGTAACATTGTCATCAAATTGTCAATCAGCGCCATTTTTTTAAACATTGTAAAGGTCACCGTTAAATGCCGATTCTAAATCCATTTTAACTTTTGAACAAATTGTGCATGGCTGAAAATCATTTTATTAACGTTCGTTAGCTGAACACAATATGATAAAAACTAAAACTAACTTAAAATCGGCGATTTAATTCATTATTGGAGACATCAATATAAACACAATTAATGGAGAAATTTAAAATTTTAGAAGAATAAGTAAAACAAAATGGCGCTTTATTACATTATTTGAATTTATCCAAAATACTCCAATCTTAGTCAATTAGCTGGTACTTTAAATTAATATATAGGTGACACTTAGTTAGATATAAATGTTCTAATTAAATTAACAAATAATTGATAAATTAATAATACACATACAGTACATCTTTATTATAACTTACGGGATTAAAAAATACATTGATATAAAATATTATCAAATTAACAATAATTAATATCGTAAATATAGTAGGTAGGTATTTTAAAATTTTACTACGATTTTATAAGGTTTAATAAGGTTCATCTTCCAAATAGTAAATAAACAAAAAAACAACAAAATAAAGTATAGATTTTTTTGATCTTTTTACTGCACTGCCAATAATTGGTTGTAAAATTTTTGTTACAACCCTTTTTCAAGTATATTTTTTAATAAATTTAACACAACCACTCATTTCTTGGCTGGAAGGTTAAAATATTTATTACTTACTAAGCGAAAAAATTGGCAATGTTTGCAAAAAATAATTTTAATGCAAAATATATATTTATTTTTGGCACAACTTGCAAAGGGTGAAAGATTATTTTTAATTTTGCACAATTTTAAGTCAATATCACAACCAATAATAATATTTTTGTAAAACATGTATTATCCAATACTTTCAGATTTAAAAAAAAAAAAAAACAATTTTGAGAGCAAAATTTTCCAATTTTTAAAAGCAAATCAACAGAAAATGGAAAAACAAAAAAGATGTTGGCAAAAAAACACACTTGAATCATGAAATGATCAAGATAATTGGTAGAAGCCTCGTTTTGTTATATATATAGAGTTGAAATTGCTTTTTCGCTATTTGTTTTTGGGGTGTTATGCCGTGTTGCCCTACCTCCTTCTTTCGGTGATCTACCGGATCTACATCTACCGGATCTGCCCTGATGATGGACACTGCAACGATGTCCGAAACGTTGGCTAAAGAAGGAGGTAGCGCAACACGGCATAACACCCCAAAAACAAATAGCGAAAATGCTTTTGGCCGTGAAAATCTTAAAACTTACTTGAAATTGCTTCATCGCGTAGACCAAAAAGGTAATTTTTATGAGTTTTTTAAAGCTCAAATTGAATTTTTAAAATCTAATTTGCCAAATAATCCTGTTAAAATGACTAGAAAAATTGCTGTGTTGGAATTTCACAATTTATTCACTTGCCTGATTTTTTGAGCCTTTTTTGCTATGCATTACGGACGTGCATATTTAAAAAAAAAATGCTCCATTCGTCCAAAATGTTGTTCTGCTCGCAATATTTTTGAAAGATTTTACACATAATAATATTAGTTATTATTTCAATTGATTAAAAACTTGTACTTGTAGTTGAATTTCTCAAAAATAAAACTGCGATAAAAAGCGTCAAAAAAATATTTTAAGAAAAACCTACAATCATGTATTTGGCATTAGGACGTATTTTGATTAAAATTCGTCCAGATTTTGAAACGAAATTACTGAAAATGGTTAATTTACCTTTGGCGTACAATATATTTAAAGCAATGAGCATTTTTATATAAAAAGCACCATATTCATATCTTTTTAAGACATTTTTTGTTCAATATTTTAAAAATATAACAGATTCAACTTTTTGGTTTTCATTCAAGTAACACTTCTTTGCAACTAAAACTGCATAACCTTCTATAAAAATTTTGTTTTTACGTATTGTTCGGAATCTTTTTGAAAAGTTTAGATTAGGTTCAATAGCTACGTCCTAAGCAGACAAAAGGACAAAATAAAGTATGTGAAATCAATAATTCTGATATGAATGTATGTTCGGCCCCTCCTATCAAAGGATCGGTCCTTTTGGCGGCGTTACTATTTCATATATTGAGCTGCATTATTAATATAGAATATTCCCTGAGCCAAGCAATAATTAAATCTTGCGCATTTATAAAAAGCGAAACGAATGTACTATCGGTCACGAATCACCTCACACATTTCTTTGACCCTTTCCCGCAAACGAGTGTAGCTGCTTTGAAGAAACATATAATGTATTTCGTTAGTTCGAAACCATTGGTTCATGGTTAGATTAAGTTAAGTTAGATTTTGTTAAATTCTCCTTCTTACTATGAACATCTTTAGTCTGTTAATGAACTGTTCCTACCATTCTTGCAAAATTATGATTTAATCTCAGATAATCATTATTAAGTACATTCGTAGTTGTTTCCAAAAAATCTCCACAATAGAGCTTGCTCCCAACAAGCCAGAAGCCAGGAGCCAGTGAGACCATGGCTTCCCAAATTGGGGTATGTTGAAAGGCTGAAGGTAGTGGGGTGGAGAAAGAGATGGGGAAGATGAAGATATATATTCAACACTTACGCTTAGCGTAACTTGCGCCTAAATTAGTAAACCCACTTTCTAAGATTATTATTGTAAAGCCAAACTGCTGATTTACTTATATGTCATTTTTTGTTTATAAAATAACAAATATTAGTAATTCAAAATACATCTTTAAATAGAGCAACAAACGCCGATACAAAAAACAAAAACAAAAAGTTATTTGTAAGGCTAATAAATTATTTTTAAAACACACCTGACGTCATTAGAACCCGATCGCAGCGCCATTGCAAAGCATTGTGGAGAGATTGACGATTATTGTGACGTCATCCGATATAAAATCGTAGGGAGCTCTTTTTAATTTGAATCGGACCCATTTTTAAGGTTAAAAATATACAAAAAATTGTATTTTACATTGAAAACATGACCATAACAAAATTTATATTACTAGCATTTAAGTTAGACGGAGAATAATATTTTAAAATTAAATAAGAATTTTAATATGGCCATCTCAAGAGTCGTAACATAAGAGTTTTTATGAGACAATCTATGAATGCGAATGAAGCAAGGAGTGTGTGGAAATACAGATTTTTTTTGTCTCCGAAAAATTGATTGGAGTTCGCAATTACGAAGTTCATATAGTAATTGATAACCCTTGAAGATAACCTAAAATTTTCAAAATATTTTCGGAAAATATGTAATTTCAATATTTTTTCTAAGTACCTAAATAGTTGCCTCCAGATGGATCGCACATGAGCACAACGCACGTGAGCCTTTCACAATTATCAAATAAATAATTGAGCCATCGAAGAAGCAATATAGAATGTATAGAATCAATTGCTGCTATGATAGTGTGTTTAACATATTGAAGTATTTATTGACTTACTTGCTAATTGGTAGAGGTCAAAGTGCGTTGTGCGACCCTTCTGGAAGCATTAGCATTTAATTTTTTTTTAAAATAACAAACAAATAAACTCTCAAAAAATAATGTCACATAAAACTAAAAATATTTAAAACATTTTGAGTTAGCAAACAATTAATATAAAATAATCAACGATTTAAACCAATTTGTTTATACAATTAACAGTTTTTTAGTTTAAATAAATAATAACATTCACTACTCGTTCCAAAACAGTGTTTTTTGTTGTATTTACAGAAAAAATCTGTAAAATCTTTCCGCCAATACAAATGTTGCATTTATTTTACCCTGTTACCTTCTACTGTTAACAAAGTAACCCATAAAACAAATCCGCACGGACCGACTGATTATTTACAAAAACTTTACATTTTGGCGCCCAACGTGGGGCAAAAAAAATTATTTCACAAATCCATCAATAGCTTGGTGAATATCACTTTGTTTATATGAATTTGCCAACCGGTTTCAGTACAAGCGTGCTTTAGTCAGAGCAGGTATTAAAAAAATATATGTATATACACATATATATTTTTTTAAACCATCATTAAAAGCCGAAATTGTTGTTTGCGCAATGATGGAGGATTTACCTAGCAAGGATTGAACCCGTAAAGCCTGGTCGGGAGCTCATATGTTTGAACAAAATATGTTTAAATGCATAATATTATCTACGGGTTTGCTGTTTTGATTGAGGGCTGATTAGAATTTGGTCAAATACTGAAGTAGACCAAAAATCGGCGTTTGGTTGGAATAATTGATGCTGATTGTTAATTTGATCTTTGAACAGATATAAAAGTGGTCGAAAAACCCAACCTAAGCTTTTTCACCTTCGTACCACCGGATTTTTACAACCTCAAAATGAAATAAAAAGCTGCAAGAAAATTTGCAGTCAATCAGCAAAGTGAACAAAGTTATGAGTATGAAATCAATTATTGTGACTATAATGGTTTATTCGAGCCCTACCATCGAAGGATCAGTTCTTTTGACTGCATCACTGTTTCCTATTGTGAAACCATTATTATTGTTTCATTTTCATGTATTCAATAATATTATTATTCAATTTATTATAAAACAGTTTACACATAAACAAGGTCATCTGTGTAATTATTATTACGCATGATAACTGTTTTGCCTTCTAATGGCGTTTTCAATCTGTGAAGTTAATAAGTTTTCAATAATTTGATAACAGAAATTATTCCCTGTGCCAAGCAATTGCTTGCGCATTCATAGAAAGGCAAAACGAAAATACTGTCTGTGACAATATTACCTCATGCATTCCTTTGACCCTTTGCGGCAAACGTGTGCAGCTGCTTTGGCGAAACTGTTGCCAGGCCTTCTAGGGATACATCGGGAAGAGTTATCTTGATATCTTAAAAAGTCGAGGGAATGTACGAGGTGATTTGCGACCGATAGTAGGTAGATTAGTTTTGCTTTTTTATAAATTATATATTGAGTATTTATATATTGCTGCCATCAAAAAGGCTAATCCTTGGATGGTTAGGCTTGAATACACGTTTGTAGTGACAGTCAATTGATTTCACACACTTAATTTTCCCATTTTGACTACTGTATTAAATTATTTTGCTATTATTAAATTAATATGCCCACTTTTTATGTATTTTGAAACACAATGTAAGAAAAAAAATCTTTTTGTCGTTTTATTTGAAATAACCAGCCTTTCCGTGTAGATGTCATTTGTTTAATACCTCTTATACACGTACTTCACACATATTTACGTATAATTTTTACATGCTATTATTTTTATGTACCTCATGTATTATATTTAAACTCTTAACCATGACAATATGTATGTATAATATTTTATCAATAAACTGGCATTCAGTTTTCAACACAATATACCAAGTGAGACAAATCCAATTTTCCATCAACACATTTTGTATTTTTCAATAAATACCCTCCCACAAGAACTTAATCAATTTGTTTGTCTATTATAGCATTATGTAGATCGTTTTTGTAAAATTTATATTCACAACCTGGATCAATTTGTCTTTTAATTTTACTCACTCGTTTAAAATCACTTTTGAAAGTTTTTAAACTTTGCTGAATATTTTGAGCCCACTTACAAAATTTAAAAATGTTGTTTGACTTTTTTCTTATTTTCGTGTTGTTCTTTCTGAGTACTGTTCTTATTAGACTTGTAATAAAATTATTATTGGCATGTTTAGAAAAAAAGGCTTATAGAATTATGAATTCCACGTTTAAATCGATTCCACTTTAGCGGAGATGTCTTCCATTTATTCATTATCAATTTTCTAAATTTCCAACAACGAAGACATTTTTAACAGTCACAAGTTACCAAAAACCCACGTTTTCCCCTAACACTCACTGCTTTTATAATATGTTTAAACTCGTCTCATATTGTAGAACGTTATTTTCACTTGAGCATGTTTAACTTTTTTTTGTGCAGAATTGATTCATAAAAATCTTTCTAATTTTCTTCACAACTATTGTTATCAAAAACTCACTAATTAAATTATTAAATAAAAACTGTTGTTCTTAATGATTATCACACACTGTTTTGGCACATCTTCTAGTACAATTTTTGAAAAGTCAGGGCTCTTGCAAACTTAGCAGCTAATTTCAGAGTCATTATTTAAAAATCCTCCTGTACTATTTTGCTTCCTCGGCAACTTTTTGACATCTTCTTTGATTGCTACTTCAGTGTAATTGTTTTGTTTTGATCCTGGAGCCATTTTGCTGATTACATTTGTTCCTCCACTGCTTGAAGAAGAAGAAATATTGTCACTATCCGCGTAAGGTAGATCAGTGAGTGGTCCATTAATTAGACTATGTGAACTTGCGCTAGTTTTTAATCTGGGTTCTTGAGTTGTTACTTCTTTAGTACTATCATCTTTGCCATTTCCTTCAGCACCTGGTGAGTTTGCTAGATCATGGATTATGGCTTTCTTTGGGTCGATTTGTATCTTTCTGCTTTCTGATTTCTTGGATAGTTTGTTTGGGGTTAGGACATTGACGTATGGTGGCAGAATGTTCATGTTGTTCAAGTTAACTGAACCGCTGTTCTTTTTCAATGCGTTTAGATTCTGTTCTAGTTGTGCTGCATCTAGACATAGTGGTCTGTGTTTTACGTAAATTGCGTTTGCGTTTGAGGGTAGTATCACTTTCTTGTATGGTGGAGATGAATTTCTGGCTTCTGTGTTTTGGACTTTGGGTAGACTTGGAGGAACTATGTCTTGCTTTGGAGGAATGTGATTGGCCGTGCGATTCTGATAGTTATTTTTGCTGCTCAGAGTGGTGTCGGGGGGTTGAAGGGAAGTCGGAGTCTGCTGCGGCGTGTCAATGCTGATTAACTTTTCAACCTGGAAAAGAAAACAATTAATTAAGCTTAAAAAAAAAACAGCGACAAAAGTTTCCAAGATTACTGTCACAATATTCGCAATCAAATAGGACCATGCAAAAATTGGGCACGTGATATGACGAATGAATTTGCGAGAAGATTTGAATGATTCACTACACAAACATTGTCATTATCACAATGTTTGACATGTGTTAACACAACTATTTTAGGTTGACAAGATGAAAACATTTTGGTTTCTTATTATTAAATGGTTCTAATGGGAGCATTAAATTACTGCCTGTGGCAATTACTACCAGCCTTGTTGTGTGTTCTACTAAAATTTGTAGAGTAGCTACCACTGGTGTCATGTAATTTGCACGTCAATTTATATCGTAAAGATACTCACAGCAGGCCCGCTCCCTCCGTCGCTATTGCAGCTCGCCGATTTCCCGACGGCCGCCATCTTAGGAGGCTCCGTAAAAGAAGTCTCCCACTCTTCCCCTCTCGTCTCAGCATCATTCAGATTATCGTCATCGTCTAGACTCCCGGCGGCAGCCTCCATGGAAGCGAGAAGCCTATCCGTTGACTTCGACGGCTGGAACTTCGAGGTATGCCCCATCAAATTCTCTAATTTCGAACCCATTGAGCTAACAGTGCTATCAGAGCTTTTAGATCCGTAACCAGAGTCCAAATTTTTGGAAGGGTATGGACTATCGCTTTGATTGTTCTTTCCATAGCTGTCGTTTTGGAACTTGTTGCCATAATTACCATCGTTTATCTTTGCGCTGAAGTTACCATCAACAGCTTGGTATTTCACGCTGTAATTTTGATCATGGGGTTGCTTGGTATGGTTGGCATTGTTAAGTCTTATTGCATGGTCTGTTTGGGACGTTGCTTCGCTGTGGTACGCATTAGCGCTTGTGTCCATGTTAGGGTTATTTCTGGATGCTAGTGCTATGTTGCCGTATTCTGGTGGGTAGAGTTGTTTAAAGGCTGCTTTGTGGTTGGTTGGGGGTGAACCTAGGTTGCAGGTGTCGTTATTAACTTGTGACGATGACAACTCGTTCACAGCCGTGGAAACCACGGCCTCGCCGTTGTTAGGCAACTGCTGTGTAGGATCCATTGAGCTGCAAATAAAGGAATGAAATCAAATATCTGAACAACCAATAATCTTTTTTTTCTTATCCAGTTGAACATTAGCTATCCATATTTAGGTCTCCTACCTCTAGGCTTTGAGCCACGGCTGTCTAAACTTATGGGAGATACGGCATGTTTGCCTGCTGACTGTCGCTGTCATACGACCAAACTGCACACACTATCAAAGCGGCAATGCAATGAAAGTTATGCGTTTGAAGTGTAGATAGAAACAAAAGGCAAAGCCCCGCTATCCGTAGATGCGTGCAGTATTACGGGTAAATGATTTTGGCAACACGTGTTGTGCACCCGGTGCGATATAGTCCTGTGTCGATCGATCGTTTTACACGACCCGGGTCGCTCGCGACACACTGGCGTCATGAGCGGGTCGCGAAGACCCGCCTTTTTCACGTCACAAAATATGAAACTCGATTACGCTTCACCCAGCTACTTTCTAATACCTGAGTCGAGAGAGCGGGTGGCGAAACCCGGGTGTTGACAACCCGTTCGCTCCCTCATACATCTATCTATCGTCGCTCGCCCCGCCACATCCGCACCTGAAACCCAGGTTGCAGTAGTAGAGCGGTTGCGAGAAGTGGGTCGCGAGACCCGAGTGCTGACTAAAAAATGACCCACTTGCTCTTTGATGGTCTGTGAGCAGGTTTCAATGAGCGGGTTATTCACGACCGACTCACGACTGGTGCAATTCTAATAATGGTTCATGACCCGTCTCCCTTATTTCTATTATTTGTATCTTACAGAATGAATTCAGCAATATTAACATTAAATTATGAGAATTTATAATAAAATCCACCCTCCACAAAAAAATCCAAATGTTTTACAACACAATTCGATTGTTAACATTGTATTTATCAGTATGACCTTCGGACACCGTCAAATTTAAGATAATTATGTTTAATTTTTAATTTGTAAAAGTTTATTTCAATTAATTGATACATGATATTAGTAAAATAACTGCCCAACATATTTGTTAGAATTTTGTACATCTTGAAAAAAATTAAATAAAACATTTTTCCTCCACTACATTAAGATGAACGCTTTTACATACAAAACTTAATTTTGGATTTGGCGCCGAAATAGCCAACCAAACTCAATAATTGTTTTTGTTATCAGAAGATATAGCTAATATCTAGTATGATTTAATACTACTTTATTTATTAGTGTTTTAATTTGTGAAATACAGTCTATTAAAATAATCAGTTCTTCATGATTTTTGAGACAACTTTGGCAATATTTGAGAGTTGATGATAATTATATATATTAAAATATAATATAAAAATATAAATCATTAGAAAAAGCTTTTAGATCGGCGTAAATTTAAGTTATAATGATCGATTTTCTTTGGAACCCAAATTTGTCAAACATAAGTTAAAATTTCATTGTCTGATGTCTTTTTTATATTATTTTTCAATATACTCACAATTACAAAACCCCTCGTTTGCCGCTCGTGCATCGGTGTGTCATGAGATTTTACACGCGATTTTGACCCTTATGTATAAAGAAAGTGTATGAAGAACACGGTCAGAATCGCTTGCTCTATTATCGCCCTTTACCATAGCGAAACCTGCAATGCGCCTAGTCACTCCAAATAATTTATATTAATAATTTACCGGAGCGCGGGAATGTGCGCAGCTCTTGCGCATGCGCGGGAAAAATATGTTTATCTACGAGTTTGACCCTTTGACCCTACGAATTTGTAAAGGACAGTGTCAGAATCACTGGACACGAGTGTCATTTCTGGCGCCGGATGCCGCGTCGTAATTGGTGGAGCTTTTTGCTGGCCTACTCCGGCAAACAAGAGGTTAACTCACAAAAAATGCCAAAGTTGCCTCCAAAATCACGCAAAATTGAATTCTTTATTATGGCATATTTTATATAATCTTCATATATAAAAATAAATGTTTCTTTGTTTGTCATGGATGCGTTTCTATACCATTAATTGCGATGAAACTTTTGTGAGTTGTTGTGCGCAGGCCCGCAAAGGTTTCTACATACAGGGTGTTAAGGGACGCATTTAAGTTACTTAAACACTGATTCCTGGCATTATTCGGAGTAAAAATTTTAAAGTAAATTTTGGTTTCCTGTGACATTTTTGATGTTTTTTTTTCTACAAAAACATAAAAAAATAGGAGGTGTCGGACAGTTGGGGGTGGAGTAAGAAGTTAGGCAGTCACTCGTCTGAGTGACCAGTGGCGACAGGCGGAAGAAAATTAGTTTTGTTTGATTTTGAAGACCAAAGTTTCATTTACAATTTTTACTCCAAATAATGTCAGCAATCACTGGTTAAAGTAATAAGTATGTCCCTTAACACCCTGTATAATTTTGGGCTCTGGCGTTATGAAATTATACAAAAAATTTACAATAGGTGGCTATATTACAATATTTCAATTTGGCAGGCGGGAATGGGTATCGCCACTCCGGGAACCATTATTGCATAACCAACACCTCTGCCATAGATCACCCCAAGTGGTTCCCTAGCAGGGGTGCCGGGGTTCGTGGGGTGAGGTTTTTCTTGGAGGCGGATGACCAGAACACACGGAACCCCAGATTCCTACCCACCCCTTAAACCCTTTTCCTTCCCAGAACTCTCCTCTACTTCCCTTAAAAAAAAACCCTCCCCACAGCATCCCCAAAGATGACATAGGCCCTGAGGGAAATCATTTTCCTCAGGACCTCCTGTGTGGAGCTTGTGTAAAAAAAATGTGTGTATTTCATATAGTTTGGCAGCACGTAAAGAATCTTTCTTTCTTTGAGTGAAATTGCATCGCATGCCGGTATGCGCTAGTTTAAAAAAAAAATTAAATACCACATATCCGTACTAGATATTTCGATTTAAAAATATGTTATTTCATTTGGTTAGGTATTTAGGTCTCAAATCTAAACGTTCCTCTTAACGAAAAGACAAAATTTGTAACATATTTACATTGAAGAACTACACAAGTTTAAAACAAATGTTGTACAATTTCCATATAAGATTCTAGTCAATATAAATTGGGTGAATTGTTATTTTTGGAGCTGTTTTCGTTAGTTAGTATAATGCAAGGCTCTTTACATGCTCTAAAACATTTAAAAAACGGGAGAAAATTTTTAAAGGCATTATGAAAATAATAACATAATATAACACTTAATCATTCAATAAGCAAAATATTTGGCAGCTGTTGACCTATGCAAAGAAAAAATATTTGGTGTTTGTAGACATATGCAAAGCAAAACAAACGTTTGTCAACTGTTGACCTATGTGTACAGGTCAATACATAATAAGGCAACTTTTGACCTGCGAAAGTAGGGGAATACATATGGCAACAGTTGACCTACGTTAAGAAAAACATTGGACTATATTTATATATGGCAATACATGTGGTAACTGTTGACCTATGTATTTAGGGCAATACATATGGCAACCGTTCAATAATATATACGTTAAATAAAAATTGGCGACTATTGACCTATATACGTAGGACAACAGTTGACCTATATTAAGAAAAACATTTGGCAACTGTGACCTTTGTATATCGGGCAGTAGGTATGGCAACTGTTGACCTATGTATTTAAAGAAATATATTTGGCAACAGTGGACCAATACATGTAAGACAACAGTTGACCTATATTAAGAAATATATTTGGCAACTGTGACCTTTGTATATCGGGCAGAATATATGGCAACTGTTGACTTATGTATTTAGGAAATATATTTGGCAATAGTTGAACTATGTAAAAAAAAACTTTTGGCAACTGTTGACGTGTTAACCAAATCGTTTGGCAACTGTTGACATATGCTAAGAAAAACATTTGGCAACCGTTGAAATGTGTAAAACAAAATAGCTGGCAAACTGTTGATTTACGTTAAGAAAAATATTTTGCAACAATTTACCTGCATTAAGCAAAATATTTAATCAATATATATGAAATGCCAAATTTTTTGCAACAGTTGACATATGTATTTATAGCAAAATATTTGGTATCATCTGTTAACTTATGTAGAGTAAATCAATTGACAACAGTTGAACTCTGTAAAGCAATACATTTGGCCACAGTTGACCTTAAACTATGTTTAATGTTGACCTATATAATTTAACATTACAGTATTTATTTACAAAAAACAATGAAAGCAAAATAAAACGTGATTTTATTCTACTAAACACAGAAACTTTACAATAACATAGAATTTAAAAAATGTGTATTGCAAATGCATTACACAGCTATTTTATTTCTATTTTAAAAAACGATTTTGACTCCAGAAGTCCTAGGATTCTTTATTTAAATTTAAAAAAACAATTACTTTTCTTACACCTAAAAATTTACTAGGTACTTGAGTAGGGAATATGGGAAAGTGTTTTTTCGGTTATTCGACAGTTGATCCCTGACCATTGCCCCCTCCCAAAATTATAATTATTATAAAATTTAAAAAAATTGTGCATTATTTACTAATTTCAAACCCAAAGTCGACTTCAAAAAATATATATATATACAAGGTGGCGCAAAATTAATCACCCTATCGGAAGATGTTATAATTTTTGCAAATGGCGTTGTACGTCAATCATATTTGATATTTGTGAACTAGACAGCTGCAGAATACAAACAGATAAGCAATGGAGCGGTATACTCCGCAAGAGCGTGGAATAATTGTGTCGATTTAAGCTTTAACGCTTTTAGCGAGTTTGTGCCGAAAGTCACCATGAGTGACGAGGCGCATTTCCACTGTCACAATCCTAATAATTTTTGTACGCTCAAAACTCATATTTAATGATTTCCGGCGAATCCGTAACTAAAATAACTTTTTTATTTCGATGCCGCACAAAAAATGCGAGTTATTTATACATTAGATTAATAAAAACAGTACCTTACCATTAATATATTTTACGTACAACGATTTCAAAACTATATAACCCGTTTTTCAACTATAAAGTAAGCGGTAAGCACCAAATTTTATTTTTCTAGACGATGAATTAATAATTTCGGGAGGACAACATGGAGGCACATTTTAAATATTTGTAGCACGTTCTTCAGAATTAATTAAAATGAACGCGGCAGAAAGGTCGAATCTCCAGGCCTTCTAGGGTGAATTCAACCGTACATTCGTACAATACGCCGTGCCGCGGCGTATATTTGTTTACACGCTTTCTTCACTTACACCGTTAAGATTCCCACATTATTTATCTTCTTCTTCTTTTATTTGATACGGCAAATTCGACAGTAGGTCCGTCCAGTGCACGGGTCGTGAGTCGCAATTTGTATACAAGGTTTCTTTACTTACGTCATTAAGATTCTGAATATATTTTAGGGTATATTGTCGTCTTAAACACGGTTACACCAATAAGCATAATATTCGTTTCTGGGGCACTGAAAATCCGCGTGTGATACGTGAAAAGCCATTACATCCACTCGAAGCCACTGTGTGGTGCGGCGTTGACGCGGGAGGAGTGATTGGGCCATATTTTTTGAGGACGCCATTGGCATTACGGTCACTGTTACTGGCGAACGCTACAGGACTACAGGGCCATGATAAACGACTTCTTACTTCCGGAATTGGATGAGCGGGGCTTGTCAACAAGACGGTGCAACCGCACACACAGCACGAGCCACAATGGATATTGTGAAGGAAGCGTTACCTGGTCGCGTAATCTCTCGTTTTGGCGGTTTGGTATGGCCAGCAAGATCACCCGATTTAACCATTCCAGACTTCTTTATTTGGGTTTATTTGAAGTCGCGGGTTTATGTCAATAAGCCTAAGACAATCGCAGCCTTTAAGGAGAATATTCGACAGGAATGCGAACAGTTATCACCGGAAATCTTGCGAAAAGTCATGGAAAATGCGATAAAACGGGCACAAATATGTATCAACACTGGCGGTAGCCACTTGACGGATATCATCTTTTCCACTTAACAGAAAAAATTGTAAAAGTCCAAATAAAGATTTCTATTACTCAAAATCATTTTTTTTTATTTAGTAAAAAAGTTATTTAAAAACAAAATTGGATGATTAATTTTGCGCCATTCTGTATAAAAGCTTTAGAGTTTTCTATGTGATGTAGAATCACAATTTTCGCGTTTGAACTACTACGATTTTCTGGATACCAGGACACCGTGAACATTACCCAATGAAGCTTGTAGTTTAACCACTTAAAAATAAACCAACTTTGACGTCATTAAGTATAGGCTTCACTTACCACTTTGAACTTATATCCTATCATACTTATCCTAAGAAATATTACAGTAAAAGGATTCCATATTAAGCATTAAAATATGGAGGTAAACCTGTCTGAAAATAACGCGTTTGATGAAGCGCAAGTGTAAAGGGGAGTGATTGAAAATGGTAAAATAACTGGGGCACGTTGTAAAGGTGCCATTTATAACTTGCCTGAATAATTGCTACAAACTAACTATTCGATATTTCGAATATTATTTTATGGAATGGAAGCATGTACGCTTACTGAAGAACTAATTAGGTGACTTGAGGCATTCCAGATGTTCTACAGAAGAATTCTTAAAATACGCTGGATGGACAGGGTTACAAATGAAGATAATATGGTTCGGATGAATAAACAAAAATAAGTTATTAAAACTATGAAAATCCGAAAACTTCAATATCTTGGATATGGGATGAGACATCCCATATCCAAGATATTGAAGATCCAGGATCTCATACTTCTCTGGATGTCTCATCACATGTCCAAGATATTGAAGTTTTAATAACATCCTTTTCTTTACTCATCCGAACCATAACACCTTCATTCGTAGTAACTTTGTTCATCCAGCTTATTTTAAGCATGTTTTCCTGACATCTAGTGTTTCTAATAAACGTGTTATTTGTTATTTCTTGTGTTTTGTAAGAGTGTAAAGGGGTATTGTTATGAAATAGAGTTGTTTGAGTCATATTCCTGGATACACTGAGACACCAGATTTCTATCCAACCCTTTTTCTTCCCAGAACTTCTTCTTCTTTCTTTATTTAAAATGACCCTCAACACAGTATCCCCAAACTTCACCTAGGCCTAGAAGGGTGATTCTGCATATTTTGAGTTAAGTCAGCTTTACAAGACAATTAAGACAAAAAGACAAAATCCATCATGCGTTTTCGACTGTCAAATTTCTGTGCTTTTCTATGGCTTTCAATGGCTTGTCTATGCCTGTCGTGTGTTGATGTGGATTAATTGCCTACTTAAAAACACAAATAACTATTTATTATTTATGTTTACATATAAACCTAATAGATTTTCATAAATGACTTTTCATTTGTCATATTCAAATTCGATTCGCAAATTTTTCCGCGACTGACATCTCTTAACGAGGTTTTTGCAGCTAATGCACCGTCATATCTGTCAAAATGTGTCGTATAAGGCCGATTTAACAAACGCCAGACTGTCGCAAAAGATACAAAACTACCCTGCTGAGGGAAATTATTTTGGCAACGCGCATTTTTATCCCGTGACAAAATATACTCTGACAAAATATTGTACGGACAAAACATACCCCAACAATAACTACTAAAACTTAACTTAACCTAACCTAACCTAACAAAAAAATCGGACAAAAATAATACAGACATCCTGTAAAGACATTAAATTTATTGTGTTTACAGGATGTCTGTATTATTTTTGTCCCACTTTCTTGTTAGGTTAGTTTAGGTTAGGTTAGGTTAGGTTGATGGTAAGGTTAGGTTAGGTTACGTTAGGTTGACGGTAAGGTTCTTGACTCGCAATCTGAAGGTCGCGGGATCGAATCCCGGCGTGGGCAAATAAATTTTATTTGATTAATTTGTGTTATTTCACAATTAATTCATTAAAATAATATATAGTATATTTGCGTCACTTTCCAAAGTGGAAGATACTCTCAGTATCGCCCTGGTGTAAGACCACCATTCAGAATTAAAAAGTTGCTTGAAATGGCTTTTAGCTGTGTTTGGTGACCAGATATGAATAGCCAGGTACTTCCTTACCTTCTCTTCTCCATCTCCTTCCTCTCCCCAATACCTTTAGCCTCACAACAATTTAGCTTAAGATAAATTAAAAATCCATCTAGAAACAATATTAGCATAAGAAACTCTTTTGGCTTCACTGCAGTTAACGTGTATATTTTTATGTCTATTGTATGTATATAAGCTGTTTGTTTCTTACAAATAAAATAAAAAAATAAAAAAAACATACCCCAAACGGGAATGCCATAGCCGCACTGACTCCAGACGGGAGCAGTTGGGACTCTTGTACGGTATTCATATAAAAAAAGTTTAGGTTTTTAGTAGATATTTTTATTGGGGGATGTTTTGTCCGTAGGATATTATTTTGTCGCAGGATGAAAAGTTTTGGAACCAATTATTTTCCCCTGGACCTCTTATGTGGAGATAATGTTTAAAAAGATGGGAAAGATGAAGTTTGTGAAGATATATCGACTACACAACACCGAACATCGAACATCCAACATCCAAATGCAAGAATAAACTTACCCTTGGGGCTGTTGCAGGTCTGAAGGCATCATGGGCAGCAAGGGCACGAGGTAGTCCGAAGTCCTGTTCAAGCCACTCGAGTGCTAGTGACGTCACGGCGGGGTGACAGGGAGGGATGGACAGAAAGAGATAGACACACACGGTCACGTGGGCAGTGGGCAGTGGGGCAGCGGGGTGAGGGGTAAAGGAGAGAACACACACGTTTAATGTTTAGTTTGGCCAAGCGAGCACTCATCTTGTTAATTTTAATTGATTAACAGAAAGCTGATGATGATTTTGTTGAATGAGATGTGTTAAGTGTTGTAGAAATGTTGTTAAATTTTAGGTGTTGTTGAATGAAACGATAATGTACAATTGCAAAATACAAAAGCCAATTTCTTAAAATGTGTCTTTTAGTGCGATGCGATATTCAAAATCAACATTTTTAATTAATCTTTACTACGAATGTTTATATTAAGATCACCAACAATTTGCCTTGGATATTAAAATGTATTTGTTAATTTCATTAAAAAATATATAAGAGTATTTTTTCATTACAAATGTTTGAACGAGTGTAAGAAACAATTTTAAGATTACCGTGTACTCGCGGTAATCCGACAAAACTTTGCAGGGCGATGTCGGATTATCGAATTTGTCGGATTATAGAGTACTGCCTAAGACCCTCTATAGTCCGAAATTTTTTTAATAAGAGTATCTTGTAATCCAACCTATTACAAATCAATGAATCTATTTGAACTACGAGTCATACTACATAATTATGCATATAATATGTATGTGAAATTTAGTAAATTAAATATCACAATGGAGAGCTAATATTTTATCATAAAATAAACATCATCAAAGGATAATATGTACCAATCATTTTATTTTATTTTATTTAATTTTTACCAAAAAATAAGCAACGAGCTATCCAGCACAATAGTGGTGGCGTGTACATGTTACATCCTTTCAATTCATCAGGCGTGTCGGATTACACGGGGCGCCGGATTACCGCCGGATTACCGCGGGTCCACTGTATCTGTGACAGTTTACGACTCATTTTGCCTTTTTATCTGAAGGCGCGGTGGTAGTAAGCGCTCAAAAAGAAGAAGAAAGAGAGAAATGTAAATACGAATATTAGAGAGAGCGCGCTAATATTAAAACTATAATATTTAAGTGAAAATTGTGAAAATGTTTAATAAATCACGACTTGTGGAAAATAGATCAATAGATAGGGGGTTGTCTAAAATAACATTTAAAGAAACAATGTGAATTTTTTTCATACATATAATTTGTAAAATAACTGAAAAAAATGTGTTTATTGTAATATCTTGCAATTTTTTTCTATCAGGGGAATTTCCTATAATTGCCGCTTCGGCTCTACCAATGTACAGATACCATCTTCAAAAATAAAATATTTTTTTTAGAAACTTAAAAACTTCAAATGTTCAAGAGAAATATGTTATAAAACTGGAGAAATTCGGAATGCCGCGGCTTAATTGTCTGATAATGCTGTCTTAACGCAAAAGTTACAGAATGCCCCGTCAGAAGTATTTTAGACTCCCAATGTAAAAAAGGCCTTTTATTTTGGGTCCCACCCAAGCGTTCCGTGTTCGATTCCTCGGCTGGCTAAGTCCTCCATAACGACTCAAGCAACATTTTCGGCTTACTGTGATGGTAGTAGGAGATTTTCAAATATTGTCGGGTTATTCGTAACCCGGGAATTTTTGTCTTTCTTTTTAAAAAGAAAAAAAAATTTATCGATTTCTTAAAATAAGACTTTGAAATAGTGTACCTATTTCAACTTGTGTAGACAATAATTTTTAAATATGATTTTTCTTTCTGTGTGTTTTCTCCTTGATTCAGTACATGGAATTGATTTATTGAAATAAACTTCTACAAATATCTAAATTAAAATAACTGTAAGTAATAATTTTTGGATAAGAAAACGAAAGGAAACAATTTTTTTAAGACCACAACAGATATTTTGGAAAATTATGTATTAAAATAATTAGAAACGCGAAACATTAAAAAAAAAAGTTTTGATAACTTTGATTTCTAATTATTTTCACACATAATTACATGATCTAGAATCGGGTGTCTACCAATTTTGCCAATCTTAAAAATAAAATAAAAATAACCAAAAATGAAGACAGTTCCAAAACATAACATCACTTACAATATTTTAGTAGGATTTTGTAAGGAAATCAAAAATAAATAAATAATTTTGATAGCTATAAATAACCTGCCTGAAAAACCGATGGTTTTTGAAAACAATAATATTTTTCACAAATACCCCGACACTGTGTACTTTGTAACAGCAAGTACCCGAGGGATTTCAGCAATTCCTGAGCATATTTGGAGTACAAAAAGTGGACACCATTTTGTTTTCCGATGATATTAACATTTATTAAAAACAAAAAATAATAAAAAAAATTTAATCACGCGTCGCCACTGGTCACGCGTTGTGACGGGATCAAATGATACGCCTGCTGTTTCGTGCTATTCAGTGCTGCTAGAACGGGACGGAGTGCGTAACACGTAACCCGTGCGAGCTGAATCCATCTACTCAGTAGCGTCGTGTGATGGATAAATATGTACATACATATATTTATGTATATATTTTTTAAATAGAACAAACATATTATCGGACAGCAGAATGACATTTACTTCATCGCTGGTTAAAATCCTTCGGGTACGTGCTATTACACCCTGTATACAGGATGTTAAGGGTCGATCTTGACTCACTTCAATCAGTAATTCTTGGCATTATTTGTAGTAAAAAATGTATAGGAAATTTTGGTTTCTGGCGACATTTTTGATGTATTTTTTTTTTCAACCATAAACATAAAAAAATGAATAGGTATTGAACAAAATTTGGGTCGGGGTCAGGGGTTGGGCGACTTTTCGGCCCAGTGACAAGTGACAACATGTGGAAGACATTTTGTTTTGTTTGCTTTTGAAGAAAAAAAATTTTTTAAAAAAAATTACTGGAGACCAAAATTTCATTTACATTTTTTACCCCAAATAATGTCAGGAATCATTGGTTAGAATAAGTCAAGTATGTCCCTTAACATACTGTTTATATTGTATCCTTGTTTGGTACCTATGATCGACATTTTTTTCGATTTTGATGGATTATTGAAAATTTCACAAACTTTCGAATTCGATAGTATTAAATCCAGTTACATAATATTTGAAAATATTTTCCGAAATCAAAACATTTAAAATTTCACCATTTCATTAGATAAAATTAGAAACAAAAAAATCTAAAACAATCTGATTTTTTTTCTTCATTTTAATTAATCGTCAATTTATTAATTACGTTATAAAAATCAACAGTAAACCTACCTTATTAAGAAGAATGGTTTTTCGAAAAATTTATGATTTGTAGTTTTGAATGTGTCATTTCTGTCGCTTTTACAAAAATTGGCTGTGGGAATTACTTAATTAAAAAAATGTTCTTACTTGTAAAGACTGGCTCTGTTCGTCCCTTCCTATTGACTCTGGCCGATTAAAGCAAGGGAGTGGAGCTATCATGAGGTCAGGGTCCTGAAACAAATCATTTTTATAAAATATGGTAATTGAAAACAATTTATTAAGAATGGCTGCATTTATAATTCTCACGGTTACTGCAAAAATGCATAAAACATACGTTATTTTTCACAATAATGCTGCATCTCTTTCTTACACAGTGAATAATGGTGAGACAACGATGAAACACACAATGTACGTATGTCTGCGCTTCCTCCGAAGGAAAAAAAATTAATAATTTTCTTACATCTCCCTCACTCGTATTAAATAAATGTGCCGTTGCCGCAGCAAAATTGGAGGACGAGCCGCCAATAGAAAGTAAACTAGCACAAAGTCACTGCAATATTCGCTTCCCACAGTTCTTTGTAAAGGAATATGGAAAGTTTTGAATGTGGAAACTTTTTTATTTTGTTTGGCTCGAAAAAGACGCCATATCGAACAACACTCTCTACGTAAAAATAAAGAAACACTTTCTATTCCCAACCATATTGATAACGATGATACACTTTTATGGACCTCAAAGCATCTCCTTCCCATACTAGAAGACAATGAGCGCTTGTATATCTACGATTATGGTACCGTGACGGCATAAAAAAGGCAATAAACAAACGTTCGTTACGACAAAAATGATACAACTCTTTCAAAAGATGAGATACACAATGTGGGTAGGTCTCTTTCGTTCAAGAGAAAAAAGTCATCATTTTCTTGCATCTTTCTCACACACCGCACCGTGACGTCTCCGTAGACCCCTATAATACTACTAGCCGTAAGGATAATTTTGAAAGTATGGAATACTAGCTGACCCGGCCACGCGTTGCTGTGGCTAATAAAACACAACGTCATATACTGGATGGTTATCCAACTTTTATAACCGCCGCCGTCTTTGAGTTTATCGCGAAGAGACAGACAAATGCCGCGGAGGACTTTAATTTATAATACGTAGAGATGGTTTGAAAGATTATAATAATGTGCATGAAATGCTTGGGGAAATTAACGTATTTAAGTTAATAAGGATTAATACTGTATCCGTCTAAATTACTTTTCAATTACCGCAATGTACGTGACCATTTTTTTAGAAGATAGAATGGATATAGTAAGCTATCCGTAAAAGATAGATATATGCCTTCGCGAACTTTTTTTGTAGATCTATAAAAGAGGAATATCCCACCATGCATTGTTTTGTTATATCCCAAAAGGATAAGGCAGCGTTTTCGATGAAAGCTACCAGGCGGCTTGACTTTTCCCGACACTTCTAACAATTATCGTTATGTTTCAACCAATTTACACAAATCCTTGACAAATTACATTCCTAAACCTTCCTCACGAAACACTCTATCTATTGGTGAAAACAGCATGAAAATCCGTTCAGTAGTTTTCGAGTTTATCGCGAACAGACAGACAGACAGACAGACGACGCGGGGGACTTTAATTTATAATATGTAGAGATGTAGAGAAGATGTAGAGATAGTCACAAGGATAATATTGAAGTGTGAGTGAATTCCAAAAATTCAACAACGTCAAACTTCAATGCGCTGATGATTTTGCTTTTATTCTTAAACATATAATGCTGCGACTCTTTCTTACACACCAAATAACAATAGTCTAATATGAGTCCGGTATGGAATCCTCAATATAAGGTGTACATAGATATAGTAGAAAGTATACAGAATAAATTCTCTAAATATTTATTCAAGAAATACAACAAAACTACAAATAACATGTTAAGTTTACAAAAAAGACGCACATTATCAGATCTGCTGTTTCTGTATAGCCTGCTAAATAATAAAATAGATAGTCCTGAATTGCTATCCACTGTTGGTTTAAATGTCCCTATGAGGCGTACCAGGCACACTTCTCTTTTTCATATAGAATCCAATAACACTAATGCAGCGAGTAACTCACCAATTACTCGCGCAATCATAACTTATAACCACTAGGAAAAATTACTACACTTAGACATTTTTCACGATTCCTTGCAAACATACAAAACTAATTTATTAAATTTCTTGGCGTGATATAATTGTTTTAAAATTACTTACACTTAACTTTTCATTAAACTATCAGTCAATTACAATTAGTGAGCATATAATTCTTGATTTCAAAATGTCTCCTTATCTCCCCCCCCCCCCCCCCCCCCTCTTTTCTTCCTTTTTATTATTATTACTTCATTCATTCAATAATTAAGTTTTAAGACCGGTTCATATCTCAGGCATAATTATCAAATGACATTCTATGGACTTACGTAATAGGTACATAACCATGTAATAATTTAATGTACTGTGTATGTCTTAATAAACAAATAAATAAATAAATGAGACAAACGGAAAACGTATGTCTGCACCCCCCCAAATGAAACATATAATCATTATCATACATCTTCCTCACACGTATAAAGAAAATGAATTGCCACACCCATTGCCGTAACCGAGCCGTAATAAGATATATCTATTTCCTCCAAAGGAAAAAAAGCAGTACTTTGGAGGAAACAGACGCACATATTTTGTGTATCTCACTTTTTGTTTTACCTTTATTTAATGTGTAAGAAAGAGCTGCAGCATTATAGCGATAAGAAACGTATGTTTATTGCCTTTTTTGCCGTCACGGTACGGTAAACAAGGGTCGTCACGGTACTTATAAAAGGGCTCATTAATTTTTTTTAAGTTAAAAAATAGACCGGATATGCCGGATCCGCCCTGATGATGGACACTGCAACGCTGTCCGAAACGTTGGCTAAAGAAGGAGTTAGCGCAACACGGCATAACACCCCAAAAACAAATAACGAAAATACTTTTGGCCGTGAAAATGAATCATAAAATTTATCTTAAAACGTATCTAAAAAATAGACATTCGAATAATAACCTCACGTAATTTGATGTCTAACCAGGTATAACACTCTGTTGGTTGGAAGAGAGGTCAAAACAGAAAAGTATTAAATATCTCCTCATACCTGCGTGCAATGTGTCAGCCTCTCAAATAGTTGTGAGAAAGTTGGTCTATCCTGTGGGGATGGGTTCCAACAGTCGCACATCATCCTGTATATTTCCATCGGGCAACCTGGGGACAAAAACATCATACCATTATTTAGATTTTCTTTTGAAAACATCTTCGATCCGAGAAGGGAAGTATATTTGTTTTTTTAAAGCAGTTGTACATGTTTGCGATAAAGGGTCAAAGAAATTGTATGGGGTGATTTGTGACCGACAGTAAATTCGTTTTGCCTTTCTACAAATGTGCAACTTGGTTTTCAAAGGGAATAATATGTATCATCATAGGAAACTGATTGATGTCGTCAAAAGGGCTAATGATGGAAGACACTAATTGATTAAATACGCTTTACATTGCTCCATTTTATTTGTATTAATGAGAATATGCTCCCGTCTGGAGTCAGTGAGACTATGGCATCCACAATTGGGGTATGTTGTGTGGCTGAAGGTTGTGAGGAGAGGAAGACAATGGGAAAAAGGAAGGTTGGAAGTTGGCTATTCAGATCTGGTCACCAAACACGGGTAAAGCCATTTTGAGCCACGTTTCAAATCTGTATGGTGGTCTTATGCCTTAACCTAACTTTTTAATTAATTACTTTTGAAATGACCCAACGCGACCTTCGGATTGCTAGTCGAGAGCCTTATCCCTCGACCACGGAGGTTATCGTTTTGACTGCTTACTTTAATAATTTATCTGCAACTTGGGAGCGACTTATTGCGTTGCGCGTGCGTTTTAAGGACGTAGCCAAATGATCTGTATAAACTTCAAAAGCTATTAAAAACGGTAAAATTTTAGTGAAGAAAATGTTAACTTACGGGACAAGAGAAAGAAAATAAATTAGACTAACCTTGTGGAATGTCCAGTCGACCTCCTCCAGTCACCATCTGCATCACTTCCCGGTTGGCGCAACCGGTGTAAGGCATTATACCCAACGAGAACACCTCCCAAAGCAGTACACCGAAAGACCTGCAAAAAGCGTCACAATTAGTTGGTTGCATTTATAATAGTTTGATCAAACTTATCTCAAAATTATTCCCCTTGTCCGTTGATAACGGATTGTCAATCAACCGCATTTGTTTGCACAGGCACAGAATCAAGTAGGTTTATCTAGTATTATGTTTTCTACATATTTGTTTATACATCATACATCATGGACTCCTGCCCAGAGGTGACTCCTAAATTCAAAGCTTTTAGCGACCCTGCAAGACTATTGACGGCCAAGACAATTGTTCGGCAACAGGCAATAGTAGGAAATTTATCGTGCTCGTTTACCAGCGCCTTTAGCCATTGAAGCAATCTTTTGATTTCCTATCGACTATGCTCCCTATCCATTCTCCCTCTGTCCTCTTTCAAGTGGTCACCAACTTTTTTTATATTATCTCCACACAGGAGGCCCTTTCCATAATTTTCCTCAGGGCCTATGTCATCTTTGAAGATGCTATGAGGTATGAGGAGGGTCTTTTTGAGGAGATAAAGGAGGAGACCAATATTGTAGAAGGGAGGAAACACAAAGAACGGCATATCGTTCCACAGCTGAACTCTTGAACTCAAGAAGGAGTCGTAGAAGTGAAGCATTATCATGTGACATTATCATGTGACATTATCATGTCAACCGTTTAGGTTGGTGATATGTTTCTCGACTATGCACCGGTGCCAAAGGGATCAATGACGCTAGTTCCTCGGAGCATCTTTCATTAAGACAGCATACTTACCTGACTGTGGTAATCGCAGTTCGCTTGTTAAGTTAAGGGAATCTTTCAAACGGATCGTCCATTTCTGCATAGTTAAGGGTTTTTCAGGTATTTAACTAGTTGACTTACCAAACATCAGTCTTTGAGGTGAATATTCCATCCAGAAAGGCTTCTGGCGGCATCCATTTGATGGGCAACATTGCCTTGCCCCCCTTTCTGTAATAGTCCGACCTGTAGATGTCTCTGGCCATACCGAAGTCAGCAATCTTCACGACTCGGCCGGGGCCCTTTGAAGTCAGAAGACAATTCCTGGCCGCGATGTCCCTGAGGAAATAGAAAACAATGATCATTAGGTTATATTCGAATAGGCTAATTTGGGAGGCTGGTATCATTAAACAGTATTAATAGCCTAGCGACTGTACGGTTGAAATTTAAGAATACTACTCTGACGCCGCACCTTACCCAAAACCCTGTTTTTGTATGTGGAGTTTGTACACAAATCTAATTTCGTAATAAACCAAAAAAGATGCCAAAATATGGCGCCACTTACGTTAACAGCTAGCGTGAGGAGCATCGACTGGCGGGCGTAAGTACTATTGGATTTGTAATTTCGTGAATCATCCCCATCATGACTTACGCCGCCCCAATTTAGGCCACAAGCAATACTAAGAGTCTTGAAACCTTCCAAAATGTCTTGCTTAGAAGATTCACCATTCGTCCGAAATGGCATTATTAATTCAGGCACGAAAATCCCTCCACTTAAAAAACACATAATAGACCTAGCCAAAACATTTTTCTCCAACTTGCTTCAAATCCGAACTCAAGCATCTCATGTCTCGGGCAATCAAGTCCCGATGACGATCCCCTCCACCGCCTGAACAAATCCATCCTTCATCCACCTTTATGCGCGGGCTATAATAAAATTTACCTTTGTTCTTTTATATAAAAAATAAATAAATATTTATATATATTTATTATGGTATACATATTTGTTGTATATGAATACATACATGCATGGGTGTATGTAAAAAAGGCTGTATGTGTGTGTATATCTATACAAAATGTATAATGTGTCACAGATAAACAAACAATCAAAAAAATTATTAATGCCCTTCATCTTGCCCAAGGTAGCCCGAACATCGGGTAAAAAAAATCCATTAGGTGACATTACTACAGTTTGCAAGACAAAGGGGTTAATTTCTCCCTGTAACTTGCCAAAAACCAATATATAATAATAATAAATTTTCGTGAATCTCTCCGGTTATAATATAATATAGGAATACCATGTCCAACTGAGCCATGGTAACAATTAACAAAATAATATAACTTCGCGAACTTCCTATAGTTTTGATCAAAATATGCCGGTTGATCACCTGCACTTTTTTTTTTTTTTTACATGAATACCGCACAAGAGTTCCAACTGCTCCCGTCTGGAGCCAGTGAGACTATGGCATCCCCAATTGGGGTGTGTTGTGAGGCTGAAGGTAGTGGGGAGGGAAGGAGATAGGGAAGAGGAAGGTGGTGAAGTACCTGGCTATTCAGATCTGGTCACCAAACACGGCGAAAGCCACTTCAGGCAACGTTTCAATTCTGAATGGTGGTCTTACACCAGGGCGACACTGAGAGTATCTTCCACTCTGGAATACTGCTAAATACTACGACCGATGTCGTTCAGCCAATGGAATGCCTCAAATGGACACAAACACACTTACGCGTGGGTTTTTCTGTAAAAGTATTGGCAAAGGATCTTATAATTGTGAAACTACTATATGAGTGTACGGTGACTTGCCTGTGTATGAATCTCTTGGTCTCCATGTATCTGCATCCCTTAGCTACGTCCAGCGCGCAAAGCACCAGATCCTTCATGCCGAGGCTGCTGCTTCTCTCTGGCTTGGGACGGTTCTCCCTGAGGAAGTTCTTCAAGTCTCCCCCGGCCAGGAGTTCCAGGACTATGAAACTGTGAACAAATTAAAATTTTTGGATGATTTTTATAACTTTTTTCGCACCATCACCATTCGCGCCAAAATTCTATAATGTACTTTTAAAGCAATAATATTTCATATAAAAATCTACAGTTTTATTAAAATCTTTATGAAATTGCGAATACTTGATAAGGCGGGTCATTTAAAAATGTTATTTTTAAATTCTGATAGCGATAAAAGGGTGCCAAATGGTTTCAAAACGACGTGTTTAAAAAATTTCAAATTTCTGATACGATCTTTTTCCTCCGGATTCACTTCAAAGTTTTGAAAATTTTAATTTTGAAGGGTTATTTCTAGTGTATAATAAAACTTACTATGAATCCTTTAAACCATATTTTTTGTAATCTTCCATAGCAAATGTGGTATATATTTACAAAGAGTCGTAATGCCGAAATTTGAAAGTAAGAAGGTTTTTACTGGTATTTGAATACACTGTCTTGAGATAATTTTAATTATATTCATATATTTTTTTAATAAATAAATCAAAATATTCCCTCTATTTTGTGTTTTATTGAAAAACTAGCTGACCCGACGAACTTCGTACCGCCTCAGAATCAATAGCTGTTGAATTAAATTCAGTTTTTTTATTAAGTTAAAAATTACGCAATGAAGCAATTATCAATGCGCAACTGTCCGTGTTTTGTTTTTGTCAGTATCAGAGATGGCGTTGTGTACGGATTTATATTTTTGTGATTTTCTTACTTTTACAATTACTTACGGGAATTCGGGAGGCGGATACGGTTGCCGCCGCCCCGGGAACCATTTATTGAATAACCAACACCTCTGCCATAGATCACCCCAAGTGGTTCACTACGTTTGGTGATTTAGCAGGGGGGCCCGGGTTCATGAGGTGACTTATGTCCGGGTCTTGGCAGTTGATGTGCCTGCCCACCTGCTGCGTGGCGGGCCGGATCGAGAGAGACTGGTTGAGGGAGGCCTTTTGACCTTTCCAGCCGGACTCTCGACTCATTGCCTTGCACCACAGTTGGAGGGATGGATTCATACGTCTGTCACTCCCTGACACACTGACCCCCAGATTCCTACCCACCCCTCATACCTTTTTCCTTCCCAGAACTTTCTATCCTCCCCATTCCTTAAAAAGATCCTCCACACAGCATCCCCTAAGATGACATAGGTCCTGAGAGAAATTATTTTCCTCGGGGCCTCCTGTGTGGAGCTTATGTAAAAAATGCGTTTCATTTCAGAGATTTATTATAATTATTGTATTTTCCTTTGGAGGTGTGCAGACATACGTTTACCATTTGTCTCATTTTCGACTATTGACATTGAGTGTGTAAGAAAGAAGGGTAGCATTATATGATTAAAAACAAATGCACAACAATCAACGCATTGACATTTGACGTTTTTGAATGTTTGGAATTCATGCACAGTTCAATATTATACCCCTCACAATATTGCTGCAGTTCTTTCAAAATAGGAGAATTCGTTCCATACAAAATGTATGGGGAAAATAATTTTCTTTATAACTATTTATTTCGTTAACTTTTGTGATGTTTTAATAGTTATTATCCTATCCGGGGCGGAGACAAATCCAACAAATCAAAGATCATCAAAATCAGCCCAGCCGTTCTCGAATTATAAATAGTGTAACTAACCCGACTTTGTTTTATGTATTAAGATAGTTCATTTTTGGTGGTTTATTTAACATTATGTAGCATAGGCTTTATTTAAAACCTATATAGTGAGATAAACATTACCATTTTGCAGCCAAATCGACGTTTCTTACCAATATCCGTGTGAAATTCTCAGTTCAAATCTCCCGCCAATGTCACCTGGCAGTCCCACAAGAATCCGCTAGGCGGCGTTGCCAGCACGGCGTGGGGACGCCAATGATTATGCGTCATTAGCATTTATTTTTGCGATAGTCAAACACGTTTGATTGTACAAAATACACTAGAAGTGGCTTTCATACAGTATTTTGTGCAAAAATTTTAATTTACCAAACATTTTAACAGTGATACTGTTCGAATCCCGAAATTGAATTTCAGTTTCGTGTGTTTTTACGACTTTTTACTTCTTTGTGATTGTTCTGTGATTGTTCCTTTGTTATGTCGAACTCGGAAAGTTCAGATTGTGGGGAAGCCGAGATTTCGAGGGCAGAAATCATGGAGGTTATTCATACGGACACGCGGGGCAAACGTTCGAGGGTCTGCGGTGACGCTAAAAGGCAGAAGATCGGTGAGCCGACTCTCGGCGACCCACGAATTGACGTGCTTACGAAGCAGATGTCCCAGATGCAGGAGATGTTGCATCTGTTGTTGGAGAAGCGGTCGGATGCTCCTATCCGTGACGCCTCAGACGATGAGGATAGCATCTCCCTGGACACCCCCGCATCGCTCCGGGAGGAATTGGCGAAGGAAGCCGACAGAGATGAAGGGATGGGTCTCACCTGCCCTCTGCCGTCTCGCGCCTTGTTTCTCGGGGAGTGGACGACGGAGCTGAAACAGCCGAAGATACCGTCGGCCGACCCAGCGAGGGTGAAAAGAGTGGAGCTCCTTCAGCATCTGGGGACAGCTAATTGGAATAATGTCCGCTACCTTGAGATCCAGAAGTCATATGCCGCAACCCCTCTCTTCTCAATGTTGGCTCTAAACCCAGAACTGAAGCGCGTAGCCCAGGAGGAGTCGGCCAGCACGTCAACGGACTCCTTCTGCGGATCCCTGTCCAATGCCCTTTCGCTGCACGCAGATCTCCTGAAGGCCTCCCTGCAGGAGCTGGTCAACTGGAGCGCGGAACCGGGCACGAAGCTGAGCACTTCCACTCTGTATGAGAAGGTACAGTCTCTCTTCGCTACGGGATCTGAGTCCCAGAAGGTGTCCAAAGACATTATGCAGATGGTCTGCGGAAAACGGGCAGCCCACATCGAGCACCGAAGAGAGAGGGTATTGCAGGGCATCAGTGACGGGTACGTCGGAGACGCCATGCGAAAGATACCACCTACATCAGAGTATCTCTTCGACCCGATCATCCTGGCAGCGCAGCTGGATAGGTTGGGAGGAGTGAAGAAGTGTTTCGCTCCTCAGCCTAGCACATCGCGTCCTGCCCCGCCCGTTAAACCCAGCCCGTTAAATCCTGCGCAGAACTTGCAGCCCTTTCGTCCCAAGATGCTGCAGGGGAGGAGCATCACGAGAAGGGAACAGCCAGAGAGCCGAGGTCAGGAGCCAGCCCGTAGAACGGCTAAAGCTTTTACTCGCCGAGACAGGTTCAGGCCCAAGGAAAGGGCGGGGAAGTCAGAACGTAAGAGGTTTTAACCCAGGCCCCTCTTTTCAAGGGGGTCAGTTGCGCTCATTCGCAGGTAAGTGGAGGAACCTTGGCGCCCCTACTATCATCCTTAAGATGTTAGAGGGCTACCGGATTCCATTTTCTTCAAAACCTCCACTGAATAATAATATTGATTTATCTAATTCCCCGTTCGCTACTAAGACTTCCGTGGCAATGACGGAACAAATTGAAAAACTTAAGGCCCTTAAAGTTTTAGAGTCGGCACCTGCCACTCCCTCATTTATTTCTAACATGTTTCTCGTCCCCAAGTCAGATGGTTCAAAGAGACCGGTCTTTAACTTAAAGTATTTAAACAACTTTTTGACTATTAGTAAATTTCGTCTGGTAAACGTTTATCGAGTTCCTACTTTTCTACAACCGAATGACTGGATGGTTAAAGTGGATCTAACGCACGCTTATTTCCATGTACCTGTGAGTGAGCAGCATAGATGCTTCCTTAGACTTATCTATAGGAATGAACTCTTGCAGATGACATCCCTCCCCTTTGGCCTAGCCACCTCACCTAAGGCATTCGCAACCATCACTAACTGGGTAGCGCAGGAACTGCGGAAGAGAGGGATGAGAATTTTAGTATATTTGGATGATTTTTTATTAGTAAACCAATGCCTGCTTACTTTAAAACGCCAGTCTAGAGAAATGGTGGAGTTTTTACAGGACTTGGGATGGCAAATACAATTTGATAAGTCAATACTAGAACCATCACAACAAGTCCAATTTCTTGGTATCAGCTGGAATACCGTAACTAACGAAAAGTCTCTCCCTCAGAACAAGGTTTTAGCCCTATCTTATCTGTTAAGGGGTTTGATTCAGACAGGAAGGTGGTCACTAAATAAGGGGCGCAGCCTCTTGGGTTCTTTGAACTTTGCTAGTTTTGCAGTTCCGAGAGGCAGACTCAACAGCCGGTATTTACAGAAAGGGTGCCTAGAGCTCAGACACTACCACCCTTGGAAGTCGTCACCGATTCCTGCGGCTGCTGCTCGGGAATTGAGATGGTGGGTTCGATCGCTCACCCTGACGTCACCTATACATCTGCCGCTGTTTGAGCATTACCTGACAACCGATGCCTCGGACCAGGGCTGGGGTGCCCAGCTAGACGAGAGACTTCTCAGTGGTGTGTGGATGGAGGATCAGCTGAATCTTCACTCCAATCTGAAGGAGATGCTCGCCGTGTTGGCTGCCTTGTCTCCTCACGCGCTCGAGCTATCCGGCTCGGGTCTTCTGATCCAGTCGGATAACAGGTCTGTCGTATCTTACCTCCGCAAGGAGGGGGGTACCAGATCAACTCAACTCCTGAGCTATACTCGACTAGTGCTAGATGTTTTGAACAAACACTGTATCTCCATGACAGCACAATACCTACCAGGTCGTTTCAATGAAGTAGCGGACTGTCTATCTCGTCATCGTGCTGTACCCGAATGGCACTTGCTACCCTCTTTTACAGAGGTAGCGTTCAGAAAATGGGGACGACCCGAGATAGACCTATTTGGCTCTAAGACAGCACACGTGGTTCACAGGTATGTTTCTCTTGATTTTCAGGACGACAGAGCAGACTACCACAACGCTTGGAGCAGGGACTGGGACTATCAGCTGGCTTGGATCTTCCCTCCCCCATGCCTCTTGCCGAGGGTTCTTTGCCACTTGAACAGAGCAAAGGGATTATACCTGGTAGTGGCTCCTCATTGGGAGAGGGCATTTTGGAGAGCAGATCTGAAGGGTCGGGCCTTAGGTCCACCTCTCACGATTCACAATCTAGAAGAAACACTGATAGACACCAGGACCAACAACCCTCCTCCTCAAGTAGAATCCTTCATTCTGGAGATTTGGCTTTGTGGGGGTGGGATAAAAACCTAAGAAGTTGGTCAACTCAGCAGAAGGAACTTCTTAGATCCGGGTGGAGGAGTTCTACCCTTCGCACTTATGCTCCGGCATGGCGAAGGTGGCAACACTGGGCGTCAGAGAATCAGCTCGATGCCATACGTCCCAAAGCTGAAGACCTAGCCAGGTTCCTAGCCGACCTACACATCAAAGAGAAGCTATCGCTGAGTACCATTTTAGTCCACAAGTCAGTGGTGTGTACCTTAGGCTCTCCAGACGATAATAGAAAGCTGAACTCCAATCCAATAGTGAAGAAGATACTAAAAGGGATATCTTTAGCCAGACTGAAGCCTTCGAAGCCCCCCATTTGGGACCCGAGAATTGTGACATCATGGCTGGAGAAAAATTTGCCTCAACACATAACTCTCTTTGAAGCATCAAGGAGAGCAGCCACAATCCTGCTTTTGGCATCAGGGCGCCGAGTTCACGATCTCACTTTGCTCCACTGCACAGCTGAAAGACTGTCAGTGGACAGTGAAGGCATCTCCATTTGGCCAGTGTTTGGTGCCAAGACAGATTCGGCAGACTGGCAGCAATCAGGGTGGAAGCTAGCTCGTTCTGAGACAAGGAACATAGACCCCGTCTATTGGACAGAGAAAGTCATAGAACTGTCAAGGGAACGGAGAGCGCAGGCGATATTACCTAATTTATTTATTACAACTTGTGGGACGGCGAAGGCAGCCTCCAGGGCAGTGATTGCTGGTTGGATTAGGACAGTTCTCAGAGATGCCGGCGTAGAGGATCCACCTGGCAGCATCCGTTCAGCGGTGGCATCCCTGAACTGGTTGCAGAAATATAAACTAGATGACATACTGTCGCGTGGCAACTGGAGAACTCCCAATACCTTTGCTAGGTTCTACAGAAGGGAAATTGCAGAATCAGCTGGCCGAACCATCAACGACCCATCAGTTGCTAATCTTTTTCAACCTCTGTAACTGGTTAGCTGATTTCTAGAAATCTTGCCTCTATTTTCTAGTATATAAATATTGCAATTGATTCACATTAGCATCATGTCACCAGGCGATAACAAACAATATCTCACTATATAGGTTTTAAATAAAGCCTATGCTACATAATGAAAAAGTTTTACCTTACAATAAAACTTATATTATGTACATAGCTTTATTTAAAACCTAGGCAAGGGCTGCCTGATGAGATCTAATGACGCATAATCATTGGCGTCCCCACGCCGTGCTGGCAACGCCGCCTAGCGGATTCTTGTGGGACTGCCAGGTGACATTGGCGGGAGATTTGAACTGAGAATTTCACACGGATATTGGTAAGAAACGTCGATTTGGCTGCAAAATGGTAATGTTTATCTCACTATATAGGTTTTAAATACAGCTAAGTACATAATATAAGTTTTATTGTAAGGTAAAACTTTTTCATTTTTTGTAAGATTTAACACGGGTGAGTAAGAAGATGGTATCCAAATATTATTTAAAATTTATGTGATTTCATATCTTCATTTAACACCCTTTTATCACTAGACAAATCGAAACAAGAAAAAATATCCCATACAGTCGTGACCCACCCTAATACTTGACCTTCAAATCAAGAAGAAAGTCACTATCCACACGAGATTTAGAAATACCAACCCCTTTTCCCATATTGCAGAATTACTTCTTGATGAAATTTTGCACACTTTATGTTAAAAATTACAGTCCACGTATGATTGCGAAAAACTTTGCTTAAAGCATGGGCAACGCCGGGAAGCTAGTAAAATATAAAGTGGAGTGTCCTGGTGTGCGTTTGTTTTTTCTAGTCTAATCTATACTTTTCTTCCGAGGTTGATGAAATTTCGCACACTGACTTTCAAAACTAAGAAAAAGGTCACTCTTTACATGAGATTTTTAAAAACCTCCCCCCCCCCCCCTCTCTTTCTATCGCACTTGAAGCAGAATTTTGGTATTTCTTCAATCTCGGGCAACTTCAGGGTCTTCAGCTTTTATTATTATAAGATGACAGGTATCGTAAAACTTGGTGCAAACCTCGCACAAACTTGGCTAACTATCGATAGCTAAACTCGAAAAATTGGTTGGTTGGAAAAAAATGCCACTTATACAATAAAATATGCCCGTCTTTGCTACTATGTAATATAATATACGAATTATGACTTACCGTGGATGTCTGTCAAAGCACACCCCAATCAAATGGACAATGTTGGGGTGGTTAAACTTGGCCATGATGGCTGCCTCCATCAGGAAGTCAGTCTCTGACTGTCCAGTGGACATCTCAGGAAGGGTCTTAACTGCTACAGGCATCTCAATAGCATCTCCATCTCGGTGGCGATAGAGACCTTGGTAAACCTCACCAAATGCTCCTTGGCCTAGTGCTCTGCAAAAATTTGTTGTACGTTAGTAGGCATAGATATACAATTAGAAATGAAAAGAATATTTGTAGAAGTCTCCTTGCATGATAGAAGGATTAAGAAGTAGATCGGGAGCTACTCCACACAACGAGATTAAAAGCTCTGCCACCAGAGGAGACACATGCAGTTATTGCGACCAGAAAATGTGAATAGTTGTAGATGATGTGAAAAGGGTGTAAAAGAGATTATTGATGTATCATGCCAATTTTCCGCCTTGATTGGAAAAAGATCGTGAATACCATGTTGTGGAATCAGGAGACATCTCTAAACACCCAATTACAGCCCTGGTGAACTTAAGAGGACTGGGATACCGTTAAGAGAATAAGGTGAAACATGGCATATTGGGCAATAAATCATTGCTATTGTATATTTATAACCTGATTGCTTATTGGAACTATGCGGACCGTCTCAGCATCAATAATAATAAAAACGATATTGGAGTACCACAAGGTACACTACCGGGTCCTGTTTTGTATTTAGATATGATTAGTCATAAATAACTTATTGCTTATGGCATATTTCGCAAGGTTATATGTAACCCGGTTGCTTTACGAAAACTATGCACAACGTCTCCGTGTCAATAATAATAAAAATATTTCTTCAAATACGGTTATAATAACTTAAAATTGGAGTACCACAAGGTACCATGCTGGGTCCTGTTTTGCACCTAATCATTAAAATTAGCTTATTGCTTATCGCATATTGAACAATGAATGTGTATTATAAAATGCTTGCAAGAACTCTGCAGTCTACCTTCACAACAATAATAAAACTATTTCTAATTATGCTTGATTAGAGTACCACGAGGATCTTGGGTCCTGTTTTGCGTCTAATCATTAATCATTAGCCTCAACACTTTGCGCGAGCACTTGTACAAAACCATAAAACAAAATGATAGTGACTTACTTTACTAATCGCAAGCTCTCTCTCGCAACTTGCGGAAGTTGTCTTACGTCCACTCCTCCAGCCAAAACGGCATCACAGCCATAGTTAGGGTTGAAGCTGGTTAGGGCGCTTTCATCTGCCGTACTCCTCAGTCTACTCAGCCTGAGGTCTTGTTCTAGTAGAGCTTTATGACGCAGAGCTGCCTGCTTTCTAAGTTGGTATCGGTTATCTGAAATACAGGCTGGTGTTAAACGGGTGTTTACATGTTTTTTGGGGGATATTATCCTTATTTCTTCTGGAACATCTGGCAAAATTCAAGGATGGCGATCAAGGGTTTGTAGAAAAACTAATACATCTCGAGTTTGCTGTTCTTCCTATCTATAGGAGAGACAACTAGATCTGCTAGGCGATCTGCGATCTCAGGCGTTCGCGCTGATGGACCAGGGAATTAATAGAGCGGACATTCGATGCAAAAGCTATGACAACAATTATTTGAAAGCTACCGAAAATAAAAATAAGTTCATTTCCGACATTAATAAAACAGATATGTTAAGATTCTTACACAGCATGAGGAAAATTGCAGTGAGCGCAGCAACGAGCAGAAGAGAGATGATACCGAAGAAAACCACCACGTAGAGATAGGGAATTCCCCATTCATCAGGCACTGGAACAAAAATGTTTTCAAATTAGTCAAAACAATAATGGAAACTTTGAATAGTTCAAATCATTGGGTTTGCAATAAAGTTCATCATTATAAAATTAACTATTCTGATTTTATGATGGGAGCATAGAGACATCAAATACTGCCAATTGTTTTCGTTTGTAATTGGTGATAAAGCCTATTTATATAATGGAAATTATATTTAATATTTTAATCCAGAAATACTTACATTCGCACATGGTTTGGTTAGTCCCAGTGGCAATCCAGCCCTGCGGGCAGATGCACTGGGTTTTGGATCTGTATTCGTCCAGGGCGATGCAGCGGTAGTCACACCCGCAGCCCTGCAATAAAAATAAAAATTACGTTTTCCATGAAATCGATTGTTTTTAATTTTTAAAAAATTAATAAGATGCTGATAGGGTAAGAGCAAAGCATAAATATGAACGTTTCTCAACTAGTGTCAACTAGTTTCTCAACTACAACCATTTAAAATGTTGGAATGGTGTGATTTTCGGATGTACACCATTTCCTAAAGAATCAATGAGGTTAGTTGTTCGGATCAATATCCATTTGCATACTGGTAGAACAACCTGGCAGGCTGAACTTTCATTGGATAACGAACACTGTGCCATAGGTCACTCCAAATGTTTGCTTACATATTTGATGACTTTTTAGCGAGAGGGCCCGGGTTCATGGGGTGAGTTTTGTCAAGGTCTTGGCGGTGGACACCTCTGCCTGGTTGGGATAGGCCGGTTGAGAGATCCATCGACCTCTACAGGTAGACACTCTCGACCGATCGTCTTGCACCGCAATGGGAGGGATGGATTCATACATCCGTCACTCCTAGACACACTGACCCCCAGATTCTTACCCACCTTCGGACCTTTTCCTTCCCAAAACATCCACACCATGCTTTTCTAAAAAAGACTCTCCGAAGATGACAGACCCTGAGGGAAATTAAAAAAATTGTTTGCCCAGGTGGTTAGTTTTAAAGATTGGTTTGTCCAGGTGGTTAGTTTAAAAGATTTGTTTGTCCAGGTGGTTAGTTTAAAAGATTTGTTTGTCCAGGTTGTTAGTTTAAAAGATTTGTTTGAGGGAAATCTCACTTCAATAGCGGGGATGATGATGACCTGTCCTGACCCAGAGTGGCCGCCCGGAGCAATTTCCGTGAAGCCAGGAACCGCCCACTTGTGGTCAACGAAGGAATAGCCGCCCTCGCCGTTTGTCATATTCTGAGAGGTATCGCCACCTAAACATAAGAATACAATTACCTGTAGTAAAAAATTGCAAAAAGGGGATAACCTATAATACTTTTTATAGCGGACACGATTTACGGATAGCAATTGACGGATTGAGCACTCAGGCTATGGGCCCATTATGCTATTTCCTATTTTAACTCAGTTCTTTTAACAGTTATCCTGTCCTTTTGAAAAAGCTCACCAGGGATGTCGTTGGATATTTGGCAAAGATTGGTCGGATATTTGGTTCCAAAATCTATCTTCTTAAGTATCTAAGTCTTGTTCCAAACAGAGCGGTAAATTGGCGCCATAGGTGAATTGGAGTCTCCTCATTCTCTTCACATTTTCTGCGTCTACTGATGTTTTCCACTACTACAAATAGCTGTAGGGGGTGGCAGTGTCTCAATAGTAGTCCGACAAATTCTCCCAGTGGGTTTTTGTCCATAGTTATTTGTCTACAGTCTAGTCCGATTATTATGAATACTTTGGATTGTATCATTATGGTGCCCTCTCCCAAAATAAATTATTTATTTTGATTCAAAGTTTCATTCTTTCTCCTTGTCTGAGGCTCTTTACAAATTTACAGGAATTCATCCGTACGCTAAACTCAAACACAAATTTACAATAATTCATTCACACGCTAAACTCAAACCTAACACTCGTATTGTAAGATTATCGTTGGTAGAGTCACTCAAATGACAGTAATAATAATTCATCCACAAGCTAAACTCAAACTCCACATATGTATTGTAAAATTATCATAATTAGAGTCAATCTAACACAGATTTACAGCAATTCACACGCTAAACTCAAACACCACACCCTTATTATAAGATTATCATGGGTAGTAACTCACCAGCCCATCCACCGCCAGCACCGCCCCTCGCGCAGCCACCGCCCCCTCCCCCGAAACCTCCCGCCCCAGGTCCTCCGCCCCCACTGCAGGCCCTTCCACCAGCACCACCATCTGTGGCCGCCGCCCCCCGCACTTCTTCATGACCGGCGGTCACGAGGCCAGATCCGGCTGACCAACCCCCTCCAGCACCTGAAACAAATAATATATTATATTCAACATTTGGGTGGCAGGTATGGGTACCGCCGCCCCGGAAACCATTTATTGGATAACCAACACCTCTACCATAGGTCACCCCAAGTGACTTAACAGAGGTGCTCGGGTTCAAAGGGTGAGGTTGTCCAGATCTTGGCAGCCAATACGTCTACCTGCCTGCCGCGTGGTGTGTAGGATCGAGCGAGACCGGTTGAGGAAGGTCTTTTATCCTCTCCAGCCGGAATCTTTCGACCCATCGCCTTATATTGCGGTTGGAGGTATGGATTTATATGTCCGTTACGCCTGGATACACTGACCCCCAGATTCCTACCCACCCCTCATACCTATTTCCTTCCCACAACTTCTTCTCCTTTCTTTCCTTAAAAAAAAGTCTCCCTAAGATGACATGTGTGGAGCTAGTATAAAAAAAACTGAAATCCTCGGCGTTGTCCGGATTTTACAGAGTTTTTCGAAATGAGATGTAAAACTTAATTAAGAAGTATCAAAATTCTGCTAAACGAACGCTTCCAACGCTGAAAAATGGCATACCGCAAGGAACCCATCTGGGGCCTGCGCTGTTTTCCTATTAAACATCTAACTATTTAGAACCGTAAACATTTATTAAACAGCCTCGTATGAGAGATCATCGTTCAAAAATATATATATTGAAATTTTACCTGGAGTGGAGGTAGGTGGGCCATACATATGTCCGGTGTGTGGTCGCTTGTGGTGGGGCGGAGAGCCTTGTCCGTGCTGCGAGCCCCCGCTGCTAGCCCTGCCAGCTCCCAGGCCTCCACCACCACCCCCAACGGCTAGGGGGAAGGCAGATAAGTCCTTGTCCAACTGGGTAATGAAAGAGATATGTTTGGTTAGTTAATAATGTTAGAAGGGGATGTTATCATATTTAGAGTAAGATTGGCAAAGGTATCAGCACGTAGTAAGGATGAGCGGTGAAAGGAAGATATGGAGTAAATAAATTATACAAATGGTGGAGGCAGACCTCTCAAAGAATTGAAATAAAAGACACTTATAAGTGAGGATGTGACGAGCAAGTGAATATAATTTTCAATTTGGCAGGCGGGAATGGGTACCGCCGCCCCGGGAACCTTTATTGGATAACCAACACCTCTGCCATAGGTCACCCCAAGTGGTTCGCTACGTTTGGTGATTTAGCAGGGGTGCCCGGGTTCATGGGGTGAGGTTTGTCTAGGTCTTGGAGGCGGATGACCAAACACACTGAACCCCAGATTTCTACCCACCCCTTAAACCCTTTTCCTTCCCAGAACTCTCCTCTCCTTCTTTTTCCTAAAAAAACCTTCCACACAGCATCCCCAAAGATGACATAGGCCCTGAGGAAAATTATTTTCCTCAGCGCCTCCTGTGTGGAGCTCATGTAAAAAAATTTTTTTTTTTAAAGTAACAGTCGGAGTTACCCCAAAAAGACAGAAGAGTATGAATTAGAAGATATTTGAAAATGACGAATGGATTATGAGAGAAGACGAAATACTCGTATTCTTGCCACTAGGAGACTACAAGGTATTTTTAATATATTAATTTTTGTACAATTCACACATCATATGTTGTAGGTTTTTGAAGTGAATATGTGATAGTCGGAATTTTTGACAAATAAGTACCAAGTTTGAAAACGCCATTATATTATAGGTTATACAATTTGGGAGGCGGGTGTGGGAACCGCCACCCCGGGAACAATTTAATGAATAACCAACACCTCGCTATAGCCCGGGTTCATGGGATGAGGTTTGTCCAGGTCTTGGCGGTGGATGCGCTTATCCTGCACCTGCTGCGTAGCGGGCCGGATCGAGAGAGACTATTGAGGGAGGCCTTTTGACCTTTCCAGCTGGATTCTTATTGCCTTGCACCGCAGTTGGAGGGATGGATTCATATGTCCTGAACACACTTACCACTTAGATCCTACCCACCCCTCTTTTAACTTTTTCCTTCCCAGAACTTCCTATCCTTCCCTCCCTTAAAAATACCCTCCACACAGCATTCCCTAAGAATGATATAAATTGATTAATTGATTGATTAATGGACATAGGCCTTGAGGAAAATTATTATCCTCATCGCCTCCTGTGTGGAGCTAATGAAAAAAAAAATGAAAAATGGTAGGTACCTAATTTATTGCTTGAATGAATTCTTGACATGATCAGATAAAATTTTGAAAATGGCGCTAAAATTCAAAACCAATTTGAGTTTGCTGATTCAGATATCATGCAGGACGCGCATACAACCGAAATTCGTGTAATTGATGGTACAATATGTAATGCGTGCATGAAAGATATAGTGTGCAAGCAGGAAGGAATGC
Organism: Limnephilus rhombicus; assembly: GCA_929108145.2. NCBI lineage: Eukaryota > Metazoa > Arthropoda > Insecta > Trichoptera > Limnephilidae > Limnephilus > Limnephilus rhombicus. Next base: position 7,456,421 of record OV815298.1, read on the forward strand.
TTACAGGTCTTATAAATGTGTGTGAATGAGTATCTCGGGATCTTTTCGTCAGTTTTATTAATAACTAGCCTTTTCCCGCAGCTTCGCTCGCATGGTGTAAGGGGGGTTCGCACTCCGCCTCCTCCACCTCCCCCCCTCCTCCTCCCTCTCCCAACCCCTCTCACTGCCTTCCCTCCCCCCTCCCCCACCCTCCACCATTCCTCCCACCCACGTTCCCCCTCCCCCTTCACTGCCCCCCCATTCACCCCCCCCCGTCACTCCCTCCCTCCAGCTTACCATATATTCAATCCCAGTACATTCAGTTTTTAAACAGCCCGCGTGCCACCTTTTACAATTTTTATTCAAATTTCCATTTTTCATGTAGGTATATTAAATTTGGTACATAACATAGGTACCTATTTAAAATATCTAAAATTCTTGATTCGATTCAAAGTATTAGGGGAGTACCTACTTTAAATAAATTTATCAACTTAAAGATTTTCAAAAATGGAATCCCGATTTAACAATCGTCGTTTTGCAAAATGTCATTCTCAAACACGCGAACTGTCAAACGTGCGATAGTCGTTAGGTTTTCTGAAATTATCCAATTTTCTGCGCAATTTTCTAAATTTTTCTCTCCGTAAGAACCATCCTCATACTTCAAGGAATATTCTAAAAAAAGAATTAGCGAAATCGGTTCAGCTGCTCTCGAGATTTGCGCTTAGCAACACATTAACGATTCATTTTTATACATAAGAAGATAATATAAGTTAATTATTTCTTACCACAAACAAGAAGGTGGCTCCTCCACCACCGCCTCCTCCGTCCTGAATGACTGTGTTTTTGATCTCATGCGTTTTGCTGTGGTAATAGGGCAAACCGTCTCCATAACTGTCCATCCCTCCCGTGCTGTTGTTCAAGTACTTGCAGTTGGACTCCGTCAGGACTGAGAGGGTCTGTGGAACAAAACATTGGCAACAATTAAACTAGATCTTGGTATTGTCTTTGATCTCAAACTAACTTTCTCGAATCATACACTCTCACTCCAGCTTGTTACAAACTCCTGGGGTTTATCATCAGAACATCTCAACAGTCTAATGACCAGAATATCTAACACGGAACCCCAATACCGAAAACCACATATCAATACAATATTGACTAAATCCGTCATATCTGGTCAGTTGTCAATATTTGCAAGCACGGTCAACAACTAATAAGAGATACTCCGACCGACGCGACGATTGATAAATTTAACCGCGGCCTCCTGAATGTCAGATACGCTGTAAATATATAAAAAAAATTAATAATAATGATAATTGGATAATTTGCATAGCGCCGTTTTAATAAAACACAACGTCATCTACTAGATGGCTATCCAACCTTTATAACCACCGCCGTCTTTGAGTTTATAGCGAAGAGAGAGACAGATGCCGCGGAGGACTTTAATTTATAATACGTAGAGATGGTGTGAAAGATTACAATAATGTGCATGAAATGCTTGGGGTAACTAACGTATTTAAGTTAATAAGGATTAATACTGTATCCGTCTAAATAACTTTTCAATTACCGCAATGTATGTGACCATTTTTTTAGAAGATAGAATGGATATAGTAAGCTATCCGTAAAAGATAGATATATGCCTTCGCGGACTTTTTAGTAGATCTATAAAAGAGGAATATCCCACCATGTATTGTTTTGTTATATCCCAAAAGGATTATGCAGCGTTTTCGATGAAAGCTACCAGGCGGCTTGACTTTTTCCGACACTTCTAACAATTATCTTTATGTTTCAACCAATTTACACAAATCCTTGACAAATTACATACCTAAACCTTCCTCACGAAACACTCTATCTATTGATGAAAACCGCATGAAAATCCGTTCAGTAGTTTTCGAGTTTATCGCAAACAGACAGACAGACAGACGACGCGAGGGACTTTAATTTATAATATGTAGACATTCTTAGATTCTATCTAATTTTACTATTGTATACTATTGAATAATGTCGTTCATTATGTAAAATAACTGGCTTATTAATGAATGGAGGTGAACTAACCAAGCTCTTAGAATTGAAAGAAATCGTATAAGCGATCCACCGACTTAAATAATTCATCTAATGCGCGATCAATTTATTCCGGATCTTGGAAAACTGGTCGAAATATGATTAAAGACCTCGCTAACTAATCAACTCCTGTTTAATCTCAAGAAGTATATGCGAAGTGCCAATGAATATTAAAAATCATAAGTTTCCACGTCATTTGACAGAAATTTGTGGTCTGAATTCTCCAAACAAACATTTCCTATTTTAATTTGACTTCTCAGCAAAATTCACAGCAAAAGTTCTAGAGTTTAATGAACCGAAGTTACAGACAGATCGAGTCATAACCAAATTAGTATTTTTACTAGACTCGTGGAAAATCACGAAATAGTCTGAATTCTTATGAGATCAGTTTCAATTTTGAAAATAACCAGTTAAATAATTCTCTGACAAAATATTATGTAATGCAATCACTTAAATTTGAAGCAAATTAAATTGGGCACATAAGACGGAGACCATCAGACCACACAGTGAAGCAGGCAATGTCTATGGAGCTTCATTAACAGTCATCCAGAGGAAGACCAAAGAACTCCTGGATGACCCAATGCTCCAACATATTACAGAGAAACGGCCTGGATGAAAGCGATACCCAGAACCGAAGAAGATATAGCCAGAGAACGAGGAGAGCCGACCCCAATAGGCAATGAGTTGGGACAATGCAAAGAAGAAGCTTAAATTTAAAGCAAATAAGAGATCATTGAACCAGAGTTACACAGACATACAGATCCACACCGAAATTAGTCTTTTTGATAATGTTTCTGAAAGAATTACCTTTATACAGGCACTGCTGCCAGGTTGTCCAATGAGCAGATATAACATCTGCCCCTTGTGAAGGTCCAGCAAGGCTCGAGCTGATGCTCCCCTGGAGGAACCCATCCCTCCAGACCCTAGTCCTCCGCCTGCTCCGTGGACTATTACCCTGAAATGAACAGTTTCGTTAGGAATATTATAGATTTTGAATACGGAGCACCACATTGAGCGCCAGTATTATATTTTCATTTTAAAATAGTTTTTTAACCGTAACTTTACACAGGAAGATCTTTTGACGAAAATATTTTCCTTCGGGGTCTATGTTATATTTTAGGATGCTGTGTGAAGGGTCTTTTTCAGAAGAGGAAAGAGTGAACATGATTCTTTAAGAGACCCATGTTGTAGGAGGGAGGAAATCATAGCCGATGCTTTATATGAATAATTTCTAAACCAGTTCCTACTCCATTGCCTGTCTCGGTTACTTTGTACCGGTGACTATCGATCACTGGATGACAGTGCATTCGAGGAACAGGCTTTTTGGAACCAGTTCCTATTGGAGCATGCTTGATTACGGAGGCAACTGAAATCTACAACCATTTTGAAGTATACTGTAATACCAGCTGGTACCAGTGGAGTGGAGCAGGCAACATGGTACCGCTTCCAAGTACATAAGCACACATTTCACCACTAATAATTACACATCTGCCCTGATGATGGACACTGTAACGCTGTCCGAAACCTTGGCTAAAGAAGGAGGTAGCAACACCCCAAAAACAAATAACGAAAATACTTTTGGCCGTGAAAATCTAAAAACGTATCAAATTTCTAAATTATCACATTATGTTATGATGTTATATGTGGTAAATAGGATTAGACTGCTATTTTCAACATCCTTCAACAGATGTCATTAATAAAGATAGTTATGTGCAGTTTTTAGGTAACTGAACAATTGTCAGGTAGTACCTTAGAAAAGTGTAGTCTATCATGGTTCATTTCTAATGCTTGAACATTTACGGAAACAGCCTATGGCTTACGATATACTGCTGATATCTGGTCCAATGAAATATTTATTGTAAACCTTACGATAATGTAAATAAAGCAACTTGTAATCTCGAAAACCTTGATCTTTATTGGAGTTTTCCCGAACATTGTAACAGTATAATCTGTTATGCTACATTACTACTATTACTACACATTTGAAGTAATCTCAATCACTGGTATTAAAGAACATTACATTAATATTACTAGGGTTGTCCGTAAAATAAGGTCTCCAAGGTGCTGCGGTCGCGAGGAATGATTTTACGCGCAATCCTGCAACACTGGCGTGTAGCCTGATTTCCCCTTGTCAAGTCCCCACCAATTTGCACCCTCTGTGACGCTTAGTCTCGGCGTGGCAACCATTAGTAATGGAACTCCCACTCGGCGCACCTGCCAGGTGTGAGTTACGCTCTGTAATTCGTGAATCTGTTGATGCCACTGGGATTGTTCCTTTATCTCTGGAGTCGTGTAGTGTATCCGGGTCTCGTCCCCAGTCACAATTGAGTTCAAGAATTCTTCGCCATCGATGTCGTAGCACTCAAGGAATCTGAGGGCTGCTTCAACCTGTTGTTCTTTGTAATCTTCGGTGAGCATTTTGGTACCCACTTTGTGGTCTCCCAAATTTGCAATGTCAATGGTGGTCTTACTGACATCAGGGACATATCACAGAGCTCCCGAACCGTCACCCGTCGATTTGCAATAATTGTTTTTTCCTCTTTGGCAATTTTTTCATTTGAAACCGATGGCCGTCCGGCACGCTTTTAAATTCTCTGCACCATTTGAGCGCGTTTTCGCACTCATACACTGTTTTCCATTCACTTCAAATAGCTGAGAATGAATTTTGAACGAATGAATGAACAAAAAATCTAATTATAGAGCGTAATTCACATCTGGCGGGTGCGGCAAGCAGAAGCTTCATCGCGAAGGGCTGCCACGCCGAGCCTAAGTGTCGCAGAGAGTGCAGCTTTGTGGGGATTTGGCGTAGGGAAACCAGGCCACACTCCAGTGTTGATAGATTGGCCATAAAATTGTTCCTCGTGACCGCAGCACCTTGGAGACCTTATATAGAATCGGAATGATCTGTGAAGCGTAAGTGGTGAATGAAGCGTAGAGCACAAACGGATCACACGTGGACCATCATTATTCTGCAGTAGATATGTACTTACGTGTAATATCCTTCTGTAGGAACAGTCCAGGCTTGAACTCCCTTGAATTTTTCAGCGCTCATGACTCGAACCTCTGTCATGGATTTGTTGTAGGCTACGTCACACTGCTCCTGACTTGGACCGAATCTGCCAGTGGATCCACAGGAGTTGAGTTCGTAATCTGAAATAAAATAGTTTTGTTATATCAGGTCCCCCCGACGTTAGCGATCACTCTGGTAAATATATCTCTATCTTACTCTGCCCGGAATTTTTTTTCAGGTTCTCCATAAAACAGTTATACACCAAATTATTATGGAGAAGATTACAAAATTTAAAAGAAGAAAAAAAAAGTCCATGGGGGCAGTTTCACTATGTTGTGACGTGTGTCAAAAGATAGTTACTGAACTCTCTATAGGTAACATTGAGGATGTCGATGCTCAATTCAGAATAGTTAAGCAGTTGAATTGCTCTGTTTAATGGCGCATTCTGAAAGGAAGAAGTTCTCGCTTTCAGAGCATAAAAAAGTGCGTGGGATCTCCCATGAGTATACGCGTTAGGGACATATAGGTTAATCTCCTTCAACACAGGTAGATTCAGTACAGTACCAGAGATCGGCTTAAAAAATGTTTCCCCAAAAATATTTTTCGGCGGGCTTCTAAAGTATTAAGATCGAGCATTCCTGTTAAGAACAATTCCCTCATATACAGGTAACGCATAAACCTTTGTGTACTCTTTCTATTTCTAGGATATGGTTGTGTTCAGAGGGGGCCCAAATAATGGAGCTGTATTCTAGGATGCTGCGGACAAGTACTTCATATGTTCTTTGTTTTGCAATTCCATTAGTAAATGATCTCGCATTACGAAGAACAAATCCGAGCATTTTTTGGCGCGCTGACAATGTCAGATATATTACGTGGGATTTAGATTTATGTATATGTAGGAATAGCTCCTCCACACTTCTAATACCGGTCCACTCTCGTACATTTCGCAGCCTTGACATTTGTCTCCTTCTAGGCCCTCAGCGAAACTCTATCTTGCCTTTTAATATTAATTGGAGCAAGTGATATTATTTCTCCCCTCTAAGTATGTGACCCAGATATGAAATTTTCCTGACTTACTAATGTAAGCAGTTCTCTGTCTACTCTAGCTCGGCTGAGAATTTCTGTGTTGGTGATCATGTCGGTCCATGGGACTTTTTGATCATTCTCCGGTGAAGCCATGTTTCAAAATATATATTGTACATACATCACTTAAACTTTAAGAGACATTTGCTTTTTTACAATACGAACAGCTCTATTACCTAAATACTATATTATATCATATATAAGTTTCTAATCTCAAAAAGGATGTCAGAACACTTTCGAACTTGTTAACTTGGCCACCCTGACAAATCGGAAATCACCGAGCACTTAATCAAAATCGGCCATTACTTTGGATTTGTTCCTGAAGTCCAGGGAAGACCCAAAACATATAGAGCACGCCTGATTACAGAGGTAATTGAAATTCATAAAAATCCTATTAACATGAATAGAGACGACGGAGCTAAGCTTCATAGTTCGTGGTACCCGGTAATTGACGGCTATTAACCATTTTGAAGTATACTGTAATACTAGCTATTAGTGGAGTGGAGCTGGCAACACGGTATCGCTCCTAAGTACTTAAGCACACATTTCACCATTAACAATTACACATCTGCCCTGATGATGGACACTGTAACGCTGTCCGAAACGTTGGCTAAAGGAGAAGGTAGAGCAACACGCATAATACATCCCAAAAATAAATAACAATAATGTCAAAGATAAACCTTACCATAATACTTTTTTTGTTGTTCCTCGTATAATGCGTTCGTACATTTCTATTGAAAAAAAAATTAGTAGTTTACGCTTATATTTTTCATAAAGTAATTATTCCATTTATTTTAATTCTATTCAAGCGAAATGATAGGAAATGCTTCTATTTATTAAGAACACATTTTTTCGTTCTTATAATCTATACCAATTCGTAGTAAAGACTAATCTAAAATAGTGATTTAGCAGCGCGTTCAACAAGTAAAGTGGTCTGGGTTTTGATAGTTATATGAACAGATAATTTATAAAACTTACAAGTCTTATTTTCGAAGTCTCTGTGAGGCTTGGCATTGGCGCCGCTGTGCACGGGGTCCCAGTAATTGTAGTCTCCCAGAACCTTCGGGGGGATGTTGATCCCGAAACACTCTGGAGACATACTGAAGTCATCCACCGCGACGTCGCTGTAAACCCTCATGCCCCTCCGCGCCTCCAGTTGTAGGTAATACCTGCGAAATGAAATAAAGATATTAGTGGAATTAATTTGGGAGACGGGAATGGGTACCGTACGTATTTTACCCCATTCCTTTAACAGTAACGCTTTCCCTTTTATAATGTTCACTAGGGTTGTCATTGGATATGTCTTCTGGTTCGACACCGTGTCTTCCCAGTTCTCATATCTCCTCTCTACTTCCTCTTGATTCCCTGAAGGTCCCACAAAAGAAGAGTTACGAAGGTGGCCTCAGCTCTCCTCTGCACCCTTCATTGGTTCCCTGCAGGCCCTACGAGGGAAAAGGGCCTCATCTCTTCTCTCCACTCCCCCTTAGTTCCTTGAAGGCTCCACAAGAGAAGGGTTTACGGAGGTGGTCTCAACTACCTCTCCATGATTTCTCCTCATGGTTCCTTCCTGTAGGCCCCACGAAGGAAGAATCCACCAGGTTTTAAATGGTCCAATTTTTATCCTACGAGTATCCAGGGAGATAGAAGGTCCACTCCAGTAGAGCCCCGAATGGTATCGTCTAAATACTCCGAAATGTGACCCTGTTTCTCGAAGGTGTGGTTTGTGATACTGTTTCCCAGTGTCATTCAGCCTGAGCACAGATAAACAATTTTAAACAACGCAACAGATTTTCATGCGGTTTTCACCCATACATAGAGTGATTCAAGATGAAGGTTTACATGTAATACATGCTTATTATAGTAGAGAAAAGCCGAGAAATTCAAATATTCAATTCAGGCAGCGGGCAGTCGGCAAGCGGGTGGTGTGGATTTTATAAAGGTTGGGTAATGGCGTTGTGTTTCGTTAGCCACAGCAACGTGTGGCCGGGTCTGCTGGTAATTTTATATATTTAATATTGAAATAGTGTTTGCTAGTGTAACATTCGCCCCACAAAATGAAAAAAAAACCTCTCGAAATCAAAGTTTTAAAATTAACCTAACCTACTGACAAACGGATTTAGAACTTAGAAGATAACCAATTTTGAAACCCAGTATTTTTAGAAGCAAGCCACAGAAGCTAGACGTCCATAAGGGATGATTTGGTACCTACCCTGATGTATAGTGAGATATGGAACTTGCAGAGAAAGGATGAAAGTAGACTGAATAGGTCCCTGTGGCATATGTGTGGTAAAATCATGTACGATCGTGTGAGAAATGTGGAGATCCACAAAGAATGCAAGGCTGATGTAAGCGTAATGAGTAAGATTAAAAAAGGAACGCTCCGATGGTTTGGGCATGCAGAGCGAATGAACGAGGAAAGGAGTGTAAGGAGAATATATAACACACACGTGAATGATAGAAGTCGGGGACGCCCGAAAAAGATATGGCACGACCAAGTAAATCAGATACTTGAGTCGGGCCATGTCAAGAATGAGATGATGTGTGAATGAGGCAAGGAGTTTGTGCCAAGAGGGAGTTGTTTGGCGGTCCGTCCTTTCTGCCTACCCCTGCGGGGAAACAGCGTGATGGTTAGTTAGTTAGTTAGTCTTACCTTGTTGTAACATTGGGTAGAATTACCACAGCTCGGATCCAGTCAATCCCTTGGTTCTTCGATGACCTCCAGATGAGTTCTGTGGAGTTCTCTTTATCTTTCAGTTCTATGAGAAGAAGAGCAATGGATCCGCTGTTCTTTCCATACTGATGGTAGTAGAATCGAATCTGTAAAAATATGTACGTTTTCATTAGCAATCACATCCGTAAGGCTGTTGCAGACGGATCACTCGGGTGAATGATCTAGAAATGAACGTTCATCTTTTCTTTTTTCACTTTGATGTCATCGAACAAAGTTGTGTGCTTAAATAAGCAAAGAAAACATCGACAGTGGTGGATGCAATTTTAAGAGAAATGTGTTGGTAGCTTCAAATAATGATATATTCAAACAAAATGAAGAGCCCATGATGTTTCATTTTTTTCTAAATAATGCATTTGATAGTCAAGAAGAAAGGGGAAGCGTTAGAAGGGTGAGGGAAGGCGGGGTAGGTGGAGTGGGAACGCTTGAGGGGACGGGGAGGCGGAAGAAGAACGAGACGAATGGGAAAGAGAAACAATTTCTTTAGTAAGTGGTATTGCATCGCATGCCAGGAACTTGTTAGTAAATAAATAATAAATAAATAACAATAAATAACTTTTTGTACTCACCATGCAAGAGTTGTAATATTTAGAATTCTGGTCTCCATGAACCTTTGGCGGTGGGTTGAAAATAACACTGTCCAAATTAGCATTAGCTGCAAAACCCGGTCCATCTTTGTTCCCTCCAGTTCCGTTCATGTTGACGTAGAGATACCGGCCGATGCAGGCCACCCCGACGGATCCGTTCACCGCTACTGCTGCCTGGTTGGCTGTAGAGAATGAGGGTTGTGGTGCGATGCGGCCTTGACAAGTATGGTCAGTCTCTGGGCCTGTGTTAGGGGTGGGTGTTGGGCCGGAGTGGCGTTGCCATTTTAACAGCCCCCTGAAAAAAAAATTACATTATTAGTAATGAGGAATGGGGTGGCAGCTTTAGTATTTGCTGTCTCATTATAGCTTTTGCAAGATTTGCTACAAACGGTCTCCTCACAATCCAATTTAAAACACTTCTTCAACAGGACTTCATGCAGAACCCAGAAATGAAAAATAATGATTTGTTCAGTTCCTATTGAATTTATAAAATGGTCACTAACACTCAAACTGGGCGAAGCTGAATCAAAAGCCACCCGCAGGGCCTAGCAGCAAAAACCTGCGGATCTGGTTTGCTGAGGAGTAGGTAATGCATTACGAGAGAGTTCATCAACCAATGTCTCCCGATCCGGTCCGCCACGCAGCAGATGGACAAACGCATCCGCCAACAAGACCAAGACAAACCTCATACCATGAACCCGGGCACCAAGTCACCAAACGTAGCAAACCACGCGGGGTGACCTATGGCACGGTGTTGGTTATCCAATAAACGGTCCCCGGGGCGGCAGTACTTCCCAAATTGAAGGAGGAGAATAGAATCTAAGGAGGTATAAAACAGCGTTCTAAATGGAAACCTATTTTTCAGATGAAAATCATCCAGTACGTTTATATAATTGTTTAGGTTTACGACTACTAGGATTGATAAACGTATTTATTAATTAAAATTATAAAACTGATTCTAAACATAAAAAATTTTAAGAAAGCTGTGTTATTTTGAGTTATTAATAATAAAAAAAACTCAAGAAATATTTGATGATTAATAATGGGTCGAATCAGAAGCCATTTTAATGTTGTTACTGCAAAAACTTCACTATTCTATGCTAAAATTTAAGTCAGTAATTGTTAGTTTTTTTTATAAAAATCAAGAAATATTTATACTCAAACGAAGATAGGTAGGTTCTTCCTCTCCCACTTCTACGTGCCTCACTAGATATATAAAATAAAAAAATATATTACGATAAGTTGAAAACAAAATTAAATAAACTATGAAAAACAACTACGAGTGTAGGATGAAAAGTAATGCACACATGCTTGTAGAGCACGAACAAAAACAAATAGCAAGATCGGGCAGAAAGTACATTGAATTATAATTCTTAAGCTTCAAAATCACATTCATATTCTATTTATCTATTTTTTGGTAACCGACGAGTTCATCGAAAATCAATTCATCGAAAGCAAATTCATCGAAAACGAGTTCATCCAAAATCAATTCATCGAAAATCAATTCATCGAATGATCAATTCATCGAATCGCCAATTCATCGAAAAACATTTTTTGTAGATATTAGAGCTGTCAAAATTAAATACCCAAAAAGGTCTGTTTAACTGAGTTAAATGTGTTTAGCAACTGTCAGTTTCGTAGTGACAATGTAAAATTTATAGGTTATCTCTTCGATTTCCGATTGTCTGATACTGCAAAAAAGGGATATCTAAGGAACGGTGACCAGACACTTATAATGAAACCAACTCAGAAAGGTCATTAAGAATGATGATAAAAAAATATTTAAAAATTGGTTAAATAGGTTAAGTTAGGTTAGGTTAGGTTAGGTTAGGTTAGGTTAGATTAGGTTAGGTTAGGTTAGGTTAGGTTAGTTTAGGTTGACCAATGCTTTTTTAACTTCTCGGTCCGCTCGGCATTTCTCTCAAATATCAACAAAATATATTTTTTCGATGAATTGGCGATTCGATGAATTGATTTTCGATGAATTGGTTTTCGATGAACTCGTTTTCGATGAATTTGCTTTCGATGAATTGATTTTCAATGAATTGATTTTCGATGAATTCGTTTTCGATGAACTCGTCGTGAACCCTATTTTTTAACATAGTCACCGTTAAGTCTACCGTATTTCTCCCAATATTTAATAAGTTTTTCATTACGTCACTAAAAGATTCTTCCGACTTTTCTCGAATCCAGAACTTGACTCGTTGTCCGAGGTGTAATGATTACCCTGGAGGTCTCTCTTGAGTAGAGAAAAAAAAATCGCAGGCAAAATATTGGGGGAGTAAGGAGGGTGTGGAATCGGTTCAAACTTCAGGTTTTGCAGAGCCTCTAACCGACGCTGTTTGTTCTCGTCTGTGAAACGGTGTGGTACCCATCGTGCACACATTTTACGGTATCACAATCTATCAACAATGAAGCCGACACGTTCCTTGGATATTCCAATACGGTTTGTGATACGCTTTTGAGTGATTTGTCGGTCATTTTTAATCAAATCATCGAAGAGTTTGCGATGTTTATCGTCTATGTCTGTGAGCGGACGTCCGCTGCGTGTTTCGTCAACAATTACGGCTTTTTCAGGGTCGCATTCATGAAGTTTTAATACCTATCGATTCACAGTAGACCTGCATCGCCACCATAAACATCATTTAAACAATTGATGAATCTCAGTAGAATCACAGTTAAAAATTCGAAACAGCAAGCTGTTTAACTCGCTGGACATAGCACTAGAATACGTCTCCATACTTTCGCTTCTCAAAATACATTGGATGAATTCAACAACATCAAACTTGCGCATTCGTTTGGGAGGAATGTGACTTCCAGATTCTACCAGACGCACTTCTGAAGGTAATTTTGTTCGCGCTGCACAAGCAGTGTGCATTACTTTTCTGCATACCCTCGTACAAATAAGATTGTTTTGATTTGAACACATTCTCTCTCTCTGGTTTCAATCCTGGGATTGGTTTGCAGCAATTTCATCTATTCGTTTCTTCCACTCTTCCCTGTCTTGTGCGGCTCTTTTGAAGTCTGCATATGATAAGCAATGCACGTCCACCAGCAGGTCCTCCAGGTATTCTCGGCGTGGGCGTCCCCTAGCGTTTGTCCCCTCGGTCATACCCTCCATTATGGCATGCAAGAGGCCTTCTTGTCTTATTGCATGGCCGATCCATCTTGCGCGCCTTTCGGACAAGGTCCTGAGCAGGTGCCTTCCTCCTTCGATTCTTTGGAGAACCTCCTCATTTGTGATGTGGTCTCTCCAGGAAATTCCTAGTAGTCTTCTATAGGACCACATCTCAAAAGCCTCTAGTCTCCGTTTATCTCTTTCGGATAGGCAACATGTTTCGCAGCCGTACATCAAGATACTCCATACATAGGTCTTGATGAGGAGTATTCTCAGTTTCAGGTCTATATTATTCGATTCTATTATTTTCGACCTTTTATTGAATGCAAGCCTAACCTGGTGTATACGAACTCCTGACATCTCTACTCTCATCTGATGTTGCGTTCGGCCTACAGTCAGCAGCTTTGTTTTGTCTTTATTTATCTTCATGTTGTAATTGTTTTGAAGAATGCTTTGCATGGTTGTTAAGGCCTCTTGCAGTTCTTCTTCGCTTTCAGCAACCAAAGAAATATCGTCAGCAAACCTTATCATATCCACCTTTTGCCCGTGTATCTTTACACCTTTTCTGTGACTCATTCTCTCTCTCAAGTCATCAATCGCACTTTGTATATAAGCGTTAAAAAGAACAGGTGACAGAGAGCATCCTTGTCTCACCCCCTGTCTTATACTGGCTTCTTTTGTATCATTGTCACATCTAATTATAGCGGCCTCATTCTTGTATAGCGCCTGGATTATTCGTCTATATTTGATGTCAATTCTCTTCAGAATCTCGAAGAGTCTTTTCCATTCTACTTTGTCGAAAGCCTTCTCCAGGTCTATGAATGCGATGAATGTGTTTTGGTTTCTTTTTAATCTTTTTTCTAGTAGTATTCGTAGCGACAATATTGCTTCTCTGGTTCCTACACCTCTTCTAAAGCCAAACTGGTCTCCGGAAAGGATGTTCTCTACTTTTGGTTCGTTCTTTTGGTTGAACACATTACCTACTACTAATTGTAATAATGAAGACAGATTATTATAAGTTATCCGATAGATGTCGTTAGATACTAAGAACCGTGAGGTTTTGAGGAACGGATAGCTTATTATTTATTATATTATTTTGATATTTGTACGGGATGACATTCGATTCGGAAATTTTACCGCGACTGATATAAGGATTACGCGGCAAACGCGACGTCATATTTGGCATTAGGGTAAGGTCCTCCATTCATGGAGATACTTACAAACTACGTGATTGTGACGCAACCACAAGTACCCTGCAGATATTTATTTATAAATTTACGGACAATAGTCCATTAAGACATAATAATAACACGAATAAAAAAAAACATAGATGACAGTGAAGGGAGAGCACATTGCAATGACAATATAAAATGTAAAAAGTACATATAGAAGACACTATAAGTCAAAGCATGAAGAAGCATTTAAATATTGCTTATCGACTGCCGAAAGTCATTTAGTTTTAGACGAAAAAAAATCAATGCTTTGACTTACGTTGACAAGTATCAACATTCTGGATAAGGGAGAATGGTATCCATAATTAGTAGAATGTTGATTGAGAAACGGCAATATTATTATTTCGGAGTCTACGGGAATGGATGTTGAACCGGATGAGTTGTAACAATGCAGGTGTATCAGTAACACTGTTTATAATTTTAAATATACAAATTATATCAGAGTCCTTTCTACGTTTTTTAAAGAAGACATGTTTAAAATGTGTTCAATTTCATCATATGAGTCCTTGCCTCTTTCAAGACCCAACCTCCAGGCAATTCCTCTTCGATGTGACAAATGTGGACAGCATAGGAAGGAGACCAAATGACACTAGCATATTCAAGTTGAGGGCGAACCAGCGAACAAAAGTTTGCAGTCGAGAGTGACCCAGATATACTACTCTTTAATGCTGATTTCCGTATACGGCGCTACCCGAAATATTCTGAACTTGATCATTTTTCACATGCAGCCGTGGAGTTAACACGATGTCAAATGACTTTTTTCCAACATCCAATCAATGCCTTCTTCATTAAATCCTTTCTGACGTATTCTGGTAAAGTTTGGTTATATAAACACGCATTTTTTCCACTTCCAGAACCAATCTAATATTACTTTCATATTCAGACACCATTTCTGTCGAACGTCAAAGTATTGTAGTAGACACGAATGATGCAACGCGTAGCGCGCTACTAGCACCGTTGGTAGCGTGAAACTGACTTCAAACCGACAGCCGCCGCGTAGCGCCGTGTACGAACAGCAGCAAAATCGTACGGAGGGTACTCACGAGCGGCGCGCATGCTACGCGCGTGAGACTCGAGTAGCTTGTAAGTAGCATCATGTACTGGGGCACTAAGTTTTAAGAGTCAGTATCTTAACACAAGCGCAGTATTTATTATTTGTATTTTGAATATCTTATTTTCATTTTAAACTAAAACCTTATCCTTGCATTGTGCTATTTACCTGCTAATTTTATTATGTTATGCCGTGTATGTACATAATAATCAGAATTTCAATAATGCACAATGTTACCACTTAATCTCACTGCAACATTTTGGCCCCACGTTGGGCGCCAAAATGTTACGTGGAAAATGCTTGGAAAATGTTTGGAACTTGCCGAAAAAATACTTTTATTTTCAGAAGCCGGGATTTGAACCCGCGACTATCGACATAGCCGGGATTTGAACGAGAGACTACGGAGGCTGTCATATTAAAATAATTTAAGGAGAATACTTACTCTCTGGGAGGGCGGGTGTTGGACCATCCGCACCAACCATCTTCGAAAGAGCATCGGGATCCAGTTGGCATTTTGTCTGCAACAAAATACATTTATTTAATATACTAGTATTTTTAAATCACACAACTCAATCATTCATCAGCTCACCACAAACTCGGTTTTGCAGGCTGGTGTTCAAGAGGTCTTGCACGGTCGTTCGATAAAACCCTACGTTAATGCGATATTGACAAAATCGACATCTATACTCAGTTGGCGTTACACGCGAGCACGGTCAACCTGTGATTCCGATTCTGTTGACAAAAGTCGCCAATTTTAGCGCGGCGGCGAGTGTCAGATAAGCTGTCAATATACATAGCTGTTTCAAAAATTTCGTTTGTTATGCAAAATAACTTGCGTATTGAGTGTGGAGATGAACTATCGAAGCTCTTAGAATTGAAAGAAATCATAAATACGATCCGTAGACTTAATTAAGGAGGCGTCTACTAATATCTACAGGAATTCCAAAAACTGAAAAAATCGAACTATTATCTATGAGAACCAAAGTGTTGACGAATATCTACAGCTCAAACTGTTGACTAATATCTATGAGAACCAAAGTGTTGACGAATATCTACAGCTCAAACTGTTGACTAATATCTATGAGAACCAAAGTGTTGACGAATATCTACAGCTCAAACTGTTGACTAATATCTATGAGAACCAAAGTGTTGACGAATATCTACAGCTCAAACTGTTGACTAATATCTATGAGAACCTAAGTGTAGACGAATATCTACAGCACTGGCAGAGGTTGGATTTGCAATTATGTATAGCATATTGGAATAACATAATATTGCGTATGCAGTTTAAAAAACTTAATTTATGTAAGTATGTATGTAAAAAACTTCATTTATGTAAGTATGTATGTAAAAATCCCTAATATCGGAGTATTGGACACATTTAGCTGATTATTCCAACCTACGCACTGTAGATATTAGTTCAACCTACGCTCTGTACATATTAGTCAACACTGGGACCGTCATAGATATTCGTCCGACCTTAGCTCTGTAGACATTAGTCAACACTCTGAAGTTCGTAGATATTAGTTCAACACATGAGCTCTAGATATTCGTCCGACATACAGGCTGTAGATATTAGTATCTGGAGTCCTTAATTAATTCATCTAAGACGCGATCAATTTATTCTGATCGATCTTGGAGAAACGAAAATGTTTAAAATACGACAAAAGAGCTCATTAACTAATTAACCTCCGTTTAGTGACAAAAAGTACATGCGAAGTAAATGTATATTAAAGTTAGTATTTCAATTCTAAATTATATATTTTTTTTTAATTTTTAATTTTTCGTAGCGGTTTGACGTTTAGGAATGTAAGTCTAAAGACGGTGTATAAAGATTTCTTGTGTATTGCTTGGGTTTCGTCCTACGCACTGCGAGAAACTTCAGAGACACCCGGGTTCTCACAGTACTATACAATGCTTTGGTTAGGAGTAAGCTTGAGAGTGGGTCGGTGGTTTGGAGCCCACACCAAGTGAAGTATTCCCTCATGTTGGAGAGGGTTCAGAAGAAATTTCTGAGATTTCTTTACCTGAGGAGGTATGGCTACTATCCGTGGCTCTACCCTACCCACTTTCTCTTGGGCATGCTTGGTGTGAACCTTCTACGGGTCAGAAGGGATGCGCTCATTGTAACACATTTCTTCAGACTGATTCGTGGAAGGTTCGAAAACTCGGCTATCATGGAGAGCATTAGTTTCTATGTTCCCGATGGTTATCTCCGTCATCGACAGCATAGACTGTTTTATCTTTCTGTTGAACAGAATTAATTCGGATATCGACATATTTAGCGTCAGTGAAGCTGCTTTTAAAAGGCAAGCTCAATTAATGCTTATAAAGTGTTTTTTTGCCTACCATTTATATTTATGTTTAATGTCATACTGTTACAAATATATTTAAAAAACGCATTAAAATTTTAAATTTTGTAATGTTTTTGAAAGAATAAATAAATTGAATTAAACATCGGTTCGGCTGTCAACAGTGCAACCGTGCTCGGAAGTTACGCCTATCGATCCGATATTGTGAAGTTATAGATTTCACTGTGCTAGACCCGCAGGCAGCTAACAGCTGGCCTGATTAGGAGATGCTTTGAAGATTATTGGGGATGTAGAATGTAAAAATTCAAAAAAATGATCGAAAAAGTTACGGAGAAGCAGAGAGAAGTAACCTTCCAATCGAGGTCTTGAACAGCTGGTTTTGTAATGTTAAGATTAATACAAATGTATTCCCCAATATCCTCTCTGGATTTTGACACTAGTGCAAATATGTTTTAATATAATATAGATATCGACCACTAGCGTAGCGTGTCAGTACGTTTTGCTTTTTTTTGATAAGTTACTGCTTAGGGATAAAGGTCCCACGGACCGACATGATCACCAACACAGAAATTCTCGGGCGGGCTAGAGCAGACAGAGAACTGCTTACATTAATATAAATCAGGAAAATTTCATATCTGTGTCATATACTTCGAGGGGAGAAGTATCACTTGCTCCATTTAATATTGAAAGGCAAGATAGAGGGTCGCCGAGGGCCTCGTAGGAGACAAAGGTCTTGGCTGCGAAATATACGAGAGTGAACCGGCATTAGAAGTGTGGAGGAGCTATTCCGGGCAACACAAGACAGAGAGACATTTTCAAGAGTGATCGCCAACCTTGGGAGGACCTGATACGGTACACAAAGAAGAAGAAAGAAGTTAGGACTCTCCAAAAATCGTCAAAATTGGCTGGTTTCAACGCCATCAACAGACGTTCAGTATAAAAACTAGACAATGTATATTATGACAAAAAAGCAAAACGTACAAATATAGAATATTTTCTTTTAATACAGGTAGAAAAAAAAATTTATCGGTCCAGTTATGGAGGAGAAAAATGGGGAATAAAAAACTCGATTGTGAAGATTTCATTTAGATATTAGGGAACGTACCCATACTACGTGACACGTTTAGGGGGGGGGGGGTCTTCAAAATGTCACGCTCCATACAAATGAGCGGCGATTGCTTAGGTTTTTGGTCACCGGGGGGGGGGGGGGGGGTTAAAACTTGCAAAAAATTGGTCACGTAGTATGGGTACGTTCCCTTACTAGCCCGAGGTGCAGTTGTCCCTTTCGCTCAGCATTCGGGGGAGTAAGAGCGACAGTGAAAGCAACAGTTTGGTAAAATAGCTATGGTTTCCTCTTAACGGTGAGTATAATTGAGACTTACCACAATCTTGGCGCTCGTCTTCCCCTTGATCACAATCCTCAAGAATATCACAGACTCTTGAAGAATTGATGCAAGCTGGAACCTGAAAACAACAAAAGAATTCTGGATTAGAATTAAGGTCTCTGCCCACTACACCGTTCCATACCATGACCGTACTATGAACGCATCAGCCACGAAATAAACACGCTATGCCCACTAGAACGTGCTAACACCGTATTATACCTATACGTAATGGGTATAGTGACCGTACGATACCCGTATACACCGCGGTTAGTGTCCGTACCATCCCCGTTCAATAGGTGTACGGTGCCGGTTCTACCGGTGCCCGTTATATCATTTCGCCTGTGTTTTCGTGTCGGACTGACGCGTCAGGAGAAGCATAGTGTCATATCATTAAAATACCTGGATATAAACACGAAAAATGAACACAAATCACGAACTGACGGAGTGGCAACACGGTTAGAACGGGGTTAGAATGGGGATCATACGTGTATGATCCCCGTTCTAACACCGTCGCGTGCCATGCATAGAGCGGACCGGCACCTGCAAAATATGGTCATCGAGAATTCGCCGTCAGTCCGGTCATGGTATGCGACGGTGTTGGTCGGTAACGGAACGGGCTAGTGGGCAGCGTTTTATACTGATCGATACAAAGAATATTTTTTTGCATGCGCCGCTACGGTTACGATCATGGTATGGAACGGTGTAGTGGGCAGATACCTTTAACATTTACTTGCTCTCTTCATTGCAGATTCACTTTGTGGCACAGCAGGAAAAGTTGTAGCATAAATTTATTGATTTAGGTATTTGAAATTTGAATACAACATATTTCGTAATGATACTCTTGTACATATAAAATATAATTATTATTTAATTTGTATATATAAACCTTCAAATCATTAAATAATAATTTTCGCTTACACCTATTAATTATGCTAGTTTTTTTTAATATATATAAACGGAAGTTGGATCTAGCTGAAAATGATAGTAAAAGAGTATGGACGGTTGTAAATGAAATAATTGACAAGAAAAAGAACAATAATAACGAAATCAATGCTATTAATCATGATAACTCAAAAACATGCTGTAAAGAAAACCCCTCAAAAGCTGCAAATATATTTAACACTTTCTTTGCAAATGTTGGGAAAAATCTCGCCAATCTCATTCACATTGATCCAAATATTATAACATCTCCAGATTGTAATATAAATGCTAAAAATAAAATGACAACATTTGAAGTCACCACAGAGGACGAAATAGTTTCTATCATAACCGATATGAAAGGAGGATCTGCTCCGGGCTTTGATGCAGTCACGGTTGATATTTTAAAAAACATAAAAAATCAAATTTCTAAGCCATTAATGCATATAATAAATACAAGTTTCCATCAATTTACAAACAAACTACTATTACCCCAATATTTAAGTCAGGTAATCCAGAAGAAGTAAATAATTACCGTCCCATATCAGTAATCTCAAATATAGCAAAAATTTTTGAAAAACTAGTTAAAAAAAGAATGAGCCAATTTATAAAATGCAACGATATAATTAATGAAAACCAGTTTGGTTTTATGGAAGGTAGAAGCACACAAGATGTAATTGCAAAATTAAGTAGCCTTGTACATAGTTCACTAGATAAATCATTTAAATGCCTGGGAATTTTTATAGATCTCAAAAAAGCATTTGACAGTATATCACATGACAAACTTATAAGTAAATTAAGAAACATTGGATTAAATGGTTCAGCTCTAGAATGGATAAAAAGCTACCTTTTCAAACGTCCCCAAGTTGTAAAAATTAATGGTGTGCTTAGTTCACCAAAAATGAGTCATTTCGGCATACCTCAAGGTACAGTCCTGGGACCGTTACTGTTTATTATCTATGTTAATGACATATTCATACAAAAACTAAACGGAAAAATAATATCTTATGCTGACGATACTGTCATAATAATTGAAGGTACGGATTGGAATACTGTTAATAATCTAGCTAATATTGATATTAACATATTGAAAAATTGGTTCGATAAAAATCTCCTCTCTCTAAACACTGAAAAAACAAAATTTATCCCATTCTCTATCAATAAATTCAAATTAGAACCAAATTTAAACATCATAATATACCAAAGTAAATGTAATAAAACTATCTGCAATCAAGATTGTGCTATACTTAGTCCAACTCCCAAAATCAAATATCTTGGTGTATATAAATAGATCAACATTTTAAATGGAAAACACATATTTGTGAACTCGTCAAAAGGATTAGGAAATGTATTTATATATTTATTAGACTTAGAAATATTCTTAGCTTAGAAAACCTAAAAAGAGTGTACTATGCAACTGTTCAATCTATATTGCAATATGGTATTATTGGCTGGGGAGGAACATATGACAATATTTTAAATCCCCTCAAAATTGTCCAAAGGTTGATAATTAAGGTAATCTTAAAAAAACCGTCTAAATTTCCTACTGAAATTCTTTTTTCAATATTCAATGTGCCTATAATAGACAAAATCTATAAAAAATATTCAATTCTTCAAATTTACAAAGAAATACAGTTAAATACTCGTAACTTCCAATTCAATACATCAGCAAGATACCAGAAAACTATTAAAATTCCTAAATTTAATACTAAGCACATCCAAAATTCCTATCTTTATCTGGGCATAATCTATTATAACAACCTCCCATTAAAATTAAAAACCATCGAAAATATGCAGGAATTTAAGCCCAAATTAAAAAATTACCTGAAACTACTATAAAAGTCCCAAATATGTTTACTTTGTATCTTAAAGTCTGCTATTTTATAAATCATTTATTCCTTCTTTTTTTCTTTCATTTCTTAGTTTCTAAATCTCTGAGTCTACTATTGTATAAATCTTGCGTTCTTTCTTACGTATCCTTTACTTACTTATTACAATAATTTTTGTTACTAACTTACATGATTCTTCCATTTATAATGATTTTTTAATTTATATTATGATTTTTTTAAACTCTTCAGGATTTTTATTTTTAAATTATACAAGATTTTTTAACCTTCTTATTATTTACAATAGCCGTTATTACTAACTTACACGATCATTAATTTACTAATTGAGCTAGAACTCCCTCACCAAACACAAGAGCATTGTCTCTTTATGGTGAGGAAAGGCAATTTATTTTTATTTTTTGTTAACCTTATGTAACTATGTAACTATGTAACTGTTGTAACTTCATATGTATTTTTAATAAACATTGCCAATAAATAAATAAAATAAAAAAATAAAAAAAAATAAAAATAAATAAATAAATAAAAAATAAATAAAAAATATATATATATATATTAGAACGCTACCTCTAACATTCATTTATACATATCATTCCCCTTTCAAATCATCTTCTTCTTCTTTTTTAATGCTTACTATGAAGCCCGAATTTCTACCGATTTCTTACATATCTCCCTTAAACATTTGAAGTTTTTAAGCTCTTAAAAAAATATATGTTTTTTTTTTTTAAGATAATATCTATAATAGACTCGTTCCACGGCGAAACGCAAATTATATAAAATTCCCTCAATAGAAAAAAATCGCAAAGTATGCTCCGAAAATTATTATAAACACTTTTTTTCAGTTATAGTTGTGAAAAAATTCACAATGTTTCTTCAGATACGTTCCACGAGATTTTTGCTCTTATTTTAAACCAGTCTTGTTTTATTAAACATTTTCACAATTTTCACATCGATTTTATCGCTTTAAATATTAGCGCGCTCCCTCCAACATTCGTAATAACATATCTCTCCATCTTCTTCTTTTTGAGCGCTTACCACGAAGCCTTAAATATAAATATGAAATCACCTTATTAGCCAGACATTTGAGTTGCCTGGCAGAGCACTGGTCCACGGTGGCCAGCTCCGCGAAGCAGCCTGCCATCTTGAGGTTATCCACGGCGATGTGACCGCTCCTGGTGACCCCTAGCGCTCCTGGTACCACCTCCAGGACTATCTGGAAGCCACGTTGCACTCTGCCCACGGGGAAATAATGCTTGGTCCACCTGCGAAATAAACAGATTAATTATAGGTTTAATTTCTGTTTTCAATGCACGACCGGAGACCGTTATAACAACATTTGCTTCAACTTAGGTCTTCTCCTTCTTATAAAAGGAATCAATAAATAATATCAAATAATATGAGTTGATCATTAAGGCGATCCAATAGTTCAGGAAAAAATCGAAATCGGAATTAACGCACTTTATGGGAGGAGTTTAAAAATACTTGAGAAAAAGCTTTTGGAAAGGTTGGAAAAGGTATTTGAGATTTTTTTTTGTACAGGTTGATTTCGTAAAGGCATGTAAAAAATATTAATTCATTTTTTACGCATTGTTTATTGTTATAAAACAGAAATTTAAAATTGATTTCATGAAACTAAGTGACGCGGAGTCACACGTGTATTTCCCGCTCCGGCCGGGGGCGTAACTGATACGAAATAGGTGTGCCCAGTGTATGGTTCTTGCCGCCAGTGGCACCCGAGGAGGAAAACGTGGTGTCATACCCCCCCCCCCCCCCCCCCCCCCACCCCTCCACCATTAAAGTTTACTTTGAGAAATTTAAAACGCAAATTTTGACCTCCTTAAATATAAAAACATTACTAGCTAGTCAATGCGTAAACAAAAATTTCGCAATCCTCAAAATGAATACACTTTTAAAAACACTAACCGAATAACAACTTTTTCAACAATCAATAGGTAATAATAGGTAATTCCCTTCTAGTCCAGTCAAATAAGGATTTCACTCCTAAATGAAACGGAATAAGCTGAAAATTTGTGTAAACCTTTATTTTGGTATTCTACATGTTGTCTCAAAAGTCTCATACGGTAACGTGTGAGCGTCTTAGGATATTCAAGGTCAAAGGTCACGAAAATCAGTTTTTTGGAAATATCTCGCTTCCTTCGCCTCGATTTGTATTTGCATTCAATATAAAAATTGTAGAGTATAAAATTCTCTACAAATTTTATCTGAAATATTTTTTAATACGCTTAACCGTTTTTAAGATTGAGCGCGAAGAGTCCGGAGTGCAAAGCCGTATATCCTATGGCGCATGGACAATGGCGAATCCCAGTTCGTAGTACGGTTAAAAAACCGTACGTTAAAAAACTTAATTTTTCGTTAAATATTAGTTTATTAACTATTTAATACATATATTTGATAGATATTACCTATAAATCAAATAGTAATTTGACATAACTTACCTTTTTATACATAATTACTAAAGTAATTAAGTGAATTTTTTTTAATATATTTTAATTATAACAAATGAAACAATGTTACTTTGTTTGAACCACTTGTTTGTTTGTTTAAAGCCGACCGAATTATAACACTTTAACTTCTATGAATGTTTCAATCAATCAATTCAATCAATGAAAAATTCAATCAGAGCATCGAAACACCGCCTCGAAGAGAATGAACATTCAACATCATCAAGCGTACCTCGCAATAAAAGAAATGAAGTGTTTGATTTTAAAGAATTATGCTTATTTCGTGTCGAAGTAGCTAATGAAGCAGCAGAGGTGAAAGTATGAACGCACGATTAGTAAAGTAAGCAGTTTCAAATTCAAAGACAATGTTATGAAAAGGGCAGAAGAACAAAGCGATTCTTTAGGAGAGTTAGTAAAATATCATGTTTCCTGTGATCATGACTTGATACCTGCTGAAGAAAAATACCACGCCGTTTGCTACAGTAATTTTTTAAAGCCAGTACCAGCTCTAATAAGAAAGCCTCGCCAAGATGGTCAAGTCACATAATCAATAAAAAATATTTTTTTATCTATATAGAATATCATGAAAATTCCCAATTTACATTGTCAGAGCTTAAAGATATCCCTACGGAGTTTGTACCAAGTGATCAGAACCAGAACATCAAAGGACGGCCGTCATAATAAGAAAATATATTGATTTGTTAATTGTTTTAAACATACTCCACTAAAAGAATTGATAAATATTCCCATTGTAAAGAAAACATTTTATTCTTACATGCGTTTAGTAGCTGTGACACGAATTCTGCTCTTTTTAGGAAAGGAAAAAAATCTGTCTTCAAAACGTTAGAGAAACTACCCGATTTGGATAGACTGGCTCAAATATTTCAACAAGAAAATGTCCTGTATAAATATTACACAGGAAAATAGATCACACATTTTTTTACCAGTATATAATGCTCCAAAATCTGAGAACAGTATCGATCATCTTCGCTACATACAGTTCATTAAGTCAATAAAATTAAATAAACCTGTGCAGTTTTCAACTCTTCCACCAACGAGTGCAGCAGTTCACCAACATGTCAATGGTGTCTACTACCAAATTTAAATTTGGTTAGGCAATGATTTAGAACCCCAGGGATGGGGTTGGGTGCTGTAAAATGAAGCCCTAGAACCGATAAAAATATTATTACCACCTGCACCAGATGAACTGCATAGTACAATGTTCTGTAACTGCACAAATTGGTTCTCGCTGTGGATGCTGAAAATCAGGGTTGCAATGTTCGTTAGCTTGTGGCCAATGTAATGGACATGAATGTCTCAACGCTTCATCGTATCAACATGATCTCGACGAAGAAATCGCATATGACCCTGAAGTTTTTGAAGGTTTGGAGATGGATGTCATTGATAACGAGGAGGATGATGATAATGACTCTTAAATTGTTGAGTAATCGTAAGAAGAAGAAAACTAACTCCCATACTGGCTAACTAATAACTAAAGTGAAAAAAAATTCGACCCAAACTTCAGCTTAGATTGTACAAATTTAATTATATGTATATGATTGCTAATTTTTTTTTTTTTTTTTTTTTAAATGCCGGCAACCCGGTCGTTTATTGTAATAATAATCATATACACACAAGTTAGTAGCCCGCCTCACTAGACTAAGTCTGTTCCGAGGCGGGTACATATATATATATATACATAGACTTAGACACATATACATTTACATATATATACATGCATATACACAATTATGTTCATACACACATACACGCATATGCGCACATACTTACACACAGGTATTCGCATACGTGTACATAATCAAACTCATAGATACATATTAAAACCTAAATACATAAAATCAAATAAGAATTATTGGGAGTTGAAATACAGTTATCAAGGAATTGACAAATTTCCATAAAACCAAAAATTCATCAAGTACACATAGTAATGCTAGCGTCTAAATCTAGAACTATAAGATTTCAACAAAATAATATACATATGAGGTAATAATAATATAAACTTTCGCAAAACAAAAGCAGTATTAATAATAAAAGCATTCGTAATACAAAAGCAGTATTAATAATTAAGATAAAATGTCTATAAGTAACCAACACATATAAGTAAATAAAGAGTGAGGATTAAAGACTAAGATGAGATTACTAATAACTTGGTGATGCTAGCCCTTTTTTTGTGTAGTAACCATGTATTGAAATGTTTGAATAACCAGTTTAGGTTGTTTTTTGTGGTACTGTAGGTGGTTTCTTTTAGGAAGGTGTTGAAAATGTGAGGTGCGAGGTAAGATTCGTGTTTTTGGGCAAAAGTTGATTTAGTTTTAGGCACTAGAAGTAGGTTACACGATTTAGCTCTTGTGTTTTTCGGGTGAGTTATGTGGCATGGAGAGGAATTTACGCAGTTTATTTGTATGATCTTTTTAATGAACAGCTTCCTGATATCTAGTATGTTATTAGTAATAAGTATGTTTTCCGTCGGGTGAAGATAAGGTTTTTTGAACATGATCCTAATTAATGTTTTATGGATTGTGTTAAGCGGTTTAATGTACTTGTCGGCTGCTCCCCCCCAAGCAGAAATTCCATAAGTTAGGAGGCTTTGACAAAGAGCGTAGTAAACATTTTTTAATTGTTTTAGTGGCATAATGTTTCTAATAGTTTTGAAAATAAATGTAAGTTTACGGATTTTTTTAGTTAGTAAGTTAATATGAAGTTCCCAGTTAAATTTACAATCCACTGTTAAGCCTAGATACTTGATATTATCAGTATGTTCTATTTTTTCGCAGTTGTGGTTTGAGGGATTTGAGGTAATATCAGGGTGTAGGTATAAAGGCGGAGTGATTTTTGGTTGCCCGGTAGTGGTTTTGCTGAATGTTAAGTATTTTGTTTTGGAGATGTTTAAGGTAAGAAGATTTTCGTCCAGCCAATTTTTTATTTCTATCATACCAGTTTCCGCACTTTTGAAGGCCTTTTCCCAACTCGGTGCTTTGAATAGAATTACCGTGTCATCTGCGTAACTGATTACCTTGTAGTCGATAGATGCCATTTTAATATCGGTAAGTTCATTTATGTAAATGAGAAATAGAAGGGGACCAAGTACACTACCTTGAGGTACGCCATACTTGATTTCTTCCGGATCACTGTAGCATTTATTAAGTTCAACTATTTGTTTCCTATTTTTAGTATAGCTAATAAACCATTCGAGCGGCGGACCGTTGATACCATTATTTTTAAGTTTTTCGTACAGAATGTCATGAGAGATAGTATCAAAAGCCTTAGCCAGATCTAGAAAAACTCCGATGACTTTGGATCCTACATCTGTATTTTTGACAATGTAATCAGTTAATTCGGATATAGCCTGTTCTGTGCTCATTTTAGCTCGAAAACCGAATTGACAATCTGAGAGTAAGTTGTGTTTATCGAGGTAGGATATTAGCCTTTTTTTCATTGCTTTTTCCAAAACTTTCGATAAAGAATTTAATAGTGAGATAGGTCTGTAGTTAGATATGAGAGATTTGTCCCCTGACTTGTGAATTGGAGTTATAATGGCAATTTTTAGTTTATCCGGGAAAATCCCTTGGCTAAAGCTTTGATTGAATATGTGTAGAAGAGGTATAACAATAAATTCACGCAGATTAATCAGAATTTGGTTTGAGATTTTGTCCGGGCCCGGAGCGCAATGTGGTTTGAGAGATAAAATAAAGTCGGAAATTTCTGTTTTATTGAGTTTATATATATTAAAAGAGTGTAATGGTTGCTTGGTAGGGCTGTGTTTAGATGAAAGTTTTTTTGCAGTGTGGTGATTGTTGAGGATTTTGCTTGCTAGATTTAGGCCTACGTCGGAAAAATGAGAATTAATATAATTAGCTAGTTTAAATGGTTCGTTCTTAGTTTCAAGGATTTCTCCATTAATTGACAGTTTGTTGATATTATTATTCTTCTTGGGTTTTAAATATGCTGCTTCATTAATGACTTTCCAAGTTTTTTTTGGATCCGTTCTGGCATTTTCAATTGCGTTCCTATAAAATTTGTATTTGGCCTGCTTAATTAATTTGTTACATAGATTTCTATATAATAAGTAGTCGTGATTAAGTTTACCGTCATGTGGGTTTTTATGTACTCTCATGTGCATTGCGTTTCGTTTGTGAATACTCTTTACTAGCCCTGCAGTGATCCATGGTTTAATTTGCAATGTTTTGTGAGCTTTGTTTTTATGTGTTTTTATTGTAGTGTGCTTGTTAGTGTACTTTTCCAAAGTTATTAGGAAAGCATTTAGAGCTTTGTTCGGGTCTTTTTCTTTTAGTGTTGAAGTCCAGGATTCATGACTAATTTCTGCCCTAAGTGATTTGAAGTCTATGACGTGTTGTGTGGTGTTTGTAGGCATTTTCGTTTTATTTTTGAAGTTCGATCTAATGCCGAGTGAAGTAGTGTAGTGATCGGTGACCGTTGTGTGAATAATGGATGAGATGGTTATTTTCTTGGTTTTAGAAAAAATGTGATCAATGCAAGACTTGGACTCAAGGCTTATTCTTGTGGTAGAATTAATAGTTGATTTAAGGCCATAATGACTTAAAAGACTTAGATATTCGTTAGTTTGAGGATTGCAATTCAAAATGTTTATGTTCAGATCACCCGCTAAGATGAGTTGTTGGGTATTTGTGTTATCATTCAGAAGTTTTTGTAGAGAATTAAGGAAAGGTGTAAGATTTTTAAAGCAAGGAGGCAATTAAAAATATTATTAAAAAACGTTTTTTTAAATTCTTTCCTACTTAAAGTGCAATTATCTAATGAGATGTATTTAAAAAAATCACTTAATTACCTTATTATTTATATGAAAAAGGCAAGTAGTATTAA
The DNA here is from genome assembly GCA_929108145.2 of Limnephilus rhombicus. NCBI lineage: Eukaryota > Metazoa > Arthropoda > Insecta > Trichoptera > Limnephilidae > Limnephilus > Limnephilus rhombicus. The sequence continues at coordinate 7,485,054 of OV815298.1, forward strand.
ATGAATTCGCCATTGACTTTGCGCCATGGCATGTGCGGCTGAGCGCTCCACACTCTTCGCGCTCAATCTTAAAAACGGTTAAGCGTACAAAAAAATTATTTCAGACAAAGTTTGTAGAGAATTTTATACTCTACAATTTTTATATGAATGCAAATACAAATCGAGGTGAAGGAAGCGAGATATTTCCAAAAAACTGATTTTCGTTACCTGTGACCTTGAATATCCAAAGACGCTCACACGTTACCGTATGAGACTTTTGAGACAACATGCAGAATACGAAAATAAAGGTTTACAGAAATTTTCAGCTTATTCCGTTTCATTTAGAGGATATACCATATTTTTAGCGTGACTGGACTATTCACTTTCCCTTCACCTTCGATTTCCTGTCAATCACAATGCACAAAAGAAATGAGAATGACACAGGTGATAAGCGAGGAATATTTCAGAGGAATCCCCAACAAAGCAATAGTAAGAGCTGGGAACGAAAATAAAACAAAATTTTTTGGGAATCCCGACCGACCGAGCCATAGAGCTACAAATTATAGAGTTCCGTGTGGAGTCTTCTGAATAAAATCAAAATTCTGAATAAAATCATTTGCTGGCTATGAAAACATCATTTTAACATCCCATATTTAAGTTAAAACCAGTTTTGTGTTCTAAATGTAACGATAAAATTTTAATTGTGAAATAGTAAAGGTAAGAGTCCCCAGCTTTAATTACTAATGCACGTAGTATACGAAAATGGTTTTCCTCCGATCTTTGCAGTAAATAGTCTGCAATTTTCAAATCTTGCACGTGGAACCCGAAAATGGTTTCCTTTGAAATTCTGTTCATCTGCAGACCCATTTCGAAGGAAACAATTCCAGAGTTCCACTATTGCAATATATTCCCCGGGTTGCAAGATATGAAAGTTTCAGACTGTAACCGACGTGTTACGTACCCTCGTTTATTCTTTCAGCAAAAGTCATCACCGGCGGCATCCTCTACATTTAGTGGTCATTTCCTTGAAATTCCGTTCGAAATTTCTGGCCACTAAACTCATTAGTACCGTGCCGCCGGCAACGATCTTTCGCCGAAATATTTATGTTTATTTCCAATAAGAATCTATTATCATTTCTATAAAAACTTATTACCCTTTATTATGTACAATGCCCCGGTGCAACAAATAAATGCTTGCGTGCCAGGTTGCCACCGGGAGACATTTTAAATTCTTATTTGTAAAATTTATATTTGCTATTTTTCTATTATTTTTAAATCCTGCGAGCCTTGTATCGAGGGAAAGCAAACCGGAGTCTACTCCTTTTCCTCCTTCGCCCCCAGGAGGCAGGCGACTCTTTCGCCTCCAGGAGGCAGGCGCCTTTCCCACTGGGCAAGGCGACTCCTTCGCCCCCCAGGAGGCCAACCTTAAAATGTACATTTTGTCGATTAATTTAACTTAGACACCCTGCAGGACAATGAAACAAACATATTTCATTCTAGAGTCCTGCAGGGCGTCCGGAGAAAGAAAGTTTGAGTCTCTAACCCTTAAACTCACAAAACTAGGGCGTTTTTTCCCGGTAAAAAACACTGCAAGAATTCGTTTTTTTTTTTCTTTTTAAAAATCCAGGGACCTCGTAAGACGATGAAACAAACAGGTTTCAGTAGCTAGTCTTACGGGGAACCTGGGAAAAATACGAGATTCTCCTTTAAACTTAACGCAGCTAGCCAAACGCAAATACCTATTACAAAATTACAAAATTACCTTAAACTCAATGCAAATTCATCAAACTAAAAATCTGCGGGTAAACTCAACTTAAAAAATGTGTTAGACTTAAGCAATTTATCTGTATATACCAAATGTACTCTGCATAATTATTCTTTATTGTTAAATTTAAGCGACCAGTTTCGAGAAAACGGTCGACAAAATAGGTGGCAAGCGGGCAACCGGCCCTTATATACTTACGGGCAAGGTCAAACCTCCCACCCCATTTTTGTACCACGTGACCCAAATTTCTTGGAAATTTGGGTATATAAGGAGCAACATTTTTGTAAATAAATCAGTTCACATCTCAACAAGAAACTCGTGTTTTATTCGTCGGAAGTTTTTACTACAACCAGCTGCCTCCCCCGCCGACTTCTGTCTGTCTTCAGTCCTGGTGCCAACCTCTTCAAGAAAAGCCGACCCTACTTAACGCAACCGCCAGGCGCCAGGATCAGGCAGAAGAATAGGCACATCCAGTGCCCTTCACGCATCAGGCACTGGGTGCAGGGAGGTCAGTTATTATTATTTACTCCATTTTATCATCTTGAGCGTGCACTAAAAACCCGGTCCTTTTTTACAGTCTTGTAAAGACGCTGATACGTCTGTTACACAGACTATGTTCAGCAATTACCGGAGGAAAACCATATTCATTTTATGAGTGTAGTTTTAATTAAAAAGAGTTACAGAATACTTTCACTCTTAAATTTAAACCAGTTTTTAAATAATTAATAAGGTTCAATTTTCATTTAAGCCGGTGGACTCTTACTAGATAATTTCTTAAGTTAAAACAAGTCTGGTGTTCAGAATTTTAAAAAAAATATCCAAATGGGGATGCATGTGCGCATTTCAAAGAAAAACCATTCTCATTTTCCAAGTGCAGTTAAAAAATTCAAGTTCAAATCAAATCTGAGGAAAACCATATTTGAGTTTTGGATGCAGTTTTGAACCTGGGGAAACGCACACAGAAAGTAAAAACCAGTTTTGTTCTCCAAATGCAGGATAAATTTCGAAACCGTTTTAAAGTTCCGAGTGGAGTTTTCAATTCTAATAAGCTGCAAAATTCTGAGGAAAATCATTTGCTGGCGTGAAAATATAATTTTAACAACCCATTCTTAATTTAATACCAGTTTTGTGTTCAGAGTGTAACGATAAAATTTCAATTGTGGGATAGTAAAGGTGTGAGTCCCCAGCTTTAATTATTAATGCAAGCAGTACACGAAAATGGTTTTACTCCGATCTTTGTAGCACATATTCTTCAACTTTCAAATCTTGCACGTGGAACTCGAAAATGGTTTCCTTTGAAATTTAATTTGTAACTGTTCATCTGCGAACTCATTTCGAAGGAAACCACCCCAGAGTTCTACTATTGCAAGATATTCCCCGAGTTGCAAGATATGAAAGTTTCAGACTGTGTGCTGCAAATATCGGAGGAAAACCATTTTCATGTTATGGGTGTAGTTTTAATTAAAACGAGCTACCGAATACAGATTCGATCTTAAAATGAAACCAGTTTTAAGATGTGCTTAAAATTTGAGTTGCACACCGTACACTCCAAAATTCGAAAGAAAACCATTTGCTTGTTCCGTGTGTAACTTTTATTCAAGCTTTTGGATTCTCACACATACTCAATACTCATTCTTAACTTAAATCTGGTAAAATGTGAGATTAGTATAGGCCGGGTCAACGAATAAATATACCGTCAAGAAGCCATACTCACGTAACGTTGCCAATCAAAAAACTTTTTATTTTTCAAAATTAGGACTAAGGAAAAAATCCGATTTAAGGATTACTAGTTTATCGATTATACTTGTACATATAATTAAATTATTAAAAATATACAGTGTATTTATTTTTAGTAACTCAAACTAGATTTTGGATAATACCCAACCTAATATTGGATAAAATAATTTAGGTATTATGATTTACAGCGCTAGTAATGCGAAGGTGACCTCTCATCCAAAGAATCGACAACTGATCGAAATCTGAGGGTGCTCTTACATTTGGTAGACGAATTACCTTAGCTTGCGAAACTACCCCAGTGTAATCAGCTAATCGTTTGGTGTAAATACTGTCGGCAGTTGACTTGGTAATCGGTGTAAATAGCGCTTCGTCAACAAATTCAAAACGCGTATTTCGAATCCATAAAAAACGTTTTCTGAAAACCTCCAAAGTACTTATTTTTCCTTAAGTATTTATTCATGTACACAAAACAATATAATAAAAAAAAAAAACATACAGACAATAATAATATGTTACATATCATTCATCATTTTTTGTGGTTACCCAATTAGTAGAAAACTATTCTCGGGTCTAATTGGGGAGCTAGTCTATGTACTTGTGTTATATTATATTTAGAACTGCTTATAGACAATATGCTACAAAAATGAAAATAAAATACTTTCAAAAATGGTATTGATGATTGATCATTTTTCTTCAATCAGTTATCGATCGATTCTGGTATAAATGTATTTAAGTTTTGCGTCTATTAGAAAAGTGAACTATTAAATCCACTTACCTTGTTTTTTTTAAACGACCTTTCAGCACTAATAAAAACGCTAACAGAATAACAACTTTTTCACTAATTCGCGTCAGTCAATAGATAACAATTCACTTCACAAGTTTACGTTTACTATAATAATAACATTACGAAATTAGAATGACACAAGGAATATTTCAGGGAGGCCCCGACCGAGCAATACTTCGAGCTAGGAACGAAAATAATAAAATAAAATAACATTTTTTCGGGAATCCCTGACAAAGCGAGCCATAGAGCTAAATAACAGTCAGTGTTCAAACATAAAAATTTTTTTTGCGGCAACTTTGCACTTTCGTAATTTTTTTCTCCACGCCTGAGTGTCACCCCCCTCTGGTGGCACCCGGGGAGGTCTGCCCCCCCCCCCCCTCCCTAAGCCACTGGTTCTTGTGCCCATGCCATAAGGGTCACTTCAAGAATCCAAATTCATAGAGTGCGTGCCGTATTGATTGATCTCAAAAATAACAACGAGAAAATGCACATTTTATTTTATTTTGTGAAGTTCGGGCGTAAATATAATTTTTTTGGGGATTTTTATAAAAGAAACTGAATTTGCCATATTATACAATAATATCAGATCCGAAAAGGGGTTTATAAGTAGGAGAGTTTGCACTTGAAAGTGTTTTTTAGAGACCTAATACTTTATTTTTTTTCTAGGCGTATTAAAAGATTTATTAAAAAAATGACCGATATTTTTAAGGGCCAAGATGTGTTCAGTACCCCCCCCCCCCCCCCCCCCGGCACTTGAAAATCTGTGGGTGGAAAGTCGATCGATCGGAGTCTAATAATATTGAGGTAGATCGCCAGCAGTTCAAGTATGAGCACCCCTGTTCTAAGCGATCAAATTTTCAAAACAAAAACATATGATTTTGCATTATTTAGTATGGTTCATCTTAATGCATATATTTTTTAGTAATGTGAGGGTAGTGTGGAAGGGAAGGATTCGAGGAAGAATAGAGTGAAGAACTAACTTCCTAACTATTCAGATCTGGTCACCAAACATGGCTAAAACAATTTTAAGCAAAGTTTCAATTCTGAATTTTGGTCTTACGTCTGGGCGATACTGAGAATATCTTCCTTTCTGAGAAATAACACAGATCAATCAAACAAAATTTAATTGCGCACGCTGGCATTTGAACCCGCGACCTTAGGATTGCTAGTCGAGAGCCTTACCCCTCGACAACGGAGGCCGTCAGAGGGAAAAGTTTGAAAACTTTAACTCTTAACAAATGACCCCTGAGACTTGTCTGAGATATTTATTATGATTGTAATATCAGCTGAACACAAGAAGAAACATATTATCAATAATGAGATTGCTGGTGTCGTAGGATAGAGAAGTATAGAAGAAATGCATTGTTTTTGACAATAATGCATATCTTTTTTAATATAATATAGATATCGATCACTAGCAAGTCGGTATGTTTTGCGAGTACGAGTTAGGAGCAAGGGCGGCTGGTTGCACGGTGTGTTCGTGTGCAGCACTGGTAAATTATATCGTCTAAAATTACTTTATAATATCATACCGAAAAATATAAAATCTATGAATCTCATTACAAATATCACCTACCAATATAATGCCTAATATAATATGAATCAGGGAGGGCAAATTCTCAAAGTTCCGTGCGAAGTTACCCTGTCCCGGTGTGCAGGCCGATTGCAAGCGTAACGAATTATGTTTTTGTATCGAATATCCCAAACATCGCCAGCGCGCAACGCCGACCACATTTATTTATTGTATGTACATGTATGAAAAATTAAGATATATTGGTGTGCCACCCGGCGGCCTTTATCATATAAACTTAAATTTGGATTTAAGGCAAAAATACTTAACCAAACTGAATAATTCTTTTTTTAATCAAAAGGTACAGCAAATACCTAAATTTTACATATATTTTTTATTGATTGGTGTTTTAAATTATAAAATGCAGATCATTAAGGAATTAAATTTTTTCATAGGTAACTTTGACAATTTTTCCCTCGTGCTGTTTATACATTGTTTGTAAATACTGTTTGTATCCTGTTTATAATGAAATATAAAACTAATTAACCAACCATCACGCTGTTTCCCCGCAGGGGTAGGCAGAGAGGACGGACCGCCAAATAACTCGGTCTTGGCACACACTCTTTGCCTCACTCACATTCATACATCGTCTCATACATTCTCTTCTGTTATTCCGACTTTCAACATGGCCCGACTCAAGTATCTGATCTACTTGCTCGTGCCATGTCTTCCTCGGGCGTCCGCGACTTCTTCTACCATTCACATTTGCGTCGTATATTCTTCTTACGCTACTTTCAAATTTATTTTATTTTATGAAATATACAATAAAATAAATTAAACATTGTAAAAAAAAATGGGTTTTTTGGTTGAAATTTAAGATTTATTTACGAAAAAATTGTATTGTGTTTTTATTTTCTCAGTACAGAAAAAGATCTGTTCAAAAAAAATTCCATTTTAATTAAAAAGCGATATATAGAAGTTTTCGCCCTTCGAAAACAGCTTAAAATAGATTTTTTCTCCAAATAAGATTATTGGAACCATTTTTACCTAATATTGCTTAGTAATCGTTATCTCATAGGTACGGATTATCAGTGAACCATCACGTTCTCAGGGCAGCGACCGCCACTGGTTAGGAGCCAACAAAAATCCTCAAATTGACTGGTTTGAACGCAATCAACAGACGTTCAGTATACAAACTAGGCAAAGTATTTAAAAAAAAGCAAAACGTGCAGACATAGAATCGCTTATTTTTATACAGTTGTTAAAAAAATCTTTAAAATAGGACCAGTTTTGGAGAAGAAAAATGACTGTTGTTGGGAGAACACTTGTCGACCCATTCTCATGTGAGAAATCAATGTCAACCATGTGCAAATGTTGTGCGCGCGTTTGGCGGGTATCCTGAAAATGCACCGGTGCTGAAAGAATCAATGAAGCTAACTAACTAACTAGAGCTTAGGCTTGTTGAAAAAGTATCGATATATCGATATTTTTAATTCAATATATCGATATTTTTAGCCGATATATTTTGATCCGATATATCGATACAAAATATCCAATATCGAAAATTGTATCAAAAACGATATTTTTTTTAAATTTATGTATTTAAAGTCACTAGAATCCAAAACTGTATAGGAACAAACGGAAAAAAGTAACTGTATTGGGTCATGACATCTGGCGGTTGAAATTTTAACTATTAATAGCTTATAAATCTATTGTCTTTGCATTAGTATTTGTGATCACCAATACTATCTTATATGTGTAGGTACATACATAGAAATGTATGCTATCTTTCGCCATTTTTTTCTAAGCCACTCCTATGTGTTGGTTCCCAATTGTCTATGATTATTGACTATACCTTGTTTTTGACAGATTAATACGCCAATAGAATGTTACTGAGACGCATATAAACTTTGTATGGGTCTCAGTTTACATATAAGTTAGAAGACAGCTTTTTAGTTTTTGATATTTTTGTAATTATTACTGTCACATAAATATTATGTGACTAGTGCAGTTCTTGCCTATTTGTTTTTTTTTGTCTATGGTGTTTTTTTTTTAGACTGGTAATTTTTTTTGAAAAGACAGGAGCTCTTTTGTTTATGGTCTCTTCCTCCCGGGCAGCTATGGGCTAGCTGTGCGTGAATTGGTCACTCACTGGAAAAGTGTTTTATTGGATTTTATCATGAGAATCTAAGTCGATTTTTAAACTTAAAAGAACGCGGGGTGTTTTTACGTAACACGCGAGGTTCGTGTACGAGTTATTTATAGTGGATGACGTGAAAGTCCCACTTTTTTTTCCGATGTGGCTGGTTGGCCGTTTTGTGGAATTATTTCTGGAAAAGGAATCGTGAAGTGAATTGGTCCTGGTGTTGGCTACTATAATATGCCTTCACGACCCCGCGTCGCAAAGTCACGGTCTGCTAACCGTAATACGCCAGACTTGGATACTGTTGGGGGCCACGTGCCTTTTGATTGGAGTTCGTCGAGATGGCCCGTGGCTGAATGCGTGAATAAACCTTGGAGGTATAGCGGCCTCCTGCCCAATTAGAAGGACGACCTTGGTGCTCTGGATTCCGCGCCGTTCCCATATGGGAAGACTGGAGTTCCCGTCCCGTCTCGTGTTCTCTCATTGCGAAGCAAGATCGCGTTCGTCTACCGGGGTTATTTCCGTATAGTTAGTTTAGCGTGTCCATTAGGAGTCCATCTGGTATGTGTATTTTTTTTATATTTCCTTTTGTTACCTTGGTATGAAGTTTGTACACTTCCATGTTGCTTTTTGGTTTGGATTCAATACATTTTTATAAAGTTCATCTTCTTTTATATGACTGAAAACCCTACCTACATGACAGATTGGCCCACTATTCTGAGCCCTGGGCTTTGCTCTGCCGCAAAGTTACATTTTACCACTTTACACATGATATGTTTCATTACGTAATAAAAATACCTTAATTTTAATTGAGATTTTTGTACATTAAAAAAAGCAAATTGTGTGCAAAAATTACTATTGATAATATTGAGCTGAATACACTATTATTTTAAAAACGCAAAATCTCTTGAAAATTTGACCGATATACCGATATATCGATATTTTTCCCTCGATATATCGACGTCGATATTGATATTTTAATAAATATCGATTCATCGATATATCGATTTTTTTTCACTTTCGACATTCCTACTAGAGCTCCTCGAGGCATCTTTCTTTGAAATATCAGTACAACATGTCAGCATTCCCACCTGGCGCAGGTTCTAAATATTGCAATCCGTTACAGACGGCACGTTTCTGCACAGAGTTTAGGGTTTTTTTTAAGTATTTGGAACTCCAGACCAGATGTCGCTCCCAAATTCAATAGTTTGTCATCGGTTGTGTATGCTTTCTGCACTACCTGCTGTCTTTGTACCTACTTCTGGGAAAATAACTTGGCTTTGAATTCGTTGGAGCCCCCGATTAATCAATTAATCAACTACTCCATATCTCCCACCTTCAAAACTGAAACTGACTCACCTTTCGTAATCATTCCCCTGAATCTCGCTGAGTACCCAGGGCGGTGTTCCGTCAGACGGTTCTGTCACCACCTTGAAGCTGGCGTTCTGCATATTGTGCTGATGCAGCCAGACTTCCACCTGGAATCAGTAGTCATGAGTCATTAGTCATTAGACATTTGCCACCGTCATCAACTATCAACCATTACTGCTGAGTTAATGCCATTCTCAGCACTTTTTCCACCGTTAAGTTTTTACGTTGCACTGTTCTACATAGCAGATAAAAATAGTGAATTCGATGCAATAATAAATAAAGTAAATATAATTTTATAACGAAGAAAGTGCGCCTGGTTGTTAGGCAAAACACATAACACCTCGTACTGAACTAAGTTCTTTTAGTCTAACTGCTGGAAAATCAAATTTGATAGCGCCTGAACTTTATTTGTCTGCAAATTGCATAATAGGTGTGTTTAGCAAATTGCACGTTTTTACTCATAAAGGCGCCAACTAATTATCTTTAATAATTATTAATGTTAGAATGTAATAAATCCAAAATGTTTCAGAATTTTATAGAATAATCTAAAATGATCGTTCCAGAATTATCAAAAAAACCAAATAGCACAGATGATCCCAAATTACACAAATCAAAATAATAATAATAATAATTGGATGGTTTGTAGAGCGCCGTTTTTGTGAAAAATCACCTCAAGAGCTTCATAAAAATGATGAACCCAATGAACCACAATTATCCCAATGAACCAAAATGATTACAATGAACCAAAATTATCCCTACGAACCAAAATGAACGCATTGAAGAAAAATGATCCTGAACCAAGGATGAACGCATTGAAGAAAAAATATCCCGACGAACCAAAATGAACGCAGTGAAGAAAAATCACACAAATGAACACAATGAACCAAAATGATTCTAATGAACCAAAATTATCACAAACCACCAAAATGAACGCTTTGAAGAAAAATGATCCCAATTAACCAAATGATCCCCATGAACCAAAATGATCCTAATGAACTAAAATTATCACAATCAACCATAAGTCTGACAAACTACATAAGTCTGTTACAAACTACATAAGTAGTTTAGCAGGTTTGAATGTAAATAAATAAATAAACGAAAAATTGATTAAAATACATTTAAAAAAAAAAAAAAAATGATCCCAATGAACTAAATTTACCTAAGCAATTAACTAAAATGATCCCAAGGAAACAAAATCATCCCAATAAACTAAAACGATCCCAATTAATAAATAAAATGAGCAAATTAACCTAAATGATCCCATTAAACCAAAATGATTCCAAATACCTAAGATTATCACAATCAACAAAAATAATCTCAACGAACTAAAATGATCTCAATTAACCAAACTGATCCCAATTAACCAAACTGATCCCACTGAACTAAAATGATCCCAATGAACTAAACTCGCAATAAATCAACATGATTCCAATGAACCAAGGATGAACGCATTGAAGAAAAAATATCCCAACGAACCAAAATGAACGCAGTGAAGAAAAATCACACAAATGAACACAATTTATTTATTTATCTATTTATTTATTTATCTATAATAAAATATGTTTACAATGGTTTTATTTGTATGCCTGTCTCACTAGGGTATACCTGTGTCGAGACAGGCGTACAGGTATATAAATGAATATAGTAATTACAAGGATATTTTAGGTAAAATACATATTATGAATAGAATTAAAACAGAAGGGTGATTGGAAGGGTAATAAATCTTTTAAAGAGAGTTATTTTATAAATGTTGGAGATGGAGTAATGAAATCAATTCTGCCTAGTCTATTTATAGGTTAAATTTGACAGGATTCCATTATTTTCATTTGTTTTATATGGGTTAGGTTGTATGTGAATAGTTATTTATGTCTATGTTTTTTTTTTTTTTTTTTTACAGTGAATACCGCACAAGAATCTCAACTGCTCCCGTCTGGAGCCAGTGAGACTATGGCATACCCATTGGGGTATGTTGTGAGGCTGGAGGTAGTGAAGAGGGGAAGGAGGTGGGGAAGACGAAGGTTGGGAAGTACCTGGCTATTCAGATCTGGTCACCAAACACGGCTAAAGCCATTTTCAAGCAACGTTTCAATTCTGAATGGTGGTCTTACACCAGGGCGATACTGATAGTATCTTCCACTCTGGAACATGCCGCAAATATACTATATATTATTTTAAATGAATTAATTGTGAAATAACACAAATTAATCAAATAAAATTTATTTGCGCATGCCGGGTTCGAACCCGCGACCTCCGGATTGTGAGTCAAGAGTCTTACCGACTGGACTACGGAGGTCGTCAAATGTCTATGTGTGATTTATTTTACAGATATTTGTGATAGTGTGGCGTCCAATACTTATAATCCATTTTTTAATATCTTGTTTGAATTTTGTAAAGGAGTCACTTTGTCTGATCGTAGTTGGTAGTGTATTGTATAGTTTGCAAGCTATGTATTTAGAGTGTCTTTGCCCGAAGGTGGTTTTGAAAAAAGGAGTTTGGAGAAGTTCGTTGTTTTTGGCTCGGGTATTGTGTATTGTTTGTGTAGCTTTGTATGGTGTTTTGTTGTTTTTGTGTAAATTAAGTAATATGGATCTTGAGTAGAGCTGTTTTATGTCCATAACGTTGAAGGAATTGAAGATAGTATCAGTGCTGGTAGTAAGCGGCATTTTAAGAATTATTTTTATGATTAGTTTTTGTGCTTTCATGATGGGATCAAGGGCATTGGAATATGCATTACCCCAGGCTAGAATTCCGTATTCGATGTGAGATTGGCACAATGAGTAATATACTGTTTTTAAAAGTTTTAGTTGAAGGAAATTGCGTGTTTGTTTGAAAAGGTATATAGATTTTCGGATTTTGTTTGTAGTATTATGTATATGTTGCTTCCAATTCAGGTGTGTATCGAAGGTTACTCCTAAATATTTGATAATATTTACTTGCTCTAGGCATGGGCAGTCACAGTTTCGGTTTAGAGATGAATTTTTACATTTGTGTATTTTTAATGGTGGGGCTGGGTTTGACTTTGGGATATTGGTGAGACTAGACAGTAAGTATTTGGTTTTCTGTACATTTAGAGTTAATATGTTCGAGTCAAGCCAATATTTTACCTGTTGAATTCCTTCCTCCGCTTTGGAATATGCGGTAAGCCAATCTTTTGCTTGGAAGAGTAGGACAGTGTCATCGGCGAAACTGACAATAGTGGCATCGATATCTAGGTTGCATAACTCGTTAATATATATTAGGAAGAGCGTTGGACCTATAACACTGCTTGAGGGACCCCGTAACTAATGGGCAAATTCTGGCTCTTTGTGGTATTGAGTTTAACGCATTGGGATCTGTCAGATAAGAAGCTGGAGAGGAGGCCTAATTCTTTGTTCCTAATACCTATATTAAACATTTTGTGTTTTAGTTTGCTGTGTGAGATTGTATCAAATGCTTTACATAGGTCGAGAAATACCGATAGACATTTCAAGCCCTTATCCAGGTGGCCCGAAATATGGTCAGTGACCGTGGCTATAGCATCATTGGTGCTTTTATGTTTTCTGAATCCAAATTGCCGCGGCGATATTAAGTTATTGGTTTCCAGATATTCCATGAGACTATTATTGACGATCTTTTCGAATACTTTTGAGAGGGAATTTAGCAACGTAATAGGACGATAATTACTAATATCAAGTTTGGAGCCAGTTTTAAAAATAGGGATAATGAGACCTTGTTTTAGAATGGTGGGAAATAGCCCTTGGCGGATGCTAATATTAAGTAGATGCGTTAATGGTTGAAGTATACCAGGGGCAATTTTTTTAAGAACATTGTTAGATATTTCATCAATGCCGGTTGATGAAGAGTTTTTGAGCGAGTTTATTACTATAGAAACTTCTTTCTCTGTAATCGTTTTAAGAACAAAGCGGGTTGGGAAATCATCATTGGTCGCGTGGTCACTTGGACCAAGCGTATCGTTATTTATTTAGATTTTTTTTGCTAGTTCCGGACCTATGTTTGTAAAGTACTGGTTTATGTAATTGACAATTGTGTTGGGGTTCGATGTAAAGTCTACAGTGATATCTTTGATATTGAGAGAGTTTAAGGTGTCGGTGGCTTTATTTGAATTGGTAGCTTCCTTGAGGACTTTCCATATTTTTTTAGGGTCATTGTTGCATTCGGAAATTTTTTTGTTGTAATATAGATTTTTGGCATTTCTAATGACTTGTGTGCAGATATTACGGTATCTTTTGTAGAAATTATGTAGTGTGATATTATATGGGTTTGTGGCACATTTTTTGTGTATGGAATTGCGTTTCCGAATGCAGTTGATTATAGTATGGTTTATCCAAGGTTTGAGAGGTTTGATCGCTTTAGGAATGGTGTTTGTGGTGATTTTGGTGTTTTGGACAAGGATATCTTGTAGGTAGGTAGAGAAGTAGTTCCAGGCCTCCTCTATGTTAGTTTTGTTATAGAGTGTGTCCCACGATTTGGAGTTAATCGTTTTGTTAAGATTGTCATAGTTAATTGTTTTCTTCGTTGTTTTAGTTGGAGGTTTGCTTTGTACGTTGTGTTTGGAACTCATTGTGAAAGAGGTGGCGTAGTGATCTGTAACTGATGACATGTGGATTTCGGAGGTGTATTGGTTGGTTGATTTAACCATAACATGGTCGATGCAGGAAGAGGAGTTTGGCGTACATCGTGTTGCTGAATTGATTGTGCTTTCCATTCCGTGGAACATCAGTGTGTTTAGATAGTCTTGGCATTGGGGATGTTCGTTGTTTTTTAAAATGTTAATGTTAAGATCCCCCATTAGAATTAAGTTCTTTATTTTGTGTAGATCCGTGAGATAGCAGTTTATGTCGCGCAAAAATGAGGAGATGTTAGGTTGAGAAGGAGAGCGGTAAAGTGCAATGATACATGTGTTGACATTGTACGTTATTTGAAGACAGTTTGAGTTAGTAATATAAATTTCTTTGACATTAAATGAGTTAAGAGTGTTGTTTAATGTATATGCTACTATGCCATCGTTTTGTCTGTAGTGATTTGAGGTTTGATGGTGGGTATAATTGGGGATGTTTTTAGGAGTATAGTAAGGTGTTAGCCAACATTCTGTCAGGATAATTATGTCATATTTGATTTTAGTAAGGTCGAGTTCGAAGAGGAATTGGTCAAAGTTTTTGTTTATAGATCTAATATTTTGATGGTATATTGATAAGTTTGTTTTGTTAGATGTTGTGGTAGTATTATCCATTTTGAATGATGTGTAGATTGTGTGGAAATGTGTAAGGGTAATTACCCGATATTTTATGTAATTTTTTTTAAATCATCTACATGTTTAATATAAATAATTTTATCTTAAATGAACTAAAATGATCCCTATGAACCAAACTGATCGCAATGAACTAAACTAATCCCAATTAACCAAACTGATCCCAATGAACCAAACTGATCCCAATTAACCAAACTGATCCCAATGAACCAAAATGATTCCAGTCAACCAAAATGATCTAAATTAACTAAAAAGATACCATTGAACCAACTGTCAATAATGATGATGATGAAGTTTGGACTATTGACTTACCCGACACTTCTCCATGATGCCGTAGTACTCCGGACTGGCGATAGTCATCACCTCGGTGGTAGGACCCACAGCCAGGTATAGAAAATGGCCTGAAAATAAATAAAACAAATTAATTACTCGCGTCATTTTATGTTATTAGCACAATTCATGGCAGAATGAATATTCGTCAATAAATTGGCCTAAAAAGTGTTATTCCGAGTAAGAAATAATTACTGTTAAAATGTTTGCTAGTGCAATGATGGAGGACAGCTAGCAGGATTGAACCCACGATGCCCGATTAGCATAACTCTATGCATTTGTCAACGCTGCTACTAATCGGTTGCTAAAACCACAATGTTTCAAATATATTGTTGGCAAGTTTGAATTCAAGTTGAATAAAGGGTGACCGGCCAACTCAGAATTATACCAACTCATAACCACCCGAGGAAGGTCATAAAGAGTGATGATAAAAATGTATGAAAAAATTGGTTAAATAGGTTAAGTTAGGTTAGGGTTACCGGCAATTTTAAAATTATTTTTTATAGCTTTTATTGATCTTTCTAAGGTGGTTCTGAGTTGGTTTCATTCTGAGTTGGCATGGAACCGAAAAAAGTGAAAAAAAACTGTTTTAACATGGTACCTACCTACAGTACCTACTTGCCTGAAGAAACTTTGAAATAAGAATTGTCATTGACTGCTAGTGACTAGTGACGTTTCTTTGGATAAATTGTATAATATCTTGTATATGATTTTAGATTTTAACGGCCAATAGTATATTTGTTATTTATTTTTGGTGTTTTATGCCGTTTTGCGCTACCTTCTCCTTTAGCCAACGTTTCGGACAGCGTTTCAGTGTCCATCACATTTCTGACACATCTGCCCTGACATAACACGGCAAACATAAATACCAAAAAAATTATAATACCGTATTTGAAATTTTGGGTGAAATGCAGATCCGGGCACAGTTTGGAAATTTAATAAAAAGGCACTTTCTAGATGAGAAAAGTGTGGAGAGGCTGAATAAAAAAAAATTAAGGCGCGCTCGGCAAAATTGAGGGAGATACAGCCGTTTAAAGTATAAATAAAATTTCACTTCGTGAACCGATACTACGCCATTTTGTCACTGTTATGTTGATTCACCTTAGTTACATTAAAAGGCAACTATTTGCATTGGGGGAAGTGGAAAATATTTCATTCTAAATTTCGATTACGTAAAATTAAAATTAGCTTTCGTCTTGTGAGATTGTACGCCAGAATCACAAACCATGTTACACAAACCTAGCGTAGCCGCTAAACTACTTGAAAACTGGAATGCTTTTCTTGCCTTGACGCGAGTAGGCGTTATAAAGGGGCACTTTCTTTTGAATCACAAACCATGTTACACAAACCTAGCGTAGCCGCTAAACCACTTGAAAACTGGGATGTTTTTCTTGCCTTGACGCGAGTAGGCGTTATAAAGGGGCACTTTCTTTTCTTAGGTTAGTGACAAAATCAAAAATGGCGGGCGAACTGACAGTATCGGTTCGCGAAGTGAAATTTTACTTAACGTAATTGAAAATTAATTACTTATTCAAAAAAAAAATTATTGCTTTCCGCACTTTTTTTCACCTTCCAGATTAAAGTTCTCAACTTAAAACGCGGTGAAAACATGGTTTTTTGCCAAAAACAAGCTGTTCCCGGATCTGCATTCCTCCCGAAATTTTTTTTATGTTGTGTATAAAGTAATATGGAAGATACTCTCGGTTTCGCCCTGGTGTAAAATCAGCAATCAGAATTGAATCGTTGCTTTAGCCATTTTTGATGACTAGATATGAATAGCCAAGTACTTCCACACCTTCTTCTTCCCGTCTCCATCCCCTCCCCATTATCTTCAGCCTCACAACTTACCCCGAATGTAGATACTTTTAGTCTCACAGGATCCAGACGGGAGCAGTTGGATTCTTGTGAGGTATACGCGAATATATTTTTTTTAAATATTACATGAAACATATGGTTTATGTTTAAGTAGGTAGGTATTTATCTTATGATTTCAGAGGGAATTTTGCTATTGATTTATTAAATACTAGTTGAAGTCCCCGGCGATGTTCGGGCTTTACAAAGAGTTTTCGAAATAAAATGTAGACAGTGACCTTCCTCTTGTTTTTAAGGTCAAAATATGTGCAAAATTTCTAATCTTCGACATAAAATTGTAGATTTGCATACAAGTCAAATTCACATCTCCCGCTAGCCAGCTCGCACTTCCACCGCATACAAACATTCTCGTTTATATATTATATATTTCAACCAATTCACACAAAACCTTGACACATTAAATCTCTAAGCCTTCCTTATGAATCACTGTATATATTGGTGAAAACCTTATGAAAATCCGTTTATTAGTTGTTGAGTTTACCGCGAACAGATAGACAGACAGACAGGTTCAGCGGAGGATTTTAATTTACAATATGTAGAGATGTAGTGAAGAGAAAAATTAAACATATTTTTAAGTTATTCACAAAACTACACGTAAAGTCACCCAATCGTCCATATTTACCATCTGAACAGAGTTCCTCTTGAACGAGTAGATAAAATTAGAGATCTTGGAGTATTACTTGACTCTAAATTACTATTCAAAGATCACATTGAATACATCTTAGAAAAAGCCTACAAACAAATGGGTTTTATCCTACGCATCACAAAACCGTTCAGTAAACCTTTTACACTTGAACTACTATATAATATGGCGTATGTAAGATCTCATCTCGAATTTGCATCTGTCATTTGGAATCCACAATACATAACTTATACCGAATTGAAAAAATTCAAAAAAACACATCTTTCGTATCGTTTCGAAAATCACCAGTGTAAACCTATTGCTCTTTACAAACAGAGAAAAATTTCTGACGTACTATTTCTAAACAAGATGAACTAACTGCCTTGTTGACTCACCAGATCTATTAGAAAGGATTGCATTTCGTTGCCCCGAACGCAATACCAGATCGAATATCCTATTTTTATACAACATTTCAAATCGAAATATGCACAAAATTCTTTGCTTGGACCTATCTGCAAATCTTACAACGCCCTAAGAGATATCGAACGTTTATAATTAAATTAACCTTACTTAAACCAAAACTATTATTCCTTTATTATTTCTTTATTGTTTACTTTTTACTAATATTATAACTATCAATATCTACTTGCTTCCTAATCTGTAACCATTTCTTTTATTAAATCATAAATGGAACTTCACTGGTTTATATTATTTTTTATTTTAGCATATAAAATATAATGTACATTTAGATGATGTAATAATTTGCGTACATTAGCTTGTGTCTGGAAGAATAGTGTACATTTTTTAATTGCACTTTATGTTATAAGTTCTTAAATTACAATATGAATGTAAAAAACAATAAGTTGTAAGTTATATTCACTATTTATGAAAGTATATTTACAACTACATGTTTCCTAAATAAACTAAAATAAAACAAAAAAAACTTAGTTAATGTTCTGATAACATTGCGAAGTATTTTGATAAGGAATATCATATCCTGTTTTTTATATTATTTGCTGTACTGATTCGCGTATAATTATCTGAAATGTTTTAACTTAGCTGCGACAATATGTGTCACGTACCTAATAGTGACGGCCCATTTCACCAATCAAAACTGAGCCAGTTTAAGTTAAGTTAAAAATGTGACCTTAGAGGAAGACTGTTTAACCCCTAGTATGCTAAAACGTGCATCGTGGATTTAATTGTAGATCACCGCACTTTATGGTATTTTTAACATTTTATTCCTTTGTCGAGAAAATAATGTATCTTAACTAGCGATGGGTATGTATTGCCGGAGGCCTCCGAGGCGTGCTTCCTTTTAAAAGTACCTACTCGAGTTCTAGGAGCAGGTCCCGGTTCTTTGGGTCCGAGTTCTTTGATGCGGACTGGGTACTGGGTTAAGTGATGTTCTTTTTTTATATGAATACCGCACAAGAGTCCCAAATGCACCCGTCTGGAGCCAGTGAGACTATGGCATCCCCAATTAGGGTATGTTGTGAATCTGAAGGTAGGGGGGAGAGGAAGGAGATAGGGAAGAGGAAGGTGAGAAAGATCTGATCATCAAACACGGCTAAAGCCATTTCAAGCAACGTTTCAATTCTGAATGGTGGTCTTACACCAGGGCGATACTGAGAGTATCTTCCACTCTGGAACGTGCCGGAAATATACTATATATTATTTTTAATGAAAAAATTGTGAAATAACACAAATTAATCAAATGAAATGTATTTGCCACGCCGCGCGCCGGGATTCGATCCAAGAGTCTTACGGATTCGACCGGAGCCAGACTATTATCACTAGCGTGTCGGTACGTTTTGCCTTTTTTGATAAGTTACTTCTTATAGAACTTGAAACTTCCAAAAGACGTTTAAATTGCCTAATTTGAACGTCATTAACACACGTTCAGTGTACAAACTAGACAATGTATTTAAAAAAAGCGAACGCACAAACATAGAGAAATTTCTTCTGCAGGGTGCGGCAGAGAAACTTGCTGATTTGAATTGGACGCCGACGAGCGAGGCGTGGTCAGAAAGGGGTGGAGAGGGTCTCATTGGAAAGAGGGGGTCCTGAAGTTTTGTTACACTACAAGCCAGTTGTCGTCATGCGTTGGAAAAAGGAACAGCGTGCGTTTGCCGTCGAGGCCTACTTTTCTAACGGTCATTCGGTTGTCGCCACCCAACGTGCCTTCCGTACTCGATTCAATATTCATCCCGCAGGTCCCGTTCCTAGGCGGCAATCAATTGTTTCGTAGGTGGACACATTCAGGAAAAGTGGGAGTGTGGCAAGAGAAGGCCCAGGAGGTCAACGGACTTCCGGAACTCCAGAAAACATCGATAGGGTTAGGGAGTCGTTTTTGCGCTCTCCCCGGCATTTTTTCTTCCACAACTTGAAGAAATTGAACTTGGGGACGTATGGTTCCAGCAGGACGGAGCCACGGCGCACACAGCGAGAATTTCGATGGAGCTTTTGAGGGAACACTTCCACGAGCGCCTTATATCCTTGAGGGGTGACATACCGTGGCCGGCGCGCTCCCTCGATTTGGCACCCTGCGATTTTTTTATGGGAATCAAATCAAAAAAATCAAATCCATCGTTTATAACGACAAACCCCGGACCCTGCAACACCTGAAGGACAACATCCACGAAGCCATCACCAACATTCACGTGGATTTGCTGGAAAGAGTGGAGCGAAACTTCAAATCTAGGGTAGATCAGTGTATCACTAATGAGGGCCGCCATTTGCTCGATGTCATTTTCAAAACTACTTAAAACAAATATTCAGAATACGATACAAAAAGAATTAAATCGATATATAAAATACTTTTTCTTTTATTGACTTTTCAAATCAGCAAGTTTCCCTGCCGCACCCTGTAGTACAGTTGGTAAAAAAACGTTAAAATTTGTGCAGTTTTGGAGGGAAAAAATAGGGATACAAAACCTCGATTTTGACGATTGCATTTAGGCATTTTATCAACCTGACGTTAGATTGTCCCTTTCGCTTAGTATTCGGGGAGGGCAACAACGACAGTGGCAGCAGCAGTTAGGCAAAATTCCTATTATTCAAATTTCTCGGCAACCGTATTTCCTCTTAACAAATGACCTCTGAGACGTGTTGAGATATTTATTACGATTGTAATATCAGCTGGGAGCAGGAAGAAACCAATTATCGTGATTGAGACTGCTGGTGTCCGAGGACAAAGAAGTATACAAGAAATGCGATGTGGGCGTGTTTCTTGGTCAATCTGCCCTTAAATTTCAAATCGCATGTTATTATTACGCTTACGTCTGTACGGTTGAAATTTAAGAATCCGGCTAAGAATGCAACTCTGATTCCGCGCCATACGCAAAACCATCTCCGTACTTGAAATTTCTTAAAATTCCACTTTTGTAATTCGGTTTCGAATTCAAGCAAGTAGCCAATGATGTCTAAGGATGGCGCCACTTACGTTTGCAGACCGCATGAGGAGGTGCCCCTGACAGGTATAAGTCCTACTGATTTGTAAATTTGAGTATCTCTCCGGATATGGAAATATTGACGGTATTGACGGGTTCATGGGGTGAGGTTTGTCTAGATCTTGGAGGCGGATGTCCAGGACACACTAAACCCCAGATTCCTACCCATCCCTTAAACCCTTTTCCTTTCCAAAACTCTCCTCTCCTTCCTTTCCCTAAAAAAAACCCTCCACACAGCATCCCCAAAGATGACATAGGCCCTGAGGGAAATTATATTCCTCAGGGCCTCCTGTGTGGAACTCATGTAAAAAAAAATGATTGTTATTGTAACTTGCAGTTGTGATTAGGGAACGTACCCATGCTACGTGACCAACTTTTTGCAATTAGGGAAGATAGGGAAGACGAACGTGGGGAAGTACCTGGCCATTCAAATCTGGTCACCAAACACGGCTAAAGCCATTTCAAGCAATGTTTCAATTCTGAACGGTCGTCTTACACCAGGGCGATACTGAGAGCATCTTCTACTATGGAACGTTCCGTAAATATATCATTTCAGGGCTCACATTTAGGACCAATACTATTTATTTTATTTATTAATGACATTGTAGACGTTTTTTCCGACGTTGATATCCTGTTATTTGCTGATGATTTAAAATTATATAAAAAAATTTAAAATATTTCTGATTGCATAATTTTACAAAAAAAAATTTAAACAACTTGTTTAATTGGTGTATATGCAATAAACTGGCACTTAACATTAGTAAATGTCAAATAATAAGATTTTATAAAATAAAGAAACCGATCATTTATGAATACAATCTTGACAAAATTATATTAAGCTCAGTAGAAACAATAAATGATCTAGGTATTATTTTTAACTCAAAACTTACATTTATTAGCCATATAAATAATATTATTAATAGAGCAATGAAGATTTTAGGATTTATTATTAGAATAACCAAACAATTTTGTAACATTGATACTATTCGCATTTTATACATAACGCTAGTGAGAAGCATTTTTGAATATAATTCTACGATTTGGGCACCACATTACAATATCCATATTCAAGCGATTGAAAAAGTCCAGCATAGATTCCTTAGGTATATTAATTTTAAATTAGGTATTCCAAGAGAATCTGTGGACTATAATTTGTTATTAAACTGGACTAATCTCGTAAATTTATCAGATCGCAGAAAAATCTGTGATCTATTAATATTATATAAAATAATTCACTCGGTCCTGGATACCCCTGATTTAATAGAACTAATACGATTTCATTGCCCTGGGTATCTAGCATGGTCGATCGATATAGTTTTTATCGAAAATGTCGATAACTTGTCATCGCTCCCGAGCACGACTGCAGGCCGATAACGAACAAATAACAGTTCATGTCAAATAAATTAGGAACCCTTAGTCGTAGTGAACTGTTGTTTGTTCATTAGCGACCTGTAGTCGTGCTCGGGAGCGATGACAAGATACCGACATTTTCGATAAAACTTATATCGATCGACCATGCTAGATACCCTGGTCGCGCTAACTATAGACTGACTCTACCGTTCTACTATAATAACACACCACATTATTACTCACCAATCAGTCGATTACACATTTTGGGAAATGAATGTGCTAACATCGGTGACATTTATTTCTTAAAATTAGCGCAATATAAACATGCACTCAAAAATTATTTTTCCATAATGTAACTTTATATACGCAATATGGACATGTTGAAATGAAATGATGATATTTCTCATTGTTCTTTTTTGTTATTTATTGTTGTGATACACAAAATAATTGTATGTTATTTTAAAGTTTAAAACTACTATTATGTAATGATATTATTTTTCTTACTTTTGTACTCTATTATATGTTTATTTATAAAAGGCAGTATAGCCGTTTATGTATTTAAAATAAAAAATAAAAAATTTGGTTGGTATATTATTGTATCAGACGGGACATGAACTTTGCACCTAACCTTGGTGCCAAAGTGGCTACACGCTCCTTGTGAAATGTGGATGTATACAGTGCACGGAAATTCGTTGTACAAGCGGGAAATCGGTAAATCTAGATCACAATTTGGGAGGCGGGTTTGCGTACCGCCCCCGTCCCGGGAACCGTTTGCTGGATAGCCAACACCCCTGCAAAGATCGTCCCAAATGGTATGCTACTTTGGTGATTTAGCAAGGGTGCCCAGTTTCATGAGGGTTAGGTTTGTCTAGGTCAGTGATTCTTAACGGGGGCGCCAGCGCCCCCTTGTGGTGGTTTTGGAGGTCCGGGGGGGCGTTTTTAAATTTTTGGTATTTAGGGGGCGCTGCAGAAGTTCAAGTAGGTATTGTGTCAATATAGAAAATAAACTCATTTACGAGCTATTGTACACTGATACATTGACACACTTTCTTTAGGTGCGACGATTACACAAATTATTTTAAATAAACTACACTTTCACGCACAAAAATTAAAACTGAGGCTTAATATTCGATGTCAATGTAATAATAATGTGTTTTATTTACAATTTTCATAATTTTTTATTTGTACAATGTGTACATTTTAAAGTTCGTTTCGGAGGGGGGGGGGGCGCTGGATAATTTTACTATGGTAAAGGAGGCGATTCTTTGAATACGATTAAGAAATACTGTTCTAGGTCTTGGCAATTTAAACGGTCAGTGGCCGGGTTGTTAAATGCGTCTGGTTTTCACCAAGGCGTCGGTTTTAATTCCTCGGTAGGCTAAGTAACGGGGACGTCTCAAAGGTAAAAAAGAGTCCTGCTGGAGAGGTCAAACGATCTCCCTCAACTAGTCAATCTCGATCCGGCCTGGTACGCAATTGGTGGGCAGACCCATACGCCGCCAAGATCCGGAAAAACCTCACCCCAAGAACCAGGAAACCCCTGCTAAGTCACCAAACGAACCAAATGGGGTGACCTACGGCAGAAAGATATACAATCCCGGGTTACGAATATCCCGACAATATTTGAAAATCTCCTACTACCACCACAGTAAGTCCAAAATATTGCTTGAGTCGTGATGGAGGACTTAGCCAGCCGAGGAATTGAACACGGAACGTCCGGTGGGACCCAAACGCGATGCCCACTCAACCACTGACCGGTTAATTTGTTGGTTATTAGTGTTATTACAGTGTTGGTTAACCAATAAATGGTTCCCGGGGCGGCGGTACCCATACCCACCTCCCAAATTTTTGTGCGTTGTTTATTATATTGATCAGTAATATTAAAAGTTAAAATTCACCATGTAAAATATTCTTCTAGGTTTATGCTAGAGGCTAGAACACGAATGAATAAATTATCCATTATGTGGCATCTCATTAACCACTGCCATTAAAAATATTGCAGCTAGTTACATCCGTAATTACATTAGTGTGTTTAACCCCTTCGGTCGTTTTTGTTTCATTTTGTGCATATTGAGTATTCATGTGTACTTTAAGACACAAACTGATAAACATCGTTCTATCTCATTTTGTATTACTGTAAGAAAGTGACAACGTCACGCTTTGTATTTTAAAAGTTAATACTTTCATTGCCATTGCTTTCACGTTGCGAAAGATTTGTGAAGGTTTGTACATTTAAAAAAATATATTTTCATGAGAAACGAAAAAGTAAACCTTTAGGGCTTGTGCGCACTAGCGGCCAGCCGCGTAGGCGGTCAACCGCACGGCCAGCCTCGTTTTTATTTTAATATGTAACCGCTCACGTTCGTACGCACGCAACCGCCGAAAATTTCGAACCGCGGCGGTTGAACGTGGCCCGCTTCGCGGCTGACCGCCATATCTGTACGCACTAGGCGGTTGGGGTTTAGTTCGCTGCTAGCCGCTACTGAGTTGTCCCACTAGCCATTTTAACACAGAAAAATTTATCGCTGAAATTTAAAAACGTGATGTTATTTGGAATTGTGAAGGAGAAGCATATAAGAACAAAGAACAGTGAATTGAAACTCAAACAATGGGAAGAGTTAATGGATATTTTTGGAAACGAAGATATGTCAATAGTACAAAAAAAAATCTCGGTATGCATTAATTTTAATTTGGGAGGTGGGTAGGGGTTCCGCCGCACCGGGAACCATTTATTGGATAACCAACACCTGATCCATAGATTAACCCAATTGATTCGTTACGTTTGATGACTTAGCAGGTTTGCCCGGGTTCACGGGTCCGGGTCTTGGCAGCGGGTGTGTCCGCCCACCAGCCTCGTGGCAGGCCGGATCGGTGAATAGTTGAGGGATACCTTGTAACCTCTTAATCAGTACTCTTTTGGAACATCGCCTTGCACCGCACTGGGAGGGATGGATTCATATTCAGATTCGTCACTCCTAGACCCAATGACCCCCATATTCCTACCCACCCCTTGCAGGTACCTTATCCTTCACTTCCTATCCTTAATTTCCTTTAAAATACCCTCCATGCAGCATCCCCAAAGATGACATAGGCCCTGAGGGAGAATATTTTCCTCTGGGCCTCCTGTGTGTGAGCTATTGCAAAAAATATTTAAAAATCATATTTATTCAAATGAAATTAACTTTAACAGCGTCCACTTTATTACTGACGATACAACGCAGTTTTATGCCAACCACGGTTGAACCGCGCGAAGCGGTTCGTTAGTGGCTGGCCGCCATGGCGGCCAGCCGCTACATTCAACCGCGCGGCTAGCCGCCTAGCCGCGCGGTTGACCGCCTATGCGGCTGGCCACTAGTGCGTACATAGCCTTAGAGTACGTTTATGCAATTAAATACGTTTTTTAAGTATTTTAATCAGTGATAGCTTTACAGTTTACAAGAAAAACAATCGGCAAGCGACAAACGAATTATAGCGCATAGGATTAGATGTGTAGTTTCAACATCATTCAACAGACATCGGTAAAGATAGATATATGTAGTTTTTAGGTGTAAAGGCATGACCAAACCGGCGCGTTCATTTTGCGTCCGCGATGGCGTGCGCGGTGGCGGTCAGTTGTTGTGTACGAACTTGTAGCGACGTGTTCAAACCGCGGCCAGATCGCGGCCTCCTGTGCAGCGTCTGCATGCGGCGGGAGCGATCAGATCGCTCATGTTGCGTTCGGACGCTACGCGCAGCTATTTTACAACAGAAAAATATTAAAATTTTTATGAAATAAAATTTAAAACCCCTCCGCAACGTAAGCAGATATAAGCGTTAGAAATAGGACAGCAGTCAAGTACAATAAGCGTGTTTATACGTCAGCGCGTGTGTTTCCATAGAAATTATCTATAGAAATACATAACAGGAATCAGCTGTCAGTCGCGTAGTTGAGAAAAATATTTACCCGCCCAAATTTACTACCGGCGGCTCGTCCGCGCTCGACATTTTTAATTTTTATTAAATATTTTCATATGAAATGATAAAAAAGTGAGGTGACAAAAGTGTTTATTACACATATATACCATAGAATAATTATTGTTGTTTACATAATCTGTGATTTTATTACCGTTTTCACATAAAAACGTCACGTGAGTCATTTTTACCTATTTTAAATGTTTGCGTTCTAAATTTTAATATTTACAAATGCTTATATTTATTTGTAATATAATAATTTGAAAGCCTATTTTGTAACCTTTCTAAAACAGTTTTTACTATTCAGCTAGGTTCATAAATGTTTCATTTGTGATAAAACTGTTTTAATCGACTTGAAGCAAATTGGCAAGGTGAAAAAGCTTGAAAGTTGGGTACCTCACGAATTGAGTGAAGCAAATCAACAAACGCGAATTGACCGCTAGACCACACACTGCACAACAGACGGCTACCAAATTAGAGGAGCTTCAATTGGAATGTTTAAGACATCCACCGTACTCTCCGGACCTTGCCCCAACAGATTACCATTTTTTTCGAAATTTGGAAAACTTCTTGCAAGGGAAAAAATTCAACTCCGATGGGGCAGTCCAAACCGCCTTCAAACATTTTATCGATTCCCGTCCGAATGGTTTTTTTAGTAAAAGGATCGATGAACTACCTATGAGATGGCAAAAGTGCATAGATAGCAATGGTGCATACTTTGATTAAATAAATATATTATATTTTTAAAAAATCGACTTTATGTTCCTCCCACACGAAACGCCAATTTCATATGTAAAGACCTAATATTAGAAAAAAACACCAATTCCTCGTGTATTGGCACAATATAATACTAAATTTCACAGCAAACATTTAGAGAAATATCGATATGAAGTACCGCGTACGATCGATTAGAGTATGGAATGTATCGGGAGCATCTCCTATCCTTTCCTATATTCCTCTTCCTCTCCCTTTCTTATAACCCAAAATTAATTTTAAGATATTAATACTTAATTTCAAGTGTACTTTAGCATAAGAAACTTCGGTGGCTTGACTTCAGCTCACTTGTATATCTATTTATCACTGTAAATTATATAAAAACTAACAATTATTATAAGCAATATTTATCAGCCTGAAACACTCATCAACATTGAAAAAAAAAATTTTTTTTTTTTTTACAGTGAACACCGCACAAGAATCTCAACTGCTCCCATCTGGATCCAGTGAGACTATGGCATCCCCAATTGGGGTATGTTGTGAGGCTGAAGGTAGTGGGGAGGGGAAGGAGGTGGAGAAGAGGAAGGTTGGGAAGTACCTGGCTATTCAGATCTGGTCACCAAACACGGCTAAAGCCATTTTCAAGCAACGTTTCAATTCTGAATGGTGGTCTTACACCAGGGCGATACTGATAATATCTTCCACTCTGGAACATGCCGCAAATATACTATATATTATTTTAAAAGAATTAATTGTGAAATAACACAAATTAATCAAATAAAATTTATTTGCGCATGCCGGGTTCGAACCCGCGACCTCCGGATTGTGAGTCAAGAGTCTTACCCACTGGACTACGGAGATCGTCAAAATCTTCCGAGAAAAGATACTTGCCGCCAACGGGACTTGAAGTCAAGTCCCGTTGGCGGCAAGTATCTTTTCTCGGAAGATTTTTCAATGTTGATGAGTGTTTCAGGCTGATAATTATTGCTTATAATAATTGTTACCCTTTGTGCTATGCATAAAAATCTTGTCTAAACGTTAGTTTATAAATTAAAAATAATAATTTATATAAAAACTGATTGTTTCTTACAAATAAATAAATAAATTTAAAAAAGCGAATCTTTTTGAAAATTAATGTCAAACGTGAACATTTCTAATTAAATCACGAATCTGACCAATAGCAACTAGACGACCAAATCTCAAAAAACCCCAGGGGTTAATTGTGTTTAGTTGCAGAAAACCGATGTGAATGTGAATATTTTATTTCCCAGTAATATTTATTTGTGTTTAAAGGTGTGCGGAGTTAATTTGTTCGTGTTCATCGTTGATTAAATGTGAAAAATTCATCACTGAAAATGTTTTTCAAGGTAAGTTATTTATTAAAAAAATATATATTCTTAAGTGCTGTTTTGTTTATAAAATTATTTGAGAATGTGTAAGAAGCAAAAAAATAACTAAACAACAATGAAAAGGCCACTTTAATAGATTTCATAATTTTTCTGCTAAGATTGCGAAAATGTTACTAAAAAAATTTAGAAATTATTAGTTTTGTTTTTAAATGTTCCGTTTTTTGGGCTCGTGACGTCACTACAAATGTTCCGTCTCCGATAATATTCAATTAATTTTGTAAAATTCCACAGATTTTTTTTATATGGCAACACTTTGTATTCCGACGAATTTTTGAATTTGACACTTAAAATTCACTAGCCTTATTGTTTTTTTTTCGTTATTTGTTTTTGGGGTGTTATGCCGTGTTGCGCTACCTCCTTCTTTAGCCAACGTTTCGGACATCGTTGCAGTGTCCATCATCAGGGCAGATCCGGCAGATCCACACATCTAACGGATCTGCACTAATACAAAACAAATAACGAAAATGCTTTTGGCCGTGAAAATCTTAAAACTTACCAGCTTTATTGTTTGTTTTCTGAGAACTTATCGTTTGGTTTGACGTTTTGACAGATGCTACGAAGTGAATATCGTACATACATATTACGCCTTCTGTAGCCGCCGTCTTAGAAGCGTAATGCTAATGGTGCTAATTTTATTTAATTATAATGTACAAGTTTATTACATTGGATTTAGTCACGTATAGACGTTGAACATTATAACGATTAATGATCAATAAGATGGATCAAGGAAAAAATATTTATGAGATGTAATATTTTTGGTCTGCCTCGTTATTCTCCTGTGCCATTCGTGAGGAATACGTCGGTTTTTTTAAATGATTTTCGGTTTGGTAATTATTGTTTTTTTCCATAAAATCATGTCCCATCTTTCCGGATTAAAAAAAATGCTCCAATTTTTGATTTTTTGGTTTGAAATTTTCAAAAAATCACCAGGGTTTCAAAAATACGATAAAAAAATTAAGAATGTCTTTCATGCCAAATGTCCCTTTCTTTCTATTATCTATGGTTTTATAATACAATATCCTTAAGGATATTTGTTGAACTATGTATAAATAATAACTTTTATTAACCATTGTTTTTGATGAAAACTTTTATCTCATACTCGTAAGTTTGTATGCATGGTAAAGAATGTACGTAGGTTACATTATATGTATACATGGTGTCCGGAAACTAATGGTGTAAGCGGAAAACTGTTATATCTAAACCTCATTAGTATAACTTTTTTCATCTTTTGTTTTCCAGTAAATCGAGTCCGACGTTAGAACCTTTAATAATAATAATAATTAAAGAATTTATAGAGCGCCGTTTTTGTGTAAAATCACCAAACCATTTTAAGATCAAATTTGAAATAAAAAAATCAGTTTCTCAAGAGATAATATCGGTTGCCTATTCTCTTTTAACTCCTCAGGCCTGGGTTATATTCTTTCAGAAGGTCAGAGTATTTGTACTTTGCAACAAAATCCAAATAAATTGGAATATTTCTTAATGTATCCGAAAAGTAAAAACTGTTTTTGAAATTTAATGAAAATCGCTTTATACAGGGTGTTAAGGGACGTACTTGACTTACTTTAACCAGTGATTCCTGACATTATTTGGAGTAAAAAATGTAAATGAAATTTTGGTCTCCGGGGACATTTTTGATGTTTTTTTTTTTTTTTTCTACAAAAACATAAAAAAATGGTAGTTGTTGAACAGTTGGAGGCGGGGTAAGGGGTTCGTCAGACACCCAGCTGAGTGACCAGTGACGATGTGCGGAAGAAATTTTTTTTTGTTTGATTTTGAAGAAAAAAATTTTGAAAAAAAAAAAAAAAAGTCGTCAAAAAAAGTCACCGGAGACCAAAATTTCATTTACATTTTTTACTCCAAATAATGTCAGGAATCACTGGTTAAAGTAAGTCAAGTACGTCCCTTAACACCCTGTATAATATACTAGCTAAGCTGACAAACGTTGTTCTACCATATAAATTATTTCTAGTGTATATTTTGGTTGTTAAATAAAAAATAACGAATGTATTGTAAGTGTGTGGGGATGGGATCAAATGATGTGATATGACAAAAAGAGGAATGGAGCGCTGTAGACGATGACCGCCGATAAAAACACCAACTAAAATAGGAAAACGAAATAAAGAAAATCAATATGAATTTCGAAGAGCAATTGAGTGTACGATTTTTTTGTCAGTCCGTCTTTAGCCAACACAAATAAGTTTGATGGTTTGATGAAAGTTCGATGAGGCGGACGTAGCGCTATCTGTCATTCAACAACATAAATATTTACGTTCTGTTTGAAATAGAAAGACGGTTAAATTTGTTCTTACAAAAATACTAAAATCGCGATTAAAAAATGGGAAGGTGGGGGTAGGACGGTAAAAATTCGGTTTTATAGGTATTTGTTAATGCCAAATAAAAAATAAATACTAAAAAAAATTTCTCAAAAACAGGGTTTTTTTCTGGATAGCGGCACCCTAATTATCTAGCGGTATGAAATATACTTTAAAACCTATTCTCATACCTACCAAATATACACAAAAAAAATCATAAAAATCGGTCAAGTCGTTTCGGAGGTGTGCGACCACAAACACGGTGACACGAGATTTTTATTTATAAAATTATTAGAGATAAAGATGTAATTTTATTAAACAAACGTATCATAAACCTTACCATCATCTCACTTTTTTGTTTCAATTAAAATTACAAAGTTTCATTGTTTTTTCCTTTCTTCCACTGTTTAGATCATATTTATCAAATGATAGTAAATGAGACACAAGAATTTCTGTCCTGGGTAGATCGATCGTTTTACATGACCCGGGTCGCTCACGACACACTGGCTTTACGAGCGGGTCGCGAAGACCCGATCTTTTCGCGACATAAAATATAAAACTCGATGACGCTTCACCCAGCTACTTTCTACTACCTGAGTCGAGAGAGCGGGTGGCGAAACCCGGGTGTTGACAACCCGTTCGCTCTCTATCGTCCGTTCGCTCTCTATCTATCTATCGTCGCTCGCCCAGGCATCGAAACCCAGGTTGCAGTAGTAGAGCGGTTGCAAGAAGTGGGTCGCGAGACCCGGGTGCTGACGAAAAAATGACCCGCTCGCTCTTTGGTGGTCCGTGAGCGGGTTTCAATGAGCGGGTTATTCACGACCGACCCAGGACTGGGTTAAATGCGTCGAAGCGTAGAAACTACTCCAAAAGGCGTTTTTAACCCTTTAGTTGCCGAAAAAATAAACAAAATGTTAAAAAAAAGTTTTTCGGTCCTTTAATAATAATAATAATATTTGGATGATTTATATAGCGCCGTTTTTGTGAAAAATCACCTCAAGGGCGCTGTACAAACTTATAATACATTTCTAAAATCTAAAAAACTACAAGCTAGGCAAACAATTATAAACAACTTATGGCTAAAAATTGCATACATCGGTTCATTGATCACCGATACGAAAATATGTGTACAATATTTTGACCAATGAACGCGATGCTGCCTAAAATTTAATGAAAACAGGACCATACTTACCTGGGAGGTCTCTTGAAATTAACTCTGTATATTGTCCATTTAAGGAAATTTAGATAGAGTTCGCACGCAGAGGACATTATTGTGAAAACATGTTATTTAATCCTAAAAATATTTTCATATTAATATGTAATGTATTCTTTGACGAGTGTATTTTGGAAAGTAAAAGCAACATGTAAAGGTGGCAGGTGCAGTAGTACCTATAAGGATTTGATCTTTCTAAATGTGATTCGTCAAGAGACAGATTGATGTGTAAGGAATCGAGTAATTTTTGCCAGTTTATATCAGTTCCATGCCAATTTAGAATCAACTCAACTCAACACCCCTTTGAAAAGTCATTAAAAGCTATGAAAAAAAAAAAAAATAGCCCATAACCTAACCTAACGTTTATCTTTTTAGTATTTAAGGGCCCGCAACCCGAATTTCTACCGATTTCTTACATATCTCCCTTAAACATTTGAAGTTTTTAAGCTCTTAAAAAAAATATGTTATTTTTGAAGATAATTTCTAGATGCTACCCGCGCCGAAACGCAAATTATATGAAATTCCCTCGATAGAAAAAAATCGCAAAGTATGCTCCAAAAATTATTAAAAACAAGCCTTGCTTCTATTATCTTATAAATTATATTTGTGAAAAAATTCACAATGTTTCTTTAAATTTATTTATTTATTTATTTATTTGTTTATCAAGACATACACAGTACATTATAATACAGATTATAAGGTATGTTAAATTAAATTATTACATGGTTATGTACCTATTACGTAAGTCCATAGAATGTCATTTGATAATTACGCCTGAGATATGAACCGGTCTTAAAACTTAATTATTGAATGAATGAAGTAATAATAATAAAAAGGAAGAAAAGAGGGGGGGGGAGATAAGGAGACATTTTGAAATCAAGAATTATATGCTCACTAATTGTAACTGACTGATTAAAGTTTAATGAAAAGTTAAGTGTAAGTAATTTTAAAACAATTATGTCACGCCAAGAAATTTAATAAATTAGTTTTGTATGTTTGCAAGGAATCATGAAAAATGTCTAAGTGTAGTAATTTTTCATAGTGGTTATAACTTATGATTGCGCGAGTAATTGGTGAGTTGCTCGCTGCATTAGTGTTATTGGATTCTATATGAAAAAGAGAAGTGTGCCTGGTACGCCTCATTGGGACATTTAAACCAATAGTGGATAGCAATTCAGGACTATCTATTTTATTATTTAGCAGGTTATACAGAAACAGCAGATCTGATAATGTGCATAATGATACATAAGACGCTCCCCACGAAATTTTTGCTCTATTTCAAACGAGTCGTGTTTTATTAAACATTTTCGCATCGATTTTGTCGCTGTAAATGTTAGTTATGTTAACCATTTTTTAAATATTTTAATGACTTTTCAAAGGAGGTTCTGAGTTGTCCGGTCATCCTTTATATCTACGTAATGTCTCATATTTCCCTCCTTTACCACTAGTTTCCGGACGCCGTGTATATGATATAACTGGATATAACCAACACAGAGTCCAGATAAAATCGCCTACACGCGAAGTGGTCGCTTCCTCTATGTTCTATATAAATCCACGAATCACAGACTTCCGGAGCAATAAACTATATTCCAATACTGACCGCACAAGCCACATAGACCGTCTGGTTTCAAGAAAATACATATTTACGAGGTAATTTATTATGCTAATTTGTGATATAAATAAAATTAGTATACTAGTTCCAGGGAGAGATCTTATGCACGTCTTCGATGATCGTTCTAAAAGTCACTAAAAAGAAGGTATGGATGAATGGATGTGTATTGTATAAGTAAATCAAATAAGCATTGCTTTTTACTTACAGATTTTATTAGACAATAATTCAGCATCATAATTTACGTTTTATTCAAGACTAGCTAAATTACCCGGCTTCGCTCAGGGAGTTGACATGAGATTAAACTGACGTTCGAACCCACAACGGATCTTGCCTTATATACTCCTACCAATGGGTATCCCCAACCATACAAAAAAAGCTTCGAATGGTCCTCAATGTTCCAGAATATTCCACAACATTCTAGAGGGTTCTGGAATGTTGCACAATGATCTGAGATGTTCTGGGATGTTCCAGAACGTTCCAGACTATTCCCCAACATTCCATAGCACTCCAGAATGTTCGGGATGTTCTATAATATTATGGAATGCTCACGAATGTTCTGAATTGTTCTAGAAATTTCTGGAGGGTGAAACTTTCTGCCCTTGTATCTTCAAAAGCAAGCCCTTCAGGTAAAAATGGGAACCTTCTTCATGGATGGGGGATAGAGGGCTACCACACCATATAACTCCCTTGATAGTACCAGGACTCGCTTATGAGTTTTAGCGACACGCACATTGTAGTACACTTTCTTTTATAACATATATATTGATTATTTATCTAGAAGTGGGGAGCGAACACGAAGCAATTCGCGAGCTGTTAGATGGATGAATGAAACTTCTTCTCGTTCGACACCCGTTGTAAAAGGCAATGTTACTACGAGAGTCCTGCTGGAGGGATCATAAGGTCTCCCTTTTTTCTCAATTCGGCCTGCCATGCAATTGGTGGGCAGACGCATCCGCCGCTAGCACCCGGACAAACCTCACTACGTGAAATGAAACTTCTTTGGCGCCGTTGTGATTTGAAACACGATGAAACGAAAAGGCTACACTAAAAAAAAAATAATAAAAAAAATTTAAAAAAAATAAAAAAAAATTAAATAAATTTTTAAATAAAATTCTCTTTCTATTTATATAAAATAAATTTAAAAAAAAAACACAAAATAAAATCAGCAATAAAAACAAAAAAAATCTAAATAACTAAACCAATAATGCCTCCTCCCGTACACACAAGCATTTGCTTATTAAGGAACATTAAAAAAATATATATATATCATAATAAAAAAAATTGTAAATAGACTAACTACCCCAGTTGACTCGAGAATAATTCTCCACTAACCAGGAATGAAATTAGTTAATTAAGAGGAATATAAACGCTAGAAATATTTCGAATCTCATGCCTGCAAATTTTTAATAAATCGAACGTCTTTTTGCACGAGGCTAGGAAGCGAAACAGTGGTTTTTATTTATTTTGTGCATAATTTTATATGAACGAAAAAAAGTTAGAAAATGGAAAACCTCAAAAATAGTCTTAGCCATAAAAAGGTATTTTTTAAAAATTGTTTCTTGTATTACTTCATAGTTAAGTCATGAAAAAACATTTTTTTTGGTGGTTTACGCTTATATTTTTTGTTACGTAACTAATAATTTTATTGTAATTCCAATACATAGAAAAGCTGGTAAAAGCTTCGATCCGTAGCATATTTTTTGATGTTCATACTGTAAGCCGATTCGTCGTAAAGATTAATCAAAATAGTATCTAAATAGGATTGCACGTATATATTCATCTTATGTATTATTTTATTATATTGTATCTTTTATTACACAACTAAAAAAATAAAAATACAAACACATCATCTACAGTTTACAGGATTTAGCCTGCGAGAGAATGAGATAGAATAATCGGTCTCCTATTTGTGCAGTGCTTCGTAGCCTCCCCACTCTTGTCTACTTTAGTTATCTGAAGGTTTCACTTCTACAGCGTGTGAACACTTGTATTTTGTTCGTTTTTTTTCGTTTCATCGAGTTTCAAATCACAACGGTGCTAAAGAAGTTTTCACTTCAAAAATACTAGTGCAACACCGGAATTTTCAACCTAAAGAAAGCATCTCGGGAATTCCTAACCGTTTTACCACAGACTTGTCTGTTTTCGTGCTTCTCGACTCGTAAACGAGCTTTCAGTTCTAAAAATAGGCAATTCGTTTAAAAATACCCGGCGTGACTTGAGCGCATTTCATATCTCAAGTCAGTTGTCGTCAGCTCCGTGACTTTAGACGCTGTGACGCTAATGGCAAGTCTTTTTCAGGATGAAAATAGATTTTACAGTTATGGCGCGATCACGGAGGAAGCAATGTCTTTAACCCTGAATTGCCCGAAATATAAAACAAATAATAAATACAAAATTTAAAATAATAGATAACTTTGTATTAACCACTTAATTATTTACAAAAACCGACATGTTTCGTCAGCAAAGCTGACTTCTTCAGGGTTTTGACAGAACTAATCATAAATAAACCAATCCCGAACTAATTTTAAAAAATAGACATACATAGGTAATAGAGAAAAATAATAGACATAAACAATAATAAAATTTGAAAGAAAATAATGTGTAGGAGACAAGGGGCAATATAGAACAATTAAAAATTTAAAAGGGGAGTACATTCAAATAAATACTTTAATATAATATACCAGCTGGTTCTCGGCATGCGTTGCAATGCTTTATTCAAAGAAATACATTATTTCTCCCCGAATCACCTTTCCCGTGCGTCCCCGTTCTCCTCCCGCGTCCCCTTCCTAGCTAGCTTTATAAATTGTATCCGATATGTTATTCTGATGTATGGGCTATATTATTGTAAGGTTTCATTAAAATCCATTGAGTAGGTTTTGCGTGAAAGAGTAACAAACACATCCATACAAACTTTCGCGTTTACAATATTAGTAATATATACAGGGTGTTAAGGGACGTACTTGACTTACTTTAACCAGTGATTCCTGACATTATTTGGAGTAAAAAATGTAAATGAAATTTTGGTCTCCGGTGACATTTTTGATGTTTTTTATTTTTATTTTTTCTACAAAAACATAAAAAAATGGTAGTTGTTGAACAGTTGGAGGCGGGGTAAGGGTTTCGTCAGACACCCGGCTGAGTGACCAGTGACGATGTGCGGAAGAAATTTTTTTTTGTTTGATTTTGAAGAAAAAAATTTTGAAAAAAAAAAAAAAAAAAGTCGTCAAAAAAAGTCACCGGAGACCAAAATTTTTTACTCCAAATAATGTCAGGAATCACTGGTTAAAGTAAGTCAAGTACGTCCCTTAACACCCTGTATAAATATAAAAATCAATTTACATTTGCTTGCTTGCACGTATGCATGTATATTGTTTACGTATTCAGTAGAAAATGTTTGAAACTTTCAAAATACCTTATTTAAGCCCCCGCGAAGGTTTCTGGATTATTACAACCACATGACAATGCAACTGAAAAGTTTTTTAATCATTACAAAAACTCTTGCGAAACTGGTAAAAATGACACAATTCGACTCAATTAAATTTTTTTTAAGTATTCACCTGATACTTTGAATTAGAGATATTTTTTAAATAGGTAGCTATGTTATGTACCAAATTTGATTTATAGATTTTCGAAAAAACTCTGTAAGTAAATGAATTTTAACCAACAGTATGTTTTCGGTGTGTGTACGCATGATAGAATTGAATTAAATATATATATTTTATTTATAAATCTAATAATATTCTGGAACGCGTGAGGGGAAGGGGACATGGTAGGGGAAGGGAGGCGGAAGGGAAAAGACACGCAGGGAGAAACAATTTATTTATTAGTGGCATTGCATGCCAGTAACTCGCTAGTATAGGTAATATATTTTGTACTTGGATGTAAAATGACAGGTGCAGAACACCATCACGAACAAATCTCCAGCTCCAAATCTATTTAAAACGATTTACCTGGAGCACAGATTCTCAACCTTTTTTTGTCCTTCGCCTACTTTGAGGATATATTTTCTTTCCTAGCGCCCCCTAACTACCCCATCCTATCCCGTTGCGCCCTCTCCGTTGCAGGAGATATATGATGGGGGCGGGATGAGACGGGTTTCTCTGGGTCTCCTACCGCCACCCTGATTGTCTTAAACGCCCCCAAAGTTTTTCTTGGACTTCTACCGCCCCCCTGAAGGTCTGAAACGCCCCCAAAGGAGAACCTATGATCTGGAGGATAAATAGTTAAATAGATCTTGGTCGGTATAACTTTACAATATCGGATCGATAGACGTAATTTCCAAAGATTTTAGGTCGACATCCCTACCACAGTTTTGATAGCCGAACCGATATTTACAGGGGACAAATAAGAATTCGATGTGCGCCGAAAACACTGGCGGATCTGTCCACGAATTTATATTCCAAATCGCCTAACGACAATCAATTACGTAAAAATATTAATAATTTGGCAATGTCGAAATGAAATATTAACCTAAATATGCATTGGCAGTCCGCATTTTTGATTCTCAATATGAAGATAATAAACTAGTGGTTCATGTTAATAATACAAGACTTACTGCAAACGAAGGATTTATAATTCCCAGATACCTAAATAAATACGGTCAAAGAACTCTAGAATACCTTGTTCCAATAATTTACAACATGTTACCCAACGCAATAAAAAGCTGTGAATTGAGTTTCAGAAGGAAATGTACGCTAAAAAAATGGTTAAGTGAAAGAACTTGTTTGTACTAATCTCGGTTTTTCCGCTTTTCGTTTTAATGATTTTTCCATTATTATTTCCTCTTGTCTTTTCTTTTTATTTCTTTCATTTTCTCCGTTCTGTATTTCTTATAAATTTTATTAACATTTTTTTTTCCAAAATACGTGTTTTTTAATTTTTTTGTATATATAATGTAATGATGTGTATTTTTATGTACCTGTCTCAATTTTTTAAAAAGTAAAATTCAAAAGAATCCGTTGACAAACTGATATCATTCAGTTTAACGGGACTTAATTAAAAAATGTTAAAACCTGTAAATAAATACTAGAGGAATTTATTAATAAAAAAATTTAAAAATACCGAGCGGAATAAATCGATCGCGTCTTAGCTGCATTATTAAGTCTATGGATCGCGTGTACGACTTCTTTCATTTCTAAGAGCTTCGTTAGTTCAACGCAATCATTAAATAAGCCAGTAATTTTGCATAACGAACGAAATTATTCAAAAATATATGTATATTGACAGGTAACCGAAACTAATCTGATAATATGGAGGCCGCACTAAAATTTATCAATCGTCGGTTAGATATCAATATCTGTTAACAAACATTGACCGTGCTCGTAAATATTGATAGCTGACCATAGATGACGGATTTAGTCAATATCACAATGATATAGGGTTTTATCGATCATCTTTGCTAGACCTCCCGAAGCTTCAACGATTGGGGTGTATTTAAGGGTGGTTCCCGCCGACAGGGTTGAGAATTTTTCTGCGTTCTAAAAATGGACTCTTTCGCGGTATAACTTCAACTAGATAACTTTACAAACCTACAGGTGCAGAGTGTAGACAAACAAAATAGTACCATTATTTTTTTTATGTGAATACCGCTCAAGAATCCCAACTGCTCCCGTCTGGAGACAATGAGACTGTGTTTGGAGGGTCTTTATTGATAAGGTTTATTTATTTTTATTTATTTATCTATATAAGGTATGTTTACATTACATTATTCGATGCCTGTCTCACTAGGGTATACCTGTGTTGAGACAGGCGTAGAGATACATAAATGAATATCGTATATAAGAATATTTAAGAATATCATAAGAATATTTAAGGTTATATACATATTAATTTGAATACAATTAAACAGATAGATAATTGAAAGTGTGGGTAAAGTGTGGTATTCCTCAAACTAAGAAATATACTTCATAAATCTATACTACTGAAGGTTTACTATGCATTAGCCCAATCAGTTCTGCAATACGGAATAATAGGTTGGGGAGGAGCGTATAAAACCAACTTAGCCCCACTTGAAATAGTACATAGAAGACTCATCAAAATTATTCTAAAAAAACCTTTAGACTATTCAACTCAAAAAACATTCGATGAATTCAAAGTTTTACAAATAAACAGAATATATCAAAAAAATGCATTACTTCAAATCCATAAAGACAAACTAACAATAAAGTCATTTAGCACCAGGCCGAGAACAACAGGACAAATAATAATCCCTAAACTTAATACTACAACGGCCCAACACCATTACACATACTCAGCCATAAAATGCTTTAACGAACTCCCTAAAGATATTCAATCCGAAAAAAATTATAAAATTTTTAAGAAAAAAATTAAAATACATTTCACCACTAAGTAATTTCATGTTTGTGTTATATTACGCCCACTTATATTTTCAATGTGTACACAGGTTTTATATTTTATGATTTTAAAAAAAAAAACTTTCTTCCTAAAATAGTGCACAGGTATATAATTTTACATACATGTTGTTTTTTATTTTATTTTTTCATAAATACGCTCATGGTAGCATCAATTAAACATATATCAAAATATCAATTGTGTTAGTACTCCCTCCCTAAACACGAGAAATTCTCGATTAGAGAGGTATTATTACCACCATTAAAAAATATTTGCATTACATGTACATAATTAAAAAAATAATTGTACTTATACCTAACTTAGTAAAATTGTAAAAATCGAATAAATAAATAAATTAATTAAAAAAAATATATATACAGTCAAACTTGGTTATAACGAGCACGAGGGGACCGACTAAATTTGCTCATTATAGCCATTACTCCTTATATCCAAAACAGGTTTTTTGAAAATCGTGTGTACCTACCTACCTGCCTTTACTTTAATATAATCGCAAATGTATGGTTTATTTGAAAATGCGAGTAGGTATTATATATTTCATAAATTTATTAGAAAAAAACACTAATTAATAAATTATTCTTTTAATCAACGATTTTTTTAAAGATTTTGTTGTTATGCTTCTCAATTTCCTCCACAATAAAGCAACGCATCTAACATCACCTGGTTCGAGGTTTTAAAAAAAAACGTCACTAAAAATTATCTAACTTATTATCGATAGATTGTGTCGCATGCAAAATCTCACTTATTATAAATCATTAGCTGGTGGGGATTGTTATTGATTTTCAACTAAAATTATAGTTGTCACAAACTAGTAATGCACAACCCGATTAGTGCAGCCCGCGTGCCAATTTTGTATAAGAATGTCCCCCTGGTTTATAGAGAAAAAAAACCTGAAATCCCTGGTTGAGAACAATTTTTATAGGGTTTTTGTCAATTAACGCTGCTTGTTCTAAATTGAACTAAATTGGAAGACCCCCAGAAAGCGAAATCTTGAATTTCGCTGTCAATCCCCTCACCTCCAGAAAAACAAACAAAAAATCCATTTGTAGGTTGCGGGCCATTTAATTAAAGAGACAGAGCCCCCCCTAAGCTAAAAAGGTTGTGCATCACTATCACAAATTTACCCCATGTAGGTACTTGTAGCTCGGTACCGTCATAAACACTCTTATTGATTTTTAAAACAAAATTGACTATGAGGTACAATGCAAAAGAAGATGTAAAAAGGGAACAAATTTGCAAACTGAAAATTCGTTGACTTCAGCAGATTGTATGACAATTTTACATTGTGCCCGATGGGTAACAATGTTTCACATAGACGACAATCTTACACAGGTAGTGCCATAAAAATATGAATCTGTCCCTAACGGGATAGGAAATTCCCGCCAGCCGCCGCTGTTGCATGCTAGGCATATGTCCCTCCATGGTCGCCAATTATTGTTTTTTTTAAAACCCATTTAACCATTTAGAAATTGTGTTGACATCCTTTTATGTATACAGAAATTGTGTTGACAAAATTATTTGCACGTTATATCAGTGAATCGTCCTCGTTATAACAGTCAACAATTATATGAAAATAAGTCAAAACTAAAATATCATTTGGTAATTGCTCATTATAGCCATGATCTCGCTATAGCCATGATCGTTATAACCAAGTTCGACTGTATATCATAAAGAGAGTTATCTTATAGATGAAGTAAAGTAGTAAATCCCGGCAAATCTATTTGTGGAATTAGATTGTGTAGGATTTTAATTTGTTTAATATGGGTAAGGACCACGGACATATGAATATATCTGGACCTGCCCTAAGTGATAAAAACGTAATATTTCCCCCTCCCCATGGAACCGGCTATAAGCTCCGCCTTGGCGCCAGCTCGCTCCATGGGGAGGGGAGAGAATCTAAAATATGTGACGTCATCATTCTTGTAGTGACCAGCGCGAAAGTAACGTCTATACGTTTTACGAAATATCACGCCAAAAACGGCAGCTTGCGCTATACATTATAGGTACATATTATATAGACATAGCGAATGTGGACGGTTCTCCAGTATTCTCGTCGCTGGTTACAGGGGTAAGTAAATTATGAAACATTTGTAATAGTGTTTTAACTAAACACGGCAACAAAATATTGCTATGTGTATTGGGGCGAGTCTTTTTACGGCGAGCATTTGGCCTTAGCAAATATGTTATTATCGTGGCAAGCAATTCGCGCTCCCATGTAAAAAGGTCTATTCATTCAAAGCAGATTTTGCTTTTAAGAACTAAATGGTGATATTGTAATGCGAGATGCCAATTTACTGTCAGATTGATTGTATAACGAATCACAGTCATCTTTCCCCTCTTCCCCCTTCATAGTTTGGTTTTACCCCCTCGTCTGTATCTTCTGGTCTATTGAATTCTGATGTCTATGGTAAGGACGTATGTAAATTGATATTTCTGTCTATTTGTAATCTATTTTACAGATGTTTGCAGTAGTGTGACGTCCAATACTAAAAACCATTTCTTTATATCTTGATTGGATTTGGTCATTGATTCGGTTTGTCTAATCATAGCTGGTAGTGTATTGTGTAGTTTGCAAGCTATGTGTTTAAAGTGTTTTTGTCCAAATGTGGTTTTAGAAAAGGGAGTTTGGAGAAGTTCTTTATTTTTGGCTCGGGTATTGTGTATCATTTGTGTTGGTTTGTATAGGATTTTGTTGTTTTTATGTAAATAAACTAAGATGGATTTTGCGTAGAGCTGTTTAATGTCCATAACGTTGAAAGTATTGAAGATCGTATCGGTGCTGGTAGTGATAGGAAGTTTAAAAAAAGGAGTTTGGAGAAGTTATTTATTTTTGGCTCAGGTGTTGTGTATCGTTTGTGTTGCTTTGTGTAGGGTTTTGTTATTTTTATGTAAATTAAGTAAGATAGAAATTGCGTAGAGCTATTTAATGTCCATAACGTTGAAAGTATTGAAGATCGTATCAGTGCTGGTATGAGAGTTGTGTAGGAATCTGGGGGTCAGTGGGTCCAGCAGTCACGGACGTATTAATCCATCCCTCCAATTGCGGTGCAAGGCGATGTTTTAAAAGAGTTCTGCTTGAGAGGTCACAGGGTCTCCCTCAACCAGTCTCTTCCAATCCGGCCTGCCACTCAGCTGGTGGGCAGACACACATCGTACAAACCTCACCCCATGAACCCGAGCACCCCTACTAAGTCAACAAACATAGTGAAACACTTGGGGTGACCTACAACAGAAGTGTTGCTTATCCAATAAATGGTTCCCGGGGTGGCTGTACCCAAACTCGCCTCCCAAATTATAAGGTGGTGTTCCCAATTGGGGTACGTCGTGAGATTGAAGTTAGTAGGTTAGAGGAAGAAGATGGAAAGAGGAAGTGCAGAAGTTTTCACTTTCAAGTTTCTGAATGGTGGTCTTACACCAGGGCGAAACTGAAAGTATCTTTCACTCTGAAACGTGCCGCGAACATACTACAGTTTTTTTAATGAATAAATTTTGAAATAACACGAATTAATCAAACAAAATTTACTTGCGCAATTTGAATTCGCGACCTCCGCATTCGTCGTCGAGAACGTTACCCCTCGACCACGGAGGCCGTCGAGCCGAATATTTTTGGCATAAGATTTTTATATACTTGGAACGTTAAACTAAAACGAGATTTCTGCTGTTGACTTTAGTATAGTGTTTATTATTCATTTGCGTACGTCGGAATACGAAGTGTAGTCATGGTACTTGAAAGAGAGAGTACGAAAACAATGTGCAACATAGTTGTGAATGATAAATACTTGGAGCAGGTGGATGAGTTTGTGTATTTGAGAAGTATGTTTACGAGAGATGGGAAGGCTGATAGAGATATTTTTATTTTTTTTTTATTTATTTATCTATAATAAAATATGTTTACAATGGTTTTATTTGTATGCCTGTCTCACTAGGGTATACCTGTGTCGAGACAGGCGTTGAAAGGAGGATGAATGCAGGCAACTCAATTAATGGAGGACTGAATGCCGTTGGCACCAACAAAAAAACTGACCAAAGAAGCGAAGCTAGCCGTTCATAATGGAGAACTGGTACCTACCCTGATGTATGGCAGTGAGGCATAGAATGAGAACTGAATGCTATATAAAGAGATCCCTGAGGCGCATGTGTGGTAAAACCATGTACGATCGTGTGAGAAACGTGGAAATGGTAACGAGTAAGATTAAAAAAGGAACGCTCCGATGGTTTAGGCATGTAGAGCGAATGAACGAGGAAAGAAGTGTAAGCAGAATATATGACCGAAATGTGAATGATAGAAGAAGTCGGGGACGCCCAAGAAAGACATGGCACGACCAAGTGAATCAGATACTTGAGTCAGGCTATGTCAAGAGTCGGAATAATAGAATAGCATGTATGAGACGATGTATGAGTGTTAAC
The DNA here is from genome assembly GCA_929108145.2 of Limnephilus rhombicus. Classification (NCBI taxonomy): domain Eukaryota; kingdom Metazoa; phylum Arthropoda; class Insecta; order Trichoptera; family Limnephilidae; genus Limnephilus; species Limnephilus rhombicus. The sequence goes on from OV815298.1 coordinate 7,529,207, forward strand.
GAGGCAAGGAAATGTGCCAAGACCGAGTAGTTTGGCGGTCCGTCCTCTCTGCCTACCCCTGCGCGGAAATGGCATGATAGTTAGTAAGTTAGTTAGTTAGGGATACGAACCCGCAACCCACGTATTTATAGTCAAGGATTCATTCGATCACGAATTTAGTGTTAGTAAGTTAGGGAACGTACCCATACTACGTGACACACTTTTTGCCATTTTTTACCCCCCCCCCCCCCGGTGACCACGTGTAGTATATTCCAAGACCCCCCCCCTACAGTTTTCACGTAGTATTTCATAAATATGGTTTCGAATCATTTTTTGCTAACAAAAAATAAAAAATGCATTATTTGGCTTATATTTGTATTTATTAATACGGCGCTTGCTGCGTGATAGCAAGAGTGCATGCATTAGAAGTGGAAAAAATATTATCAAGATAAAACTTTATCAAAATATATTGAAACCGGAACGTAATTTATGGAAACGAAAGTCTTGTTATTTTTATAAACATTTTTCATCTCAATCATCTTCAACAAACACGTTCCCTGAACTTTTTCACTTATTTGAATGTACGAGGGTGGGTTTTTAAGTTTGCGGATTGGGAAAGGAGTGGAAATAAAAACCAAAATTATTTTTCCTTTTCAACATATTCACCTACTACCCTAATACATTTTTCCGATCTTTAAATTAACTTAAAGGAACTTTATAACAGCGCGGAACTCAATTTTCTCCACATTTCACAATTTCTTCCCGATTGAAGTGTTTGGTCGACGATAGCTCAAAGACTAATGACCTAATTACGATAAAAACCCGGTGTTTATCCTAAAAATGAGTTGTTCAATTAGTACCTAATTCAGCGGTACCCCCATTAATCACTTACCTTCCCATTCTGCGAACTTAAAAACCTCCCCTCGTAGCTCGAAAAAAAACGCGAGATTTCTAGATTGAGTACGTGATAAAAACCTAAGCCCCCCCCCCCCCCCCGTTGTGACCAAGTGTGGTATTTTGATGACCCCCCCCCCCCCTGAACAGGTCACGTAGTATGGGTACGTTCCCTTAGTTAGGGATACGAACCCGCAACCCACGTATTTATAGTCAAGGATTCATTCGATCACGAATTTAGTTTGCTTTTTGGCATGGCGTTCGTTTACTCAATTTTGTTTACAAATATAAAGTTAGAAATATAATTTTCAAATCAAAATTATCGCTGATATAATTTACGAGAATTATTTGTTTACATGTGGTCTTAGAAAATGATTTATTACTGCTGAGAAAATCGTAAACTTCTTTCACATTAAAATTAAGATTTCATAAATATTTATTCTTGTTTAAACAAACTATAAATTATGCTGTTTAATTGGCTTGGCGTGGAGATTATTTTTTATGCGAAATCGCTCGACATTTTGTATCTGCCTGAAGCCAGTGGATCTATGTTTTTTTTTTACATTAACTCCACACAGGAGGCCCTGAGGAAAATAATTTCCCTCGGGGCGTATGTCATCTGGGATGCTGTGTGGAGGGTCTTTTTGAGGAGAGGAAGGAATGAACATTGGTCTTAAAGAGACCCATGTTGTAGGAAGGAGGAAACACAGAGACCGGCAAATCATTCCACAGCCAAGAACACAAGAACGAATCGAAGAAACGACCTGTTCTCATGTGATAAATGTCAACTGTGTACAAATGTTGGGCACGCGTTTGGAGTGTTTCCCCACTATGCACCGGTGCCGAAGGGATCAATGATGCTAGTTTCTCGGAGCATCTTCCATTGTAATACCGGTAGAACAAGGATAGCATTCTCACCCGATGCCTGTGCTCTAAAGATTGCAATCCGTCTGTTAAGATGGGAGAATCTATCAAACGGACCGCCCGTTTCTGCACAGAGTCGAGGGTATTTTTCAGGTATTTTGGAGCTCCAGACCAGATGTGGCTACCAAATTCAACCGTGGGGCGCACTTGTGATTTGTACAGGGTTAGCAGTTGTGTACTATTAAAGTATCTGCGGGCCCTGTACAGTAGGCCCAGTTTTAGGGAGGCTAACTTTATTCTGGCTTCGATGGAGCCCCCATACCTGAGCTGGTCACTTAGGGTTACACCAAGCATATCAAAGGAGGGCCTGTTCGGAAGATTGCTTCCGTTGAAAGAGACTAGATTTTCATTTCGATCCCTTTTAGACGTAATCAGACAAGATTGGGTCTTTGAAACATTAAATTCAACGAGATTATTTTTACTCCAAGAGAAAACACTCTCGAGGTAACCGTCCATTCTTTGCTTCAAAGCCCTACGAGCTGTATATATGTATCTAGAATTTCCATTTTAGGGGAATTTTGTGAGGCTGAGTGAAATGAGGAAGATAATAGGATATTTTTAAAGCACTCAGATATGGTCAGTAAACATGGCTAAAGTAATTTTAAAACATTTTTTTGTGTTTTTTTACTGCACAACAATTCCCACTTCCGGGAGCCAATAACGATATGAGGTTCCTAATTGGAGGTATATTATTATGAGAACGAGGAAGATGTAGAATAACCTGACTATTCAGATCGGTTCCGCGACTTTTTATCCCCGACAAAACATCTACTAAAACCTAACCTAACCTAACCTATCAAAAAATGAAACAAAAATAATATAGACATCCTGTAACGATAATAAATTATTATTCAAAAATAGTAAAATGGGACAAAATAATACAGATAACAAAATATTAATAAATATTATAAATACTTGGTCAATACCTGTATTAACGTACTCATTTGGCATAATTAAATGGTCCAATACAGATATAGATAGTTTAGAACGATTAATTAGAACTACGTTAACAAAGTTTATTTGCCATCATCCAAATTCAGCTATAGAACGAATTAATTTACCTAGAAATTTAGGAGGTAGAGGTGTAGTCAAAATAACATCTTTGAAACACAATCAGGTAGAAATGCTTAGAAATTTTTTCCATAGGAAAGCTAATAGCTCAGAAATGCCCAAAATAATTTGCAAGGCAGATAGAAACATTACACCTTTAAATTTATAGGACGAGAATGCCAACATTCTTATAAATACTAACCAGGAATTATTAGATTACTGGTCAAATAAAATTATTTACGCAAAACACTTCAATTATCTCAACCAAACGTATGTTGACAAACTTTCGTCAATGGTTGAGTATTGGAGAGTTGAGCGCAGAAATAGAAGGATTTATGCTTGCCATTCAAGATAGAGTCATTAATACTAAAAATTATAGGAAGCATATAATCAAAGATATAAATCAAATTGATTATTTATGTAGAAAATGTTTGGCTTTTTCGGAAACTATAGAACATGTTATATCGGGATGTTCTGTATTAGCGCCGTCCGAGTATACATTTAGGCACAATCAGGTTTTAAAAATAATTCACCAAAGTTTGGTAATTAAACATAACTTGATTGATTGCCGTAATATAGTAACATATGAGCCAAATTGAACCTATAAATCCTACTGATCCCTCAATTTAAATATTAGAAAAATCTTTTGTAATCCTACATGTATTTAAAATGACTGATTTTTGCATTTTTATATATAAATTCTTTGACAAATCTAATATGCCTAAATTTTGAATGAGAGACCTAGGTATTATGCCAGTAGCCGAAATAACAAATGGTAATATTTTTATAGTCTGAGAATGCCAAATTCTTTTAATCTCATTTCTTAAATCTGTGTATTTTCTTATTTTTTCAGAAACAGGTTTTTGAATATTACAGGAATTTGGAATAGCTACATCAATGATATAAGTTATTTTTTTTTAATTTTGTCATGTAATCAGGTCTGTTATGACTAATTGTTCTCTCTGTTAGTATAGTTTTATCATAATATATTTTATAAAATTCATTTTCTGAAAATGAATTTGGCTCATATTCATAATATGGTACTATATTATCAATAGCAATAATGCATATTTTTATTGGCTGCTACCTATAAGGGAACGCACCCATACTACGTGACCAACTTTTTGCAATTTTTAACCCCCCCCCCCCGGTGACCAAAAACCTAAGCAACCCGCCGCTCATTTGTATGGATCGTGACATTTTGAAGACCCCCCCCCCCCCCTAAACGTGTCACGTAGTATGGGTACGTTCCCTAAGTAGGATTGCTAAATACTTCCCGAACTAAATGCAATCTAAGTAGTGTCTACGATAAATTTATCTTTTTTATTACATACGTACATAAAAAACAAACAAATTTTAAAAAAAAAGTTAAGTTTTGAATTTATTTTTGTGATTTTACTGTCACGGTGTTAATTAAAACAATTCTCACAAAGTGTTATTGATGGATACGTATTTACCTTTATTAGCGATAATTTATGAATTCTTTTTTTATTAATTTGTAATTTTTTTTTGCGTAGATTATCAAAAAAAATGAAAAGTCGAGTTTGTAGCGTAAAAAAAAGTTATGATGGATAATTTGTAGAAACGTGAATTTATGTGTAATTAAAATGATTTCAATATTTTTGTCAAAAATCCGCCGTGAAACGAACATTTTAAAAAAATCATGAAGATCGGTTAAATTTTGGATTTTGTATCGCCTTATTATTTTTTTTTTTTAACTTAAAACCTCAAATTGTAATATTTGATCATTGAAGACAATATAAGCGACCCTCAAACGCAAATTTGAAATAAAAAAAGATTCGGTCGCTTCTAGGAATTGAACCCAGGACCTTAGCCTTGCAGGGGCTCTGCTCTAACCACTGAACTAATTCAACCCTATCTTCTTCGAGGGTCACTAATGTTATTTTCAATGATTACATATTACAATTTAATTTTTTTAAATAAAAAAATATATTCGTCCTAGACTTGTAGAAAAGTCAACAGATGTCACACATCAAAATAAAAATGGATATATTTATCAAAGACGATTTCTATTATTGCATTTAGTTCGGAAACAATCTTGCAATCACGAAAATTAAGATAATGTTTTCGTTATTTGTTTTGGGGGTGTTATGCCGTGATGCGCTACCTCCTTCTTTCCGCTGAAAAATACTTTTGGCCGTGAAAATCTTAAAACGTATCGAAGATAATGTTGATAGTATTTAGTGTATTAGTTCAGTTGTTAGAGCAGAGCCCCGGTAAGGCTAAGGTTCAATAAGGACTTCATAACGACTTGGAAAAAAACGTGTGGATAGATTTTTTTACTAAGATTACGAAAATGTTAGTAAAAATTTTTAGAAATGTACAGTTTTTTTATTTTTAAATAAATAAATCCATTATTTGGGCTCGTGACGTCACTACATGAAAATGTACGTCTCCGAAAATATTCCTAATAATTTTATAAAACTCCACACTGATTTATTTTTTTTTATATGGCATCACTTTTATTTGAGGTGAATTTTTGACTTTCACATTTAACGTTCACTAGATTTATTGTTTGTTCTCTGCGAACGTATCATTTGGTTTGATTTTTTGACAGATGTTATGAAGAGAACCCCGTACATTTTACGTTGCCCGTACGTGTTTTAGAGGTGTAATCATAATGGTGCGGATTTTAACAAAATCAAAATTTATAATATTCTTATTATTATTATAATTTACAAGTACAAGTATATTACATTTGATTTAGTAATATAGACGTTGAACATTATAATGATTTATGATCAATAAGATGGATCAAGGAAAAAAATATTTAGGAGATTTAATATTTTTGGTATGCCTCGTTATTCTCCTGTGCCATTCGTGTGGAAAACGTTCTTTTTTTAAATGATTTTAGGCCTTGTAATTATCGATTTTTCGCACCTATAAAATTATGTCCCGTCTTTCCGGTTTATAAAAAATGGTCTGTTTTTTCTGATTGAAATTTTTTTTAAAATCGCCAGGGTTTCAAAAATACGATTAAAAAAAATACGGAATGTCTTAGAATATTTGCCTAAACCGGAAAAAAATTTTAAAAAATGTAATGCAAGTGGCCTGTTCTTAAATGCGACCGAATGTTTTTCTGATTTTTCTGTTTAAAAGCTTGAGAGGAATTTAACGAAGATTTTTGTTTTATTCTAATATTTCTCAGGTCTTTCAGGCCGTGTGTACATTTGAAACAACACAGATTTCAGTTTTTTTTATCACTCTCTAAAGCTAATAAAATTGGCGATTTTAGCTACTAGTTCAGGCTGTAGCCATTTTAGTGTTTTATATTTAAATTTATTTGATGCAATTTTTCAATGGTTAATTTCATTTTTTTTTTAATCTGTGGATAGGTTTTGATCCATTTATTGGATAACCAACGCCCCTGCCATAGGTCACTCCAAGTGGTTCGCTACGTTTGGTGACTTAGCAGGGATGCCCGGGTTCATGGGTGGAGGTTTGTCTAGGTCTTGGCGGCGAATGCGTTTGCCCACCTACTCTGAGTGGCAGGTCGGGTCAGGAGAGACTGGTTGGGGGAGACCTAACCTAGATATCTCCAACCGGACTCCATCGACCCACCGGCTTGCATCCCATTGAGAGGGATGGATTCATACGTCCGTAATTCCTGGATACATTGACCCCCAGATTCCTACCCACCCCTACCTTTTTCCTTCCCAGAACTTCCTTTCCCTAAAAGGACCCTCTACACAACATTCCAAAAGATGACAGACCATGAGAGATTGTTTTTCTCAGGGCCTCCTGTGTGGAGTTAAAGTAAAAAAGTTATTAATTTGTTAAGTTGGTTCAAATATCTTTGAGTTGGATCGTCTTAGGAAAGGCTAGGTTAGATTGGTTTTGTGTCGGCGGCGAATGCGTTTGCCCACCTACTGCGTTTCAGGCCGGATCGGGAGAGACTGGTTGAGGTAGACCTAACCTCGACCTCTCCAGCCGGATTCCATCGACCCACCGGCTTGCATCGCAGAGGGAGGGATGGTTTTATACGTCCGTCACTTCTGAACACATTAACCCCCCTAAATTGCATCCCACCCCTCATACATTTTTCCGTTCCAGAACTTATTTTCCCTAAAAAGACATTCTACGCAGCATCCCAAAAGATTACAGACCCTGAGGGATTTTTATGGAGCTAAAGTAAAAAAGGTTGGGTTGTCTCGGCGAAGGTGGGTTAGGTTGAATGTGTGTGATATTTTGTGTTGTACATTCATTCTCGTGGGTTCAATCCTTTGCTAGATAAGTCGTCCATCATTGAACAAGCAACATGTTCGCACCACAATGATGGTAGTAAGAACAATGCAAAGATTGTCAGGAAAATCTTTGCCTTTCTACAAAAAGAAAAATTAAAATGTCTTACCATTCTCACTGAAGTCAGCATCCGTGTCAGGACCCCTCAGCAGAAAATTCTTGCTGCTGTTTTGATTAAGGATATCAGCAGGACTTGTAATCTCAAATCCACCTCCATCTGCAGTCATGTTCCAATGCCAAGCACATGGTTTCTCAAAATCACACGAAATCCCAAGAACTTCGCTCGCTGAAGCAACACCCATAGAATTCAAAGTCTTGGCATAAAAAGGGTCGCTTAATTTCCGATTCAGTTGCCTGATTTTGTCAGAATAGTTAATATGGGATTGATCGTGTTGTCCACTGTCATATGAATTCACGAATTCTCCTTTATTCACCGTGGCTGTTTCTTCCAAGTTGGGCAAATAGGCGTCATGATCGTTCTGTATATTTTTGTTAATCTTGTCTTGTTGTCGCCTTGAAGCTAGCTCTCTTAGCGAGCTGATCGGGCGTCTTCCAACAGGTTTTAAAGAGTCTAAAGAAGTGTCTTTTCTGCTAAACGCATTTGTGCTTGCTGAAGCATTTCTTTGAGCGATTTCTCTCAAAGAAGCTCTATCTGATGAAAAGTCTTTGTGTTTAAACGCGGTTTTGCCTTTTATGGTGTCTAAATTTGTTTTTTCTAAGTTTCTTTTTGGGTTTGAAGGTTTTGATCCATCTATTTTGTATTTTCTCAGCTTTTGTATTAAGCTTTCTGTGCTTTGTGAGTATTGTGTTTCTTCTAAGTCTGTTTCTTTTTCGTTTGAAGTCATGTCAGAGACTTCGAAATGTCTTCGTTTATCGAAGACGGTTAGACTGGAGTCTTCGAGATGTCCTTCGTTGACTGGAAACTGGACGTTTTGAAGAGGATCGTCAATATTTTTGATTGGAGACAGCTTTTGATCTAAATAGTCGCTTTTTCTAGTTGTTATTTGATAGTTATCCAAACCTTCTTCAAACATGGAGTTTGAAGAAGCATCCCCTTCGTAGTGTTCTCGATCTCCTCTAGATCTTTCATCTTTTAGACCTTTTTTCGCAATCTCTTCCTCATATTTTATAACATCCTCGTAGTCTTTACTCAATTCCTCGCCTTCATCTTTCGCCTCTCTGCCCGCCCCGGCGTGGAGCGGGCACAGAGTCACCACATAAATCAAAAAATAACAAACGAACCCCTTTTTGATGTGCGCCATTTATATGGTTACAGCGAACAAGGTGTCATACGTTGTCGTGACGGACCAACGAGGAATCCATATTTTGATTTTTGAAAACATCTTTACAGTCCCATACTATGAACCCAACCGCAGATACCATCAAACTGTAATCTTCCCGATTTCATAATCAAACTTTCAACTCAATAAAAATACCAAAAAAATATTGCAATTTAAGCTTTTAACTGATTTTAATCACCACTTACAAAACGTACCACTCAAATCAAAATTGGTTTTCCACCAAATTTTCCGACACACACAAGAAACAAACTTGTTAGAAAATCAAAGATCTGCGCGTCAGGATTGAAAATGTGTTTTGTTCCAGCATTTATTTTAGAAGCGAAATGCGTTTAATTTTCACAGATTATTATTAATTACACATTGTCCACAACACCTAGCACGAAATGCAGACGAAAAACGTACCGAAATCGCTGACCTTTATCGCCATTTTAGGTACGTGAAACCAGCCCTTTACAAATCCGAAAATCCACCATTGAAAATTGGAAAAACACTAGTTACAACGAAAAGCACACACAATTCTACACTTGCAAATAGCTTGGTGACTTTGTGGACGCTTCAAACACAAAAATACACTTTTCACAAGATCTTAACATAGATTTTCAATGAAGATACAACAGTGAAAACATCATTTTCCATCGCACTCACAGTTGTTCGTAAAAACAGTCAAAATCTACCAGAATTTAGTCCAATTTAACATTGATTTATCTGTATTTTCAACACTTATTTCCACACTTAACAATTGTTTAACCAAAGCGCCGGCATCGTGGAATCATCCACATTTATTTTTGATTATACGGGTATTGTTAATAGTCTGATTTTAGCGAAATATACGTAGATGAAACTCTCAGAGAGGAGACGAACGGACCGCGAGACGCCTGGCGGGATTCTGCGGAACTAGACGCCTGGACCAAATAATCGTTACTTTCCGGGAGCACATTCAGGTATGGGAACAAATCAGGGTTGCCAGTGAGATGGAAAATTTTGGAAAATCTAATTCTAGGAATTTTCCACGCGCTTTTTGGGTGTACCTCTTTAAATGGCTAGGTACCTACCGAAATCAAAATTGCAAAAATATATCAGAGTATGCAATTCACACGCCGTAGAACTGAAACCTTCTGAAAACTAAAGTAGACAAGAGTGGAGAGGCTACGAAACACCGTACAAATAGGAGACCGATTATACCCTCTCATTTTCTCGCAGTTTAAATCATATAGATGTATATTTTTGCCTCTCTTTAGTGTCGCTATTTTTCGTTTAATCGAGTTTCAAATCACAACGGTGCTGAAGAGTTTTCACTTTAAAAAATTCCAAGTGTGCAATTCGCAAGCGGAAGAAGTGAAGCCTTCAGAAAACTAAAGTAGACAAGAGTGGGGAGGCTACGAAGCACCACACAAAGAGGAGCTCGATTATACTAACTCATTCACTCGCTGGCTAAATTCTATAAACGTACGTGTTTGCCTCTTTTTAGCGTCGCTTTTTTCGTTTCATCGAGTTTCAAATCACAACAGTGCTAAAGATGTTTTCACTTCAAAAAAATCAAAGTGTGCAATTCAAAATCGGTAGAATTGAAGCCTTCAGAAAATTAAAGTAGACAAGAGTGAGGAGACTATGAAGCACCGCACAAAGAGGAGACCGATTGTTCTATATCATTCTCTCGCAGGCTATATCCTATAGATGTATTTGTCTTTTTTCGTGTTGCTACTTTTCGTTTCATCGAGTTTCAAATCACAACGGTGCTAAAGAAGTTTTCACTTCAAAAATGTCTGAAAAGATAAAATTTACCAGATTACGAATTTCGTGACAATTTTTTAATTCCTCGTACTGAAAATGTTGCTTGTGTTGGGGGATTTCAAATGGTGGCATCAAAATTTAAAAGGAAAAACACGCTAAATCCATGTTAAATTGTTTCAGTAATAACTTTCGAACGATTGTTTCTGGCGTCTTGAAATTTGGGCAGACTATTCTGTATAAAATTTCTAGGTCACTGAAACATTTTAAGCTCGTTTTGTCGTTTTTATCGTGAATTAAGATATCTTTGAATATCAATCATAATGGGATTGAAATACAAAATTATCCAACATAAAACTGATATCCAGGGAAGATTATATTGATTTTTTGTGTAAAAGTCTAAATGGTGATGTGTAGCTCGATTTTAACAAACCTCCGAAAGGTAAGGTCTAAAAAAAGTCAAAGAAGGTTGCCTTATCTGAATTAATTCCTGAAAACATCAATAATTCACGATAGACTACTTGTAGAAAGGCAACATCATATATTAGCTATCGGAAGTGGGAACCGAAGCATTGCTTTGAATATAAGTAAGATTTAAAAATTCTATAACATAGTTAAATTCCAATAAGATTTTTGGCGGATTGAAACAAAAAACGTTACTTAAAATATTGCACTTGCCCTCAATATTTCTCACTAGCTGGTTCCCGGAATGCATTGCTACGCCATTTAATAAAGAAATTGTTTCTCCCTGCGTGTCCTTTCCCATTCGTCCCATTCCTCTCGCGTTCCCACTTCGCCTCCTCCACCTTCCCGGGTTCCCCTCCCCCCTCCCGCATTCCATACATTCAGTTCCGGTACATTCAGTTTTCAAGCAGCTCGCGTGCCACCTATTGCCATTTTTATATAAATTTCATAATGCCAGAGATCACCAGTAGTTTTATACAAACCTTGTAAACCCAAACAATAACGAATAAAAAAAGAATTATCCAATTTGGTGCAGTCGTTCGGAAGTTATACGCGTACATACATTTCAGCCAATATCATAATGCCAAAGCTCACCAGAAGTTTTATACAAACCTTGTCCTGACAATAACAAACAAAAAAAAAGAATTATCCAATTGGTGCAGTCGTTCGGAAGTTATGCGCGTACATATATTTCGGCCATTCATTTTTATTTATGTAGAATAGATAGAAGATAGATAGATGTAGACACTCATGTTTTGAATGTCTACATTCTACAAAGGATAAAAAATTTCATCAGTCTAGAAATAAAAATGTAGATTTATATAAAAACTGACCCCCACGCCACACCGAGACACTCTTCTCTATAATAAGTTGAAGACCTCGGCATTCCTAGGACTTTACATAGAGTTTTTCGAAATCAAGTGTGCAAAATTTCATCAGGAAGTATAAAATTTGGGAGGCGGTTATGGGTACGGTTATGGGTACCGCCACACGAATCGTTAGGTCACCCAATGTGGTTCGCTAAGTTTGGTGCCCGTGTTCGTTTATCCGGTTTTAGCAGCGGATGCATCTGCCCACCAACTGCGTGGCAGGTCGGATCCGGAGAGACTGATTGAGGGACCTTTTAACCTCTCCAGCAGGACTCTCTCGGAACATCGCCTTGGACGTCAGTGGAAGGGATGGATTCATACGTCCGTCACTCCTAATTCCTATACAAACTGACCCCAGATTCCTATCCACCCCTCATTCCTGATTTTTCTTCCCAGGACCTACTTTCTCCGTCCTTTCCTGAGGAGACACTTCACACTGCATCTTCAAAGATGGGGTAAGCCCCGAGGGAAATAATTTTCCTAAAGACCTCTTTTGTAGAGCTAATTTAAAAAAAATTATTAATAAAGTTCAGTAAAAGGGGGGAATCGCATGTAGACAGTGATCTTTTATTTGTTTTAAAGGGCAAATATGAAAAAAATTACCAATACGATAACATAGGTCATGAGGAAAATTGGGGCCTCCTGCGTGGAACTCACGTTTAAAAAAATCTCTAAATAAACCTGTGGACTTGTATAAAAAACGAATCCCCACGCCACAAACTGCAATAATATATTAATTGTTTTTGTGTTTGATTCGTAGAACTCCATTTTAATTTTTAGAAATTTGATTATAATATTATCGAGTTCTGCAAGTATTTTAGAATGTATTTTAGTTAAGCTGTTTCGACGTGTAAGGTCATTTACAAACTGTTTGAAAATGACAGTTGACAGAAATGACAGTTTGAAAATGGCCTTACACGTCGAAACAGCTGTAACTAAATTCTAAATACATTCTACATTCACTCTACAACATTCATTCAACACTCTACAGTTTGTCAAATAATAGTAGAAAACATTGGAGGGCGCCACTGTTGATCAAATGGCAATACTAAAAATACAACACATGGTGGCGATGTAAAGCTGTGTAACCTACATTTTTTTGTAAAAAATCAAAAACACATGAAAGTGGGAAAACTATTTTTTTATATCAAAATTAGAATTGCATATGGGTATATTATACCTTTGCAATTTTTTTTAATCCAATGAGGAATAACCATATTATAATAAATAAAAAGCACAGTTAGAAATTGCTCACATTTATTTAATACTAGCTTAAGTACCCAGCGTTGCCCGGGTTTTAGATCATGTCCCTAATTTTAGATCTGAACATATTTAACTCAGTCAGACACCAAAAGTAGTGTAACTAAACTTACCATTAGTGATTCTTCCTTTCTACCTACTGTTAAATTCAAATATATGTTAAATCAAATTATAGCAAATCACTTTACAAAACACCATTTAATCAATTTTATGAGGTACCTTAACAACAGTGCTGCTTTGAATTAATTTTTTTTCTTTAAGAACAAAAAAATGTTTTTTTAAATGTGATTTACAGTGTTTAATACATTCAGTGTCATTGCGATTTGAAATAATATTTGACAGTTAAATTGGTGTTGCCAGCCTACAAAATTAGTATATTATAGATTTTTTATATCTTCTACTCTTATATGACAGAGTCTACATTCTAAAATACTTGCAGAACTCGATAATAACATTAACAAATTTAATTTTAATCAAATTTCTAAAAATTAATAAGCAATAATATAAACCATTTTTATTTGAAAAACGATTTGCCTTTAGGCCCTGCTTTTGAGGTTATGTTTTTTTAAGGCTGCGCTTCCGCTGTGAAGAGTCTTCCGAACCGGAAATCGCCTACCGACCGTATCTGACTTAATTTTCTTCCATTTCGAACATAAACTCAAAACGGAAATGCAATTTGAAATCGAGTTAAGTTTTACGCGACGTTTTTATTAGGATTTTTTCTAGTTTTAATCCTCGAGATGTGAATTGAAAAATAGGAATCGAACTTAAACAATTTGCCATCAACTTGTGTTGTATTTTAAAAGATAAATTTATATCCAATTTTTTTTATAAGAACAACTCTCTTTTGAAGGTTATTCCCGTCAATATAATATGTCATTGAAGAAGAAGATAACACCAATAATCTAAACGAACGTATAAAAGAGAACAAGACACAAAAAAATTAAAAAGATTATGATTGCAACTGGGACACGAACCCAGAACCTCTCGTCTAACCAGGACGGGCGCCTCTAAAAATTCGGCCATTGCCACCTTCCATTAAACCTTCATATTTGTCAATCTTAAATTTGAAATTTTGGAACTAACAATATTATCTTTGACTGTTTTTTCTATATCATGGGCAACTACCTTTTATATTAATCCTTTATTTCTCCCAGTTGCGACACTTGCGACCATTATCTTTTCCACTTTTCTGTGTCTTATTCTCTTTCATATGTTCGTTTAGATTATTAGTGTCATCTTCTTCCTCAATGATAATTGAATGATGACGTAAAATAAATTAAAATTTTATCCTGACTAAGAAACCATTAAGTATTGAAAAATGTTGATATATTTACTTAAATAAGTGTTGTTTTACAAAGCGATTTGATTTAATTAATTAAAATGATGCCACAAAGTGAAAATGTTGAAATTTAACTAACTAACTAACTAACCATCACGCCGTTTCACCGCAGGGTAGGCAGAGAGGACGGACCGCCAAACAACTCGGTCTTGGCACACACTCCTTGCCTCACTCATATTCATACATCGTCACATACATACTCTTCTATTATTCTGACTTTTGACATGGCCCGACTCAAGTATCTGATTCACTTGATCGTGCCATGTCTTCCTCTGGCATCCGTGACTTCTTCTACCATTCACATTTGCGTCATATATTATTCTTACACTACTTTCTTCGTTCATTCGTTATACACGCCCAAACCATCTGAGGGTCCCTTTCTTAATCTCATTACGCTTACATCAGCATTGGATTCTTTGCGGATCTCCACATTTCTCACACGATCATACAGGGTTTTACCACACATACGCCACAGGGATCTCATTTCAACAGCATTCAGTCTACTTTCATCCTTACTCTGCCTGTTCCATGCCTCACTGCCATACATCAGGGTATGTATTGCCACTCCATTGTGAGCTACTAGCTTCGCTTCTTTGGACTGTTTTTTTTTATTAGCGCAAACATCTCATTTACCCTTCTTTCAATACATGGTTTTATACACATACACCTCAAGGATCTCATTACAATAGCAATTATTTTACTTTCATCCTTCCTCTGCCAGTTCCATGCCTCACTGCCATACATCAGGGTAGATACCAGCACTCCATTGTGGACTGCTAACTTCGCTTCTTTTGACAGTTTTTTGTTCGCGCCAACGGCGTTCAGTCCTCCATTGGAGTTACTTGCATTTACCTACCCTTTTTTTTTTTTTTTTTTTACATGAACTCCACACAGGAGGCCCTGAGGAAAATAATTTCCCTCAGGGCCTATGTCATCTTTGAGGATGCTGTGTGGAGGGTTTTTTTTAAGGAAAGGGAGGAGAGGAGAGTTCTGGGAAGGAAAAGGGTTTAAGGGGTGGGTAGGAATCTGGGGTTCAGTATGTCCTGGTCATCCGCCTCCAAGACCTAGACAAACCTCACCCTATGAACCCGGGCACCCCTGCTAAATCACCAAACGTAGCGAACCACTTGGGGTGACCTATGACAGAGGTGTTGGTTATCCAATAAAGGTTCCCGGGGCGGCGGTACCCATTCCCGCCTCCCAAATTGTAAACCTTCTTTCAATATCTCTACCAGCCTTCCCATCTCTGTTGATATGATATGTTGATATTTTTAATTAAATGAGTGGTGTATTACAAAGTGATTTATTTTAATTTAATTGAAATGAAGCCACAAAATGAATTTGCAAATATTGAAAAAGGAAACTTTATGGTTTCTCTTAGTTGATTTTCACCCTTTATTAACTTAGAATGCAATTTATTGTCAAATTATTTGTCTTAAGTATTTAAAAAGGTTTAATGCCTAATTTAAAGCTACAAAGCTCACGAGTTAAGTTTCGTAGTTTTTTTTAGTGAAACTTCCTTAGCCCCATTAGAGTGATTTTAAATTCGGATGAAACGGAAATGACGCACTACGGCACCTGCGAAGCATCAAACTGCGCCCAACGCTCCTATTGGTTGAGATATAAAACGAAAACGACGATCGTCGTCGGAATATACTGCGAAAATTTACGCCTTGCCGAGCGGGTCCCATAGCGCAGCGGTATAGTGCGTCGCAAATCTCAGCGGCGAAATCCAAAAACATAAACAATTTTGTTTTTGTGCATCAATATCCAATCTTCAAACCACTTTAAAATAAACAGGCAAAAGAAAGTGACATCTAGCGACTTTCTAGTTTCACTTCTATCGCGTGTGAATTACACTTTCTAATTTTTTTTAGAGCCAGTGGCACTATGGCATACCCAATTAAGATATTATGTTGTTAGACTGTATGAGAGGGAAGAGGAAGGAGATGACGGTTGACAATTTATTGTTGACGGTGTTCGATTCCTCGGCTGGCTAAATCCTCCATTACAACACAAGCAACATTTTCGGCTTTCTGTGGTGGTAGTAGGAGATTTTCAAACATTGTTGGGTTATTCGTAACCCGGGAATGTTTGTCTTTCTTTTTAAAAAAAAAAATAAATAAATATAAAAAATAAAATTGACGGCCTCCGTGGTCGAGGGGTGAGGCTCTCAATTAGCAATTCAAAGGTAGCGGGTTCAAATCCCGGCATGCGCAATAATTAAAATAATATATAGTACATTTGCGGAAGCTCTCAGTATCGCCCTGGTGTGAGACTCCCATTGCCCATTCAGAATTAAAAAGGTTGCTTGAAATGGCTTTAGCCGTGTTTGGTGACCTGATCAGAATTGCCAGGTACTTCCCCACCTTCCTCTTCCCTATGTCCTTCCCCTCCCCACTACTTTCAGCCTCACAACATACCCAAATTGGGTATGCCTCAGTCTCACTCGCTCCACCCGCACTGGTCGAGGGATAAGGATCTCAACTAGCAATTCGAAGGCAGCGAGTTCAAATCTCGGCGTGCACAATAATAAAAATAATAATATATTATATTTGCGGCAGTTCCAGAAGATACTCTCAGTATCGCCCTGGTGTAAAACCATCATTCAATTCAATTAATTTGAAATGTTGCTTGTAATGGCTTTAGCCGCATTTGGTGACCAGATCAGAATAGCCAGGTTCTTCCCAATCTCCTTCCCCTTCCCACTACCATCAGCTTCATAACATACCCCAATTGGGGATGTCAACTCGCTCCAGATGGGAGTAATTGGGACTGGAAAAAGGGTGGAAAAGATGAAGGTGGGCTAGTACCTGAATATTCAGATCTGGACACCAAACACGGCTAAAGCCATTTCAAATAACGTGTCGATTAAATTGTGGTATTTACTAGGGCGATACTGAGTATATCTATTACTGGAATGTGCCGCAAACATGCTGACCATAAATTCATTTAATTTGAAATAACGCATTTTAATTCAATAATTTACTTCTAATCGAAGCTTCCACCTCCGGATTCGTAAACGAGGAACTTAACCACTCAGTCATGGAGGTTATGAAGGACATTATTATTGCCATCGCCATTAAAGTGGAAATTGAACTTTAACCTTTTGGACTCATGACATGTCAACAATCATAAAAATATCCCAAAACGCCAAACAAATACCGAATAATAATAAAATCTTTTTTGTTTATCGTTTTTCCTACATTCATGAAGCTTTTCTCAGCGTTTTCTATAATTAACTACCCACGTTGTAGCCATTTTATGCGAAATAATTGATGTAAAGGTCGCTGACTGTCCTACATTTCGAGTTTTCCACCATATCTCTTTGTTCCAATGCAACCACGTAAATACAGGCACGCCGCTAAAAAAATCCGTTATAACCTCTCCCTCTTTCATGTAAACAACGCTTGTAAATGATAGAGAGGTTAAATCCAAGCTCTCAGCAGCGGGACCATATACCAACGCCCATATAAAGCATTCCTGAAGAAAGAAAATTTCTTCTTGGAATAATTTCGCCTGAAAATCTGCGTTTCAGCGAGAAGTGCTCTGATTGGTCTAGAAATAAGGGTAGAAATATATCAGCCAATCAGAGTTCGCCATATCTCAGTTGACATGTGGATTTACTAAAGATGGTGATAAAAGAAGCTTTTGTGTAAAATTGAAGCAAAAGTTTATTGTGAACCTAGCGGCAAGAAATAAAAGTAGTATTATTATCAGTAGTATTTTATGATTACCGGAAAATTTTATGCTTTTTGAAGGTTTGTTGTAGTTTTACTTAGTGAATGTCGATAGAGAGATAGTTGGCAGTTTAAATGTATGGAAGTTAAAGAGAGTTTCTGGTTATGGTTCGTAGTATTTACATAAACTGTTGGCAGCGTTGCCATATGTATGAAAAAATCCCTAGATCTTGGGGGAAACAGTAAATTATTGGAGAGAAAGGGAGTTTTTGATCAAATTTAGGCATCGACGAAGATACTGTAAATTGAACAACTCAGTGCCTCCGTTCACGGAGACACTTACAATATACTCGATCCTCGTGCGCGTATCATACGCGCTGATCATAAGTACCCCCCGTACGATTTTGCTGGTGCCCGTTCACGGCGCTACGCGGTGGCTGTCGGTTTCCAATCAGTATCACGATACCGACAATGCTGATCGCGCGCGACGCGTCGCTTCATTTGTGTCTGATACTTATTCGTTTGACGTTTGACAGAATGGCGTCAGAACATGAAAGTAATGTTTAATTTGTTCTGGAAGTGGAAAAATGCATGTTTATATAACTATACTTTACCAGAATACGTAAGAAAGGATTTAGTAGAGAAGGTATGGATTGATGTTGGAAAAAGTCATATGACATGGCTTGACAGCGTGTTAATTCTTGAAAAATGATCAAGTTCAGTACATTTCAGATAGCGCCGTGTATGGAGACTAGCATTAAAAAGTAGTATATCAGCAGGGTACTTGTGGTTTCGTCATAATTACGTAGATTGTAAGTATCTTCATTAACGGAGGACCTAAAACCCTTTTTTTACAAATTTCAAAGTACTGATTTGCATACCTCACGTCAAGCTAACATTTGCGTAAAATTCAGAGATTAATGTAGTACAATGGTAATCTGCAATATGTCACATTGTTAAACATTCTTATGCAGGCTCGCTAAAGCAAACTCGTCCGGACCTGGCGGTCTGCACAGGTTCGCTCGGCTTGCTAGATTCGCGTGGTACACGTTCAGACAGACCTGTCAATCCGCGCAGTTTGGACCGATGGCGTCCACGTACGACGTGTTAGCAATGCTCGGTTTGATATTTGAAACAAAGGGTAAGTGTAAGTGCAGGCAAGTTGTACTTACAGGCGGTTCTAATTCAGAACTGCCTCAGAAAGGTCATTAAAAGCGATGAAAACATAATTTTATAATAGCTGGTAACCCTAACCTAGCTTAACCTATTTCTGAGGTGGTTTTGAGTTGGTTTCATTCTGAGTTGGCCGGTCACCCTTGCAGACATACCGGACAAGTGTAACGGGATTCGGCATCCCCAAGGAATCGGTAAAAACCGGAGACCCTGCGCAGAAAAGCAAAGATCAGTATGGTATTCAGCTCTCAGTCTTGGGTTTTTGTCGATTCCTTACCCTTGCCGAGCCAATGGGACGACAGTCTACATGTCTTCGTCTGGAGTCTGCATAAGGCCTTTCTTAAATGGAGATATTTACAAGCTACGTGACTGTGACGCAACCACAGGTAGCCTACCGATATTCTACTCTTTAAAGCTGGTTTCCCTACATGGCGCAACCCAAAATATTCTGAACTTGTTCTTTTTCCACGTGCAGACGTCGAATTAATACGATGTAAAGTGACTAGCGATGAAAACAATAATGTTCTTCTTCTTTATCTGTATAAGTACAAAAACTTTGAAATTTTGAAAAAAAAAAATTAAGTGAAAACTTCTTTAGCACCTGTGATTCTTGGCCACGTTGTGATTTGAAACTCGATGAAACGAAAAATAGTGACACTAAAAAGAGGCAAACGCATACATCTATGGGATTTAACCTGCGAGAGAATGAGATAGTATAATCGGTCTCCTCTTTGCAAGGGCGGATCCAGCTTTGGCGTCAGGGGGGAGGCGTGTGAATTGCAAACTCTGATTTTTTTTATTATTTGAACCATCCATAATGCTGTGTTTTTCAATCTTACCGCTTTAGCTCATGAAAATTTAAAAATAAACACCCCTTCCAATTATATTTTTATGCGACCTTATACATATAATAAAACGCGGCTGCCTAAATTCTGGGGATTTTTCACATTTCTGGAGATTTTTAGGGATTTTAGATGCCTTTACTAGGGAGTTTCTATTTTTTGATCTGCCAACGCCGAAAGTGCGTCTCGTACCGCGTAATGTCGGCGATTAATCCGATGTGTGTCGTAAAAACCGATAATTATCTATAAAATGAACGCAATTCGCGAAGAATAACGCATCCCCGGCGTTATCCACTGCCACGGCGGACGAGAACGTGATAAAATAATCAATGTTTATTCGATAATAGACATAATAAACGGCAACTGCAATAATGCTTTGTCGACTCGTTTGTCCATCTGTCACATGTAAATAAAGCACTCGAATCTATATGAATGACTATCGCTATAAATCTGTGTTATTGTCGTCTGTGCTAATATGTGGTTTGACAAAACATAATAAACAGTGCTAAATTCCGAATACAATGACGTAAATCATAGTATCCAATTCGGATAATTTTGATTGTTGTTTAGTCAAAAAACAAAATAATGTATACCATCGTCATGCCAATGTAAAACACAATGGTCGCAGTTTAATAATAGTGAAAATAATACTCAATTTGCTCTTATAATCTTAAGGATTTATCAACTAAAAGGTACGTTAATTCATGATTCTGTTCCTCTCACATATAATTATTCATTTAAATATATTTTATCCATTTTATTTCATTGTTTTGTATCTGTTGAAATTATCTGACGTATACTTCTGTATTTCGTGGATTCGTTGAGCAATTTTGTTAGCCGAATATGACTCAACGTCGATTAGCTTTGTTATTGCATTTCATCAGATCATTTATCTTCAAATGATGGTTTTTGTATTTCGCTGATTAGGTACTGAATTAATTAACCTGCCAGTAGTAGTGAAGTGAAAAATTTTACGTCTTTGGTGAGGTGGGGTTATCACTTATTTCTTCTAAAACGAAATTTTATAAAATTTTGTTATATTACTATGTAGTAGTTATAAGTTATAAGAACAGTAGACCTTGCGCCCTAAAAGGTATGTTTCTAATTTTGTCTTATTATATCAAAACAAAAATTTCCTCTGAAATCGTAAGATTTGTAAGTAGGTACTTAAACACCTACTTACTTATTTAAAGCCATATATTTTATGTAACATTTTTTTAAATAAGGAATACAATTTATCCAGAGAAAGTCACTATCTAAATAACAATTTTTTTGATAATTTTTCGGGATTAGTTTCCATGGTTACTACGAATAATTTTTAGAAAAAAACTTGGTAATTATCGGTTCGGACTGGCCACGCTTATTACGAATAATTTTTAGAAAAAAACTTTAGATTCGCCTTAATTACTATAAAAGGAAACTTTTTGGCTTTGGGGCGGCGGAAAATAATGCATTTTAATTTTCAATTGCATAAAACCAAAATTCACTTCGCGAACCGACGCAGCGAAAATCCGCGGCCGTAGCTGTCACTGTTATGGACTGTAGCTGACTTCGTGGGATACCTACATGAAATACCGCGAATCACAAACCATGTTACACAAACCTAGCGTAGCCGCTAAGCCACTTGAAAACTGGGATGTTTTTCTTGCCTTGACGCGAGTAGGCGTTATAAAGGGGCACTTTCTTTTGTATCACAAACCATGTTACACAAACAAGCCCGCTAGACAAATTTAATAATTACGCGCCTTATCCCACGAAGTCGGCTACAGTCGTATTAGCTCTTGTTAATTTATCAAGGATACCAACATCACAGTGACATGTACGACCGCGGATTTTCGCTGTGTCAGTCGCGAAGCGAATTTTGGTTTTATGCAATTGAAAATTAAAATGCATTATTTTCCGCCGCCCCAAAGCCAAAAAGTTTCCTTTTATAGTAATTAAGGCGAATCTAAAGTTTTTTTCTAAAAATTATTCGTAATAAGCGTGGCCAGTCCGAACCGATATTTACCAAAAACTTAAGATTCGCCTTAATCACTATAAAAGGAAACTTTTTACATCACGGCCGGCGGAAAATAATGCATTTTAATTTTCAATTTCGTTAAATAAAATTTCACTTCGCGAACCGATACTACGACAGCCCGCCGGCCATTTCGTCACTGTTATGTTGGTATCCATGACCTGATACAAATAAGAGCTAGATACGATTGTAGCCGACTTCATGGGATACATGATAAGGCGCGTAATTACGAAAAACAGCCTACGTTTTTGAATGGTTTGTCTAGCAAAGCAGGGTTTGTCTAGCGGGCTTGTGTGTGTTATCTTTACTTTAAAACACAGCCTACGTTTTTGAATGGTTTGTCTGTATCCGCCACTTATTTCATCAAAACATTCCCTTACTTGATGAAAAAAACTTCAATAAGGTACGCTTATATATTTAGCTCCTTAAACAGAGTATAGAGCTCATTATTGTAACGTCTGCGCCAAAATCCATTTTCTAGATTCGGTCTGAAGATACGCTTCCAAATTTTCCTTTCAAAAATGTCCAGAGCTCGCTCATTCCTCTTAGTTAATACCCATGTCTCAGCTGCGTACGTAAGTACTGGTCTAATAAGTGTTTTGTACACTAATATCTTGATGTTTTTGGACAGCTGTCTGGATTTTATCTGCAATGATCTGATCCATTAAAATGGCCACCATCTTGAACTGGAAAAGGAATTTAAAAATAAATTTACAGACATAAGCATTCACAACTTGGGACACGGCGTGAAGCTTGAAGAAGTGAGAAGAGGACGGTTGGAAAGTAATACATTACTGAATCGCAAATTTAGAGATCTAATACTTAATGAAGACTAAGGTGACCAGATTTTTTTAAAGCTTAACAGGACATTAAAAGAGATGCGAAAGGGTAAAATAATTCTGAATTTGATTTTGACCCCCAGTCCCCCAAAGTCCTTGGGACCATCCCTAGACATTGAATTTACGATTCCCACAGAAGATATAAAACGGCAGTGTTGTGTATTGTGTGCTCAAAGTAAGGTAAATTCTTTCTAACTCCGGGTGAAATTTATTGATCTAACAAATATTGGAAGTCTTTGTTGAACAGTCAGATATCGAAGCCAGAGTTAAGTTAGCCTCTCAAAAACTGGGCGTACTGTACAGGGCCCGCAGATACTGCAGGCAGTACACAACTGCTAACCCTGTACAAATCACAAGTGCGCCCCACGGTTGAATTTTGCAGCCATCTCTGGTCTGGAGCCCCAAAATACCTGAAAAAACCCCCGACTCTGTGCAGAAAGTTGTGGTCCGTTTGATTGATTCTCCTAATTTAACAAACGGATTGCAATCTTTAGAGCACAGGCGTCGGGTGGGAATGCTATCCTTGTTCTACCGGTATTTCAATGGAAGATACTCCGAGGAACTAGCGTCATTGATCCCTTTGGCACAGGTGCTTAGTAGGGAAACATGCCAAACGCGTGCCCAACATAAGTACATAGTTAACATTTGTCACGTGAGAACGGGTCGCTTCTTTGACTCGTGTTCTTCGACTTCTTCAGCTCGGCTGTAGAACAATTTGCCGGCTTCTGTGTTTCCTCCTTCCTACAACATTGGTCTCTTCAAGACCGATGTTCATTCCTTCCTCTCCTCAAAAAGACCCTCTACACAGCATCTCAGATGACATAGGCCCTTAGAGGGAAATTATTTTCCTCAGAGCCACCTGTGTGGAGTTAATGTAAAAAAAAATTAAATAAAAAGTGTCGCCGAGAGTGCAGCATGGTGGGGATTTGGCGGAGGGGAACCAGACTACAAGCCAGTGTTGCCGGATTGCGCGTAAAATCGTTCCTCGCGACCGCAGTACCTTGGAGACCTTATTTTACAGACAGCCCTCGTATTAGAAGAATGTAAAGATCAAATACTTGAGTCAGTTTTTGTCAACATTATGAAAAACAGTTGTGCCTACATCAATCGGAGAATTATTTTACTCTTTGAACATACCGCAATGCTTATTTACAAAATTTATACAATACAGTTATAAAGATAACTTTGATTTAGATTGCAAACATTCAAATACGTGAAAAGGATACATTAGATTTATCAAACCTGTTGTATGGAACGTGTCGTAGGAATCCGTGTGCATCTAACGAGTGCGCGAAAGCTTTTGACAACCATGGAAATTCAAGAATGGAATTTACGCTCCCACAGAGTACCATGCCGCCAGCACGACAATCTGAGAGCTGCTATTGGCTAGCGGAATTATGTGCATGTGGTGCCCCTTCCAAATGACTTGTCTACAACGCTATTATGTCCTTTAACTAACTAATCAATTGAAAACATAAATGAAATTGATAATGAATACATGCAGCAGCCTCATTGGACTGGAAAACACATCTGAATAACCACCTAATGCTTCCACAAGGGACTCCAGACAGCAATGATCAACGCCAAGGAAATGGCTGACTATTTACGTCACCCCCACCATGCGACCAGCCGAGCCACTATTGGTCAATTCTGAACAAAGGAAAAATCTGAATCGTAAATATTTACGACAGCGAATTCATCTTCCGAAAAATTTGGAGCTCAATTTCGAGAAATTGGGAATAATTTGGATCAAGAAATAAACATCATCACCTAAAAATGAGTATGTACTACAAAAACAACCCAAAAACTGACGTCTATCAGTGATTGTTGCACTTTAAGAAAAATATTTACTGTTTAAAATTGTACCTTATATCACATATGTATACTTGTACCTTTTCTTGTAAACACAATAAAAATGATGTGAAGCTTTGGGATCCTGAGTTGGTAAAATCTTGGCAAAAACTATCACACATAATTTTAACACAGCTGACTTCCAATCGTAGCGACCAGGGAAATTACCTAAAACAAGTACCTTAGAAAAATTAAGGAGGTTCTGTCCCCCAAAAATCCGACCTGAGTTTGCCCTATAAAAATAAAAGTCAAACCGGTAGGAAGTCAGTTCAAAACTATCAGCCAAGAAGAAACAATACCTACTCAAGATACCAACAGTCTCCAAGTTCAAACCTCTTTTCAAGTGTTTTAATCAGTCTTAGATTCAGTTTACCTCTCCCAGTATCCCAGTAACCTAAAATCCTAAAAACCCCAGTCTCCCACAGTCTCCAAAGTGAAAAATATTTATTTTAATCCAGTACTCAAATCAGTTTTGCCATTATACCTAGAAGCATTTTTTGTCAAAGTAGTAAATTCATTTAAAAGACCAGTGGCATTCCAAAATCCACTGGCGTACCAAACTCCATTGGCGTGTCATTGTGGCCAGCTCCCTATTATATTTAGTTTATGTACAAACGTCTAGTACATTTGGTCCTTCGAGCCGGATCTACACATAACACGCCTTCAGTCTTACCCAGTGGAAATGCCGTCTCTTCGCAGTGGCCGTAAGACCCCGACATCTTCCGAAACATCGCTGTCTAAACCTAACGCCCCGGGAACAAGCCGAAACATGCCAGTGGCACCCCGTCGGACCCCGGGCCCACGCACCGTAGACATCTATGAGACGCCATCCAGCGGAACCCGCCACGATCTATCTGGTGCGAACCCTGCCAGGAACCCTGACCTCATCACTCTTGACCAACCTGCTCCAGAATGTGTCGCCAAGAGCCTCCACGGATCCAACAGTAAAAGCAGCGAAACAACTTCTGAATCAACTGAAGACTCCCTGCAATTGCTGCGCCGAGAGATGCGCATCCGGGACAGACGTCACGCCAAGCAGACAGCCAATCTGCTCGCAGCCCTGAACGCTGCAACACGCCAAGCAGTCAGCCAACCTACCCAGGAGCCCGCACCAACCAGCCCGACCCTGCGAGCCAACCTCGGTCAGGCAGTAATTCAAACCCAGGCACCAACCGGCCCGTCTACGAACGAGTTCGCAACGAGATATGCCACTCGAGTACACACGTCAGACGGCCCGTCTACCGGAGAGTTTGCAACGAGATATGCAACAACTCAAGTGCACGCACCAACCGGCTCTTCTACTAATGAGTTCGCAACGAGATATGCCACTCAAGCACACAAGCCAGCCGAAGAGTTTGCAACGAGATATGCAACTACTCAAGTGCATGCACCAACCGGCCCTTCTACTAATGAGTTTGCAACGAGATATGCCACTCAAGTTCACAAGCCGGCCGAAGAGTTTGCAACGAGATATGCAACTACTCAAATGGACACACCAGCCGGTCAGCCTACCAATGAATTTGCTGTAACCGATCCAACCGGATACGCCGCCGCCGCCACCCAAGAGTACACACTACTGACGGGCCCTGCGAAGAACATCCCTACGGCCGAATACAGCCATATCGGACCCGAGCGCCCACTTTACAACACAGCAGGGTACCAGCATCAGCCAGCCTCCTCCGGCCAGGATTCCCCATTATTTACACCACCGCACACAGCCAATCAGACAGCACGGCACACCCGAGAATGGTTGCAGCATGGCAACGACCCACTGGCCCAGATCGCCTCTGTGATGGCAGAGGCCCTTCGCTCTTCCAGAACGCAAGATAGCCCCCGCACATTAGAAGATGATTCAAGAATGGCTGCCCTCATTGCCAGGCAATCCACAGCAAAAGATTTGCCTACCTTCTCCGGAGACCCCCTTGAGTGGCCCACCTGGAAGGCACAGTACGCTCAATCCACCGCCACCTGCCAAATGACTCCGAGCGAAAATCTCATTCGGCTGCAGCGCGCCCTCAAAGGCAAGGCACGAGATACCGTGGGTCCCCTACTAATGGATCCTGCGCAAGTCCCAGAGATCATCAGCGTCCTCGAGCAGCGATACGGCAGCGCTAACTCCATAGCAAAATTTATGCTAGACAAGGTTAAAAAACTACCTTACCTCACGACCGAGGTATCACTCGAGGACCTGGCAGATTTCTCCGGAACGGTACAAAACCTGGTGGCATCTCTCCGGATCCTGAAAACCGAAGGTTATCTCACCAATCCTGCATTAATGAATGACGTCACTGACAAAATGCCAAGTTCCCTGCGTCTGGCATGGCTAATCGAGATCCGCAAACAACACGCTCCGGCCACCATAACCCAGCTCGCTGCCTTTCTGAAAGAGGTGTCAAACGCAATTCCAAACAGTGGGATGGTGGACCACATACGATCTCGACCACGCCGTGAACAAATACATGCCGGGTACCAGGAGGAAGAAGAGAGTGATCGCATGCGACTTCTACCGAGCCATGAGCAAATACATGCCGGACATCAAGAAGAAATCAGTGATGGCCCAAAAGAAAAGATTGCCCCCATAAAACGCAAAGTAAACGAGGAACATACTTACCCTGGACCAAGCCGAAAAAGAAAAACTGCTGATGAAAGCTGCGCCCAATGTGGCGGCGATCATAAAACCCGCGAATGCAAAGAATTCGCAGCCAAAGATGTTGAACTCCGATGGGAAACTGTACGCACGGGAAGATTATGCCGCAAGTGCTTAGAAAAACACCACTCACGAAGCTGCAAAATAAACCAATGGTGCAAAGTAGGAGATTGCAGATCCCCACACCATCCCCTGCTACATAATCCCGAGTTCGTACGAAAAAGCGCCGTGGAAAATGTCAATTTGTGACGCCAGGACTCCGGACAGAGAGTACTATTAAAAATTGCGCCAGTCATATTAAGCGCTCCAAACAAAGAAGAAGTGTCAGTGTTCGCTCTCCTGGATGAAGGATCCACAGTAACACTTGTCGACGCTGACACCGCAATACAAGTCGGAGCAAACGGCCCAGTTCACGGACTGCGAATCCACGGCGCGAAAGGAATGTGCACCTCCGACAATCTCTCCCAACGAGTGAGACTAAGAATACGAGGTGCAGGCAACAGTAATACATTCCACATATCTGCCAGCACAATAAGCAACCTCAACCTGCCGGAGCAACAGACCCAAGGAAGGTCGGTCGTCCCGAAGCTGCTAATAGGCCAAGATAACGCTCACCTGATCGTGTCAAGGGAAGTTCGTGAATGCAATGATACTACGCGAATAGCATCACGCACCGCACTAGGATGGATCGCTCATGGGGGAGTCAACCCCAGAGATAATAACACGACCACCACTTTGGCACTACAACCAGAAACGGCCGCAGACATACAGTTGAGGGAGCTAGTAAAAACCAACTTTGCCATCGACTCCCTCGGAGTAACATCAGCCACCAGAGTCAATGCAAGCGAACAACAGGCAATTGCACTTATGAATGCAACTACCCGTCCTCTTCCTGTAGGAAGGTGGGAAACCGGTCTACTATGGCGCAAACCAGAAGCCACGTTACCTGACAATCGGCAGTGTGCGCTGAAACGACTTCTGTCCCTGGAGAAAAAGCTAGAAAAAGACAAAAATCTAGCAGTGGCCTACAACGACAAAATAAATCAACTTATCAACAAAGGCTATGCCAAGAAGTTATCAAGCCATGAAGCTTCCACCACCACACCTCGCAAATGGTACCTGCCCCACTTTGCAGTAATCAACCCAAATAAGCCAGGAAAAATCAGAGTGGTGTTCGATGCCGCAAGCCGATGCCGAGGAACCTCCCTCAACGACCAGCTGCTTACTGGTCCTGACCTGCTGTCCTCCCTCCTGGGGAATATAATACGCTTCCGGGAAGGAAACATCGCTATTGCTGCAGACATCAAAGAAATGTTCCTGCAAATAAAAATAAGGCGAGAAGATCAGTCGTCCCAGCTATTCCTGTGGAGGACATCACCCCATCACGAACCAGACACCTATCAAATGTCATCGATGATGTTCGGAGCCACCTGTTCCCCAAGCAGTGCCCAATTCGTCCGAAATAAAGTGGCTGAAACATACGAGCACGAGTACCCGGCCGCCGCAAAAGCCGTACGCACCAAGTTCTACATGGATGATTACCTAGATGCAGCAGACACACCCAATGAAGCTGCTGCACTCGCCCAAAGTGTAAGTGCCCTGCTCGCGAAAGGAGGGTTCCACTTGACAAATTGGGCGTCCAACAGCCCGGCGGCCCTAGCTAGCGTACCTATAGAAGACCGTGCCAGCTCCACGATACAAATCAGCAGCGGAGGTCCGGAAACAGAGCCAGTGCTTGGTTTAATCTGGGACCCCACCACAGACCGCTTCCTGTACTCATTTCGTGAGGCAATCTCCCACGACACGGCCACACAACCTACCAAGCGGCAACTATTATCTATAGTAATGAAGATCTTCGACCCAGTCGGCTTCGTTGCCTGCCTTACCATCAGATCTAAGATGCTACTGCAAGCAGTGTGGCGCTCAAGCGTCGGCTGGGATGAACCCATTGCCCCTGAACACGCCCAGAGATGGACAGATTGGCTAAATCTGTTGCACACGAACAGCATCTCAATCCCGAGACGTTGCTTCTACAACAAACTAAACAACGTAACACTACACCTTTTCTGCGATGCATCGGAGCAAGCTTGCTGTGCCGTGGCCTACTTCACCGAAAAAATAGATGGATCCTTACGAGTAACATTCCTTGCAAGTAAATGCAAGGTAGCGCCACTGAAGCCTCTCTCCATTCCACGCCTCGAGCTTCAAGCCGCCCTCATAGCAGCGAGACTAGCCCAGACGATCCAAAAATAAAGCAAAGCCCTGATATCCCGCACCTGCTTCTGGACAGACTCCACAACTGTACTATGCTGGTTACGCACCGACCCACGCGCCTACTCAACCTTTGTGGCAAACCGATTGGGGGAAATAGACGAACTAACCAACATACCCGACTGGAAATGGGTACCCACAAAACTCAATCCCGCTGACATAGGAACACGATTGACTTAGAGGTACCAGACTTAACACCAGAAGGAAGATGGTTTACTGGCCCAGCCTTTCTCACTTCCCCGGAGGGTGCGTGGCCAAAAGAACGGGCACCCGCCCACAGGCCTGACGACCTGACACTAGAAGTCAAACCTCACTACGTTGGCCTTGTGTCCACCAGGGGCGAAGCACTCCCATCAGTAGAGCGGTTCTCCTCATGGCACCGGCTGATTCGCTCCACAGCTTGGATCCTCCGATTTATCAGACGATGCAAGATGGGGCCCAATAAACCAGTAGAAGGCCCACTACTAGCCGACGAGATAAAAGCAGCAGAACACAGATGGATCAAAAGGTCCCAGGAAGACGCTTTCACAACTGATCTACACATCATCCGACAAGGTCAAAAACTGCCTGCTGGCAGCCGCCTCAACTCCCTGAACCCATTCTTTGGACCAGATGACCTACTACGAATGGGGACCCGACTACAAGCCTTGGAAAGAACAAAGAGTGTGGCCCGAACTCCCATAATACTGGACGGCGACGAACCCTACACTCGACTTCTTATCAGTCACTACCACAAAAAGGCGGATCATCCTAGTACTGAGAAAACAGTAGCAGAAATACGCAATCATTTCTTCATAATACGACTACGCACAACAAGCAGGAAGATAACGCACGCCTGCCCCACTTGCTTCATACGACGCAGCAAACCGACTCCACCTCTGATGGGCGCATTACCACCACCCCGCCTGATGCATCACGTCCGCCCATTCACACACTGTGGGCTTGACTATTTCGGCCCTATGGCTATCACGGTCGGTAGGCATCGAGAAAAATGATATGGAGCCATCTTCACCTGCCTCTCGACACGCGCCATTCACCTAGAACTAGCCGCTTCACTGACTGCTGACTCGGCCATCATGGCCCTACAAAGAATGACCGCCCGCAGAGGACAACCAGCAGCCATGTACTCGGACAACGGGACAAACTTTCACGGAGCTGACACCGAGATGAGGGACGCCCATAAGTCAAGACGCCAGAATGATTGACGCAATAGCTACCCAGGGCATCGAGTGGCACTTCATACCACCACTAAGTCCGCACATGGGGGGAGCTTGGGAAAGATTAGTACGATCAGTAAAGAAAGCCCTAAACGCTACACTAAAGGAAAGAGCACCAAAAGAAGAAACGCTACGCACCGCACTTGCAGAAGCTGAGTTTGTGGTAAATAATCGTCCACTCACCCACATTTCAGTTGACCCACGTGATGAAGAACCTCTAACACCCAACCACTTTTTGCTAGGGTCAGCCGGGAAGCGCCCTCAATTATCCTTCTACGACAAAAAAGAAGAGGAAACATGCCTACGCCGCCAGTGGCGCATCGGACAACAACTTGCAGACACCTTCTGGAGGCGATGGCTGCGGGAATACCTACCTACCATGGCTGTCCGGCAAAAATGGCACCATCCAACTACACCAATTAAGAAGGATGACCTAGTGATCATCATGGACCCAGCACTGCCTCGAAACAGTTGGCCACGTGGCCGTATCATCGAAGCAATACCTGCAGCTGATGGACAAGTCAGAACTGCCCGGATCCAAACCAGCACTGGGATATACGTAAGGCCGGCAGTCAAAATCGCCGTCATTCTGCCTGCCACGCCAGCAACTGATGAAACTGTACACTCTGCGAAGACACCCGACTCAAAACTCAGACATCGGAAAAGGACACGCCCGACGAAGTAGCTGAGCACAGTCGAGACTGCACTGAGGGGAGTGTATGGAACGTGTCGTAGGAATCCGTGTGCATCTAACGAGTGCGCGAAAGCTTTTGACAACCATGGAAATTCAAGAATGGAATTTACGCTCCCACAGAGTACCATGCCGCCAGCACGACAATCTGAGAGCTGCTATTGGCTAGCGGAATTATGTGCATGTGGTGCCCCTTCCAAATGACTTGTCTACAACGCTATTATGTCCTTTAACTAACTAATCAATTGAAAACATAAATGAAATTGATAATGAATACATGCAGCAGCCTCATTGGACTGGAAAACACATCTGAATAACCACCTAATGCTTCCACAAGGGACTCCAGACAGCAATGATCAACGCCAAGGAAATGGCTGACTATTTACGTCACCCCCACCATGCGACCAGCCGAGCCACTATTGGTCAATTCTGAACAAAGGAAAAATCTGAATCGTAAATATTTACGACAGCGAATTCATCTTCCGAAAAATTTGGAGCTCAATTTCGAGAAATTGGGAATAATTTGGATCAAGAAATAAACATCATCACCTAAAAATGAGTATGTACTACAAAAACAACCCAAAAACTGACGTCTATCAGTGATTGTTGCACTTTAAGAAAAATATTTACTGTTTAAAATTGTACCTTATATCACATATGTATACTTGTACCTTTTCTTGTAAACACAATAAAAATGATGTGAAGCTTTGGGATCCTGAGTTGGTAAAATCTTGGCAAAAACTATCACACATAATTTTAACACAGCTGACTTCCAATCGTAGCGACCAGGGAAATTACCTAAAACAAGTACCTTAGAAAAATTAAGGAGGTTCTGTCCCCCAAAAATCCGACCTGAGTTTGCCCTATAAAAATAAAAGTCAAACCGGTAGGAAGTCAGTTCAAAACTATCAGCCAAGAAGAAACAATACCTACTCAAGATACCAACAGTCTCCAAGTTCAAACCTCTTTTCAAGTGTTTTAATCAGTCTTAGATTCAGTTTACCTCTCCCAGTATCCCAGTAACCTAAAATCCTAAAAACCCCAGTCTCCCACAGTCTCCAAAGTGAAAAATATTTATTTTAATCCAGTACTCAAATCAGTTTTGCCATTATACCTAGAAGCATTTTTTGTCAAAGTAGTAAATTCATTTAAAAGACCAGTGGCATTCCAAAATCCACTGGCGTACCAAACTCCATTGGCGTGTCATTGTGGCCAGCTCCCTATTATATTTAGTTTATGTACAAACGTCTAGTACACCTGTTGACATAATTCTATTTATTATTAATCATCTAGATTCTTCTTTCGTATGGTGGAGGGTCAGAGGGGGACATCTAGGTCTGCGAGCCAGTCTAGGGCCTCAGGCGTTGCCCTGTGGACTGAATGGATCGCCGGGGAATGAATGGATCGGCCATTCGTTGACCACATGTTCGGTGGTCTGCACCGCACCGCATTCACACATCGCTGACTCTTTAAGGCCCTATCTATGCATCATGTGGGCACAACGGCTATGGGAGCACCTTATCCTATTGATGGCAGTCCAGAGTATGCGAGGCAATGAGAATCCAGGCTGTCTCATCTAGATTTATTAGACTGCTTAACTTGAAATTTCAATACTTTTTTCAGCTACTTTTGATAAGGAGACAGTCCTCATAGCACCTGTAAACGCTCAGAACATAGGTCATTAAATTGTGCTACATCCAGAACAGGGTGTGTGAATTTTAAAATTAACACCGAACCAAAAAGAAACATCTGTCAAAAAGAAAATGCATTATCTCGAAAGCAGCCCCGGATCTAAGGGGGGGGGGGCAAAACGGGCTGTCTGTCCCAGGCGGCAGCTTTAGGGGGTGCCAAATCGTAATTTATATTACCTCCCTCAATTTGGGAGGCGGGAATGGGTACCGCCGCCCCGGGAACCTTTATTGGATGACCAACACCTCTGCCATGGGTCACCCCAAGTGGTTCGCTATGCTTGGTGACTTGGTGGGGATGCCCGGGTTCATGGGGTGAGGTTTGTCTAGGTCTTGGGAGGCGGATGACCAGGACACACTGAACCCCAGATTCCTACCCACCCCTTAAACCCTTTTCCTTCCCAGAACTCTCCTCTCCTTCCTTTCCTAAAAAAAAACCCTCCACACAGCATCCCCAAAGATGACATAGGCCCCGGGGGAAATTATTTTCCTCAGGGCCTCCTGTGTGGAGCTCATGTAAAAAAAAAAAAAAAAATTGGCAAGAGGGTTATGTTTAGATATTTTATCCAGAGGGTTTGACAGTTTACAGTCCTTGCCATGTCATTAACGCATTTATATAATACATAATATATTTACATCGAAACTTTGTGTTACAATAAGTTAGCACATATTTAATAATTATCTCGCTTAGGGGAAAAGCAGGCGGACGGAACGAACATTGAAACCGGAATGGTTTTACATCGTCATGCACTAGACCAGAGAGCGGTGCTCGGTGATACCAGTCTGTAAAATCGAATTTCAATTATGTTTTTAAGGTTGTTCGTTGCTCTGCTACAATATGTTTGAAAAAAAAAACTTGATTCAAACGCCTGGCATCCAGCGCACGTTGTTCTATCGATTTTTCATTTAATTTTAAAATGGCCAGTTGGTTTTTTAACACATCCTAAGTTGATTTATGAATACATCCTAAGTCGATTTTAAACGCGTGCTAGACAGTGTACGTCATGTCTCTGCCAGGGGAATCCACATCGCATCTAGAACTAGGGGCTACATGAGCTGAGCCTAATAAACCTAAACAATCTAACGTCAAGCGAAGCGATGATCACTCACTTCACAAAAGGGGGTGCCACTAAGTTTTTTTTTTTTATACAATAATACGTAATACCTCACAAGAGTCTCAGCTCCTCCCGTCTGGAGCCAGTGAGACTATGGCATCCCCAATTGGGGTATGTTATGAGGCTGAAGGTAATAGGGAGGGGAAGAGGAAGGTGGGGAAGTACCTGGCTATTCAGATCTGGACTCCAAACGCCATTTCAAGCAACGTTTCAATTCTGAATGGTGGTCTTACACCAGGGCGATACTAAGAGTATCTTCCACTCTGGAACGTGCTGCAAATATACTATACACTATTTTAAATGAATAAATGTGAAATAACACAAATTATTCAAATAAAATTTATTTGCCCGCACCGGGATTCGATCCTGCGACCTTCGGTTTGCGAGTCTAGAGCCTCACCGCTAGACCACGCCGGCCGTTTATAATATAGATCTATTGTTTACAGAACTATTAGCCATTAGTTATATGCTTATTTTAACATAAAACTATAAAATCTTATACTGCGTGACTGTTACTTGCCGTGAAAAAATAATCTTGTATGCAATAAAAACATTTCCAAGTACGTTGATTGGATTTATGTATTTTCTTTTACAAATTCAGTTAATATCGAACCAGTAAGTAGCCATAAAATTTAACAAGTAATAATATAGTAAACATATTAAAATTTTATGGATAGATTGTGCTTAAATTTTAGTGTCGCCACATGAGAATGGTTCATTTCTACGACTTGTACTTGAGTTCAACGGCTGTGGAACGGTTTTTCGGCTTCTGTGTTACCTCCCTCCTTCAACATGGGTCTCTTCATGATCCGTGTTTACTTCTTTCTCTCCTCAAAAAGACCCTCCAAACAGTATTCCCAAAAATATATTTAAAAAAATATATTAACACTTACCCTACCCACTTCCTTCAGCCTCACAACATTCCCCAAATTGTAACTATTTTCTTACATCTCCGGCATGTGGCATCTCCGTAGACCCCTACAATACTACTAGCCGTGACGATAATTTGAAAGTATGAAATATAGTTACAAGGATAATATTGAAGTGTGTGTGAATTCCAAAAATTAAAAAAAAAAACATCAAATGTCAATGCACTGATGGTTTTGCTCTTGTTCTTAAACATAAAATACTACAGTTCTTTCTTACTAAATAACTACAGTCGATAATGAGACAAACGATGAATGTATGTCTGCACAACTCCAAACGAAACATACAATCATTATCGCATATCTTCCTCGCACATCGACTCTGTGCAGAAACGGGCGGTCCGTTTAATAGATTCTCCCATCTTAACAGACGGATTGCAATCTTTAGATCACAGGCGTCGGGTGGGAATGCTATCCTTGTTCTACCGGTATTACAATGGAAGATGCTCCGAGGAGCTAGCATCATTGATCCCTTCGGCACCGGTGCATAGTCGGGAAACACGCCAAACGCGTGCCCAACATTTGTACACGGTTGACATTTGTCACATGAGAACGGGTCGTTTCTTCGACTCGTTCTTGTGTTCAACAGCTCGGCTGTGGAATGATTTGCCGGCCTCTGTGTTTCCTCCTTCCCACAACGTGGGTCTCTTCAAGACCAATGTTCATTCCTCCCTCTCCTCAAAAAGACCCTTCACACTGCATCCCAGATGACATAGGGAAATTATTTTCCTCAGGGCCTCCTGTGTGGAGTTAATGTAAAAAAAAAAAAAAAGACACAGAAAGAAAATGAAAAGCAAGGAAAAAGTGATGCTTTGGAAGAAGCAGTCACACATATTTTGTGTATCTCATCTTTTGTCTCACCATTATTTAAAGTGTAAAAAAGAGCAGCAGCATTATAGCGATGAGGAACGTATGTTTATTGCCTTTTTATGCCGTACGGCATCATTACCGTGAATCGTCATGGAAATTATAAAAGTGCGCATTGTATTACTGACAATAATGACCATAAAAAGCAATATTCTCATATTTAGGCATCATTTTTTTTCATCATCATTATCGTTTGGTACCTCCCTACATTTCTAAACATTTTTCTTTTTTTTTTCTTTTTTTTTTTAATTAAATGAAGACAATATAAGCGAAACTCAATCGAAAATCTGGAAACAGAAAAATCAGAAAAAGATATTGACACCTCTGGGACTTGAACCCAGGACCTCTTGCTTTCCGGGCAAATGCGCTATCAAATTCGGTCATTTTTAACTGTATCAATATAAAATGGATAAAGATTTATCCAGACACTATCTAGAGGGCATTTAGTTCAGGTTTGAATCTTGCAATCATACATAAAGATAGTTGCCAATAATATATGCGTTAAGAAAATGAAGATAATGTGGGTGGTTCTTAGTCGAAGTATGATACAGTTAAAAATGACCGAATTTGATATCGACACCGTGTCGCAGTGGTTAGCGCATTTGCCCGGAAAGCAAGAGGTCCTGGGTTCAAGTCCCAGAGGTGTCAATATCTTTTTCTGATTTTTCTGTTTCCAGATTTTCGCTTATATCGTCTTCATTTAATTAAATGTTACAATTTGAGGTTTTACTCATAAAGTTAAAATAAAAATAAAACTTTTTTTTTCTTTCAGATCTCAGGCGTATCAAACAAGATTGAGGGCCCCTTCTTCATCCCACAACATTTCCGAAGCTCAGAAAATTTTTGATCCGGTGCCAAATATTTGTGATTAAGTGGAACATAATAATCTTTTTTCTGATCTGATTTTTGCCAAAATAACCCAGACTTTCGATAAAAGTGCTCGAACTCGGCAGCCATAAAGTGTTTTTTTCCTGATGGCAACACTCGAGAAAACTATCCAGCTGCCATATTGGAAAGCTCAATTTGAAAATATTGTGCATTTGAAAGTGTTCTAAACATCCATTGTGTTTACAGTTTTAAAAAAGTTATAAAACATTGTGAATAAAACGTGTTACGTTTGTAAGTTAAATAATGTTATTATTTTAAACATAATTAAAATGTAATATAGTTGAGTTTATTGAATATTTGTGGCATGTGGATGAGTTTGTGGATTTGGGAAGTATTTTCAGGAGGTACAGAAAGGCTGAAAGGACATTGATAAAAGAATGATTGCAGAAAGTTGGAGAACAGAATGCAATAGTCGCGAATAAAAAATGTCAAAGAAAGTAAGCCTAGCAGTTCTCAATTGAGTTATAATACCAATTAAAACTCACAAATAATGGACCAAATTGACTGATTGCTGTAGAAATGAGATCATTGGGCGAATGCTTGGTAAAACCACAATTGACCATGTGAAAAATTGTGGAGATCTGCAAAGATGATGTAAGCGTAATGTGTAAGATTACGAAAAGAACATTTACAAGGTTTGGGCTCGTAGAGCAGACGAACAAAGAAAGCAGTGTAAAGAGAATTTATGATGTGAAAGTGAATAATAATAATAATGTTATATTTGTAAACGCAGTTTTGTGTCATTCATTTCAAGTGCGTGAATGGTTGAAAAAGTCAGGGTAAATATTCCAATAACTGCCGCACTTTAATTAGGCACACATTTTGGAAATTACGTTGCGTTTCAACTTAATTAACACAAGAAACAACTAATTACATTTGGATATTTGGTAAAAATGCATTAAAATTACATTTTAATTCAATCAGATGTCTAAATATCTCATATAAAACGATCCCTTTGCCGCCATTATAGATTTTTTTTAATGGAATTGAGATATGCGAAATCTAATCTCAACCCAAACTAAGAACCTAATAACCTATTTTGTTCGAATAGTTGTTTCTTGTAGTAATTGTTGAATTTAAGTGTAATTTTCATTATCTGTGCCTAAAAGTGTGGCGGTTAGGGGAATAATTACTGGGACACCTGAGAAAGACACGGCACGATTGAGTGATCGTGCTATGTCTCCCTCGACTATCCTCCATCAACCCAATGCTTGAGTCGGGCCATGTCAAGAGTCAGAATAACAGAAGTGTATATAAGAAGATATAAGAATGTGACTGAAGCTAGCAAAGACTTGTTTGGTGGTGTGTTCTCTCTGTCTACCTGTTTGGAGAACTTGCTTAGTGATTAGTTAGTTATTCAACACTAGCAACGCCACAAACTGCAAAGTTAATCATGTCAAACTGTTATCTTTGTCAATCTTTGTCAATGATGTTTTGATAAAATCATTATTTCCCGTTATTAATCTATCTGTCGGGAAATTAGGTGAATCATCCTTATAAAGATTATCGCATTGTTTTATGCACAGATAAACCCAATAGATAAAAGTACTTAAGTTCCTAAATGATAGGAAGAACAACTTTACTAATCTTGTTTATCAACTAAGCATTTTGAAATCGTGACAATAATTTATTGTGAATTCTGACAACGTTCAACACAAACGTCTTAAAAAAAACATCGCCATAATGTAAAAAATTAAATGTGAAGGTACCTTCTAATATTAACTCTTTTTTTCTCATTGTTACAGATTTATGAAGTGCTGCGAAAACATTTTTGAAGTGATACCATCTGCTTCGCACGAATTTGAAGTGTTTTGCAATAGCAGCACATTTTACTAGTAGTGTTGTTCGAACGAATTTGTTTTTTAAAAGAACAAATTTAAAAAGAGAATTTCCGTCTGTTTCGAACGAATTTGAAGTGTTTTCTACGGGAACACATTTAAAAATTGAATTTGGAACTGTTGCGAATGAATTCGAAGTGTTTGCTACAGGAACACAATTTTAAAGTTATATTCGAACGAATTTCAAGTGTTTTCTACAGGAACACAATTTTTAAGTTATATTCGAACGAATTTGAAGTGTTTTTTCTCAGAAACACATTTTAAAAGTGATATTCGGACGAATTTCAAGTGTTTAATTCGGGAACGCATTTTTAAAGTGATATTCGAACTGTTTTGAATAAATTTGTTCAATCAAGTGTTTCGGACGATGGTGTTTTTGAAGTTATCGTTTTAGATCGATTCTCTTGTGGATTTTTCCCGTCTGAAGATGTCGGGCGGTAATAACAGCAAGAGTGGGAGGTCGGGGAACAGTTCCGGAGGGGGAGTGCGGAGAGGTGGCTGGGAGGAGGCCGGAGCAGAATTTTACCAGGAAAGCTATCCCGGTGGAGGAGAAAATATCGCTACGCTACTTCCCAGCAAACATCATCGAAGTAAGTTGTGATTATTACTTATTTGCTTTATATTTATTGGAACTATCAATTGGATAACCAATACCTCTGCCATAGGTCACCCCAAGTGGTTCGTTACATTTGATGACTTAGCAGGGGTGCCCGGGTTCATGGGGTGAGGTTTGTTCTGGCGTCTTTCCTGCTGCGTGGCGGGCCGAACCGAGAGAGACTGGTGAAAGGAGGCCTTTTGACCTTTCCAGCTGGACTCTCACGACCCATCGCCTTGCATCGCAGTTAGAGGGATGTATTCATACGTCCGTCACTTCTGGACACACTGACCTCCAGATTCCTACCCACCTCTCATACCTTTTTCCTTCCCAGAACTTCCTTTCCTTCCTTAAATAATAATAATAATATTTGGATTACTTGTATAGCGCCATTTTTGTAAAAATTACCTCTAGGGCTCTGTAACTCATAATACATTTCTTTATTGCTAACCCTCTCGTCCCATCGCCCTGCACCGCAGGGGGAGGGATGGATTGAACGCATCAACGCATTTAATAGAGATGGTTAAGTTCTTGATTTTGCTGGAGGCCTCCGAGACGTGCTTTCTTTTAAAAGTACTCGAGTTCTAGGAGCAGGTACCGGGTCTGAGTTCTTGCATGCGGACTGGGTACTGGCTGCTGTTGCGGATACCGGGGCCGGAGCCGGAACCCGCAAAAGAACTCGAACCCGAGACCTGCTCCCGACTCGCAAGTGGCTCGTACCGCGAACACGGGGACGCCGGTGGAACCACTCAGTTCCCAGGTTTGGGTCCGAGTCCTGGACCGGGTTCTCTGGGAGTAGTCTATTTGAAAAAGGAGTAGGAGTAGGATCCGCTTCCCGCGAAGTATTCGAGTTCAAGAGCCCACTCCAGCTGAACCTACGCATCGCTAGTTCCTAACAGTCCTTCATATCTTTTTCCTTCCCAGAATTTCCTCTCCTTCCTTTCCCTAAAAATTCCTTCCATACAGCATCCCCAAAGTTAACATAGACCCCTGAGTCAGGTTATTTATGTCAAGATAACAGAAAACTATCAACGATTAAAAAAAACATCTTATGTGGCACCTCACATGAACAATATCACCATCCGCTTGGATAGCACTATGAGGCGAACCACGAATTATGAGTAAGGAACGAAGTAACTACAAGTGGTTTTTTGCGCCGTTTTTTTTTTTTTTTTTTTACATAAGCTCCAATCAGGAGGCCCTGAGGAAAATAATTTCCCTGAGGGCCTATGTCATCTTTGGGGATGCTGTGTGGAGGGTCTTTTAGGGAAAGGAAGGAGAGGAGGGTTCTGGGAAGGAAAAGGGTTTAAGGGGTGGGTAGGAATCTGGGGTTCAGTGTGTCCTGGTCATCAGACCTAAACACACCTCATCCCATGAACCCGGGCACCTCTGCTAAATCACCAAACGTAGCGAACCACTTGGGGTGACCTATGGCAGAGGTGTTGGTTATCCAATAAAGGTTCCCGGGGCGGCGGTACCCATTCCCGCCTCCCAAATTGAAATTGCTGTTGCTTCGTTATTTTCCCATAATTCGTGGTTCGTTTCGTGTTTTGTTCCATGCATGTACATCGTTCTGTCTAAGAAGCCCGAATTATATGAAGGAGGAAAAACAAATGCCAGAAACAGATAAAAAAAAATTAGAATGCAGTTAACACGCGGTAGAAGCGAAACTTTGCCAAAACCATCTCAACCAATGAAGAACCAAGGAGCCTTGAAAAGTGAGGTCATAATCAAATCGGCCAATGAGCCCAGACCCAGCATCATTTCTATTTTATATGTCAACCAATAGGAGTTTGATGCTTCGCAGGTGCTGTATGCGTCATTTCTGTTTCATCCGAATTCCAAATCACAACGGGGCTTTAGAAGTTTCACTTCGAAAGATGTATAAATGTGAATGAAACACTCTCTCGAAATGTGTCTTCACCGGAGAATGCTCAAGGTCCCATGGACCGACATGATCACCAACACAGAAATTCTCAGACGGGCTAGAGCAGATAGAGAACTGCTTACATTAATAAAAATCAGGAAAATTTCATATCTGGGTCATATACTTCGAGGGGAGAAGTATCACTTGCTCCATTTGATATTGAAATGCAAGATAGAGGGTCGCCGAGGGCCTGGTAGGAGACAAATGTCTTGGCTG
This sequence comes from Limnephilus rhombicus, assembly GCA_929108145.2. Lineage (NCBI taxonomy): Eukaryota > Metazoa > Arthropoda > Insecta > Trichoptera > Limnephilidae > Limnephilus > Limnephilus rhombicus. Next base: position 7,570,570 of record OV815298.1, read on the forward strand.
CGTAATATACCAGAGTGGACCGGCATTAGAAGTGTGGAGGAGCTATTCCGGGCAGCGCAAGACAGAGAGACCTTCTCAAGAGTGATCGCCAACGTCGGGGGGACCTGATAAGGCACGCAAAGAAGAATGAAACACGCAGTATATGCCAATGCAGAATTGTATATCTGCTTTTCACCTATGGAATAATGGTGTAAAGTTTAGTTAGTTAGTCATTAATTTGTATAGGTATATCAGATTAACAGTAAATATATTATTAAGTATCAAGTTATGTTATTGTAATTGATGACTAACTTGCATTTCATCTGTCATCCATTAGCTAAGCTACATGGTCCGAGATTGTAACGGTAATGGTGGCTTTCTCTAAACTAACTCAGTCTTGGCACACACTCATTGCTTTAATCACATCCGCACATTATCTCTCACATACCCTTATGTTATTCCGATGGAAAGTTACATAATGGAAAGTAAGTATCTGATTCACTTGATTGCGCCTTGTCTTCCTTGGGCAGCTTCGACTTCTAATGCCATTCACATTTGCATCATATATTCTCACCACACTACTTTTTTGTCCATTCGTTGTACAAATCCAAACAATATGAGCATCCCTTTCTTAATCTTACTCATTACGCTTACATCAGCCTCGCACTCTTTGCTAATTTCCACTATTCCTTTTAATCGTTAATAGTGCTGCCCAACACTGCAATTTTCATCGAGCATTTGTCGGTCCTCGGAAGAGCGCGTGTTCAATTTGAGTGTGGTATATTGCGGTTGGCACGTGCCTTGATAAATTTATTTATTGTTTATCCTATTAAATTAATACACCTTAAAGGGAATCGATATTTTTCACCATGTCGGAAGTTCGTTCTATTGCGGACGATCAGGATCTATTAAATGACAGCGACACTGTGGAAGACGAGACCTTTGTTCTGGTAAATGGAGGCAGTGATGACGGAATTGTACATCGCAATGCATCAGAATCATTAAAAAATGCCTTCAATGACTCAGATTACAATAAATACATGGGAGGTGTGGACGAAACCGACAAAATGTTGTACGTTTATGACGAAGAACACAAAAATACTCAATATATTCAGAATAATGATGCTAAACGCTTATTTTTAAAATTTTATTAAATTTAAATTTGATAATGTTATTATCGAGTTCTGCAAATATTTAAGTATGTATTTTTGTTACAGCTGTTTCGGTTAACAAGACCGTTTTCAAACTGTGGTTGATCCACACTGATACGACCTATTTATACGATTTTAAATGTCAATTTTTGATTTATTACCGGTTATACCAATTTGCTGAACACTAATTGAGAAAGTATATATGGGATTTGGAATCTTTCCCTTTGGTTTACCTTGCACTAAATGTAAGGGTTTTCTTAATTGTTTTATAATGACGTTATTGCTATGACTCATTTAAGTGCATTATATTTTTTAGGTTTGGTAAACATGCTAAGTAGTGGGGAATAAATAATTTTCCTTACTTTATTAATTAACATTATGTTGGGGTCATTCCTTCATTTATTGATTTATAATTGTTCAAGCAAATTTAATCTATTAAGTCCCTTTCTTTATATATGTAATGGTTTTGGTTTATTACAAAATAAATATATAATAATCATAAATAATTAATATATTTATAATTATTTACAATAATAATTTGGACTTAAATACTTGCAGAACTCGATAATAATGTTATCAAATTTGATTTTAATTAAATTTGAAAAATTAGAATGGTGTTCCACGAATTAAACACAAAAACGATTATTAAATGCTTATGTTTTATATAAATCCAATATGACATGAAAAATTTGTATCTGAAATTATAGAAGATATTGAAAACAATGGATGGTTCGCAAAAACAGTGAACCGATACACAACCAGCTTCATCTAATAAAAACATTTGTTTAGAAAAATTGCCCGAGCCCAATGTACGCCAGAGTAAAGTGTGAATCAAAATAAATGATGAACCAAAAGCTGCCCGCAGGGCCTAGCATCAAAAACCTGCTCTTAGTCTTTATTAGTATAATTGCAGAAGAATCGTTAAAATTGGTTGATATTTGTCCAAGTTATTGTATTTTTATTGAACACCATGCTTTTTTTATCTCTATACTTCAAAATGAGCATAGCACTAAAACGGTTAATCCATAAATAATATCCTCATTTTGCAATAATGCTTTTTATCAATACATATTAACAATTTTAGTCAAGGTAATAACATCTCAAGAGTACTTGTTATCCATAATAAAAGTTATCGATAATTAATTATGCGTCACTTTCTTCCTCTTCTTCCACATCGCCCTCCCTCTTTGAAGAGAGGAGGGATTGAATATGGGTCTGGAGCCCTAAAATACTCTTGACAAAAATTGGCAGTCCATTTGCAATTTTTAGAGCGTATGCATCAGGTGGGAAAGTTGTCCTTGTTCTACCGGTATTTCCCAAAATGACCTTTCACACAGCATCCCCAAAATGACACATAAGCCTTGAGCGAAATTATTTTCTCAGGTCCTCCCGTGTGAAATAAACATATTTTTTTTTATAAGTTACTAGCTGGGGTACCCGGCATCATTCAGGGAGTTGACATGAGATTGAACTGATGTTCGAACCCACGATGGATCTTACTTTATATACCCCTACCAATGGGTAGCCCTACCCATACAAAAAGGCTTTGAATGGTCCAAAATGTTCCAGAACATTCCACAACATTCAAGAGTGTTCTGGAATGTTCCACAATGATCTGGGATGTTCCCGAATGTTCCAGCCTTTTCCCGAACATTCCACAACATTTCAGAAGGTTTCGGGATGTTCTGGAATGTTGTGGAATGCTCCCGAATGCTCCCAAATGTTCTGGACTGTTCTAGAAATTTCTAGAGGGTGAAACTTCCAGCCCTTATATCTTCAAAAGCACACCCTTCTTGTAAAACCGGGAACCTTCTTCATGGATGGGGATAGAGGGCTACCACACCGTATAACTCCCATGATCATACCGGGACTCGTTTCTGAGTTTAAGCGGGACGCACATAATTGTACACTTTATTTTATAATACACTAACTGAAGTCCCCGGCGATGCCTGGGCTTTACACAGAGTTTTCGAAATCAAATGTAGACAGTGACCTTCCTCTTGCTTTGAAGGTCACATGTGCAAAATTTCATCAACCTCGGCATAAAACTGTATATTTGCATACAAATCAAATCCACACCACCCACTTGCCAGCCTGCTCGTTCACCACATACAGACATTCTCCTTTATATATTATATATTTCAACCAATTTACACAAAACCTTGACAAATCACTCTATCTATTGGTGAAAACCGCATGAAAATCCATTCAGTAGTTTTGAGTTTATCGTGAACAGACAGACGCGGCGGAGGACTTTAATTTATAATATGTAGAGATATTGACTATTTAGAATTTAGTGGGTGCCTTCGATACAACAAATATATTGACCGATCGGTGGCGGAGTTCGCATCGCATTTGGGTCTCACCCAGGCGTCCAATGTTCAATTCCTCCGTCCAATTCCTCGGCTGGCTAAGTCCTCCACCACGACACAAGCAACATTTTCCACTTTCTCTGATGGTAGTAGGAGATCTTCAAATATTGTCATGTTATTCATAACCTGGGAATAATTGGCAGTCTTTGATGTACGCCTCCTATTCTATGGACTGCATAAGTTGTTGATGCTTAATTATTATTTAATTTCCGCAGCCATCGTTCGGAGGATAAGACCCGCAGCAGAACGGAGACAGTCCACCGCGGCCAGAGGCACTTCAGCGTCAAGGGATGTCCTCGTCTCCATGCTGCCGGATCTCTCAGGTAACTGACTGTATTCTTATTATTATTCTTTCTGGCCTAGTTTTCTAACTCTTATTCATTGACTGAATTTAAACCCAGCAACCATAGATTACAGAAATTAAGGGAGAACAGTTGGTAACTTGTAATAAATACAAAAAAAATTAAATATGTATTCAATAATTTATGCTACAACAAATTTCTTGTAATTTTAAATATACAACTCTTATAACCTTTTATAGTTCTTAACTCTTCAGATAATAAGAAAATAATAACCATTAATAATATCTATCCAATAATATCTGAGACTTGGGAACTAACTAAGGGGAATGAGCGAGCACTGGACGTTTTTGTAAGAAAAATTTTGAGACGCATCTTCGGACCGGTTCTAGAAAATGGATTTTGGCGCAGGCGTTATAACAATGAGCTCTATACTTTGTTTAATGAGTTAAACGTCGCAAAATTTATAAAATTGGGAAGACTTTGGTGGCTGGGTCATGTGGAGAGAATGACCGAGCATCAAGCACCAAAGTCCCTGCTGAACTCAAGACCAATAGGGCGAAGGAGCCTGGGAAGACCAAGACTAAGATGGAGCGACAACGTCCTCAAAGACATATCTATCTTGGAGCTTCTAAACTGGAGAGAGCTGGCACAAAACCGAGATGAGTGGAGGAAGACTGTTGAGGAGGCCAAGACCCACCAGGGGTTGTAGAGCCAATAGTGATGATGATGAATGTCCATTAACTTTTGCTAGGCGAGGTTGGCGTGCAAAATTTCCGATTCTTCCCATGTATTATAAATGTGCCTTTCTATTGGTTATTTTTTATCCCTTTGAAAAAAAAAATTGTTCTAAAATCTAGATAAAATAATCTTTCCCGTATGATATGTATATTAGAAATTAATAATTTTGTTTCTAAATATTTTAATTTTGATATTGAATTTATAAATTTGCTTACAAAATACATATCTGCGAAACTTAACATTTTAAATACAGATTCCTTTTTTCTTAAGAAAATCTTATATATAAAAATGAATCGCTGAATGTGTTGCTAAGCGCAAATCTCGAGAGCAGCTGAACTGATTTCGCTAATTCTTTTTTTAGAATATTCCGTGACGTACGAGGATGGTTCTTACGGAGAGAAAAATTATGAAAATTGCGCAGAAAATTGGATAATTTCAGAAAACCTAACGACTATCGCAGCGTGTTTGAGATTGACATTTTAAATCAGGATTCTATTTTTGAAAATCTTTAAGTTGATAAATTTATTTAAAGTAGGTACTCCCCTAATAGTTTGAATCGAATCAAGAATTTTAGATGTTTTAAATAGGTACCTATGTTAGGTACCTAATTTAATATACATGAAAAATGGAAATTTTAATAAAAATTGTAAAAGGTGGCACGCGGGCTGTTTAAAAACTGAATGTATGGAACGCGGGAGGAGGGTTGGCGGGACGAGGGAGCGGGAAAGGGAAGAGGGAAGGCGGGGAAGGTGGAAGGGGAACGCGGGAGGGAGGGGAAGGGGACGTGTGAGGGGGGAGGGGGGTGACGGAGTGGGAATGCGAGAGGGGGAGAGGACGCAGGAGAAGAAGGGGAGGCGGAAGGGGAACGGGACGAATGGGAAAGGACACTCAGGGAGAAACAATTTCTTTATTAAATGGCATAGCAACGCATGCCGGGACCAGCTAGTTTGGGGTCGTCCATTAATCACGTGAGGCTCGAAAAGGGGGGGGGGGGGGTTCGGCTAATATTCTGAAAATTTCAAAATACTGTGTACTAAAAAGAATACACGTGATTTTGGGGGGGGGGGGGGTTAGTCTAAAATAAACTTTGTTTTGGTTGGGGGTACAAAAAGATTTAACAACATAGCTCCTATATTCCTAAGGCAATGAGAAGCATTATTTCTTTCGCTTTCTAACATTAAAGAAATCACAAATGTTCGCATGAAAGGAAGAGAGATATCTAACTTTTAATAATGCACTGTTACTCTGACACAACTTTGGTCTCCTATGGTTATAACGGCATATAATGTTTTGGATCAATTTGGGTCTCCTGTGATTAAATGGATTAGTCGCCTTTAACAGAGTCAATCTTCCCAAGAGGCCTTCCATTGATATGATGGGTGTAAGTGACCAGCTCAGATATGGGGGTTCCATCGAAGCTAGAGTTAAATTACCCTCTCAGAAGCTGGGCGTACTGTACAGGACCCATAGATACTTTAATAGTACACAACTGCTAACCCTGTACAAATCGCAAGTGCGCCCCACAGTTGAATTTGGCAGCCGCCTCTGGTCTGCGGCCCCAAAATACCTAAAAAAAAACTCGACTCTGCAGCAACGGGTGGTTCCTTTGATAAATTCCTATCTTATCAAAAGGATTTCAATCTTTAGAGCACAGGCGTCGGGTGGGAATGCAGTCCTTGTTCTACCAGTATTTCAATGCTAGAAGCTTCGAGGAACTACCGTCATTGATTCCTTCGGCACCGGTGCATAGACGGAAAACATGCCAAAAGCTCACGCAACATTGTCACACGAGAACAGGTTGTTTCTACAACTCGTTCTTGAGTACAACAGCTCGGCTGTAGAACGATTGCCAGCCTCTGTGTTTCCCCCCTCCTTCAACATGGGTCTCTTCAAGACTCTGGTTCATTCCTTTTCCACAAAAAAAATCCTCCACACAGTATTAATTAATATAAAGAAATATTTTAGGCACTTTACAGAGTGGAAGGTACTTTCAATATTGCCCTAGTGAAATACCATCATTCAGAATCGAAATATTGCTCTAACCTTGTTTAGCTCATTGGAGTAGTCAGGTACTTCCCAACCTTCCTCTTTCCCTGTCCCTTTCTACTCAAACTTTTCAGCTTCACGACATACCCCAATAATTGGGGATGCCAAAGTCCCACTGGCTGCGGGCAGTTGCGACTCTTGTGCTGCGGTATTCACATTGATAAAAAAACACGAGTCCTTATCTGAAATAGTGGTTAATTTGTTAGGTTTTTTTTTATTAGAAAGATGGATTAATTAGGCTTATATATAATTGAATTTTTTTTTTTTTTTTTTTTTTTTTATTAGAAGAAAAAAGTTATAAAATATTACAGGAAATCAAAATAAAATAAGATATTACAAAAAAGAAAAGTCCCAATAAACTACTTTTAAGTAGTTTGTCAATGGGTGCTTTTACTTTGAAGTTTTTTTTTTTTTTTTTTTTTTTTTTTTTTTTTTTTTTTTTTTTTTTTTTTTTTTTTTTTTTTTTTTTTTTTTTTTTTTTTGAGCCAAACTGAGCCAAACTTGTTAATTAAATAAAATATTGATAAAACAATCACAAACAACTTTACTGATAGCGATAAGCGATAAGCAGAAATTAAGATTGTAACTACATTTACAATGCAATAAGATTTATAATTCAGAAATTTATATTACATGGCTTCATTCGAGTTTCAACACTTTTTATCCTATTAAACAATAAATTATTGATAATGTAGCGGTCCCGACAGGGGCCCCACCTACCTTTTGCAGTCGGCTAGTTGTCGGTAGGCAGGAAATCCCTCCTCTTCAAGGTGGTAGTGTTACTAAGAAAGATAAGAGTGTGTCAAATTGTTACGCGAATACATCGTGATCTTAGTACATAAGGAAGTTAACTCATAAATATCGTATCATAGGTATAATAAAATGTTAAAAGGTATGTTGTAAAAGGGAAATAACATCTGCCAGCTACCAGGCTAGCAGATGGGTAAGCAATAATCCTCTCTCAGGGCCTTTGGTATACAACTTTAAGGTTAAAATAAAAGGATTTTAAATAAAATTTACAGTATTGATAAGTAACAAGAAATAATCGATTTATTAAAACATAATTGGGACATTAAAACATATTTATAGTTCTTAATCTCACCTCCCTTGGATCGACCAAAAATTCAAGTAACTAACTAACTAAATAACAAATCTTGGTTTTTCTCATGTTGTAAAGTCTGACAAAATACCTTGAACTGTAGTCAGCTGAAAACAGAATTTGCTCCAACATTTCACTCCAGCCATGGAATATTTGTAAATCCAGGCGAGATTATAATTCCTTCGTCATTAGACAGGTTAGTCTCCTTGTGATTTATTAATCTTCCATATTTTTAAATATATTGTCTTGGCAAGTAAATTCAAATTATATCCTTTGGTTATATTCTGTGGTTATTACTAACTAACTAACTAACTAACTATCACGCCGTTTCCCCGCAGGGGTAGGCAGAGAGGACGGACCGCCAAACAACTCGGTCTTGGCACACACTCTTTGCCTCACTCACATTCATACATCGTCTCATACATTCTCTTCTATTATTCTGACTTTTGACATGACCCGACTCAAGTATCTGATTCACTTGATCGTGCCATGACTTCCTCGGGCGTCCCCGACTTCTTCTACCATTCACATTCGCGTCGTATATTCTTCTTACACTACTTCCTTCGTTCATTCGCTCTACATGCCCAAACCATCTGAGGGTCCCTTTCTTAATCTTACTCATTATGCTTACATCAGCCTTATATTCTTTGCGGATATCCACATTTCTCACACGATCATACATTGTTTTACCACACATACGTCTCAGGGATCTCATTTCAACAGCATTCAGTTTACTTTCATCCTTCCTCTGCCAGTTCCATTCCTCACTGCCACTGTGGTTATTACGATCTCAGAAATGTGTATTAAAAACACTTTATCGGCACCACGATTTATATTGGTCGCGGCCTTTTTAATAAAGAACCATTTCGGTTAAATAAACAATCGTTTTACTTTTATAATATTAACGAAATAACACGTAAATAAGAATCACGATAGACTTTAGTAAATAATCCACCATCACGGACTAAATACTGAGGAGTGAGTTCTCAACAAATTTTTCGATTTCTATACCTTATTCAAAAAGAAATAATTGAAATATTTTACTTCCAAAATTCAAAAAATAAATTTATGTTGAAGTTTATTATTTTTTTAAATATTATTTAATCACCTCTTGAAATGAGGTACCTGCTTGCCTAAATCTATGATAAAATAAACTGCGAGATATATTGACAAATATTTTATCATAACAGTAGGTAGCTAGATTTAAATGGTACATAGGTAATTGCCAAGCTCGCCCACGAGTAATCTCATCAAATGAAAGAGGAAGCTGGGGGAAACATAACTATATTGTCTAGTAAATTACAATTACAGCATCTTGCAAAACACAATATCGGTCACAAAACAACACAATGCCTAACTAGGTATTTCCTAACATAGAAATCTCCCTCAAAGGTCTCCCTGGGATTGCGATGGTTTTAACCGTAAATTACTGTGAGACACATTACAACAAGGGGGGAAGAAGTCGACTTACGGCTGTTCGTCAGGGCAGGAAACCGGGGGGGGGGCAGGCCATGGTCAGCGTAGGTAGTTCCAACACTTTACACGGTGGTGTCGACTCTACATAGAGTCTCACACCTGCGACCCGTAATTACTGCATTCAAATCGGGTTTAGTCGCCGGCCATTGTAGCCTGCGTCACGCGAGCGGGAATGCGGGCAGCGAACCGACGTGACCAGTCTGTACCGAGGTGCGCTTCTTTCTGGCGAGAGCGGGGAGGCGCGCTGTGCTCCCTTTTGCTAGCGGGGAGGGGAGGGAACGCTTCCGTCAGCAGTTGGTCGGTCGAGGGACTACTTCATTACTCCGCTCACCAACCTTCCGCGGAATGTGTATCGTAACAATAAATAAAAAACAAACGATAAGGCATCTTGTGTTATTTTTCAAAATTTAAATTAATATTTGAAAGCTCCGTAGTTCATGATGGAAACGCAGTTATGAACTGAAAATAGTTGCACGGATCTGAAAATTCTGTGCAAATTTTTTTACCTTTTTTTTACATTAGTTCCACACAGGAGGCCCTGAAGAAAATAAATCCCCTCGGGGTCTATTTCATCTTTGGGGATGCTGTGTGGAGGGTCTTTTTAGGAAAGAAAGGAGAGGAAGTTCTGGGAAGGAAAACGGTGTGAGGGGTGGGTAGGAATCTGGTGGTCAGTGTGTCCAGGAGTGACAAATGTATTAATCCATCCCTCTCACTTCGGTGCAAGTCAATGTTCCGAGAGAGTATGGCTGGAAAAGTCAAAGGGACTCCCTCAACCACTGTCTCCCGGTCCGGCCTGCCATGCAGCGGGTTGGCAGACGCATCCACTGCAAAGACCTGGACACACCTCACCCCAAGGAACCGGGCACCCCTGCTAACTCACCAAATGTAGCGAACCACTTGGGGTGACCTATGGCAGAGGTGTACTTCAGAAGAACAAACATTATAGCACCTTGTCCTAATTTTTAACTGTTGAATTAATTTTTAATCCTGTCATAGGTCACCCCAAGTGGTTCGCTACGTTTGGTGACTTGGCAGGGGTGCCCGGGTTCATGGGGTGAAGTTTGTTTAAGTATTTGCGGCGCATGCATTTGCCCACTTACTGTGTAGCAGGCCGGATCGGAAGAGACTGGGTAAAGCCAGACTCTCGATTCATCGCCTTAAGGGTTGGATTCATACATCGTCACCCCTGGACACACTGACCCCAGATTCCTACCCACCCATCATACCTTTTTCCTTCCCAGAACTTCCTCTCCTTACTTTCCCCTAGAAACCTTCCACACAGCATCCCCAAAGATGGCATAGGCATCAAGGCAAATTGTTTTCCTCAGGGCCTCCTGTGTGGAACTAATGTAAAAAAAATGCTCCTTACTGCTTGATGGATGCTTAGTCGTGAGCTGAAAATAGTTGCGTGAATGTGGAAATTACGTGCTTAACAAAATGCTGTGGAAATTTCTTGACACCAGAGCTTACTGCGCTTCTGGTTCAGATAGTCAGATTTTTATTCTGCAGAAACAATTCTGTGTATGTTTTGAAAGAAAGTAGTAAATAATAATATAATAAGTAAAATTTTCAAAATTTTAAGCAACTCCCGACTCAAAAAAGAGCTGATAATCTTGAAACGCCTGAACATATTTTCATGAATTGTAGCTAAGAACCATCTCGATCATGTTAGCTTTCAAACAAACAAAGAAACGAGTGTGCTTTAGACCACACGACTGAAGTAAAACTACAAGACAAACCTCGCCCCATGAACCCAGGTATCCCTGCTAAGTTACCAAACGTAGCAAACGGGGTGACCTATGACCTAGGGGTGACATATGACATTGGGGTGAAATATGACCATGGGGTGACCTACGACCTTGGGGTGACTTACGACCTTGGGGTGACTTACGACCTTGGGGTGACCTACGACCTTGGGGTGACCTACGACCTTGGGATGACCATCCTTATCCTTATCACTCTCCAAGTCAAGCGTGCGTAAAGGCCCGACCGTTCGCCCTGCCATTGACGACTTTTCGTAACGCATTCACCAGCTTATCCCCCAAGTCGAGCGTGCGTAAAGAAGTTTTACTTCAAAAACCGCATCATAATCGGTCCTTTTGTTTAGGAGCTACGATACCACAGACAGACACACAGAAAGTCAAACTTATAACACCGCTCCCTGCATCGCGGATTAAAAATAGAGAATTTTAATGCATATTTTCACAATATATTGAGTTTTTTCTTAGTTGTACCAACCAGTGAAGTTTGCATTTATAATATAAAATATCTAAAATCTTTTATTTAAATTTTCACATTAATCGTCAAATTATGAATGGCGGTTATCCTGTTAATTGAGCGGTTTAATTCCTGTTACAGTTGTTCAACCGACTGTTATCCTGTTAACGATTGGGTGATACAATCATTCCAAGAAAGCAACTGTTAGTTATTATGAATGAAATATTTCCTCAAAACACTGTCTGTATTCTATATAAACTATATTTCGTTGGGCGGGAAGTTTGCGGTTTTCTTTGTTGGGTACATTTTTATTTATTTACTAACGAGTTCCCGGCATGCGTTGCTATGCCACTTAATAAAGAAATTGTATCTCCCTGCGTGGCCTTTCCCTTTCGTCCCTTTCCCCTTCCGCCTCCCCTTCCTCTCCCTCCACTCCTTCCCCCTCTCGCGTTCCCACTACGCCTTCCCTCTCCCCACTCCCCTCGCCCGCTTCCCCCTTCCCTCGAACCCCCGTCCCGAGTTCCCCCCCCCCCCCCGAGTTCCCCCCCCCCCCCCTCCTTTAATTACAATAGTAGAAATCTACAGCAGAGAGATTGTTATTCTATGTTGAACACATACAGTCTTATAAAGCAAGCATTTTTATTTGTTTTACATAGTGTTTTTCTTTAAAAGATTACTTTTCTGAATGTTAATCACAAAGTAAGAAAATCCAGTAAAAGATAACTAAGGTTAGAGTTTTTCAAACCTTTGGCTGATTTGTGCATAAACCGAAAAGCACTAAAAATCTATTTTTAACGGGGACCGTTTGAATGTCAATATAATCCGACAACTACTATAAATCCCCATTATTTTTACTAGTACAAAATAAAGCTTTATTATTGGCCGGTATTCAAATGTCAAATTCAGTAGTCTGCCGTGTACCTAGACTGGAGCGCCAAACTTTGTGCACCGACGAGTAGGGTTATTTTACTCTTGCACACTCAGTTACTATACCGCCGTCTAGTTTGCTAGAGCTGACCATGCCACCATTCACCCAAAGACGTTACATACTTTAGACGCGGGGTAGAAATCTCAAAGTGAGAAGCCAAACGCAAGACAATTGCACTGGTCTCGATTTCTAGTACTTTAGTATTTCTAGTACTAAACTGTCACTCGTCAAGTAAGGTAATGTCTTACTAGTAGGAAAATTGCATTTAAAAAGCGCCAAAATGCCCTCCTGTATGATGAGAAAATGTTTCCATTACACGGCAAACATTAGTAAAAGCGAAGAAATAACATTTAATTTATATGTACACACAAATTACTTATTATTATCGATTATTATAAGCAATACAATTAATTTTCATGTTCCCCGTCCGACAACTTTGTACGTCATTTGAGAAAAAACACACATTCTTTAATTGTCTTATGGTACGATCACACTGAGGTCAACTTCAAATTTTCGGACGATTGTGTAGAAGGGTAGTTCATGCGTTGGAAGTTTGAGTTGGAAGTTTGGCTTCAGTGTGAATGTAGCATAACTTTTTAATATATGAATAACTTTTGAATTAAGAAATTACTGAAAACCGCTGAAAACAAAAGAGTATTGCTTACTTGCCACATTATTTTGCGAAGATGTGAGACTATGGCGAGTCTATTGATATAACGTCATTGCATTCACCAGGGTTCATTGGGACATTTCTGTTAGTGTCACTATTCTAGTTTTTTTAAGTGAAAACTTCTTTAGCACCGTTGTGATTTGAAATTCGATGAAATGAAAAATATCGATTCTAAAAAGAGACAAAGACATACAACTATGGGATTTAGACTGAGAGAGAATGAGATTAGTATAATCAGTCTCCCCTTTTTATGGTGATTCGTAACCTCCCCACTCTTGTCTATTTTAGTTTTCTGAATTGCATTCTGATTTATTTTTTACATTAACTACACACAGAAGGCCCTTAGAAAAATAATTTCCCTCAGGGCCTACGTCATCTTTAAAGATGCTGTGTGGAGGATCTTTTTAGGAGAGGAAGGAGTGAACATGGGTCTTGAAGAAACTCATGTTGTAGGAGGGAGGAAACACGGAGGCCGGCAAATCGTTCCGCAACCGAGCTGTTGAACTCAAGAACGAGTGGTAGAAACGACCAGTTCTCATGTGACTAATTTCAACTGTGCACCGGTGCCGAGGGAATCAATGACACTAGTTCCTCGGAACATCTTCCATTGAAATTTCGTTAAAACAAGGACAGTGTTTCCACCTGACTGACGCCTGTGCTCTAAAGATTGCAATCTATTTGTTAAGATAGGAGAATCTATTAAACAGACCGCCTGTTTCTGCATAGAGTCAAGGATTTTTTTCAGGTATTTTGGGGCTGTAGACCAGTGGTGGCTGCCAAATTCAAACTTGTGGCACACTTGCGATTTGTACAGGGTTATCATTTGTTGTGTACTATTAAATTATCTGCAGGACAGGACAGTATGCCCAGTTTCTGAGAGACCACATTAACTCTGGCTTCGATGGAGCCCCCATATCTAAGCTGGTCACTTAGAGTTTATTTTTTATTATTTTATTATTAGTTTCAATAGCAAGGTTTGTACATGTATGTATAATGTATAGTATAAGTATAGATTCTTTTTTTTTTTCACAGACCTCCTCACTAGGATTTCCTGTTCTGAGGTGGTCTGTAGTTTTTTTAAAATATTTGTATTTGGTTATGGATTGTCTTTATATCGTCTTCACGATGTTTGTAATTTTATTATCACTTTGATCTCTCAGCCTCTCAGTTACTCCAAGCATATCAATGGAGGGCCTGTTCAGAAAATTGCTTCCGTTAAAGGAGGCTAGATTTTCATTTCGATCCCTTTTAGACGTAATCAGACAAGATTGGGTCTTTGAAACCTTAAATTGTTGCATGTATTTCTGTTCGTTTCGTTCTGCAACATTTTTTTGTTTGAATAAGTTTACGAAATGCAGTCTTTTTGCAAAGCGTAAACATGACACCTCAATTTTAAACAAAAAAAAATTCATTGTTCTGATTCTGCATTCTCACGAAGCCAAGATCAACTGAGAACGGGTGTCGAATTTTGCTGTGCACGGGGATCAAATCTGCTAGATCATTCAAGCAGACTCCATTGAAATGAAAAAAACCTGTAGAACGAACTTAACAAGCCTAGGTTGCTTTTGTGTATTAGAGACGGCAATCGGTCTGTTAAGAATCAATTGTCAATTAGACAAACCAACCTGATTTGCACAAAATCACGTAGATTTATCAGGTATTTAGAGGCTGTAGCTCAGAGGTGTCTCCCAAATGTTTGAAACAATTCAACGTAAGAATTAAATTTAATTGTTTTTTGTTTTACAGAGAATCTTTCTAATGAGGAGAGCACCTGGGAGGAAATTATGCAGATCAAAGCAATGCCAGTCCCAATGGCCCAGAAGAGGGAACTCAAAGCACAATTACAGGTATTATGTTGTTGATTTCATCTCTGTCCCTTCCTATTTGGATCGGGGACCCATTGCCTCAACGAGGCCTCTCCAGACGTCCCTGTCCTCGTTCTCGACTTCAACAGCTCGGCTGTGGAACGATTTTCCGGCCTCTGTGTTTCCTCCCTCCTACAACATAGATCTCTTCAAGACCTGAGTTCACTCTTTTTTTACAATAGCTCTATGCAGGAGCCCCTGAATAAAATAATTCCAAATAATTAAAGGATGCCGTGTGGAGGGTCTTTTTAGGAAAAGGAATAAGAGGAAGTTATGAGGGGTGGGTAGGAATCTGGGGTCGGTGTATCCAACAGTGACGGGCGTATGAATCTATCCTTCCCACTGAGGTGCAAGGCAATGTTCCGAGAGAGTCCTGCTGGAGAGGTCAAAAGATCTCCGTCAACCAGTCTCTCCCGATCCGGCTTGCCACACAGTTGATGGGCAGACGCATACGTCACCAAGATCCGGACAAACCTCACCCCGTGAACCCGGGCACGCCTGCTAAGTCATCAAACGGGTGACCTATGGCAGAGGTGTTGGTTATCCAATAAATTGTTTCCGGGGCAGCGGTACCCATATCCCAAATTATTTTATATCCTCCAAAACTACACTAATGATGTCACCTACTGCAAAGTTAACTGTGTTAAGCTGTAGACAGATATATTTGGTCTTGAGAATTTTGCACTGGAGTGAACTTAGATATTTTATTTAGCAATAAAACATTAATTCTAATTGCGTGCGTTTAGCAGGTTTAAAAGTAACCCAATAAACACATTTACTTGTTAACTGTTGATGATTAAAGCCACATTGTTGGTTTTGGAAGCTGTTCATATAAACACAGTGAAATTGTACCAAGCAGACGAAAACATTCCTGTTTATCAACACAATGATGAATGATGCGGTGCATACTGTTTTAGTGTGAAATTTGTAACTGATGAACTAATGTACGCCTCCATATTGTGGACTTTTGGTTTTAATGTGGATATTTTTTAGAGTGTCCAATATCTGCTTCAATACTGGACAAGTGGTAGAATTGCTCTCAAATCCCGGCGTGTGCAAATAAATTTTATTTAATTGATTTTTGTTATTTCACAATTAATCACTTAAAAATAAAATATTGTGTATATGCGACATATTCCCTGGTGTAAGATCACCATTCGGAATTGAAATATTGCTTGAAATGGCTTTGGGCTTGTTTGATGACCAGATCTGAATAGCCAGGTACTTCCCCACCTCCTCCTCTTCCCCATCTCCTTCCCCTCTCCACTATTTAGCCTGACGACATACTCCAATTGGGGATGACATAGTCTCACTGGCTCCAGACAGGAGCATTTGGGACTCTTGTGGAGTATTCACATAAAAAAAAGATGCATTCAGTATCGCCCTGGAGAAAGACCCCCATTCAGAATTGAAATATTGCTTGAAATGGCTTTGACCTTGTTTGGTGACCAGATCGGAATAGTCAGCACCTTCCTCTTCCCCATCTCCTTCCCCTTCCCACTGCCTTTAGCCTGACAACATACGCCAATTGGGGATACCATGGTCTTACGGCTCCAGACGGGAGCAGTTGGGACTCTTGTGCAGTATTCGCATCAAAAAATATACTTTCAGTATCGCCTTGGTGAAAGACCACCATTCAGAATTGAAATATTGTTTGAAATGGCTTTGGGCTTGTTAGGTGACCAGATCGGAATAGTCAGCTACTTCGTCACCTTCCTCTTCCCCGTCTCTTTCCCCTCCCACTACCTTCAGCCTCACAACATACATTAATTGGGATGCCATAATCTCAACGACTCGTTTATTTTTGGGTTATTATGCTGTGTTGCACTTCTTCCTTCTGTAGTCAATGTTTCGTGTCCATCATCAGATCAGATGTGTAGATTGTGGTGAAGTGTGTATTTATGTATGTAGAGGCGATATCGTATTTTGCATTCCAATCATCTCGGTGCTGGAATGTTCAGTATAATTCGTTAAATTATTGTGATTTTCGGCGTTTAGTTTTGATGTAGCCATCATGTAACGGCATAACAACCCAAAAATAAATCATGAATTTCTTATGGCCGTTAAAATCGGACATTATATTAAGATAATGTTGATATTAATTCATCCTTCACCATCTGTTTCAGAGTGCGACAAAACTGCGTCTGCAAGGCTTCGACCAGCTCAAATGGAAGCGGCGAAAAGCCTGGCAGGGCACGAGGGCCCGCGTCAAGGAAACCATCGGCAAGCTCCAACTCTGGAAGTACTCCTTCAAGACTATCGAGGGGAACTTCGGCACCGGAGTCGTAGCGTACTTCCTCCTTATCAAATGGCTCTTGTATCTAAACCTCGCCATTTCCGCATTGATCTTCATGTTCGTTATACTTCCCAGCATCATATTCCAAGGTTACACCGAGTTTGAGCAGTGCGACGTCAATGATAGTCCAAACTCCACTGAATGCTGCTCGGAAAATTATCTCAACAACACGGCCCATGAAGATACCTCCGTTTTGCACATCATTCAAGGAACGGGGTGGATGGAAAAGACTTTTCTCTTTTACGGGATGTATTCGCATAAAGTCTTCACGTATTACATCGGGGGAAACGATCATAATGCGACGTTCTTCACCGACGACACAGGAACCAAGATGTATTACAACCTGCCGCTAGCTTATGTATTAATCCCGATTGCGTACTTCTTACTATCGTTGATTGCTATCGTCAAATCAGCGGCGAAAGGGTTTAAAGAACGCCTCGTCGAAGGTGAGGGACAGTTCTATCAGTACTGCAATCTTATATTCGGCGGATGGGACTTTTGCATACACAATGAAAAATCAGCGAATATAAAAAATAAAGCTCTTTATAACGAGATGAAAGGGTGTCTCGAAGAAGAACGATTGGAAGAAGAGCGACAGAGCAGGTCTAAAGAAGAACAGATAAAATTGATCTTTGTACGAGTCCTCATTAATATTCTCGTTGTGACGATTTTGATTGTTGGAGGCTTCCTCATTTTCAAAGCTTTTAATTTCTCGGTGTCCGAATTGAACTCTTTCACTTCTGCTCAGCAATTGGTGAATGATACCGATTTTACTAAGCACCGAGAGTCGTATTTGATGGATTTGATTAACGTCGTCAACTATACGGACAGCGAGTATAAATTGTCTCAGCTCGATTTCAAAGCAGATCCGTTGGGAATGCACCCGTCTTCGTTAGGTGTTAAAATGTTGCTTGAGAATAAAGCGGACGTGGAATTAGACACGTTGAGTGAAATACGCATATTTGTGTTGCAATATCTCCCTTCTTTATGTATTGTGTTGCTCAATATCATTGTGCCGATGATTTTTCAGTATCTGATCCGTTTCGAGTATTATAGTCCGGGGTTTGTCGTGAAACTGACGATATTTCGCACGGTGTTCTTGCGTCTCGCCTCGTTGGGCGTTCTGTTAAGCCAGCTGTACATTTTGATCAACAATCGCATTGTGGCCGATACTTGTACAGACCCCGAGCAATTGCAATGTTGGGAGACTTACGTCGGGCAACAATTGTATAAACTGCTGATTGCGGATTTCGCCGTGCAATTCATCGTAACGTTCCTTTTAAACTTTCCACGTTCGCTGATAGCGAGACACACAGAAAGCAAATTCATTCGCATGATTGGCGAGCAAGAATTCGATCTTCCGAAGCACGTTTTAGACGTTGTTTATACGCAAACTTTATGCTGGCTCGGCGCATTTTATTGTCCAATGTTACCATTGATCGCGACCGTTTTATGTTTTTTCACGTTCTACTTAAAGAAATTTGCTTGTTTGGTTAACTCTAAACCTTCTTCTACAGTCTACCGTGCTTCTCGATCTAATTCTCTGTTCATGCTCGTCTTGTTGATTAGTTTTTGCATCGCAATCATTCCTGTTGGTTACGCGGTTGCCGAAATCTCTCCGTCGAAAGGTTGCGGACCTTTTAAAGTGTTAGCGACGGTCTGGGACGAGATTATCATAACTTTTCAGCAATTTCCGCAGTTTTTGCGCACGGTCGTCTTTTTGATCGGTACGTCAGTTTTCGCGATTCCCGCTTTTATTGTTTTAATCCTGCTGCTGTACTATTACTGGGCGGTGACGGATGCGAACAGACACATGGTTACGGTGCTGAAAAGCCAGCTGGTCTTGGAAGGCCACGATAAGCAGTTCTTGCTCAATCGGCTGTCTGCGTTCATTCGGCAACAGCAGAAGCGTAACGAGCGTGCACGGCAACATCACGCACATGCAACCAGCGTAAAAGATGACGATTCTAGTCGATTTGCAGAATAATTAACGCACGTATAACTATTGTTATCAATGGTGATCTTCCATGACGTGTTATAATTAATATTTATTTTATTTACATTTAAGAACAGCAATTATTCATGAGATTTACGAAAATTATGATTACTTATTATTATTTTTATTCACTCATTTAATTTTATTGAATATCTCATTTATAACCATTCAAATAATATGTAATTGCATTACATTGAAACCTAACCTAATATACATATTCTATTATAGTATCTCCGTATGGGTAAGCAGAAAAAATGAAGCTCAACATGTTTTGATTTCGATATTTAGGTCGCCTAATATGAAATAATGCGACAAACTTGCATATTTACAAATATTTAAAACAATACTGCCACAAAAAGTGCTCAATTTTTTTGTCTTTGACCACAAAATTCTGCCATTTTTTAATGCAGATAATCCATACTATGTAATGTTAATAATCCCTATAGATTCCATGACAGTTGATTCCACGACAGTTGGCCCCCTGGCATACTTATATACGTAGTTTGGGAAAAATACGGTATACCTACTTATACAGAATATAACTAAGTGTCCCCAAAGGGTTGTGCAGAGAGGGTGTACCGCCGAATTACAAAAGTATAAAACATGTTTTCATTAAAATTCATCAAGGATAAAATTGCTTGTCTATATACTGTATATACCAGCGTATTAAAAGTACGAAAATTCGACATTGTAAATAAATTTATTTAATGTCCATACCAACTTATTATTATAGATTGGAAGTCAATTTAAGGTTTGAAATCGGTAAATTATAATTTAATAATAATTATAATTTCGGGGGGCCAACTGTCGAGGTATCAACTGCCAGGTCAACATCCCTATACTGTCTGCTGAGACCACTGAAGAGGTAAAATGCTAGAATTGTGAAATATGAAATTGATTGAAAATTTTCAAGTATCGAATTTCTTAAACAGATTATCAAATTTGTTGGCCTATCTGGAGCCCTAGCACGGTCAATCGATATAACTATATCTATCTCCATTTATTAGGCAGTATGTATGAGCAGGAGGCCTTAACCACTGGAGTGCTTTTTGCCACAATATGGCACTATTTGAAATACCTTTTTAACCGGTCAAAGGCCACGCCATTTCATCAAAATTCACGAAAATTCACTAAAAAAGCACCACTTTGAATTTTGAATTGAATGTTTTGTTGATTAATTTTGAGCTATCGTATATTTCATTGACTGAAACACGTTCCTAGAACAATAAACTATCTACCAAAATAACATTACTTGCATTTATTACGTAAATTAATAGCTTTTACGATGTTTTAGTCGCGGAACACGCATAAATTGCGACGGGTAAATTCGCGGTAAAATCTGACGTTCTAAGTCATAGACATAATCGTTTTTAAAATATTCTGGGGTTGCAAGGTGAATGAAACTAGTGGCTATATAATCTATGATATTAGCGCAAGCGATTCTGACCGTGTTCTTCATACAAATTCTGTACATAGAAGGGCCAAAATCGCAGACAAAAAGTTTTGTTCGAAAATTTTATTCAAATTTTCGAATTATTTTCTCGCACATGCGCATACGACGCAATCGGAGAAAAAAGTTTTAAATTGCGCTGTCGCTCCAGTGGTTAAGGGAAAAAAATCCCTCACGGCCTGTCATCTTTGAGGATGCTCTGTGGAGGGTTTTTTTATGGGAAGGAAAATGTCATATGAAACATGAAAAAAATTTCATTATAGTATAAACGTAAAATGCGCCCGAACCACAGTTTGCCAAAAAAGTTGTTGATTGCAAAAATTGCGTACATAAAATGAAAATTGCCAACAAATATCAGCCTTAATCTTGCAACAATTTTGACCTATAATAATAATTTTTCATAAGTCAAGGTTTTTCCGCATTATATTTCTTTAATTTAAACTTTGAATGAAGTGAATCGGATGAAAATTCAATGAGTTCAATTCCATCCAACTTGAAAAACATGGTTTTGAGAAAAACTCATATGTTTTCACTTGTAACGGCACGCTCTGTTTTTCGTTCTACCTGACGCTTGACGCGCACCACTCCTAACTATATTTCAAGGTCGAATTTGATGCTGGTAACTTTGGGAATGTTCTCTCCTCATGTGTAGGCACCAAAAATGTAAATTTTTTGGATCGGCTGGACTAAGTAATCGATTTAACCATGCTAATAGACCTCTGGCATCATATATACAGGGTGTCCAGGGGTAAAGTGCATTATCTTCTGGAGGTGATTCTACACGATATTATAAGTAAAAAAGGTAAATAACTTTTTTCTAAATTCCAACTTTCAGGGGTAGTTTTGTGGTAAAAAGATAAAATTAGTCCGGCGTGTGCGGCCAGCTTGATTATTTTCCACTGTTACGATACGGGACAATCACAACCATGCCACAATCGTGCCCGGCAGGCTCTCTGCAAGTAAGATCATACCTCACACTAAGGATTTTTAGTAGGTATTTCTTTTTGTATGTGAAAAAAGAATTTGGAATTTCGGAAAAGTTATTACTCCTACCATCATGTAGAATCACCTCCTTAAGTTAAAGCACTTTACCCCCGGATACGCTGTATACTGGTCGTATCAGTTATCTTACAATCGGTATTGATAGATCTCAACTCTAGCGCTTGCCTGTTCAGTGACTGCAACAATTATTATGAATACTATATTAGACCAAAATGTCCGCATTTACTAAGCTATATACTAATCAGTATTATTTTTAATAACTTATTTATTATGTATTATATAAGTCAACAATATTGCTCCATTTTGATGTGTCCTATTTTCTACTCTTTCGGCAGGTTTTCATACTGATGCAAGTTACGGAAGTTGTTGTTACTAAATTTTTTTGACAGGTCTAACTTCCAGCCTTCTCAAAACTTATCAAATCAGTTTGTTAAGTTAGTACGACGCTCACCGTAAGAAATAGTACCAAAATGCGCCGACGCGAGATGTCGAAAATTAAAAGACAGTTGTTTTCGTAGGATTTTTTCCTACAAAACTAGTATTTTGATTATTTTTAACAAAAATCTGATTAGGTTAAGTGGATAATTATCTACCTTAAAATATCCCGAAAACAATGTGAAAATAACAATATATAAAACTTAATCCCTTGTTTGCCGCTCGGGCACCGGTGTGTCATGAGATTTTACAGGCGATTTTGACCCTTATGTATAAAGAAAGTGTATGAAGAACACGGTCAGAATCGCTTGCTCTATTATCGCCCTTTACCATAGCGAAACCTGCAATGCGCCTAGTCACTCCAAATAATTTATATTAATAATTTACCGGAGCGCGGGAATGTGCGCAGTTCTTGCGCGCATGCGCGGGAAAAATATGTTTATCTACGATTTTGACCCTTCTATGTACAAAATTTGTAAAGGACAGTGTCAGAATCGCTGGACACGAAGTGTCATTTCTGCCGCCGGGTGCCGCGTCGTAATTGGTGGTGCTTTTTGCTGGCCTACCCTGGCAAACAAGAGGTTAAATAAGCACTTCCCACGAAAACTAATAAAGAAACTTTTCGGATTCCAAAGGGATATCATTTATTTTTCAGGTGGAAAAAGCTTTCTGAAAATGAGCATCCTTCTATTTAATTATCGGTCCAATCCTTTCTAATCTCGATGCTTCTGTTTATAGCATTACATATTTGAATTCGATGTCAGTTGCTGTCATGTAGGTAGCTATCATTCGGATAAAATTAAACAACTCATTCAATTTACGCCGTTGACGGCAAAGACGTTATAAATTGTAGACGTGGGGTAGAAATCTCAAAGTGGGAAGCCAAAAGCAAGGCAATTGCACTGGTCTTGATTTCTTGTACTTTAGTCTAAGCTGTCACTCGTCGAGTAAGGTTGTGTCTTACCAGTAGGAAAATTGCATTTAATTGACTGAATTTGATCATTTAGAGGAAGTAAAAGTCGTAACAAGGTTTCCGTAGGTGAACCTACGGAAGGATCATTTCGTGTGTTTTAATTTTCTATAAAATGAAAATTTTAATATACCACAAAAATAATATATTGAACGAATACGAGACTGCGTCGGAGATCGCCCTAGGGCGCCGACTAAGTCTATTTATATAGCTAAGTTTATTTATATAATGTCATTAGTTAACGGAACAAAAACGCATAGAGAATCAAGCCAACTTCTATTCCAACTGATTCCAACACTTTATTTGGGCCCTTTCGTCTTTATTGACAAAATTGCATAAATTTGACAGCAACAGATCATTGTTGACCGGATGAAAACTCACAGTTAATAAAATTACGTGTTTAGCGGGTCCCGTGAGAACTCACGTAAGTTAAACTTCAGTAAGCATTAACTACCATATATACAAGCTCCTGTGAGTAACTTATCAAAATCTTACCTAAGAGGTAAATTTTACTTACGAGTGTAAAGCTAGCCTCATTGCGTTTAACAGGGACCTATGAAAGAAATTGGATTCAACTGTACAAATTTCAAGATACCTTTCTATAAACAAACAATCCTGCCGGTAGAGTATTTAGGGCATGTCAATTTATTTATTTTCTGTTGAAAACTCCATTTGACTATGAAAATTTATCATATGGCAGATACTCTCAGTACTGCCCTGGTGAAAGATTGCGTTTAGAGGCATTGCTTAAAATGGTTTGGCCTGAATAACCAGGTACTACTTCTCTTTCTCTCCCCCATCTTCTTTTCTCTCTTCAGCTATTCAACGCACCCCAATCGGGGAACCTTGAAAGCGGTTGGGACTCTTGTGCGGTACTCAAAAGATGATAAAAATATTTCTGTCTTGTATTCATTTATTTTCTAGTCAATGGAGTTTCACCTGATAAATAACATTTATAAATATGTACATTGAAAACTTTATAAGAATAAAAACGTAGCGACGATTTTTGTCATACCCAAAGTGCTATAAAACATACAAGTAAAAAAATAACTGTAAATATTGTGATTTAGAAAAAAAAATTGCCCATAAGTCATAATAAGTTATAGTACATTAATTAAGAATTTTATTTTGGTAAACCCATTGATAATAGAAACGAGAGATATGTAATGCCATGAGCTACTATTAGTATAGGGCAGTGTGTCTACAACATTTTTCTGCGTACTACTGCTGTTCACATGTACTCTCAGCGGTGCTCTGCTTTTGTTTCTTTCTACACACAGATTCACATGCCAGTTGATCCGCCGGCATACTTATATACAATATGCAGTCGGTTTAGGGAAAATACGTTATTCCTACTTAACCCCTCCGAATTTTCGAGAATATTCGCTTTTGGTGTCTAACAAAATGACATATTACGAAAACTTTTTGTTATTACCGCTTCACAATTAAAGCTCTATAAATGAAACATTTCTGAAGGACGCCGAATAGTAAAAACTGTTTTAGAAAGGTTACAAAATAGGCTTTCAAATTATTATATTACAAATAAACATTAGCATTTGTAAATATTAAAATTTAGAACGCAAACATTAAAAATAGGTAAAAATGACTCACGTGATGTTTTTTTGTGAAAACGGTACTAAAATCACAGATTATGTAAACAACAATACTTATTCTATTGTATATATGTGTAATAAACACTTTTGTCATCTCGCTTTTTTATCATTTTATATAAAAATATTTAATAAAAATTTAAAATGTGGAGCGTGGTGGAGCCGCCCGTAGCAAATTTGCGCGCGTAAATATTTTTGTCAACTACACAGCTGATTCCTGTTATGTATTTCAATAGACAACTTGATAGGGATGTGCAGCTTGATCTACTATCGACCTTTTACTTTTTGTTTTAGGGATGTAACTAAAACAATAACGGAGTTAGAACGATTTCTATGGAAACACAAGCGCTGACGTATAAACACGCTTATTGTACTTGACTGCTGTCCTATTTCTAACGCTTATATCTGCTTACGTTGCGGAGGGGTTAAGATGAATATACACGTGAAATCCTATTTAGATACTATTTTGATTAATCATTACGACGAATCGGCTTACAGTATGAACATCAAAAAATATGCTACGGATAAATCGAAGCTTTTACTAGCTTTTCTATGTATTGGAATTACAATAAAATTATTATTTACGTAACAAAAAATATAAGCGTACACCACCAAAAAAAATGTTTTTTCATGACGTAACTATGAAGTAATACAAGAAACAATTTTTAAAAAATACCCCTTTATGGCTAAGACTATTTTTGAGGTTTTCCGTGTTCTAACTTTTTTTCGTTCTTGTAAAATTATGCACAAAATAAATAAAAACCACTTTTTCGCTTACTTGCCTCGTGCAAAAAGACGCTTGATTTTAAAATTTTGCAGGCATGAGATTCGAAATATTTCTAGCGTTTATATTCCTCTTAAAATATTACTACGTGTCTCCGAAGGTGTGTGCAGGGAGGGTGCCCCACCGAATAACAAAAGTACATAAATTCAAATGTATTAAGGATAAAACTGCAGTAGAATTCGGATATAATGACTTCGCTTATAACAGCTTACCGTTTTTAGCGACGACAATGTAAACTTAATTTAAGTACTTGGAAAATATATCCATTTAGTACAAATCCGTTTTAAGCGACCAACTGCTTAAATTGTCCTATTGTAATGATAATTTGTCCGGTTAGAACGATGCACAGTGTTTTGTTTACACCAACACTTTGCCGCCCCGCACCTCACGTGCTCCCCACGCCCGGCTACTCGCCGCATGCTAACACCTATCTGTGACTAGGTTAAAAGCTCGACACAATGAGTTCTGTGAAGCGAAGGTGTTTTTCAATTGAATAAAAAGTGCTTTATTATACCGTTTAGAAGCCGGTGAATCAAATGTAACCCTCGCGAAGAAGTTCGGCGGGTCTCAAGTAAAAACAAGCTTAAATTAACCGGCCGTTTTGTGCGTCGTCCGGGTAGTTCGACAAAGTATCGCCGGCCCCTTGAGGGTCGTTATATCTGGATTCAGCATATAAGTGCAAAAATCAACAATTAATAAATTCGTTTGATATCCATACCAACTTATTCTTATTAAAAGTACCGTTGAAGTCGATTTTATGTTTGAAATTATAATTTCGGGGAATCAACTGTCGAGTCACCATACCAAACGCAAAACCGCTTTGTATGTCCGTGCGATTTAGTTGTAGCGAAGCGAAAATCGGCACGTTTCAATGCCATATCTCCTTTGTTTCTATTATCTATGGGTTGGCCTGTAAGGGTGCGCAGAGAAGAGAGGGCGCTTCAAAATCTGTCCTGATAATCAATTAATATTTTGGCAGCTTTGTGGAGTTGTTCAAACCTAGTTTGAAAGTAAAATGCATACGTCCTGTTTTGTAGATATACAGGGTGTAACAGGACGTACCCGAGGGATTTTAACCAGTGATTCCTGAGCATATTTGGAGTAAAAAATGTAAATGAAATTTTCGTCTCCGGTGAAATTTTTATTTCAAATAAAATCATTTTTTTGGTTTTTTTCCACACGCCGTCACTGATCTCATATTTCGAGTAAAGGATACGGCAACTCCGCGCAAACCCCTCCCCCATATCCGCTAGCCAACCCGAACCCCGTTGTTGGCAGCGTACTCTTTCACTCTCTACTGCGCGCCTCCTCGTAACGCGAATAAACATATTGCCAGGTGGTTTTTTAAATAGATATTTTTTTGGAGATAATATTTAACATAACTTTCGCATACAGTATTTTTAAATAGTGTAACAGGACGTACCCGAGGGATTTTAACCAGCGATTCCTGAGCTTATTTGGAGAAAAAAATTTGTATATCATTTTGCTGTACGGTGACATTTTTTTTCAATTAAAAACATTTTTTTTTGTTTTTTCTACACACCTTCACTGATCTCATATTTCGAGTAAAGGATATGGCAACCTCGCGATAACCCCTCCCCCTATCCGCTAGCCAACCCTACAGTTATCGGCAGCACGCTCCCTCACTCCCATACCGCGGCGAAGCTACCCCTTTCCGAATACCGCTCGGTCAGTTGTGTTTGGAGTTTGACGGTGAACGGGGTCGTGCGTAGTTGCTTTGAAATTTGTTTTTGTTTTACTGTTATTATTAGTGTTTATTCTAAAAGATGCCTCAAAATTATCCACCTGCCCATGAAGCAGATATAGTGTTTGTTTATGGAATTTGCCGAGGAAATTCAGTGGAAGCTGTAAGAGAGTATCGCAGAATATATCCAGAACGACGTCTACCACACCATACAACTTTCGTACAGGTTTGTACCTAACTACCTATTTATTATCGTAGAGCTAGACACACATTTAATGCCGCCATCTCATTGTAAAGGCTCCCAAAAATCCGCCTAATTGTGTCTTGTAATGTTACGGAAAAAGGTTATCACTACGTATGTTTATTTACAAAACTTTCCAAAATTTTATGTTTCACTCTCGGAAATCCAAGATAATACCTATCAAACGTGCCAAGTAAAAAAAATAGGGTAATGTTTCCCAACTTGGCTAATTCTTTAAGCTCAAATTATTTAAATAACACTTCATTTAACTTAATATCCTCCTCACAGCATCCCCGAAAATGTGTGGAGTTGATGTAAAAAATGAATAATAATACAACAGAAACAAGAATAATTTACGTAGGTTAATTGGTAAAAGATGCTTTAAAGTTCCATTTTCATTACAATTAAAGTTCGAAATTCTTGTGAAAAAAATATCAAGCCGTCGCGTCATTTTGAAATTGTTATTAACACTTATTTATAACCCAAATTAAGAACTAAATAATCATATTTTGTGCTTGTCCCCCAACGTAAATAGTTGCTAATCAAAATCGGTTCCAAGAAAGCTTGTTTTAAATAGTTTCACTCACAAAATAAATTAATTCGTACTTACGGAACGTTTTCTATGTTAATCAAATATTTCTATGTTCTCAGAAATAAACTGATATAAAACGCACCCGTCATTCATTTTTACTGATATTTTATAACAGAATAATGTTAGCAATTGTATTTTTGTTTGCAGATGTATCAACGCCTGCGCGACCATGGAATCGTACGGGTTCAGGGCGGAGGAAATAATGATGTTCCAGTTCGTGTTGAAGAGAGGATCCTCAACATGATGACAGAAGACCCGACGCTTTCCGTGCGTCGCGTCGCCATGATCGTTGGAGACATAACACACACGACGGTATGGAGAATCCTAAAAAAACATCGCCTGAAACCTTTCCACTACAGGCGCTGCCAAGGTCTACTGGAGAACGACCATTTCTCAAGACTAATTTACTGTAGACGGATGCTACGAAATGTGTTGAGAAATGGAGATTTCATGAAAAATATTCTATTCACAGACGAAGCCCAATTTACGAAAACAGGAATATTAAATATCCACAACCTGCATCATTGGGCCGAAGAAAATCCTAAGCTTGTCCGGGAATCGTCGAGCCAAGAGAGATTCTCAGTAAATATGTGGGCGGGTATTTTGGGTAACAAAATAATTGGTCCGATCGAGTTGCCTCCCAGGTTAAATGGACCGATGTATCTGGAGTTCCTGCAAGGGCAGCTGGGCGACATTCTGGACGAAGTAAACTTACAAGCACTGCGAAGGATGTGGTTCCAGCACGATGGAGCTCCACCCCATTATTCCGTTGCCGTGCGGAACTACCTGAATGTAGAGTTTCCTGGACGGTGGATAGGCCGAGGTAGTCCTAACATTGCATGGCCACCGAGATCACCCGACCTAACACCGTTGGATTACTACCTCTGGGGAACTCTGAAGGAAAGGTGATTCGAAGCCGATAGCGACGAGAGAGCAATTGATCCAACTGATCATGGAGGCAGCAGACGAACTGAAGGCGAATCCTGCTAATTTAAGCATCCATAATGTGTTAAGATTGCATGCATGCATTGAAGCCGATGGCGGCCACTTCGAGCAACTTTTATAATAATAATAAAAAAAATATTATAACCAAATGTCAGCATTTTTATTCTTACATGTCATTCATAATATTATGTTCGTATCTGTGACAGATGACAGACACAAACGCGAACAAAACATTGCCGGGTGGGTTTTTAAATTATTTTTAGAGGTATTATTTAATTATAACTTTCGCAAATAGTATTTTTAAGTATTGTAAGTTCAGTCAACATTACACTTAAACAGTAGATACTAAAATGTTTTCAAAGCTTATGATCGAACCACCACGATTAATTTATTTGAAACTTCTATAAGAACTCACATTTTGTGTCAAAATTATGAAACATTCCAATCCTTCATAATCGGACTGTTTGTGGTTAGTTTATATTTTATTGGTAAGGCTGAATACAGTCAACTTATTGACTTGATTTTTTTTTTCTTTAAATCGGCACCATTACCTTAGGGAACGTACTCATACTACGTAACCTCTTCGGGGGGGGGGGGGGGTCTTCAAAATGTCACGCTTGGTACAAATGAGCGGCGATTTGCTTAGGATTTTGGTCACCGGGAGGGGGAGGGGGGGGGGGGGGGGGGGGTTAAAAATTGCAAAAAAAAATGGTCACGTAGTATGGGTACGTTCCCTTCTGTAAAATGATAATATTATTTGTATCGGTAAAACAGGTTATTATTGCAATCCTTATTCTGGATAGTTCCTTGTAATCCAAATGTATGCTATTACATTCAAAACATTGCTAGATCAACTTATTTTCTAAGAACTTTGTCAACATACTTATTGATGGGTTGGTAAAACCAATAGTTTATTGTTTCAAAACACTGGTTAGGCCACATTATAAGTCGAGAACTTTCTAAGAATTGTGTTAGGTATCCTGTTCTTCATAATACGTATTAATAGATCGGTAAAACCAATAGTTTATTGATTGTAACCCTTATTCTGAGTACCTACATAACTGAAAAATATTAGTACCTACATTGTGTAGTTAGGTAAAAATAAATGGGGAATTTGAATTGGAATTTGAATCATGACTAGGTACTTCCAAGAATACACAATTACCTACTACGTGGAATTGCGAGGAGTATGCTAAGACCGAGTTGTTTGGCAGTTCATCCTCTCTACCTACCGCGTGATGTTTAATAAATCTTTTGAACAAAATATTTCACACGGTTTTAAAATTGTTCCAATATGTAATTGATTTATTTTTAAATTCATTTATAAAATTAAATATTTTTCTTATTCAAATACTTCAGCACCTGGCAGCATTCTAATTTTAAAATAACATCGTATTCTACCTATACATGTATGTATTTCATATTATTTTAAATTCTGTGGGTCAAGGTCACGGTTACGCATTTGCAGCTGTTGACAAGTTCGTTTTATATGAGCATTGATTTTATTGACAATAATTTCGCGATTATAATGCGCGTTTCGTTTTGGTGATTCTGGATACCTAATTAAGCAAGTGCAAGGGAGATTGTGTTTTTAAAGGTGGTTAAATATTTATCTTATCTTATTTCTTAATATTTATGATAAAAGGACCATTGGAAATTATTCTCAATTATTGTCAACAAATAAGTTATTTAATTACTGTTTTTGTGTTTAATTCGTAGAACTACATTTTTTTTTGTTTAAAAGTTATTTAATGGTGGGTTTCTTCATTTACCGAGAATGCTAAATGCAATGCTAATTGTAAAAGTAAACGGTCAAATGCATAGACATTTTTAAATTTCGATCGTTTACTTTTACAATTAGCATTCCATTTAGCATTCTCGGTAAATGAAGAAACCCACCCGTCTTCTAACCACAAATTATTTAAATTAGAATTCCATCAGGAATTTTCGGTACTTAAAGTCTTTACTTAAAGCTAGCAATAATATCTGAGTAAAATAAGCATAATAATTATTTACGCAATATTAAATATTACTTGTTTGGTATTGGAGCATATAATATGGTCCTGCCTTGAAGCGCGCTGGTCGTTGTCGCCTCCCTTCCACTGTGTGCACGTGTGAAATTGCGACGTTGTCTCCCGAGTAGACCAATGATCATGCCATTGGCGACGCGTGATTTAAAAACATAATTTTTGTTTTTAATAGAAAAAAAATATCACCGGAGAGCAAAATGAAATCTACATTTTTTACTCCAAATATGCTCAGGAACCGCTGGTTAAAATCCCTCGGGTACGTCCTGTTACACCCTGTATTGTAAATTTGCTAATAAGGAAAACACAGTATTAGAAGTGAAACTGATGTCAACTTGTTATAATTTTATTTATTCTCTATTTAAACCAAATTGCCGCATTGTAAGTGCTTTTTAATTTGATCTATGTATGTACATATATTAAAAAAAATTGTTTTGATGTTTACATGATGACCTGTACTTGATGTGAAATATTGAATTTAGCGTGATGCTTAATTTAGGTGACATTTTTAAGCAAACTTTGGTATTAACTAATTATATGATAAAGGGGCTCTCTTTCTTCAGATTTTACAGACCACAAAATATGTGGATATTCCTGAACAATAAGGAACTCCAGTGAAAAATATTATGGCTTTAAAAAAATATGTTCATATAGACCAAGAAACGCTGATTCTGAATATATAAGTTTTATTTCATAATATTAAACGCAGAGTTTTTAAAAAAATATTAAAAAGTGCATTTTTAAACCTCTTCTGAAAACACAGCGTTAAGTTGGCATTACTGAAATGGTTAACGGTGACGTCACACTTAACCTGTCACCTGGTGATAGTGTGTTGACATTTGAAATGACTTGAAGTGCACACGTACCTATGCAATTCAACATTTCGTGTGTTTGGTTTATTTTCATACTGTTTATAGAGATTTAGATAAATAATAGTTATTGTGTTTATTGAAACATAATTTAGGCCCTCAACAATTTACGAAAAGGGCTATATTTGCGGACAATCTGCAATAAATTTTGTCTATCTGAGGTTAAAGTCGTCCTATTTTGACATTTGGTTATGTATTTTCAAATTGTTTTTAGTATAGGGCTTTTTATACAAGTTGTTACACACTCGTCATGATCAGTGTATTATAAATACCAGTGTTTCTGTATGTATTATACAAAAACAATGCACCTACAAAGGAACGCCTGACACAAAACACGACGTCACATGTATTTGCAATGAAAGAGATGATTTATTGTTTGTATATTGCACTTTGATTAAATACAATAACAGTAGCGGTGAAATGTGGACATTTTACCAATGTTTTTCTATATTAAAAGCAGTTAATCTTGAATAAAAAACACACCTCACACCTGAAAGTCATTACAAAGCATTCTGCCATGACCGCCATGATCAGTGTTGCCAGCCGTGTCTTGTAAAAAGTCACCTAAAATATATAAAAAAAGTAACCTTTTTGTGTGAAAAATAACCTTTCGTATTTTTTCCAGTGGAATGGTAAAAAGTTGATAGAATACATGAGGATATAAATAAACCAATCATCATGAGGAGCTCAGTATTAAAGTGGGACATAAGCCATTTGGATTATTTTTGAGTAGAGCGAGTTTTTTGTTTTGTATATACCGGTATGAAAAATCTGATATTTTTTTCTACCTGCATAACCTTGCCGGCGTAATTAGCGGGTACTCAAAATGCAAAAAGTCAGATTGAGCGATCAATCAGATTTGTCGAGTGAGCGAGAAGCTATGGTTAATTTGTAATTTACACATTTTTTTTTTTTTTTTTTTAGTTTATTGAGGTAACAAACAGTAATACATATTTTAATAATAAAGTAACATATTACATGGTTGCATTAACCAGCGAAGTTTCCGGTAAAATTTATAATATATATATATAAAAACATAGATTAAAACATTAAAGAAAACATAAAGTGATAGAAAAAAAAATATATATATACATATATATGTACATAACAGAAATGAAAAAAAAAACATACAAATTATAAAGCATATTATAGGATATATAAATAATCCAAATATTACTATTATAATAAAAAGAAAGAAAACAAACAAACATAATGAGAATGAAAAAAAAAAATAATAACATGCAGCAGGGGTGAAGAGTTCGTAATTAACAATTTGTTTAAATTTTTTCTATTACTGATTTAATAAATTGGCCTGAGGACAAATGAAAAATATCAGAGTCGTAAAAGATATCATTGAATTTTGTGCACGTCCTTCAGAGAAATGAATGTTGTGTGTAATTTGTTTTTGAGTGTGGGATGTGGAATAGTTGGTTTGATCTTGTGTTTCTTATTGGACAGTGGAAATTAATGTTTTCTAGAAGACAGTTGTTGTCAACAACGTTGTTAATGATTTTGAATAAAAATTTTTGGTCGGATATATTTCTTCTATCTTCTAAAGTTGATAAATTATGGAATGTTAATGAGTCTTTTAGGTTTTCTGATGTTCGAAAAGATTTAAAGTCTAGGTGTTTCAATGTCTTTTTTTGAATTCTTTCTAACCTTTCAATATTTACTTTGTATTGCGGATTCCATATGACTGATCCGAATTCTAATATTGAGCGAAACGTGTTCCTCTTTCACAATAGTGTGAAAGAGAAAGAAGTAAAGTTTTGCAATAAGTGTATAGTCCATGATTTAGCAAGCCGTTAGCCAACACGAAAAAAAAACAAAAGAGCATTCCGTTTGACGTTGGTTCTGAAAAATCACCTAAAAGTAACCTTTTGAGTAGTGTAACCTGAAAGAAACCTTTCAGAGTAAAAAATCACCTAAAAGGTTACAAAAGTAACCTTCTGGCAACGCTGGCCATGATTCTTCATTCAAACAGGGATGTTCTGCCCAAAAAAATTATTTCCCTAGATTTCGAAGTGAAATTTCCCTAGAATTTCACATTTACGCAATTACCTACGTAGCCACCCGATTGTGTAACACTAATCCTGTTATATGTTAATTAATATGATAATTAATTGGAAAGATATCGGAACTTGGTAAATATACTAATAATACCGTGATTTTCCAAATAAAACACTTTTTGCTACGTGAAGTAATAATTTAAAAGTACGAACACACTCACCGCTGAATTAGAAACTGAATTCCAAATAAAAAAAAAACACTTTGCAAAATAAAAATCATAAGCAACCCGCCGCTCATTTGTACCAAGCGTGGTATTTTGAAGACCCCCCCCCCCCCCCCGAACGTGTCACGTAATATGGGTACGTTTCATAATATCATTTTGAGTTGTCATTGTTAAAAATAACATTGCATGTAAGTACATGAACAATAATTAAGATTCATAGGAATTCCAAAAAATATATATACGTATATATATATATATATATATATATACATCCCGCTATCATTGCTGCGTCTTCTAATGGTCCACTTTCATTCAATCCTGCGTCCGACCGTCATTCTGCGTCCGGTATACGGACGCAGGATCGAACACATGTAATTTCAAGTTTTCCCCACTCCTCTACCCTCATACAGTCCAAAAACGAAAATAAGCCAGACGCAGTTTTGGTACCTAAATCAACTGAAATATGCTATTTTAGTTCAGTGTTTTGTCACCGAGCGGCGAGCCGTGGCGCTGTAGTAGACCAGCGTATATTTTTAGCATAATATACGTTTTTATTGGCTTTTATTGACTCGCGTATCGCAACTCCTACATTTGGCAACATCGCTTTTTCATCAACATCATTCACAGTAAAAACATCGCACATTGCAATCAGGATAACAAAAGAAATGATTTCATTCAAATTTAGCTTTTGATTATATTATTATTGTACGGCAAATATATCAGCAACTTAATTTTTTTATATTACTATTTTTAAACAAATATTAGATATTTTCTTATCCATGATTATAAATTCCTACAATGCTTAATCGTGTGTCAAGCCACTCTATTATTATTAAACAAGATAAAATCAATGTTCTTAATATATTAGTAATTTGAAAACTTACTACAAATAACTAGAATAAATAAAACAATTTTTTCTTCAATTTATGACTGATTTGACAGTAAAAAATATATGTGAAATATTTGGAGATTCACAGAGAATGCAAGACTGATGAGTGTAATGAGATAATAATAGGAATCTTAGATGGTTTGGGCATGTAGAGCCAATGATCTAAAGATAGGTTGTAAGGAGATTATATGTACATATGACGTGAACTTGAATGGTAGAAAAATTCGGGGATGCCCGAGAAAGACATGGCATGATTGAGTAAACCGAATTCTCGAGTAATGTCGAAAGACAGAATGAAAGAGCGATGTATGGATGTGAATGAGGCAAGGAGTGTGTATGATATGGTCAATTCTCGAAGCTCCGGCGCTCCTAGATTTGACTAGTCAATCCTCAGGTCTGACTTGAAGTCTTAGTCAAAGCCCAAACAAATGAAGTTTTTCGGCCACTGACTAAGGAATTTTCGTCAAACCTAGGAGAAACTAATTTGGTCAGGCAAACGTCAAAACTCAATTTAATGAAATTTCGATGTTTGACGAAAAAGTGAAAAAGTTAGGAACTTCTAGGTTTGGCTAAAAATACTTTAATCAAAGGCCGACATTGGAATTTATTTCGGGGTTAGCCCGATATACCAGTCATTCCGCGAAGAGACTGCATACAGACCTTTGACTATGACATATGCACAGACCGAGTTGTTTGGCGGTCGTCTCTGCGAACCCCTGCGAGGAAACAGCGGGTTGGTTAGTTTTTGTGAGATAATATTTATTTATTATTAAAGGCATGTTATTTTATTTGTTTACACAGTTTTATGCTTTCGATTTTCCTTTTGAGAGATTTAACATATAATTTTACATTAGCACAACACAGGAGGCCCTGGGAGGAAAATAATTCCCCTCAGGACCTATGTCATCTTTGGGGATGCTGTGTGGAGGGTCTTTTTTTACATTAACTCCATACAGGAGGCCCCGAGGAAAATAATAATAATTTCCCTCAGGGTCTATGTCATCTGGAATGCTGTGTGGAGGGTCTTTTTGAGGAGAGGAAGGAATGAACATTGGTCTTGAAGAGACCCATGTTGTAGGAAGGAGGAAACACAAAGGCCTTCTTAGAAAAAGAAGGAGAGGAAGTTCTGGGAAGGAAAATGGTATTGGGGTTGGGTAGGAATCTAGGGGTCAATGTGTCTAGGAGTGACAGTCAAAGACGCTCTCTCAACCGATCTCTCCCGACTTGGCCTGCCATGCAGCTGGTGGGCAGACGCATCCGCTAACAAGATCCGGACAAACCTCACCCCATTAACCCGGGCACCCCTGCTAAGTCACCTAACGTAGTTAACCACTTGGGATGACCTGTGGCAGAGGTGTTTGTTATCCTATAAAAGGTTCCTGCGGCGGCTGTTCCCACACCCGCCTCCCAAATTGAATTAATTATAATTTTGTTATAAGATTCGCAAAAGACGTAATATTTCTACCGATAATGGTGTTGTAGTAATAATTACCCAATCTGCCAAAGCTGCAAGTAATTTGAAAACTGTTACTTTTCTTTTTTTTGTTTATGGCAATTCACCCTAAGGAGAGTGCTATGTGACACGTTACTTTTCTTCTTACTCGAAAAACGTGTTGAAATTCATTGCTAGATTAACATTTAAAAATCAAGGCACGTGATGCTGTATTCTGGCATATTTCTAATGATAGAAATTGTATTTTTCAAAGTTCTCCTACTTAACCGAAAACGTTCAGGTGAACTTCAGAGACTAATCGAGAAAAACTACTAGAATTGGCTATTGGCGATTTTAATCAACTAAAAATATTGGTACATTTTTTTAACGTGAAGTGTGTAATGATAGGGAAAAGACCCGGTTCCATTTAATTTAGACGTGCAAGAAAACCTAAAGACAGGAAATAACGACCTCCGCGGTCGAGGGCAAAGCTCTCTATTAGCAATCCGGAGGTTTCGGGTTCAAATCCCGGCGTGAGCTCATAAAATTTTATTTGATTTAATACGTATATTATTACAAAAATTTATTAATTAAAATATGTTATTGTATTAGTAGCTATATTTGTGACTTCTTCTAGGGAAGATGATAATTTCAGTTCGTTCTGGTGTAAGACCACCATTCATCCAATGGAGCCAGTGAGTCTATGGCATCCCCAATTGGGGTACCTATTCATGCTGCGGGATTGAAGGTAGATTTGAAAGACTTTGAGATTTGAACCCGTGTCCTCCTGATTGCAATTCGAGAGCCTTACACCTCGACCACGGATACCGGCAATGTAGAACACGATGAATTTCACAGTAGGTGCGATTGATGTCCTCGATAAGTAGGTATCCGCTGTCGTTGAGAGATATTGCACTGCTGTCAAAAATGTAGATTAAAAACGTTATCTTTTTAATGGCATGAACCGTTCATTAGAGTAATCGGCAATATTCCAGAAGACAAAATTAATGAATGAATCCCTTGTTACGTAACGGGCCTCCTAATCCATTATAGAGTTCTAGGAACCACATTTCAAGTGTTTGGATGTGATGTATTTGTTTATAATATATATAATACAAACAAAATTTTCATTATTAGGTCAAGTTCATGAACCAGTACACTAAGTGTACACCGTACAACTCTTGATGGTACATCCGATAAAATGTTGAAGTAATATTAACCCTTTTAATTATTATCTGATATCATTGGACAATTTTTTTTTCAATCCTCTTATGTTTAGAATTCATTCTTCAGAACTGGCATAAATAGACTGGCTACAATCAGACACTCAAAAGTTAGCACGTAAGGAGCCGCAACCGGGCTCAAAAAGAAGAAGATGGAGAGATATGAAATTACGAGTGCTAGAGGAGCGCGCTTTTATTTAAAGCGACGAAGTCGATGCAAAAATTGTGAAAATGTTTAATAAAACACGACTCGTTTAAAATAGAGCAAAAATGTCATGGGGGTTGTCTTAAACAGCATTTAAAAAAAACACTGTGAATTTTTTCATACATATAATTTGTAAAATAACTGAAAACAATGTGTTTATAATAATTTTTGGAGCATATTTTCTGATTTTTTTCCATGGAGGGAATTTTATTTTTTTTTTTTCAGCACGGGGAATGTCTAGATATTATATTCAAGAATAATATATATTTTTTAGAGAGCTTTAAAAGTTAACGTGATTGAGGCAAGGAGTGTGTGCCAAGATCGAGTTCTTTGGCGGTCCTCTCTGCAAAGGACAGTGTCATTTATTATTACATAATATTTACTTATTATCCGAAGTCATATTATATTATTTGTTTAGACAGTTTTATGCTTTCGCTTTTCTATTTTCCCCTTTCCTTTAAAGGATTTATCATATAATTTAGTTGTTAAAAACCTAAGCCACTAAAACCCCTAAAATTGTTTCTCCCGTGAACGAAAATGCATCGTCAATCATGATAAGCATTAATTTTTTTTGTAAAAAAAAGATAAACATTTCCGGGTTAACGAATAACCCGACAATATTTGAAAATCTCCCACTACCACCACAGTAAGCCGAAAATGTTGCTTGAGTCACGACGGAAGACTTAGTCAACCGAGGAATCAAACACGAAACGCCTGGGTGGGACCCAAACGCGATGCCCACTCAACCACTGACCGGTCTATAATATTATTCAAAATAATAAAAAAAATATAAATAATTAGTGACCGACCGAAGGTTCGGTTTCGGTTTCGGCAAGTTTTGGCAAAAAAATCTAGTTTTGGCATCAGTTTCGGTTTTAGAAACCGAAACTTTTTTAGACATGTTAAAAATCGGTTGTTTACTGTTATTTGGCTTATTTTGTACACTTATTCCGACAGTTAACACGTGTTAAATTAAATAAATAAATAAAAACAATAATTTAAGTATGTGAAAAAAGAATTACTTCTATAAAACAAACCAAATTTATAAAAAAATAAGCCAAATAACAGTATTCAATCGATTTTTAACAATTCTAAAAAAGTTTCGGTTTCGGCCGAAACTGAGACAGACACCGAAGATTCGGTTTCGGTGGGACGCTATATATATTTAACTAATTATAATTCTAATTTAATTTTTCATTAATTATTAACATAATTCCTCTCAGGGCCTATGTCATTTTTGGGGATGCTGTTGGGAGGGACTTTTTAGGTGAAGAAGGAGAGGAAGTTCTGGGAAGGAAAAGGATACTAGCGGTGGGTAGGAATCTAGGGATCAGTATGTCCAGGAGTGACGGACATAATAGGAGTGACGGGTATGAATCCATCCCTCCCACTGCGGTGCAAAGCGATGTTTCGAGAGAATACGGCTGGAAAATCAAAGGGACTCCCTCAACCATTCTCTCCCGAACCGGCCTTCTATGTAGCTGGTGGGCAGACGCATCCGTTGCCAAGACCCAGACAAACCTCACCACATGAGCATTACACATTATAGGGCACCCTCGCTAATTGACCAAACGTAGCGAACCACTTGGGGTGACCTATGGCAGAGGTGTTTGTTATCCAATAAATGGTTCCCGGGGCAGCGGTACCCATACCGCCTCCCAATTTGACTCTTTGCGAAGTCTGCGGCTTCTTTATAATTAATAGGTCACATAATATTTCTACTGATAATCGTGTTGTAGTAATAATTAAGCACTTATATCTAGAGTTCATTCTTTAAAATTAACATGAAAAAACTGTTTTTGATGAGAAAACCATACAGGAGTCCACTGATATAGCCAAAATATGGTAATCACTGTCTGATGCGAAATCAAAATGGAGAAAAGAGGAAGCAAAGGAAGATCCCAGCAATATAGATCTAGTCACTAAAAATAAAAAATCACACTTCAAGCAACGTTTTAATTCTGAATGATAAGTCTCAAAAAATCTCATACCAATTTAATAAATTTTACGTTGGCATTGCCGCCGCGCCGGGTTGATTAGAGTCCGCGACGTATGGGCCAGACATATTGTCGCCTTCATATTCTATAAATACCTATACAGTCGTTCAACCAAAAACTTGAACAAATAAGCGGCAACGTCGCAAGACGTCGGTTTGTCGTCAACATGAAAATGAATATATAATTGGACGCTTCATTGTGGACCAAATTAAAGTAAATATACGCAGGATGCCTCTCTGCATTGAATATGAAAGGAGTTCAGATTGGTGGAACGCTAAAGGGCGTTTTTATCGTTTTGTATATTTTTAAATTAATGTTTTTCAAAAATTTAAATACCTAACTACAATCAAACACTGAAAAGATAGTATATACTTTAGTTAGAACTATGTAAAATCAAGTCCTTCAGGTAGACGCAGTAATGTCGATCTGATGAAAGGACGCAGAAATGATAGCGGGATGTATATATATATATATATATATATATATATATATATATATATATATATATAAATATTACCAGTAATATTGTCATATGTAATAAAAATTTTGCCAGAGTTCGAAATTTCCCTAGATTTTGTCCTGATTTCCCTTATCCCTAAAAAATATTTTTCTCCCCTAGATCTAGGGAAATTTCCCTCGACATGACATCACTGATTCAAAATGACAACTTAAAAAGTAAAAAACTATGGGTGGGTGAAGACCACCATAGATACGGTGCGTTTCTGGGAGTCTTTAAAAATTAAAACTTTGACAATTATTTTAACTATTAAAACTAACTATAAAAATAAAAATAAAAATGCAGTTATTTAAGTTTGAAGGTCTTTATTCATTAAAAAAAATAAAAAAATTGGACTGGAGTTCTCTATTAAGAATTTGCATTCGGTATATTTCAATTCTAGGAAGATCCTGTCGGTATCTTCCTTGTGAGAGACAACTATTTATTTTGAAAACTTTCAAATTACCCTCAAACTTACCCTTCGACTTAACCTTACTGTCACCTTAACACTTTGACATACCTTTACCCTTCGATTTATCTTTTGACTTACCCTTACTTTTGCACGTGCCCATATTTTCCCTTTCAATTTGTCCTTACCGTCATCTTTTATAACTTTACCCTTACCTTTGCACATGCCCGTATTTTCCTTTTTTTTTCCCTTTCATATCCTTACCGTCACCTTTTCCCTTTGGCATACCTTTACCCTTCAACTTACCCTTACCCTTCGACTTACCCTTACCTTTGCACATGCCTATATTTTCCCTTTCAACTTATCCTTACCACCACCTTTTCCCTTTGGCCTACCTTTACCATTCAACTTACCCTTACCCTTCGACCTACCCTTACCTTTTCACATGCCTATATTTTCCCTTCCAACTTATTCTTTCCGCCACCTTTTCCTTTTGAAATATGTACCTTTCCTTCAACTTACCCTTACCCTTCAATTTACCCTTACCCTATCTTACTTCATTCTTCTCGCAACATTTTTAATCCGGAATTCCATGGTTCCTCAAGAATATGGTCTATTTTCGGTTATCTGTGATGTGCGTTGTCATTCCTGTGTGAAATATGATTCAATTAACTCAATACATTCTTTAAATTTAAGTATCATTTTTAAAATCGAAACTAATTTTTGTGTGAATAATTCAGACGAGCGATAAAGTGGGTAATAGAATTCTAACCGATTTTTCCAGTGATCGTTTAATATTTCACGTTATCTACCAGTCACCATGTAAATTATCAAAATACAATAATATTTATCTGTGCTCAAAATGAGTTGTGTATTTTTTGTAAATAAACTGATTAAAAAGTGTATTTAATAACACTAATAAAATATTGTAAAGCCTGTATTATACATACTTCATATTCTAGTATTACGCTATCATAATAAATTAATTGTAACAGCGCCATTTCGTGCTCCAGCTATTGTGCAACTGTACATTTTAAAATTTACAAGTAATTATTATTATTATTACACATGTTAAACATAAGTTGAATATTGTTGACATTTCAAAGCTCAATATCTAATATTGCCTTTGAAATTCCAGACGGAAAAAGCTGTGCTAATTTCGCAATGCCAGAGCTCACCTTTCCAGAGTTTAAAAAAAAACTGACTTTCTGCTTTGTAGCGTTATGTTTAAAAATGTGTTAATATTGTAAAAAAATTATTTATTATAAACAAATTGGCTGTTTTTTATGTTAATTTTTATAGTGCCAAAGTAAATATTTTGTTTACATTTTTTTCTATGTGCATAATTCAATTGTTTGTAATTATTTATTTTAATTATTATTGAATTTATCGTTTTATAGTACAGTGAGATTAAATTTATAGTTTTAGTAGGTCATAAAATTTATTTATTAATTTTATCATGTACAAAATGTCATCAATAAAATAAGATTACAAAAATATATACGGTCGATCCGCTTAATTGGAACCCATAATCATTTTGTCAAATTTGAGTTCGTTTTATCTAATCACTGAAGAAATAAACCAATAGAAGTGGGCTTGTCCATGTGCCCAAAGTAAGTCCATTTTTACCTTACTTCTACTAAATTTGGTTGATTTATCGATCTGTCTGGGAGTCGAAAGGTCTTTTCTTTCAAATCGATATCTAATAATATTAATAGTACACAACTGCTAACCCCGATTTTGGCAGCCACCTCTGGTCCATATCCCCAAAAATCTCAAGAAGAATCTCATATCTCAACAAACGGATTGCAATCTTTTGAGCACAAGCATCAGTTGCGAATATTGTTTATTGTTCTACCGGTATTTCAATGAAAGATGCTCTGAGGAACTAGCGTCATTGATACCTTCTGCATCGGTTCACAGTCAGGAAACACGCCAAACGCATGCCCAACATATGTAAACGGTTGACATTTGTCACATGAAAACGGGTCGCTTCTTCGACTCATTCTTATGTTCAACAGTTCGGCTGTGGAACAATTTGCCGGCCTTTGTGTTTCCTCCTTCCTACAACATTGGTATCTTCAAAACCTATGTTCATCCCTTTCTGTCCTTAAAAAAAATCGAGTGCAGTTCACACGCGGTAGAAGTGAAACCTTCACCACACAATCTCAACCAATAGAAGCCTTGAAAAATGAGCTCATAATCATAGCGGCCAATGCGGTAAGGTTTCATTCTCTCGCAGGCTAAATCTTGTGGATTTGTGTGTTTGTCTTTTTTAGTGTCGTTTCCGTTTCATCGAGTTTCAAATCACAATGGTGCTAAAGAAGTTTCACTTCAAAAAACCCCCACACAGCATCCCCAAAGATGACATTGAATTCCTACGAATGTATGTCTCGCAGGCTAAATCTTGGGATGTATGTGTTTGACTCTTTTTAGTGTCCTTTCCGTTTCATCGAGCTTCAAATCACAACAGTGCTAAAGAAGTTTCACTTCAAAAACACCCCGCACAGCATCCCCAAAGATGAAGTACGGCCTTCCTATGAATGTATGTCTCGCAGACTAAATCTTGTGGATGTATGTGTTTGT
This sequence comes from Limnephilus rhombicus, assembly GCA_929108145.2. Classification (NCBI taxonomy): domain Eukaryota; kingdom Metazoa; phylum Arthropoda; class Insecta; order Trichoptera; family Limnephilidae; genus Limnephilus; species Limnephilus rhombicus. The sequence continues at coordinate 7,613,805 of OV815298.1, forward strand.
CTTTTTTAGTGTCGTTTCCGTTTCATTGAGTTTCAAATCACAATGATGCTAAAGAAGTTTCACTTCAAAAACACCCCCCACACAGCATCCCCAAAGATGGCATACGTCCTGAGAGAAATTATTTTGTTCAGAGCCTCCTTCGTGGAATTAATGTAAGAAAGAACACACTTTTAGGGGTTCACCATTCAGTGTATTTTCACGTCGTAAGTCACAAATTTCGCATGTGCTTGCGCACTATTTGAAATGTCACGAAGTGGATATGATCGCAGATGAAATCATCTCTGGGCCGTGGCCAAAGCCATATCACAACATCTCTGTCAGTTCATCATCTGCGAACAGATGACTGATAATGTTCTAAATATGAATTCATATATTAAATTCATTTTGCAGAGAGACTTGCAGCCGTTTAATACAAGATGAAATTTTCATGATTCGAGGAGCATCGTCAAGTTGATTAGGCAGACATCTCCGAAAAATCGAAATTTGTAAAAAATCGAGTATGCAGTATATGTACGAGGGTAGGCTGAAAATTAATGCACACATGAAGTGACATTCCCCTCTACGTGCATGCATTGAGGTTGTTAATTTCATCCAGTCTATTTTGCAAAGCGGAAGTATGGAGAAGTGTTCTAGTGGTATGTAAACGATAGTTAAACACTAAATTTTGTCATCATCACTATATATGGAAAAACTTGTAGTGAAATAAACCAAATATTGATGTTTTCTGATTCATTAGTATAAAATTTAAAAATGTCTTACTTATGTACCAGACTATTATGCTTCCCGGTGTTATTTTGTAGCATATTTAATATGTAAAACACGTCTAAATAATATTTATCATTTGAATATTGTTTTCCTCATATCTCAAAACTTAGTATTTGGAGATGTCTGACTAAACAACTGGATGATTGATGTGATCAGTATTTTGGTGCATGTAGTTGTGAGGCTGAAATAAATGGGGAATGGAATAAGTATGACTCTAAATTGATAGCCCATTATTCTTGGAATGCTATGGATTATACATTCTTGCAAACTTCCTTCATAGTCGTTCAAGATGCCACACGGCAGCACAGATTCTAGCACATTATGACAAGCAGAATGGTGCTATTGAACTTATTATTTAAATATGTAATCTTAAGAATGTTTAAATAAGAAGTAAATGGATGATTAATCTGTCATAAAAGAATTGTAATTAAAAGAAGATTGGTAAGGGGATGGTTAAATTGCAAAACATCTGGTTATTTGACGGCATTTGTAGTCGAACTTGCGGCACATTCCAGAGTGGAAGATATTCTCAGTATCACCCTGGTGTAAGACCAGCATTCAGAATTGAAACATTGCTTGAAATGGCTCTGGCCGTGTTTGGTGACTAGATCTTAATAGCCAGGTACTTCCCCCACCTTCCTCCTCCCCCTCCCCACTACCTTCAGCTTCACAACATACCCCGATTGCGGATGCCATAGTCTTGCGGGCTGGTGATATTCACATTAAAAAATATGGTTAAAGCCATTTCAAGCAGATCTTCGATTATGAATGGTCACTTTCACCGGGGTTATAGAGTATTTAGTCCCGATGAAAGAATCAAAAGTTTTTAGTGACCAGATCTGAAAAGCACATATTGCCCAACCTTCCACTTACCCATCTCCTTCACCTCCCCACTCCCTTCAGCCTCGCAACATACCACAATTGGAAGTGCCATAGCTGCACTTGCTCCGAGCAGTCGAGACTCATGTAAAAACTTATAATATTGACTTGTAATAAATAAATATTGTCTTATGTGAAATAATAATGTATTCCTTTTGTTATTGTTGTGTGAGATTACAATCTGCAATTATTATTGTAATAGTGTAATAATTAAATAGCTCCTTTTGTAAAATGTATATTTACGATAAGTTCTTTGAAATATTGTGAATCACAAAGTTATTATGTTCAAATTTTTGCCAAAAAGTCTTTTACAAAAATTATGTAACTATAAACCCAAATACATACTGCCATTTTACGTATCATATATTTGTGTTTTATTTCATGCTCATATCGTAATGATGTGTGTACTTCACTGAGAATGCTGGGTTTTGTCCAACGCACTGCGAGAAATTTCAGAGACACCCGGATTCTCATAGTACTGTACAATGCTTTGGTTAGGAGTAGGCTTGAGAGTGGATCGGTGGTTTGGAGCCCGCACCAAGTATTCCCTCATGCTGGAGAAGGTTCAGAGTATAATTTCTGAGATTTCTCTACCTGAGAGAGTATGGCTACTACCCGTGGCTCTATCCTACCCACTTTCTCTTGGGCATGCTCGGTATGAACCATCTAAGGGTCAGAAGGGATGTGCTCATTGTAACACATTTCTTCATTTATTATAAGCAATAATTATCAGCCTGAAACACTCATCTACATTGAAAAATCTTCCGAGAAAAGATACTTGCTGCCAACGGGACTTGAACCCGTGTCCCTTTGATTGCCGGTCAGGTGCTCTGACCACTGAGCTATGGCGGCTTATCTAATACCCGCCAAATAATTCAATATATATTATATATGTAATAAACAGTAATTGTTGAATGAAACACTAGTATATATTGAATTATTTGTCGGGTATTAGATAAGCCGCCATAGCTCAGTGGTCAGAGCACCTGACCGGCAATCAGAGGGACACGGGTTCAAGTCCCATTGGCGGCAAGTATCTTTTCTCTGAAGATTTTTCAATGTAGATGAGTGTTTCAGGCTGATAATTATTGCTTATAATAATTGTTACCCTTTGTGCTACGCATAAAAATCTTGTCTTAAATGTTAGTTTATCAATTAAAAAATAATTACATTTCTTCAGACTGATTCGTGGATGGTTCGAAAACTAAACTATCATGGAGAGCATTAGTTTCCATATTCCCAATGGTTATCTCCGCCACCGACGGCATAGACTGTTATATCTCTCGGCTTTCAGAACTAACTTGCCAATGGTCATGCCAGTCGGGAGAGCTGTCTTGTTAAAAAGAATCACTTTGAATATCGATATGTTTAACATCAATGAAGCACAATTTAAACGGCAAGCTTGTTGCTGTTAGTTTAAATCTTGTAACCGATTGTTTACATCGTTACCTTCCAACCCCGAATGCGATAATACAGCATGAATATCGGACAGCATTGGCCCCATAACTGGAGCATAGTTGTTCCTGAAACGATCTGCGCCTACCGTCAGTTTGGAATAGGCAAGCCCAAGGAAAGACGTTATCTGCGGCGGACAAAATCAGCACACCATGGCGTCCCGATTTCGTAATATAGTTTTGTCTCGTGACATATTATTCATCTTAGTTTATTCAAGGTTGTTAAAATTGTAAGGGTCCATCTGGTCGGATTGATACAAAGTCGGAGTTTACTCCAACCAACCAACAGATGCCGGTAGCATGTCAATTTTCAACAAAGGTTACCATTTGTTATACATAATTTTACTTGGGTTTTGTAGTTAAAAAACTCTGGCGCACAACCAAGATCATTGTCTTCCACATAACGTAAATTCATTATAGTCTGACTGTTGTAATACCCTCTTCGAGGTTTACAAACACCCCTTTGAGATCAGGTAAATACCCAAAGAGTCTAATAATTAAATACATCATAATATTGTCACTTGAAGTTTAGAATCAATAAATCTTTTACATATTCGATTGCATCAGACTTTCATTTGATTATACTGTATGTCATCTTTCATGCTTTATTTCAGATTTCATAAGCTAGCCGTACACTAAATATCAAAACACACATTCTTAATAAAACGAGTCCTTACATAGGTTCAATCCAAGTAAAGACGTTACATTGGCGCGAACGTGGGTTTTCTTTTTCCCTTTTTAGATACTTAGCTGTTACAATCTGCTTTTCTTATCATAAATATTTTTTCTCTTTTAAAAATGCTTTCAAATTTTAATTTTGTTAAGTTTTTAAAATTAATAAATTGAATGGAATTTACCCATACAACACCATGAAGGAAGTAACAAAGTACTTACCCATAAAAGATAAGTCGCTTTGAAGTGAATATTTGAATAACCTTTATTGTGCAAAATAGTATGTCTTGAGGAAAATCATTTCCCTCAGGGCTATGTCATCTTAGGGGATGCTGTATGGAGGGTCTTTTTAAGGAGAGAAATCTGGGGGTCAGTGTGTCCAGGAGTGATGTATGTATGAAACTTTCCCTTCAACTGCGATACAAGGCGATGGGTCGAGAGTACAGCTAGAGAGGTCAAAAGGCCTCCCTCTACCAGTTGTGATTTAAAACTCGAAACGAAAAATAGCGACACAAAAAAGAGACAAACCCATACATATCTAGGATTTAGCTTACGAGAGAATGAGATAAGTAGTATAATCGGTCTCATCTCTGTGCGGTGCTTAGTAGTCTCCCCACTCTTGTGTGTTTACTTTAGTTTTCTGAAGGTTTCACTTCTATATCATTGAATAAATGACTAGCTAAAAGAGAAAACAAATCTAGTACCTACCTATCGAAATCAAAGAGATTCCTTTCTAAAAAGGAATGCATTCAAAAGCGAGATGAAAGATAATTTTAAAAGGTCGCCGTGCTGCGAGGATAATAGACCATTTAATATCTCAAAGGATTTATTTCCGTGTCCATTGTCGAAGCTAATTATTTGCGTCTGGTTTAATAATAGCGTAAGTGATTTATTGTCGAGTCGGATCGCAACTTCAACGTCTGCATTCAGGTTTTATAAATAAATCCGTCTCGCCATTTATTTATTTTTAGTCTTGGCATCACTGAACTACATAAAAATATAATACGTCTGAGATAAGCACGGAACTCTCGTCAAAATTTTATTTATCTTTTTGTATAGGGCCACCTAGCAGCAAAAAATATAATTCTCTCTGAAGCGTTACCAATTTGCATTTCGTTAGCAATGCTTTTATAGTTCTAGTTTTCGTCGCTAGTTGCGCTAATAATTTTGTTTACAGCTTGCAATAATGCTCCAAAAGCACGCGAACCTTTCTGTCCGTAATAGCGTTTCCAGTGTTGAGGATTTCCTCCCACTTTTGGGGAGAAACTGACAGTGCTAGGGAGAAATGGAGTTTTTTGTAAATCTCTAAAAAATTTGGGGAGATTTTGGTATGCGCGAAAATTTACTGTAAATTAAACATTACGGTAAATAACTTTATTTTGCATCCTTAGATTCAGTGCACACTTTAAAAATTCTTATAATATTTCAACATCTAAAAATTTAATTGCTTAAACGTCAATATCTGGGGAGTTTTTGTAATCATTGGGAGTTTCTTGGTAACTTTGCTGTGGAGTTTCTATTTTTTGATCTGGCAACGTTGGTCAATAAATGTACCGAAGAATGAACTCGGAAACTCTCTCCGACATAAATTTGACAATTTATTTAATGCCACCTTGCAAAGTGAAATATAAAAAACATTCAATGCCGTGCAATTTCAATGCATTCTCCATATAGCAAATTGATATATTTGTAGTTCTAGTATTCGCCGTTAGGTTCGCTAACATTTTTTTGTAAATTTTGCAATAGGGGGTTTTATAGGTAGATATATGTCATGTCTGGAGTCTGGACGAAACGTCAGTCAGTCGGTATTGCAGGCAGTTCATTTATCAGCAAAATGGCCGCTGGTCCTGTGCGAACTGCGGCCGCCTGGCCGAACAGTAAAGATGACTACGAATTGCGTGACGTTATCGGTGTGTATTTAACGCTAAAACATACATTATTCAATAACGAATCATATTTTCAAAAAATTCCAGCGATAGCGCTGGCCATTGTGCCGTGAAATTAAATTACAATTGTCCAAAGTGCCCCGGTTATTTTCGCCCAGTACTTTTACCAGTGATCTCTGCCGTGTCAAATGTTTTTTTTTGTTTTATTTTTGTTTGGTTTTTCCGTAGGGTTTTGTTCTTCGTGTTTTTAAATAGACGTACGTCAAAGTGTACCGCGAATAGAACGCCTGCGCTACGTATGACATAACAGTTTCGCTTTCGTGTGACAATATTTGCCGGCGTGCAGTGCTATGACAGATAGTGTTGGTAGCTGTCGAGTGAAAATAATCGAACCCTCTCGAGATATTTCGAGACTAATCGAATAATGAATGATATTGAAATAATCAAAAGGAAATCATGAAACAGAAAACTGATTATTGATTCTAGGAATTGAACCCGTTACTCTAAAATCCCGAACATTTCCCAAACAGCAACAGCAATAAATACAGAGTTTACGCGATTCCGTCACAAGGAGATTGCAAAATAATTAATTATTGAATTAATAAAAAATAAAAGCAGTAAACAAAGATTTCAACTTCTAAAAACTCTTACTACATGTTAATAAAAGGTTTATAGTTGAATTACAGTTGAATAGAAAAATATTGTTTATTTGTGAATAGTAAATAATCGGAAGACAATATTGTGCGAAACCAGTTTTCATGTTTATATAATAAAAAAGTGATAAATGTGAGATTACAGTGTGGTTTAATTTCGTGAGTGTCATTATATAAAAAAATAGCTATATTAGCTCCAACGAAGATACGATTTTGTCGAAATCGGTTGGAATATTGTTATAAATTGAAGTGCTACGAACTTCAACATTATTAAATTTCGTAAAATTCGTATTTTAACTCAAAAATAATCGAAATTGTTTAGCTTAAAAATCGTATTTCAAAGTGATTATTTTTTATGTCTCGATAATTTCCATCTCTATTCTGTTGATAAATAAATGATACTCGAGTATTGGTTGAAAGTTTCGTATTTCGTGTGGCCTATAATATTTCGTACAATGTTTGCCAAGTTTTCGTCATGGCAGTCTCTAGTAGTCATTTTATGTTTATTGACAAATATAGCGTCGTATTTTCGATTAAACAAAGTAAAAACATTAGAGGATGTGTTAATTTAATTTTAAATATTTCTAAACTTTCAATTTACCTTTATTATTATAACAGACAGCATTTGCACTGCATTCAAAATTTAAATACAAAATGTCGTGGAAATAAATGGCTGTCAAGCAAATTTTCATTTTACATAATTGAAACTTTAAATGCTGTTTTTCCCATCGCCTAGAATGAAAATAAATTAATTTTTGGAGATCGCTGGCAGCGGTTAATATGCACTTTTTTTTAAAAAACCTTTTGATTCACCTTAATTACATTAAAAGGCAACTATTTGCATTGGAGGAAGTGGAAAATATTTCATTCTAATTTTCGATTATGTAAAATTAAAAATTAGCCTTCGTCTTGTGAGATTGTACCTACGCCATTAGCTATTAGCTCATTCGCTGTCACTTTGGTAGGTATGTTGGTATTCCTGATACACTTGAATATATAACGAACGGCTAGAAAATTTTGAAGGTACGGGGCACTTTCTTTTGAATCACAAACCATGTTACACAAACCTAGCGTAGCCGCTAAACTACTTGAAAACTGGGATGTTTTTCTTGCCTTGACGCGAGTAGGCGTTATAAAGGGGCACTTTCTTTTGTATCACAAACCATGTTACACAAACCTAGAATTCCCATGAAATCTGCTACGCTTTGCTCTAGCATCTTTTCGTACAGTAACACGAATACCAACATAACAAAATGATATTTGAAAATAATGTTTGAAAATGGACGGTCTCGTTTCACAGAATGAAAGCTAATTTTTATTTTACGTACTCGAAATTAAGAATGAAATATTTTCCACTTCCCCCAATGCAAATAGTTGTCTTTTAATGTAATTAAGGTGAATCAAAAGATTTTTTCAAAAAAAAGTGCGTATTAACCATTGCCAGCGATCTCAAAAATTTACCGAAAATAATTGTCTCTTATGGTACCTAATTAGTATTAATCAAAAGTTTTTCTAATAAAATATTCGTATAAAGCGTGCCCAGTCATCCTGAAAGTTTACAAATCTCAGTATAGCCCTGTTAAAAGACGGAATTTGTTTGAAATCACTTTATCCGTGTTTAGGGACTTGATCTTTTTACTTGCCAACCTTCCTCTTTTTGGCCACTGCCACCTTCCGTCAAACCAACATATTTATCAATCAATATTTCAAATTTTAGAATTAACAATATTATCTCTAACAAAATTTTTCCGTATTATAGGCAACTACCTTTTTCCGAGACACTATCTAGGTTACAAACCAGTTGAAATTGTTTCCAATAAAATTAATTTTTGGGGATCGCTGGCAACGGTTAATATACACTTTTAAAAAAAAAAACCTTTTGATTCACCTTAATTACATTAAAAGGCAACTATTTGCATTGGGGGAAGTGGAAAATATTTCATTCTAAATTTCATTACGTAAAATTAAAATTAGCTTTCGTCTTGTGAGTTTGTACGCCAGAATCACAAACCATGTTACACAAACCTAGCGTAGCCGCTAAACTACTTGAAAACTGGGATGTTTTTCTTGCCTTGACATGATTAGGCGTTATAAAGGGGCACTTTCTTTTGTATCACAAACCATGTTACACAAAAATATTTTCCACTTCAAATAGTTATCTTTTAATGTAATTAAGGTGAATCAAAAGATTTAAAAAAAAAAAAGTGCGTATTAACCGTTGCCCCAATAAAAAAGGTAGTTGCCTATAATAGTATGTAAAAATTAGTCGTAGATAACAGGAAGTGGAGGATAAACTCAGAACAGGCTCAGCCTAGTGAGGTGGTATATACCAAAAAAATGTATATTGTATTTTGATATATTATTTAATATATTATATTGTAAATATCTTGGTTAATAAATAATAAAAAAAAAAAAAAGATAATTCTAAAATTTCAAAATATGAGATTGACAAATATGATAGTTTGATGGAAGGTGGCAGTTGCCGAAATGGTAGAGGCGCCCGTCCCGGTAAGACAAGAGGTTTTGGGTTCGAGTCCCAGTTGCGACCGTTGTCTTTTCATTTTTCTGTGTCTTGTTCTTTTTCATATGTTCGTTTAGATTATTAGTGTTATCTTCTTCTTCAATGATTTATTAAATTGGTGCGAATAACCTTAAAAAATATTAAAAGAGTTTTTCTTATAAATAATTGAACATTCATTATTTTTACTTTCGTGCAGTTTTGTAAAATCTGCTTTTTCTTTCTGTTATATAATCTCAGAATGCAAGTGATTAGGCGCGCATATTGTTGGTTCAACTTGTGTACACTGAAGTTACACGCATTTTCTGTTAAACTTGACAAAGGTGTTGAAACGTCACAAAACTCAAAATACAACACACCAGCAAACTAACTGTCACGCATCATCTCACACATACTTTTCTGTTATTCCGACTCTTGGTTTGATTGTGCCAAGGCTTTCTCAGATCTCCCCGACTTGTACCTTCATTCACACCATACCTTCATACACTTGTACCATTCACATTTGCGTCATATTATATTCTTCTTACACTCCTTTATCCCTTCGAATAATTTTAAGCGCACTTGAAGTGAAACATCACAAAACTGCGCTATATAAATACTACGTTATTATATGAAAATAAAATCTGTAAACTTTTGCTTGTCAAGGTTTGTACGCAAAGAATCTCAGTTCCCCCTTGCATTTTAAATGTTCCTTTTTATTTGTTATTTTTTTAACCCTTTTGCAAAAACGAAAATTGTTCTAAAATCTAGATAAAATAATCTTTCCGATGTGTTTATTAGAAATCAATTTATTTTTTTCAAATATTAAAATCTGGGTATTGAAAATGTAAATTGGCTTAAAAATACATATAGTCTGTCAAAAAAGAGTAGAAAATATAAAAACTGGAACTACTAAATTTGTAGACTGGCAACACCAATTTAACTGTCAAATATTTTTTTGAAGTGCAATGACACTGAATGTATAGAACACAGTAAACCACATTAAAAAAAAACATTTTTTCTTCATGACATAAATTTGATTAAAAGGTGATTAATAAAGCGATTTGCTATTTAATTTAACATAAATTTGAATTTAACAATAGATAGAAAGGAAGAATCACTAATGGTGAGTTTAGTTATACTACTTTTAGATCTAAATAATGAGTTAAATATATTCAGATCTAAAATTAGAGACGTGATCTAAAGCCCAGGCAACGCTAGGTACTTTATCTAGTATTAAATAAATATGAGCAATTTCTAAACTGTGCTTTATATTTTATTATATTATAGTTATTCTTCATTATGTTAACACAAAATTTCAAAGGTATAATAATAATATACCTATATGCAATTCTAATTTTGAGATCGGCAAGTATCTATACTGCAATGAAAAAATATTTTTTCCACTATTATGCCTTTTTAATTTTTTATAAAAATGTAGGTTACACAGCTTTACTTTAACACCATGAGTTATGTGTTTAGTATTGCCATTTGATCAACAGTGGCGCCCTCATATATTTTCTACTCTTATTTGACAAACTGTACCTACGAATATTCGACTTAAAAGTACTTAAAATAGAATAAACTTAAAATTTTCAATACAGGTTCCTTTCCTTGAGAAAATTTGAATTAAAACTGTCTCTTAATTTTTTTATCATATTCATACAATTTTATTTTAAAATTATATGCGTGTTTATGTCACAAATTGGCGCGAAATAAATCCGTCACTTATGATCGCCGATCGGGTTTGTAATATATTTGAACAACATAGCTTAATATATTCCTAACGTAATAAGAAGCTTTATTTCTTTTGCCTTCTAATATAAAAGAAATCACAAATGTTCGCATGACAGGAAGAGAGATATCTAACTTTTAATAATGCACGGTCACTCTGGGACAATCTGGGTCTCCTGTTATTATAACGGCATATGGTGTTTTGGGACAACTTGGGTCTACTGTGATTAGACGGGCTATTTGTTCATTCAAACCGTCTATGCATCCCTTTCTTAAGTCTTGCTCATTTATATCTCAATTTGGTAGGTGGGTATGGTATGGTATGGGAACCATTTATTGAATGACCAACATCCCTCCTATAGGTCGCCCCAAGTGGTTCGCCACGTTTGGTGACTTAGAGAGGGTGCCCGGGTTCATGGGGTGAAGTTTGTCTAGGTCCTGCCCGCCTGTTGCGTGGCGGGCCGGATCTGAAGACTGGTTGAGAGAGACCTTTTAACCTCTCCAGTTGGGTTCTCTTGACCCACCGCCTTGCACCGCAGTGGGAGGGTAGATTCATACATCCGTCACTCCTTCACACATTGACCCACAGATTCCTCCCTACCCCTCATATCTCTTTCGTTCCCAGAACTTCCTCTAATTCCTTTCCATAAAAAATACCTTCCACACTCAGGGCCTCCTGTGTGGAGCTAATGTAAAACATTGCCTTGCATTCTTTGCGAATCTCAGCATTTCTCACATTGTTTTACCACACGTAAACCTTAGGGATCTCATTTCTACAGCATTCAGTCTACATTCATCCTTCCTCTGCCAGTTCCATGCCTCACTGTCACACAACAGGGTTTATACTAAGAGATCTAGTACGGATAATCGATATAACCGTAAATCAATATAATATTGACTAAATCTGTCATCTATGGTCGGTTATCAATTATTATATTTGGGAGCACGGTCAACAATTGTTAACAGATATTCCGACCGAAGATTGACAAATTTTAGCACGGTCTCCATAGCATCAGATTAGTTTCGGTTAACTGTCAATATACACATCTTTTTGAATAATGTCATTCGTTATGCAAAATAACTGGCTTATTATTGACGGGGTTGAACTAATGAAGTTCTTAGAATTGAAAGAAGTGGTACACGCAGTGAATTGAATCTGTTCAGGCCAATAATTCTACATTGGTTCAGGTTTGGAGAACCAAAAGTTGTTCACATAACAAGTTATGAATAAAAACCTCATTAACTAATTAATTTTTTAGTGTCAAAAATAAATGCGGACTGCCAATGCATATTTATGTTAGTATTTCAATTCAACATTGCTGAATCTTATGTATAAAAATCAATATTTATTTGTTTGTTCATATTTTCACACCACAACATGGGCATGGGCATGGTGGTCGAAAAATTCTCAATTCATCTAACAAACAATTCAATGAATAAAGAAAACTTAAAAAAAAAATTTTATGCGCTCCCATACCATTCATTCGATTGTGATTAGTGATTTGTTGTGCGTAATTAATCCTGCGAAGATTTCTATGTATTGAGTGGTCGATGGCTGAGTTGGCATCGCGTTGGATCCCACCCAGGCATCCCGTGTTCGGTTCCTCGGCTGGCTAAGGCCTCCATCGCGACACAAGAAACATTTTCCGCTTTCTGTGATGGTAGTAAGAGATTTTCAAATATTGTCAGGTTATTCGTAACCCGGGAATGTTTGTCTTTCTTTTTAAATTTAAAAAAATGCCTCGGAACATGTTAAGACGAAGTTAGAACCCTATTTACTTAAGGCTCCGCAACCGGGCTCGAAAAGAAGAAGATGGAGAGATACGATATTACGAATGTTACAGGAGAGCGCTAACATTTACAGAGACAAAATCAATGCGAAAATTTTTAATAAAACACGACTCATTCAAAATAGAGCAAAAATCTCGCAGGCATTGTCTTAAACAGCATTTAACGAAACACTGAATTTTTTCGTTCATAACTGAAACAAACATGTTTATAATAATTTTTGGAGCATACTTTGCGATTTTTTTGTATCGAGGAAATTTTATATAATTTGCGTTTCGGCGCGGGCAATGTCTAGATATTATCTTTCGAAGAATAACATATTTTTTTAAGAGCTTTAAAACTTAACGTGTTTAAGGGAGATATGTAAGAAATCGGTAGAAATTCGTGTTGCGGGCCCTTTAAGTGACGAACTATACTGCGCCTCGTAAAATTGATTGACTGTCAGATAGGAATAAAACGGCAATTGCAAAAGGTTAAAAGTACTGTTAGAACCTTGTAAGATAAATGGAAGCTTTGAAAACTAGATGTTAGAACTTTGTCGTACAAGAATCTACAGAAATACAACACAGATGACTCTGAAAATTATTTTGGCTATAAAAATGAGCAAAAGAAATGGTTTTGCATTAAAGAAAATGTCAGCTTGTCCGACCACAAGTCCAACTGCGCCCCACGGTTGAATTTGGCTGCCACCTCTAGTCTGGAGCCCCTAAATACCTAAAAAAAAACCCTTGACTCTGTGCAGAAACGGGCGTTCCGTTTGATAGACTCTCCTAACTTGACAAACGGTTTGCAATCTTTAGAGCACAGGCGTCAGGTGGGAATGCTGTCCCTGTTCTACTGGTATTACAATGAAAGATGCTCCGAGGAACTAGCACCATTGATCCCCTCGGCAACATTTGTAAACGGTTGATATTATTAATACACTTGAGAACGTTTATACGACTCGTTCTTAAGTTCAACAGCTCGGCCGTGAAACGATTTGCCGGCCTCTGTGTTTCCTCCCTCCTACAACATGGGTCTCTTCAAGATAATAATAATAATATATCTTTATTGAACAAAAAAAAAATGAAGATTTATAACTACAAAAACAAAAAGTACATCATAAGTACAGTAAAAGTACAGTTTAAAAGTTGCATACGTACGAAAGTTAATATCAAAAAACAAAATACATATATACAGTAGGTAATTAAAGAACAGAGATTTATAATTATAAATTTAGGTTTCTCATAACCTGCCTCACTAGGCTAGCCTGTGTTGAGGCAGTAATTTTATGTCAATTTATTATACTGTGAACATACCTACACTTACATTAGAATAAAATCACACAATAGAATGGTTGCATTAATAATAACAATAACATTGGTACAATAATAACAGCATTGGTTCAATATTAATTTCGAATTTGGGTGAGTGCACCGGTAAATGCTCTATCATTATTTTTTATCCAAATTTTTATGTTTTTTTTGAAATTTTTTTGTGAATCACATTTTTTTATACTAATTGGAAGAATGTTGTAAAGTCTTGTTGCAAGGTATCTGAAGCTTCGTTGACCAAAAGTAGTATGAGTTATGGGAATTTGTAGTAAATATTTGTTATTGTTTCGAGTACAGCGAGTGTTTAATCTTTTTTCATAGTATTTGTGTATATTTGTGTATAGATGAGTGAGGATTGTTTTTGCATATATCTGCCGAACGTCAAACACATTCATAATATTGAAGATTAAGTTGGAGTCTGTAATTAGAGGTAGTCTAAGAATTAATTTTATAATAGTTTTCTGTGCCTTTATGATTGGGTCCAGTGCTGATGCAGTACCGCCTCCCCATGCTATGATACCATACTCAATAATGGATTGACAGACTGCAAAATAAATCATTTTCAAGTGTTTTAAGTCGAGAAAGTTTCGTATCGTTCTGAAAAAGTGCATGGTTTTTCTTATTTTGTTAGCAATTATTTGAGTGTGAATATTCCATTTGAGATATGGATCAATTGTGAGGCCGAGATACTTCATCTGTGTAGTGCGCTCAATGTAGGGACACTGACAAGATTCATCGGAATTTAAACATGTGTGTATTCTAATAGAGGCGTCATCATGAGGTTGACCTGTTATATTTATGCTTGATGTGACATATTTAGTTTTCTCAGTGTTCAATGTGAGCGTATTTGTATCTAACCACTTTTTTATAATGTTTATATCCGTTTCAGCTTTTTTGTAAACAGCTTGCCAAGTGTCAGCTTCAAATAGTAAAACAGTGTCATCGGCAAAACTAACTATTTTTCCCTGAATGTTAAAGTTACATAAGTCGTTGATATATAAAAGGAACAAAGATGGTCCTAATATGCTACCTTGAGGTATCCCATAGTGAGTTGAGCACTGATTGCTAAGTGTGTTCATTATTTTCACTTGTTGCTTGCGGTCATCAAGGTAGCTCTTAAAAAAGTTAAGTTCGTTGCCTGTAATACCGATTATTTGAAGTTTGTTTAATAATTTACTGTGTGATATTGTATCAAAGGCTTTAGAGAGGTCTAAAAATATTGAAATACATTTTTTGCTTTTATCGAGGTTTTTCACAATGAAGTCAGTTACGGCGGCAATAGCGTCAGAAGTACTCTTGTTTTCTTGAAACCCGTATTGATTTTCTGAGAGTACTTTATGGCACACCAGAAATTTTACCAACTGAGCATTGATAATTTTTTCAAATACTTTGGATAGTGTGGTCAGTATAGTTATTGGTCTGTAATTGTTTATGTCTGTCTTGTTACCTGTTTTATGTATGGGAATAACAATACCTTGTTTCAAGTTTGAGGGGAAGTGTCCTTGACTGATACTAAGGTTAATTAGGTATTCTAAAGGTAATGTAATTTCCGTAGCCAGCGTTTTCAAAATCTTGGTTGATATTCCATCAACCCCGGCAGAAGACGTGTTTTTTAGGGAATTAATTATTTTTAGAATCTCTTCCCTTGACACAGTTTGAAAATTGAATCTTCCTTTGGGAAATTGGAGTTCTGCTTCAGCAGGTAGAGCATTCCCACAATTTGGTAGACGAGAAGCAAGATTTGAACCAATATTTGTAAAAAAATTATTGATATAATCCGCAACGAGCTTGGGGTTTTTTGAGGTGTCAATAATTTTTCCGTCAATACAAAGTTTACTTATGTCCTGTTTGTCTTTAGTGTTTTGTGTATTTGTGGCTTCTCTTAGAGTTTGCCATATTTTTTTGGGATCATTGTTACTTTCTTGGATTTTGTCTCTGTAGTAGATTTCTTTCGCCTTTCTAATGACTTCGCCGCATGTATTTCTATATCTTTTATAGATGTTTAGTGATATAATGTCGTAAGGATTTTCTTTCACTTTTTTGTGTAATGCGTTTCTTCTACGAATGCAGTTGATGATTGAATAATTTATCCATGATTTTAAAGGTTTAATTTTGTTTGGAGTGTGTTTTGTCAGAATTGTAGTATTATTAATTAATTCATTTTTCAAATAGTCAACGAAATATCTCCATGCATCATCTGAGTTTTTTATTTGGAAAAGCTCTTGCCAAGATTTACTTTTAATTATATCTTTTAAATTCTCAAAATTAATATTATTGTACATAATTGTCTGATTACTTTTATTTTTTGTGGTGTCGGATTGCAATGTAAATATTGTTGTGTAATGATCTGTAATTGTTGATTTGTAAACAATGCTTTTGTTTTGTTTATTAGTTTTGACCATAACGTGATCAATGCATGATGTTGATTCATTAGCTATTCTTGTTGGTGTATTGATGGTACTAATTAATCCATGGAACTCTAACATGTTCAGATAGTCGTGGCATTGATGGTGTGGGTTATTTGGAAGTATGTTGATATTTAAATCTCCCATAATTATTATGTTTTTAGTGTAGGAAAGATTTGAGAGTATGCTATTTAGACTGTTAAGAAATGGTGTTATATTACGAATCGATGGAGAGCGATATATTGCTAGAATGCACGTATCATTATTATACATTATTTGCATACAGCTCGCGTCAATAATGTTTACTTCCGTTACAACACAGTTTAGGTCGTTTTTTGTGTATACCACTACTCCATCGTTCTGACTATCATGTTTTGATGAGTTGAATGAAGAGTAGTGAGTTATAAATTTTGGTGTGTAAATATTTGTCAACCAACATTCTGTAAGAATAATAACATCAAATTTTATATTAAGGTGGTTAAGCTGTATCTGGAGTTCATCAAAGTTTTTATTAATTGACCTAATATTTTGGTGCATAATAATAGTGTTTTTTGAATCGGTTGTTACGTATTTGCATATTTTTGCATCTGATGTTATAAACAAATTGTCTTGATCAATTGAGATGACATAGGCCTTGAGGGAAATTATTTTCTTCAGGGACTCCTGTGTGGAGTTATTATAAAATTTAAATAAAAACTGAGGTGATGATATATATGCAGTTTTATCGAACTGGAGAGTTTGCGATTGATCACGATTACATGTCTTATTTAGAAAGCTCTATTAAAGCACGCTATAGCATGGCAACCGCCAAACCCACACGTTATTAAAAAAGGCAATCTATTATAATATTGAAAAGAGAAAATGCACGCAAATGTGAAACGAAAAAAGTGACATCATTAGCGCCATTATTAATGAATTTGCTGCACTTAAAATATCAATTCATGCTATTCGAAAGTCATTCATCCAACATACGTAATTTTCTCTTAATAGTGTCACAACCACTGATTGTTAATTCGCTAGAAGTGAACAATTTATATAGGGCTAGCGAGTTCCCGGCATGTGTTGCTATACCACTTAATAAAGAAATTGTTTCTTCCTGCGTGTCCTTTCCCATTCGTCCCGTTCCCTTCCGCCTCTTCTCTCCCCACTTCCCCCGTCCCGCGAACCCCCCTTCTGAGTTCCCCTCGCCCCTCCCGCATTCCATACATTCACTCCCGGTACATTCAGTTTTCAAACAGCTCTCGTGCCATCTATTGCAATTTTTTTATACAAATTTCATAATGTCAGAACTCACTATTATATATAGAAACCATCGCAGGCATGCACACATCAAATCCTCAAAGTTTCATCGCAATCGGATGAATGGTTAGCAATGCATAATTTCATGATGCCAGAACTCACTATTATCTCTACATATTATAAATTAAAGTCCTCCACCGCATCTGTTTGTCTGTTGCGATATACTCAAAAACTACTAAACAGATTTTCATGTGGCTTTCAAAAATAGACAAAGGTTTAGTTATATAATTTGTCAAGGTTTTGTGTAAATTGGTTGAAATATATAGTTAAAGGAGAATGTCCATATGTGGTGGACGATCAGGCTGGCAAGCAGGCGGTGTGAATTCGATTTGTATGCAAATTAATAGATGGCGGCGTGAGTTAATAACACTTGGTTTTAAAGGTTGGGTAACCATCCAGTAGATGGCGTTGTGTTTCATTAGTCACAGCAATGCGTGGCTGGGTCAGCTAATATATTATATAGAAACCATCGCGGGCATATGCACATCAAAACCCCAAAGTTTCATCACAATCGGATGAACGGTTTAGCAACACATAGATATCTCATAAACATACTCATATAAGCATATTTTGATTTTTTTAATTATATATATAGATACGTATTTTGATTTTCTTTCTTCAGAAAGACCAATGAAATTGATAATCTGTTAATCTTCTTAACCCCTCAGACCTCGACTGTATTATTTCGGAGAATCAAAAATATTTCCACTTTTTTTTTTTTTTTTTACTTTTCCCTCAGGGCCTATGTCATCTTTGGGGATGCTGTGTGGAGGGTTTTTTAAGGAAAGGAAGGAGGGGAGAGTTCTGGGAAGGAAAAGGTTTTAAGCAGTGGGTAGAAATCTGGGGTTCAGTGTAACCTGGTCATCCTCCTCCAAGACCTAGACAAACCTCACCCCATGAACCCGGGCACCCCTGCTAAATCACCAAACGTAGCAAACCACTTGGGGTGACCTATGGCAGAGGTGTTGGTTATCCAATAAAGGTTCCCGGGGCGGCGGTACCCATTCCCGCCTACCAAATTGACTTTATAATAAAATTATTTATTGCTTTACAATAAAATCCAAATAAATGGAATATTTCTGAACGTATCCGAAAACTAAAAACTGTTTTTGAAAGGTGATAAAATAAACATGAGTCGAAGTAAACATATAATTTTTGAAATATAAAAATTTTGCGTGCAAACATAAACAAGTTTTAAAAATGGATCACGTTACATTTTGTCTTAACTAAAATTACTGATAACGAAAAAAAATAAAGACAAATACATATTTTATTAGACAAATAATGTATTATAAATGTTATCATCACCCCACTTTTTTGTCATTTTATAATTAATAAAAAATTCCCATAGTTTAAAATTTTATTTCAAAATGCCGTTCGAAACTTTGGTTTCATAAAGGTGTATATATATATTTTTTTAATTTATTTAACGCCCTGAGGGTTTTTACTTGTTTGGTTGTACAATTAATTCATGACAGATGATTTTTAAACAGATAAAGAAATAATAAACACAAAATGCACACAAAGTCATAAAAATACAAAAATACAGCAATTTGATAGGTTTACAAAAATAGAGATATGTTTAGGAATAAATTTTTTACAAGATTCACAAAATTCGTCAAGTTTATGTTAAATATGTCAACATCACCTAAGTACTGATTTCCCATAACGTGAAATCATTGAATCGAAAAGTGAGCAATGTAGTTTCGCTTATGAATGCTGCAGTAGGATAGTGTATTTTGTCGTGTAGTTACTGTCGGTATTCGTATGTTTATGAGTTGCAGGAGTTCGCAACAGTCAAATTTAGAGTGAAGTATTTTGAATAGAAATGTTAAGTCGTTTATTTTACGTCTGTCTTCTATTGTGTGTATTTTTAGAATATCTAATAATAAATTATATTTTCAGCCCTCTAGTGTGATATTTAATTTAAAATTTATAAAATGCAGATTTTTTTTTTGTATTACTTCAATGTTATTAATGTGAATTTTTTAAGATGGAGACCAAACTACCGAGTTATATTCGATTAGGCTTCTAACTAGAGATACATATAATAAATTAATGGCTTGTATGTAATTAAAGTTTTTAGTTATGCCCAAAGTAAATTTACACTATGATAGTAAGGGAGAAACAACGTTTTGTATGAGACCTATATGAGTTATTTCCTAAAATCGAAAAAAAACTTTTTTGAATTGTTGTACGCATACCAGCAAAGATTTCTATACATAATGTGTGTGTATATAATGGTGAGCTCTGTTATGAAAATATTTCTTATACAAATCATCCGACAGCCTTGACGGCCAGCGTAGTCCAGCGGTAAGGATCTTGACTCGCAATCCGAAGGTCGCGGGATCGAATCGCGGCTTGGCAAATAAATTTTATTTGATAACATTGTGTTATTTCACAATTTATTTATTCAAAATAATCTGAAGTATATTTGCGGCATGTTCCAGAGTGGAAGATACTCTCAGAATCGCCCTGGTGTAAGACCGTTGCCTGAAATGGCTTTAGCCGTGTTTGGTGACCAGATCTGAATAGTTAGATACTTCCCCATCTTCCTCTTCCCTATCTCCTTCCCCTCCCCACCACCTTCCTACCACTCCCCATACCCCAATTGGCGATGCCATAGTCTCACTGGCTCCAGACGAGAGCAGTTGGGACTCTTGTGCGGTATTCATGTAAAAAAAAAAAATCCGATTGTAATGAAACTTTGGTACGTTGTTGTGCGCATGCCCACGAAGGTTTCTATGTATACTGGTGGGCTCTGGCGTTATGAAATTATATACTCGAGAAAGAATTTCGATATTTGAAAATGTTTGATCAATTTCCCGGGAAGTAAGGTAAAACTGACCTTACTTTATGCACAATGAACTTCTATTGCTCTATTTCTTCAGTGGTAACACCATAACATCTTTGAATATAGGATTATCTATCCATTAAAGCAATGATGAAATAGATCCCATGTTTAAGAGCCGCATGATCTTTAAGTAGTGTACTTAAAAAATTATGTAAAATATCTTTGGCTTATTTGTGAATAAATCATTATTAATGACCCACTTTTTAAGTTGACGTTTCATAATTCTTTTATTGCGAGAATTCGCTAATTTCTTATTAGTAAAATTTTACAATGGAATTAAAAATTAATATTTCTTTGTGTAGTTTATATTATATTTTTTTTAATAATGACGTAGGTACTCTGTAGAGGTAAGGAGAGAGGATTGAATGCCACAAATCTTTTCACAAATGATCTAACTTTTATTTTATTTTTTACCCACTCAGGGCCAATGCTTTTTTAAAAAGGATGGAGATGATGTTCTTCTGAGAAAAAATATTTTTCTTGGAATAAAAAAGTGGTTTGTTACATTTGGTGACTTAGTAGGGGTGCCTGGGTTCATGGGGTGATGTTTTTCTGGCTCTTGGGTGAATGCATCTACCCACCATCTACGTGGCAGGCCGGATAGGGGGAAACTAGTTGAGGGAGACTTGGAACATCACCTTACACCACATTGAGAGGGATGGATTCACGTCCGTCACCTACCACACGTTATACCTTTTTCGTTCCCAGAACTTCCTCTCCATCCTTTCCTCGAAACACCCTCCACCCAGCCTCCCCAAAGATGACAGGCCTGAAGGAAATTATTTTTTTCTGCTTGCAGTATTTAGTTAAAGCACCTGAAGTAATTTTAAATGACCAGATTTTTAAACCAAAAATACATGTGTGGCGGTACCTACATCCAACAAAAAACTTGACAGCCATAAAGATATTTTCTGGGCGTGCAACACCGAAGATTGGAAACGAGGTGATTTGCATTTTTTCAGCAAGCCCGTTTTCATTCTCGGTGGTGATTTGTTTCTGGACGGCGATCTTTACATAGCCCTTTATAATTTGCCAAGTCATAATATTGTCGCAAGTTTAAATAAATAAATGACTAAAAGTTAAACCGCGCAATTACTATTATTTTATTACCTCCTGTGATAGTGAGTCTAAAATCAAAATACGGGACTTGATGCTGAGGTAAGTATCTTCGAATTAGCGTCTGGTCTCGATCATGATACATGATTTTGCTTTATTTTGTAGTGTTTCTCCTTAACCTTCTTAATTTTTATATATAATTTTTTTTTATGTTTATTTGCAGGTATTGGCGCTACAGCCATCGTGTATTCGGCGTACTGCAAGCCGCGGTCAGAAAAGTGCGCTATTAAGAGAATCAACTTGGAGAAATGGAACACGTCCATGGAGGAATTGCTCAAAGAAATACAGGTAAATATATTCACTTATTACATATTATTGATAATAACAGTCTATATCATAGGTTCTCAACGTGGGCGATAACGCCCCCTCGGGGATGTTTCAGACTTTCAGGGGGGCAGTAGGAGACCCAGAGAAACCCATCCCACCCCATCCTATCTTGCCCCATCCCATCCCATTAGGGGCCATCCAACAAAAATATTTTCCCTATCCCATTATGCCCCCTCCGTTGTTGCAAATGTAACCCCAGCGTGGTATCCCATTATACCCCGCTCCCGCCGTTAATCCGTATGTTTTCATGGAAAATGTATGGATTTTGAATTGTCCAGATATCTTAATGCGTTGCGTACGTGGGCCCAGTGTGTTCTTACCTTACCAATCCTACTATGCCTCCCTTTCTGAATCATACATCTTTATAAAGGCAAAAGTTTGTATGGATGTTTGTTACTCTTTCACGCAATGAATACTGAATGGACTTTAAAAATTCTTTCAGTAATATAGGCAGTATAAAAAAATAAAAAAATGATTTGTGACAAATTAAGTCACCAGATTTCGCCATTCATTGGTGAAAATCAACACGGTTTCCTTCCATAGAAATCAACACTCACAAATCTGCTTAATTTTTCGCGGTTGGTAGCCACCAGTTTAGACTCGAGGCACCAAACAAATGTAGTTTACACCGACTTTGCCAAAGCATTTGACCGTGTTAACCATGATATACTTTTGAGGAAAATGTTTAAAATAGGCTTCGGTCTACCAACACTGAACTTTTTCTCATCGTATTTAAAATCCAGAAGCCAATTTGTTTCGATAAATGGACATAATTCAAAAAAATTCCAAGCGCAATCTGGAATTCCTCAAGGGTCTAACCTCGGACCTATGTTGTTTCTAATACTTACAGATGACATCCAAAACTGTGTTAGGAACGGCAAATGTCTACTATTTGCTGATGACCTTTAAATTATGATGGAAATAAGCTGCCAACAAGATTGCTTTAAAATGCAAACTGATCTAGATGCATTATCATGGTTGTTGGCAAACAAATTAGATTTTAACACAAAGAAATGTGTCACTATGTCCTTCACTTGTAAAAACATTATAGTTTACAATTATAAAATAAAAGGCGAAACGTTATCACGTGTAAAATCCGTGAAGGATCTCGGCGTCGTCTTTGATCCCGAACTGACATTCTCTTGCCGTATATCGCAGCTCACTCAGTCTTGCAACAAACTTCTTGGGTTCATCATCAGGAGAAGCAAGCTGGAGTATGTGAGCGATGTTTGGGCACCGTACCACCAGAAGTACATTGATATGTTAGAGCAAATCCAGAAGAAATTCCTCAGGTATGTTTATATGCGGAAGCATGGAACCTATCCAAGGTTCATTGAACTGATTCTGTGAGTCTAGAAACTCGACGGAAAGCAAGTCTTGCTATTCTGTCTTTCAAAATTTGGAACAATTTCATCGATAGCCCATTTCTCTTGGGATGCTATTATTTATATGTACCAGACCACTACAGCCGAAGTCGACATCATGACTTATTTAAAGTACCAAACGGCAGAACAGACGTCTTGGCAAAGCATAGCATGACGAGGGGAGTGGATGTAAGTGACTGTTCTTTATATGCCTTAAAAATATTATTGAAGAGTCACTTGCCTAAATGCTGACAGGGTAGCTAAATTGTACTGTAATTGGAAGTATTCTGTTGTACAATAATAATAAAATAAAATAAAAATATATTGGTAAGCTCTGGCGTTATGAAATTATTTATTATACTTTATTGTTCGGACGAAAAGCAAATCGTTGCTAAGTAATTGTTTGATGTGCGCTGTCATTTTGTTACTTGTTTAGGTTACTATGGAGATTCCCTTGATGTAAAAATTCAAATATGTTTAAAATCGGTACTAATCTACATTTTGACCTTAGCCAACAGCTATACTAATATTATAAATGCGAAACTGCGCGTGTTTGATTGTTAAGTTTTAATAGGTAGCACGCAAGCTGTTTGAAAAGTAAATGTAACAGGTATGGAGGCGGGGGGCAAAAGCTACTATTAACTTTCAACTTGCAGAGATCTCAATTCTTACAGCATTCATTTTTTACTTTCTTCTTACTCTGCCAATTTCATGCCTCACTACTGTCATTCATCAGTGTTGGTATCAGCACTCAATTGTGGACTGCTAGCCTCATGCCTTTTGAAAACTCTTTATTAGCGACTATCGTATTCAATCCTCGATTTAATAGAGTTCCCTGCATAATTACACATTGCTTTTTTCTGCATTTAGCAATTATTTATTTAGTATCACTTAATTTACTGCTTGCTGACAATGTGTCAATTGCGTTTTATTGCTTTGTTTATGGCATTTATCTCTATATAAAAGATTATTTTATTTCCTTGTTAAATGATATTATGTACATACTAAACTGTGTAATTTTCTATTGCGTAAAAATCAATAATAATAATTTTGTTTACCATGACTGGAGTGAAAATTCTTTCAGTATGACATGAAGTTCTAGGAACGACAAAGGTATGAGGAATGAGTAGGCATCTGAGAGTCAATGTGTTCAGGAGTGACGAAAGAACGAATCCATCCCTCCCACTGCGGTGCAAGGCGATGGATCGAGAGAGTCTGGCTGGAGAGGTCAAAAGGTCTCCCTCGACCAGTCTCTCCCGATCTGACCTGCCATGTAGTTTGTGGGCTGACGCATACCCCACAGAGACCAGGACAAATTTTACCCTATGAACCCGGGCACCTCTGCTATGTCATGTCACCAAACGTAGCGATCCACTTGGGGTCTATGACAGGGGTGTTGGTTATCCATAAAATGATCACTGTTGCGGCGGTAGCCATACCCGCCTCCCATGATAAAATCTACAGACTTTATTAGTTTAATATTAGAGATCACATTTTGGAAGGCAGATATGGGTACCGCTGCCCCGGGCACCACTTATTGGATAACCAACACCCCCGCCATAGGTCACCCCAAGTGGTTCTTTACGTTTGATGACTTAGTGAGGGTGCCCGGGGGTGCAATGGGGTGAGGTTTGTGTAGGTCTTGGCTGTCAATGCGTTTGCCCACCTACTGATTGTGCACCTATGCCTATAAAAAGCTTATTGTATATTGACATTTATTGTAGTTATTAAAATCAGTGAGATTTTTGTGGTTGTATTTGACTTGCAAGTTTTCTTATATTAGCTCGCATTTTTGAAATATAGTCGCGTAGTATTGCGCCTAAATGTGAATCCGATAACCAAGAACAGTGTTTATTTTCTCGATAATTCAGAATTAAAAAAGCTTGCTTACAAATTTATGTAGTAATTATTTGCTCGTATGTAGTAAGTACGTACATAGTAAGTATTAGTACTTAGTAATTATTTGCTCAGCAAACCATTATAACTCCTTGTAGTTTTCAGAAGGTAAACTCCCATAATAATTCACCAAGTTTTTCCTTTAACCTGTCACGGGCCGCAGTGAAGCAAGGACATTATGCAAAGCATCACTTTAAATTTTGAATTGAATGTTTTGTGGATTAATTTTCAGCTATCGTATATTTTATTGACCGAAACACATTCCTAGAACAATAAACTATGTATGAAAACAACATTACTTGCGTTAATTTGGTAAATTGGGTTTTACAATGATTTCGTCAAGTATCACGCATCTGACTTTGACAGTTTGAATCGTGGCAAATGTGACATTTCGATTCCACGGATAAATCTTTAAAAATATTCTGGTGTCGCCAGGTGAATGAAACTTGGCTATATCATCGATGATGTTGGCACAAGCGATTCTGACCTTGTCCTTCATACAAATTCTGTACACAGAAGGGTCAAAATCGCATTCAAAAATATTATTTTTTTCGAAATTTGTTCCGCGCGCATCCTCGCGTCTCCGTCAAAAGCCATTTTAAATGTGGTATCACTTTGCGAACCTATCACGTTGATTTGCAAATCGCTCCCCCTTCGCTCCCTTTCACTCTGTTGTGTATGACATCGTCCGTCACGTGCGTTGCGGCGAGAATCTTGCGCCTCGCAGGCCGCATGCACGCCGCGGGTCACAGGTTGCCGACCCATGGTTTAAAATCATATTTCAAACCATTATAGTAAGAGAGACACAATGATTTCTATGAGACCTATATGAGTTGTTCCGAAAACTGAACAAATTAGCCTGAGGGGTTAAATATGTAAACTAGTTTTCGTTATTATTAAAACATATGATTAGTTTAATGAGACAGGAGAGTAACAATTTAAAAACTGTTACATTTATTTAGCGGCATTTCTAAAACAATCACTCACAACGCCCAACAATGTACTTATGTATGATAAACTAATTGTTCTGCTTTTAATCAATTGTATTGATTTATATTATAAACATTCACGATTTTTTTCCGCACTCGTGCCACCCACACACAGACTATCATAGCGCGCATTGTACATGTACAAAAGGATGACTAAACATTCACATTTTTTTACATTGGATATAACAATGCATTATTACTATACTATACTATTTCTGATATATATAAATGACCTTATGAATCTTCCCATTAATGGAAACATAATGAGCTTTGCAGATGACACTGTTATTATATTCCACGAACAAGATTGGACAAGAACCTACAAGGAGGCGGAACATGGCCTGGCTGTACTTCAAAACAGGCGCGGCTGGCCCAAACGTTCAATAGTGCGCCGAACCGCCAACAAAATTGAACATTTTACAGCTCAACGTGTTCCTACTTAATATTTTTTAATTTAAATTACGCACAATGTTGAAAATAAAAACTAATCACGTATTTAAATGCATGAATTTTGCCAGAGATAATAATTATTGCAGCCGACTGGAGTTCTTTTCCCGCGCGCTAAGAACTAGGAACCTACGTACATACCATTCGGCGCGTTTCGGTCAAACGCCCCGTTCGGGAATTGTCATTTTGTATGGTGCTCCTACAAACATGTCCAGACCGTCAGAATAACGAAATGTACCAAAAATCTGCTTCTGGCGACGCGGCGCACGGAGCTACGAAGTGCGTCGAAAACATCCGACGTATTCCGAAGGGCTCCAGCAAAATAGGTTTGAACGGGATAGTAATATTTAGCTTGCAAAATTCAACCATAAGTCAACGGGTCTTGTTATGTTTGGGATTTAGGGAACCTATTTGACGACATTAGTTTTTCAGTTAAAAATGACTTTTTATGTGTGTGCTTTTTAAATGCGCTACACCGGGTACTGGGAAGAAGCTTGAAGTTTATTTGTTGATTATTAGGGACCGAAGAAGTTTATTTTTTTATTCTCTATAAATATGGTAGCTACGGTAGCTAGCTGTGTGACCTACCAACAATTAAATTACATTATACGTGTTTGATTTATTGATAGGTGAACCACCAAACATTTTAGGCACCAGCCGCGCCTGCTTCAAAACTGGCTAAAAGTAAACTCCCTTACATTAAATGTTAGTAAAACTAAATATCTAACTTTCTCCAAAAACAAAAGAGGACAACCAATGAATGTGCATACCCTCAAATTACATTAATGTCAAAATACTTTTCCACAATGTTCCTGCCCGTCTATAACCCAAACCAAAAGTATTAAATATCTTGGGATTGAAATTGATGAAAATCTACAGTGGAATTCACACATTGATCTTACCTCAAAAAAGCTAACAAAACTCATCTACTTCTTCAAAAAATTAAGAAACATCTTGTCGATGAGGGATCTAAAGAGAGTATATTATGCTTTATGCCACTCTCGATTGGAATATGGAGTAATAGGATGGGGCTCAGCAGCATCTAATCACTTAAAACAACTTAAGATAACTCAGAATTGCATTATAAAGACCATTATAAAGGTCCCCATAAGGACGTCAACAGCAGAAATTTTTAAACAGTTTGATGTTCCAAGCATACAGAAAATCTATGCCAAAAACATTCTAGTACATCACCACAAAAATCATAAAACCAGAGCTAAACAAACAGACATACTTAATATACCAAAGTGTAACTCTTCATTTGGTCAAAGAAGTTCTGCATTTTTAGCAGTAAAGTTATATAACAAACTCCCACTTAGTATCAAACAAATAAAAATAAAAAATAGCTACTATAAGGACATTAAATGTTGGCTGAAGAATCTATCGGAAAATGAACTTACTAGTATACTTAAAACATCATAGAAGTTTCTGGAAAACCTTATCCAATGAAGTTAAACCATAGAAGTCGCTGAAAAACTTATCCAAAGCATAGTCCCCCTCAGCACAGGATCTCCTAGTGAGGAGGACTACGAATATATTTTATATATACATCTAACTAACATGTTTCATATAAAAATGTAAAAAATATTATATAGCTACTAAATAAAATAAAAAAATAGAAAATAAATTACACAAATAAACATTGATGGTGCGATAATATTTTAAAACTAGCTGACCCGGCCACGCGTTGCTGTGGCTAACGAAATAACGAAACATAACGCCATCTACTGCATGTTTACCCAATCTTTTAACTCACCATCATCTGTTTGCATTATGGGTTGCTATGCCACTTCATTAAGAAATTGTTTCTCCCTGCGTGTCCTTTCCCATTCGTCCCGTTCCCCTTTCGCCTCCCCTTCCTCTCCCGCGTTCCCTTCCCCTCGCGTTCCAACTCTGCCTTTTCTCTCCCCACTCCCCTCGCTCGCTTCCCCCGTCCCGCGATCTCCCCTCCCTTGTTCCCCTCCCCCCCCCCCCCCCCCCCCCCCTCCCTCCCTCTTGAGTCCGCATAGCCAACATCATAGCCAACATCCATTGAACGGACAGGGCAAAAGAAGAAGAATGTATTCTAGTCTAAAAGTTAAAAACAAAATAATTAAAATGTATACCTTTATAAAACCAAAGTTTCCGACAGCAATTTGAAAAAATATTATGAAAACGTTTATAATTCGTTAATAATATAATACGTTTGTCTAATAAAATATGTGTGTGTCTTATTTTTTATTTTTCGTTATCAGTAATTGTCGTTGGAAAAACGTGAGGCGAGACATTTTTAAAACTTTTTAAAGTTTGCACTCAAAATTTTTATATTTTAAAAAATACATCATTATATCTAATATAATATTTCATCACCTTTCAAAATAAGTTTTTAGTTTTCGGGTACGTTCACAAATATTCCATTTATTTGGATTTTATTGCGAGGCGGAAATATTTTTACCTTCTGACAAAATACTCTCGATTTTTGAACGGTTAATAAATAAATAAACACGGCTTATGCAGGGGTCCTGCTTTTACAGGTTAAAAAATTGTTCATCACAAATATGTGGTTTTTTTTGCAATATTTACTTGTTATTAATAACTACTCAAGGTTTATTCAATGGAATAATAATAATTGACCACTTTTAGTGATTACCTGAATAATTGACCACTTTTAGTGATTGAATGAATGTTGACAATATTTTTTTAAACAATCTTTGATAATAATATCTCAATTTATTTGACCACAGGCCCCACATTACCAAAATACTTTAATTTGTTATTCTTAGTCAATTTTTCTCTGTCAAAATAATGTAGATTATTTAGACAATTGCGTGAAATCTGATGTGTATGAATACGATTGAAGCAAGTAATGTGTGCCATGACAAGGTTGAGTCTGTATCGTCTGGCTTCCTTTACATGTAAATTTTTTTATGGTTAGGTTAGGCCTCGTATGTTCAGAAATAGTCCATTTGTTTGGTTTTTATTGTAACTAACCATCACGCCGTTTCCTTGCAGGGGTAGGCAGAGAGAACGGACTGCCGAACAACTCTATCTTGGCACACACTCATTGCCTCGTTCACATTCATACATCTTCTCATACATGCTCTTCACTTACGGCCTAACTCAACTATCTGATTCACTTGGTCGTGCCAATTGTTCCTCAGGCGTCCCCGACTTCTATTACCATTCATATTTGTGTCATATATTCTCCTTACACTCCTCTCCTCGTTCATTCGCTCTTCATGTCCAACCAAACCATCTGAGCGTCCCTTTCTTAATTTTACTCATTAGGGGCTATCCATAAATTACGTCACACCTTAAGGGGGGGGAGGGGAGTAGAGAAGTGTGACAAGGGGGTATGGGGGGGGGGGGGTTATCAGCTCTGTGACGTCACATGTAAAAAAAATTTGAACTACTGTTTTGATTATTTTTAGATGTAAAATTGCAAAATATGTAACGTCATACTAGGGGGAGGGGGTCTCACAAATGTGACGATGTGTGACAGGGACGGGGAGTGGGGTCAAAAAGTCATGAAATTAGTGTGACGTAATTTAAGGATGGCCCCTTACGCTTACATCATCAGCCTTGCATTTTTGCAGATCTCGACATTTCTCACACGGTCGTACATGGTTTTACCACACATACGCCTCAGGTATCTCAATTCTACAGCATTCAGTCTAGTTTTTTGTTGGCGCAAAACGCATTCAGTCGTCCATTAATGGAGTTACTTGCATTTATTTATCCTTCTTTCAATATCTCTATCAGCCTTCCCATCTCTCTTAAACATACTTTCCAAGTACACAAACTCATCCACCTGCCCCAAGCTTTCATCATTCACAACTATATTGCACACTGTTTTCGTACTCTCTCTTTCAAACACCACGACTTTTGACTTACTTACATTCATCATTAACTCATTCTTCATACATACTTCGTTCATCCTAGACACGAGAGTCTGTTTTATTGTAAAGCGGAAATATTTTGACCCTCTGACATTATACGGCCGAGGCCTGGGGGGAGGCATTAATAAATTGATAATAATAGTATTTGTTTTTCTGTTTTCCCTAGGCCATGTCAAGCTGCAATCACGAGAACGTGGTGACATATTACACAAGCTTCGTGGTTAAGGAAGAATTATGGCTGATTCTGCGGTTATTAGAAGGTGAGTTATTGTTTTTTTTTATACCTGAACGTAGACCAATCAGGCTACTACTCGATAAGGACGGTGACTCGTTGAGGTAAATGATCGGACTATGTAACATTCCTCATTGTCCGGAAAATAACTCAGAAATAATTATTGAATACTAGCTCACCTGGAAAATGTTGTTCTCCCATCATCAAACAGTATTATTAGGCTGGGATTAGACTCGTAAATTTTTTGCTGTAAATGCTCTTGTAAGCGATTTATTGCCAAATTACCAATGTAAACGACACCAAAAGTCACTTAACGTAATTTATAGCAAGTTACAGAACTTATTCTTTCGGAAGTTTTTTGACAGGTCTAATAGCGCCCGCGCAAATTTCTAGCCTTACAGCTTATAAAATCAGTTTGATAAGATAAGAGACTTGCCGCAAGAAATAGTTCCGAAATGCGCCGTTGCGAATGTCAAAAATTAAAAGACAATTGTTTTCGTAGGATTTTTTTCCTACAAAACTAGTATTTATTTCCACTTATTTAAGTTTTCTGGAAAATAAGCATCCTTCTATTCAATTATCGGTCCAATCCCTTCCAATCTTAATGTTTCTGTTTTTAACATTTACGTGTTTGAAATGTTGAATTCGAAGTCGGTTGCTGTCAGCAGATGTCAGGTAGCTGTCATTCGGATGAAACGAAATTAATTGTCGCCTTTGACGGCACAAAAGTGCGTGGAGAATTGTTTAATTAAATCTATTTCAATACTTTATTTGGGCCTTTTCGTCTTTATTGACGAAATCACGTAAATTTGACAGTAGCAGGTCGTTGTTGACAGGAAGCCATCTTACCGCAAATAAATTTACAGATTCATCTGTAAATCTGACTCAACGGTCGCTGAGCATTTACACAGGTCGAACTTCCAAACAACTTCCGTGATCATTAATTACCAAAAGTCGGATGCATATGTGAACGCTCCTGTGAGTGACCTGTCAAAATTTTATGTAATCCGTAAATTTTAATTACGAATCTAACCCCAGCCTTACCCTTGCGTCTGTGTACACACGCTATTCACAAATAGATACAAACGGAAGTGCTGCCATCTATCATGAAACAGTATTAATTATCTAATATTTGTAGGTATGCATAATATAATATGTTCCTACGAGTTTTTCCGACGTTATATTAGTACGGATAAATTACAAAACTCGCGTATAGATAGCGCCACTTTCATCTGCATCTCGCACACGAATAATT
The DNA here is from genome assembly GCA_929108145.2 of Limnephilus rhombicus. NCBI lineage: Eukaryota > Metazoa > Arthropoda > Insecta > Trichoptera > Limnephilidae > Limnephilus > Limnephilus rhombicus. The sequence goes on from OV815298.1 coordinate 7,645,508, forward strand.
CCAACAGCCTGATTTATATCGAAAATTTGCTTAGGTCCGGTACTCTGGTTTCCCTTCAATAACGAATAAATCTTTGGCCTTTTACTAAAGATTTCCGTGGAGGGGAGCATTCAAATGAGTCTACAAATCAATTTTTTGTCCCCCGCTATATGTTACATATGACGTCATTGCCCGTCCTGGTTACTTTGTCCCAGTGAGTAGCTATCACTGGATGACAGTGGATCCGAGGAACGGGCTATTTTTGGAACCAGTTCCTATTGGATTTATAAAATGGTCACCAACACTAACTGGGCGAAGCCGAACCAAAAGCCGCCCGCAGGGCCTAACAGTAAAAACCTGCGGAGAAGGTTTTTAACTGCTAGTACAAATTATTTCTATGTGTGGATGAAAGTTCGATGAGGCAGCTGTAGCGCCATCTGTCATTCAATAACATAAATAATTTCGTTCTGTTTAAAATAGGAATGACGGTTAAATTTGTTCATACAAAAATCGCGATTAAAAAATGGGAGAGTGGAGGTAGGGTGAAAATTTGGGGTTATAGATATTTTTTGATGCCAAAAAAAATATATATACAAAAAAAAAAATTTGGTCAAAAAAATAGAAAAAATTTTCTGGATAGGGAGGGACACCCTAATCACCTATCTGTATGAAATATACTTTACGGCCAATTCTCATACCTACCAAATATACATTAAAAATTTCATAAAAATCGGTTGAGCCGTTTCGGAAGAGTGCGACCACAAACACTGTGACACGAGATTTTTATATAAACATGTAGATTCAATTTTTGTTATAACAACTCTCTTTTTATAACTTTTGAAGATTATTCCCGTCAATGTAATATATCGTTGAAGAAGAAGATAACAATAATAATCTAAACGAAAATATGAAAGAGAATAAGACACAGAAAAATAAAAAGATATCGTTCGCAACTGGGACTCGAACCCAGAACCTCTCGTCTTACCGGGATGAGCCTTACAGATTAGGCCGCTGCCACCTCTTATCAAACCTTATAACACCGGGAGCATAAAGCCGGGTACAGATTGCTGTGCTAACATGAAAGGAACATTTCATAAGTGTGGACGAAACGCGCGCACGAACCGTGCATGAACCTACTCGCATCTGTTTCCGGCATGCGCGCGGTGAACGTAGTTCAGTCTGCCGGGAACAAGTCCTCCATTGTTCGCGCGCGTTCTGCAGTATAGACACAAACAGCCCGTCCACACTGACGCGCCGTGCACACTGCGCGCCCGTTTGTGTCCGGCGAAAAAACTGACACTTGGCGGATTGCGGCGCGCACGAGTTGAAATGCTCTGTTTGTGCGCGTAGTGTGCACGGTTCGTGCGCGCAAGGCGTCCACACTATAAGAATTCTGTTACATTGCATGATACATTGCGACAATGTGGATGGCAAATTCTTTCATTGCGTGTTACATTGCATGTTACGTTACAGCAATCTGTACCCGGCTTTACGGTCCGATACATTGTTATGACATTTTTTAATTTCCTACAAGTGAAAGTAAGTACACTTAAGTGGAAGATGCTCTCATTATTGCCCCGGTGTAAGACCACCATTCAGAATTGAAACAGTGCTTGAAATGGCTTTAGCTTTGTTTGGTGACCATATCTGAATAGCCAGTTCCACCTTCCTCTTCCTCATCTCCTTCCCCTCCCCACTACCTTCAGCCTCACAACATACCCCAATTGGAGATGCTAAAGTCTCACTGGCTCCAGACGGGAGCAGCTGGGACTCTTGTCAGGTATTCATGTAAAGAAAAATTTTTTTTGCTTTTTAAACTGCAAGTTTTTCGGCATTCTAAGTAATTTGGCGGTGTTAATGAATATCAGAGTATTGTACCAGAAAGAGGGTGGTACACATTTTACATATAACTGCATACTCAACTCAAATTTAAATTTTTCAGAAATGTCTGACTAATCACCTGGACGATCGACATACATACACTGTGTCGAAACATGCCACTTTATAAGTGACAAATTTTCTAAGAATGCACATCGATATCATGCGAATCACTAGTTCAACTAATCGACAATGAATTAGTTTACTAAGCCCTTTGCAACTAATTATTTTGAATCATAAAATACAGCGACAATGCACATTTTTGGTCTAGACCCGTGGTCGTCAAACTGCGGCCCGCGGCAGATTTTTGTGCGGCCTGCAAATCTGCCGTTTTCTTTTTAAATATATATTTTTTGGTGACCGGACAACTCAGAATGAAACCAACTCAGTAGCACCTCAGAAAGGTCATGAGTGATAATAAAAAAATTGGTTAAATAGGTAAAGTTAGGTTAGGGTTACCGGCTATTTTAAAATTATTTTTTCTTAGCTTTTGACCTTTCTGAGGTGTTTCCGAGTTGTTTTCATTCTGAGTTGGCATGTAACCATTTTTTTACGTACAATTATATTTTCTGTTTTTTTTTTTCAAATATTTTGTGTACGTATACCCTTTTGTATACACGTTGATTTTAATTGCTTGACATTTGATTTTAAAACGCCGAGTTTGTTTTTGAACACATCCTAAGTCGATTTTGAACGCGCGCATAGTGTACGTCATAGGTTCTCTACGTGGGCGATAACGCCCCCTAGTGGGCGTTTGAGACTTTCAGGGGGGCAGTAAAAGTCTCAGAGAAAATTAGGGGGCATTGAGATGATACAGTGAGGGCGTGGGCAAGTAAAATATAAATGAGTGTACTTCACTAACTTATAAAAGAAGAGAGAAAGAAAATGTGCGCGCACACTGCTCACTCTTGCTCCTACAGCGTGATACAGACAATAGGCCTACACTGTGTCTTAGATATACGAAACGTAACTTGCTATGAGAGAAAGAGGGAAAGAAAATGTGTGCTCGCACCTTTCTCTCTTGCCCTACAGTAATATACGAAACGTAACTATCTCTCTTTCTATCTTCACTAACTTATATCTCCCTTTCAACTTCCGTTCGCCTCACCCGATCACACTTTTCGCAACGCTCTCGTCACGCATTCACCAGCTTACTCTCCAAGTGAAGCGTGCGTAAAGAAGTTTTCTTCAAAATAGGGTCTAAAATAGACAAAAAAAAAAAACAATAATCACATACTAATAAAACACTGTAAACTTTATTATTGGTTAATTTTTGTTATTCACATATTTCAGAAGTTCGGGAAGTGGAGATGATAATTAGAAGATGATAATTGAACCTAAAGATTCCATTACACAAAAAAGGAGGTAGTAACCCGCTACAAAAAAATAATCCAAAAAATTGCTTTTTTAACTTGCTAAAGAAAAAGGTATAAGGCTGGGGTTAGACTCGTATTTAAAATTTACGGATTACATAAGATTTTGACAGGTCACTCACAGGAGCGTTCACATATGCATCCGTAATTAATGATCACGGAAGTTGTTTGGAAGTTCAACCTGTGTAAATGCTCATGCGACCGTTTACATCTGTAAATTTATTTGCGGTAAGATGGCTTCCTGTCAACAACGACCTACTACTGTCAAATTTACGCGATTTCGTCAATAAAGATGAAAAGGCCCAAATAAAGTATTGTAATAGATTTTTTCTTTAATTAAACGATTCTCCACGCAATTTTGTGCCGTCAAAGGCGACAATTAATTTCGTTTCATCCGAATGACAATGACAGCTACCTGACATCTGCTGAAAGCATCCGACTTCGAATTCAAAATTTCAAACACGTAAATGTTAAAAACAGAAACATTAAGATTGGACCGATAATTGAATAGAAGGATGCTTATTTTCCAGAAAACTTAAATAAGTGGAAATAAATACTAGTTTTGTAGGAAAAAAATCCTACGAAAACAATTGTCTTTTAATTTTTGACTTTCGCAACGGCGCATTTCGGAACTATTTCTTGCGGCAAGTCTCTTATCTTATCAAACTGATTTTATAAGCTGTAAGACTAGAAATTTGCGCGGGCGCTATTAGACCTGTCAAAAAACTTCCGAAAGAATAAGTTCTGTAACTTGCTATAAATTACTGGTGTCGTTTACATTGGTAATTTGGCAATAAATCGCTTACAAGAGCGATTTACAGGAAAAAATTTACGAGTCTAATCACTGCCTTACGAATAATTTTTAATCGAATTATTGATTTCATGATAGTTCCTCCCCCCCTCCTCCCCTATTTATAAGTGTGCGGCCCGCGGTGATACCTCACATTGTCGTATGTGGCCCCTGACTGGAAAAGTGTGACGACCGCTGGTCTAGACACTTGCCTTGCAAAAAATTTCTTTAAATTTTAAATATTTCTTTGTGTTTTGAATGAATTGATAATAATTTTTATAATCTAGATTTGGAAACTTGACACAAAACCTCAGCAAATTTTGGTTTCTAAAAACAAATTTATGCCAACTTGTTTTTCTCTAAAAAAAACAACAATGGCAATTATTATCCTTTACTGAAAAATGACATCAGTAATCTTAAGATCGTGTTGAAATTTAAATTTTAAAAGCTGATACAGGTGTTTTTTTTTTCTAAGAAATGGCATACTATGAAATTTACCAATATTTTTTGAAGTGAATGAGTTTTTTTATTATTTAGCCAGTGTAACATTTTTTTTTACATTGGCTCCACACAGGAGGCTCTGAGGAAAATAATTCTCCTCAGGGCCTATGTCATCTTTGGGGATGCTGTGTGGAGGGTCTTTTTAGAAAAGAAAGGAGAGGGGAAGAAAAGGGTACTTATGAAGGGTGGGTAGGAATACGGGGGTTAATGTGTCCAGAAGTGACGCACATATGAATCAATCCCTCCCACTGCGGTGCAAGGCGATGTTCCGAGAGGTTACGGCTGGAGAAGTCAAAGGGACTCCCTCAACTCATGATCCGGCCTGCCATGCAGCTGGTGGGCAGACGCATCCATTATGCAACTAGTTGCGCACAAGTTATTTCATGACATTAGTTAATCTGCTGGTTTCACGTGTAAACATATGTATAGTTTCATTAGCATGCATTAAACATAATTAGAATCACGCTAGGGCGAAATTATTACACCACTAGTGGTATGCAACTAATTGCATTGTGTAAAAATGTGACGCAACTAGTGTCATGAAAGCATTTCAGCTGAACGGGCGTATGTGTTCCTTGTAAGTGCGTGAGAGTTTTAATGTCGAAAATGACAAATCAACGCTGGAATGCTCAATAAAGTATTAAAAAGAGGTTTACTCATTCGAAAATAGTTTTTTTTAGCTTTCAGGATATTCATCTGCTAATTCAGAGAATAACTGCACCAGAAGCTTTCTTGTTAACCCACCCTCGAATCCAATATAGTCTCTTCTTTCGAGATAGTCTTTTCTTTATTTTGTAATCACCATCTGTATAACAACATTGTGCATTGCAGAAAATGCTTTTGAGGTTGGTGGTGCATGGTTGCTGTGATACTGAAGGTTGCACAACACAAAGTTTGTGCAATTAAAGTTAAATATACATTACGAAACTAGTTGCATGATACCAAAAATATGGTTTAAATTGTATAAATTTAGTGTCGTGCAACCTTCAACACCATCAACGTCAAAGCTTTTTTCTGCAACGCTAAATGTTGTTGTACAACTCTCCCGCAGTTCTTTTAATTATGGGTTACAGTTCCGGATCTTTCGAGTAGGTGGTGAAATAATCCAGTCACTCATGCCGGTCGCTTGTGTGTGGTGCCAGGCAGTGCCAGCTTATTGACAGTGCATAAGTGGACATGTACTAAGTAAATAGGTATTATGATGCGATAGCCACAGTGGTGCCATAATTTCTTGTTTTTTTAAATTTCGATTCTATTTTTGTGTCATTCACGTATAATGAAACTGTTTGTTTACACGTGAAACTAGCAGTGATTTCATGAAACAACTAGTTGTGTTATATAAATCTGGCTTTATTTCATCGACTTTTTGATGTCTTGCAATTATTTGAAACATGCATGCAACTAGTCGCGTAATGTAAATTTGGCTTTAATTATCAAAATTGGCAACAGAATGCATCCTTACTTTCTTCTTCCTTGCGCTGTCCCAACTCATTGCCTAGGTAGGCTGTTGGGGTCGGCTCTTCTCGTTCTCAGGTTATAACTTCTTCGGTTCTGGGTATCGCTTTCACCCAGGCCGTTTTTTTTAATATTTTGGAGCATTAAGTTATCCAGGAGTTCTTTGGTTTTCCTCTGGATGACTGTCGATGAAGCTCCATAGCCATTGCTTGCTTGACTGTGTGGTCTGGTGGTCTCCGTCTTGTGTGCCCATACCATCTCAACTGTCGTTCCTCCAGCTTATGTTTGGTTACATCTGCGTGTTTTAATTCTATCATTTAGTGATATTCCTGCCGACCATCTAAGCATTCGCCCTTTTGCTGTTTCAAGTTGCCTAGAGTAGGAGTTGTACATAGTCCAGCATTCGGAGCCATACATTATCGCAGGTCTAACAATAGTCTGGTATTCCTTTTTCGGGTCACACAAGATTCATGTTCCTGCAACCTTACCATTATTTCGTTTTTCCTAATATACTTAACGAATACACATATAGCTTGTGATTTTGTCACCAGGTGGTAGTCTTCTGGATGTCATCAAGCACAAGATGCGGGTGGCAAACTGCAAGCACGGAGTGTTTGACGAGGCCACCATCGCCACCGTGCTTAAAGAAGTCCTCAAGGGGCTCGAGTATTTCCACATGAACGGTCAGATTCACAGGTGGGTGATTTTTCTTTTTGCTATATGTTTCGTTGAGGTTTAAACGCAAGTTTAATCTGGGCCAGCCAAAAAGCACTAGTAACAGGTGGAAGGGGTAAGGCGAGGAAGGAGGAGGGGGAATGCGGGAGGGGAACTGGGATGAATTGGAAAGGACACGCAGGGAGAAACAATATCTTTATTTTAGTGGGATTGCAAGGCATGTCAGGAACAGTGCTTCATAATTTATACATTAATTGAATGATTTAAAATGATTGAATCATAATAATATATAGTATTTATTTTTATTTCCAGAGATATAAAAGCGGGCAACATCCTCCTGGGTGAGGACGGCGCCGTGCAAATAGCGGACTTTGGCGTGTCGGCCTGGCTCTCCACCGGGCAGGACATGTCGCGCCAGAAGGTGCGCCACACCTTTGTGGGCACCCCCTGCTGGATGGCCCCCGAGGTCATGGAGCAGGTATGTAATATATCTCTAATGTCCTCTCCAGAGACACTGTGTTTTTACTTACCACAGCAGTATGGAACTCAGCTAGTCCAGCTGCTGTAGTGTGTCCTACCTGTCGGACTATGGACGACCTCAATTGATAATTAATTTGTTGTCTGTTTCAGGATCATGGCTATGACTTCAAGGCGGACATCTGGTCCTTTGGGATAACTGCCATCGAGATGGCCACAGGCACCGCCCCCTACCACAAATACCCGCCCATGAAGATACTGATGCTGACTCTTCAGAACGATCCTCCCAACCTGGATACTGGTAACTTATTTCTTCTTCTTGATTCGTTGCCTCATTGCCAAGGATCGTGACCCCCGCTCCAATGGTCTCTATACTCCAATAGGCTCTATCGCTTCTAACAGTCCTGCGTGATATAGGGAAAGTTACCGACACAAACTGAATTCCGAAGGACTCGATAGATTTTTTCATATTTCGTCACCTCATTTGGATTCTAACTAACTTTTTTTTTTCAAAAATGACCTTTAACCCGTGGAAAGCCTTCAAAAGCCACGCCTATTTGAAAAAAAGCATGTTAAAATTACCTTTCCTGACTTTTGCTTAAATATCTGTATAATTAAGAAAATGAACTGATGTTGTTATTTCTACACAAACCTGAATAGACATTCTACGTGAAAAAACACATTTCAAAAGCAGGGTACTCACCTAACCATGTAACCTGTAACGTATCAAGTGAGTACGTAGGCACGAGTCTACTGCGAGCCGCTCGCGCATGGAGCGCAGTGTGCTCGCAGAGACCCGCCGACGGCGGTATCACTGCGAGCACAAAGGCGGCTCGCAGTGTGCATGTGGACGGCGACACGGCCGCTTGTGTAGTGAGTACATAGGCGCGAGCTTCAAACTAACGTTTTCATCATGGAGTGGACAGATGAAAACGTGTTAAATTTAATTGAACTTTATCAAAATGCTCCGGTATTGTGGTACCCTAAAGATAATAATAATTATTAAAAAATCTAAAAGTGGATGTTTGGGAAAATATTCGACAAGCTATGGGTACGTCGGGCGAAAACTGTAAAAATAATGTTGTCGGCGTGATATCATCACGAGCACTGCAGATCCGGGAGGTCGTAGCTGGATGCTGGATACGCGGTTACCGTGGACGAGCTATACCCACTTGCAGATTGATACAGTATCAGATACATTACATGCTACACTCTAGGTGAGTACCCTGCTAAAGGTGATTGCTGATAAATAAATACCTTTATGTGCATTTGAAAAAGGAACAAAAATGCCAAAATGCCGACTTTTCGGTTTTGACAGCGTTTGCAAGTCACAGATAATTTAACCTCTGACAGGCCGGAGACGCGCCGGCGCGCGCGTCATATGCGCATGCGCGAGAAAATAATTAAAATATTTGAATAATACATCCGACAAAAAACTTTTGGTCCACGATTTTGGCCCCTCTATGTACACAATTTGTATGGAGAACAGTGTCAGAATCGCTTGCGCTGTCATTACTCTCGGAGACGCTACAAGTTTCATTCACCTAGTCACCCTGGAATATTTTTAAAACGATATCTTCTATGACAATCGGCTGTCAGAATTTGCCGCGAATTTAACGGTCGCAATTAATGGGTGTATCGCGAATAAAACGATCATAAAACCTATTAATTTACGTAATAAATGCAAGTAATGTGGTTTTAGTAGATAGCTTATTGTGTTGTGAACGTGTTTCAGTTAATAAAATATACAATAGCTCAAAATTTATCAACAAAACATTCAATTCAAAATTCAAAGTGGTGGTTTTTTAGTGTTTTTTTGCGAAGTTCCGCGAATTTCCGCTAAATGTCATGGCCTTTGACCGGTTAAACACAAATAGTGTAGTGTTACCACATGAATGAAATCTTTGACTTCACCAAAAGAGATATTGGCACAAACGATTGTGACCTTGTCCTTCATACAGTTTCTTTATACACGGTTTCTAATAATACAATTTGAAAGCGTATTTCATCGCCTTTCAAAAACAGTTTTTAATTTTTGAATATGTTCACAAATATTTCATTTATTTGGATTTTCTTGCAAAGCAGAAATATTTTAACCCTCTGACAAAATGTGGCCGAGGCCTGAGGAGTTAAGTCATACGTAGGTAACTCGATAACAATATACTTGTTAAAACAAATACTTTAGCAATATTAAATTATTTGGATTTTATTGTAAAATTTGGAAGTATTTTGACCTTCTGACAAAATATCAACGAGGCTTGAAGGGTTAATGAAAGTTTTTATGGTTTCCAGGTGCTGGCGATAAAGAGCAGTACCGCGCTTACGGCAAGACCTTCCGCAAGATGATCTGGCAATGTCTGCAGAAGGATCCCACCAAGAGGCCCACCGCTGGAGAACTCCTCAAACACCCCTTCTTCAAGAAGGCCAAGGACCGCAAGTACTTGACGCAGACACTGCTGGCTGCCGGGCCAACCATGGAGACCAGGGTTCACAAGGTATTGCCTGTTGCCATTCTTCGGAAGCGATTTTATCTAAAGAACAACTGCTGACCCTGTACAAATTGCAAGTGCGCCCCACAGTTGAATTTGCCGGCCCTCTCTGGTCTGGAGCCCCACAATACCTTAAAAAAAATCTCGACTCTATGCAGAATCGGGCGGTCTGTTTGATAGATTCTCCTAACTTAACATATAAATTGCAATCTTTAGAGCACAGGCGTCAGGTGGGAATGCGGTCCTTGTTCTACCAGTATTTCAATGGAAGATGCTCCGAGGAAGTAGCGTCATTGATCTCTTTGGCACCGGTGCATAGTCGGGAAACATGCCAAACGCACGCCCAATATTTGTACATTTGTACACAATTGACTTTTGTCACTCGTGCTTGAGTTCAACTATATATAGGCTGTGGAACGATTTGCCGGCCTCTGTATTTCCTTTCTCCTACAGCTCATGTCTCTTCCAAGGCTCAGTTTTAGTTATTTCATCTGAAGGCAATTATATTATTAAAAGTTTCAATTTTTTATGTGAATACCTCACACAAGAGTCCCAGCTGCTCCCATCTAGAACTAGTGAGACTATTGCATCCCAATTTGGGTATGTTGTGAGGCTAAAGGTAGAGGGGAGGGGAATGAGATGGCAAAGAGGAAGTATCTGGCTATTCAAATCTGGTCTAAAGCCATTTCAAGCAACGTTTCAATTCTGAATAGTGGTCTTGCACCAGGGAGATACTGAGAGTATCGTTCACTCTGTAACGTGCCGCAAATATACTATATATTATTTTTAATGAATTAATTGTGAAACAACACAAATTAATCAAATAAAATTTATTTGCACACACCGGGATTCGATCCCGCGATCTTCGGATTGCGACCACAGATTGCATTAAGTTTAGTTAAGTTATTGACTCCTTTATACTAACTAATCTGAATTTCCAGGCCAGCCAACGCCAGGCCGGCACATCTGGTCGACTGCACCGCTCCGTCTCCGGAGAATGGCTGTGGTCCGAGGATGAGGACGCAGAAGAAGACAACAGCAGCTCCACCGGCATCGGAGCCGAGACCTCTCCCGACAGGAGACCCATGAACCATCTGGACAGAGCCGACTCCAGTGACAGCGAAACGGCAAGTGTTTGGTTTTGAAATGATAATATGCGTAGTTCCTACCCTTTCTAACCACATCACATTGCTGGAAAAAAAAAAAAAAAAATTATTCTTTGCGGAGACGGTTTACGACTAGTTCCAAGCACTTAGGCCATAGGCCCATTGTGCTATCTCTTTAACCTCTTATTGGCCGGAGATGCGAATCCACGCGCAGTTTGTGCGCATGCGCGCAGAAAAAATTTCGAAAAAAATGTGTTTGTCTGCGATTTTGACCCTTCTATGTACAGAATTTGTACGAAGGATAAGGTCAGAATCGCTTGCGCCAACATTCCATGACATTGGCAAAAATTTCATTCACCTGTCAACCCCAGAATATTTTTAAATGATTTTATCTGTGGCATCGAAATGTCAAATTTGCCGCGATTATAACTGTCAAAGTCCGATGCGTGATACTTGACGAAAACATCGTAAAACCTATCAATTTATCAAATTAACGTAAGTAATGTTGTTTTGGTACATAGTTTATTGTTTTAGGAATGTGTTTCGGTCAATAAAATATACAATAGCTCAAAATTAATCCACATAACATTCAATTCGAAATTCAAAGTGGTGCTTTGTTAGGGAATTTCTTGTTAGGAAACGGACCTTGACAGGTTAATAAAGTTCACCAGAATTGACGCTGGATATATGGCTAAGTCTTCTGGTTGTACAGTGTGTCTCCCCACTACAGGGTATCTGAGCCTAGTTCCCACCAGGGCAGAACATTGGCATCATAAGTGAATTAGAGTCTCTTCATCCTCTTCACATTTTCTACATCTATTGGTGCTTTCCACTCCCAATAGCTGCATGTTTTTCCTGAGATGGCAGTGTCCTGTTAGTAGTCCTACCAGTTCCCTCAGCGAGTGCACTGTCCATATCGAGTAGTTTCCTGGTTCGTCTGGGGTCCGGTCTGTTTGTGAGTACTTTGGATTGCCTCATTCTGGGTGCCCTCTCCCATTTCTTCCAGTGCTGGGATTTGACCCACCTCTCAATATATAATTTGGTGTGGCAAGATGTTACTTCTACGGCCGTCTCGGAACCCACAAATGATGCTTTTGCCCCTTTCCTTGCTAGTTTGTCAGCCCGCTCGTTGCCCTCAATACCCTTATGTCCTGGTACCCATATCAGGGTTATTTTATTGTGGACCTCTTGTGTGGACTTAATGTAAAAAAATAAAAATGATCTCTGCCGTCTTATTTAGCAGCTCTTAGTAATTAATCTGGATCCCGACCTTGAGGTTGCAATAGTATTTATTCTAATTTCAATCCCTGCGTTATTGACAGCTATGTATGTAACCACTTAAATAATATCTAGGATATCACAAATCGTTTACTGGCATTCACATTGTGACTGTGCATTTAATTGTCGTTATTTCTAAGTGGATTTTAGTATATATAGCTGGTTCCCGGCAAGCGTTGCTATGCCATTTAATAAAGAAATTGTTTCTCCCTGCGTATTCTTTCCCATCCGTCCCGTTCCCATTCTGCCTCCCCTTTCTTTCCCGCGTTCCCTTCCCCTCTCGCGTTGCCACTCCGCCTCCTCCACCTTCCCTCTCCCCACTCCACTCCCCCCTTCTCCCGTCCCGCGAACCCCCTCCCGAGTTCCCTCCCGCATCCCATACATTCAGTCCCGGTACATTCAGTTTTCAAACAGCTCGCGTTCCACCTATTGCAATTTTTTTATACAAATTTCATAATGCTAGAGCTCACCAGTAGTTTTATATAAACCTTGTCCTGATAATATCGAACACATATATAGAAGATAGATAAATTTAATCTAATGTATGGTGTTTATTTTCAGGAAACGGAGTATGACCAGAGATCCATCACAGCCAATAGCGAAGACTTGGAACCCATTAACATGGTCCTCCGAATCAGGTATGTCATCTTCGGGAAAGCTGTATCTGTGGTTTTTTGAGAGAAGGAAAGAGTGAACGATTATAAGATAAAGGGTGAAATGTTATCACGAGTAAAATCCGTGGAGGATCTCGGTGTTGTCTTTGATCCCGAACTCACATTCTCTGGCCTTATATCGCAGCTCACTCAGTCTTGCTACAATCTTCTTGGGTTCATCATCAGGACTTGTAAGCAGTTTAATAACCAAGAAGCTATGCTAGCATTGTTCAATGGCGTACTGAGAAGTGAGAAGCAAGCTGGAGTATGCAAGCGATGTTTGGGCACCGTACCACCAGAAGTACATTGACATGTTGGAGTAAATCTAGAAGAAATTCCTTAATATAAACACACCTTTTCGAAAAAAAAAGCTAGTCTTGCTATTCACAAAGCACTCTTATTAGGGTGAATTGCCTAATTAAAAAAAAAGTCTTGCTATTCTGTCTTTCAAAATGTGGAACAATTTCATTGATTGTTCATTCCTCTTGGGGCTATGATTTATATATACCAGATCACTACAACCGAAGTCGACATCATGATTTATTTAAAGTACCGAATGGCAGAACAGATGTCTTGGCAAAGCATAGCATGACGAGGGGAATGGTACTGTTAAATGAACTTGCAAACCATTTGGATGTAAGTGACTGTTCTCTACATGCCTTAGAAATATTATTGAAGAGCCACTTGCCTAAATACTGATATGGTAACTAAATTGTACTGTAATTGGAATAATATTCCGTTGTACAATACCCTACCTTTACATTGGGCAGAGAGGGGCACTCTTGTGAAGTGTAACATAAATCATAAAATGTCACAATTTTTTCCAGAAACGACCACTTGGAGTTGGACGACATCCGCTTTGAGTACTGCCCCGGCAAGGACTCTGCCATGGGTATCGCGGGCGAGCTACAAGGCGCGGGGCTGATCGACTCCCGCGATGTGACCGCCATCGCGCAGAACATGTGCCGCCTGATCGACAACGCTTCGCGCGGCAACACCTCCTCGGTCACCTTCAGACTGGTGAGCTCATCCGTCGTGTTCTTTAACTACAGAGAACCAACTTTAACCAAAATGACTTCTTACTTACCGCACACATATTGACCAAATTAACTAACCGAGTAACTTAACCCGGTCGCTGAGAAATTTTAACAATAGGTATTTTACCAAATTATTTCCGTCACTGTCGTTCTTACTCTCCCGAATACTGAGCGAAAGTATATATTAAATAAAATACCTCCACCTCAGGCTGGATAATACCTCTTGACGACCAACATGGTCTAGGGATAAGGCTCTTGACTCGCAATCCGAAGGTCGTGGGATTGAATCCCGGCGTGGGCAAATAAATTGTATTTGATTAATTTGTGGTATTTCACAATGAATTCATTAAAAATAATATATAGTAAATTTGTGGCACGTTCCAGAGTGGATGATGCTCTCAGTATCGCCCTCATGTAAGACTACCATTCAGAATTGAAACGTTGCTCGAAATGGGTTCTTGGCCTGCGCCTCTTGGTATTTTTATGAATCATCTCTTTTAAATGTGTGTTTTATTTGTTTTTGCCAGTTATAGACCTTAGATTTTATAGTAAGACTTGTAAACTTCTGTATTCACATTTAAATTATGGCTTTTCAGGATTCTGTGACCTCAAGTGAAAACCTCGATGATAAGACTCTCATCGGTTTTGCTCAGATTTCCATCGCCGACATCTAAATGAACTACATTTCGTCGCTCACAAGAATATTTATTATTATCAATAATGCCTACACGCCATCATCAAGCACGGAGTTTCATCATCAGGCTTCACGGTCGGCCGTCATCAAGCACAGAGTTTCATCATCGGGCTTCACGATCGACCGTCACCAAGCACGAAGTTTCATCGTCTAGCTTCACGGTCAGCCGCCATCAAGCACGGTGTTTTATCATCGAGCTTCACGGTCAGCCGTCATCAAGCAAGGAGTTTCATCATCCAGCTTCACGGTCGGCTGTCATCAAGCACGGAGTTTCATCATTGGGCTTCACGATCGGCCGTCATCAAGCACAGAGTTTCATCATCGAGCTTCACGGTCGGCCGTCATCAAGCAAGGAGTTTCATCATCGAGCTTCACGGTCAGCCGTCATCAAGCAGGAGTTTCATCGTCAAGCTTCACGGTCTGCCGTCATCGCTTCAGAGTAGACATCAACATTGATGATATATCAACAAATAATAATAATGTTGTAGTAATTTCCCTTCATCGGAATGCTGGAATCGTCCCTTTGAAAGTGCAAGTTTGTCGAGAATAACCCCGGAGTGATGTACACGTAATGGTGAGATTTTGTAGTATTTTGGCTAAAATTATATTTAAAAATGGCATAATTTCATCGCTTGTACTACTTGTAGGATTGTTGTGAAATTGTTTGGTATTCATCATCGTTTTGATAGTAGAATTTCATCAACAAAACACGAGCGATGAACACTCGCCTTTTATCGCCGTTTAACGAACAACGATTATTGTAATAAAATTGATGAACCTTCATTTAAATGATTTTAGCATCAGGTTTTATTATTATTTGTACATCAAGATGAAACTGTCTTTTAAAAACAAAATGTCCAAAGCTCACTTGATGAAATTAGTGTAAATCCAAAAAAAATATACATCAACATTTATAAATATACAAATAAATGCTTGATCCTTCGATAATAATAATTCTAAATGACCATTTATATCCAATTAATTAGATATTATTATGTGTATTACAATTTTCTTGTGCGTGACTTTTGAATTGAAGAAATGTTAAAAATGTTTGCGTTTTACACTTGGAAACTCTTGTCACCGCCTCTTTTAAACATATCAAATTACTGTTATTTACATAGTTGAGAATGCTGTGTATGTTTACCAATATTTCAATGGAAGGTACACCTTTTTCTCTTGACAGTAGCCCAGTAGTCCCTTTAATAAAGTTCAGCAGGGTTGTAATTGTGTGTTTAGCCATGTCTCCTGGTTCCGATACGACATGGTATTCAACTCCTCGAATATCTGAGCTTTCCCATCAAGGCGGGACATTAACACAATAAAGCAGGACCCAACTTGGTGCCTTGTGTTATTCCTTTTATTTTACTAGATGAACGGGTGTTTCTTCATCCTGTTGACATTTCCTGCAGCTATTAGTGTTTGCTTTGCACTCTCAACAGCTGCATATGTCGGTATAACAATTTCCTGTTAATATTCCTACTAGCTCCCTCTGTGCGTTATTTTGGGAAGTTTCCTAGATTGCTCGGTCTTTAAGAGGAACAGCTGTGCTGCCTTTTTCATGCAAAACTTAATTTTGTATTTGAGGCCAGAATACCCAACCGAATTGAATAATTATTTTTTTAAACGAAAGATATACCAAATGTCTAGTAGGGATATGTCCTACTTCATTTATTTACATTTTAAATTATAAAATATAGGCCATTAAAAAATTCAATTTTGCACGATTTTAGTGTCAATTTTGGCATTTTTTTGTGAGCTAATTACTTTTATTAAAACAATAATCTTACCGTAACGACTGTGTTAATATAATGAAAAATAAATTAAAAATCGTTAAATAAAACCGTTTTATGGATAGAAATTTTGATTTATGTACGTCAAATTTGTATTATGACATAAATAGATCAAATATAATTCAAATTTACGCCCATCAGATTGCTTTTTTTTTATAATTTTTAAATGTTTGTTATATATTTCATCATATTTCCGTAATAAATGGAGCAAAAATTTTTTTTTTATTAATTGTCCATTAATTTCACAAATAGTTGAAAAATTGAGATCTTTAATGGCCTGTATTTTATAATTTAAAAATATATATGTACAAAGTAGCATGTGTACTGACACTAGATATTTGTTATACCTTTTGATTAAAAAAAATAATTTTTCAATTTGTTTGGGGTGTTTTGACCTCAAATCCAAAATAAAATTTTAAAAGAAAAGGGCAGCACAGCTGTTCCTTTTAATGTCATGTGATAAAGTTGCGGCAATAGAGTTTTAGTGTTATTACGACTTATGTTGTCAGATGGTGTATATATATTTTTTCTTATAACCAATAATATATATTTTATTTGAAGGTTTTTTAGCTATTAAAATCCCGCATTGTACTTTAAAGCGAAAAAGAAATAAAATCTATATATTATTATGTATTATTACTATCCCGTATGTGTAAAGTATTTCAAGTAATGTATATTGAACGAGATGGAGAAGGGGATGTATTGACGGTAGCTCAGTTTTTCAGATTTCATTAATGTCGATATGAAATTCTTGAATTCCGTTTCAACATGATTTCACCCGAGTCTCAACTATTCAGAGCCTGTAGGACTACGCCAACTCTAATTTGAGGAATGTTTTGAAGCTGAAGGAAGTTAGCTAAAGCCACTTCAAGCACTGTTTGCATTCTAATTCTTGATATTTCACCAGGGTGATACTGGCAGAATCTCCACACTTCCCTCCGCCGCATATGCAATTTCCTCAAAATTGGGTTGTCTTAGCCTGATGGCTCTGGACAGTAGAATACTTGTGTAGTATTCACAAAAAAAAATGTGTCATCAGCGTTATACATATAAACGAACAATTACGCTGCTGACTTATCTTTATATAGATGTCTTCAACAAATCAACCAACACTGAAAAGTGTATGAATGCGAATAAAGCAAATTATGAATTTCCCGTCTCTTCGTAAACAGCTACATTAGAACTGTAATTGATTTATTAGATATGTTCCTTTTATATGCAAGAAGAAAGTTGAATTATAGTGCTATATCTTATCTGCCTAACCTTGTAGGGACTTTGTATATACGGTAATTCTTAAGATGGTTTTTGTGGGCGATGGTTTGTTCCCCCAGATGTTTTGTGTTCTGTAATAATATTCCACTTGCGAGTTCTGTCTTATGATATGTTTTAACTATTCCCATTTGTCATAAATGCATGTCTGTCTGTTCTATCTACGATACATACACATTTAAACATGTTATACACGTTTAGTCTATCAAACAAATGTCTTAAATTTATTGTTCTATCATATATATGCATACATGTTTTGTCCATAAAAAGAAACCCTTAACATGTTCTACGTGTTTCATATGTCAATGAAATGTCTTAAAATGTTCTATCTATGATAAATTCATGTTTGTCAGACATACAATGTTTTTTTTTTCAAAGAAATATCTTAAAATGTTCTATCTGACATGCAAACATGTTGTATCTGTCAATGGAATGTTTAAACTTGTTCTATTTATAATTAATTCTTGTTTGTCAGTAAAAAAAATGATCTACAATGTTTTTTTCTTTCAAAGAAATGTCTTAAAATGTTCTATCTGTCATTCAAACATGTTGTATCTGTCAATGGAATGTTTAAACTTGTTCTGTCTATGATAAATTCTTGTTTTATCAGTACAAAAATGTTTTTTCTTTCAAAGAAAAATCTTTAAATGTTCTATCTGTCATGCAAACATGTTTTGTCTATTGAGATAATGTCTTAAAATGTTCTATCTGTCATGCAAACATGTTTTGTCTATTGAGGTAATGTCTTAAAATGTTCTATCTATCACGCAAACATGTTTTGTCTATTGAGATAATGTCTTCAAATGTTCTACCTGTCATACAATGATGTTTTGTATGTTAAATAAATGTTTAAACATGTTTCAATCATACATAACGTATAAATTTATATGTTTTGTTTGTCGCAGCTGTATTTTAACTGTTATAATACACACTTGTAATAGCAATAAACAAATCTTATACAAGTCATATGTATGTTTAAATCGGTCCTAGTTTTATAAATTCATTTTAAACCGTTTAAAAGTTAATGTTTAAACAAGTCCTTTCTTATTTACTAGAGTTTAAACAATTTCCATTTGTCGGTTAAATTAAACTATGTATCCATGTTTTAAATACTACCGAAGGTATAACATAATTTACCTTGTTTTAAACAGTTAATATTAAACCATTATTAATTCACGATTTATGCAACCCGCGTATAATAAATTTAAACATAACCTCAATTCTGCCGTACTTTGATGAGTATTTCGTACGAAATTAGAACTATTTTAACGATTTAAAAAAAAAAAATTTAAAAATGTTAGGGTTTTTTCTTTTTAAATTGCTTGGTGATAAAACAAAGGTGTTGCATTTATATTTCGGGTTGCATGAATTTAAAATCATCCTGTATGTTGTAGTTAGTTTTGTATAATATTATGGAATGCTTTTAATAATAGTAATATCGATTGAAATTACATGCATATACATAATTTTTTTTTTTAGATTCGACTGAAAATTGGTAAATTGAATGAGCACGTTTTGGGGCGCAAAAGCTAAGAGAAAATGCCTTATATTTTGAGGTTATGAATAGTGTAGGTTTACTACTTTAGTATAGAATTGAAAATATAATTATTATACATATAATATATTGGATACAAAAAAAAATAAAAAAATTGTGAATTTGTATTTTAAATAAGTTTAATGAGATTCATTGTTGCTTTTATAATTTTATGCCCGAGAGAGATTTCATTTTTTAAATATTTTTGTCTATTTTGTTTCGTCTTGATGGAACATTTCGTGATCAAATCAAAACAGGCTATCCGAATTCAGTCAGCAAATAGTCACATACATAATCTGCAGTTAATTTAAAGTTTCAAGTCTGAGACGTAAAAAAATTGGTACTCAAAGATAAATATTAATTAATGGTGAATGTGTTTCATCTTATAATATATTCTAAAAAGGTATATAGCGCTCGTTGTGAGATATTTAAATAAAATTTGTCATTCATAATGAGAAGTTTAAACAAATTATATCACCTAAAATGAGAAGCTTAAACAAATTCTGTCGGCCATTATGAGAAGCGTAGACAAATTCTAGCATCCTTAATGAGAAGCTTAAGCAAATTCTATCATCTATTATGAGAAGCTTAAGCAAATTCTATCATCTATTATGAGAAGCTTAAACAAATTCTATCATCCTTAATGAGAAGCTTTAGCAAATTCTATCATCCTTAATGAGAAGCAAATCCATTATGAGAAGCTTAAGCTTGTTTAAACGAAATCTACCACCCATAATGAAAAGCTTAAACAAATTCTATCATCCATAAAGAGAAGCTTAAACTTGTTTAAACAAATTCTATCATCCATAAAGAGAAGCTTAAGCTTGTTTAAAAAAATTCTACCATCCATAATGAGAAGCTTAAACTTGTTTAAACAAATTCTATCATCCATAAAGAGAAGCTTAAGCTTGTTTAAAAAAATTCTACCATCCGTAATGAGAAGCAAACAAATTCTATCACCCATAATGAGAAGTTTAAACAAATTCTATCACTTATAATGAGAAGCTTAAAAAAATTTATCACCCTAGTGAGAAGTTTAAATGTGTTTCTCTTAGATACCTATAATATCATTTTGAGCTGAATGACGCTTGAAATAAAAATTTTAAACCAAACCAAAATAATTTTTGAATGAAATCAAAATGCGCACAGTTTTTGGTGAGAAATTGTAAAATATGTTTGTGATCATTTTTTGTAAAATCCAATTGTTTTGTAACTGTTAAAACTTGTATAGAAGACTACTTCTGTGTTAAAAAAGCAAGTGAAAGTGAGAATAATGAATAAGAGAAAGATAGTGCCACTTAGATGGTCTTGAAATGTATAGCTAGCATGTCTCAATGTTTGAATTTTTAAGAAAAAATATTCAATCTGACCAAACGTAACCAATAAATAAATTGAATCATTTAAATTGCTGCATAATAATTCTAGATTGAATTATTTATTAATTTATACATTTTATTATTATTATTATTATTTATGTTTAGGATTTCAGCCGTATCAACTAATTAAATTAATAGATCTTCTATTACCGGAAAATATATTATGTAATCATTTATTCATTTAGCCCTCCGCATTAGTGACCACAACTAATTGCAAAAAAAATCAATAATTAACAAATAAAATTATTATTATTATTGGCCGATCAGTGCCATTTTGTTTGTTTTGGTACATTTGAAAGGTCTCTTTTAAAAGTCGATTTTATATCTGTTTCATTTTACTATCAAATTGTAAACACCTGACAAGTAAAAAACGAACAATATGACAGTTAATTTTTGTCGATAAAAATTTGTTTAAAAGCTTAAACGAACCTAGAATCAGCTTTTAACGGGGGCTTTTCTAATGAAAAAAAAACACATTTGGTGTTTATTGGTCGTTTGATGGCAATTTTACTTCAGAATTTCTGCAAAAAAAAAAACAATCCATAGCTAGCTTTACACTCGTAAGTTTTTTCCCGTAAATCGCTCAGGTAAGCGATTTATGGCCAAATTACCAATGTAAACGACACCAAAAGTCACTTGACGTAATTTATAGCAAGTTATTCTTTCGCGACTTTTTTGACAGGTCTAATCGCGTCAGCGCGAACTTCCAGCCTTCTCACAGCTTATAAAATCAGTTTGAAAAGCTGAGAGACTTGCCGTAAGAAATAGTACCAAAATGCACCGTTGCGAGATGTCAAAAATTAAAAGACAGTTGTTTTCGTAGGATTTTTTTCTTATAAAACTAGTATTTATTTAATTTTTCTGTAAATGAGCATCCTTCTATTCAATTATTATCGGTCCAACTCTTCTAATCTCATTGTTTCTGTCTTTAACATTACGTATTTAAGTCGAAGTCGGTTGCTGTCAGGTAGCTGTCATTCGGATAAAATGAAAGAACTCCATTAATTTCCGCCTTTGACGGCACAAAAGCACGTGGAGAATTTTTTAATTAAATTAAATTGCGTAAATTTGACAGTAGCAGATCGTTGTTGACAGGAAGCCATCTTACTGCAAATAAATTTAAAGATGTTAACGGTCGCAGGAACATTCACACAGGTTGAACTTCCGTGAGCATTAATTACCACAATTCGGAAGCATGTGTAAACGCTCCTGTGAGTAGCTTATCAAAATCTTACGTTAAGTCGTAAATTTTACTTATGAGTGTGAAGCTAGCCTATGAATTTGTTACACTTTAATTAGTTACTGGTGCAGGAGGGTTAAGTGAATTTAAAAATATGTTTAAAATGGAATATTTATATAGTTTAGTTGTGTTCTGATGATTTGAGTCAATTCAACATGTTTACTATGAATACTGTACTTAATTTGAACATTGTTAACTATTGAATATTATAATATATTATTTTGTTCCAATAGAGGCAATATTTTTATGACTTGTTTTGTTTTATTTTGTATGAAAACCTTCCCTTTACCTCATTTTCTTTTTGTGCCCTGTCCGTTCAACGAATATTGGCTATCATGTTGGCTATGCGGACTTTGTTTACTGCGCATTATGAGATGCAAGATCTAGTACTTCTCTGGATGTCTCATCACATGTCCAAGATATTGAAGTTTTCGGATTTTTATAGTTTTAATAACTTCTTTTTCTTTATTCATCCGAATCATAACATCTTTATTTGTAACCCTGTCCATCCAGATTATTTTAAGTATTCTTCTGCACATCTCGAATACCTCAAGTTGCCTAATTAGTTCTTCAGTAAGCGTCCATGCTTCCATTCCATAAAATAATATCGAAAACACGTAGCATCTGACCATTCGCATCCGTAATCCAAGGTTGAGATCATGATTGCAGAACATCTTTTTCATGCATCCCTTTACGGTGCAGAAAAATACATTTGTGTTACCATCATGTAACATAGTGTTACCGCAGAAGTTTAATAATTCCATTATGACTCGATTTGTTTTATTTTATATGAAAACCATCTCAACCCATTGGCCACAAACCCCGACAGCCTGCCGGGTGTGCGACTCAAGTACTTAACCACAAACCCCGGCACGCTGACGGGCTAGAGTAGGTACGCCAAAAAACGGAAAACGAGCACAATACTGACATTTTTCAATAAAATTTTAAATGCCGAACACTCTGTAGATAATTAATCATTAATTTCATACAATTGGCAATAATATGTTTTTTCCCTGATATTTGTGTTCCAAGTTTTGTGTGCAGCCAGCCGCCATTTAATTTCTTCGAAATTGCGAGTGGTTCTAGGCTTTTGGTAGTGACCCTGAACGTCCCTGATTGCTTTGAGGACTATCATAGACAATTATTTTAATAGTTATTAGTATACATGTATATAAAAATCAAAAATTATTATTGTTCGATTTAAGAATCCTATGTTTTTTTGTAACTTTTTGAATAAAAATGTGGAAAAAAACCGACGAAAAAAGGGAAGGTTATATTTGTAACCTTATTTACACATATTTAAATATTTAAAAAAATATATATTTTTATGTTTTTCTTTACCTTAATCCAATATGTAAAGAAATTATTTCATTTGAATATACGGTTCAAAAGTAACAATAGATTTAGTACACCAATGCAGGTTTTCAATTTTTGGTACAAAATTAATTCAGTGGTGAAGGCCAACTTTTTAGCTCATTAATTCTGTGGCCAATGGGTTAACCTTCCCTTAACAGGGTAGAAAAATACCTTTCAGTTGCCATCATGTAACGTAGAGTTACCGTAGGAGTTTGAATTTTTTTTTTTTTTACATTAACTCCATACAGGAGGCCCTGAGGAAAATAATTTCCCTCAGGGCCTATGTCATCTGAGATGCTGTGTGGAGGGTCTTTTTGGGGAGAGGAAGGAATGAAAATTGGTCTTGAAGAAACCCATGCTGTAGGAAGGAGGAAACACAGAGGCCGGCAAATCGTTCCACACCCGAACTGTTGAACACAAGAATGAGTCGAAGAAGCGATCCGTTCTCATGTGGCAAATGTCAACAGGGTACATATGTTGGGCATGCGTTTGGCGTGTTTCCCGACTATGCACCGGTGCCGAAGGGATCAATGATCAAGGGCGGCTGGTCGCACAGTGTGTTTGTGTGCAGCACTGGCAAATTATGAGGTCTAAATTTACTTTATTTACTTACTGAAGACTATAAAATCTCGAATATTATCAGGGAGAACGCTTATAATATAGCGTGGCCGCCAAGCGCCCTCGTATAGGCGGCATTAGTGTGCATTCTGTTTGCAAACGAACGAAATCATATTTTTGTATGGGATATCTAAAACATCGTAACCGCGTCGTTTTCGCTATCTGTACCAGAATTGGGCTTCAATCGGTGTGCCACCCACCAACATAATCCGATCCTTGCCGAAGTTTACCGATTGGCCACGAACCATGACCCGAGGTGACACGAATACAATCGAATTTCGGCGAAGATCATACATAGATCAGTTTAGCGGCGCGCGCTTGGCCCGTGGCGTGATAATTGTCATTGTTTTGTTTTTTTTGTATTGATTATATTAAATACCAATAACCTAATTTATTAATATTTCATTTTATTGCATAAATGAGTGCAACCAGTGTTGAATATATAAGAGGAAATGACAGTTTGTTTGAAAATAAATTAATTACTAAAAATTACTAATTAATAAATATTTTTTGTCGTAAGTAGGTACGGATTGTCAGTGAACCACCACATTCTGGCGGCCGGCCGCCACTGTCAATGACCTCAGTTTCTCGGAGCATCTTCCATTTAAATATTGGTAGAACAAGGATAGCATTCCCACCCGACGCCTGTGCTCTAAAGATTGCAATCCGTCTGTCAAGATGGGAGAATCTATCAAACGGACTGCCCGTTTTTGCACAGAGTTGAGGGTATTTTTCAGGTATTTTGGAGCTCCAGACCAGAGGAACCATACCGCCCGTTGCCAGTCCGCTCCCTTTATTGTATATTTCAACCAATTTACACAAGACCAATTATATACCTAAAAACCTGCCTCATGAATCACTGTTATCTATTGGTGAAAACCGCATGAAAATCGGTTGCATAGTTTAAAAGATCTAAGCGCACAGACAGCGGGAGAGACTTCATTTTGTACTATGTAAAGATATACACGAGGGGAGCGGGGTAAACGTCAGACATTACCGTTAAATTTTACCAGTAATTTTTTAAGTAAAACTTCTTTACGCACGCTTGACTTGGGGAGGGGAGTAAGCTGGCAAATGTGTGACGAGAGCGTTACGAAAAGCGAGGCGAACGGTAGCAGGCGCAGGCCTATTGTCTGTATCACTTTGACGCTTAATATACATTGCTTTGATGGTTAAGTTCACGCCTTCCTCTATCACGTGTATGTTTTTAAGCATCTTTCGCTTACGTTCATTGTAAAGTCAGTAAACTGCACGAGAAATGATCGTATGAAGTCCAGGCCGGCATTAAAGTTGGGCGTGTACCATACTCTGTCTTCGTCAAATAAATGTAAATATTTCTTCAGTGACTTTGAAATCATACCTCACCGTAATACAAACTGAGTTAACATGATTATTATGAGACCGTGTCAGGCTGGGAGATCATCTACCAAAGAGGCTCTGCAGGTTGTGAAGAATTTCTTCCAAAATTGCCCAAGGGGTTAAAAAAATATTGTTGGTCAAATCTATTTTTTTTTTGCTACAAACCCCAGTTCCTCATCATCATCATCACTCTTGGCTCTACAACCCCTGGTGGGTCTTGGACTCCTCGAGAATCTTCAACAAACTAGCAGTCCTGGATTTGTCAATAGGCCGTATAAGCCGCGGCCTAGGGGCAGCAGATTTCAGGGGATGGTGCCAAACCTACAAGTGAGTGATTATGATAGGTGGTAACTTCTAAGAAGGAGGAAGGGGCGGCGCAAATGAAGTTGCCTATACTTATGAAAAGTATAAAGGCCCGCGCACACAGAGAACGGTCAGGAGTTCCGAGTTTCGAGTTCCGCGTTTGGCATTCATTAGAATGTACCGAGTCTATAACAACAACGCACACAGCGGGTAGTCGCGTTCTAAGAGTTCTTTTCCCGCTGAGACAGGGAACGCCAGAACGCCGCTGTAACAGACGTCTTGATGCATTAGATCTTGTTTACGTGAAACTTTTGCAGCTGGTTGCCACACGTGTTCCTTTAAAATATTATTGCCTACCAGAGAAGAGTAAACAACTTATTGACAAGTCAATTCTTGCGAAATGTTACATGAAAGACTGCACGTGTTATTCAAAACCAAAACACCTCGCATTATCACAAACAACAGGTGCGAAATGACGTCAACCCATGCAAGAAAACACTTTGTGTCCAAACCTGTTTGTTATTAAAAATAGCAAACTAATATACCGGACACCTGCTTCGAACACCTGGGATCATCCAGACTAACAACAGGTGCCGAAATGAAAAACATGTGTACGCAAAAATTAGTATAAAAACCGTCTGAAAATAAATATATTGTCATTACCCAAAAGGTCTTTGAGTTTTTATTATCTCCCAAAACCAAAGTGACGATCGGAGTCCAGCGCCCTATTGTTTACAGTATTTGTATGGAACAAATAAGTGGTCTCAAACAGCCGCGATGTTTGAGGTTGCAAACACGGCAGTTAACTGGAAACCTAACAGAATATTACGAAAACATATCATATTCGTTACATAATTCGATTAACAAATTAACCTTTCGTATATTTTGTTATTATTTATAAATACTCTAATGTCTTTTCTTATCCTTAAT
Source organism: Limnephilus rhombicus (assembly GCA_929108145.2). Lineage (NCBI taxonomy): Eukaryota > Metazoa > Arthropoda > Insecta > Trichoptera > Limnephilidae > Limnephilus > Limnephilus rhombicus. Next base: position 7,671,668 of record OV815298.1, read on the forward strand.
AAATAAATGCATACCTTAAAAATACAGCCAGCCTTTCTTTTTATGAAACACAGTTCCTCCAGTTAGTATTTTGTTTTTCGATATCAGGTTTTATGATGTTATACAATTCATTAAAACTATTAATCAACATTCGAAAATAAATATAGAATCGTTGTTCATCTTTAAGTAAATCCTGAAAAATACTTCTAAATTCGCCTTGTTCTTTTTGCGTTGTGTTGATTGGGTGCACCCGATACTTCATTTTCCTTTTAGAAGCTGCTTAGCTCCACAAGAGCAATAATTCTTCATCGGATGATGAACTTTCTAGTGACATGTTGCATGTGCAAAGACCCAAACGAAACTAGAACGCAGAACTCTGACCGCTCTCTGTGTGCGCGGGCCTTAAATCCGCCATTGGCAACTAGTGAGAATTTTTTGACTTTTCGTTATTTTCGACATCCGCGATGGGATTATGATAATATATGAAAATAGAAATAAAAATATGTTGTTTATTTCTGAAACAGCTTAAAAACTAAACCCATGTTCACAAGTCTTTCAATGTTATTTTATTCCTTTGTCTTCCTCCTTTCCTATAAAGTTACTACTGATTAGAAGAAGAGGAAGGTGGTGAATACCTACGAATACTTACATATATAGTACATACATAAATACATACATACATCTACAATATTGTACAAAATCTTAAATTACCCACATCAAATGAGTTGAAAATTCGCAGTGATATTCTCGCATTTGAAATCTCGCTTATAATCGTAAAAAATACTAATTAAGGGCCCGCAACCCGGATTTCTACCGATTTATTACATATTTCCCTTACACGGTAAGTTTTAAAGCTCTTAAAAAAATATATGTTATTCTTGAAGATAATATCTAGGACTTTGCACGCGCCGAAACGCAAATTACTTAAAATTCCCTCGATAGAAAAAAATCGCAAAGGATGCTCCAAAAATTATTATTAACACGTTTGTTTCAGTTATTTTACCAGTTATATGTATGAAAAAATTCACAGTGTTTCTTTAAATACTGTTTAAGATAACGCCCGCGAGATTTTTGCTCTATTTTAAACGAGTCGTGTTTTATTAAATATTTTCGCATCGATTTTGTCGCTGTAAATGTTAGCGCTCTCCTCTAACATTCGTAATTTCGTATCTCTCGATCTTTTTCTTTTCGGGCCCGGTTGCAGAGCCTTAATTAAAGCCAAAGGGTCGGCAATTGTGGCCATCGGCGTGTCGTTATCGTGGAGTGCAGCCAGAATCAAGATCGGTCCAGAACAGCAGATGAACCCATCACAGGTAGGGACTTTCTCCTTCCAGTTGCCAAATCCTGTGATTGAGGTTAACAAACGCAGTCAACTGTCCTGTTCTCCTGTTTGACACAAATTAGATTGACAGTCCACATCCTTTCTCGTGTCACGAGTCACGATTTTGTTCGTGACAGATGTAAATATGGAGCTTTTGGGAAATGTCTGCATAATGGTATTATATAATGTCTGGAAAATGTCTGCATAGTCATTCATTAACTTCCAAGATTTTCTTCAATCAGTTCGTTAATTATGTTCAGTAACAAATCTCTCCTAATTCAATTTGACATCTGTATAAAAAGAGATTACACAAACTTCACAACAGCATGTTGATTGATGAAATTCCTTTTGAGGCGTATATTTGGCGCCTGCCGAAAAGAGATTCCGCAAACTACACAACTTCAATGTTGAGCGGATTGCGAAAATTCTTTCATCGATAAAAATATTAAAAGCATTTTCTTTCATCACCAGTTTCATCACACGTTTCATCGCATGTGTCATCACTGCTTTCATCAACGATTAAATGCATTTTATTTATACTTCCTCCCGTACACACAAGCATTTGCTTATTATGGGAGAATATTTAAAAAAACATATCTTCTTCTTCTTCAATGGCGCTACAGCCCATTTCGAGCCTTGGCCTCCTTCAAAATAAGTCTCCACCGTCTGTAGGAGACTTATTTCTGTCCTCGGCCGTCGTCTTCCAATCTGCAACATGTAGTAATCCTATTGCATCCTTCCTGACATCATCATGTCCGGCCCATCTTAATCTTTGGAGTCTTAAAAAATATATATTAATAATAATTGTATTGCTGACTCGCAACAATAACATTTGGCTGCCATCAGTTCTTTTGTTTTGCTCTTTCAAAAAATATTCTTAAACCAATCTTTTTATTGTGTTTTGGCTTTAAAAAGTTTAGTGTGTTGGAATCTTCTCCCCCCTGATCTTCCAGGAGTCACTTCTTGCTGCTCATTTTCAGATATTTATATAATTTTTTTTACTTCTGTCACTTTTTATATTAGCTGTAATTTTTTGAACAATGGAGGAGGATTTCCCTCCTGTACCCCTTACAAAGCCCCCAGATCCCCCTCCTGACCCTCCAGATGGAGACATTTCAGATAAAATAGACTTTTCAGAACATTCAAACATTTCAGACAATGAATCTGTCATCCTAACCTCAATTAAAAAAAGAAAATTTAGTCCCCTTTCCCCAAAAAAACATGATTCGCCTTTGTCTTCTCAGTCCCCTCCAGCTCTTCCTCAACCTCCTCCAACAATCTTTTACTCTACTCATTCCCGTGGCCCCTACATTGTATATGCGCAAAAAACTGAACAAGGTAAAACCATCCATCCTCTTGAATTTGGTAAATTTCTTTCAAATAACAAGAACCTTTCGATTAAACCTGGAGGTGTTAAAGCCGAGGGTCGCTTCCGAATCTCTGTTGAATTCCTGTCAGGTTCAGCCGCCAACAACTTTATCAAAAATATATTTATTTCATCAAATTCTAAATTCAAGGCGTACATCCCAACTTTCAATGTCACTCGAATGGGCCTGGTCAGGGGTATCTCGACCGATCTGTCCATTCCAGAAATCCTGTCCTCACTTTCAACCCCCCAACATATCGGCAATCCCATAAAAGCCAGGAGGCTAAATTATAAGGACACCTCTGAGGGCATCGTTTCCTGGAAGCCCTCCCAATCTGTCGTCATCACATTCGAAGGACAATCTCTTCCCTCCCATATTTATTTATTTTTCAACTCCTTACCAGTTGAAATGTACACTTATCCCACCACTCAATGTTACAACTGCTGCCGTTTTGGTCATACCAAAGCTGCATGCAGATCCCCTCCCAGATGTTTCAAATGTGGAGAAAACCACACGGCTGACCAATGTTCTTCTCTCTCTTCACCTAAATGTTTTAACTGCTTAGGCGCTCATTCCGCCATTAACTCTTCTTGCCCCGAACAATCTCGCCAAAAAAATATAAAAATTTCTATGGCCTCTGAGAACTTGTCTTTTCTGCAGGCTTCTAAATTATTCCCGCCTGTCAAAAAATCATTTTCTGAGGTCTTATCCAGTAACTCTTCATCCAACCCTCTCGCCTCCTCCTCAACATCTTCCCGTTCAACAAAATTCACATACAAAAACCCTATCTCTAAACAGGCTCGTGGATACGATCAGCAACAACACAACTCACTTCTCTTAAATCCCAATGGTTCTCCTCTTTCACACGCCACAAATGGGTGCGCAAACAATTATAATTCATCCTCAACAAACTATCAAAAGCTTTCTGAACAACTCTCCCAAGATAATTCTTCATTTATTCAAACTCTTATTATGCTTCTAATTGACCTAATTTCTTCTCAAACTAATCTACCGTCCAACGCTGCTTCTATTATTTCCACATTAAAATCATTTATTCAAAATGTCTCTTCAAGATGTCAGAATTCTTCAGTGGAATAGCCGCAGTGCTATTTCTAACAAATCAAACCTTCTTAACCTATTAAATTCAAACCTTGTTTCTGTGGCTGCTGTCTCGGAGACATGGTTTACTCCATCCACCCACTTTAATGTGGGAGGGTACTCCTGTCTCCGCGATGATCGCCCGGAAGGTACGGGCGGTGGTGCTGCCCTTTTTATTAAAAAATCCCTTCCGTTTTTCCCAATAAATAATATCAAACCCCCCAATGCTGACTTTCAAATGGTTGCAGCTAAAATAAAGGACACTTCCTTTGTTTCTATCTATCTTCCCCCAACATCGCACTTCAATAAACAAGCGTGGTTGCAAATTGTCCGTCAACTAAGCCCTCCTTTCTTTTTATTGGGTGATTTTAATGCCCATTCCCCCGTCTGGGGTTCTGCTTTCTGTGATCGAGACGGTCGAAGTGTGATGGATTTCCTAGATGAATCCAACCTTTTTCTTTTGAATGACGGATCTCCTACTAGAATCTCTCGCCCCAACACAAACCCCAGTGCAGTGGATCTCTCCATATGCTCTATTAATATGGCACCTCTCTCCTCGTGGGTGGTGTCCCCCGACCCTTGCTCCAGTGATCATTTCCCGATCACCATCACTTATCAAACTTCTTTCCATTCAGACAAGTCCCATATTTCGACAAAGATCAAAACAAAACACACCAAATGGGACGAATTTAACTCACATATGGATAAGTTTATACAAAATTTATCCTATACCGATACATTATCTGTCAAAGATGACTACGATAACTTCAAATCAATGCTCGTAACTGCAATCAATAAATCAAATCCTCCCCCTAAAACCAAATCTCTCAAAAAACTCCCTCCAACTCCCTGGTGGGATGAGGAATGTTCCAAAGTAGTGAGAATTCGGAAAGCTAAATCTCTTTCCTATCGTCACAATATGACTATGGAGAACTATCTCATATACAAAAATGCCGAAGCCAATGCCAAAAGGGTATTGAGGTCAAAAAAAAAATCCGGGTGGTACAACTTCTGCAGTTCAGTATCTCCGAACACTCCAATTTCGGAAGTTTGGTCTATGATTCGAAGATTTCGATCCTCCTTCAGTCCAACATCTCCTCGAGCTTCTCATTCTAAATGGATAGACGAGTTCTTGGACAAAATTGCCCCCCCCTTCTGTACCTAACTTAGATGAAATAACTCCAATCCACAACACTCCTATGTCTGATCATTGGCTAGACTCTCCATTCACTTTTATTGAATTAAAAAATTGTTTATCAACAGTCAAGGACTCATCTCCAGGCAGAGATGGTATACCTTATAGCATTATCAAAAATAGTAATGATAATGTTCTAAATCACTTTTTAAGCATCTTAAATAAAATCTTCCAGACTGGCATAATACCTGATGACTGGAGTTCTCAAATAATCATCCCAATTCTAAAATTAAACAAATCACCCAATTCTGGATCCAACTATAGGCCAATTGCTCTTTCATCCACCCTTAGTAAAATTTATGAAAAATTAATTAAAAACCGGTTAGAATTTTTTGTCGAGAGTAATCATCTTCTCTCTCCATCCCAATTTGGATTTAGGAAAAAGAAATCTACACAAGATAACCTTGCCATCATCAGCACTGATATTAATTTATCCATTTCTAACAAAGAAGTATGTCTTGCAGTCTTTATAGACATAGAAGGCGCCTTTGACAATGTTTCCATCCCAATTCTTAAAAAAAAACTTTTAGGCCTTGGCTTACCCCTCATGTTTGTCCAATCTATTATTAATCTTTTTCTCGATAGGAAAATTTTCATTGAGCTACCAGATGTTACTCCTCAGAGTAGGTCAATTTGGAAGGGTTTACCCCAAGGCGATGTATTATCCCCCTTACTGTATAATATATACACACACGATATGCATGTCACCATTCCCCCTCAAGTAAAAGTTGTTGAGTTCGCAGATGACATAGCTTTCTTCTTATCATCCAAAATCATTCCATCCGCCGTCAAATATCTTAATGAAGCCATGGATGCCCTTTGCACATGGCTTACTTTAAATGGTCTTGAACTTTCAGTACAAAAGAGTCAGTGTGTTACCTTCTCAAATCGTCATAATAACCCCCCTGTTCAAATTTTATTTAAAAACTCTCCAATCCCCAATGCTTCCGAAGTAAAATTTTTGGGAGTAACATTTGATAGGAAACTTAAATGGTCTTCCCACATTAATAATATAGTTACTAAATGTGAAAAAAATTTAAATATTATCAGATCATTGACTGGCGTTTGGTGGGGTGCTCATCCTATCTGCATTAAGTTGCTCTACAATGCACTTATTCGAAGTCATCTCGACTATGCCTGCCCACTTTTTAGTACTGCATCCAAAAATGCACTCAGTAAATTAGACAAAATTCAATCTAAGTCATTGCGAATAATAACTGGCGCGATGCAATCGTCGCCCATCAATTCCCTTCAAGTAGAATGTTCTGATCCTCCTCTTTATTTAAGGCGTCAATTATTTGCTGACAAATTTGTTCTTAAATGTTTAAATTCTAAAAGTCATCAGATTATTCCCAGAGTCTCGTTGTTCAACGACTCAACACATTCATCTACAATCAGAGCTCGAACTAAACCTCTCCCTGCCATCTGTAAAAATTTTCGCTCTCTCTCAGAGCTTCAAATTATCAAAAATGATCTTCTTCCTTTGTACAAATTAAAATATAGTCACGTCACCCTATCCCCAACGATATTAGAAGGGATCGGCATCCTTAAAAGTCATTCCAATCTCCCAGCCCGTACTGTCAATAATATGTTCAATGACATTATTTCTTCTAAATGGCCCAACTCTTCTCTTTTATTTACTGATGGCTCCAAATCTCCGGACTCTCCTAACTGTGGTATTGGTATTAACGTTTACCACAATAATTCTAATGAAAGAATATTTTATTCAATTTCAAACCAATTTTCAATATTTTCTGCCGAGTGCATTGCGATTATTGAATCTCTCAAATATATAATAAAAAATAATTTTGAACATTCTCTTGTCCTCTCTGACTCTCTCAGTTCCCTCCAAAAACTTAAAACAAGTCCTCTTCTTCATCCTGATGATCACTTTGTATGTCTTATTCGAGTATTGATAACCTCCATTCAAAGCTCTGGAAAAACTGTCACTCTGATTTGGATTCCTGGACATGTTGGCATAGTGGGTAACGATATTGCTGATTCCTTGGCAAAACAAGGAGCGTCTAACCCTAGCGTTACCCTCGTAAACCATATTCCCCTGTCTGATATTTTTTCCATCATCAAAGATAGATCCCGCAATGTTTGGACAGAGTATTGGAACATTGCTAGTCAATCCAAGGGTGCGCGCTACGCCTCAATACAAAGGACTATCCCATCAAAACCGTGGTTTCAAAAATTCCCCCATTTTTCCAAAAAATAAATTTCCTTACTTATTCGTATGAGAATCGGACATTGTTCCGTTCCTTCTCACCTTTATAAAATTCATGTGCTTGACTCCCCAGATTGTACGTTCTGTGGTCTAGATGAGGGAACTTTAGATCACATATTTTTTGATTGTCCCTCTCTAAATAAATATCCTCTCTTCTATCAAGCGTTATCAAAAATTGCCTCTCCTCCATTCAACATCTCATCTCTTCTAAGTCTGAACTCTACTCCAATCTTCCATAAAATTCTGAAATTTGCACATTTAAATAAAATTAATATATAAATTCACCTTTCCTTTCTCTGTAATTATAAATGATGGCCTAGAACACCCTTGAAGGGTGAAAGCCAGAAATAATTGAAAAAAAAAAAAAATAATTGTATTAAGCTTTTTTATATACTTTCATTATATTTATGTATCTATTGTACTCGTACGTATTGTACCAAAAATTTGGGAGACATATTTTATATCAAATGGGATTTACCTCTCGGTACCGCCGCCCTGGGAACCTATTAAGCAAACCTCTGAAATACGTTTATCACCGTACGTTTGGTGACTTAGCAGGCGTGCCCGAGTTCATAGGGGTGAGATTTGTCAGGGTTTTAATAGCGGATGCGTACGCCCACCAACTGCTTGGGATGCCGGATCGGAAGAGATTGACTACTTCGGCAGGACTCTCTCGGAACATCGCCTTGCACCGCAGTGGGATGGATGGATTCATATGTCCGTCCCTTCTGGACAAACTGACCACCAGATTCCTATCCACCCCTCATAGATTTTCCTTTACAGAACTTCCTTCTTTTCCTAAAAAGACCCTCCACACAGCATCCTTAAAGATGATTGGCACTGAGGGAAATATTTTCCTCATGGCCTCCTGTGTGCTGACGTAAAAAACACCTTTTTGCAACTTTTTTAATACCTCACAAGAGTCCCAGCTGCTCCCGTCTGGAGCCAGTGAGACTATGGCATCCCCAATTGGGGTATGTTATGAGGCTGAAGGTAGTGGGGAGGGTATGAGATGAGGAAGAGGAAGGTGGAGAAGAACCTGGCTATTCACATCTGGTCACCAAATACGGCTAACGCCATTTCAAGCAACATTTCAATTCTGAATGGTGGTCTTACACCAGAGCGATACTGAGAATATCTTCCACTCTGGAACGTACCGCAAATATACTATACATTATTTTTAATGAATTAATTGTGAAATAACACAAATTATTCAAATAAAATTTATTTGCCCACACCGGGATTCGAATCCGACATATATAATGATATAATTTTATAATATAATAAATGTACAATTCATCCAAATGTACCGACACTTTAATGGTTGATATCTATATTATGTAAAAAAAAATAGCTCTAGGGTCAAATCCAGAGAGATAAACGGGGAATACGTTTGTATGGAAAAAACGCCGCTTAAGGACAAATATGAGCCAAATAATTTTTTTTAAACTTTTTGTTAGCAAGAAATGATTCAAAACCATATTTTTGAATTACGACGTGAAAACTTAGGGGGAGGGGGCGGGGTCTTGGAATATACTACACGTGGTCACCGAGAGGGGAGGGGGGGGGGGGTTAAAAATTGTAAAAAATGGCTCATGTAGTATGGGTACGTTCCTTTAGGTTAGGACAGGTTAAGTTATGTTAGGTAAGGTTAGGTTTTGTAGATATTTTGTTGGAGGATGTTTTGTCCGTAGGTTATTTTGTCCTTGGGATATTATGTCGAGGGATATTTTGTCGGAGTATATTGTGTCGGGGATATTTTGTCGAGGGATATTTTGTCGGGGATATTTTGTCGAGGGATATTTTGTCGGGGTATATTGTGTCGGGGATATTTTGTCGGGGTATATTGTGTCGGGGATATTTTGTCGGGGTATATTTTGTCAGGGATATTTTGTCGGGGTATATTGTGTCGGAGATATTTTGTCGGGGTGTATTGTGTCGGGGATATTTTGTCGGGGTATATTGTGTCGGGGATATTTTTTCGGAGTATATTGTGTCGGGGGTATTTTGTCGGGGTATATTGTGTCGGGGATATTTTGTCGTGGTATATTGTGTCGGGGATATTTTGTCGGGGTATATTGTGTCGGGGATATTTTGTCGGGGTTTATTGTGTCGGGGATATTTTGTGGGGGTATATTGTGTCGGGGATATTTTATCAGGGTATATTGTGTCGGGGATATTTTGTCGGGATATTTTGTCGAAGGATATTTTGTCGGGGTATATTGTGTCGGGGATATTTTGTCGGGGTATATTGTGTCAGGGATATTTTGACGGGGTATATTGTGTCGGGGAAACTTTGTCACGGGATGAAAACGCGCGGTATCCTCGTATACGACTTCTACCACGAAGATCGGGTATCATGACTATTATTAGTTGCTGGTGATGAACAGTGTCCAGTAACGCCGGACACGAAGCAGGCAGTCTACAGTACTACAGTCCCCCGCTAGCCCTAGCAGCTAGCAGGCAGGCCGCGGAGGTGGTCTTGTGTTATTTATGTGATGATTATAAACGTGCTGTTAAACAATAAACAACCGGCGTGTTTATTAAATATTAATTGGCGTATGGTAATTGGGACAGTGGGCTGCAAAACCGTCTGAACTACGTGTTTTTAATTTAACTTGAAAACTTCACACCACGAGTACTGATTGGGTCAACTGCGGTTGGGCCGATAGCCACGCACATTGTCATCGTAAGAATTATTCCACGGGCTGCCACATTTATTTCTCTTTTGTATTATGTTAATTTAAGTACTTGCATACTGCTTACTAACCCCGTATGCATGGACATTGGAAGGTCTAGAGTCGTTCAAATAAATGTAGCTTCGTTCAATAAAAAATAGAGTCTTGCCGTGTGCTGTGAAGCCGGAATCCATACATTTCCTTATAACGCCGTTGGGAAAGTGGTGGGGTCCCCTTGAAAAAAAGTACTGATTAAACTAACTGCCAAAGGGGTAGGCAGAGAGGACGGACCTCCAAACAACACGGTGTTGGCGCGCACTCCTTGCCTCACATTCATACATCGTCTAATACATGCTCTTCTATTATTCTGACTCTTGACATGGCCCGATTCAAGTATCTGATTCACTTGGTCGTGCCATTTCTTCCTCGGGCGTCCCCGACTTCTTCTACCATTCATATTTGTGTCATATATTCTCCTTACACTTCTTTCGCTCTACATGCCCAAACCATCTGAGCGTCCCTTCAATTCAATTTTCATAACCAATGAAAAATAATTTAGGAGTACCACAGGGACTAAGTTCTAGGACCTCTATTAATTGTTATTACCTACTTTATTTTAAATGTCAATTTAGCTAAAATATTTTCAAAGCAAAAAATATAAACAAACACATGATAAAAACTAAATTATTGTTTTTCATATGTCCAGGGAGTGACGAACGTATGAATCCATCCCTTCCACTCCGGTACAAGGCGATGGGTCGAGAGAGTGCGACTGGAGAGGTCTAGGTTAGGTCTCAATCAATCAGTCTCTCCCGATCCAGCTTTCCACCCGTCCGGCATTAGGTGGGCAAACGCATACGCCGCCAAGACCTAGACAAACCTCACCCCATGAATTCGGGCACCACTGCTAAGTAACCAAACGCAGCGAACCATTTTTTTACATTAGCTCCATACGGGTGGCCCTAAGGAAAATAATTCCCCTCGGGGCCTATATCATCTTTGGCGATGCTGTGTGGGGGGTTTTTTTAGGAAAGGAAGGAGAGGGAGTTCTGGGAAGTGTATTAGGGGTGGGTAGGACTCTGGGGGTTAATGTGTCCGGGAATGACGGATGTATGAATCCATCCCTCCCACTGGCTTTAGCCGTGTTTGGTGACCAGATCGGAAGCGCCAGGTATTTTCCACCTTCCAATTGTAGTTTAATAAATGTAATAATTATGAGAAATTAATCAATAATAAAATAATATTTGTGCAGATGACTGTACGGCAGTGAATCAACAAGGAGAAGTGTTAAATTGTAAGGTGTAAGGTACACTTATCACCCAGCGACTAGCACCTACAGGCCGGGTTCCCCGAGCAATAAATAAAATAATAAATTGATACCCAATAATTTATGGTCCAATTTCGTAATGAAAGGTTTCGGTAATCGCTCCATGGAATCCGTCCGAACGGATTTCGGGAAAAAACAGTAAGGATGTTTAGTAAAAGGGTCTTTCATTTATGTCCCCGTCAGAGGCCCGGGGCGGGAAAGCTGAATAAGCCCCCCCCCCTATTTTAAAAAGTGGACGTAATTTTACAAGATATTTATTCAGTTCACACGGGCCTCTGGTCCTGGGGGACCTCCAAGCGCCTCCGTGTTCCCTTGATCAAATCCTAAACAAGGCTTTAAGGCACCAGGGCACTGTAAAAAAAAATCATCGTTTTTTTTTCATTTTCTAAAAGATGCATTTGTTAATAATGCTATCACCTAAAGTTTCAAGGAAATTCTAAGAAAATCTAAAGAAAGTTTTAAACAGTTTGTATGATGAATTATCCTTCAGCAAAAATTTCACCACGTTTTTCTCGAAACTACGTTTTTCAACGTTGACAACATATACGAAAAACTATACATACATCCGATTTGCATGCACCAAGTCTTAAACTGTTAGAAAATCCAGTCACTATGGCACCACATGGTATTTTTTAAGAACGCTGAAAATTTTCCATAAAAAATCGAATATAAAATTCACTGGTCCGCCATTTTTCCTTTTTTTTAAGATATCAAAATTTCTCTACGTGGTTCCGTAGATGCTGGATTTTCGAACAGTTGACCTGGGAGATGCAAAAGTAAAAGCAAGTGCAATAAAATGCATACAGGCGGATGTATAGTTTTTTTTTTAATATGTTGTAAACCAGGTTGAACGAGTTTAAACAGTTTCTGGAAAAACGCCTTTAAAGTTTTGCTGAGGGATAATTCAACACACACACACTGTTCAAAACTACGTTTTTCAACCTGGTTGACAATATATTGGAAAAACTATGCATCTTATTTGCATGCACCACGCACCAAGTCTTAAACTGTTCGATAATCCAGTCACTTACACAGCCATTACAGTATTATCCATAAGACGTCTAGGCAACTGCCTAGGGACCCCGCATTGGGTAGGGGCCTCTAGGGTGAAGGGCCCCGAGACGTGCATTGCCTAGGGGCCTCGACATGTTTAAGCCGGTCCTGGCAGGCTACTTTTGTCCATAATGGGCTCTCCACACGACACTGCATTTAGTGACTGCGGCAGTAACTGCAGAGAGCGTGGAGTTGAGCAAACTAGCGCCGTCTCGTTTGTTAAAGGGCCGCTAGAACGAGACAGCGCTAGTTCGCTCAACTCCACTCTCTTTGCAGTCACTTCCGCAGTCACTACATGCAGTGTCGTGTGTAGGCCGCTTGAGGCAGTGTAGGCCACTGCCTAGGGGCCCCGCGTAAAGGCAGTGTAGGCCACCGCCTTCGAAAATCCAGTCACTATAACCAGGACCGTAATATCCATAAGAAGTGTACGCAACTCCCTAGTAGCCCCGCATCGGGTAGAGGCCCCTAGAGTAAAGGGGCCCCGAGACGTGCATTGCCTAGGGCCCCCGACATGTTTAAGACGGCCCTGGCAGGACCGTATTATCCCCAAGGCAGTGTAGGCCACTGCCCAGGGGCCACGCATCGGCTAGGGGCCCCTATGGTAAAGGGGCCCCGAGACGTGCATTGAGTAGGGGCCCCGACATGTTTAATCCGGCCCTGACTATGATACCAGGCGAGGAAAATTTACCATAAAAAATAGAAAATAAAATTCATTCAAAATTTGCTGAAGGATAATTCAACATACAAACTGTTCCAAGCGGTTTCACATAAAATGCTGTATCTCCGTCAATTTTTCGAATTTCCTTAAAAAAATTGGTGAGAGCATTCTTAACAAGTGCATCCATCAAAAAATGAAATAAACATTACAATTTTACAGTGTTGTCTTAAAGCTTTGTTTAGGGTTTGATCAAGGGAACATGGTGGCGTTTGGGGGCCCCCACGACTGGGGGCCCGGGGCGGACCGCCCCCCCCCGCCCCCCCTCAGTCCGCCACTGCCCGTCATTGACTGAGTGGTCAAATGCGTATGGTTCCTTCTGCTAGCTAAGTCCTCCACCACTGCACAAGCTGCTTTTCACACTACAATGATGTGAATATGAGTTATTATATTGTTAATTGTCGGGTTATTGAAGTGAAAACTTTTTTAACACCGTTGTAATTGAAACGTAATTGTAATTGTTAATGAAACGCAAAATAGCGACACTAAAAAGAAACACAGATTTAGCTTGTGAGAGAATGTGATAAAATAATCGGTCTCCTCTTTGTGCGGTGCTTCGTAGCCTCCCCACTCTTGTCTACTTTAGTTTTCTGAGGGTTTCACTTCTACAGCACACAAATATTTTCTATTTGTCTTTCTTTTTTATGTGAATAACTCACAAGACTTCCAACTACTCCCGCTACAGCCAGTGAGACTATGACAACTCCAATTAAGGTATGTTGTGATAGGTAAGTGGGGAGAGGGAAGATATGGAGAAGATGAAGTTGGGGAAGTGCCTGGCTAATCAGATCTAGTTTATAAACACGGCTAAAGCCATTTCAAGCAACGTTTCAATTCTGAATGGTGGATTTACATCAGGGCGATACTGAGAGTATCTTCCACTCTGGAACGTGCTCACAAAACGAAAACACAAATCAATCAAATAAAAATTATCTGTACCCGCCGGGTTTGAACCCACGACCTCTGGATCGCTAGTCGAGAGCCTTGCCCCTCGACCATGTAGGCCGTATCATAACGGATACTTAATACAGGAACATAATGCAAACAAATAGATTTCTTTTATTTATGTGTGTAGGAACCGTACAATAGTCCCAACTGCTCCCAGTCTGGAGCCAGTGAGACTATGGCATCCCAATTGGGATATGTTGTGAGACTGAAGGAGATGGCGCAACACGGCATTGTACCCCAAAAATAAATCATTATAATAGTTTTGAGCGTGAAAATCTAAAATTATATCATTTTATTTTGTTATATGAATACCTCACAAGAGTTCCAGCTGCTCCCGTCTGGAGCCAGTGAGACTGTGGCATTCCCAATTGGGGTATGTTGTGAGGCTGAAGGTAGTGGGAAGGGAGAGGAGATGGGGAAGAAGGAGGTGTGAAAGTACCTGGCTATTCAGATCTGGTCACCAAACACGGCTAAAGCCATTTCAAGCAAAATTTCAAATCTGAATGGTAGTCTTACACCAGGGCGATACTGAGAGTATCTTCCACTCTGGAACGTGCCGCAAATATACTATATATTATTTTTAATGAATTAATTTGTGAAATAACACAAATTAATCAATTAAAATATATTTTTCCACGCCGGGATTCGATTGCGAATCTCAGTCTTCGAGCCTTACCCCTCGACCAAACCGGCTGTCAAATAAGACAGAGTCTAAGAAATACATAGTATTATTTGCACAGCGCCCTTGAGGTCATTTATTAAAAATAAAAACGGGGCTATAAAAATAATCTATATATTATTATTATCATTGTTGAGTGCCTTTCTACTCTGAGGCTGAAAAATACCAGACTTTGGTGTGAATTTTATTCAGAAATGAACTCAAAGCAAAACGGGGCGTTTCGAGATGCATCACCGATAAACGGTACGAAATAGAGCGCCCAATACGAGGATTGGTCTGACCCCAACTAAGCTACGAAATAAATTATCAAAGCCCAAAACAACATCTGTAAAGCAGATATGATTTTAGATTTTCACGGCCAAAAGTATTTTCATTAATTGTTTTTCGGGTGTTATGCCGTGTTGCGCAACCTCCATCTTTCTTCTTCTTCTTCTTGTGCCGTATCCGTTGAACGGAAGTTGGCTTTCGTGTTGGCTATGCGGACTTTGTTCACTGCGGCCCGGAACTGCTCTACAATAGACAGGCCAAACCACTGTATCAAGTTTTTCAGTCATGAGGTTCTCTTTCTTCCAGGGCCCCGTCTTCCGGCAATCTTTCCCTGCATTATGAGATGCAAAATCTCATACTTCCATGGTTGTCTCATCACATGTTCAGGATACTGAAGTTTTCGGATTTTTATAGTTTTAATAACTTCTTTTTCTTTATTCATCCGAATCATAACATTTTCATTCGTAACCCTGTCCATCCAGCTTATTTTAAGTATTCTTCTGTAGATCCACATTTCGAATGCCTCAAGTCGCCTAATTAGTTCTTCAGTAAGCATCCGTGCTTCCATTCCATAAAATAATATCGAAAACACGTAGCATCTGACCATTCGCATTCGTAATCCAAGGTTGAGGTCATGACTGTGGAACCTCTTTTTCATGCGGATAAAGGTTCCACGAGCTTGCTCAATGCGGCATTTGATTTCAACCGAAGGATTCTTCGGTAGCCAACGTTTTGGGTCACAACCTTGTCCCGGTTCACTTACGAACATTTATGACAAAATTGCACTACTTCAATTACAATGAAACATAATTTAAATAACCAGTCTTCAAAACATACATTTCTTTAATAAAAATAATATCCCTCAATTAAATATTTGCAAAAGAATCAGTTCTATTGGAGGACTAACTACAACAGCACATTATTACTATATATATATATATATATATATATATATATTTAAGAGAATAAAATCTTTACATTACAGCAAAGTCGCTTCCGCTGTCTGTACGCTTAGATCTTTTAAACTACCTGACGGATTTTCACGCGGTTTTCACCAATAGATAGAGTGATTCATGAGGAAGGTTTAGGTAAGTATATTTGTCAAGGTTTTGTGTATATTGATTGAAAGATATCATATATAGAAGGAGCGGGCTGGCAAGCGGGCAGCGGACAGCGGCTGGCAAGCAGGCGGTGTGGATTTGATATGTATGCAAATTAACAAATGGCGTTGGTTATAAAGGTTGGGTAATGGCGTTGTCAGTAGATGGCGTTGTGTTTTGTTAGCCACAGCAACTTGTGGCCGGATCTGCTAGTTATTCAATAAATTATCCCTCGATATACGATCGGAAGAAAACTACGAAAATTATTTAAAAAAATTATTTCAAATTTTGATGTACAACCTCATAATTTTTATTTATTGTAGGATATTATGTTTTGCTTATCGTTCCTACGTGTTATTTATAAATTGTCTTTAACCATTGGAGCGACAGCGCAAGTTAAAACTTTTTCTCCGACTGCTCGAGATTTTTTGGGATAATATTGAATATTTTCCGTCCACATTAAAAAAATCATACCTCCGAATTTGTATATGAAGAAATACAAACTGATTATAGTTCTATTTGGCCAATGAATTCACCTATCTTTTGTCGATTATCACATATTCGTAGGATTTATAAAAAAAAATATTATGAAATCATAAACTTCTGCTTAATTACTTACAAATAAGGAAAAATTTGCCAAAATTGGCTGCAAAGCAATCCGAGGTATTTTAAATAGTGCCATATTGTGGCAAAAAGCGCTCCGGCTAATGTAAAAATATATAATTGTCCTCTCCTAAGAACAAGCGTCTGCTTTATTAGGAGAAATCTTACGTTATTTTGTGTAAAATTGTAAAACCAAAAATGTCCCAAACAATAAATAAAAATAAAATATCAATAATTATAAGCCTCGAATTAAAACAGGAGTTCGCTACGCCTTGCGCAGTCAATAAATAAGTCATTTCGTTCCTTCTACCTACAAGAAAACGTAAAAAATCAGATTCGAAATTGTTATATAGGGTTGTCCAATAAGAGGTGTTATTTTGATATTCAAAGAAAAATGCCATTTTTTAATATAAATGATCGGATGTTTATTTCATTATAAAGAGGAAGGTATGCCGTTAATAGTGCAAAATAACATCAGGCAAATGACCATCACGACCACGCTTACAGGACCATATCCTTTTCATGAAATTTTCCATAACCAAATCGCAAAGTGGCTGCCCTATGTCCTCGATAGCCTCACAAATTCCATCTTTGAGGTCTTGAATCGACGCTGGGCTGTTGGCGTAGACCTTCTCTTTCACGTGGCCCCAAAGGAAGAAGTCGCAAGGTGTTAAATCACAAGATCTCGGTGGCCAATTGTGATCACCTCTTCGAGAGATAACACGGTCCGGAAACTTTTCCCGTAAAAGATCAATGGTTTCGTTGCTTGTGTGGCACGTGGTGCCGTCTTGTTGAAAATAAACGTTTTCCAGATCAATACCATCCAATTCCGGATATAAAAAATCATTAATCATCTCTCGATAGCGCAATCCATTCACCATAACTGTTGCTCCCGCCTCATTTTCGAAAAAGTAAGGTCTAATGACTCCGCCGGAGCATAAACCATATTTTATTTCATTTTTAATAATGGCGTAGTTTCTACTTGTCAAATGTCAAAAAATGACAGCTTCAAAAGTGACATCTACCGAAATAGCGGGCTATTCAAAATAACACCTCTTATTGGAAAACCCTATAGTTAGTCTGCCTTCAACCTATATTGTTAGCACTATAGTACCAATGTAGATTATTGATTATTTAGTGTTTCGGTTCCGAAGGTGATTAAATTCGCCTCGGGGCGTCTCTCATTCATAGCCATAACCAGCCGACATCCCTCTTCACCTCCAGCCCCTCTGTAGCGCCGACACAACAAACATGCTCTCAGTATCGCCCTGGCGCAACACCATATACGGCTAGTGACAAGTTTAGAAGCTAATCTGCGTGCAAGTTAATATGTCATCGCCAAACTTATAAACATGCATTCCGTAAAAAGAAAGAGTTACAATCGTTCAAAAAACAGAAAACATTTCTAAAATATATCCAATATAAATTTTGGAGGCGGATATGGGTACCGGTACCCCGGGAACCATTTATTGGATAACACCTCTGTTACCCCAAGTGGTTCGCTACGTTTGGCGACTTAGCACGGATGAGGTTTGTCTAGGTCTTGGCGGCCAATGCGTTTGCCCACCGACTGCATGGCGGGCAGGATCAAGAGGGATTGATTGAGGGAGACCTAACATAGACCTCTCTTGACCCATCGCCATGCATCACAGTTGAAGGAATGGATTCGTACGTCCGTCACATTGACCACTCAGATTCCTTCCACCCCTCATACCCTTTTCCTTCCCAGAACTTCTCCTTTCCTTTCCCTAAAAAGACCCTCCACACAGGATCCCCAAAGTTGGTGTGGAGATAATGTAAAAAAAATATATATCCACAATAAAAGTTTTGCCCGTTTCAGAACACTAATTGGTAAAAGTACTAACCAATTTGATGTTTGAACGTAACAGAAGCAAGGAGTGTGCGCGTACACAAAGGGCCCGGGGAATTTTGTACACGTCCTACTGAGTCACTTTGGTGGCCCGAGTCAAGGCGTTCATTACGGGCCCTACTGTTCAATCTTTCACTGCCCCAAACGGATTGTGCAGGTTAATAGCGTAGTTTGATACCCATATCGCCTACTTTCCTGTTCCAAAGAAAACTCCTACCACTGAGCCATTTAGTCGTATGAGTCTTCTTTGGAGACTCTTACAACGGCCCAGAGTGATTGCCACTCATTTCAGTACACCTGCTACTGAGCCGCTTCGGTCGCCCGTCTCACATCTTAACATCCAAATAGAACCATATGCAATAAGTTAGGGCATAATAATTAATTGCGTAAGGTTCTAACCACGTTCCCCGAATGCAATTCCAAGATAGGAATAATGAAATATTTTTCATAAATAAATAAAAAGAAAACACTTTGTTTACGTCACTTTATTATTTCTTCCGTCTACCGGTTTCGGTACTTCCGTACCATCATCAGGACTGAATATAAAATACTGACAAATACAGGGAAATATACAAAATGTAAAAGAAAGAGACAGTAAATTAGAGCGGGACAGTGCGTCAGTTGTGAAGTGGGGGAGGAGCGATTGGGATAACGGGAAACATACTTATAATAGGGCTGAATGTTAAATTAAGTTGATTATTAATGATTTCAGCCTTTGTATTAACTGATTTTTTTTTATTTCTAAAGCTTCTAAGTTATTTAACCTTAAGCCTATTCCATTTTTGTGTAGGACTTTAATACCCGTATCCCGGTTAAAAGTATGGTCTTTATTAATTAGGTGCTCTGCGAATTCTGAAAACCCTGAACTGGTTAGGCACCTTATGTGCTCTTTTACTCTAGTTTCCACATTGCGTGACGTTTGTCCAATATAGAATGCTGGACAATCGTTGCAACTAATTTTATAAACGCCCGAGTGGCTTAGTATGTCCTCATTGTCTTTAGCATTAATTAAAAAATTTCCTAGGTTGTTATTCGTGTAAAAAGCTGGTTTAATTTCGGGTGGGAATTTAATTGTACACGAAGAGGACAGGTTATTAATATACAAAATTCTTCGCCATTCGCGGTTAAGGTTATTATTATTAAAAGATGTTGAACTAGAGTAAATGTATTTATTTATGGATATTGATCTTCATTTTTTTGCTAGGATTCTGATTTGCTAGGAGGAAGAAATAATAAAGTGACGTAAACAAAGTGTTTTCTTTTTATTTATTAAAAATGTCATGTCACAATGTGTTTGCTTCTTTTGAAAAAAAGAAATATTTTTCATTAAAATATAATAGAGTAAAATAATTTACATAGGGTTGAACCTCAAAATCAAAAATTGTTAATTAAGATTACGAAAATTCATCTATGCAAACTTTGAAAGATGGTAAGGCGAAGTTAGAATCCTATACAACGAAAGTAGCGAACTACAATGTGCCTCGTAATAAAGATCAACTGTCAGATACAAACAAAATAGAGAGTGTTAGAATCTTGTGAAAGTGATGTTAGAATCTTGTGAAAGTGATGTTAGAATCTTGTGAAAATGTTAGAATCTTGTGAAAGTGATGTTAGAATCTTGTGAAAGTGATGTTAGAATCTTGTGAAATAATTTGATTTTTTTAGAATTTGTTCAAAAAAGTTTCTACGGAAATACAACACAAATGGATCTAAAAATTATTTTTGTTATAGTATCCCATCAAACCGTGGTTTCAAAAATTTACCTATTTTTCCAAAAGAGAAATTTATTTGAATGAGAATCGGATATTGTTCCGTTCGTTCCGTTCCTTCTCACATTTTTGAAATTGACATCCTTGACTTCCCAGATTGTACATTCTGTGGTCTAGTAGTGGGAACTATATAGATCACATATTTTTTGGTTGTCCCTCTCTAAACAAATATCCTCTCTTCTATCAAGCGTTGTCTAAAATAGCCTCCCCTCCATTCAACATCTCATCTCTTCTATGTCTGAACTCTACTCCAATCTTCCATGTAATTCTGAAATTTGCTCATTTAAATTAAATTAATATATAAATTCACCTTTCCTTCCTCTGTAATTTTAAATGATGGCCTAGGACACCCTTGAAGGGTGAAAGCCAGAAATAACTGAAAAAAATGAGCAAAAGAAATGGTTTTGCATTCAAATGTCATTCTTTAATAAAATGTCAGTTAGAACCTTTTACAACTGAAATGAAGTTGAAAAAAACAATTATTTCAGAGGCTGTGCGAGGAGAGGTTATGGCTGCATCGGACAAGAAGTATGACAGACACGTCTTATCGATGCGATGGGTCCCCGATCCGAAGGTGAGTTTTTCATTTTATGTGATTCCATAAAAGCGTCCCAACTGCTCGGAGCCAGTTGTTCTATGTCATCCGCATTTGGGGAATGTTTTGAAACCGAGGAAAACACCTCTGCCATAGGTCACCACAAGTAGTTCGCTACGTTTGGTGACTTAGCAGGGGTGCCCGGTTTATGGGGTGAGATTTGTCCAGATCTTGCCACCAACTGCGTGGTAGGCCGGATTGGGAGAGGCTGGTTGAGGGAAACCTTCTGATCTCTCCAGCAGGACTCTCTCGGAACATCGCCTTACTGCAGTGGGAGGGATAGATTAATACATCCGTCGCTCCTGGACATACTGACTCAAAGATTCCTACCCACCCCTCACAACTTTTTCAATCCCAGAACTTCATCTCCTTCCTTTCCTAAAACGATCTTCAAAGAGGACATAGGCCCTGAGGGGAATTTGTTTCCTCGGGGCCTACTGTGTTTTTTTGAACATTAACTGGGAGGAACGAATGAATATTGGTCTTGAAGAGACCCATGTTGTATGAAGGAGGAAACACAGAGGCCGGCAAATCGTTCCACAGCCGAGCTGTTGAACACAAGAACGAGTCGAAAAAGGGACCCGTTCTCATGTGAAAAATGTCAACCGTGTATATACGTTGGGCACGCCTTTGACGTGTTTCCCGACTACGCACCGATGCCGAAGGGATCAATGACGTTAGTTCCTCGGAGCATCTTCCATTGTAATACCGGTAGAACAATGACAGCATTCCCACTCGACGCCTGTGCTCTAAAGAATGCAATCCTTCTGATCTATCAAACGCACTGCCCGTTTCTGCACAGAGTCGAGGGTATTTTTCAGGTACTTTGGAGCTCTAGAACAGAGGTGGCTGCCAAATTCAACCGTGGAGCTAATAAAAGTGGGAGAAAGGGAGACGGGAAATAGGAAGGACACCATCTACACACTTGAAATTGGACCGATATGGCAGGTTTAAAAATGCTTGCTATAAAAATATGACATATATATATATATATATATATATATATATATATATATATATATATATATATATCTTATATCCATTCTTTATTATTTCAACATACTGATTTCGGGTGTTGGTGCTTGCGTGCGTAATGTGTAACGTTTTTCAAGTTCAGTAAACTTTTAATTTGGTAAATTGGAACTGCTTATCATAGCACAGAAATATTTTATTAGATACTAATTAAATTCTGTATTCAAAATGTGTATTTATTTTGTTCAAATGCTTGACAGATGTTGATAGATGTTTTTTTTTTCAAGTTCAAAGACTTTCAGCTTCACAAATCTTACAATTATAATATCCCGTGATATTTCTCGGGTCGGCGCTGGTTTATAGTAGAAGTATGTCTGTGGATTGTTTTTGTTTATACGAATCTAGTTTCATTCTGAGATTGATGAAATTTGGCACTCTTTTAGATTTTGATACTCCTCGAAAAAATTTTGCACACTTGGCGTTCTTTTTTAGGTGAAAACCGCACAACAGTCCCAACTGCTCCCGTACGGAGCCAGTGAGAAGATGGCATCCCCAATATTACAAGATACCCCAATTTGGGGTATCTTGTGAGGCTGAAGGTAGAGGGGAGGGAAGGAGATAGGGAGGAGGAAGGTTGGGATGTACCTGGCTATTCAAATCTGGTCACCAAAAGGTGAAAAAGACATTTCAAACAACGTTTCAATTCTGAATGGTGGTCTTAAACTAGGGCGATACTGAAAGTATCTTCCACTCTGGAACGTGCCGAAAATGTAGTTAGTTGTGAAATAACACATATGTATAAATAACACGTCGGGATTTGAACCCGCGTCCTTCGGAATGCTAGTCGAGAGTCTTATCCCTCCAGCACGGAGGCCGTCATAATAAGAGTAAAGTTACTATCATCTTATCTGATTTTCAGAAACTCTGCGTGGAGCTCGGGCAATGCCGGGAATTCAACTATGTAGTTAAAATTAATATTAATAAAAATACATTGTTTTTTTAAATATGTATTTAATATTAATAAATAAGAATGTCTGGAATTTGTTATTGGATATACTGTTACAACAGTATTTAAGATATGAAATCGATGCATTCATTTAATCAACAAGCTTCACAATTCCCGGTCAACTCCGGGCAGTGAACAAATAAAAAAACACCTCTGGCACGTCGTATCTCATCGAGCCTAATAACAGGGTGTTACGTTATCAATAAACTACGGTTTAACACCAATAAAAACAGACTGTATAAGTACAATGCTATCTAAAGGATGTTACAAAATTATTTACAAATATTGTAAGTGATTTTTTCTTATATTCTGAAATATTTTTTTTTTATTTAAATTACATTTGTTGTTTGGGTATGGATACCGCTGCCCCGGGAAAAATTTATTGGATAACCAACACCCCTGCCATAGGTCACCCCAAGTGGTTCGCTACGTTTGATAAATTATCAGGGGTGCCCGGGTTCATGGAGTGAGGTCTTTCTAGGTCTTTCGCGGAAAATGCGTTTGCCCACCTACTGCATGGCGGGCCGGATCGGGAGATATTGGTTGAGGGAGATCTAAACTAGACTTCTCTAGACGCGCTCTCTCGAGCCATCGTCTTGTAGCGCAGTGGGAGGAATGGATTCGTATGTTCCTCCCTTCTGGACACATTGATTTCCACATTCTTACTCAATCCTCATACCTTTTTGCTTCCCAGAACTTCCTCTCCTTCCATTCTCTAAAAAGACCCTCCACGCAGCATCATCAAAGACGACATAGGTCCTAAGGGTATGTTTGTTTGGAAAAAAATTTAGCTAACGTAAAAAAAATGTGAATACCAATGCACAAGAGTTCCCCCCCCCCCCCCCTAAATCCGCCCTTGAACCAGGGCGATACTGAGAACATCGTCCATTCTGGAACGTGCCGCAAATATATATGTATATCATAATATTTTAAGTGATTAAATTGTGAATTAACACAAATAAAATTATTAATAAATCGGAATTGCTATGCGAGAGTCTTAACCCTTACCACGGAGGCCGTCGGCCAGTAAGAAATATCTCATATTAATTAAGTAAAATTTACTTGCGCACGCCGGGTTTTGAACCCTCAGAGGTTTTCTGATTATTTTACAAGGGCGAAAATTACAACAACAAAAAAAATACTTGAATTCGATGTTTATTTGGCATTTTTCCCAGTGGCGCACCCTGTGTATTCCCCGGTGCAGTGGAGGGTCGATCCAGGTGTGGCGACCCCCGGGGCGAGCCTAAGTGGGGCCGGACTCACACCATCACGCCACTGGTGTGGTTCCGCAATAGTTGGACATACATTATTCACCAGTTCGTTAAAGTCCCAGCAAAATGCTGCTTCATTAAAGTCACCACCAACAAAATACTAGTTCGTTAAAGTCACCACCTACAAAATACTGGTTCGTTAAAGTCACCACCTACAAAATACTGGTTTGTTAAAGATACCACCTACAAAATACTGGTTCATTAAAGACACCACCAGCAAAATGCTGGTACGTTAAAGTCACCATCTACAAAATACTGGTTCGTTAAAGCACCACCAGCAAAATACAGGTTGGATTAAGTCACCACCAGCTAAATACCGATCCGTAAAAGCTATCATTAATAAAATACTGGTTCGTTAAGGTCACCACCAGTAAAATGCCGTTCCGTAAAAGTCGTCATCGGTTAAAAACTAGTTCGTTAAAGTCACCACCAGCAAAATATTGACCAGAGAAAGTCACCTGATTTTTTTTACAATAGCTCTATTGTAAAAAATCTGTTTATTTATTTGTTCCAATTGAGGTTTTCCAAATTAGTATCTTTTTTGTTTTGTTCCAAGCAACCGACGGCGACGGTCCCGATAAACCGGTGTCCGAATTAAGGGGAATCAACTGTATATGATATGGTGGTAGGATTCGGTGGATAAATGCAACTAAATACCAAAGTTTGATACTATTGTAAGAACTTGTTTCTGTGGATATTTTCGCCATTTGAGAACCGCTGCTCTCCGTGCTGAACGTTTAATCATAAATCAATGAATAAAATCATCCTCGGCGTTAATACCGAGTTATTTTACTCTCTAGTCTCTACTCTCTCTACCTCTACTCATGATCGTATCACACCTCTCCAAGCGAACCCATAAACACATACCTTTACCCTAACATTAAACACTGTACTGTACAACTACACACCGCGCGGTGCCGGTGGGCCCAACGTCCAACTTAGGAAAAAGTGGTACAAGAGCGCGCGGTTTTGAGTTATAGAATTTGTGCAAATAAAACTATAGGTACACATCATATATACACACTATGAGTACCAACATGGCACGTATGTTCGTGTAAACTTTTTAAAGAAAAACACTGTAAAACAAATTCAAACCCAAATGGTTTATTTTATTTTATTTATTTACTATAGATACATACAAAAGAAAGAACAAAACACATATTAGGAAGCTTTGCCTGTCCAACTAGGAGAGTTTCCCGTACCAGGACAGACAAATTTACAGGTTTAGTTCATATTATACATACATAATTACATAACAAAAAAAATAGAAAAAGAACCTGGTAGCATAAAGTATATTCGGATTTGCGGAATTAACCTGATAACATATAATATATTCAGATTTACAGTGTATGAGATAAGTAGGTAATAAAGTTAGTAGCATTGAAAAGTCAAAAAGTGTAAACCAAGTATTCGATAACAAGTTGGAGGAATTACAACAAGATTCACAATATAGAGAGATGAAGTTATGTGTTTAAAAGTGTGAACTTATAATACATAGTTCACTTATAAGAGAAATACATAAAAATTTACAATATTAGATATAATTTATGTATGTAAAAATATATATTAAGTTGTTTTTTTTATTATTTATTTATGCGCTGTAACTAATATGTAAACAATTATGTGCAAACATGACATTATCTTTACTGATTTTAAAACATGTTTTCAGTACATTTTATATTATACGACAATACGAATATACACCGCGCTCATGTCTTGTACTACTCCTGCTAAAATACGAAAACAATAACTATGAAATACTAGTGCTACTTTGGTAAAGGTATAAGTAGTATATATTTGGTAAAGGCATAAGTAATTGGTGCATTATTTCGTATGTCATACAAGTTGTGATAAGTATTGTTTATTTATTATAAATCATCACCGCTATAAAGTATCAAGATTCACACAGCTAGTCTTGATGTTAGTGAGCGACGTGAGTATATTACGCCTTACGTGAAGCACTAACAGTGAAATAGCGAACAGTATTCAGGGGTTGCATTATAAGTAATGGAGTAGCTAGCATGGGTGACACCCGGTGCGGACTGCGGTAAGCGACCAGTCGCTCGCCGAAGGTAACAGACGACCCAATATAAGAGAGCCATTAAAGTAACTAGTAAAAATTCAAAACGCAAATTTCGACTTCATAAAAAATAAAAACATTATTGGCTAGTCAAATGTGTAAAAACGTTTTTTGAAATCCTCCAAATTACTTTTTATTTATTTTTATTATAACTTTATTATTTATTTACGTACTCACATACGAAGCTGATACTTGAGTACTAACAACTAAGGGGAATAAGCGAGTACTGGACGTTTATGAAAGGAAAATTTTGAGGCGTGTCTTCGGACCGGATTTAGAAAATGGATTTTGGCACAGACAGACGTTAGAACAACGAGCTATATACTCATCTAAACGTCACAAAATTTATAAAACTGGGAAGACTTCGGTGGCTGGGTCATGTGGAGAGAATGACCGAGCATCAAGCACCAAAGTCCCCGCTGAACTCAAGACCGATAGGGCGAAGGAGCCTGGGAAGACCAAGATTAAGATGGAGCGACAACGTCCTCAAAAATATATCTACCTTGGAGCTTCTAAACTGGAAAGAGCTGGCACAAAACCGAGATGAGTGTTTGTTACTAAAATAAATGTAAAAACTCTATTCCAAATGTATTAAATGTGAAGCAAACTATTATAACAAAATATATTATTTATGCATACGGAATACTTTTTATCCAAACAGTTAGATTTAGCTTTATTATTACGAAAAGTATGTATTTATGTCGGGGGAGACGCTTCATTTGGAAATAAGATTGATGATTTTGAAAAACGCCTCACAAAAGTGGAAAACTTGGAAGCAGAAGTAATAAACCTGAGAACGGAAGTACGCAACATAATTGAAGAAACAAATAAAAAAGACCAATGGGCAAGACTTCAAAACCTCGAAATAAGGGGTATCCCTGAAAAAAAAGGTGAAAATTTAATAACCCTCATTTCAAAAATCGCCAGTCTGAGCAATATGAGTCTAGGTGAAAGGGACGTGGAGTTCATAACGAGAGTTGCTCCCAGAGGCGGCGAGACTGGGAAGACTAAGCCACTAAAATCTGTGATTGTAAAATTAACCAGCCGAAGCTTAAAAAACCAACTTCTGCAGGCGGTAAAAGACCGCAAAGGGATCACGTCAACGGAACTAGGATTTACGGGATCCCCGCAAAATGTCTACATAGGTGACCATCTCACGAGCATGAATAAACATCTATTCTACCGCGCAAGGCTTCTCGCCAAAGAAAAAGGTTATAGATTCGTCTGGACAAAAAACTGCCTAATTTACGCTCGACGAAATACGACGTCAGCACCCATCATTATCTCAAAGGAAGCAGATTTGAAGAAAATGGACCGCGAGCCTCCAGCCACGGGACCCAACAGAGTAGATGCAGAAAGTTCTCAGCTGAGCCAAGCCTCCAGATAAGGCCTTTTAAAATTACTACATTTCTTTATACTAATTTCATTTTAATTATTTTTATATTTTCATCTCACTTAGAATGTACCCTTCCCTCCCTTATCCCCCACGCCTACCCTATGGATCTATTCACTCTAATACATTTCTTAGTTCCATTCATTCTAACACACTTTTTAGCTTTTGTACAATTTTCTACCATTTTTTGTAAAATTCTTTGGGAATTTCATAAAAATAAATATAAATCCGTCAATAATAAAATTCGAACATCGACACAAATTCACTTCAATTCCGCACTTAATCATAGATTCGCACGGTTTAATCAATGTCTTTAAATATTTATTACCAAAATGTGAGAGGGTTACGCACTAAAACTGACAAGTTATTGGTGGCTGTTCGGTCCAACGAATATGATGTTATCGCTCTGTCTGAATCATGGCTCGTTGATGGCATCCGCAACGAAGAGCTATTTGATGATCGCTACGATGTACACCGCCGAGATCGGGACTACACTCGCACGGGCCAACGCTTGGGCGGGGGTGTCTTAGTCGCTGTTCGTCGTGAGCTGGTACCTCGCGAGCGTCCAGGGTGGCACTCACAAGCTGAGGACGTCTGGATAACATTAGAATCCAGGGGATCCAAACACACAAATCTCCACATATGTTGTGTTTACCTCTCTAAAGGACCAACATATCGTGAAAATATGGAAAGCTTCCTCACACAAATTTAAGCATTTACGTTGCAATTCCCCACAGACAAATTCATTATCCTAGGTGACTTTAACCTCACTGACATTTCATGGAATAAGTCTCTCAATAATACGTCATTTATACCCAGTGATCGCTTATCGCCTGTTAGTACATCATTTATTGACTGCATGCATTTTTCGGGATTGTATCAATGTAATGGAATTCCAAATACCAACGGTCACTTTCTTGACCTCGTTCTATGTAATGACCGGGTACCGGTCTCTGCTTGTGATGAACCATTAATCTTAGAAGACCCTCATCACACCTCCTTAATAATGGAAGTTTTATTCTCTGAATCCGCTCCACTAGTGGAAGAGCCTAGAAGGGCTTACATCTATAAGCGCGGTGATTACGACCAAATTAACACATCTCTCGACCAGGTAAACTGGCACGAGCTACTTTCGTTTGGTGACGTGAACGCAGCATTAAATAAATTCTACTAACAATTAAATCATCTTATAGACGCCCATATTCCTATGAAATTATGTAGGAATTCGAAATACCCGCCATGGTATAACTCTGCCCTTATCAAATTAACAACAGAAAAATATAAATACTTTAAAAAGTTCAAGACATATAAAAACCCTTCTGACTATGCCACTTTCTCTCTACTAAGATCACGTCACAAAAAACTTAACTGGGAATGCCATAATAAATACTTACTTAAAATAGAACATGATATATCCTCCGACCCAAAAAAAATATGGAATTACATTAAGTCAAACTCCAAATCCCATGGCGTTCCGAATACCATGATGTTCAAAGACGTAAAAGCTGAAAATGGATCTGATATCTGCAACTTATTCTCTAAATATTTCCCTTCAGTCTACAATAATAATGCTCGGATTAACCAGATCCTGCCAGACTACACCAGTGAGCCCTGTATTGCTAGCATTCATAATATTGAAATCAACCAGCATCACATACAGAAACAACTTGAAAATTTAGATCCCAATAAAAGCGCAGGCCCAGATAAAATTCCCTTTGTAACTCCCGTTTTCAAGAACGGCCAAAAATCTGACGTTGAAAATTATAGGCCCATATCAAAGCTCTGCATTTTCAGTAAGGTTTTCGAAAAAATTGTGTACAACCAGATGTTTACAGCCTTGAGATCGTCACTTAACAACAATCAGCATGGATTTATGAAAGGAAAATCTACTACCACTAACCTAACGGCATTTGTCGAAATCTTACAAGACAATATGGACCAACGCGTACAGGTAGATGCAATATATACAGACTATAGCAAAGCCTTTGATTTAGTAATCCATGATGTTTTGTTGACTAAACTTTCACTAATCGGCGTACACGGAGATCTCCTCAGATGGCTCTCGTCGTATTTGAAAAATCGCAGCCAAGCAGTAGTCGTCGGTGGCTATAAATCGAATTGGGTAACCGTACCGTCAGGAGTACCCCAAGGGTCATTATTGGGACCATTGCTCTTCAATATATACATTAATGACATTGGAAAATGTTTTCTCCACTCCAGAACGTTACTATACGCAGACGACATGAAAATATTCTCTCCTGTTACAAGTATCAATGACTGTACTCGCGTACAAGAAGATTTAAATCGCCTAAATAGCTACTGCACACAACACAACCTTCAAATAAATGTTAAAAAATGCGGCGTCATCAGCTTTACCCAAAACAAAAATCCCATTTCGTTTGATTATTCCCTTAACGGCACAATACTTAAAAAAATGATGGAGGCCAAAGATCTGGGAGTAGTGCTAGACCCAAAATTACTTTTTGACCGACACATCGAATCCATAGTTGCAAAAGCTTCCAAGGTACTTGGCTTCATACTCAGAATCTGCAAACACTTTAAAAAGGTAATCACTATGAAAATGCTGTACTTTGCGTATGTACGCAGTTCTCTGGAGTACGCCTCTCAAGTTTGGAATCCCAGGTACACAACATACATAGAAAGGATTGAGAAAATACAAAATCGTTTTCTACGATACCTTGATTTTCGGGGATATCGTCCTCATCTAAGTTATGTGGAGTCAGCCACGTTTTTCAAAATCTCGTCACTAGAAAATCGTAGAAATTCTGCAGACGTAATATTCTTGCAAAAGATAGCCACCTCTGCGATAGATTGCCCGGAATTACTTGAAAGAATTCAATTAAGAGTGCCCACCAGACAAACTAGACAAAATCACACACTTAACACACCTCGATGCAATACTAACTCTAAACAAAACACATTCATTAACCGCGTTTCACACTTTTTTAACAATTCATACAATGAATTCGACTTATTCAACACAGCACCCCAAATTCTAAAAAAATAAACAATAAATAACTTCAAAACATATACAAACTATTATACTCCTATACAAATAACTTATTCACTCCCAGATTAGATCCGTCCCCTTCCCCTCCCGCCCACCATCCCATCCCAATAAGCTATTATAACTATTATAACTTTTATAACTTTTTAATCTCTCTAATTAATACACACCAGTGAAAACCTATTATTGGTTCAATAACATATACATATGTAAATACACCTAAGTAAATAATGTAACTGTTGGTTTTCCAAATAAAATAAAATAAAAATAAAAATAAAATAAAACATGCAAAAAATATGCATTTAACGTTTTAATTTTGTTAAAATTAATTCGCTCACGCGGTAACGCCATTGTATACAGGGCCGGATCTACGAAATCTGGCGCCCTGTGCAGTAGGTAACGATGGCGCCCCCCCTCCCCCCTACATTTTTATTTTGATTAAAAATTCGTTCACCCCAATTTTTTTATTTAATTTTTTTTTTTTACACTAATTTATCAAATAAAATCAAGACATATAAAGGGTGTAACTTTTCCAAATGACCTGGCGGTAGCTCTCACACTCGTTTTTTTTTTAATACAGAATCGCCAGGAGCCCTATACTCTCTGAATCTATTGGGTAAACATAAAATTATGGTTATTTTAATTATTTTAGGAAAAACTCTTTTTGCAAGTTATGCTTTAAAATAATACAACGAATTGTTTGTTTGTGCCCGTACCATGATTTAAAATATAGGTTACGAGACAATGCGGGTGGTTTCGCTGAACTAGGTCCATTAGAAGAGTTTTTTTTTAAAATTATTATTCTATTCATTGTAATCCACAGTACTTTTATCACCTCTAACAACCAATAGAAATTTAGTAATAAATTTAAAAATCTAATAAGAATATAACCTCAAATTTGTACCTTGTATTTCCCCTGTGTTGAGCGAACAAACACCGAATTGCGCGAACAAACACCATACAAACACTAAACACTGACGTGTGGTATCAACGGCTTACGAAAGACGCTTACACTGACACCGTAAAATAACAAATCCAACAAATCTAATAGATATTAAATTATACATTTAACTAACTTCAAATCAATGATGAAACTATCAACACGTTGCAACCTGCAAATCCTGCAAACCGTGCGATGCTTTTGTTAATGGAATTTACTGAAGGTTTCATAAGAAAATGGTCTTTAACTACCTTCTCATAGAGACTTAAATCGTACAAAATAAAACAATAGCGAGCGTACGGACGACACACTAACTAAAATTGTCAGCATTTTGAAAGGCGCAAGTCGGTTTGTTTGATTCACTAGAACAAAATACCGCGCTGTGATTGGTTATTGAATTTGGATCGCACCCATTCGTCGTAAAAGACGGTAAAAGATATATGGAAAAATAGATCTTACGTTTAAACTAAATATATGGAATTTGTAAAAAAATTCTGTAACTGACTATAAATTCGTAAGCCGTTGATACCAACCTGATGCGTGCGCATTCTGTTTCTTTGGAAAGTGTTGCTAAAGCGTAATAATTATTTCGTACTATGGGTAATTTTTAAACGATTTAGGGATAATATTATAACTAAATTTTAATACAATATTTATTTTCTAACGGCGCCCCTCCGAAGTTGGCGCCAGGTTTTTGCACGTTTTTGAACGTATGGCAGATCCGGCGCTGATTGTATATTCATATATTTTATTTTAACATTTCATGGACAATCCTGCCAATCATAGAAAGAATATTTTTGCGTAAAACAAAGTGAATGCATCATTGACAAGTTTGTACCTGTATTTACAACAGTAGAAGATGGAAAGAAATGTATTAAAATAATTACACAAATCCGCTAGACAAACCCTGCTTTGCCAACAAACCATTTAAAACCTGGGATGTTTTTTTAAAGTATGATGAAATGCGAGTTTGTTTTAGAGAATTTATTTTATAAGATTGGTACTTCTGATAAATGTCATATTTGATTATCTATTAGTTAAAAAAGGAACATTCCGTATTATCTGTGCATCAAACTTCGACAACACGAATGTTCCGTATTATCCGTGAGGTGGACTAACTGCATATTTACCCAAAATATAAGTAAATGATAAAAAAAATAACTCGCTAATCAAAGTGTTAACATCTGTTCTGACCTGTGGTATCTTGAACAAGTCGTGGTGACGACGTGGGTGGTTTGGTATATTTATGGTGACGACTACGGACGAAGTTTTCTGGTATTTAGAAACCTTCTTTAGGGGATTTTAAAAATATACATAAAAACATCGCTTCCTTTAAAAAGCCTATGTGTATGCAAATATTATGCAACTATCCTTAGGGAACGTACCCATACTACGTGACACGTTTAGGGGGGGGGGTCTTCAAAACGTCACGCTTGGTACAAATGAGCGGCGGCGGGCTTTTGGTCACCGGGGGGGAGGGGGGGGGGGAGGGGGGAGAGGGGGGGGGGGGGTTAAAAATTGCAAAACGTTGGTCACGTAGTATGGGTACGTTCCCTTAAATGTTTCAGATTGTTAACAGTAACAAATTCATATTCATAATGCTCATGAATTATCTAACAAGCCAAGAAATGAACAGTATTCTCAAGACTATGCTTTTTGCAGATGATGTAGTACTGATAGCAGGTAATCATTGTGACTTACAGAATAGCCTGGAAAGTTGGAGAAAGATCCTGGAGGATAACGGCCTAAAAATTAGCAAGAAAAAGACTGAATATTTGTATTTACCATTTGAAGACAAAAATGCTGTAACTCCTTCGATGCAACTGGATGGAGTAACATTAGCCAACTGTGATTCATTTAAGTATCTGGGCTCACTAATCCACAGAAACGGAGGATGTGCAGCGGATGTCATCCATAGAATACGTGTGGGATGGATTAAATTTAGATCCGTAACAGGAATATGGTGTGACTCCAAAATGCCTATAAAACTGAAAGGAAAGATATACCAGACTATTGTAAGACCCGCAATAATGTATGGCTCCGAATGCTGGACTATGTACAACTCCTACACTAGGCAACTTGAAACAGCAGAAATGCGAATGCTTAGATGGTCGGCAGGAGTATCACTAAAAGATAAGATCAAAAGTTCACGCATTCGTGGTAGCCTGGGTGTCACAGACATAAATATAGTAAGCTGGAAGAACGACAGTTGAGATTGTATGGACACATAAGACGGAGACCATCAGACCGAAGAACTCCTGGATGACTCAATGTTCCAAAATTGTTCAGAGAAACGGCCTGGATGAAGGCGATACCCAGAACAGAAGATATTACAACCTGAGAACGAGAAGAGCCGACCCCAACAGCCTACCTAGGCAATGAGTTGGGACAGCGCAAAGAAGAAGTTAACAGTAACAAATTCAATACACACTGCTCTGTAACTACTTTCATAGTACCTATATGTGTAATTGTTGTGTACCTTTTATTTTTATAATAATAATAACAAACTTACGTACACTTATAATAGCAAATTACCTACTTTTATATTAATTGCTAAAAAAAGTTTTACATCACTGCCACCAGTATGTTTCTAGTATTTGTGCTGCACTGGAATCATATAGGCCACTTGCATTGAATTCATAACGACTTGGAAAAAATCGTGTGGATAGATCTTTTTATTAAGATTGCGAAAATGTTACAAATTTTTTTTAGAAATGTACAGTTTTTTTTTTAAATAAATAAATCCATTTTTGGGCTTGTGACGTCACAACATGAAAATGTCCCGTCTCCGAAAATTAATTTTGTAAAATTCCACACTGATTTATTTTTTTAATATGGCATCACTTTGATTTCATGCGAATTTTTGAATTCTTTCACTAGATTTATTGTTTGAACCTCGCACATTTTAGAAGTCCGTACGTGTTTTAGAGGTATAATGGTTTTGGTGCTGATTTTAACAAAATCAAATTTTATAATATTCTTATTTTTATTATAATTTACAAGTACAAGTATATTACATTGGACTTAGTAATATATACGTTGTACATTATAATGATTTATGATCAATAAGATCAAGGAAAAATATATTTATGAGATGTAATATTTTTGGTATGCCTCGTTATTCTCCTGTGCCATTCATGTGGAAAACGTTCTTTTTTTAAAATGATTTTCAGCTATGTAATTATCTTTTTTTCGCACCGATAAAATTATGTCCCGTCTTTCCGGTTTATAAAAAATGGTCTGATTTTTCGGATTGAAATTTTCGAAAAATCCCCAGGGTTTCAAAAATACGATAAAAAAAATACAGAATGTCTTAGAATATTTGTCTAAACAGGAAAAAAAATTTAAAAATGTGTTGCAAGTGGCCTATTGCTGTACTGTAAGCCTGAGCTCAAATATTTTATTTTTTATTTTTATTTTATTTTAGTTTATTTAGGAAACAAACAGTTATACATATTTTATAAGAAAGTAACATATTACATGATTACATTAACCAGCGAAGTTTCCGCTACAATTTATAATATATAAACATGGATTAAAACATTAAAGAAAACATAAAGTGGTAGAAAAAAAAGAAAAATATATATATATACAACAGAAATGAAAGAAAGAAAAACACACACAAATTAAAGCATATAAACACACACAAATATTAATCTGCTTGTTGAACTCCTTTGTACAACTTACTTATTGAATACTCATACCTTCAATTTGGGAGGCGGGATTCGGTACCGCCGCCCCGGGAACCTTTTTTGGATAACCAACACCTCTGCCATAGGTCACCCCAAGTGGTTCGCTACGTTTGGTGATTTAGCAGGGGTGCCCGGGTCCATGGGGTGAGGTTTGTGTAGGTCTTGGAGGTGGATGACCAGGACACACTGAACCACAGATTCCTACCCACCCCTTAAACCCCTTTCCTTCCCATAACTCTCCTCTCATTCCTTTCCTTAAAAAAAACCCTCCACACAGCATCCCCAAAGATGACATAGGCCCTGAGGGAAATTATTTTCCTCAGGGCCTCCTGTGTGGAGCCCATGTAAAAAGAAAAAAACCTACTTGTGTTGTGCCTACTTATGACTAACTAACTAACTAACTAACCATCACGCCGTTTCCCCTCAGGGGTAGGCAGAGAGGACGGACCACCAAACTACTCGATCTTGGCACACACTTTCGTCTCATACATAGTCTTCTGTTATCCTGACTTTTGACATGGCCCGTCTCAAGTATTTGATCGTGCCATGTTTTTCTTGGGCGTCCCAGAATTCTTCTACCATTCACATTTGCGTCATATATTCTTTTTACACTACTTTCTACTTTCATTCGCTCTGCATGCCCAAACCATCTGATGGTCCCTCTCTTAAGATGAATATATACGTGAAATCCTAATTAGATACTATTTTGATTAATATTTACAACGAATCGGCTTACAGTATGAACATCAAAAAATGTGCTACGGATAAATCGAAGCTTTTACTAGCTTTTCTATGTATTGGAATTACAATAAAATTATTATTTACGTAACAAAAAAATATAAGCGTAAACCACCAAAAAAATGTTTTTTCATGACTTAACTATGAAGTAATACAAGAAACAATTTTTTAAAAATACCGCTTTATTGCTTAGACTATTTTTGAGGTTTTCCATGTTCTAACTTTTTTTCGTTCTTATAAAATTATGCACAAAATAAATAAAAACCACTTTTTCGCTTACTAGTCTCGTGCAAAATGTCGCTCGATTTTAAAATTTTGCAGGCATGTGATTCGAAATATTTCTAGCGTTTATATTCCTCTTAATCTTAGATACTCATTATGCTTACGTCAGCCTTACATTTTTACGTATATATCCACATTTCGCACACGATCACACATGGTTTTACTACACATACGCCTCATGGATCTCATTTAAACAGCATTCAGTTTACTTTTATCCTTCCTCTGCCAGTTCCATGCGTCACTGCCATACATCAGGGTAGGTACCAGGACTCCATTGTGGACTATCACGTATGTATGTCTTTCATGCTCAGTTTATTAGTACTATATAGGTACTTGTTATGATGCTCCTGAACTATATAATACTTGTTATAATGCTCCTGAAAAACTTACCTTACATGTAAAAGTCAACAAGGCGTAAATAAATAAATAAATACGCCTGTGGAAAGGCTGATCTAAATTTCAGGTGAATAATGTTATATCCTCTGATTTATTTTGCGCCAATGGTCACCAATCCGATTCAAACACTAGATAGTCCCCTCAGGTAATAATAACACCTTCAAATGGAGTATAAAGTGGGAGGAATGAGTAGATAGTCTATACTCTATGGTAATCCCTGCAATTACCTAATCACTACATTCAATAGGTGATAGGCCTAAGGCGCTCTCAGCTCAGAACGCTAGGCGTATCTCCCAATCGGCGTAGTTCAAGAGGATGGACCGCCACACAACTATGTTTTGGCACACACTCATCGCTTCATTCACATTCATGCATTGTTTCATAGATATCTACTATTCCATTATCATGGCCGGACTCTAGCATTTGATTTCCTTGACGTTGGCGTGTCTAACTTGGACTTCCGTGCCATTTTCTGATAATGATTCGTAAAACCCATCACAAGAAAATATTCTTTGGTAAAATCCATGGTCAGTAAAATAGTGGATCGTAAACGCCAGCATCAGCAAAATGTTTATTCGTAATCCACCTTCTTTAAAAGCTATCACAAGCAAAACACTGGATGATAAATGTCACCACAAGCGAAATCCTAGTTCGTAAGCAGCGAAGTATACCGATTCATTAGCAATAACGATAAAATATAAATTGGTAACAAAATAAGAGATTATAATGTATATTATTGTATATTTATGGGATGTATGGAATCGAACGAACCTTATTTACTACGCACCAGATTTAAATGTCCGGGTTTAATTTTCCCCACAGGAAAAACTAAACGCTTTCAAACACTTCCCAAATGATCATCTGGTCAATCCACGTTATGCAATTGCACTATATAAGTATTATAATTACAAAACAATACAAGAACAACATGTCAACCTACCAGAGACCAGATGGGAAAATAATTCACCGACTCCAGATATTTTCATATCAGAGGGTTCGGCTCTGTGGAATTCCTAATTGAACCTATAAATCCTACTGATACCTCAATCCAAATATTTAAAAAATCTTTTGTAATCCTACATGTATTTAAAATTACCGATTTTTACATTTTTATATATAAATTCTTTGACAAATCTAATACGCCTAAATTTTGAATCAATTATTAATTATTTAAAAATACCAGATTTAAATGTCCGGGTTTAATTTTCCCCACAGGAAAAACTAAACCCTTTCACACACTTCCCAAATGATCATCTGGTCAATCCACGTTATGCAATTGCACTATATAAGTATTATAATTACAAAACAATACAAGAACCACATGTCAACCTACCAGAGACCAGATGGGAAAATAATTCACCGACTCCAGATATTTTCATATCAGAGGGTTCGGCTTTGTGGAATTCCTAGTTGAACCTATAAATCCTACTGATCCCTCAATATAAATATTTAAAAAATCTTTTGTAATCCTACATGTATTTCAAATTACCGATTTTTGCATTTTTATATATAAATTCTTTGACAAATCTAATACGCCTAAATTTTGAATCAGAGACCTAGGTATAATGCCAGTAGCCGAAATAACAAATGGTAATATTTTTATAGTCCGAGAATGCCAAATTCTTTTAATCTCATTTCCTAAATCTGTGTATTTTCTAATTTTTTCAGAAACAGTTTTATTTATTATTATTTTTTTTTTATATTTTTATTATTATTATTATTAAAAGCCACCACCACCATTGGATAACCAACACCTCTGCCATAGGTCACCCCAAGTAGCAAGTTAGCAGGGGTGCCCGGGTTCATGGGGCGAGGTTTGTCTAGGTCTTGGAGGCGGATAACCAGGACACACTGAACCCCAGATTCCTACCCACCCACCCTTTTCCTTCCCAGTACTCTCCTCTCCTTCATTTCATTAAAAAACACTCCACACAGCATCCCCAACGATGACATAGGCCCCGAGGGAAATTATTTTCCTCAGGGCCTCCTGTGTGGAGCTCATGTAAAAAAAAAAAAAAAACACCAAATAATTGATACACAAAAGCCGTCACTAGCAAAATACCGCCCAGTAAAAGTTGTCACAGAAAAAACGGGATCAGGATCGTAAAAGCTACCACCAGCAAAATATGTTTTCATAAAAGTAAAATAAAATACGGATATATAAAAGATGTAATCAGCAAAAACACGGTAAAATACATGGTCAATAAAATACTGAATCGTAAAAGCCACTATCAGCAAAATACTGTTATTACAAGCAATAATTGTCAGCCTGAAACACTCATTTACATTGAAAAATCTTCCGAGAAAAGATACTTGCCGCCAACGGGACTTGAACCCGTGTCCTTCCGATTGCCGGTCGAATGCTCTGACCACTGAGCTATGGCGGCTTATCAAATACCCGCCAAATAATTCAATATATACTAGTGTTTCATTCAACAATTACTGCTTGTTATATTTTTTTTCTCGGAAGATTTTTCAATGTAAATGAGTGTTTCGGGCTAACAATTATTGCTTGTAATAATTGTTACCCTTTGTGCTATGCATAAAAATCTTGTCTAAACGTTAGTTTATAAATTAAAAAAAAATAATAATTAGCAAAATACTGATTTACAAAAGCCCAATATAAAGTCACCAACAGCAAAATTCTGCATTATAAAAGTCATCACTAGCAAAATACTGGATCGTTTAACCAGCCAGCGGACGAAAATCCACATTTCGTCGAAAGTTGTTCTTACGATCGTGCAGGGCGGTTAAAATGAGAAAGATTAATTATTCTCCGTACCAGCTTTTTAAAATTATAACTCAATATCGATTTTATTTCATTCCAAATTTGCTTTAATTTAAACCTACATCCAAAAACGCTGAAAGGCGTGGTGAGAAACTATTAAAATAATGTACTTTTTGTAATTATTTTTTGATTATAAGTATTTATAATTTTTCAATAATGTCTAAGTTAAAAAAATCTGAAATACATATATTAGTTTGTAAGTGCGCAAATAAGTACACAAACGGACCAATTTTCGTCAAGAAACACATGTGTATGTGTATATTTTTTAATGATTTTATTTAAACTAAAATTAAAATTCTAAAACATGCGATACCCAGATAATGTATTGATTTATTTAACTGCATGATTATATGATTTGAAATGGGTGTGGTATAATACAAAATCTTTTTTGAAAATTTAACAAAAAACGACCTATGGTATAACCTTATTATACTAAAAATAAAAAATAAATTCTCAAAATTTAAAACATGCGAATGCTAGATAGAAGAACACTCTTTCGAAATCCATTTATATTTTTTTGTGGAAAAGAGTCAATACGTCTAAAATCAGATTTTAAAATGGTCTCCCTCAAGCTGCAGGTGGCGGCGGGGTGGCGGCGGATGGATGCAACACGTGTGGTGGTCCCAGTGGCGTAGCTAGGCATGGGTGGATGTCACCCCCCCCCCTCCCCCTATTAAAGTTAAGTTGAGAAAACGCCAATTTTGACTTCATAAAATTGGTCCATCCTGGGGGGGGGGGTTGATAGTTTGATGGTGTTCACGTTTGTGGTGTCTGGTTTCTCTGGTAATACCCTCTTAAGGGGAACGACTGAGCGCCCTTTTTCACGATAGCCCCGTGGTCGGGAGTAAGGCTCTTGCCTCGCAATCTGAAGGCCGCGGGATCGATAGATATCTCGATCGAGACAGATATCGAGCGAGATCTCCTGTTAGATTTGTGTGATATTCTAATGCTGTTAAATGAATAAATAATCATGCATACTTGCATTAATTCGTGTTTAAAACGACCTAAACTAAAATACGTGACTGCTGACAGCTGAAATTATGACATCGGCCCATAGAAAAAAACCAATAACAGCCAAAGAAAATGACACAAATCTGACAGGAGATCTCGCCCGAGATCTATCTCGATCTCACAAAACGTAGAGAACCGCTCGGCCGGTGTAACCGACTCCAGATACTAATATCTAGAGCCTGTATGTCGGACGAATATCTACAGCTCATATGTTGGACTAATATCTATGAACTTCAGAGTGAGGACTTATATCTACAGAGCTAAGGTCGGACGAATATCTATGACGGTCCCAGTGTCCCAGTGGTGACTAAAATGTCCACGGAGCGTAGGTTGGACTAATATCTACAGAGGGCAGCTGAGCTAGAGATTGTAACGGAAAAGCATAAATTACTTCAACCTAACCGATATTAGGGATTTTTACATACATACATACATAAATTAAGTTTTTTAAACTGCATACGCAATATTAAGTTATTCCAATATGCTATACATAATTGCAAATCCAACCTCTGCCAGTGCTGTAGATATTCGTCCACACTTTGGTTCTCATAGATATTAGTCAGCAGTTTGAGCTGTAGATATTCGTCCTCACTTTGGTTCTCATAGATATTAGTCAGCAGTTTGAGCTGTAGATATTCGTCCTCACTTTGGTTCTCATAGATATTAGTTCGATTTGTTCAGTTTTTGGAATTCCTGTAGATATTAGTAGACGCCTCCGGTGTAAACCACCATTTAGAATGGAAACGTTGCTTGAAATGGCTTTAGCCGTGGTTTTGTGTTTGGTGACCAGATCTGAAAAGCCAGGTACTTCCTCACGTTCCTCTTCCCAATCTCCTTCCCCTCCCCTCTACTTTCAGCCTCACAACATACCCCTATAGGGGATGCTATAGTCTCACTGGCTCCAGACGGAAACAGTTGGGAGTCTTGTGCGGTATTCATATAAAAAATGGTAATCATAGCTATGACGTTAAAAATTAAATTAATTCGTTCAGAATGTTCTCAAAAGTTGTCTTGACAGCTTCCTGTAATATCTTGAACGAAACAATTCCTTTGTTAAGAATATAAACTAACTAACTAATTAACCATCACGCCGTTTCCACGCAGGGGTAGGCAGAGAGGACGGACCGCCAAACAACTCGATCTTGGCACACACTCCTTGCCTCGTTCACATTTATACATCGTCTCATACATGCTCTTCCATTATTTCGACTCTTCACATGGCCCGACTCAAGTAGCTGATTCACTTGGTCGTGCCATGTCTTACTCGGGCGTCCCCGACTTCTTCTTCCATTCACATTTGCGTCATATATTCTCCTTACACTCCTTTCCTCATTGTCCCATGTCCCTCATCACGCTTACATCAGCCTTGCATTCTTCGCGGATCTCCACATTTCTCACACGATCGTATGCATGGTTTTACCACACATACGCCTCAGGGATCTCATTTCTACAGCATTCAGTCTACTTTCATCCTTCCTCTGCCAGTTCCATGCCTCACTGCCATACATCAGGGTAGGTACCAGCACTCCATTATGGACGCTTCGCTTCTTTGGACAGTTTTTTATTGGCGCCAACTGCCTTCAGTCCTCCATTAATAGAGTTACCTGCATTTACCCTTCTTTCGATATCTCTGACAGCCCTTCCATCTCTCGTAAACATACTTCTCAAGTACATAAACTCATCCACCTGCTCCAAATACTCATCATTCACAACTATGTTGCACATTGTTTTCGTACTCTCTCTTTCAAACACCATGACTTTAGACTTACTTACATTCATCATTAACTCATTCTTCATA
The DNA here is from genome assembly GCA_929108145.2 of Limnephilus rhombicus. NCBI lineage: Eukaryota > Metazoa > Arthropoda > Insecta > Trichoptera > Limnephilidae > Limnephilus > Limnephilus rhombicus. The sequence goes on from OV815298.1 coordinate 7,713,857, forward strand.
CATACTTCGTTCATCCTAGACACGAGAGACTGTAGATCTTCCATACTGTTAGAAATCAGCAGCTAAATATACAAATTGGCTGTCCTGAAACGGGTATCCCTCCCAGTTGGACAGACAAAGTATCATTTTGTAATATAATTTATGCATACCTAAATAAATATATAAACAAAAACTTGTTTTTGTTTATATATTAAATTAATTAATTAATTAATTAAATTTGATTAGGTACCAGGTACCGTAAACGTAAAGGTACGTTAAACCGTTCCACCAACTAGATCAGTGGTCGTCACACTTTTCTGGTCAAGGGCCACATAGGACAATGTGAGGTATCACCGCGGGCCGCACACTTATGATTTGGGGGGGGGGTGTTGTACCTTTTTTTTAGCAAGTTAAAAAAGCATTTTTTTTGGATTTAAGTACCAGGTTGCTACCTCCTTCCTTTTTGTGTTCGTGATATAGTGTCAATTCTTAATAATAATAATGCACGTAATGGAATCGTTCAGTTCAGTTTTCATCCACTTCCCGAACTATTAAATGTGTGAATTTGCGCACACGCGATAAGAATTATTACAATACATACAATAACAAAAATTAACCAATATTAAAGTTTACTTTGCTTTAATTAGTACATGATAAGCGTGTTTTTTTGAAAAAAAATGTGTAACCATGACATATACCCGCTCCCAGAAGCCCATAGTTTTTTAATACAACATTAAAGGGAAAACATTATGCCGAGTCAATAGCTTTAAAGATCTCGGTATCGTCTTTGATCCCAAACTGACATTCTCGGATCATATATCACGGCTCACTCCAGCATGCTACAAACTCCTGGGTTTCATCATCAGAATATGTAAGCAATTTGATGACCCAGATGCAATGATAGGCATGTTTGATGGAGTCATAAGAAGTAAGCTGGAGTATGCCAGTGGTGTGTGGACTCCGCACCAAGCGAAATATATTAATATGCTAGAACAAGTTCAGAAAAAATTCCTTAGGTATGTCTATATGCGGATGAATGGAACGTACCCGAGATTCATGCACCATATGGAATTACTTGAGGCAACAAATAGATTTAGCTTGGAAACTAGACGTTATGCAAATCTTGCAATTCTTAGTTTTAACATAATCCATAATCGTATTGACAGCCCATTCCTCTTGGAATGTTATGGCTTATACGTGCCTGAAAATTTCAGCCGTAGTCGTCGACACGACTTGTTCAAAATACCATACGGCAGAACAGATGTTCTAGCACAGCATAGCATGACAAGAGGAATGGTGCTGTTGAACGAAATATCGGAAACACTAGATATATATAACTCTTCTTTAGATAGCCTTAAGATTTTTTTGTATATTAATCATCTTCCTAGGTGTTAAGACTGTTAAAATGAGAAAATTGTACAGTAATTGGATAAAAATCTGTTATACAATTAAAAAAAAAAAAAAAAAAAAAAAAAAAAAAATTATAATTGTACGTGAAAAAACATATGTTTAAAAAGAAAACGGCAGATATTTGTGCGGGCCGCGAAAAAAAAAGATACTATAAAATTGTAAATGAAAAAAAATATTTAAAAAGAAAACAGCAAATATTTGTGCGGGCCGCATAAAAACGGATCGTACAATGGTGCATGAAAAAAAAAACATATTTTAAAAGCAAACAAACAGCAGATATTTGAGTGGGAAGCAAAAAACGGAAAGTATAAATGTAAGTACATGAAAAAAATATATTTAAAAAGAAAACGGCAGATATTTGCGAGGGCCGCAAAAAAACGGAAAGTATAATTGTACGTGAAAAAAAATATTTAAAAAGAAAACGCCAGATATTTGAGCGGGCCGCACAAATATGCGCCGCGGGCCGCATGCGGCCCGCGGGCCGCAGTTTGACGACCACGGAACTAGATTATAAATTAGGGGTAGTTATATTACAAGCCTCCTCGTTATCCCCATACATTCAGTCCCCCTGTTAACAACATCGGTTAACAGTTAACTTAACAACCGTTAACAGTTGTTAACAGTAGTAGACATGGTTAGGTTACGTTATAGTTAATGGCCCCGGGACACGAACCCTAGCGACTCAAACTGCAACTAATCTACAACCAATTACCAGAATAGCCGCAAACCAATCTTTTTTAATGGTAGATTTATATCGCTGGGGTTGAAATGTCGAAAGCTGAAAACGTTTTGAGGTCTGACTCAAAAAGGGTCAAAACGTGAATAAGTGTTTTTGAAGTGAAAACTTCTTTAGCGACGTTGTAATTTGAAAATCGATTACACGGAAGCGAGCGACACTAAAATGAGACAAACAACTACATCTATAGGATTTAGCCTGCGAGAGAATGATATAGAATAATCGGTCTCGTCTTTGTGCGGTGGTTCGTAGACCCCCCACTCTTGAAATTCGATGAAACAGAAACGAGTGACACTAAAAAGAGACAAGCACATGCTTCTATAGGATTTAGCCTGATGCGAGAGAATGAGATAGAATGAAACTTTCAAGCTGCGCGCATTGGCCGCTTTGATTATGAGTTCACTTTTCAAAGCTCTTATTGGTTGAGATTGTGTGGGTGAAGGTTTCACTTCTACCGCGTGTGATCTGCACTCGATTTCTTTTTTCATGTGAATGTGAATATCGCTCGTAAGTTTCAACCGCTCCCAAATTGGGAGGCGGGTATGGGTACCGCCGCCCCAGGAACCATATATTGGATAACCAACACCTCTGTCGTAGGTCACCACAAGAGGTTCGCTACGTTTGGTGACTTAGCAGGGATGCCCGGGTTCTTGGGGTGACGTGTATCCAGGTGTTGGCGGCTGCGATGCGTCTGCCGACCAGTTGCATGGCAGGCCGGAGCAGAAGAGAATGGTTGAGGGAGTCTCTTTGACTTCTCCAGCCGTACTCTCTCGGAATATCGCCTTGCACCGCAGTGGGGGGGATCGATTCACACGTCCGTCACTCCTGGACACACTTTCCCCAGATTCCTACCCACACATCATACCATTTTACTTCCCAGAACTTCCTCTCCTTCCTTTCCTAAAAATATCCTCCACACAGCGTCCCCAAATATGACATAATTTTTAATGATTAAAATGTGAAATAACACAATCCAATCAATAAAAATTACTTACTCTCGACCACGGAGGCCGTCAAAAGTTTGGAGGATTAGGAACTCTAGTGCGGCTACTTCATAAAAAAACACTAATAACGGTTGTCTGTGATGTGCGATATTCCAACCTAAAAATATTTACGTTGCATGAACTTAGATTTGCTTTGAATTTAAGTATCATTTTCAAAATTGGAACTGATTGTGTGAAGAATAATTCGTACCTCAAAAGTACTACCTATGATCAGAAAATAATTTAATTTTTATTGATTAATGCGTATTTCTTTTGTTTAATTTTTTTACAATTCATTCATAATTTAAACAAATTTCTGATAATCTCTAATTTGAACAAAAAATATACATATCTCTTTATTATAAAGAAAATTGACAATGTTTGTTTTTTGAAAGGCAATAGATTACAATTTCATATTCACAAATACTACAATGATTATTATAATATCCCGTGATTTTTCACGGGTCTGCGCTAATACAGAATACAAAAGTAAACATAACCAACTTTAAAAAAAAAAACAATCATTTAAAAAAAACATTGACAAAAATTTATTACACAACAAAAAAGCCTTAATCTCACTCCCCCATTACTGCTATAATAGCAATACTGTATACTATATTATCTGTCTGTCTGTTGGTTGGGGCGTGTCCCATCTCCTTCCCCTCTTCACATACCCCACGCCAGGTGACTTACCTGAAGGCGTGGCCACGTGGTGCCGTCCCAATGGGAGGGGTTTCACCTCACCTGCTGTCTGCCTCTGTTCTTATTGCCAAAGGTAACAGATTTGAACACAGGTAAAACCTGATTAGGAGAGTTTTGCCGTGAGGCAAATTGGTTCTGCGATCTTCAAATTGCAGATTTCTACTGAAGAATTTACTATCAAATTGTAATAAAAAAAATATTTTTAATGGTATTGTAGACAGCCCTGCTTTATTAAGCTTATTTAGTAAATACTAAATACCTTCCACATATTATCTACCAATGAAAGCTAATTAATTTTCACTATGCAACTCGAAACACACGAACAAACCAATTCCACATCCCACACTCAAAAACAAATTACACGCAACATTCATTTCTCAGAAGGACGTGCACAAAATACAATAATATGTTTTCAGATGCTGATATTTTCCATTTGTCTCCAGATCAATTTACTAAACGTATAAATAGAAAAAATTAAAACAAATTGTTAATTACGAACCTTCAACCCCTACTGTGTGTTATATTCTCCATTCTCACTGGTTGTTTTTCTTTTTTTTAATCATGTTTATCTTTGAACATTATCTTACGGTGACAAAATGTACTATTTTTATATAGGTTCATGGATTACTTTCATATTATCTATCCTACATACTTTAATATGTGTTTTTTATTTCGTTTTATAATAGTTTTTTTTAATCTTTTTCTACCACTATGCTTTCTTTAATATTTTAGTCTGTGTTTTTATTTGTATAGGTTTATATATGTACTACGAATTTTGGCGGAAACTTCATGCAACCATTTAATATGTAATTTTACCTGAATAAAATATGTATAACTGTTTGTTTCCCTAATAAATTAAAAACTAAAAAAAAAATAAAAGCTCTACTCGATTTAAAATCCTATTTAATTGCAACATCAATATGAAGACAGAGTTATTTAGATACTCGCTTGTACCAGTACCTAGATATAATAATAGTTTCTCAGAAGTAGTAAATGAGTTCAACTGCACAGAATATAGTTACAAACTGGTTTTTATAACATTATACAATTTGCTGGAACTATTTATTGGATAACCAACACCTGTGCCATGGGTCACCCGGCACCCCTAGTGTTTCGCTGCGTTTGGTGATTTCGCAGAGGTTCCCGGGTTCAAGGGGTGAGGTTTGTCAGGATCTTGACGGCGGATGCGTCTGCCCATCTACTGCATGGTAGGTTGGATCGGGAGAGACTGCATTTAAAAAACATTGCCTTGCATCGCAGTGGTAGGGATAGATTCATACATCCGTCACTCCCGGACACGCTGGCCCCCAGATCTCTACCCACCCCTCATATCTTTTTTCCTTCCCAGAACTTCCTATCCTACTTTCATTAAAAGATCCTACAGCATCCCCAAAGATGACCCAGAGGAGAATTATTTTCCTCAGGGCCTCCTGTGCATCATGTGAGCACAACGGCTATGGGAGCACCTTATCCTATTGATGGCGGTCCAGAGTTTGCGAGGCAATGAGAATCCAGGCTGTCTCTCTCAGTGGGGTCTTGAACGAGATGGGCATTTTTGACGTTGGCCGATTGCCACTCAAGCTTCCACCTATCTTCTAGGGCTTGGGTGAGAGGTGATCGGAGGAGTCTTTCTCTTTCTGTCCAGAAGGGTTGTCGAGACGACATCATCGTGCAAAGGTATTGCGCTTTTTTGCAGCGCCTTCCTGTATTCCCTGTGTTGCAATCTCTCAATAATATTATGGCGGGGTTGTGTTTATGTTTACAAGTACGGGGAGCCAAGCGAGAGGAGTCGATTTGTACAGGGTTAAGAAGTTGTGTACTATCAATCTGCAGTGTCTGCGGGCCCGGTACACTGTACAGTAACGCTCAGCTTCTGCGAGCTGATTTCATATTTAAAAACTCGTAAATAAAACTGTCCTTACCAAATAAACCATTGAAAAAAATAATACAGGTATTGGTTTATCTGTAAGAGTTCCACACATCGATAACAATAAATATACCAGACTGCCCGCATGGACGGAATTACACGTGGACGGAATTTAGAGATTTACTTGACTGCTTCGTGGTTGAGAGGTAAGACTCTCGACTAGCGACCCGGAGGTCGCATGTTCAAATACCGGCCAGCGCAAGTAAATTTTATCTAATGAAATTGTGCTTTTTTACAACTTATTCATTTAAAAATAATATATAGTATATTTGCTGCACGTTCCAGAGTGGAAGATACTCTTAGAATCGCCCTGGTGCAAGACCACCTTTCAGAATTGAAACGTTGCTTGAAATGGCTTTAGCCGTGTTTGGTGAGCAGATCTGAGCCAGATGCTTCCCCGCCTTCCTCTTCCCCGTCTTCTTCCTCTCCTCCCTGCCTTCAGACTCACGAGAGGTGTAACATAGATCATAGGCACTTATAGAGTTGGGGCGGGGATGTATTACACAATTATTTATTTATTAAGATTTTCGTTTGTTCAATTTTTATAAGAAAAACCTAAAAAGAAACTATAAAAAGAAGTATATTCCCATCAATGTAATATATCACTGAAAAAGAAGATAACAATATTAATAAACGAAAATATGAAAGAGAACAAGACACATAAAAACAGAAAAAACAATGGTCGCAACTGGGACTCGAATCCAGACCTCTCGTCTAACATAGTATGTTTCTATTTTTCTGTGAAAAAATTGAAAACTTCTTTAGCACCGTTGTGATTTGAAACTCGATGAAACGAAAAATATCGACACTAAAAAGAGAAAACACATACATCTATTGGATTTAGCCTGCGAAAGAATGAGATAGTATCATTGGTCTCCTCTTTATGCGGTGCTTCGTAGCCTATCGGTCTCCTCTTTGTGCGGTGCTGGGTAGCCTCCCCACTCTTGCCTAGGTGCTTTAGTTTTCTGAAGTTTTTTTTCAGACGGACCGATCTGTCCATAGCAGTAAATACACTGGCGAACAGATACGCCGAGCATATCCGTATGTGAATGTTTCGCTAAAACATCTACCAGGAACCAAAATAGCCCGAGCTCTTCTCGTCTCTCGGAGTTGAAGGAGACTGTACACAGTCTTATTACCGGCATTACCGCTGATAGCTCCATCGTAACCTCTCCCTCTCTCTCATGATAGTACCTTCTATAGATAGAGATGGTAGCAAGGGGGCTTTGATCGGCAGGACAATCCAATACAAAAACCTTGCTGGACCATACTGTGCTGAGATTGGAACGAGGATGGTAAATTTAAGGATTTATGTAGAAAGGGTAAAAGATGAAGATTTTGAATATTTGTTGTTTTATTGGATAATTTTTACACCTAATATAAAAGTGAAAACTTCTTTAGAACCGTTTTGATTTGAAACTCGATGAAACGAAAAATAGCGTCACTGAAAAGAGGCAAACACAAACATCTATAGGATTTAGCCTGCGAGAGAATGAGATAGTATAATCGGTCTCCTCTGTGTGCGATGCTTCGTAGCCTCCTTACTCTGTGTAGGTACTCACTCTGTCTACTTTAGTTTTATGAAGGTTTCACTTCTACCGCGTGTGAATTGCAAACTCTGCTTTTTTAAGTGAAAACTTCTTTCGCACCGTTGTGATTTTAAACTCGATGAAACGAAAAATAGCGACACTAACAAGAGACAAACACATACACTTATAGGATTTAGTCTGGGAGAGAAGAAGACAGTATAATTGGTCTCCTCTTTGTGCGGTGCTTTGTAGCCTATAGATCCCCTCTTTGTGCGAAGCTTCATAGCCTCCTCACTCTGTGTACCACTCCGTCTACTTTAGTTTTCTGAAGGTTTCACTTCTACCGCGTGTGAATTGCATACTCTGATTTTTTTATTTATCATTTAAAAATACAGAAAAGTAGTTCGTTACTTCGCGGGCCCAGATAAAATAATATCATATTATCAAATTATTACCGCCTGACATTCAATTATACATAAATTAGCTATATTTGCGCTCTATGAAGCAAATGTGAATGATCGATGAAGTCGGAGATGCCTGTGCAAGTCATGAAACGATCAAGTAGATCAAATATTTGAGTCGGGCCATGTCAAGAGGCAAAGAAGAGAATTTTTGAGACGACGTATGAATGTGATTGAGGCAAAGAGTGTGTGCCAATACCGAGTTTTTTGGCGGTCCGTTCTCTGTGCCTACCCCTGCGAGGAAACGGCAAAATGGTTAGTTAGTTAGTTAGTTATGTATATATAAAAAAAATCTTGAACCCAAAATTAACTAAACTTTTTTTAAATATCTTACTTTGTAAACTATATTAATTTACCCCTTTATTACAAATTAAAGACAAAAATAATTAGAAAAAGTGAAATAAAGTTTATTATCATCCTTTTTTGATTTATATAAAAAATATTATCAAAAAATCGAGTGCAGTTCACACGCGGTGGAAGTGAAAGCTTCACCTACACAATCTCATCCAACATGAGCCTTGAAAAGAGAGCTCATAATCAAAACGGCCAATGTGGTAAGGTTTCATTCTATCTCATTCTCTCGCAGTCTAAATCCTATATTCTTATAATCATATCCTGTTTGTCTTTGTTTAGTGTCGTTTCAAATCACAACGGTGTTAAAGAAGTTTCACATCAACAATTGGCAAAATCTTGACCGGGGAAACTGTTTGTCTGGCTTTAGGGAAAAGGCGCATGGTTAGCTGTTGCTATTCATGTGTATAATGTTCTATTACTGACTACTAGTGATTATTACTTCAAATATTTATTTATTTATTTATTTATTGTTTCTTTACACTGTAGGTAAAAATGTTTACAATACAATTTGTTACCTCACTAAGACAAGCCTGTGTTGAGGTTAACAATAATTATACAAGTTAACAAAATAACACAAAATTATACTGATTTTGAAAGGACAATATTGTTGTATTTCTTACAGATTGAGATTAGATTATGGGTACCTACTGGTACCTACTAAACTGATGGCGGAATATGTACCTACTATGTTCGGCAAACTCCAATATCGTAAGGTTTACATTTTATATTTAACTGAACCAGACGTCCGTCCTATTGGATGCTCTGTGTAATTCAGAAGCCAGAGAACCCGACACTGTGAGAGACCAGCTGTCTGTCGTATATCATCGGCCATTTCCGTAAGCCGTTCGATCATTACGAATGGCGATAGTGGCCACTCTTCTAAGATACTACTTAACTGACATCTGTTGAGATACCGCAAAACTACATATACATAAAAATGTACCTGCTGGTGAAATTTTCCCTTTAAGCATTTTCAATAAAATTCCAAAAAAAAAATCGGAATGATTTTCAAGCTACAAATAACATATAATTCCAAAAAAAATACGTCAGGACATCCGGCTTGCTCGAGAGCTTTACCCATCGACCACGAAGACCGTCAAGTCATCATTATAGCGGAAAATGCTGCTTGTGCAATGATGAAGGACTTAACTAGCAGATGATTTAATCCACGACCCCGCTGTGGGAACCATACGCATTTGTCCACTCAGCCACTAACCGGTATAAAAACTAGTAGTTATGTTAATGGTTAGGCTCGTATCCAAAAAAAAAGCATTAAATTTTCCCTTTTTTTAATAAATCAAAGGAGTGACAAGGGAGTAGGAAGGCGGGGAAGGTGGAAAAAAATTACGGTTAGCGATATATACAGGATGTCCGGGGGTAAAGTGCATTACCTTCGGGAGGTGATTCTACATGATAGTACAAGTAAAAAAGATAAATAACTTTTTTCGAAATTCCAACTTTTAGGGGTAGTTTTGAGGTAAAACGATAAAATTAATCCGGCGTGTGCGGCCAGATTTATTATTTTTTGCTGTTACGATACGGGCCAATCACAAACGAGTCGGGCGCCCGGCAGGCTCTCAGCAAGTAAAATCGTACCTCACACTAAGGATATTTAGTAGGTACGTCTTTTTGTATAGGAAAAAAAAGTTGGAATTTCGGAAAAAGTTGTTAATTTTTTTTACTCCTACCATCATGTAGAATCACCTCCCGAAGTTAATGCACTTTACCCCCGACATCCTGTATAATAATGTATTTAGCAATTATTGACAAAAGAATCCACACAGCTGTCCACAATGGAGTGCTGGTGATAAGAAAGGCTGGTAACTACCATGATGAAACTGGCAGAGGAAGGATGAAAGTAGACCGAATGCTGTTGAAATGAGATCCCTGAGGCGTATGTGTGGTAAAACCATGTATGATCGTGTGAGAAATGTGGAGATCCGCAAAGAATGCAAGGCTGATTTTGACCGGTCAGTGGTAGAGTGGGCATCGCGTTTGGGCGTCCCGTGTTCGATTCCTCGGCTGGCTAAGTCCTCCATCACAAGACAAGCAACATTTTCGGCTTTCTGTGGTGATAGTAGGAGATTTTCAAACATTAGTGGGTTATTTGTAACCCGGGAATGTTTGTCCATCTTTAAAAAAAAACGTAATAAGTAAGATTAAGAAAGAGAACATCAGATGGTTTGGGCATGTAGAGCGAATGAACGAAGACAGTTAGTAGTGTAAAAAGAATATATGACGCAAATGTGAATGGTAGAAGAAGTCGAGGATGCCCGAGGTAGACATGGCACGATCAAGTGAATCAGATACTTAAGTCGGGCCATGTTAAAACTCGGAATAATAGAAGAGTATGTATGAGGCCATGTATGAAAGAGAGGCAAAGAGTGTTTGCCAAAGTTGTTTGGCGCACCGTCCTCTCTGCCTACCCCTGCGGAGAAACGGCGTGATGGTTAGTTGGTTAGTTTATTATTATTGACCTTTTCACGAAGTCTCTTTTAATCTGTGTAAAATATCAGGGAATAGAAATTTTTGTTGAAATTGACTATAATACTCATCAAGGTAAATGGACATAAATAATTGGTATGAGTAAATGTTAAATTTTAATGTACAGGCCATTTATAATAAATAATAATATTATATATGTAATTAACACCAATCTAGCAATTATATTTTAACACTTCTCATATTTATTATCATCGACATCTCTAATTTATTGCAAATAAATTTAAAAAATATTTAATTAGCGAAATTTATCATTTTCGGGTAACACCCCTTTTTCTATGGTGCCTCTCCCCCCCGCCCTCCGTTCTCTTTCTCGCTTCTACAATTCAAACAGTTCCATGGCGACGCGCGCGCAGTTCGGTCGTTCGAAGTTTGGATTTGAAATTGGAACAGCAGTAGGTATTCTATGTTCGAATTTGCCGTCGCGTTACGAAGTTTAGTCGATGAAAAATGTGTAAAGTATAAAAAATACATAGTGGGTATATTGCAATAGAACCTAAGATAAAAATTTGTGAATTCTTCAAATTTTTTGATGAAAAATTGTGTTTTTTTTTTGTCAAGTTTAACAAAGTGGTTTTTGAGTAAAATTATTAACTAACTAACCATCACGCCGTTGCCCCGCAGGGGTAGCCAGAGAGGACGGACCGCCAAAAAACTCGGTCTTGGCACACACTCTTTGCCTCACTCACATTCATACATCGTCTCATACATTCTCTTCTATTATTCTGACTTTTGACATGACCCGACTCAAGTATCTGATTCACTTGATCGTGCCATGTCTTCCTCGGGCGTCCCCGACTTCTTCTACCATTCACATTCGCGTCGTATATTCTTCTTACACTACTTCCTTCGTTAATTCGCTCTACATGCCCAAACCATCTGAGGGTCCCTTTCTTAATCTTACTCATTATGCTTACATCAGCCTTACATTCTTTGCGGATATCCACATTTCTCACACGATCATACATTGTTTTATCACACATACGTCTCAGGGATCTCATTTCAACAGCATTCAGTTTACTTTCATCCTTCCTCTGCCAGTTCCATGCCTCACTGCCATACATCAGGGTAGGTACCAGGACTCCATTGTGGACTGCTAGCTTCGCTTTTTTTGACAGTTTTTTATTAGCGCCAACGGCATTCAGACCACCATTAATGGAGTTACCGGCATTCACCCTTCTTTCAATATCTCCGTAAAATCTCTAGTAAAATTATTAAGATAGGTATTTTAAAAACTTTTGTGCTTTTCGAAACTAAATAAAACTGGTTTTTCAGAATGTCTAAAGATCCAAACGATTTTTTTTTACATTAGCCCCACACAGGAGGTTCTGAGAAAAAAATCCTACAGGGCCCGTCGTCTTTGTGGATGATGTGTGGAGATGTAGTTCAGGGTAACGGAAATTGGTATGAGGATTGGGTTGGAATCTGGGTGTCAATGTGACGAACGTATGAATCTATCCCTCCCACTGCGCTGCAAAAATTCCTAAGGGCCTGTGCCATCTTTGGAGATGCTGTGTGGAGGGTCTGTTTAGGGAAAGTAAGGAGAAGAAGTTCTGGAAAGGAAGAAGGTACGAGGGATGGGTAGGAATCTGGGGTAAATGTGTCAATGGTGACGGACGTATGAATCCATCCCTCCCGCTGCGGTGCAACTCGATGGGTCGAGATAGTTCAAAAGGTCTTTCTCAGCCAGTTTCTCCAGATCTGGCCCAACACGCAGTTGGTGGACAGATTTATCCGCTGCCAAGACCTAGATATACCTCACTATTAACACGTGCATCCCTGCTAAGTCACCAAACGTAACGAACCAATTGGGGTGATCTATAGCAGGGGTGTTGGTTATCCATTAAATCATTTAGGGGGGGGGCGGTACCCATACCCGCCTCCAAATTAATAATAAAAAGACAAAGAAGCAATTGTATAATAAAGGAAATACCTAGGTACATAGTAGATAGGTAGTTTATGAAGGTATTACGCTAGCAGTCCATAGTGGAATTCTGTTACCATTACTGATGAATTGCAGTAAGCCATGGAACTATAGGAATAGGAGAACTGGGATTACTGAGACGTACGTGTTGCACATTTCAAATTAGAATTCAAATAAATTTCTGTTATAAACAATTATGTTATAGGTACCTAGGTACTAGGTACTTAATCGCTTGTCTGAATTCTTGACATTATCTGTTCCAAATTTGAAAATGACTATAAATAATTTTGTATTAAAATATTATAAAGGTCTTTATCCCCTTTCTGAATTCATCACGCAATCAGTTCCTATTTTGTAAATGACACTTACACTCAAAGAAAATCCGAGTTCATTGAATCAGAGTTACAATCACTCACAGACAGAACCACAACCGAAATTAGCATTGTAGACATTTAAAAAAATTCAATAAAAATAATTTTCTATTAAAATATATATGTTATAGGTACCTACCTATGTAGGTCTACTTTATCGCTTGTCTTATTTCTTGACACAATCAGTTCCAATTTTGAAAATACAATTTAAATTCAAAACAAATTTGAGTTAGAGAGATTGTAACTCTGATTCAATGAACTCGCAGTCTAGAATTAGTATATTTGATTACATATTATTACAAAAAATAATTAATAAAATGCAACACACATTACGTACATACATTTAAATAAATTATATTATACCTAGGTACTTTCGTCCACCAACTTCCCTTCTCTTCTCACATCCTTCAGCCTCTCAAAATGAAAAATCACCTCAAGGGCGCTTTAGTTTCACAATATTTATTATTAAATTTCCCTAAAACTAAAAATGCACACAAGTAAGAACAAATCTGTGAACAAATTGTTTTCTGGTTGGTACCTAGGCACGAGTATTATTATACGGTACGGTATTTTCAGCAAAATACCAATCATCACCACACAGGAGGCCTTGAGGAAAATAATTCCCATCAGAGCCTATGTCATCTTTGGGAATGATGTGTGGAGGATCTTTTTAGGAAAGGAAGTTCTGGGAAGGAAAAAGGTTTGAGGAACGGGTAGGAATCTTGGGGTCTATGTGTCCAGGAGCGACGGATGTATAAATCCATCCCTCCTACTGTGATACAAGGCGATGTTCCGAGAGAGTCCTGCTGGGGAGGTCAAAGGTCTCCCTCAACCAGTCTCTTCCGATCCGGCTGGCACACAGTAGGTATGGGCAGGCGCAACTGCCCCCAAAACCTCACCAAATGAACCCGATCACACCAAAGTCACCAAAATTAGCGAACCACTTTGGGTGACCTACCTATGGCAGAGGTGTTGTTTATCAAATAAATGGTTCCCGGGGCGGCAATACCCATACCCGCCTACCAAATTGGTGTTTTCATTGATTCATTAAATTTTAAGCGGCCCGGAGACGACCAATATTTATTTATTTATTAACTTAAAACTATTTATACCTACGACAATGTGGTTGTTTGGTGCCTTTGATGGTCTCGGTGTGCATAGGGATAGTAAATTGTATTGCGCAATAAATATATTAATATAATTAATATATTTATTGATCTGTGAAATTACAACTGGGCCATAGATGTCGTTGAAGTGTACTATTGGATACAAATAAAGACTTTTTAAGAGGCTTTAAAACAGTAATTGTAAAATTTATACAGGTACCTACCTACCTATTCATAACTGAACTCCCTCATTGATAATATTTTGTTTTTGTTTAGTGATAAATTGAAGATGTCCACTAACGAGGCATAATTATTCCCAACGTTATTAGTACTCTGGGCAAAGAGGAATACATACGGTAGTCAGTCCCAGAATTTCTGCACTGAAATAAATCCCAACTTCTAGTATTACGTAGTGGAATCCGAAAGCTTATCAATGCAAGCAATTCTGGACTACCAAATGCATCATTTAGAATTTTATATCACAAGTCAGTGAAAATTCTTCTGTCTGCCAATTTGAGCATATTCATATCATTTGCAACGCGAATTTCTACCGATTTTTTTACATGTTTCTCTTAAACACGGTAAGTTTTAAAGCTCTTAAAAAATATATGTTATTTTTGAAGATAATATCTAGGCTTTGCCCGTGCCGAAACGCAAATTATATAAAATTCCCTTGATAGAAAAAAATCGCAAAGTATGCTCCAAAAATTATTATAAACACGTTTGTTTCAGTTATTTTACAAGTTATATGTATGAAAAAATTCACAGTGTTTTTTTAAATGCTGTTTAAGATAATGCCCGCGAGCTTTTTGCTCTATTTTAAACGAGTCGTGTTTTATTAAACATTTTCGCAATTTTCGCATCGATTTTGTCGCTGTAAATGTTAGCGCTCTCCTCTAACATTCGTAATTTCGTATCTCTCCATCTTCTTCTTTTCGAGCCCGGTTGCAGATCCTTAAAAGAGTGTTGAGTGATTCATGAGGAAGGTTTAGATATATAATTTGTCAAGGTTTTGTGTAAATTGGTTGAAATATATAATTAAAGGAGAATGTCTGTATGTGGTGAACGAGCGGGCGGTGAGGATTTGATGTGTCCGCAAATCTACAGTTTTATGCTGAGGTTGATGAAATTTTGCACATGTGACCTTTAAAACAAGAGGAAGGTCACTGTCTACATTTTATTTCGAAAACTCTGTGTAAAGCTCGGTTATCGCCGGGGACTTCAGATAGTATTCACAGGTTCAGTCATGGAGTCGTTATAAAAAATGCAAAGAATCCTCGGTTGTTATTTTAAGCCTCGTTAATGTTTATAAAGTTATAAAGAAAATAATCCGGTGACCGTTTCACAAGAACCTAAACCAACACAAACGTCCGTTGTTTTAAAATAAACTGCCATTAGGTTAGGTATACTATAGGTACCAACTTATACTACAACTGCCAACACATTGCCGAGTCTCGCCGGAGCGATTTAAGATGAAGCCATAATAAATAGTGCAAAATCATATAAAATCACATGTTTTTGTTTTGAAAATTTGATAGCTTAGAAGTATTATAGATGCTTCAATTAAATACTGTGTGTAGAACATACCTAGGCCCTTATTTCCCTAATTTTTTTAATAAGTCTTTTAATAAGCCTTAAAAAAAATAAAGTATAAGGTCTATAAAAAACACTTTCATGTCCAAACTCTCCTATTTATAAACCCCTTTTCGGATTTGGTTTTATTGTATAATGTGGGAAATTTAGTTTCATTTATAATAATCGCAAAATAAATTATATTGACGCCCAAACTTCACAAAATAAAATAAAATATGCATTTTCTCGTTGTTATTTTTGACTTCAATCAATACGGCCCGCACTCTACGAATTTAGATTCTTGAAGTGACCCTTATGGCATGGGCACAAGAACCATGCACTGGGCAACACTTATTTCGTATCAGTCACGCCCCAACCGGCGCGGGAGAAAGTCGTGTTACTCCGCGTCGCTTAGTTTCGTGAAATCAATTTTAAATTTCCGTTTTCTTACAATGCGTAAAACAGGAATTAATATTTTTACAGGCCTTTACAAAATCAACCTGTAAAAAAAAATTCTCAAATACCTTTTCCAAAAGCTTTTTCTCAAGTATTTTTAAACTCCTCCAATAAAGGGCGTGAATTCCGATTTCGATTTTTTCCTGAACTATTGGATCGCCTTAAGAGGAAACCGGGTGGCGTTTTTTCCGTACACACATATTCCCCATTGTACAAGTTTTCTTGTTTGAAATATAAGTTAGTGACCGACCGAAGGTTCGGTTGCTGTTTCGGTTTCGGCAAGTTTCGGAAAAAAAATCTAGTTTCGGCATCAGTTTCGGTTTCGGCAGATTATCTGTTGAACCTTCGGCAGCACCGAAACAACGAAATAAATGGTAAATTTAGTCTTAAAAATTTTTGTGATTTTAAACGCAATTTAAATTAAAATACTCAATTAATGAGGTCCTTCCTTTATAACGTACATAAGTGTTGATTATTGACAACTTTTTGTTCCAAGAAGTAGTTAACATGTTTCTTAATTTTTAGTAATATCAAAAAAACAAAAAATTTTGTTCACATACTTCAATTATTGTTTTTATTTATTTCATTTAACACATGTTAACTGTTTCTATATGTATAAGCCAAATTTCACTAAATAATAGATTTTTAACATATTGTCTAAAAAAGTTTCGGTTTCGGTTTCGGCCGAAACTAAGACAGCTAGCCTACCGAAGATTCGGTTTCAATAGAAAGTTCTGTTTCGGTCGGACACTAATATAAGTAAATACCTGTATTAAAATATTACAGAGGAAAATTATAAAGTTAAATCTAAAATAAAATACAATACAAGCATTAATCTTTGTTAGGTTGCAAAATTGTATCTATATTCTTCCTTCCCATTTCCATAATCAATTTCTTTATGCTTCTTTTGAAGTCAGTTATTTTTTAATGGTTTTTATTGCAAGAGGGAGTAAATTAACGATTAACCGACGGTGCTGATCGCACGCGACGCGTTGCATCTTTTGTGTCTGATACTTTATCGTTTGACGTTTGACAGAAATGGCGTCGCAACATGAAAGTAATGTTAGATTTGTTTTGGAAGTGGAAAAAATGCATGTTTGTATAAATATACTTTACCAGAATACCTAAGAAAGGATTTCGTGGAGAAGGCATGGATTGATGTTGGAAAAAAAGTCATATAACATCGCTTGACATCGCGTTAACTCCACGGCTGCACGTGAAAAATGATCAAGTTCAGTATATTTCGGGTAGCGCCGTGTACGGAAACCAGCATTAAAGAGTGGTATATCGGCAGGGTTCTTGTGGTTGCGTCATAATTACGTAGATTGTAAGTATCTCCATGAACGGGGGGCCTAAAAGAAGGAAAATAACTGATTCTAGTGAATAATTTTCTTCTGAAAACTTTTGGCTAATAGCAGATCATAATTTTCAGCTTACCACTGCATTAAAATAATATTAGGCAGTTAGGTATTTATTGTTAGGTAGTTGACCTAAAAAATTGCACGAATCAATATTTTGTAATTATCAGAAGTTGAACCCGTGTGGAACATTTTGCTTGAATTGTAAAATATATTGCATTATTTGTCATTTCATCACAAACATTGTTCAATTGGATCAACGAACCTTGTTAATTTACTATTCTGGGTATCGGATGTTATTTGTCTTGCGTCTGTACGGTTGAAATTTCAGAACCTGACTTCGAATACATCTCTGACGCCACGCCTTATGCAAAACCATTTTAAAGTTTGAACATACTTGAAGTTTGTTAAAAAGCTTTTTTTGTAATACTTGACAAATGGAGTCTAGAAACGGTCGATTTTAGCGCAAAAGAGGTTAT
Organism: Limnephilus rhombicus; assembly: GCA_929108145.2. Lineage (NCBI taxonomy): Eukaryota > Metazoa > Arthropoda > Insecta > Trichoptera > Limnephilidae > Limnephilus > Limnephilus rhombicus. The sequence continues at coordinate 7,731,706 of OV815298.1, forward strand.
TTATTTATTTATTTACGCCCTTTTTAGGAGCTTTTACATATGAATAGTACATATTATACAGTATTTATTAAAGTAAAACTTCTTTACGCACGCTCGACTTGTTGTGATGAGTTACAAAAAGTTGTGATGGGTTACGAAAAGTGTGATGTTACGATAAGTGTGATGTTACGAAAAGTGTGATGAGAACGGTAATCGATGCGAACGGTGATCGATGGCGAGGCGAACGGTCGGGCCTTTACGCGCGCTTGACTTGGGGAGTGATAAGGATAAGGATGGTCACCCCAAGGTCGTAGGTTACCCCAAGGTCGTAGGTCACCCCAAGGTCGTATGTCACCCCAAGGTCGTAGGTCACCCCAAGGTCGTAGGTCACCCCAAGGTCGTAGGTCACCCCAAGGTCGTAGGTCACCCCACGTTCGTAGGTTACCCCAGGGTCATAGGTCACCCCAAGGTCGTAGGTCACCCCAAGGTCGTAGGTCACCCCAAGGTCGTAGGCCACCCCAAGGTCGTAGGTCACCCCAAGGTCGTAGGTCACCCCAAGGTCGTAGGTCACCCCAAGGTCGTAGGTCACCTCACGTTCGTAGGTTACACGGTGTTTATTGTCGCACTCCTCCGAAAAGGCTTGACCGATTTTTATGAAATTTTGTAAGTATGTATATTTTGTAGGTATGAGAATAGGTTTTGAAGTATATTTCATACCGCCAGATGATTAGGGTGTCCCTATCCAGAAAAAAAATCAATTTTTCTTACATTTTTTTATTTATTTTATATTTTTTTATTTGGCATCAAAAAATACCGTAAACCCCAAAATCCTCCTACCCCAACCCTCCCATTTTTTAATCACGATTTTATTATTTTTGTATGAAAAAACTTAACCGGTGTCGTTCGTATTTCAAACAGAACGAAATTATTTATGTTGTTGAATGACAGATGGCGCTACGTCCGCCTCATCGAACTTTCATCCACACATGCGCAAGACATTCACGAGATGCGTCGCGTGGGCAAACAAACCATCGAGCTTATTTGTGTTGACTAAAGACGGACTGACAAAAATTACCGTACACTCAATTGCTCTTCGAAATTCACATTGATTTTCTTTATTTCATTTTCCTACTTTAGTTGCGGTTTTTGTTTTTATCGGCGGTCATCGTCTAAAGCGCTCCATTCCTCTTTCTGTCATAGATCCCATCCGCACGCACTTAAAATTAATACATTCGTTATTTTTTATTTAACAACCAAAATATTCTCTAGAAATAATTTATATGGCAGAACAACGTTTGTCGAGTCAGCTAGTAGTTCAATATAATTCTTGGAATAGCCATTTTAAATTTTAGAATTTTTCTTGTTATTTCTTATATGCCTTCATACATTTCTAATGAAAAAATAAATTTTATTGAGGTTTACGCTTATTTTTTTAATAATGTAATTAAGAATTTTATTTTAACTCTAGTCAAGCGAAACGATAGGAAAAGCCTCAATTTATCCAAAACATATTTTTGATATTGATAATGTATTTTGATTTGTAGCCAAAACTTAATAATAATAATAATAATATTTGGATGATTTATATAGCGCCGTTTTTGCGAAAAATCACCTCAAGGGCGCTGTACAAACTTATAATCCATTTCTAAAATCTAAAAAATACAAGCTAGGCAAACAATTATAAACAACTTATGGCTAAAAATTGCATACATCGGTTCATTGATCACCGATACGAAAATATGTGTACAATATTTTGACCAATGAACGCGATGCTGCCTAAAATTTAATGAAAACAGGACCATACTTACCTGGGAGGTCGCTTGAAATTAACACTGTATATTGTCCATTTAAAGAAATTTAGATAGAGTTCGCACGCAGAGGACATTATTGTGAAGACTTGACTTGATTTGTCACTTCTATTTTTCTGATGTTTATCTTTGCTTTCATTCATTATCCATTAATCTTGTAATTTACACTTTTTTTAAATTCGTGTTATTTTTTTGTAAATTGGACAAATAACTTATCACCCGCTCGACAATTTTACTATCTGCCACTTTCTAAGAATTACCACTGGCATTTTTATTGCCTGATTAACATACAGAAAATCAATTAAATACCCTATTATTATTATTAATAAATTAATAACAATAATTCAAATAGTCTGAAATGTCTAACTCAGCAGGGAGCATCGACACGTAAATATGAAAACACACCACTAAAAATTAAATACCAGGAATTTGTAATTTTTATCTAATTGGAAAAATAATCAAATTTATGCCTTTTAAATTCCAGATACTATGAAAGTCGTTAAACTACCAATAAATGATGACTTGAGTCTAGACAAAAAATTATGATTGATTAATTGAATCGTTGAGTTTGAAGTTAATTTTCACGTTCTGTGGAGGTTCTATGCAAGTTCTGTTATTATATCATTAGGTGTTAAGCATGGCTGCGTAATGTCACCATGGTTATTCAATCTATACATGGATAATTGTATGCAAGAATTGAAAGAGGTGGGATTGGGCGCGAAATTGACTAATCTGAAAGTATGTTGCCTGTTGTATGCTGATGATGCGGTGCTGATTTCTAACACTATGGAAGATCTACAGTCTCTAGTATCTAGGATGAACGAAGTATGTATGAAGAATGAGCTAATGATGAATGTAAGTAAGTCTAAAGTCATGGTGTTTGAAAGGGAGAGTACGTAAACAGTATGCAACATAGTTGTGAATGATGAATATTTGGAGCAGGTGGATGAGTTTGTGTATCTGGGTAGTATGTTTACGAGAGATGGGAAGGCTGAAAGAGATATTGAAAGAAGGGTGAATGCCGGTAACTCCATTAATGGTGGACTGAATGCCGTTGGCGCTAATAAAAAACTATCAAAAAAAGCGAAGCTAGCAGTCCACAACGCAGTCCTGGTACCTACCCTGATGTATGGCAGTGAGGCATGGAACTGGCAGAGGAAGGATGAAAGTAAACTGAATGCTGTTGAAATGAGATCCCTGAGACGTATGTGTGGTAAAACAATGTATGATCGTGTGAGAAATGTAGATATCCGCAAAGAATGTAAGGCTGATGTAAGCATAATGAGTAAGATTAAGAAAGGGACCCTCAGATGGTTTGGGCATGTAGAGCGAATGAACGAAGGAAGTAGTGTAAGAAGAATATACGACGCGAATGTGAATGGTAGAAGAAGTCGGGGACGCCCGAGGAAGACATGGCACGATCAAGTGAATCAGATACTTGAGTCGGGTCATGTCAAAAGTCAGAATAATAGAAGAGAATGTATGAGAGGATGTATGAATGTGAGTGAGGCAAAGAGTGTGTGCCAAGACCGAGTTGTTTGGCGGTCCGTCCTCTCTGGCTACCCCTGCGGGGAAACGGCGTGATGGTTAGTTAGTTAGTTAGTGTTAAGCATGGCTGCGTAATGTCACCATGGTTATTCAATCTATACATGGATAATTGTATGCAAGAATTGAAAGATGGGATTGGGCGCGAAATTGAGTAGTCTGAAAGTATGTTGCCTGTTGTATGCTGATGATGCGGTGCTGATTTCTAACCCTATGGGAGGTCTACAGCAGCGGTCGTCACACTTTTCTGGTCAAGGGCCACATAGGACAATGTGAGGTATCACCGCGGGCCGCACAATTATGAATTGGCGGCGCGGGGGAGGATTGAAGTTGTACCTTTTTATGATAAAAATGATTTTTTTATTTATTTAACTAAATAAAAAGTATGTTTATATTAGGTTTGTCGATGCCTGTTTCACTAGGATATACCTGTGTCGCGACAGGCGGACTACAATACATACAATAACAAAAATTAACCAATATTAAAATTTTCATTGCTTTATTAGTATGTGATTAGCATTTTTTTTTTGTCTTTTTTAGACCATATTTTTTTACCTGCCCACGCCTTCATTGTGCCATCACAATGCTATCTAATTTTCTTTGGGTCTTCTACTGCCCCCCTGAAAGTCTCAAACGTCCATAAGGGGTCGTTAACGCCCACGTTGAGAACCTATGGAGAACATTACGCGTTTATAATCGACTTACGATGTGGTCAAAAACCAGCTGAGCATTTTAAAATCAAATATCAATCAATTAAAATTAACGTTTTAAAATCATAAGGTACACAAAATATTTGAAAAAAAGCTGGATAATATAATTGTACGTGAAAAAATATATATTTAAAAAGAAAGCGGCAGATATTTGTGCGGGCCGCACAAATATCCTCCGCGGGCCGCAGTTTGACGACCACGGGTCTACAGTCTCTAGTGTCCAGGATGAATGAAGAATGTATGAAAAATGAGTTAATGATGAATGTAAGTAAGTCTAAAGTCATGGTATTTGAAAGAGAGAGTACGAAAACAGTGTGCAATATAGTTGTGAATGATGAATACTTGGAGCAGGTGGATGAGTTTGTGTGTCTGGGTAGTATATTTATGAGAGATGGGAAGGCTGATAGAGAAAGAAGGGTAAATGCAGGTACCTAACTCCATTAATGGAGGACTGAATGCCGTTGGCGCTAATAAAAAACCGTCAAAAGAAGCGAAGCTAGCAGTCCACAATGGAGTGCTGGTACCTACCCTAATGTATATCAGTGAGGCATGGAACTGGCAGAGGAAGGATGAAAGTAAACAAATTGACCGATATTTTTAAGGGCCAAGACTTTGTTCCACACGCAGTATTTAATTGAAACATCTATAATACTTCTAAGCGATCAAATTTTCAAAACAAAAACATATGATTTTGTATGATTTTGCATTATTTTGTATGGCTTCATCTTAAATAAGAATAATAATAATGTTATTATTGTTATTATTATTCCAGGATGTGGGGAGGATAGTGCAATCCCACACGTCCCATAAAGTTGTACATATTTACACAACAGATAAAGTAAAGAAAAAGTAAATAGAACAAACAAATATAAAAGACATAAGTAAATAAATCAATTATAATGTAGGACGTGGTCTGGAGTGAGCTAGGGCCCAGCGCTCGCTCAGGAGTGGCGCTTGGTGCTGGAAGGCTGCGATCACCACTTTGTTATCGGAAGCCATTAGCCGCATCCTGGCTCCAGTGACCCGGTGTCTCATCAGACCGGCAAATCCGTGTAGTCCTAGCTCCGTAAACATTGAAGATGCGCTGCTGTATCTTCTGTATCCAAATATAATTCTGCAAGCATCATTATATTGGATCCGCAGTCGTTCTATTGAGCTGGTACGGTAGTGACACCATGTTTCACATGTATATAGGTTAGTGCAAAATGCATTGAACAATGTTAAAGCGTAAAAAAAACTAGAATTATGAAAAATCATCAACCTACTGTGCTTTTCTTGAAATGCATTCTTCGCGGATCTCCACATTTATCACACGATCATTTCGATCGACCTTTTCCAACCTTTCCAAAACTTTTTTCTCAAGTATTTTTAAACTCCTCCCATAAAGGGACGTCCGATTTAGATTTTTCCTGGACTATTGGATCACCTTAAAACGATCTTGTAATAACTTCATATAATTATTATTTTCTATTTAAATGTTTAATATAACGTGGAATTTAAAAATCGGATGTAAGATGGTATCACTTGGGATGGGTTGTTGAATTTTGATGAATTCTTCAAATATTTGAAGTAAATTTTCACGTTATGCAGAGGTTCTATCCAGGAGATCTCGTCCGTCAGGAGATCTCGATCCTACAAAATATATATAGAATCGCTCGGCTGATGGCATTCACACCTAATTTTTGACAAAAATTCATTAGGGAGGGATAAAGGAACTCAACGATTCAATTGATTACATGCTAGTTATTTTCGATTACTTAATATTTACTACGAATTGGTTTACATTATAATTACGAAAAATATGCTTAAGATAGATTGAAACTTTTGCTACCGTTTGCATTGAGTGTAATTAAAATAAAATTGCTAATTACTTTATCACAAACTCCAACGGCTCGGAGGGCTTTGAAGCAAAGAATAGACGGTTACCTCGAGAGTGTTTTCTCTTGGGATAAAAATAATCTCGTTGAATTTAATCAAAGACCCAATCTTGTCTGATTACATCTAAAAGGGATCGGAATGAAAAACTAGTCTCTTTCAATGGAAGCAATCTTCCGAACAGGCCCTCCATTGATATACTTGGTGTAACCCTAAGTGACCAGCTCAGGTATGGGGGCTCCATCGAAGCCAGAGCAAAGTTAGCCTCCCAAAAACTAGGCGTACTGTACAGGACCCGCAGATACTTTAATAGTACATAACTGCTAACCCTCTACAAATCACAAGTGCGCCCCACGGTTGAATTTGGCAGCCACCTCTGGTCTGGAGCTCTAAAATACCTGAATACCCTCGACTCTGTGCAGAAACGGGCAGTCCGTTTAATAGATTCTCCCATCTTAACAGAAGGATTGCAATCTTTAGAGCACAGGCGTCGGGTGGGAATGCTATCCTTGTTCTACCGGTATTACAATGGAAGATGCTCCGAGGAACTATCGTCGTTGATCCCTTCGGCACCGGTGCATAGTCGGGAAACACGCCAAACGCGTGCCCAACATTTGTACACGGTTGACATTTGTCACATGATAACGGGTCGTTTTTTGGACTCGTTCTTGTGTTCAACAGCTCGGCTGTGGAATGATTTGCCGGCCTCTGTGTTCCTCCTTCCTACAACATGGGTCTCTTCAAGACCAAATAAAATTATTCACAAAATAAATAAAAACCTCGTCTGCGCTTAAGGCGCAGTGTACCCGCTTAAAAAGAAGTTGGAGAGATAGGTATGTAAATACGATAATATTTACGCGAAATTGTGAAATTGCTTAATAAAATCCAACTCGTTTGAAATAGAGCAAAAATCTCGTTGAGAAAAACTAAAATAGCATCATATCTATCCAATCGCTTACAAGCCGTTAAGGTCTCTAACTTCGCAACACTTTCTTCAGGGGTACCCCAAGGATCCGTTTTAGGCCCACTTCTTTTCATCCTTTTTACAAATGATGTCGCCAAAATAATCGAGTCATTTGGTCTCCTGTCCCACTGCTACGCTGACGATCAGCAAGTTTATTTTTACTGCTCTCCAAACGAAATCAACAGTCTCAAAATCCGCATAGCTGAATGCCTAGAAGCAATAACTCGTTGGATGTCTTCAAACAAGCTGAAGCTGAATCCATCTAAGACTGAGTTTCTATGGGCGGCCACAAACAAACGCCAACATTTCATAGACAATACACCTATTTCCATTTCCGGCAACGATATTATTCCAAAGACAACAGTCAAACTTCTTGGCGTTAATTTAGATTCAGACTTTTCGTTAAAAAGTCAAATAAATAGGACAGGAAGCACCGGTTTTTTTCACCTAAGACAACTCAAGTCAGTTCGAAGAAACCTTCCTACAGAGGCGACAAAACTATTAATTAACTCTTACGCATCTACGCTAGTCTTCCCAAATATCAAATTGACAAACTTCAATCCGTGTTTAATGCAGCGGCAAGGCTCATAACTGGGGTTTCTAAATATTCGCATATTTCAGAACACCTTCGTAACCTTCACTGGCTCAAGTGCCTTGAGAGAATCCAGTACAAATTGTGCTGGATGGTTTTTAAATCAATCTACGAAATGGCCCCACCTTACATCTCCGAATTATGCGTACCGGAAAATACCGGTCCGAGACAATTAACCCTTAGATCAGCAACTTCATCTGCTAACTAATAGAACGACTAATAGACATCATCGGCAGACTAATAGAACCTAAACGAAAGCCAAATACTATGTTTGGAGATCGTGCTTTCGGAGTATCTGGGCCTAAGGCTTGGAATAGACTCCCTCCGGAATTAAGATGCATAACAAGCCCAACAGAGTTTAGGTCCAAACTAAAAACCTTCCTTTTTGGGCTCTCATACCCGTAATTTAAATATACCTATTTGAGAGTATCATACTTGTATTGTCTATGATATGTCTTAATCACACTTTCCTTACTGAATTAAAATTACTCGATTCCTTACACATCAATCTGTCTCTTGACGAATCACATTTAGAAAGATCAAATCCTTATAGGTACTACTGCACCACCCACCTTTACATGTTGCTTTTACTTTCCAAAATACACTCGTCAAAGAATACGTTACATATTAATATTAAAATATTTTTCAGGATTAAATAACATGTGTTCACAATAATGTCCTCTGCGTGCGAACTCTATCTAAATTTCTTTAAATGGACAATATACAGTGTTAATTTCAAGCGACCTCCCAGGTAAGTATGGTCCTGTTTTCATTAAATTTTAGGCAGCATCGCGTTCATTGGTCAAAATATTGTACACATATTTTCGTATCGGTGATCAATGAACCGATGTATGCAATTTTTAGCCATAAGTTGTTTATAATTGTTTGCCTAGCTTGTAGTTTTTAGATTTTAGAAATGGATTATAAGTTTGTACAGCGCCCTTGAGGTGATTTTTCACAAAAACGGCGCTATATAAATCATCCAAATATTATTATTATTATTATTAAAAGAAACACTGAAATATTCATACACATGATTTGTAAAGTAGGTAACTGAAAAAACGTGTTTATTATCATTTTCGGTAACTTTGCGATTTATTACTATCAAGGGAATTTCATAGAATTGCCATTATTTCGGCGTGGGGAATGTATAGATATTATCTTCAAGAATATTTAGTACATCAATTTTATTATATAAGCATACCTTATTGAAGTTTTTTTCATCAAATAGGGGAATATTTTGCTAAAGCTATTAAAATTGACTAACACATTGACAGTATTTTGTTGGCTGAAAGAAAAAAAAACTATTTCGGATTTTTTTATTTTGTACCTACATACTCTGTGGTTCAAATTCAATACCTAATATTTTTACTTTGTATTTATTTTTGTGCAAGTGTTTTAAACATTAGTTTCCTGCACTATTTACTAGTATAATTTCGTTAATATTGTTATATATATATGTATGTAAAAGCCTAAATAGGCGTAAATAAATAAATAAATAAATAACATATATTTTTTTAAGAACTTTAAAACTTAGAGTATTTAAGGAATATGTGAAAAATAAAGCGGTAGAAATTCAGGAAGCCCCGCCTTAAAATAGAGCTTTTTAGATTTCGTTTTCCAAGCGATTTTTATGCTTTCCCTATATTTGTGGCGATATAAGACACATTAAAAATACATACATTTTTGGCTTGGAAAATAACTTGTTAAACATAAAATATGACAATATGACTCATTTTTAATTTTCAGACAATAATTTAAAACCTAATACTCTCTCTTATAAGTTAATAAAACAGTGCTAAAGATTATGTTAACAGAAATAACTCAAGTTGAATTGCAATAATTCAACAAAACATATTAAATAAAAAAAGTGCCTTAATAGTGACCAAAAGTGCTCAAGTAACAAATTTTACTTTTCTGCAATACAAAAGACTTAAAATTGTGCAAAAAGCATGCTTCCCGAAACAGTGTAATACATACTTCAATAAAAACGGGAAAGCATTGTACCTAAACCTATCTAATATACTGCTACTAGCATGCCAGTGAAAATATAACTGATTTGCGCACTCAATCTCCCATCGATCAACTCATGAAAGGCACTGCCTTCGCGTGCGCTACTAGCATGCCAACGTAGCATGCGCGTGCGGTGACGCGCCCAGGCGGCAGCATGCTCCAACACCAGCCGCTGGGCGAGTACGGGGCCATGTCGGGCCCGCAGGGGGGCAATGTTGGAGGGGGAGGGCAGGCAGCCAGAGATGCGGCATTGTTGCCCTCGTTTGGATTCACGCAGGAGCAAGTGGCATGCGTTTGTGAGGTGAGTCGTACTTTTATTAATTACCTAACTAACCAGTGGCGGTCTTTTCCTCAGGTCAATTGGTCAAAGACCTCTCAAAATTATAAGATGACAGTAAAACATAATATTATGTAATATTAAGCCAATCAAAATAACTGGTATTGTTCCAATTCTAATGTATTTGAAATGCCCTGCGACCTGCGACATAGCAGACATCGGCAAATAGTGACATCTAACGTCTCAAATGGAAGCTTTCTTTTCCACGCACTACGATTGGCTGAGTCAATTTACCAAATGTCCCAACATCATGTCTTCTGTCTCTTTATGCGCCGTACAATAAACGAGATGGCACTATCTCGCCTAGTAAAAATTCTTTTGGATTCTGAAGACAGTTTGGGTCATTGCCGTGAGGGAGAGAGCACGATGAATATTATGCGTCTGAAAGAGATGATTTGATAAACGTAGGTTGATTTTGCGTATTGTACGCTTGTAACATGAAATAATATACTATATTAAATGTAATTTGACTCTGAAAGTCGTGAGGTACCTTCAAATGAATATTATATAATTTGATATTGTATCATTCATATTTTTTAAATGACCTTCCACTTCTGGACCCTAGAGCCGCCTCTGTAACTAACCATTACCCTTGCTTATTTTTTTATTGTAAATTTGGAGCTCGGCTGTTGCAAACTCCTGAGTCTAGTCAATGTAAGAGTACCTACTTGACACACTAGACATAAGGAACTAGAGAAAGAGCAAGTGGAATGCGTTTGTGAGGTGAGTCATGCTTCTATTAACTACCAAACTAACCATCACCCCTGCTTCTTTTAAAAATTGTTAATTCGGAGCCCGACTGTTGCGAACTCCTAAGACTAGTCAATTTAAGAGTACCGACTCGACACACTAGACATAAGGACTTATTTCAATGTCACCATTCAGAAACAAATAAAGTAACAACCGCGCCAATTCAGAGTTCGACTGTTGCGAACTTCTTAAGCTAGTCAATTAAGGTGTTTTTTTCTACTTGAAACACTTGGCATAAGGACCATTCGGGAATAAATTATTCGACGGCCTCCGTGATCAGGGGGTAACTCTTGACTCGCAATCCGACGGTCGCCGGATCGAATCCCGGCGTGGGCAAATAAATTTTATTTGATTAATTTGCATTTTTCATGGGTTATTGTTGTGAAGTCCAAATTTTAGATCATAGGTAATAAAATATTGTTATTGTTTAGAATAGATATACACTAGATGTATGTTCGATGTTATTTTTTTAAAAAGGCCATGCCTTTGGTGTTTAGGTAGAAACAAAGACGGGTTGTGGCGACACTAGCAATGCAATACTAATATTGGTTCATGTCCCATCCCCCTCGCTTCTACGATCTATGGTTGGGTCCCTTTACCACTATCTGAAGAGAGTCCTTACCATAAACTACCCTTCAAAAATCAAGCCTTTTAGGTCCTCAAGTCCTCAAGCATCCTTCAGGTTTCGCGCTGGGCCTTTTGTTATTTATCTAGGTTAAATAGGGGTAGTAGTACCTGAATTGAATATAATTCTACAAAAGTCTTCAAGAATCAATTATTTTTCAATCTTCAAAATGGTCAGATACTTCAAAGGTATTGACTCAACAATTCCACTTCTTAGATACTATCTGAAGTCTCCAGTGTTGCCCGGATTTTACGCAGAGTTTTTCGAAATTAGATTTAGACAGTAACTTTCCTCTTATTTTGAACGTCAAGTGTGCAAAATTTCATCAAGAAGTACTTCTGACTCTATTCTATTTTTTTTATTTCAAGTATTTTTTTGAGGTGACAACATTTTTAGCACTGTTGTGATTTGAAAGTCTCCAGCATAAGGAGTGTGGCAAACCCATCGCTCAGGGAGTGGAAACACAAACCTGAAATAGAGTGGACGGATTTCCCAGGTCACTAGTGGGATAAAAAATTGGACCATTCGAAAACTAGTGGCCTTTGGGAACCTAGGAGTTCTGAGGCCACCTCTGTAGACTTCCTTCTTGGGGTCTGTAGGAGGAACCAAGAAGAGAAGCCGTGAAGAGGAGAGCTGAGGCCACCTCCATGAACTCTTCCCTTGTGGGGCCTTCAGGGAACCAAGGGGAAGGGCACTCTTCCAGCTCGGGGCCTTTGTGGAACCAAGGAGGAGTGAAGTGGAGAGATGATGTCCTCTTCCCGTGTGGGGCCTTCAGGGAACCATGTAGGAGTGAAGAGGAGAAATGAGGCCATCTCTGTGAACTCTTCCTCTGTGGGGGGGGCCTTTAGGGAACCAAGGAGGAGTGAAGAGGACAGATGAAATTCTCTTCCCTCCGGGAACCAAGGTGGAGTGGACTCTTCCCTTGTGGGGCCTTCAGGGAACCATGTTGGAGTGAAGAGGAGAAATGAGGCCATCTCTGTGAACTCTTCCTCTGTGGGGCCTTTAGGGAACCAAGGAGGAGTGAAGAGGACAGATGAAATTCTCTTCCCTCCGGGAACCAAGGTGGAGTGGACTCTTCCCTTGTGGGGCCTTCAGGGAACCATGTTGGAGTGAAGAGGAGAAATGAGGCCATCTCTGTGAACTCTTCCTCTGTGGGGCCTTTAGGGAACCAAGGAGGAGTGAAGAAGAGAGATGAAGTCCTCTTCCCTCCTGGGGCCCTTGGGGAAGCAAGGTGGAGTGGACTCTTCCCTTGTGGGGCTTTTAGGGAACCAAGGGGAGGTGGACTCTCCGTCGTGGAGCCTTCGGGTAACTAAGGAGTGGAGAGATGAAGTCCTCTTCCCTCGTGGGGCCTTCAGGGATTCAAGGAGGAGTGAAGAGGAGAAATGAGACCTTGGAAGACACATTGTGAAACCAGAAGATAAGGCTTATGCTATGACCAATCCTGGTGATCTTTGGAAAAGGGACTGGGTTACTGTCAGAGGAATGAGGTAAAATGGGAGATAGCACAATGGCTCACGGGTACTATATAAACCTATATAAACCGTCTCAGCTGTTAAAAAAAAAGATTTCAAACTCGATAAAACGGAAACCAGCCACACTAAAAAGAGACAAACATATGCATCTATAGGATTTAGCCTGCGAGAGAATGAGATAACATAAAATATTTATTTATTTCACATATATTATCCGATACCTACAATATATGTTGAATCCGGGGTCCTTTTATATCTAGTAGTATAAAACGCCTGATGAATCTCAGCGGCCAGACATTCAGCAGACCAAGGATCGAATCCTACGAAATCCAAAAAGAAATATTCAATTTTTATAAGAAAAACTCTCTTTTTATAACTTTTGAAAGTTATTCCCATCAATCTAATACATCATTGAAGAAGAAGATAATAATAATAATCTAAACGAAAAAATGAAAGAGAACAAGACTCAGAAAAACAGAAAAAGATAATAGTCGCCGCAACTGGGACACAGTAATTTTTCTGTGTCTTGTTCTCTTTCATTTTTTCGTTTAGATTATTATTATTATCTTCAAGAAATAAATATTTTTATTTTTGTAAAATCAATACCCTATCTACAAACCACTCCAAAATGAAGAAACAAAGAAAACACAAAAAAAGCGACATCTAGCGACTCCGAAGAAGAAAAAAACAAATACTAATAAGATGACCAAATGTATAGAAAAAGGTGCAATGGAATTCGACCAAAAAAATATGGAAAAAGTTTTTTATTCCAGAAAAGAAAATTACCTTTTCTTTTTTTTTTTTACATGAGCTCCACACAGGAGGCCCTGAGGAAAATAATTTCCCTCAGGGCCTATGTCATCTTTGAGAATGCTGTGTGGAGGGTTTTTTTTAAGGAAAGGAAGGAGAGGAGAGTTCTGGGAAGGAAAAGGGTTTAAGGGGTGGGTAGGAATCTGGGGTTCAGTATGTCCTGGTCATCCGCCTCCAAGACCTAGACAAACCTCACCCCATGAACCCGGGCACCCCTGCTAAATCACCAAACGTAGCGAACCACCTGGGGTGACCTATGGCAGAGGTGTTGGTTATCCAATAAAGGTTCCCGGGGCGGTGGTACCCATTCCCGCCTCCCAAATTGATATTTCTAGAAATAACTAATATAAATACATATATTTTGTACCTATTAAATTACACATAAATAATGCATTTCATCAAATTACAATATTATTCACTTTTATAATTTTTCTGATTAAATATAAAAATTTGCAATTTTTTTAGATTTGCCCTTGAAATAAACTTTAAAAAAATTTTATCTGGAAGGCAATAAATATATAAATTGCCCCCCTCATAACCAATGGATTGCTTACCATAGTGAGTATGCATGGTGTAAATGTATTACAGATACACTGAAATATGAATTATTCAAAAAACAAATTAAGTCCCTTAAATTGGATAATGACATATTGTACCCTTAATGTTTACCCTTTACGTAATTAATTAATTTACCCTTACTTAAACAGCAATATTTAATATTTAAAAAATTGTATTGATATTGTCTAAATTGTCTAAATTGTGTACCTACCTAAGATATTTATTTCATTAGTTCTTTGAAAATTGTTTACATAATGAACATTATTATAATTTTTTTTTGCATGTAAAATACTCCTCCCATAAACAAGAACTCCTAGAGCTCAACTTATGGAGTAGTAGAATAAAACATGAATTATTTTGTAATCTTGCATATATTATCATTGTAATGTATAAACAAAAATCTTGAAATAAATAAATAAATAAAAAAAAATAAAATAAAAAATTTTGTCGTGTAAAGTGTGTGTGTTCTTGGGAGTTTTTAATAAATTCTAACTAACTAACTAACCATCACGCCATTTTCGCACTGGGGTAGGCAGAGAGGACGGACCGCCAAACAACTCGGTCTTGGCATACACTCCTAGCCTCATTCACATACATACATACTCTTCTATTATGCGTGCCACGTATTGCAATTTTTTTAATACAAATTTCATAATGCCCGAACTCACTGTTATATGTTTTTTTTATTTGTTTATTTTGCTTATTTATTTGTGTATATACATAATTTATTTAAAAAATGTGACTACCCAACTAGAAGTACTCCCGTTTTAGGACAGTCAAAATATTATGGGTATGAACACGTGGAACATGATTTGTACAAAAAAAAGAAAGAAAATTGATGAAATAAAAAGAAGAGAAAGAATATTAAATAAAAGTTTAAAACATAGTAACTGTTTTCGTTATTTGTTTTTGGGGTGTTATGCCGTGTTACGCTACCTCCTTCTTTAGCCAACGTTTCGGACATCGTTGCAGTGTCCATCATCAGGGCAGATCCGGTAGATGTGTGACATCTACCGGATCTGCCGGATCTGCCCTGATGATGGACCCTGCAACGATGTCCGAAACGTAAAGCAGGAGGTAGCGTAAAGCAGGAGGTAGCGTAACACGGCATAACACCCCAAAAACAAATAACGAAAATGCTTTTGGCCGTGAGAATCTTAAAACTTATCATAGTAACTGTTATTTGTTTAGCTTAGAAAATAATATTAATTTAAAAAAGAAAAAGTAAATAGTTACATATAGGTAACATATAGGTAACTTAAGAGGGATTAAGAGGATTAAAACATTTAGGTAAATTATGTATGCTTTGCATATTGTAGTCCTACATACATGTGATGTAGAAAAAAAGAAAGAAAAAAAAAAGAGAACAGAAAAAAAAAATTAAAATGAAATAACCAATTAAAACACGAAACAGCCCTGGGTTGTTTAGCATAGTTGTTGAAATGATAATATTAATAAATAAAAATTAAAAATATGTGAAAAATTAAAACATAAGGTAATGGTGTTTGCATTTCAAATTATAGTCCTACGAACACATCTTGTATAATGAGAACTAGAAAGAGAACAGAAACAATAAAATAAAATAAAATAAACAATTAATACCTGATTATTACTGTTGTTTGCTAGCTAAAATAATTATAAAAGAATAGGTATATATACATATATGTATATACACTTATAAAACTGGTGTTCAGCTGGAGTCTGGAGTGGGCTTTTTTAAACCGACGCGGGAATGCACATATCAAATCCCCAAAGTGTCATCGCCATCAAATTAATGGTTAGCAACGCATAATTTCATGATGCCAGAACTCACTATTGTTTATAGAAACCTTCGCGGGCATGCGCATCTCAAATCCCCAAAGTTATATCGCAATCGGATGAATGGTTTAGCAACGCATACACATCTCATATACATAGATAGAAGCAAACATATTTTGAATTTTATATATACATATACGAGTACATAGATACATAATTGTAAGGAGATATGGTATATTGAATTTATATGATTTTTTAATTGTTAACAGTTTTGTTTCCATATATATATTTCTTTTGTGGATGTTGAGAATCTGAAGTGATTCAATTTTTTGATTATCTTGTTTTGTATTATACCTGTAATTCATTTATGTTTTTTTTTATTTGTGAATACTTACCTCACAAGAGTCCCAACTGCTCCCGTCTGGAGCTAGTGAGACAACGGCATCTCCAATTGGGATATATTTTGAGGCTGAAGATAGTGGGGAGGGGAAGGAGATGGGAAGATTAAGGTGAGGATGTATCTGGCTATTCAGATCTGTCCGTCAAACACGGCTAAAGCAATTTCAAGCAACGTTTCAATTTGGAATGATAGTCTTATACTATACAATATTATTTTTAATTAATTTATTGTGAAATAACACAGATTAATTAATTATTATTATTTTTTTTAAATTTATAAACTAACGTTTAGACAAGATTTTTATGCATAGCACAAAGGGTAACAATTATTACAAGCAATAATTGTCAGCCTGAAACACTCATTTACATTGAAAAATCTTCCGAGAAAAGATACTTGCCCCCAACGGGACTTGAACCCGTGTCCTTCCGATTGCCGGTCGAATGCTCTGACCACTGAGCTATGGGGGCTTATCAAATACCCGCCAAATAATTCAATATATACTAGTGTTTCATTCAACAATTACTGCTTGTTATATTTTTTCCACCTGAAAACAACCAACTTTATTTTTGCGAGGAAGACATTGTTAGTGTTAAATCCCTCGCTAGGTGGCGTCGAGACAAATTATGTCTGCATTTATTGGGGAAATACTTTAAGGAGGGAGGAGGGTAATTTACGTAATAAACAGTAATTGTTGAATGAAACACTAGTATATATTGAATTATTTGGCGGGTATTTGATAAGCCCCCATAGCTCAGTGGTCAGAGCATTCGACCGGCAATCGGAAGGACACGGGTTCAAGTCCCGTTGGGGGCAAGTATCTTTTCTCGGAAGATTTTTCAATGTAAATGAGTGTTTCAGGCTGACAATTATTGCTTGTAATAATTGTTACAAATTAATTAATTAAAATTTATTTGCGCACGCCAGAAATCGATCCCACGACTTTCGGATTGTAAGTCAAGAACCTTACCACTCGACCACGGAGGCCGTCAAGTAATTTAAATGTTTTTTTGTTTTTTTACAATAGCTGCACACAGGAGGCCCTAAGGTAAACAATTTCCCTCGGGGCCTATGTCATCATTTGGGGTGACCTATAGCAGAGGTGTTGGCGCCTCCCAAACTTAAAGGTTATAATATAAGCTATAAGCCTTTTTTTAATTGCTCGATCTTGCAATCGCTTCCTCGGGCGTCCCCGACTTCTTCTACCATTCGCATTCGCGTTATATTACAGTACTATTTTCCTGTCCCTCCTTTCTTTAACCATCCGCTCTTTCAGTATCTCTTTGTCCTGAAAAACGAGAAATGAACATAATAATACATTTTAACGAATTTACGTAACCGAAACACAAAATTCTCAAACTCATCTCAAACTTGGCAACATTTGCCTTGTTCCAAATTTAAACCAGCCAGAAATAAACCCGCGAAACTTTATCGTCATTCGAAACGGGTACAGTTTCATACACCCGTCTCTTTTGCACACATCACCTGCAATGCAGTTAAATCTCGCCGTATCCCGCTCACTCTCACAGCAAAACCAATACCTTTAATTTAAAGACGAACTAGATACGTTGTATTCGGTTACTATTATGGTCGTCTCAATTTTCCGATCTGTGTTCTGCGTCATTTTGTAGCTCTGTCTCTTTTTCTCTCGTTTAAAATGAACACGCTGTTGGTTTTATGGAATATATATGGCGTCTCTTTTCCTCGTATCATGTTACAAGAAAATTCTATTCTGGAAATGTACCCACATTTTGACACAGTTAACTTTGTAGGCGGCTAAAGAAAGAAATTAACGGATGAGCTAACTTACTAATATCTTGCCGTTTCTCCGCAGGGATAGACAGAGGATAGACCGCCAAACAACTCGTTCTTGGCGCATACTTCTTGCGGCTTGTTCGTGGCGCACACTTGTTCATTCAATTTCAAATCAATTCAATTCATAACATACTTGAAGATAGCATCCGATAAAAATAATGAAGATATAATGTGGGTAGTTCTTGATCGAAGAATGATTCAGTTAAGAGGGTATAACCAGAGAAAACCAGAAATTTGTCATATTTAAATCAGATTTTAGACGTATTGACTCTTACACAAAAAATATAAATTGATTTTGAAAGATTGTTCTTTTATCTAGTAAACGTGTGTTTTAAATTTTGAGAAAAATTGTTAATTTTTAGTATAATAAGGTTATAGTTTATACCATAGGTCGATGGTAGATTTAATAAATTTTCAAAAAAGATTTTGTTTTATACCACACCCATTTGAAATCATATAATCATGCAGTAAAATAAATCAATCGTGTAAACGTATGTTTCAAAATTTTTACTTTAGTTTAATTAAAAAATATAGGTATGTTACGTACATGTGTTTCTTGACGAAAATTGGTCCGTTTGTGTAATTATTTGCGCACTTACAAACTAATATATTTCAATTATTACTTTTAATTTATAAACTAACGTTTAGACAAGATTTTTATGCATAGCACAAAGGGTAACAATTATTATAAGCAATAATTATCAGCCTGAAACACTCATCAACATTGAAAAATCTTCCGAGAAAAGATACTTGCCGCCAACGGGACTTGAACCCGTGTCCTTCTGATTGCCGGTCAGCTGCTCTTGACCACTGAGCTATGGGGGCTTATCAAATACCCGCCAAATAATTCAATATATACTAGTGTTTCATTCAAATAAATGTAGTCATAATTTGTCTCGACGCCACCTAGCGAGGGATTTAACACTTACAATGTCTCTCTCGCAAAAATAAAGTTGGTTGTTTTCAGGTGGAAAAAATATAATAAGCAGTAATTGTTGAATGAAACACTAGTATATATTGAATTATTTGGCGGGTATTTGATAAGCCCCCATAGCTCAGTGGTCAAGAGCAGCTGACCGGCAATCAGAAGGACACGGGTTCCAGTCCCGTTGGCGGCAAGTATCTTTTCTCGGAAGATTTTTCAATGTTGATGAGTGTTTCAGGCTGATAATTATTGCTTATAATAATTGTTAATATATTTCAGATCTTTTTACATTCTTATTTTGCTTAGACATTATTGAAAAATACTTATGATAAAAAAATAATTACTAAAGTACATAATTTTAATAGTTTTATCATCACGCCTTTCAGCATTTTTGGATGTAGGTATAAATTAAAGCAAATTTGGAATGAAATAAAATCGATATTGAGTTATAATTTTAAAAAGCTGGTACGGAGAATAATTAATCATTCTCATTGGAACCGCCCTGTACGATCGTAAGAACATCTTTCTACGTAATGTGGATTTTCGGCCGCCGGCTGGTTAAACGCCCTTAAATATGACCGAATTGGATAGGGACACATTAGCTCAGTTGGTAGAGCACTGGCCAGGCAAGGCGAAGGTCCTGGGTTCGAGCCCTAGACGTGACCGTATCTTTTTCTGATTTTTTTGTTTCAGATTTTCTATTGAGTTTCGCTAATATTGTCTTCATTATTTAAATATTACAATTTGAATTTACTCAGTTAAAAATAAAATATTCTACGTAGACTTGCACAAAAATCAATAGATATCGCATATTAAATATCCTTCGCCTTGACTGGCCAGGCAAGGCGAAGGTCCTGGGTTCGAGCCCTAGACGTGACCGTATCTTTTTCTGATTTTTTTTGTTTCAGATTTTCTATTGAGTTTCGCTAATATTGTCTTCATTATTTAAATATTACAATTTGAATTTACTCAGTTAAAAATAAAATATTCTACGTAGACTTGCACAAAAATCAATAGATATCGCATATTAAATAAAAAAAAATAATAAATTTATCCAAGACACTATTATCTACATATTATTAAGTTCTGGTTGAATCTTGCAATCACACAAAAAGATAGCAGCCAATAAATATAATATGCGTTAAGAAAATGTTGGTGGTTCTTGGTAATATTGTCTTCATTAATTACAATTCATATTTTTTTTATTTAAAAACAATACAAAATTGTATATTTTAGTGCGTTTTTAAAATACATTTGTAAAAGAGTATTGAGTACATAAAACATCAAGCAGTACGTGTACCAACTATCTAGTATTAACCCCTAACGCCTCGACCATGTTTTGTCATATAGGGTCAAAATATTTCCGCTTTGTAATAAAATCCAAATAAATGGAATATTTCTGAACATATCCGAAAACTAAAAACTGTTTTTGAAAGGTGATGAAATTCGCTTTCAAACATGGGCATGTAGAGCGAATGAACGAGGAAAGGAGTGTAAGGAGAATATATGAAGCAAATGTGAACGGCAGAAGAAGTCGGGAAGCCTAAGGAAGACATGACAAGATCAAGTGAATCAGATACTTGATTCGGGCCGTGTGAAGAGTCTAAATAATAGAAGAGCATGTATGAGACGATGTATGAATATGAATGTGAACGAGGCAAGGAATGTGTGCCAAGATCGAGTTGTTTGGCGGCCCGTCCTCTCTGCCTACCCCTGCGGAGAAACGGCGTGATGGTTAGTTAGTTAGTTAGTTAGCAGAAGGTATATCAACTATTTTATTTATTTATTTATTTATTGTTTCTTTACACTGTAGGTAAAAATGTTTACAATACAATTTGTTACCTCACTAGGACAAGCCTGTGTTGAGGTTAACAATAATTATACAAGTTAACAAAATAACACAAAATTATACAGATTTTGAAAGAACAATATTGTTGTATTTCATACAGATTGAGATTAGATTATGGGTACCTACTGGTACCTATTAAACTGATGGCGCTAGGTACTACATTAATGTAGACTTTTAGGGTGACCACAGTTTTGAGATCTGATTTAAAATAAAATAAAATAAAGTTTTTTTTTTTTTTTTTTAAGGATTAAGTTGTGAATAATAAATATATGTATATAATTTAACATGCTGTAGATTTGGCAAGAGGAAGATGAACAAAAACGGTTCAAACAAAAATAATATTATTTTAGCTTATTATTATAAACATACTCATTTAGCTAATAATTTAGAAAGGACAAAGTAGAGAAAATCAATTGGCAATCCTCGACTAACACAAATAATTTAAGATCCTTCTTAAAAGTGTACAAGGAATTAGATGACTTTATATGTTCTGGAAGGCTATTAAATATGAGTGGAGCTTGATAAAAATAATTTCTTTGACCAAAAGAAGATTTAGTTTGAATTGCCATAAAGTTCAGACCAGAGCCAATTCTCGTAGTACGAATTTGCTGTGTTCTTTCTGCAAAATTAATATTATTAAAAAATCTACAAAGCGTTTGTGTAATATATAACTGTTTTACGTTCATTACATTACATTCCTTAAAAAGTAAATGAGTTGGATATTTAATTTTTTTCTTGAACATAACTTTAAGAATCATTTTTTGGGCAATATTAAGTGGTTCTATATAAGTCTTTGGGCAGGATCCCCAGCACACAATATTATAAGAAAGCAGAGACTGGATTATTGCAAAATAAACAGTTTTTAATTTTTCTTTGTCTAGTATATGTCTCAGTTCTTTAAAGATATAGGTAAGTCTCCTAGTATTATTTACTAACATATTAATATGATCATTCCATCTCAAAAATTTATCTATTTTTACACCAAGGTATTTGATGCTGACTACATTTTCTAAAGGGTTGCAGTTACATGTTTGAAAACAATTGTGAATAATCAAGTTGTGAGTTTCAGAAGGCTGACTTTTACTTGAAATGCTAAAAGTGATAAATTTGGTTTTTTGTGCATTCAAAGTTAATATATTATTGTTTAACCAACTATTTACCACTTTTAAACCTATATTACTTTTGTTGAAAGTTTCATTCCAAGTTTTACCCTCAAATATTAAGGCAGTGTCATCTGCAAAACTAACAATGTTTCCAGGAATATTCAGACTACATAAATCATTTATATAAATAAGAAACAATATTGGCCCAAGCACACTACCTTGCGGGACTCCAAAGGAGATTGATTTACCCTCGCTTAACATCTTATTTATTTCAACTTGTTGTGTTCTGTCACTGAGATAAGATCTGAACCAGCCCATTGCTGTATTATTAATGCCTAAAGATGATATTTTTTTAAGTAGCAATTCGTGGGAAACAGTGTCAAATGCTTTTGATAAATCCAAGAACACCGCTATGGCTTTGTTGCCATAGTCCAGCGCTCTTGTAACTTTGGTCAATACCTTTAAAACAGCATCACTCGTACCTTTATTTGCTCTGAAACCGAATTGATTGTCAGAGAGTAATTTGTATTTTTCTAAAAATGAAACTAATCTTGACTTGGCCAATCTTTCTATCAATTTTGAGAGAGTATTGAGTAAAGATATGGGTCTGTAATTGTTAACCTCTAGGTGATCCCCACCTTTGAAAAGAGGTACAACCTTAGCATTCTTACAATGAGTAGGAAATATGCCATTCTTAAAACTAAGGTTAACAATGTGAGATATGGGACCAGCCAATACAGAAACATGCTGTTTGTATACCATGATACTTAAGCCATCAATACCACAGGAAAAAGACATTTTTAATTCATTTATCACTTTTGAAACTTCATAAATGCTAGTAGTTTTAAATTCAAAGCTCTCTCCTGAAAATTGAGTACAAGGTATAAAATTGTTAACAAGACACATTTCGGTAGTTTTATTTGCACTGCACAATTGTTTTGCGAATCTAGGACCAATATCACTGAAGAAGCTATTTACGTGATTAGTGATTATATTTGGATTCTCTTCCATTGAGATGATATTGTTATTGATTTTTAATTTTTTTATAGACACTTGCTCCTTTTGTATATTTACAGCCTCCTTTATAATCTTCCACTGTTGCTTGGTATTTCCATTGACGTTATCCAGTTTCCTTTTGTAATATGCTTGCTTTGTATATTTTATAATTTTTTTACACCAGTTTCTATATCTTTTGTAATAATCCAGCAGTTGAATATTATTTGAATCTGCTCGACATTTGTTGTGTAATTTGTCTCGGGTTCTGAGACATTTAATAATTCCATTATTTATCCAAGGTTTTAAATATTTCATATTATGCTTTACACTTCGTACAGACGAACAACTTTCCACATGCATTTTTAAACATTTTATGAAATTTTCAGTCGCTAAATTAACATCTTTTGATGACAGAACTGACTGCCATGATTCTTTCTTTAATTTGACTTTCAAAAGATTGTTATCGATGACGGTTTTCAAGTTTTCATTGTCTTTTGCTATTTTATTTAGTGTAAAGCTCATAAATCTCAGCAATATCACATCATGATCTGTTATGTCAGTAGTGAAGACAGCTCCCTCTGGTTCAAATTTAGATTTTACCATAATGTGATCGATGCAGCTTGAAATGGTAGAAGAAACTCTGGTAGGTGAAATTATGATTGGCTTCAAGCCATGAAAAGCCAAAAGAGAGAGGTATTTTTGAGTTTTCATATCGCTCAAATCCAAAGTATTAATATTTATGTCACCACATAAAATGATCTCCTTATTTTTTATAGATGTAGAGTCAAGCAGTGCACTCAGTGATTCAAGGAAATTATCTATATGAGCCAGGGACGGAGATCTATAAACAGCTATTACACACAAGGTACTCGATATCTGCATTTTTAAGCAGTTTGCTCCAGGGAAAACAACTTCCTCAACAGTCACGTGAACATTTTGCTTTACATAGGCAACTACACCATCATTTTGCAAATAGTTATTATTTGTGTTGTAAACTGCGTATCCGGGGATGTTAGGTATATTGGTAAAATTTTTCAGCCAAGCTTCTGTAAAAACAAGTACCTCAGGACGATGCTCAATACTATCCAGCATGGTTATAGTTTCATCAAAGTTTTTGTTTAAACTTCTGACGTTTAAACAAAGTAATGAAAATTTGGAATGTTTTAAAAAGTTTTTGCAAGTTAATGAATCTGTAATGGTTAAATTAGATTCTGTATTATCAATCAAGTCAATGTATTTTCCAAAATCGACATCCATTTTAATGATGAAAATATTTTTCGGTTCCTTTCACTATTAAACTTCTATTATAACCTATTGAGGTCATCTTCGTGTTTGATTTCCCTGATTTTTTTGCCTTCTTCTTCTTTCATTAGAATTGCTCCATTTTTGTACCAAATATACTTATATTTTAATTCTTTTCCCTTTGTTTTAGCTTTCCAAAGTAGTTCCTTATAGTAAGGAGATAATGACTCTCCTAGGAATATCATGTTTTCACGATTAGAAATTATCTTCTTATTTGCTAATAATTTTAATCTGGTTTCTGGGTTTTTCATTTTTAGGATAATTTTTTTTGGATGTCCTGGTCTTCTGTCATATTGCCTCATTGCCGAGGCAATATCTTCTGAATTAATTTTGATATTAGCACTTTCTATCAGTTTTATAGCGGTTATTTTGGGATGTTCTTCAGTCTTTTCCTCAATGCCTGTAATTTCAATACAGTCATTAAGGTTCGACTGTTCCAAGAAAGCCACTCTGGTTTCCAGATGCTTAATAGTTTTATTTTTAATTGCCAAATCATTTTTCAAACGTTCAACTTCTCCTTTAACCTCATTCATGGAGTCTAAGCGGGTAATGATGTCGTCATATTTTTGACAAATAAATTCGGTTGTTTTTTGAAATTCTAACAATTTTTTGTCAATGTTTTCGAGAATTTGGGTTTTTATTTTCTCTAATTTTACATCTATGTAAGACGCAAATTTTGAAAAGCCATCTTCTTCTGTGCTAATGTCTTCAGGTAGTGTATTCATTTTGTTTTTGGATCTTGTGGTTGTGTATAAATTTTCCTGTTGTTGGGAGCCGGTTTTTTTTTTTTGTATATATATACTAGCATGTTTTTTCAGAGGGTCAAAATATTTCCGCTTTGCAATAAAATCCAAATAAATTGAATATCTCTGAACATATCCTAAAACTAAAAACTGTTTTTGAAAGGTGATGAAAAAAGCTTTCAAATTTTATAAATCGAAATAAAAAAGTTTTAAAATTGACTCGCCTTACGTTTTGTGTAACTGAAATTACGATAACGAAAAAAACATATTTTATTAGACAAATTATCGTCAAATAATTTTTTTGTCATTCCATGTAAAAATAATTATTAATAAAAAATTCCCTAAATTCCATCAATATTTTAAAAATTGCAATCCGAAACTTTGGTTTCTTGAAGGTGTATATTTTACTTCTTTTGTTGTTAACTTTTATATATTAGATTTGAATATAAAGCGTAGTGTTTTTTCTTTCTAACACCGTTTATATCATATTTCTCACTATGGTAGTAAGGGAGACACAATGATTTCTATGAGACCTATGTGAATTTTTCTGAAAAGAGAACAAATTGCTTTTAAATTACTGACGTTAAATATTTCGATATCTCAATTTATTCTGTTCAACAGCAAGATTGCTCTCTCCACTGGCATAACCATTGGCAAGTTAGTCCTGCAGGCTGTGAGATAAAACAGTCTACGCTGTCGGTGACGGAGATAACCATCGGGAACATAGAAACTAATGCTCTCCATGATAGCCGAGTTTTTAAACTATCCGCGAATCTATACAAAGCAACACCCGAGCCAAAAACAAACAACTTCCCCAAACACTTTTTTCTAAAATCATCTTTGGTCAAAGACGCTTTAAATGCTACGATTAGAAAAACAGAATCAATGACCAAATTCAAACAATATATAAAGATTTGGATTGTAAGTATTGGACGTCACCATAGACATCCAAATTTAATAGACCAGAAGTTACAGATGAGGGGTAAAACCAAACTATGGAGGGTGAAGAGGGGAAGATGACTGTGATTTGTTAAAAAATCAATCTGACAGTATATAGGCTTCTCGCATTATAATATCACCATTTAGTTCTTAAAAGCAAAACTGCTTTTTAATGAATAGACCTTTTTACATGGGAGCTCGAATTGCCCGCCACGTTATTATCATATTTGCGTAGTCGAAATCGGCAAAAGAAAGTTCGCCCTTTTTCACACGGGAATATTTTGTTGCCGTGTTTAGTTGAGACACTTTTACAAATGTTTCATAATTTACTTTCCCCCTGTAACTCACTGGAGAAACGCCCACATTCGCTACGTTCACATATATTAGGGCATAATGTATAGCGCAAGCTCTCACTTTTGTTCGAAAAATGTGCGATGTGACCAGCGCGCTGCTCAGGGCAAGAATGATGACGTCACATTTTTTAGATTCAAGCGACGCTCTCGTAAGCCCGGCTGGCTCCAAGGCGGATAGCCGGCTCCATGGGGAGGGGGAAATAATACGTTTTATCACTTAGGGCAGGTCCAGATATATTCATATGTCCATGGACGTCACACTACTGCAAACATCAGCTGTAAAATGAATTACACATACCTAGACAGAAATATCAATTTACGTACGTCCTTACCCATATAAAACAAATTAAAAAAATAGAATTCTGACAAATCTAACTTCATAAATAGATTTTACAGGATTTACTACTTTACTTCATCTCTTCCTACATTTATAAGATACCTCTCTTTATGGGATTTATCCACACTTTCAATCATCTTTTTGTTTTGTATTCAACCTGTATTTAACCTTTTCGAATGAGAATCGGACATTGTTCCGTTCCTTCTCACCTTTTTAAAATTCATGTGCTTGACTCCCCAGATTGTACGTTCTGTGGTCTAGATGTGGGAACTTTAGATCACAAATTTTTTGGTTGTCCCTCTCTAAATAAATATCCTCTCTTCTATCAAGCGTTATCCAAAATAGCCTCCCCTCCATTCAACATCTCATCTCTTCTAAGTCTGAACTCTTTTTTTTTTTTTTTACATTAACTCCACACAGGAGGCCTTGAGGAAAATAATTTCCCTCAGGGCCTATGTCATCTGGGATGCTGTGTGGAGGGTCTTTTTGAGGAGAGGAAGGAATGAACATTGGTCTTGAAGAGACCCATGTTGTAGGAAGGAGGAAACACAGAGGCCGGCAAATCATTCCACAGCCGAGCTGTTGAACATAAGAACGAGTCGAAGAAACGACCCGTTCTCATGTGACAAATGTCAACCGTGTACAAATGTTGGGCACGCGTTTGGCGTGTTTCCCGACTATGCACCGGTGCCGAAGGGATCAATGATGCTAGTTCCTCGGAGCATCTTCCATTGTAATACCGGTAGAACAAGGATAGCATTCCCACCCGACGCCTGTGCTCTAAAGATTGCAATCCGTCTGTTAAGATGGGAGAATCTATCAAACGGACCGCCCGTTTCTGCACAGAGTCGAGGGTATTTTTCAGGTATTTTGGAGCTCCAGACCAGAGATGGCTGCCAAATTCAACCGTGGGGCGAACTTGTGATTTGTACAAGGTTAGCAGTTGTGTACTATTAAAGTATCTGCGGGCCCTGTACAGTACGCCCAGCTTTTGGGAGGCTAACTTTACTCTGGCTTCGATGGAGCCCCCATACCTGAGCTGGTCACTTAGGGTTACACCAAGCATATCAATGGAGGGCCTGTTCGGAAGATTGCTTCCGTTGAAAGAGACTACTACTAACTCTACTCCAATCTTCCATATAATTCTGAAATTTGCACGTTTAAATAAAATTAATATGTATATTCACCTTTCCTTTCTCTGTAATTATAAATGATGGCCTAAAACACCCTTGAAGGGTGAAAGCCAGAAAAAATTGAAAAAAAAAACCTTAATTCTTGTAACTATGAAATTCATTCATTGTACCTCTATGCCTGTCTTGACAAAGGTATATCCTAGCGAGACAGGCATCAAAAAAACCCAATTCAAACATACTTTATATAGATAACTAGCTGACCCGACGAACTTCGTACCGCCTCAGAGTCAATAGCTGTTGAATTAAATTCAGTTTTTTTTATTAAGTTAAAAATTACGCAATGAAGCAATTATAAAGGCGCAACTGTCGGTGTTTTGTTTTTGTCAGTATCAGAGATGGCGTTGTGTAGGGATTTATATTTTTGTGATTTTCTTACTTTTACAATTACTTACGGGAATTCGGGAGGCGGATAAGGGTGCCGCCGCCCCGGGAACCATTTATTGAATAACCAACACCTCTGCCATAGATCACCCCAAGTGGTTCGCTACGTTTGGTGATTTAGCAGGGGTGCCCGGGTTCATGAGGTGACTTATGCCTGCCCACCTGCTGCGTGGCGGGCCGGACCGAGAGAGACTGATTGACGGTGGCCCTTTGACCTTTCCAGCCGGACTCTCTCGACCCATTGCCCTGCACTACAGATGGAGGGATGGATTCATACGTCCGTCACTCCCGGACACACTGACCCCCAGATTCCTACCCACCCCTCATACCTTTTTCCTTCCCAGAACTTTAAATCCTCTCCATTCCTTAAAAAGATTCTCCACACAGCATCCCCTAAGATGACATAGGTCCTGAGAGAAATTATTTTCCTCAGGGCCTCCTGTGTGGAGCTTATGTAAAAAAATGCGTTTCATTTCAGAGATTTATTATAATTATTGTATTTTTCCTTTGGAGGTGTGCAGACATACGTTCACCATTTGTCTCATTTTCGACTATTGACATTGAGTGTGTAAGAAAGAAGGGCAGCATTATATGATTAAAAACAAATGCACAACAATCAACGCATTGACATTTGACGTTTTTGAATGTTTGGAATTCATGCACAGTTCATCCCTAACAATATTGCTGCAGTTCTTTCAAAATAGGAGAATTCGTTCCATACAAAATGTACGGGAAAAATAATTTTCTTTATAACTATTTATTTCGTTAACTTTTGTGATGTTTTTTTATAGTTATTATCCTATCCGGGGCGGAGACAAATCCAACAAATCAAAGATCATCAAAATCAGCCCAGCCGTTCTGGAGTTATAAATAGTGTAACTAACCCGACTTTGTTTTATATATTAAGATATATCGATGGATAAATGAAATAAAAAAATATATCAGTCTGAATAAATGTGTAGCAATGTGTACATCCATTTTGACCTATAGATGGTTCATACCGAGCCTAGCCAAAGGAAAGTAGTTAGGATAGAACCAAGGGTAGTAGCCATACTCCCTCATGAAGAGAATCCCACAGCGTAAAGCCATAGAGGTTAGGTACTATGATCAAGAGGTTAGTTAATATACATAGAATGCGACAGTCCTCCCAAAACAAATACCAGCAGAGAAGAAAGAAAAAAAGAGAAAAAAAGTGATTTGCTTCGCTTAATGACTTAGCAGGGGTGCCCGGGTTCACGGGATGAATGTCTAGTTCTTTCCGGCGGATGGGTCTCCTCACCTACTGTGTGACGGGCTGGATTTGGAGAAACTGGGTGAGGGAGATCTTTTTACCTCTCTAGCAGAACTCTTTCGATCCTCTCACCAAGTACGTCCGTCACTTCAGGACACACTGATTCCCAGAATCCTACCCACCCCTCATACCTATTTCCTTCCTAGATCTTTAATCCTTCCTTTCCTTAATAAAAGATGACACATTAGAATTACTCCTGCGTTTAGCTAATGTAATAAAATCGAATATTATTAATTAAATGAAGACAATATTGGCGATACTCAATCGAAAAACTGAAAATAGATAAATGGTAAATGAGGCAAAGAGTGTGTACGAGGCAAAGAGTGTGTGCCAAGACCGAGTTGTTTGGCGGTCCGTCCTCTCTGCCTACCCCTGCGGGAAACGGCGTCATGGTTAGTTAGTTAGAAATAGATAGGTCACATCTGGGAGTCTAACCCTGAACCTACGCCTTGCCGGGACGCAACTCTACCATATGAGCTAACGTGTCCCTATCCGATTCGGTCGTATTTAACTGTATCATACTTCGACTAAAAACTACCAACATTATCTTCATTTTTTAACGTTCATTTTATTGGTTGCTATCTTTATGTATGTTTGCGTGATTCAAATCCGAACTAAATGCTATCCCTGTATTGTAAAATACTCTACAGTAGAGGACCTATTACATTGCTCTGAAAAAGGTAATAGATATTGTCTTTGATAAATTTTTATCCATTTTTATTTTTGATATGCGACATGTAATGATTTTATGCGGGTCTAGGATGAATATTTACTCGTATTTTAACATAATGGGTAAAACCTCAGATTGTAATGTTTAATTGATTGAAGATAATATTAGCGAAACTCAATCGATAATCTGAAAATAGAAAAATCAGAAAATGATACTGTCACATCTTCAGACTTTATGTCCGGGTTAAATCTTCCCCACAGGAAAAACTAAACCCTTTCACACACTTTTCCCACAAATGATCATCTAGTCTAACCACGCTATGTAATTGCACTATATAAGTATAATAAAAACAAAACAATACAAGAACAACATGTCAACCTACCAGAGACAAAATGGGAAAAAAATTCACCGACTCCAGATATTTTCATATCAGAGGGTTCGGCTCGGTAGAATTCCTAATTGGACCTATAAATCTTACTGATCCCTCAATATAAATATTTAAAAAATCTTTTGTAATCCTACATGTTGTATTTAAAATGACTGATTTTTGCATTTTTATGTATAAATTCTTTGACAAATCTAATATGCCTAATTTTTTAATGAGAGAGCTAGATATAATGCCAGTAGCCGAAATAACAAATGGTAATATTTTTATAATCTGAGAATTCCAAATTCTTTAAATCTCATAAATATTTATTTTTATTTATATTAACACTTTTTTTTTAATTGTTCAGGTTCTCCAGCAAGCTGGAAACGTGGAACGGCTGGGCAGGTTTCTATGGTCTCTGCCTGCCTGTGAAAAGCTTCACGGCAACGAGTCCGTCCTGAAGGCCAAGGCCACCGTGGCCTTCCACCGCGGCAACTACAAGGAGCTCTATCGGCTGCTGGAGACACACTCCTTCAGTCCTCACAACCACGCCAAACTGCAGGCTCTCTGGCTCAAAGGTAGGTCTAAAAACACCACATTACATTGTTACCATAAGTCATAACTACTACTTTTTAGTTCATTGCTACTGTAAGTCATAACTACCACTTTTTAGTTCATTGTACAAGTCATAACTACCACTTTTTTAGTTCATTCATAAGTCATAACTATCACTTTTTAATTCATTCATAACTACCACTTTTTGGTTCATTGTGCTATAAGTCATGACTACAAATTTTAGTATGTACATTGTTCTCATAAAAGTAATAACTACCAATTTTAATACATTGTTACCATAAGTCATAACTAAAACTTTTTAAGTCATTGCTACTAAAAGTCATAACTACCCATTTTTAGTTCATTGTACTACAAGGCATAACTACCACTTTTTAGTTCATTGTACTACAAGGCATAACTACCACTTTTTAGTTCATTGTTACTCTAAGTCATAACTACCACTTTTTAGTAGGTACATTTAGGCTTTTACAAATGTGATATCTTTACATAGTATAAAATGAAGTCGCTCCCGCTGTCTGTGCGCTTAGATCTTTTAAACGACGCAACCGATTTTCATGCGGTTTTTACGGATTTTAATGCGGTTTAAGGAAGGTTTTTAGGTATATAATTTGTCAGGGTTTTCTGCAAATTGGTAGAAATATATAATATATCTGTCCAAGCGGGCAGCGGGCTGGCAAATGGGCGGTGTGGATTTGATTTAACTTTGTGGATTTAATTTTGTTGGGTAATGGCGTGGCGTTGTGTTTCGTTAGCCACAGCAACGTGTGTCCGGGTCTGCTAGTACATAATAATTTTGTGGAAAAGTAAGCATATTAAACATGATGTAAAATATGCTATTTAAATATAGAACCCATGCAGAAGAATAGTAGGTATTATGCTAACATTGATTATTATTATTGAAGTGTGCTATTATAACTCTTTTACAACTATATTCGGCAGTATTCTCACGGAGACTCTTGACCCAGATGTAGAGGTTAGGTGCAGAATTGAAGCAGCAAGAACTGCGTTCATTAAAATGAAATCCCTCTTCTGCAATTACAATACCAGTTTAAAACTAAGGCAGGGAATGCTAAAATGTTTGGTCGGTCTTGTTGTATGGATGTGAAACATGGACCTTGAAAGCAAATACCATACCAAACAGGATAGAGGCCTTGGAAATGTGGCTTCACCGGAGAATGCTCAAGGTCCCATGGACCGACATGATCACGAACACAGAAATTCTCAGGCGGGCTAGATCAGATAGAGAACTGCTTACATTAATAAAAATCAGGAAAATTTCATATCTGGGTCATATACTTCGAGGGGAGAAGTATCACTTGTTCCATTTAATATTGAAAGGTAAGAGAGAGGGTCGCCGAGGGCCTGGTAGGAGACAAATGTCTTGGCTGCGAAATATACGAGAGTGGACCGGCATTAGAAGTGTGGAGGAGCGCAAGACAGAGAGACATTTTCAATAGTGATCGCCAACGTCGGGGGGGGGGGGGGGATGACAGGGCACACAAAGATGAAGAAGATAACTATATTCCGTGCAGTTGAACACTATCTACTACATCTGAAAAAGTATTGCCAGTAGATGACTGATTATTCGTTACAAATTAACCTCTATTAAAAATAATTAATTTTGAATTCAATTATTTCGTATCTCATTCCCTCATTTTACAATAATTACTCAGGAACATAATAAAAACAATTATTTCCTATCCCTATTAAAAAACGATTTTCCGATTTCTCTCAAATATGTTTTGTTAATTGAGCACGAAAAGGCCGTATATTTTTTTTGTTAACAATATTACTACAAAAAGAACCGGGAAAAGCACAACCCTGGGCGGGGAAAGGGTACTTCCAGTGGCGTAACCACAATGATTAATTACGAGTACTTTCAGCAAAATTATAACTAACTTTGAAGAGGGATAACCAGACAAACTCCACACAGGAGGCCTCGAGGAAAATGATTTCCCTCGGGGCCTATGTCATCTGGGATGCTGTGTCTTTTTGAGGAGAGGAAGGAATGAACATTGGTCTTGAAGAGACCCACGTTGTAGGAAGAAGGAAACACAGAGGCCAGGAAATCATTCCACAGCCGAGCAGTTGAACACAAGAACGAGTCGAAGAAAGAACCTGTTCTCATGTGACAAATGTCAACCGTGTACAAATGTTGGGCACGCGTTTGGCGTGTTTCTCGACTATGCAACTGTGCGGAAGGGATCAATGATGCTAGTTCCTCGGAGCATCTTCCATTGTAATACCGGTAGAACAAGGATAGCATTCCCACCCGACGCCTGTGCTCTAAAGATTGCAATCCGTCTGTTAAGGTGGAAGAATATTAAACGGACCGCCCGTTTCTGCACAGAGTTGAGGGTATTTTTAAGCTCCAGACCAGAGGTGGCTGCCAAATTCAACCGTGGGGCGCACTTGTGATTTGTACAGGGTTAGCAGTTGTGTACTATTAAAGTATCCGCGGCCCCTGTACAGTACGCCCAGTTTTTGGGAGTTGTTGTTTTTGGATCAAATTCAAGACGTATCGACTCATTCTGTAAAAAATAAAAATTTGTTTCGAATGATTGTTATTTTATCTAATAAAGGTATGTTTTAAATTTCTTTTAATTTGTATAATATAAAAAGCTATGCTGTTGGTCAATGCGCAGATTTGTTAATTTTCAAACGAAAAATATTATTACCCAAGACATATTTCATACTGTATAATCATTCAGTAAATTATAAATCAATACATTATCTAGTAAAGTTTTGTTTCAAAATTTTAATTTTAGTTCATTTAAAATTATGAAAAATAAAATCCGCTCTATTTTGTGACGAATTTTAGTACCTCCACTATCTGGTGTAAAATGTAGAAAAATAATAATTGGAGGTGGAGGTGTGAGAGAATTTCTTTTACCTCTTCTCATGGATTATAAAAATAATATTAACGTTTCAATATCAACACACATATAATTTAAAATGGAGTTCTTCAAATGAAACTTTTATAACAGTAATCAATTTGGGAGGTGGAAATGGGTACCGCCGATTGGAAGGCGGAAATGGGAACCTTAATTGGATAACCAACACCTCTGCCATAGGTCACCCCAAGTGGTTCGCTGCGTTTGGTGAATTGGCAGGGGTGCCCGGGTTCATGGGGTGAGGTTCGTCTAGGTCTTGGAGGCTGATGACCAGGACACACTGAACCCCAGAACCCCACCCCTTAAACCCTATTCCTTCCCAGAACCTTTCCTTAAAAACCCTCCACACAGCGTCCCCAAAGATGACATAGGCCCTGAGGGAAGTTATTTTCCTCAGGGCCTCCTGTGTGGAGCTCATGTAAAAAAAGAAGATTGTAAGTAAAGACAGTAAGTCAGAAAATCAGAAGGTTATATGTATGAGACGATGTATGAATGTGAATGAAGCAGCGGTGTGTGCCAAGACAGAATTTTATTTATTAACGTCCTTTTTAGGGGCTTGTACATAGGAATCATAAAAAATACATAAGGTTATAGTAGTGTTATACATAATTGAACTGTTTCAGTAACAATCTTTTTTATTATTATCGTTTAAAGTTAAATTGAATATGTCAACTGAGTCAGCAAAATTATTTCCCTCCATTAGTATTCTGGGCAATAAGGAATACCTTAATACTTTAATTTCAGTTAGTCCAAGAATTTATGCACTGAAATAAATCACGACTTCTAGTATTGTTTGGCGGTCCGTCATCTCTGCCTACACCTGCGGTTAGGTTAGGTTAGGTAGGATATCAAAAAACTTTTTTTTTCTTATAAAAACGGTTCAGCCCCGTGTCTCGATATTTTGTCGCGACGCCACTGCCTGTTTTCATATTTTGTTTTATCCCGGAATAATAATATAATAATGGGTAACTAGATACCTCGGGAGGGAGTCCCGTCCCTCCTTCACCCACCCTTCCTCTTCCCCGTCTCTCTCGCCTGCAACTTGTGGGGCTATGTTTAGCATCTACCAGGAATCATAGGGAAAGAACTGTAGAGAATACGTTAAATTATTTTTTACCTTTGATCCCTGAACATAGATTAAGTGGACTTTCATGCATTTTTTGTGAATTATTTGTTATTTTTAGCTTGAAAATCAATCCTAATTTTTTTTCTGACAACTTCTTAAAGGGAAAATTTCTCTGGTACATTTCTATACCGTCGGGGAATAAATAATAATTTACGTTAAGCCAGAGTTAAGTTAGCCTCTCAAAAACTGGGCGTACTGTACAGGGCCCGCAGATGCTACAGATAGTAAGTACACAGTTTTTTCGCTTTTTCGCTTCGATTTTGTCGCTGTAAATGTTAGCGCTCTCCTCTAACATTCGTAATTTCGTATCTCTCCATCTTCTTCTTTTCGGGCCCGGTTGCAGAGCCTTAAGGAGGAAAGGAGAGGAGAGTTCTCGGAAGGAAAAAGGTTTAAGGGGTGGGAAGGAATCTGGGGTTTAGTGTGTTCTGGTCATCCGCATTCAAGACCTATACCTCACCCCATGAACCCGGACACTCCTGCTAAATTACCAAACGTATTAAACCACTTGGGGTGACCTATGGCAGAGGTGTTGGTTAGCCAATAAAGGTTCCCGTTGCTGCGGTACACGGGAACCAAATTGAAAATATTATATTGATAGGAATAAAATTCAATGTTATAAAAATGGAGTTGTTCTAATAAAAAGTTAAAGTTTTTTAAATCAAACTAATTTTTGGTTTCATTTTGTCCCATTTCTGCATCTTCTACAATTCTACAATCCAATGCTGATCTGAATCTATCTATATCTCCCATCTAAAACACGCTGTGAAGAGGGTGCCATCTACCGAACAACGACCGTAGTGTTGAAAAGGCGGCATAAATTCATTATTATCCAGAACATAAGGCTACCTATAACATATTTGATGGATAAAGGATAAATGAACGGATTTCCGGAAGGCGAATGTTACATTATTGTAACGTTCATCAATGTTATCATTTTCATTAATATTTTTGATCTAAAACCCATACGGATAAAGGCCGTGCAAGATTAATATCTTTATTTAACAATTTGTCTGATAATTTTATGGTCGCGTTTTTTTGTGATTTAAAAATTATTTATTCGTGATTTTTTACATTTTTAGGGTTAGAATTCTGTGTTCTAAAGCAGTCGTAATATCTCTCGAACGGTGAGCTCTTCTTCTTCTTCTCATTGTGTCCTGTCCGTTTAACGGACGTTGGCTTTCATGTTGGCTACGCGGACTTAGTTTACTGGGGCCCGGAACAGCTCTACAGTAGACTATACAAACCACTGTCTCAGGTTTTTCAGCCATGAGATTCTCGTTCTTCCAGGGCCCCGTCTTCCTGCAATCTTTCCCTGCATTATGAGATGCAGGATCTCATACTTCTCTGGATGTCTCATCACATGTCCAAGATATTGAAGTTTTCGGATTTTTATAGTTTTAATTACTTTCTTTTCTTTATTCATCCGAACCATAACATCTTCTTTGGTAATCCTGTCCATCCAGCTTATTTTAAGTATTCTTCTGTAGATCCACATCTCGAATACCTCAAGTCGCCTAATTAGTTCTTCAATAAGCGTCCATGCTTCCATTCCATAAAATAACATGAGCTCGGTGAGCTCTAGTGTCATGAAATTTGCACAGCTTCTTCTGTTCGGAATTTCTAGATCAGTGCGACTATTTTTGTCACACGTTGCGAAGCTCAAGCACAAATATTTAAATGTTTTACGATCTTTTCTGAAGAATTTAATTTTTCACATTATACAACAAAACCATAACCTAAAAGGGGTTTGGAAGTAGGAGATTTGGGACTTTAAAGCAATTGGCCTGTCACTTTATTTTTTTCTGGGCTTATTAAAAGACAAATCAAAAAATACTCGATTATTCAAAGGTAAATATGCGTTCTACTTGCAGTATTTAATTAATTCTCCTAATTAATACCCTCGACTCGTCCGTTTAATAGATTCTCCCATGTTAACAGACGGATTGCAATCTTTAGAGCCTGTGCGTCGGGTGGGAATGCTATCCTTGTTCTACCGGTATTACAATGGAAGACGCTCCGAGGAACTAGCATCATTGATCCCTTCGTTACCGGTGCATAGTCGGGAAACACGCCAAACGCGTGCCCAACATTTGTACACGGTTGACATTTGTCACATGAGAACGGGTCGTTTCTTCGACTCGTTCTTGTGTTCAACAGCTCGGCTGTGGAATGATTTGCCAGCCTCTGTGTTTCCTCCTTCCTATAACATGGGTCTCTTCAAGACCAATGTTCATTCCTTCCTCTCCTCCAAAAGACCCTCCACACAGCATCCCAGATGACATAGGCCCTGAGGGAAATTATTTTCCTCAGGGCCTCCTGTGTGGAGTTAATGTAAAAAAAAAACTCCCATCTGTGGTTGGCCCTTATGTATAAAGAAAATGTATGAAGGAGAATATCCGAATCGCTTGCGCCAATATCAACCTAGGACCTAGGTACTATTTGATTATTGTAGCTACTATGAATTATTTTTAAATAATTTTCAATTAAATTTGCAGGTGGGTTTTGGCAGCTGTCAAAGTTACGTTTACGTTTTCAAATTAGTATATAAGTCATTATTTCTTTGAAAATTCCTTTGAATTGTGTTTTTTTTCATGTAGGGTGTGTTTTCAGGTGTGTGTAGAAATAATAAAA
Organism: Limnephilus rhombicus; assembly: GCA_929108145.2. Lineage (NCBI taxonomy): Eukaryota > Metazoa > Arthropoda > Insecta > Trichoptera > Limnephilidae > Limnephilus > Limnephilus rhombicus. The sequence goes on from OV815298.1 coordinate 7,769,390, forward strand.
TCAGTTTATATTTGTGTGATTATATTTTTTGACAATTATTTCCAAGATGGGAGAATTTTTTAATCTTTTTTTTTTTTAGTTAGTTAGCTAGTCCGGAAAAACTTAATATTACATCAATAATAAGATATATCCTGGTAAACCGAAAACAATCACAAAAAAAATAATTGCTGCTTATTTAAAACAATACTAGCTGACCCGGAGAACTTCGTACCGCCTCAGAATCAATAGCTGTTGTGTTAAATTATTAGCTGAATTAAATTCAGTTTTTTATAAAGTTAAAAATTACACAATGAAGCAATTATCGATTCGCAACTGTCCGTGTTTTGTTTTTGTCAGTATCAGAGATGACGTTGTGTACGGATTTATTTATAAAAAAATAATGAAATTCGTGTTACGTAATTTATGGATGGCCCCTTACGGGAATTGCGTTTCATTTTCTTTATACGTGTGAGGGAAATTTATTATAATTATTGTATTTTTCCTTTATAGGGGTGCAGTCATACGTTCACTGTTTGTCTCATTTTCGACTTTTGACATTTAATGTGTAAGAAAGAGGGGCAGCATTGTATGTTTAAAGCCTCGATGACACACGGCGAGTTACAAGCTACTATCTAAAAGCGGGTAAATCGGCGAGTGATATTGTCATGATGTCCACTCGCTCAGAATCGTAGGAAACTGAGGCCGCTGCTAGTGCCAGTAACAAGAATAACGACGACTGCGTGAACTAATTCTTCAATGTTTGACAGTCGAAATCAGCTATTTATCGGAAGCCATGTTGGAAACATAAATAAACCAATCACGAGCAAGCGTGTAGGCGAGTAAAGTTGACGACCTTTCAACTTTTTTTCGTAGATTGTCAACAATCTACTAGTTGCTGCTAGTTAGCAAGTGACACGATGGCGAGTTTACTAACAGATAGTGAATTTCCCAGATAGTAGCTTGTAAACTAGCCCTGTGTCATCGACGCTTAAGAACAAAAACCAAAACTATCAGCGCATTGACATTTGACGTTTTTGAATTTTTGGAATTCACGCAATATTGAATATTTTAATTATCACAATATTGCTGAAGCTCTTTCAAAATATGGAGAATTCGTCCCATACAAAATGTACCTGGAAAAGAATTTTTTTCATATTTATTTTTTTCGTGAATTTTTCCGATGTTTTAATAGATATTCTGCTATTCGAGGGGGAGACGAATCCAACAAATCAAAAATTATAAAAATCGGGCCATCAGTTCTCGAGTTATAAAGACTCCAGATACTAATATCTACAGCCTGTATGTCGGACGAATATCAACAGCTCATATGTTGGACGAACTTCAGAGTGTGGACTAATATCTACAGAGCTAAGGTCGGACGAATATCTATGACGGTCCCAGTGGTGACTAATATCTACAGAGCGTAGGTTGGACTAATATCTACAGAGGGCAGCCGAGCAATAATACAAAGATATTTATTTATTTCGAAATACACGGCACCACAACCTAACCTAACCTAACTGACATAGAAATAGTCATGGTAACAGACTAAATAATTTAGAAGCACTCGAAATAAAGAAATCTGTTAAAAAAAACCCAAATCCTTAATAATCAGCTAAATGTGTCCAATAGTCCGATATTAGGGATTTTTACATACATAAATTAAGTTTTTTAAACTTAACTTTTTTCTGCATACCTACGCAATATTGCGTTATTCCAATATGGTATACATAATTACAAATCCAAACTCTGCCAGTGCTGTAGATATTCGTCCACACTTTGGTTCTCATAGATATTAGTCAGCAGTTTGAGCTGTAGATATTCGTACGCACTTTGGTTCTCATAGATATTAGTCAGCAGTTTGAGCTGTAGATATTCGTCCACACTTTGGTTATCATAGATATTAGTCAGCAGTTTGAGCTATAGATATTCGTACGCACTTTGGTCAGCAGTTTGAGCTGTAGATATTCGTCCACACTTTGGTTCTCATAGATATTAGTTTGATTTTTTCAGTTTTTGGAATTCCTGTAGATATTAGTGGACGCCTCCAGCCGGGGGCAAAAGTTAGTATGTAATATACAAGAATAATAAGATATATTATCTGGTAAATAGAGAACAATCGCAAAAAAATAATTACTTTGTTTTTATAACGATATTCGACCAGAACTGATCAAGATAATTTTCGCACGGTTTTTGAAATGTCATCGCACGCTCTAAAATATAATTTTCAATCCGAAATCAAATGATTTTACATTACTTAGTAGTGCATAATATTAACGGGTAGAAAGTTTATGGTTGGTTGGGTCATTTTAAGATAAAATAAGAGCAAAACAAATGTATGCACGAGTTATTTGCTTTACAGAGCTAATCGTGAAACAAGCGATTATAATAATTGATGTTGACTAATGGTGGGCAGCCGTTACACGTGTTATTACAATGGAAGATTAAATTCCTGTTCGTGTTTTAACGAACGTGGAAAAATATCCGGCTTCGCCAGAATGTCAACGATGTTTTTGCCGTATTTTATTCCACCAAAATCATATTAATTTTTTAACTAACCATTGATAAGCTTTTCAAAATGAATAACTTTTTCAATACGGAGAAAATAACTGACAAAAATAAGTCATTCCATATTTTTTTTTACAGTGAATACCGCACAAGAATCTCAACTGCTCCCGTCTGGAGCCAGTGAGACTATGACATCCCCAATTGGGGTATGTTGTGAGGCTGAAGGTAGTGGGGAGGGGAAGGAGGTGGGGAAGGGGAAGGTTGCGAAGTACCTGGCTATTCAGATCTGGTCACTAAACAAGGCTAAAGCCATTTTCAAGCAACGTTTCAATTCTGAATGGTGGTCTTACACCAAGGCGATACTGATAGTATCTTCCACTCTGGAACATGCCGCAAATATACTATATATTATTTTAAATGAATTAATTGTGAAATAACACAAATAAATCAAATAAAATTTATTTGCGCATGCCGGGTTCGAACCCGCTACCTGACCTCCGGATTGTGAGTCAAGAGTCTTACCCACTGGACTACGGAGGTCGTATTATTATGTATTTGAAAATTAGGGCGTCTCTTCATATTTTTTACTCATTTATACGAGGGTCAGTCAATAAGTAATGCTTCCTATTTTTTTCTACTTAAATAAAGATAGTTAAGTGAAAATTTCGAATTTGGTGCTATTCCTCAAACCTTTTTCTACAATCTGCTGCAGTAGTAACTTTTTGCGTCAACAGGTGGCAGCACAGCAGTCGGTTGCAAAATGGCCGACATCGATGTTCGTAATAGAAAGCGTTTTGTGATTGATTCTTGACTGTAGAAGCGGAAACGCAAAAATTCACATTCATGAAAGACTGAAAAATGTGTACCATGATGCATCAGTAGACATCAGCACTGCTAGACGAGATGGGTACGTTACTGTAACGAAGCTGAAGGACAAACACCGCTGGCTGAGGAAAAGCGGAGCGGCGCAGGCCGTTGAAGGCAGCGACTGTACTTGGATAAATGGAATATTTCAATCTGTTTTTGAAAAGTGATGAAATGAAAGAAATCAAATTTTATTTTTAGAAATAAACAATTTTTTTTTTAAATGTGAAGACTTTGAAGGCAAACATTAAAAAGATTTAAAGGGTTTCATAAGGGTGTCCATTCTACAATTGTTTTGTGGTTAATTTTTAGAATTGAATATAAAGCATGGTGTTTTCTCTTTCTAACACCGTTTAGATCATATTTCTCACCATGATAGTAAGGGAGACAACGATTTTTATGAGTTGTTCCCAAAAGCGAACAAATAACGTTGATCAAATCATTGAATAATACCCATTGATTGAATATAAAGTTTTGTTTGCCACACAAAACTACATACTGATAGGTGGGTAAAATCCCAGCACTGTAAAGAATGGGAGAGGGCACCTGGAATGAGATAATCCAAAGTACTCGTAAAACGAACGAAACTAGACTAACGAAATTACTCGATATGGACAGAAACTCGCAGAGGGAACTGGTAGGCCTACTAACAGGACTGCCATCTCAGGAGATACATGCAGTTATTGGGAGTGGAAAGCACCAGTTAGAAAAAGCTGTGCAACTTTCGTGACACCTGAACTCACTGTTTCTCTGCATTCAAATTTTGATGAAAACATTTTTTGATGAGATGTATATTGTTTTTTCTTTCGTTTTCTTCTTTAATAGCTTAATACAAGTGTCATGGTTGGTCCCACAAAATGCCATAACATCAATTCATATTTCTTATCCATGTTGTTATTTCTTATCCTGTCGATTAATTGTTCTCCGTGAGGTGCGTTGGTAGTTATCGATAAGATTTATATTGCTTGTTTGGAATACCAGACTCATTCTGTTATAATAATAAGATATGTACCTACATTATGGTAGGTAGGAAATATAGAAGGTTTTGTACTGACGGGTTTCCACAAGGCTCGGAGATGGGTCCCATATTGTACTAAATAAATTTTATCTCAAGTACGGTGTTTTGTGAATCCCAGCTGCTGTCAACTTTCCGGAGCCAGTGGGACTATGACATCCCTGTTGGGGTATATTGTGAGTCTGAAGGAAGTGGGCAAGGGAAGGAAATGGGGAAGAGAAGGTTGGAGAAGTGCTTGGGTATACAGATCTTCGGATTCATTCTGTTATAATAGTAAGATGTATACCTACATTGATAAGGCTTGCAGATGGGTCCTACATTATGTATATCAATAATTATTATAATTACTTTTCCAATATTTATAGCTTAGTTTTTTGTTATTTTACCTCAAGTATGGTTTTTTTAATGCCGCATAATGGTGTCCGACCGAAACTAGTTTTTACAGCCGAAACCGAAACTTCCATATAAGGTCATGTTTTCGTGGAAAAAAAATATTTAATCTTTATCAATCAGCCTTTATTTTTAAATCATATATTTAATCATTCAGTCTCTGATATTTAACAAAAAATAAACATTACATAATTATCACTCCTTATTTTAAATAAATTATTTATGATTTTTGAAATCGTAATCGTAAATCGCTTCGTAAATAATATTAAAAAAAAGAAATAGTAGGTACCATCTATTTGAACATTATTAACAAATAACATAAAATAAAAGGTAGAAAACAAAATCACTTTTTTTAAACTAAACAAAAAATACTCTTTCATCTTAAGAACAAAAATAATTTGGGAGGCTGGAGTGGGTACCGCCGCCCGGGGAACCTTTATTTGATCTGCCATAGGTCACCCCGAGTGGTTCGCTACGTTTGATGATTTAGCAGGGGTGCACGGGTTCATGGGATGAGGCTTGTCTAGGTCTAGAAGGTGGATGACAAGGACACACTGAACCCCAGATTCCTACCCACCCCTTTTCCTTCCCAGAAATCTCCTCTCCTTCCTTTCCCAAAAAAAAAACCCTCCACACAACATCCCCAAAGATGACATAGGCCCTCAGGGAAATTATTTTCCTCAAGACCTATCATGAACTAAATCATTTCATTTGCCAAATAAAACTTACCTATTTCGAAATAATGTTAGTATGAACACCTCCAATTTCACAACAAATAAACCAAACTACCGCAAAGTTCGCGGAGCGAACACGAACACTATGCCTGGCCGCACACATCAGGTTTTTCCATCCGAATATCTAATCAGACAAAAATGGATTCGAAAACCGGATTGGACGGCCGTTGCAACACCTCCGCGCCAGCCGTCCAATCCGGTCATCAAATTTTTGCCTGATCAGACAATCGGATGGAAAAACCTGATGTGTGCCGCCAGGCTATAAAATGACACTTCGTGGCTCGCAGTTCAGTGCACCGAACATGTCCGATCGCGGAACGAAATCTCCCTAATTCAGTTTCGGTTTCGGCCGTAGTTTCGGCTGGATGGCGGCCGAAACCGAAACGAAGCCGAAACTCGTTTTTTGGCCGAAACTAGGCCGAAACCGAAACCGAAAGTTCGGTCGGACACTACCGCATAAGAATCCCAACTGCTGCCAAATTTCCGGAGCCAGTGGGACTATGACATCCCAATAGGCCACTTGCATGGATTTCATAACGACTTGGAAAAAATCGTGTGGATAGATATTTTTACTAAGATTACGAAAATGTTTATAAAATTTTTTAGAAATGTACATTTTTTTAAATTTTTAAATTAATAAATCCATTATTTGGGCTCGTGACGTCACTACATGAACATGTCCCGTCTCCGAAAATGTTCCTATTAATTTTGTAAAATTCCACACTGATTTATTTTTTTTATATGGCACCACTTTGATTTCAGGCGAATTTTTTGATTCGTTCACTAGATATATTGTTTGTTCTCTGCGAACTTATCATTTGGTTTGAATTTTTGACAGGTCTTATGAAGAGAACCCCGTACATTTTAGATATCGGTACGTGTTTTAGAGGTATAATGGTTATGGTGCTGATTTTATCAAAATCAAATTTTATAATATTATTATTATAATTTACAAGTACAAGTATATTTATTACATTGAATTTATTAACATAGACGTTGTACATTATAATGATTTATGATCAATAAGATGGATCAAGGAAAAAAGTATTTATGAGATGTAATATTTTTGGTATACCTCGTTATTCTCCTGTGTCATTCGTGTGGAAAACGTTTTTTTTTAAATGATTTTCGGCTATGTAATTATCGTTTTTTCGCACCTATAAAGTTAAGTCCCGTCTTTCCGGTTTTTAAAAAATGGTCTGATTTTTCGGATTGACATTTTCAAAAAATCGCCAGGGTTTCAAAAATACGATTAAAAAAAAGAAATAGAGAATATCTTAGAATATTTGCCTAAACCGGTTTTTTTTTTAAATGTGATGCAAGTGGCCTATTGGGGTATATTGCGAGTCTGAAGGAAGTGGGCATGGGAAAGAGATGGAAAATAGAAAGGTGGGGAAGTGTTCGGATATTCAGATCTGGTCACAAAACAAGGCTAAACATATTTCAAGAAACTTTTTGATTCTGAATAGTGGTCTTACAAAAAAGCGTAGGAACCTTTATTTATTTAACTTAGTTATAATAGTTATAATGTTTTGTGCAATATAGTTGTGAATGATGAATACTTGGAACAGGTGGATGAGTTTATTTATTTGGGAAGTATGTTTACGAGAGATGGGAAGGCTGATAGAGATATTTATAGAAGGGTGAATGCAGGTAACTCTATTAATGGAGGACTGAACGCCATTGGCACCAACAAAAACTGTCCAAAGAAGCGAAGCTAGCCGTCCATATGGGAGTGCTGGTACCTACCCTGATATATGGCATTGTTGGTGATGTTATGGTTGTTAATTTTAAGAATAATTTGACATTTTTCTTGAATGACCAAATCTGTTAATTTTTTTACTTCTTCGGGAAGACTATTAAATTTGTTTTTGTTCATATAATTATTGTGCAATTGTTGTGTTGAAAATACAGTAATTTGGATGTTATAATTATGTCAAATATCAGTTACGTTTAAATTTTTTGATTATATTTTCTTTGAATATTTGTAATATTTGATCTTTTTTATAGAGGTCTTCAATTTTGGTTCTTCGAAAATTTTTAACAATGTTGCTGAAGGGAATGTTGGTTGTTTTTTCAAAATTACTTTTTGTTTTTGTACCACCTTTACAGGACTTTTTCATACGCCCCTCCCCATCCAATGATTCCATACTGAATAATTGATTGGACTAGTGCGTAATAGACGTTTTAAAGATTATTTATGTTGACAATATTTCTTAATCTAATGAATTAAAAAAGTTAAAAGCCCACTCCGCAGGTTATGCTGCTAGGCCCTGAGGGCGGCTTTTGGTTCGGCTTCGCCCAGTTAGTGTTGTTGACCATTTTATAAATTCAATAGTAACTGGTTCCAAGAATAGCACGTTCGTAACTAGTTACCGGGACAAAGTAACCGAGACAGGCAATGACGCCATATTATGTAATATAAAGCCGCTTGATATAATAACTATATATTACCGTCAATCTTTCCATATCCGGAGAGATAAAAACTACATATTCACAAATTCGTAGCAGTTAAACCTAGGGGGGAGACGCCACCATCCCGCTAACGGAAGTGGAGACATCTTGTGACGAATTCTAAATTCTAAACCGAATACAACGGTAGCTTTGTTTGAATTTCCACGTAAACAGATGTTATTTGTGGCACGGCGCGTACTGCATGGCGTCAGACATGCGCTAGAAGTCGAGTTCTGAAATTCAACCACGCAAACTAACTAACTAACTAACTAACCATCACGCCGTTTCCCCGCAGGGGTAGGCAGAGAGGACGGACCGCCAAACAACTCGGTCTTGGCACACACTCTTTGCCTCACTCACATTCATACATCGTCTCATACATACTCTTCTATTATTCTGACCTTTGACATGGCCCGTCTCAAGTATTCGATTTACTTGATCGTGCCATGTCTTCCTCGGGCGTCCCCGACTTCTTCTACCATTCACATTTGCATCATATATTCTTTTAACACTACTTTCTTCGTTCATTCGCTCTACGTGCCCAAACCATCTGAGGGTCCCTTTCTTAATTTTGCTCATTATACTTACATCAGCCTTACATTCTTTGCGGATATCCACATTTCTAACACGATCATACATGGTTTTACCACACATACGTCTCAGGGATCTCATTTCAACAGCATTCAGTTTACTTTCATCCTTCCTCTGCCAGTTCCATGCCTCACTGCCATACATCAGGGTAGGTACCAGGACTCCATTGTGGACTGCTAGTTTCGCTTTTATTGAAAGTTTTTTATTAGCTCCAACGGCATTCAGTCCTCCATTAATGGAGTTACCGGCATTTACCCTCCTTTCAATATCTCTATCAGCCTTCCCATCTCTCGTAAACATACTACCCAGATAAACAAACTCATCCACCTGCTCCAAGTATTCATCATTCACTACTATATCGCACACTGTTTTCGTACTCTCTCTTTCAAACACCATGACTTTAGACTTACTTACATTCATCATTAACTTATTCTTCATACATACTTCGTTCATCCTAGATACTAGAGACTGTAGATCTTCCATAGTGTTAGAAATCAGCACCGCGTCATCAGCATACAACAGGCAACATACTTTCAGACTATTCAATTTCGCGCCCAATCCCACATCTTTCAATTCTTGCATACAATTATCCATGTATAGATTGAATAACCATGGTGACATTACGCAGCCTTGCTTAACACCTTTTGTGATGTCAAACCACCCCGTAAAATCACCGTTCACCCTAACACATGCAACGCTTCCCTCGTAGCCTATTAATACTATTCGATCAGGCTTAATTAGGTTCAGTTGCAACTGAATAATCATACATTAATCTAATCACGTAGCAGATTAGTAATAAATACTAAATACTAATTGCCAGAGCAAGATATTCAGGTTACAGATTCGAATGTTCCTGGTAACATATGTCTCGTTTTGGTTAGACCTCGTACCCCAGATATTTCTTATAAAAAACACAGTGTGCAATTCACACGCCCTAGATGTGAAACCTTCAGAAAACTAAAGTAGGCAAGAGTGGGGAGGCTACGAAACACCGCACAAAGAGGAGACTGATTATACTATCTCATTCTCTCGCAGGCTAAATCCTATAGATGTATGTGTTTGTATCTTTTTAGTGTCGCTATTTTCGGTTTCATCGAGTTTCAAAAACATTTCCGAAATATACTTCTTTAGCACAAATAACATTTGTGCTAAAGAAGTTTTCACTTCAATTACACAAAACTGCGATATAGAAATGTTATTTATTGTTGGGGTTTTATGCCGTGTTGTGCTACCTCTTCCTTGAGATAACGTTTCGGACAGCGTTACAGTGTCCATCATCAGGGCAGGTGTAATTGTTAGTTTTTTTTTCATTTTCTAGATTCTTATGTATCTTGAGGAGATGAATCATTTAAATTTACTGAATTTAAAGTTAATGTTATTTATACAAATAGAACGGCGTCATATGCGCCTTGCAATTTTTACCTCATGTGGGTATTTAGAAATAGTACCTGGCTATTATAGACTTAGAGGTCATGTGTTTTGTCGGTAGGGAAAAATTGTTATGTAAAAAACCCTACTAAAATTGCATGTTTCGCTTAGCTCCACAAAGCAATTGAATTTGGCCCAGTGAGTTAGTGGTGAAATGTGTGCTTGTGTACTTAGAAGCGATACCGTGTCGCCAGCTCCACTCCACTGCGAGCTGGTAACACAGAATACTTCAGAAAGTTTTTTTTCAATATAAACATTTTTTCATTGTTTGACATGATTGTAAACAATCATTTACATTAAGTACTTCTAACATTAATATAATCTGTATGTTTGTTTGTCGACAGCTCACTACGTGGAAGCGGAGAAGCTGAGAGGAAGGCCACTGGGGGCTGTAGGCAAATACCGAGTTCGGCGCAAGTTCCCTTTACCCAGAACTATCTGGGATGGAGAAGAAACCTCCTACTGTTTTAAGGTTAGTCAAATTATTATTGTCAATTAGTTTATTGATTTTTGGGGGCAAAGCCTCGATGACATTGAACTAGTTTACAAGCTACTATCTGGGAAATTCACTATCTGTTAGTAAACTCGCTCAGCGTCATCGTATTACTTGCTAACTAGCAGATTGTTGACTATCGACGAAAAAAGTTGAAAGGTCGTCAACTTAACTTGCTACTCGCTTACTCGTGATTGGTTTATTTATACGCTCAAAATGGCGGCCAACAAACAGCTGATTTCGACTGTCAAACATCTGACAGAATTAGTTCACGCATGCGTCGTTATTCTCGTTACTGACTAGCTGTGGCGCTAGCGGCGACCTGCGAGCTCAGTTTCCAACGCTACTAAGCGAGTGGACAGTGTTGTGTGTCATCATGACAATCTCACTCTCCAATTCACCCGTTTTTAAACTTTGTAGATAGTAGCTTGTAAACTCGCTCAATGTAATCGAGGCTTAAGCAGTATACTATCTGCTTTCTTTGTGACTTTTCCGCTGGGCCTATGTCATCTTTGAAAATGCTACGCGGAGGGTCTTTTTGAGGAGATAAGGAGAATATAAAAGTTTTAAAAAAATGTGTATATTCTTAGTATGCCTTATTATTGCACAGCATGTTCTCACGAATATAGATTATAGGCATAAATATCGATCGGCATACAGAGACTGGAAACGGCCGATTATAGCGCAAAAGTAGTCCTTATTTATTGTATAAATAATTTTATAAAGCCTCGATTACATTGAGCGAGTTTACAAGCTACTATCTACTAAGTTTAAAAGCGGGTGAATCGGCGAGTGAAATCATCATGATGACACACAAAACTGTCTACTCGCTCAGTAGCGACAGTAGCAGCTAAAATAACGACTCCCGCGCGAACCAATTCTGTCAAAAAACTTGAGCTCGCAGCTAGCGCCACACGCTAGACAGTAGCGAGAAATACGACTCCCGCGAGAACTAATTCTGACAGTTATGAAATCAGCTGTTCGTGGGCCGCCATCTTGATCGAGTAGCGAGTAAAGTTGACTGACTACCTTTCAACTTTTTTCGTAGATTGCCAACAATTTGCTAGTTAGCCAGTCATACGATTATACTGAGCGAGTTTACTAACAGATAGTGAATTTACCAGATAGTAGCTTGTAAACCCGCTCAATGTAATTGAGGCTTCAGAAAGAAAAAAAAATAAACAAGGGAAAATACCACAGATAATCTTACTAATAAAATTGTGGTTTTGCGAAGCAATTTCAACTGTTTATTTATTCCAGGAAAAGTCCAGATCCGTTCTAAGGGACTGGTACACGCAGAACCCTTACCCATCTCCCAGAGAGAAGAGAGAACTGGCCGAGTCTACTGGCCTTACCACTGTACAGGTAGGAACTATTTATTTGGTTTTTGGATTAATGATGTCAATAAACTACTATCAGTACCCTCTATGAGGCGCTTTGCATAACTCAAGAAGCCAGTGTCAACGAATGTGCTGCTTTATCTTCCTGATATGACGTTATTAATGGCCTAGCGACTGTACGGTTAAATTTAAGAACCCGGCTTCGAATACATCTCTGACCAAAACCATCGTCGTACTTGAAGTTGGTTAAAAATCTACTTTTGTAATGAACTGAATTCGAAAGGAGGAAGGAGTAAGTACCATTGGATTTGTAATTTCGTGAATCAGTTGTAAATAATAATACCAAGCTTTTATGTATTATATACGACGTCATATATAATATACATGTAAATTATATGTCATCTAATAATTGTATTATAATTATTAGATGAAAAAAGACTCCACTTTTAAAAAAGGAACAATTTTGCAGATTATCCTTGTTTAGTACACGCCAAACTCTAAGATCGGCCTGAACATTGTACGATCCATTCTCGCGCAGTTACTGACTTTACAATGAACGTAAGCGGAAGAGAAAGATGCGTAAAAGAAATGTGCGACAGAGAAAGGTGTGGGCGAGGGGGCATGCCACTGAAACTCGCTTATTGCGACGAATTCTGATCAACGTCTAATTTGAACGAGGGTAGAACCAACTGACGTTCTGGGCCTACGAATATTAACTATGTACTAAGATTGACATAAGTACGGTAAACTTAAAACTAAAATGACTTCTGGTCATGGACATATGAATATATCTGGACCTGCCCTAAGTGATAAAAGCGTATTATTTCCCCCTCCCCATAACGGTTCCATGAAGCCAGCTCGGATTGACGAGAGCCTCGCTTGAATCTAAAAAATGTGACGTCATCATTCTTCTCCTGACCAGCACCAAGCACGCATCATACATTTTACGAACAAAAATGAGAATCTGTGCTATGCATTATACCCTAATATATGTGAATATAACGAATGTTGGCGTTTCTCCAGTGAGCTCGTCGCTGGTTACAGGGGTGAGGAAATTATGAAACATTTGTAAAAGTGTATTAACTAAATACGGCAACAAAATATTCCTCTGTGAAAAAAGTAACGAACTTTCCTTTCCCGCCTTTGGACTACGCAAATATGTTAATAACGTGGCGGGCAATTCGCGCTCCAATGTAAAAAGGTCTATTCATTCAAAAGCAGATTCTGCTTTTAAGAACTAAATGGTGATATTATAATGCGAGATGCCTATATACTGTCAGATTGATTTTTTAACGAATCACAGTCATCTTTCCCCTCTTCGCCCTTCCATAGTTGGTTTTACCCCTCATCTGTATCTTCTTGTCTATTTATTTGGATGTCTATGCTTCTGGTGGAGTGTATAGTGCACAGTGTTAGGCAACCATTATGAGGATGGTGGATAGTGGAGGCATAGCGGTGAAGTAACCTGACACCCACCGCGTGGGGGGCGGAGGTCTCTGGATCTACTCTCTACTGTTTGTACACTGAATACTGTGTCTACTGTACTGTGTTGGGTATAGCTGATAGCACGCTGTAACGTATAGATGAGTTATTCATTTGACAGGTTTAACGACATCGACTTTACAATATTATATTTATTAATAGTTAAAAAAAATTCCGTGTTATTTACCGATGATTCAACTCTAGTGCGCTTTGCCATAATATTGTAATATAATAATAGCTTATTGATGAAAAAAAAATACTGCCAATCTCTTACCCAAGGAAGTTGGTACCCTTAAAAACTTCCTTTTTTTTAAATGCGATTTTAACCCTTTTGTATAAAGAACATGTATTTTTTTTTAATATGAATACCGCACAAGAGTCACCAACTGCTCCCGTCTGGAGCCAGTGAGACTATGGCATCCCCAATTGGGGTATGTTGTAAGGCTGAAGTTAGTGGGGAGGGGAAGGAGATGGGGAAGAGGAATGTGGGAAAGTACCTGGCTATTCAGATCTGGTCAACAAACACGGCTAAAGCTATTTCAAGCAACGTTTCAATTCTGAATGGTGGTCTTACACCAGGGCGATACTTAGAATATCTTCCACTCTGGAATGTGCCGCAAATAAATTATTTTAAATGAATTAATTGTTAATTGAAGTACCACAAATCAATCAAATAAAATTTATTTGCGCACGCTGGGGTCGAACCCGCGACCTTCATGTATGAAGGACAAGGTCAGAATCGCTTGCGCTAATATCAATCTTCATAGGACCTGGGTACTATTTGATTACTGTAGCTACTCTGAATTATTTTTAAATAACTCGTCAAGTAATTTTCGCGCGGTTTTTCGAAATACCATCCATCATTCAACAGGTTGAGGTGATTTTTCACAAAAATTATTGTTAGGTTAGGCGATGTGTTATTATTAGGTTAGGTTAGGTTGCCTCAAATAACGAGAGAGAAGATATTTTAATTGGCAATAAGAGCCAAAAATAGCAAGTCGAGACTATCAAAGACCAAAAGAGGGCATGATGACACAAGAAGAGACTAGGAGAGCCAAGAAGAGCCAAGAAGGAATGAGAAGATTCAAGAAGTTGCAAGAAATATTAAGGCGAGCCAAGAAGAGAAGAGAAACATCGTCTTGAGTCAAAAGAAACCAAGAAGAGAGAAGAACAGTCGAGAAGGACAAAGAAGAGACACAAGAGAGTCAAGGTGAAGAGCCAAGAAGAACCAAAAAGAGGCAAGAAAAAGGAAAGCGTACGGAAAAAACAACGCTCAATGAATTCCTGTATTCCTGCCAATCCTAAAGTTCAATATTGGCTTATTAGGTTACCATGTATACCATGATTGAACTGCAACATTCTTCCTATCCTCAGAGCACGTGTTCCAAGTCCTAAGAAATCTGTGCCCTCTGTGAACCGGTCGTATCGGACCAGGAGTTATCCTGCCTGGGGTGATACATTCGTATCGTTACATCGTAAGCAGTTGCGGCTGGTGCTCACAAAAATCGGTAGTGCGCTAAAAATCTCGCTACTCTAATTAAAATGAATTTAATTATGAAAAAAAATCTTACCTATTTGTAGGTTAGGTCGATTCCCCGTTGTCTCTTTTGTTTTTAACATGCACTCTTGTTTAATATTAAAAATAGGCCGTGATGGGCCACTATTTTTAATTTCTAATCGTTTCAAAGTTCAGCGCGTTGTTTTTTATAAAATGAACATTAATAATGGAACTCATTTTTTATTCTTCCCGACTCATCCAAAAAACTAATAACAATGGCGTATTGACCTGAGACTTGTCACAACGGGTCTCATTGTTAATGTTGGTTGGTATGCTGTAGAGATAAGAAATGGTCGACGCTGAGCGGAACATTGACTAAAAAAGAGTAGATCTTAATTTAAACACACAATATCAATAATAAAATGACACGACCGTGTCCCAAATTAAGATGCTACTGAACAAACGGTCCTTTTGACATGGTGGAAATTCCCGGATCGCCGTCCATGGGTTCTTTAAATTTGCAAAGGATTATACCTACCTACGATTCTGGCTCATGGAGAATTGTGTAAGGATTCTCTTCGATTCTGTGATCGCTTTGGCAAATGCACTCCCGGCCTGAATATAGTAACAAAACGTTCTGCTTCTGTTATCTCAGTATCTGTTACGCGAGCGGGTATACATAGAAACCTATATTATGTATGCATTAGAACCAAAGTGTGTATTGTGATTTGTGATGAGGCATGTCGGAAATATAGTATGTTTTTCGGTGATCGGGAATTTTTAGATTGGCAGAAATTTTGGGAGTGCGTTGCACCGCCGCACCTTAGGGCTGGCCGCCACTGATCGTAAGGTTAGGTTGCCTCACGTGTCGCTAGTCCCGACACCACCCGGGCACCAGGCACCAGGCACCGGGCAGGATGGCAGGAAGCGGAGTCGGGTTACATTGACCATCTGACCACATGTCACACCCGCCACCCGTTATCCACCACACACTCGACAACAATAGGTATACACAGAATTATAGTAGTGCAGTCGATATTTCAATATCACCTTTTTACGTGGTCAAATCGATAAACAACGCTTTTACAGTACTACCGAAAAGACCTGGATTTAGTGGATGCTTCGACCAAGTAGACTTTTTTTTTTTTTTTTTTTTTTTTTTTTTTTTTTTTTTTTTTTTTTTTTTTTTTTTTTTTTTTTTTTTTTTTTTTTTTTTTTTTTTTTTTTTTTTTTTTTTTTTACAGTGAATACCGCACAAGAATCTCAACTGCTCCCGTCTGGAGCCAGTGAGACTATGGCATCCCCAATTGGGGTAGTTGTGAGGCTGAATGTAGTGGGGAGGGGAAGGAGGTGGGGAAGAGGAAGGTTGGGAAGTACCTGGCTATTCAGATCTGGTCACCAAACACGGCTAAAGCCATTTTCAAGCAACGTTTCAATTCTGAATGGTGGTCTTACACCAGGGCGATACTGATAGTATCTTCCACTCTGGAACATGCCGCAAATATACTATATATTATTTTAAGACTGGATGTGATTGTGAACCCGGTAATATTTCCTGACCAAATATAAATACCCCAAAGTTAGAAATTTATTTAGTTTATTGAAAGTTATTCTGAATAATGTTAATAATAATCATATTTGGATGTTTTGTATAGCGCCATTTTTTGTCATGTGTCAAGGGCGCTGTACCCTTTTATAGTTCATTTCTACAATTATACTTCTAACTACAGACTAGATAAACTATATAACAACTTACGGCTAACAGATTGCACGGCCAGTGTAATAAGTTATTAGTCTAGCGGTAAAGCTTTTGACTCGCAATCCGAAGGTCGCGGGATCGAATCCCGGCGTGGGCATTTGAAATAATATATAGTATATTTGCGGTACATTCCAGAGTGGAAGATACTCTTAGTATCGCCACCACCATTCAGAATTGAAACGTTACTTGAAATGGCTTTAGCCGTGTTTGGTGACCAGATCTGAATAGCCAGGTACTTCCCCACCTTCCTCTTTCCCACCTCCTTCCCCTCCCCACTACCTTCAGCCTCACAACATACCCCAATCCCAATTGTGGATGCCATAGTCTCACTGGCTCCAGACGGGAGCATCTGAGGCTCTTGTGAGGTATTCATATAAAAAAAATCCACTGGTTCATCGATCACTAATACAAAACTATATTATGTACAATGCATTTGATCAATTAACTGATACTGCGTTAAAATGTACACATTATAGGTATTATTATTTACTAGCAGACCCGGCCACACGTTGCTGTGGCAAATCCACATTATCCCTCCCTATTTCAAGCAATTTACACAAAACCTTGACAAATTATATACCTAAACCTTCCTCATGAATCACTCTATCTATTGGTGAAAACCGCAATCTTTACATACCTAGTATAAAATGAAGACGCTCCCGCTGTCTGTGCGCTTAGATCTTTTAAACTACGCAACTGATTTTCATGCGGTTTTCACTAATAGAGTGATTCATGGTGAAGTGATTTTTGGGTATATAATTTGTCAAGGTTTTGTGTAAATTGGTTTTAATATATAAATACAGGGAGCGGGCTGGCATGCTGATTTGATTTAACAGATGGCGTTGGTTATAAAGATTGGGTAATGGCGTGGCATTGTGTTTCGTTAGCCACAGCAACGTGTGGCCGGGTCTGCTGGTATAATATAATATAATAAGATTTATATTCGGTATAGGCCATACTTTCCTGGGAGTCTGGGAAGTCACTTTAGATTAACACTGTTTATTAGAAAAATTTAGGTACAGTTTGCACGCAGAGGACATCATTGGGAACATACGTTATTGTCTTTTTTTTTAGGAATATGGGTGTAATAGCACGTACCCGAAGGATTTTCCAGCAATTTCTGGGCATATTTGAAGTAAAAAATGTTGATGTCATTTATTCCAAGAACCTTTGTTTTAGGGTTGAGGGAACCCAAATCCCATCTGGGCCGCGACCCAATACTAACAAAAATACTCAATACTAACACTTCTGCATGTGACAAGTAGCCTAAATCATCAGAGTAACTCTGAGCCTAAATCTTAAGAGCGTTTAACCAGCCAGCGGCCGAAAATCCACATTTCGTCGAAAGTTGTTCTTACGATCGAACATGTTTAAGGGAGTTAATTGGTTAGGTCAGGATCCATAATTGGGTCATCCGCCCATCTGCTATTTAACATCATAATTTACGTTACCAGTGGCTGGTTATTAGTTATTAGATATTATACAAGTGACAACCAAATGTCTTTTTCAAAATTCGTGTAAAAATTCCTGGCGGATTTTTGTAGGAAATTTAATAATACTGGTAATATTTAAATAAATGAAGACGATATAAGCGAAACTCAATCGAAAATCTGAAAACAGAAAAATCAGAAAAAAACATATTGACACCTCTGGGACTCGAACCCAGGACCTCTTGCTTTCCGGGCAAACGCGCTAACCACTGCGCCACGGTGTCGATATGAAATTCGGTCATTTTTAACTGTACCATACTTCGACTAAGAACCATCTACATTATCTATGCGTTAAAGAAAATGAAGATAATGTAGATGGTTCTTAGTCGAAGTATGGTACAGTTAAAAATGACCGAATTTCATATCGACACCGTGGCGCAGTGGTTAGCGCGTTTGCCGGGAAAGCAAGAGGTCCTGGGTTCGAGTCCCAGAGGTGTCAATATGTTTTTTCTGATTTTTCTGTTTCCAGATTTTCGATTGAGTTTCGCTTATATTGTCTTAATTTATTTAAATATTACAATTTGAGGTTTAACTCATAAAGTTAAAATAAAAAATAAAAATACTCGTAATAATTGGATAATTTGTGGAGCGCTGTTTCTGTGAAAAATCACCTCAAAGGCCCTGTACAATTTATTATGAATTCTTAGGCTGTATCTAATTTTATTATTTACAAATAGATACAGAAAACATACTTTTACCTGGCAGGTCATTTCCGATAAACACACTTTAAGAGGGTATAACCAGAGAAAAACAGAAATATATCTATCACCCTTCCCATCTCTCGTAAACATATCTACTTCTCAAACACACAAACTCATCCACCTGCTCCAAGTATTCATCATTCATCTCGTTCTCTCGCAGGCTAAATCCTACAGATGTTAGTGTATTAGTATCGCTTTTTTGTTTCATCAAGTTTCAAATCAGAACGGTGCTAAATAAGTTTTCACTTCAAAAGCTGCCTTTCAAAAACTAAAGAAAATGACAAAATTCGCATTTTCTCATAGATTTGGCTATAGTATTTGGGTTTTTTGGGTCACTCGTCACTGCGCAATATGTACTCTTGGATCCACGCCCATACATGCACACTGCAATACAGGCACACAGGCGACTACAGGCGGCTACAGGCCACAGGCAGTGTGTGTTGGGTAGAGAAATGAGGTGTCGGGTTACCATCGGGTCCCTTGGCAACCTATAACTCGCGCAGAACAGACGGTCACGTTGGGACTAAACACTGAACACGTTCGACTGTTGGCATAATAATTTATATTATAGTGTAATAATAATTTGATATTTAGTAGAGCGCCGTTTTAGTGAAAAATTACGTCAAGGGCGCTGTACAATAAGGAACTCCAGTGAAAAATATTATGGCTTTAAAAAAATATGTTCATGTAGACCAATAAACGCTGATTCTGAATATATAAGTTTTATTTCATAATATTAAACGTAGAGTTCTTAAAAAATTATTAAAAAGTGCATTTTTAAACCTCTCGTCAAAACACACTGTAAAGTTGGTATTACTGAATGGTTAGTGCTGACGTCACGCGTCACCAGTCATTGCATTGAAATCTTTGATTATGTAGTTGTGACATAAGCCATCAGTATTAACAACATTTCATGTTATTCGTTATTTCTTACTGTTTATAGAGATTTAGTTGTTGTGTTTATTGAAATAATATTTAAGCCTAAATAATTCAGTATCAAAAATAGAGGTATCTCTATTAGTTTATTTCTATTATTTAAAATATTGAATAACTACTGCACAAAAAAATAGTAATGCTACTTCTAGGGAGAATGCTTCGAATAACGGTTTTCAAAATGGCGGCACTTGATCAGCTGATTGCCCAATCCTATAGTAATTTTTCAGGAGTGATGACGTCACACGATTCACCGTACATACGGTGGTCTTAGGGGGATCTTGAAAAATTAAAACTTTGACAATTACTTTAACTATTAAAACTAACTCTAAAAATAAAAAAAAAATAAAAATTGGACTGGAGTTCTCTATTGTGAGTTCCTGGGCTCTATCTAAACTAACTAACCATCGCGCCGTTTCCCCGCAGAGGTAGGCAGAGAGAACGGACCGCCAAACAACTCGGTCTTGGCGCACACTCTTTGCCTCACTCTCATTCATACATCCTTTTAATTTAATTTTCTTCTATTATTCTGATTTTTGACATGGCCCGTCTCAAGTATGTGATTCCCTTGATCGTGCCATGTCTTCCTCGGGCGTCCCCGATTCCTGTAACACCATTCACATTTGCGTCATATATTATTTTTACACTACTTTCTTTGTTCATTCGCTCTACATGCCCAAACCATCTGAGGGTCCCTTTTCAATCTTACTCATGAATAATAAAATAAATAATAATAATATTTGGCCAATTTATACAGCGCCGTTTTTGTGAAAAATCACCTCAAGGGCGCTGTACAAATAAGTATTTATGCTTACGTTAAACGCCTTACATTTTTTTCGGATATCCACAATTGGCACACGATCATACATGGTTTTACCGCACATACGTCTCAGGGATCTCATATCAACAGCTTACTTTCAGTTTACTTTCATCCTTCCTATGCCAGTTCCATGCCTCACTGCCATACATCAGGGTAGGTACCAAGACTCCATTGTGAACTGCTAGCTTCGCTTCTTTTGACAGTTTTTTATTAGCGCCAACGGCATTCAGTCCTCCATTAATGGAGTTACCTGCATTTACCCTTCTTTCAATATCTCTATCTGCCTTCCCATCTCTCGTATGGCTCTATCTAATTTTATTATTTGGGAGGCGGTGACATTTGTCCGGGTCTTGGCGGCGGATGTATGGCGATGGATGACCCTTCTTTGGAATAGGATGTATAATCGCTTTTTTTCCAACCAGAGGGCACAGTGCCAGACTTCAGGGACATTTTAAAAAACTTTGTTAAAATTGGAGCTATTTCTGCAGCGCACCTCTGCAGTACCAGGGTACCTAGCATGGTCGATCGATATAGGTTTTATCGAAAATGTCGGTAACTTGTCATCGCTCCCGAGCACGACTGCAAGCCGCTAACAAACAAATAACAATTCACGTCAAATAAATTAGGAACCCTTAGTCGTTGTGAGCTGTTGTTTTTTCGTTAGCAGCCTGCAGTCGTGCTCGGCAGTGATGTCAAGTTACCGACATTTTCGATAAAACCTATATCGATCGACCATGCTAGCACCCCAGGGCAGGTATTTCGTCAGCCCACTAGCTTTAGCCCCCATAAAACATGGAGTACTTCTCGATGCCGGATACTCATTTTCATATGAAAACCGCAGTGAGGAACCGATGTCGGGACAGCACCTTGGTCATCGAGGGTTGAGTTGACCGCAAACATTTTACCTAATAAGTTAGCCTTTTCGGTGGCGGTGTTTGCTAGCGAGCCGTCAGGTCTGGTAAGAGGTGGCAGACTGGATTAATCAAATCATTGTACATATTATGGTTTCGCATCAGTGATCGATGAACCGGTAGATGCAAATTTTAGCCATAAGTTGTTATAATGGTTTGTCTAGTTTGTAGTTAGAAGTAAGATTGTAGAAATATATTACAAGTTTGGACAGACTTTTCACAAAAACGGCGCTATACAAATCATCCAAGTATAATTATAATTATGGATGAAACAGAGGTTAGAAAAGCAACCGCAAGACCTTACAGGCCATGACCGTAACAGATGTGCACGGAACGGTGAGTGATGTGAACATTACATGCCTATAAGAGTGTATTTATATTGTGAATGGTCCATCGCCCAGAATTCCTGGAAGTTGGGAAGGCCGGCTCGGGTTACAACTGCGCTGACAATTTATTTATTAACAGGACAGGATGAACATATCGACCGACCCAAATCAGGGGATCTCAACCCGCAATTATTATTAATTGTTTATTTAATTTTAATATTTATAATATTTTGACATTGATGAATCGCTGTCCGGGGAACCATTTATTGGATAACCAAAACCCCTGTGTGGCAAAAGACTGTGTGCCAAGATCGAGTTGTTTTGAACGGCGTGATGGTTAGTTAGTTAATTTAAAACCTCTGCCACAGATCACCCCAAGTGGTTTGTTACGTTCGGCGACTTGGGTAGAGAATGTTAGGTTCATGGTGACGGCATGGTGGATATTTGATTAATTTGTATTATTGCACAATTAATTAATTTAAAATAATATTTGGTATATTTGCGGCACGTTATGCAGAGTGAAAGATACTCTCAGTATCGCCCTGGTGTAAGACCACCATTCAGAATTTAAACGTTGCTTTAAATGGTTTTAGCCGTATTTGGTGACCAGATATGAATAGCCAGGCATTTCCCTACATTTATCTTCCCTATCTCCTTCCTCTCCCCACTTATCTTCAGCCTCAAAACTCACAACATACCCCAATTAGAGATGCCATAGGCTCACTGGCTCCAGATGGGAGCAACTGAAACTCTTGGGAGGTATTCACATTTTTAAAAAAATGGGGTAAGGTGTGTCAAGGTATTGGCGGCCGATGTGTCTTCCCACATGCTGAATGGTGGGCTGGATCGAGAGAGACTGGTTGAGGAGGTCTTTGACCTCTCAGCCAGAACTCCCTCGACCCACCGCTTTACGCCGCAGTGGAAAGGATGGAATCATGCGTCAGTCACTCCTGAAAACACTGACCCCCAGATTCCTACCCATCCCTCATACCTATTTCCTTCTCAGAATTTCTTCTTCTTCCTTTCCTTTAAAAAAAACCCTCCACACAGCATTCCCTAAGATGACATAGGCCCTGTGAGAAATTATTTTCATCTGGCCTTCCGTGTAGAGCTAATGTAAAAAAAAACGCCGGTATTGTTAAAAATTATCTCAAGGGCTACAAATATGTAAAATCAAATTGATTCACATAATCGTAAGGGAACGTACCCATACTTCGTGACCTGTTCAGGGGGGGGGGTCTTCAAAATACAACGCTTGGTAGCTTTGAGCGGCGGGGGGCTTAGGTTTTTTTGGTTAAAAATTGCAAAAAGTTGGTCACGTAGTATGGGTACGTTCCCTAAGGTATTTTTGTATTTATTTGAATGTCTTACAAGAATCTAAACGAACTGTCTTAGCCAGCGGAACTATGATGAGTATAATACTAGTAAAAGAAGTCGGGGATGCCCGAGGAAGACATGGCACGACGTGAATCAGAACTTGAGTCGGGCCATGTTAAAAGTCAGAATAATAGAAGAGCATGTATGAGACGATGTATGAATGTGAGTAAGGAAAGCGTGTGTGCAAAGACGGATTTGTTTGGAGGTCCGTCCTCTCTGACTTAACCCTGCGGGAAACAGCATGATAGTTTAACACTATAAAAATAGTAATAATTTTATTCATTCTACTCAAGCGAAATGATAGGAAAAAAGTTTCATTTTATCCACAACATATTTTGGTGTTCATAATGTAAACCGGTTTCGTAGTAAAGATTAATCTAAAAGAGTGATTTGGTATAAAACACCAAAGACTTTTACAAATTAACATATTGTTAAATTAATTCATAATATTAATTTTTCATGCTGTGAAAATGTAAAGATTTCTAGGATAACCGTCTATCTATAATAGGTAGCCAATTTTTATAAATTAACTGATTATTTTTTAATTATTTAAATAACTGAATTAAACAGTTCGTTTTATTCACCATTCTGCCTGGTTCTGGTTTCTGGGTGGCAGTGACCATTTAGCCACACATACCTCCTACCTCCTTGTCTCTACAACTTTACACTGTATGATAATTATCAGATTCAACTGCTGTCACTGATAGGATCTCGCTATATCTTATACGCCAGGGTCGTATTGGTGTGTGAAAAGAGGGCGCGGCACTCGGGCGGCTGATTTAAATGGGCCACCGATGTGAATGTCATATAATCTCTTTACACTGCTCACTTCGTTCTCTCGCTCTACATTCCCTAAAGGGCCGGCGTGTTCGAGGGGTAAGGGTCTTAACTCTTATTTGACTAATTTGAATTATTTTACAATTAATTAATTTTAAATTACATATCGTATATTTGTGGCACTTTCCAGAGTGGAAGATTCTCTCAGTATCTTCCAACTGGTGTCAGATCACCATTAAGAATTGAAACGTTGCTTAAAATGGTTAGAGCCGTGTTTGGTGACCCGATCTCAATAGCCAGGTACTTCCTTACCTGCCTCCTTCCTATCTCCTTCCCCTCCTGACCACCTTCAACCTTCAACCTCACAACATGCTTAAATTGGGAATGCCATAGTATCACTGGTTCCAGACGGGAGTACCCGGGATACTTGTAAGGTATTCGCATAAAAAAAAAATGCCCGAACCTTCTGAGCGATTTTTTTTACATTAACTCCACACAGGAGGCCCTGAGGAAAATAATTTTAAGAAAAGGAAGGACAGGAAGGTCTGATATTTATGGGATCAAGAGGGGTGGGTAGGAATCGGGGGGTAAGTGTAGCCAGGTCATCCGACCTTACCCCATGAACCTGTGCACCCCTGCTAAGTCACCAAACGTAGAGAACCACTTGGGGTGACCTATAGCAGAGGTGTTGGATATCCAATAAATAGTTTCCGGGGCGGCGGTACCCATTCCCGATTCCCAAATTCTTCGTGTTAATAAAATTAAAACGAATAAATTCAAAAGAAGCGTTGGCCACGGGGGCGTACACATATATAATCTCCTCCCAGGTAACCAAAAAAATGTGAAAAGAATATAAATACCTTTACAAAAAAAAAATATTTAAACTTAAATTGTTAGAACAAAATTACAAATTTTACTACTACTGCTATACACTACATTATATATAATTAAAGATGAAACGGATGGTTGTTTGGCCGGATACCGGGTATCCGGCGAGCTGCTAGGCCGGTTGGCCGGATATCTGGCGGCCGGATATTCAGTGCAAAAAAGATCGCCTATTTGGCAATATTTCGATATTAACAGTGAAAATAATAAGTTTGCTGTTTGTTGTGCCGGCTTCAAATTTCTCGTGGTTGTGAAGGGAAAAAGGCAGGTACGTGTTATTTTTTGTTTACAATTAAATTAATAAGTGAATAAAATATGAATTAATACGGCTTTTTGTAACTTTTTCGACTTTAAATAAAAGCCGTCATAATTATAAGCCATTTTATTGATATTTACCTCACAAAGATTAATGTATTGCATTTTATTATAGGAAATTGTCGTAGTTTTTGAATATCCGGTATCCGGCCGGATATTGAGTTACTATCCGTTTCATCAGTAATATATATACTACTTTACTCTGTACTTAAGTTAAGAGACCGAAATATTATATTTATTTTAACTTAATAAATAAAAATAAAAATAATAATAACAATTTTATAAAATAATAAAATTATAAACCTCAACACAGACTTGTCCTAGTGAGGTTAAAATTGAATTGTAAACAATAATATCTACTTTGTAAAGAAACAATAAATAAATACAAATTTTCACGAGTGCGGCCCTGCCCTTACGCCTCTGGTGTCACTTTTAATTTCAGTGCCGGTGATAAAAATGGTCGATCTACGATTATTTTGTGTGTCTTGACAAATCTGTGTTGTTTATTCGATGGCCACAAATTCCTCGGCAGTTTCCCTACAACATCCCAACAATCTAACAAACACCTGTGATGCTCGTTTTTATCATCGTACCAACAACCGACACCTATTATGGCCCTGCCGCTGGTAACTCCACTGTAACCCTTCTTTCTGACAGGCGACAGACTAGGCGTCAAATGCGTAAGCGCTTGAAGCGAAAAAAATGTGAAAAATCACGGGAAACTATTTTTTTTATCCTTCAGGCCTCGGGCCTATTTTGTTAGAAAGTCAAAATATTTCCACTTTGCAATAAAATCCAAATACTTACATGGAATATTTCTTAACGCATCCGAAAACTAAAAACTGTTTTTGAAAGGCGATGAATAACGCTTTCAAATTTTGTAATTCGAAATCTCCACTCCACCGAAACGGCATGAGAATAGATCGTAAAGCATATTGCATACCGCTAGGTGATTAGGGTATCCCTATACAGACTAAAAAACAAAAAAACAAAAAAAATTTACAAAATCTATATCTATAATATAAAAATGAATCGCTAAATGTGTTGGTAAGCGCAAATCTCGAGATCAGCTGAACCGATTTCGCTAATTCTTTTTTTAGAATATTCCTTGAAGTGCGAGGATGGTTCTTACGGAGAGAAATATTAAGAAAATTGCTCAGAAAATTAGATAATAACAGAAAACATCGCACGTTTGACAGTTCGCGTGTTAGAGAATGACATTTTGCAAAACAATGAATGATTGTGCAATCAGGATTTTATTTTTAAAAAGTTGAAAAATTTATTTAAAGTAGGTACTCCCCTAATATTTTGAATCGAATCAAGAATTTTAGATATTTTAAATAGGTACCAAATTTAATACACATGAAAATTGGAAATTTGAATAAAAATTGTAAAAGGTGGCACGCGGGCTGTTTAAGAACTGAATGTACCGGGATTGAATATATGGAACGCGGGAGGAGGGTTGGCGGGACGAGGGAGCGGTAAAGGGAAGAGGGAAGGCGGGGAAGGTGGAAGGGGAACGCGGGAAGGGGACCTGGGAGGGGGAGGGGAACTCGGGAGGGGGGTTCGCGGGACGGTGAAGGGGGGGGGGAGTAGAGTAGGGAGAGGGAAGGTGGAGGTGACGGAGTGGGAACGCGAGAGGGGAAGAGGACGCAGGAGAAGAAGGGGAGGCGGAAGGGGAACGGGACGATGGGAAAGGACACTCAGGGAGAAACAATTTCTTTATTAAGTGGCATAGCGACGCATGCCGGGACCAGCTAGTGTGTATATAAAAATCTCGTGTCATGGTGTTTGTGGACGCGCTCCACCGAAACGGCTCGACCGATTTTTTTGAATTTTTTTAGTATGTTTGGTAGGTGTGAGAATAGGTCATAAAGCATATTTCATACCGCTAGGTGATTATGGTGTCCCTATCCAGAATTTTTTTTCTATTTTTTTGACAATTTTTTTTTATTTGGCTTCAAAAAATACTTATAACCCCAAATTTTCACCCTCCTACCCCCCACCCTCCCATTTTTTAACAAATTTAACCGTCGGCGTCATTCGTATTTCAAACATAACGAAATTACTTATGTTGTTGAATGACATATGGCGCTACGTCCGCCTCATCAAACTTTCATTTATATGGCAGTACAACATTTTACGGATCAGCTAGTAATAATATTAACTAACTAACTAACCATCACGCCGTTTCCCCGCAGGGGTAGGCAGAGAGGACGGACCGCCAAACAACTCGGTCTTGGCACACACTCTTTGCCTCACTCACATTCATACATCGTCTCATACATTCTCTTCTATTATTCTGACTTTTGACATGACCCGACTCAAGTATCTGATTCACTTGATCGTGCCATGTCTTCCTCGGGCGTCCCCGACTTCTTCTACCATTCACATTCGCGTCGTATATTCTTCTTACACTACTTCCTTCGTTCATTCGCTCTACATGCCCAAACCATCTGAGGGTCCCTTTCTTAATCTTACTCATTATGCTTACATCAGCCTTGCATTCTTTACGGATATCCACATTTCTCACACGATCATACATTGTTTTACCACACATACGTCTCAGGGATCTCATTCCAACAGCATTCAGCTTTCAGTAATAATATAATTTTAGAAATTCAATTTTTTTTAATGCCAACATGAAAATGTTTTAAAATGCGCAACTTATGTTTAGTCTAGAAACACTTACATATTTTATTAGGCAAATGTATTGTAAAAGTTATCGTTAGCTCACTTTTTGTCGTTGTAAAAATAATTAATAAAAAATTCACAAAGTTTAATTTTTTTTTTCAAATTGCGGTCGGAAACTTTCTCATATAATGTTATTGGATAGATGTGATATTTTTCAAGGTTACTAACATTTTATAGGTTACTTCTTTTAAAAGGCAATGATTCTGTGAATTCATAATAATTTTTTTGTTTGTTTCAGGTCTCCAATTGGTTCAAAAATAGACGACAAAGAGACAGAGCTGCTGAACACAAAGACAGGTCAGTTTATCCTCCAAACTTACTTTTTTAATTCTGTATATTTTCTTCATTCGCGCATTTATGAGATAAACAACTAATTAAGAGAGTAGGGACCGCCAAACAACTTGTTTCTGGCTCATACTCCTTGCTTCAATCACATCCATACGTAGTCACATTAATACCCTTCTGTTATTCTGACTCTTGACATAGATGGCCGACTCAAGTATTTAGTTCGCTTGATCGTGTCAATCTTTCTCGGGCGTCCCGGATTTTCTCCACCTTTCACATTCGCGCCATGTTAACTACCATTCAATGAGTCCATGATTCCTACTCAAAAACACTATATTTAAAAACCATTTTAAGAAAGTCTTAAATCCTTAAAAATGTATATTTTAAAACGTACCTACCACACAGCTAGTAGATACGTAAATTATATCCAACCAAACCAGCGCCATCTGCTTGGCATCCTCCATCACGAACTAACTGGCATCCCCAATAGCCAATAGGGGTATGTTGTGAAACTGAAGGTAGTGGGGAGGGGAAGGAAATGCATAAGAGGGTAGTGGGGACGTACCTTTCTTCAGATCTGGTCACCAGACAAGGCTAAAGCCATTTTAAGCAACGTTTCAATTCCAAATGGTTTTCTTACACGAAGGTGATACTGAGAGTATCTTCCACTCTAGAACATAATTAATTATACAAATAAAATGTAGGATGCGCACGCCGGGATATGAACCCGCGACTTCCGGATTGCTAGTAGACAGCCTTGACGGAGGCCGTCAAATATATATATATATATATTTTTTTTACAGTGAATACCGCACAAGAATCTTAACTGCTCCCGTCTGGAGCCAGTGAGACTATGGCATCCCCACTTGGGGTATGTTGTGAGGCTGAAGGTAGTGGGGAGCGGAAGGGGGTGGGGAAGAGGAAGGTTGGGAAGTACCTGGCTATTCAGATCTGGTCACTAAACACGGCTAAAGCCATTTTCAAGCAACGTTTCAATTCTAAATGGTGGTCTTACACCAGGGCGATACTGATAGTATCTTCCACTCTGGAACATACCGCAAATATACTATATATTATTTTTAATGAATTAATTGTGAAATAACACAAATTAATCAAATAAAATTTATTTGCGCATACCGGGTTCGAACCCGCGACCTCCGGATTGTGAGTCAGGAGTCTTACCCACTGGACTACGGAGGCCGTCGATATATGAACTATTTTAAGCACATCGCTCAAACGCGAAAAATGTATAAAATTTCTACATGTAAATTTTAGCTATATCTATTTTCGAAAGCACTTGAGGTGATATTTGACAAATAGCGCTCTTCAAATTAGCCAAGCATCATTATTTTTTATATTGCTTTGGACCAATGATGACGTGTTGAAGTTGGAGAGAGAAGAGATGGGAAAGAGAGGGGGCTACAAAAGAAGGGGATGTAAAAGGTAGAGGGCTCAATGGACATGCGCAGAATGGCACAATAGTAATTGTAGGGCGGGACCTGTCTGGTGTATCTACTCTCTGCTAGGTCGGCACTGATATTATACACGTCTCTCTCTATCTTCATTCTTGTAGTTAACCAGATTAATTTAATCTCTTATCTGTTCACATACATATTCTTTACATTTTCTTCAGATATATTTTTCTCTACATATTATAAAGTGAAGTCCTTCGCTGCGTATGTCTGTCTATTCGCGATAAACTCAAAAATTACTGAATGGATTTTCATGCGGTTTTCCCAAAAGATAGAGTGATTCATGACGAAGTTTTAGGTATACAATTTGTAAAGGTTTTGTGTAAATTGGTTGAAATATATAATATATAAAGGAGAATGTCTGTAGCAGGCGGTGTGGATTTGATTTGTATGCAAATTAACAGATGGCGGTGGTTATAAACTACCGCCATTGGTACCATTGGTAACCATTTATTAGACGGCGTTGTGTTTCGTTAGCCACCAATTCAACCAATCCGGGTCAGCTAGTTATTTAAATATGTTTAATAACACTAATTTCATGTAGCTCCAGTATGGGGGCTCCATCGAAGCCAGAGTAAAGTTAACTTCACAGAAACTGGGCGTACTGTACAGGGCCCGCAGATACTTCAATAGTACACAACTGCTAACCCTGTACAAATCACAAGTGCGCCCCACGGTTAAATTTGGCAGCCACCTCTGGTCTGGAGCTCCAAAATACCTGAAAAATACCCTCGACTCTGTGCAGAAACGGGCGGTCCGTTTGATGGATTCTCCAATCTTAACAGACGGATTGCAATCTTTAGAGCACAGGCGTCGGGTGGGAATGCTATCCTTGTTCTACCGGTATTACAATGGAAGATGCTCCGAGGAACTAGCATCATTGATCCCTTCGGCACCGGTGCATAGTCGGGAAACACGCCAAACGCGTGCCCAACATTTGTACACGGTTGACATTTGCCACATGAGAACGGGTCGTTTCTTCGACTCGTTCTTGTGTTCAACAGCTCGGCTGTGGAATGATTTGCCGGCCTCTGTGTTTCCTCCTTCCTACAACATAGGTCTCTTCAAGACCAATGTTCATTCCTTCCTCTCCTCTAAAAGACCCTCCACACAGCATCCCAGATGACATAGGCCCTGAGGGAAATTATTTTCCTCAGGGCCTCCTGCGTGGAGTTAACGTAAAAAAAAAAATAAAAAAAAGTAGTGGAAGAAATTATCAGCATCGTCCTGGTGTAAGTCAGCCATTCAGAATTACAACGTTACTTGAAATGGCTTTAGCCATGTTTGATGACCAGATCTGAATAGCCAGGTACTTCCCCACCTTCCTCCACCCATCTCCTTCCCACCCCACTACCTTCAGCCTCACAACATAACCCTATTGGGGGTGCCATAGTCTCACTGGCTCCAGATGGTTGGAAGAAGCTGTGACTCTTGTACGATATTCACATAAAAACGAAATAAAAATCGCAGTTTTTGGCTCACGATTAAACATTTGACGACATATTATAACAATGCACAATTTTTTTACATTATCTCCACACAGGAGGCCTTGAGGAAAAAACCCTCAGGGCCCTATATAATCTTTGGGGATGCTGTGTGGAGGGTCTTTTTAGGGAAAGGAACCAATTTCAAACCTAAAATCGACCTTAAAAACACCTTTAATAATAACTTGGTATGGATATCAAACAAATTTATTTACAGTGGCGAATTTTTGTACTATTCCCTGGAATATCCAGTATATAGACAAGTAGTTTTATCCTTGATACATTTGAATGAAAATATGTTTTATACTTATTATTTCATTATTAACTTAATGATTAAAATCTCAAATTGTTATTACGTGAGATGGAAGGGCTGACAGAGATATCGAAAGAAGGGTAAATGCATGCAACTCTATTAATGCAGGACTGAACGCCGTTGGCGCCATCAAAAAACTGTCCAAAGAAGCGAAGTTAGCCGTCCATAATGAAGTGCTGGTACCTACCCTGATGTATGGCAGTGAGGCATGGAACTGGCAGAGGAAGGATGAAAGTAGACTGAATGCTGTAGAAATGAGATACCTGATGCGTAAGTGTGGTAAAACCATGTACAATCGTGTGAGAAATGTGGAGATCCGCGAAGAATTCAAGGCTGATGTAAGCTTGATGAGTAAGATTAAGAAAGGGTTACTCTGATGGTTTGGGCATGTAGAACGAATATAGGAGGAAAGGAGTGTAAGGAGAATATATGACGCAAATGTGAATGGAAGAAGAAGTCGGGGACGCCCGAGGAAGACATGGCACGATCAAGTGAATCAGATACTTGAGTCGGGCCATGTGAAGAGTCGGAATAATAGAAGAGCATGTATGAAACGATGTATGAATGTGAACGAGGTAAGGAGTGTGTGCCAAGACGGAGTTGTTTGGCGGTCCGTCCTCTCTGCCTACCCCTGCGGGGAAACGGCGTGATGGTTAGTTAGTTACTTTTGTTATTCGGCGGTACATCCTCTCTGCACACTTATTTATATTTTGTGTAAGCAGGTGTACCGTATTTTCCCTAAACCGAGCACATATTGTATATAAATGTTGGCAACTGTGTGGGGATCAACTTTAATGGAATCGTATTTTGTTAAAATTTGTAGTTCTTGTGGAATAATATCTTATTTTAAAAAAAATACTACCTAATTAGAAAAAGCAAGTTTGCGCCATACTGCCAAAAGATTAAGTTTAGAAATAACAAAGGGTTTAAACATTATTATTAATACGAAATAAAATATCTCTACAAATCTGCGATTATACTTAACTACATATTTAAAATAACAAATAGTTTAAGTCGAAAAAAATAGAAGTGGTCACTCCTTCGAGCCTTGCGGGACACCGCGTACTGAAGCTAAATCGTAGAGCCGAGTCGTTAATATTCTTAACTAGGTATAAACAGGGTCTGACAGGTATGTCCGCATGACAGGATAATCCCAAAATCCTTCAGATGAGGGTCCTTTCATCTCCTGAAGCTCCCGATACCAGAGGCGTGCCGTGGTAGATACTTTCAATATTGCCCTAGTTAACCACCATTCTAAACTAACTAACTATCTAACTATCACGCCGTTTCTGCAGGGGTAGGCAGGGAGGACAAACAACTCGGTCTTTGCACACACCTCGCCTTACTCACATTCATACATCGTCTCATGCATTCCCTTCTATTATTCTGACTTTTAACATTACTCAAGTATCTGATTTATTTAACCCTGCCCTGTCTTCCTCCTGGCGTCCCCGACTTCTTCTATAATTCACATTATCATTTACTTTCATCTTTCCTCTGCTAGTTCCATGCCTCACTGTCATAGATCAGGGTAGGTACCTGCACTTGATTGTGGACTGCTAGCTTCACTTCTTTTGGCAGTTTATTATCAGCGCCAACAGGATTCACTCCACCACTCACAATCAATAATTTTGCTTGAAGATCTGAAAATGCAGATACTTCCGTACGCTCGTCTTTCTCGTCTTCGTTCCCTGCCCACTGCCTTCAGTTACTACAACATTCTCCAATTGGCTCCAGACGGTTGGGGGCAGGTGAGTAGGTGAAATATGCACTACGTGCCCTACTTACTAAATAATATTAAAATGTTTTATATTATTTTAAGAAATCAATCTATGCTTTCAAAAATATCCGCGAAGTACCTACTTCGAAACGCAGCTCCAGACCGACCGCACATAAGTGTTAAAAGCAAGAACTAAGTAGGGACAATATCGCACACGTCATATTAAATAATAACTACACCAAAATGAATGGTGAATGCAAAACAAAGCGCTGTGTTCTCTCTTTCCATCACTGAAAAACATTATAACTCGTCGTCCGGCTGGGTAAATATTTTCAAAATGTGAGTTTGATAGGAGGTCCTGAGGAAAATAATTTCCCTCAGGGCCTATGTCATCTTTGAAGACGCTGTGTGGAGGGTCTTTTTGAGGAGAGGAAAAGGTGAACATGGGTCTTGAGACCCACATTTTAAAAGGGAGGAAACACAGGCCGGCATATCGTTTCATAGCTGAGCTGTTGATCTCAAGAACAACTCGTAGAAACGACCCGTTCTCATGCGACGGTACATATTGTAACGTAATTATTTTCATGGTAGTTATTCAGTCGGTACCTACTTGCTCAGAATGAGTATTATTAATTTCGGCGTGCCGTTGGAACGGCTGAGAACAAATTCAAGTTGCCTGGAACGTTTCTCGATTGTTTTAAGAAAAGAAAAAAACTTTGATAAGGGCCACGTCATGACATAACTATGGATTGGTCGGAAGTTTGATTTGTAAGGAGTTTTGATACTCGTAAATGATTGTGTAAATTTGCAATATTATGCGACTACACCTTCAAATTAGTGCTGTGAAGAAATATTGCTTGACGCTCGTAATGACGCGGCAAACAACCCACCGAGAAATAGCCATCGGAATTTACTGATCACAGCTTGAAAAATTGATGTTTTGATCGGGCGTGTTTTACAGCCACGTATAATCCAATATCACCATGGACAACTTTGATGAAGATTGCAGGCGCTTCTTAAATGACATCAACAGTCTAGAACTGCGGGTTATATCCTTTTAATGCTCAGAGCTGGTCATCGGACGCATTGTGATCAGCGGGCCTCTGTGGGTGGACTGGAATCTCATCTCCTTCACGGTGTCATGGGCTTGCGAAGCGGCAGCTCTGGGGCTCTTCTCCGGCTATCTGGAGCCCTAGTCGCTGAGGTTGGAAGAGGTGCGCCATATTAACTATCGCAAGCTATGAATGATCATTTGGAGTGGATTCTACTAAAAGAACTGAATTATCTCTCTCTCTCTCTACATTTTTTGAGTTTACAAAGGTATTTATGTAGATTATGTTTTTGATTGTCAATAGTAACAAGTACATTTTGTTTAACATGAGTTCTTTTATTTACATCAGAGAGTAGCTTTCTTTTATCCCACGCAGGACCCTGAAATGATGATGAGAGCTCATGCATACGGAATTTCTTTGCTAACGGAGCAAAGGTACGTGTCATTTTTGGCGTCCAACGTGTCAATGTGTTGGGCGCGTGTTTGGTCTGATATATAAAATATGTAGTCGTTGTAAGATAAATACGGTATACACACTTAAACAAATTATAAATAAATGCCCCCGAAGGGGTGTACAGAGAGGATTTACCGCCGATTAACAAAAGCATACATATTTTAAGTAAAATGCATCAACGATAAAACTGTATACTGTTTATACCAGCGTATAAGTAAAAATAATGTAAATAAATTCGTTTGCTAACCATGTCAACTAAGGTATTTAAAAAAATCTATTTTAGGTATAAAATTGGAAAATACCTATTGCACAAAAAATTATAATTTTATGATAATTATAATTTTGTTGGGGGGAAGGGTAATAAGGAACTCCAGTAAAAAATATTATGGCAAAAAAATATGTTCCTATAGACATAGACCAATAAACGCTGATTCTGAATATATAAGTTTTATTTAAAAGCAGAGTTTTTAAAAAATATATTAAAAAGTCCATTTTTAATCGGGTCACACAAACACGCCGTCAAGTTGGTATTTTTGAAATGTTTAGTGGTGACGTCACTGAACACCGTAAAGTTCATTGTATGAGAATGTAGGTATGATACAAGTCATCGTATTAACAACTTTTCATCTTATTCGTTTATTTACATACTGTTTATAGAGATTTAGTTGTTGTGTTTATTGAAACATTATTTAGGCCTAAATAATTCAGTTTCAAAAATAAAGGTTTCTCTTATTAGTTTATCTCTACTATTGAAAATATTCAAAAACTACTGCACAAAAAAATAGTAATGCTACCTACTCTGGGGAGAATACTTCGAACTCTGAATTTCAAAATGGCGCCAATTGAACAGCTGACCGTCCGATCTTATAGCAACTTTTCGGCAGTGATGACGTCACACGATTCACTACACATACGGTGGTTTTCGGGGGATCTTGAAAAATTAAAACTTTGACAATTATTTTAACTATTAAAACTAACTCTAAAACTAAAAGTAAATGTGCAGTTATTTAAGTTAGAAGGTCATTATTCATTAAAAAAAATAAAAAATTTGGACTGAAGTTCCTTATTGTCGGGGGATCAACCGTCGGTCACCTTTCCAAAAAGACTTCGGGTATTTGACATCTGGGAGAAATACGTCTTAAAATTTCTCTAGGCCATTCTAGGGGTAAAAACTCTATGCACGCCTCTGC
Source organism: Limnephilus rhombicus (assembly GCA_929108145.2). Taxonomy (NCBI): domain Eukaryota; kingdom Metazoa; phylum Arthropoda; class Insecta; order Trichoptera; family Limnephilidae; genus Limnephilus; species Limnephilus rhombicus. The sequence goes on from OV815298.1 coordinate 7,805,123, forward strand.
CCGATACACTATATTCAAGACATAATCCATTGTTGAGGATCTCTCATCCCGCTGCTTGACTAAACATCAACTATTCTATAGTTGTTGGCCCATTGTTTCCTTTGTTCAAAGACTACCGAACCTTTGTGCAAAGGAATTGGGCCAAATGAATTCAAAAACCCTTATTATTACCTTGTATGCGTTTTTAAATGTATACCTAGATTTTGTTTTGTAGCATTTAAATAGAATTACGACATTAAGATGTATTTTTGTGATAATTGCTGGACCCTTGAGTAATCTAATATCTTTATAAGAAATCTACGAATATTTACTATTTTTTTTGTTTTGGGCGGTCAATTTTTTTAGGCACGTTATTGATACGAATATTAATAAATTGTTTTTATGTAATTGGACAGCGGTTTAGCAAAGCTTTGTTTATCTTCTTGTGTAGACTAAATGTATATAATAGACAAAATGGTTCCATGCCAACTCAGAATTAAGACAACTCAACATCTCTTTGACAAGTAAAAAAACCAACGATTGTATTTAAAATAGGTTTTGAACATTATCTCAATTTCAAAAAAGGGTGTCTGATTGACAATCGCAATGTAGACACAATGTAGGCATGCTGAGTCTGTTCTGCAGGTATTTCAATGGAGCTAGCAGCATTGATCCCTTAGGCGCCGGTGTACAGTCGGGAAACATAAAACGCACGCCCAACATGTACACGGTTGATTATGTCACATGAGAACCGGTCATTTATCCTACTCGTACTTGAGTTCAACAGCTCGGCTGTGTGTTCTCCTACAACATCGGATCTCTTCAAGACTCGTGTCCTCCACTCAAAAAGACCGTCCACACAGCATCCCCAATGAGGGAAATTATTTTTGCCTCCAGGTCTTTCCTTAGGGCATGGAACTGACAGAGGAAGGATGAAAGTAGACTGAATGCTGTAGAAATGAGATCCCTGAGACGTATGTGTATTAAAATCGTCTGTTATCCAATAACGATGTCACAAAAAATACGGAATCGCTAGGCTGGTGTCATGAAATTTTGCTAACCATTCATCCGATTGCGATGAAACTTTGGGGATTTGATTTGCGCATGCCCGCGATGGTTTCTATAATAGTGAGCTCTGGCGTCATAAATTTATGCGTTGCTAAACCGTTCATCCGATTGCAATGAAACTTTGGTGAGCTGTTGCGAGCACGCCTGCGAAGATTTCTATATATATACTGGTGAGCTCTGGCACTATGAAATTTGTATAAAAAATTGCAATAGGTGGCACGCGAGCTGTTTGATAACTGAATGTACCGGGAGTGAATGTATGGAATGCGGGAGGAGGGAGGGGAACTAGGGAGGGGGGTTCGCGGGACGGGCAGAGGGAAAGCGGTGAAGGTGGAGTGGGACGCGGGAGACGGAAGGGGAAAGGGATGAATTGGAAAGGACACGCAGGGAGAAACAATTTCTTTATTAAGTTGCATTGTAACGCATGCCGGGAACTCGCTAGTAAAAATATTATAATAACAATAACAAGTGGCGTCGAGAGGTTACCTTTAAGACCCTATTATAGTCCCTTGAGTTTGATAATGGCACCATGGGACATGTGATATGGGGGAGGAGGGGATAAAGTCCTCCTGGGATAATGGGGGCTGGATGGTGACGTGGATATGAGGGTTGGGAGGGAAGTCCTCTCTCTCCCCCCTCAGTAATCTGCACTGACAATGACACCCCCTGTGGTTAGAGTCACGTGTGATCTCGACGCGGGGGAGGACTGTTGAATCAATTAGGTAAAAATAATTGAAGAGTTTGTATGAATTTGAATTAGCAAGGAGTGTCAGACTGAGTGAGATTTTTGAGGCGTATGCGTGGTAAAACCGTGTGAGAAATGTAGACATTTGCAAAAAATGCATGGCTGATGTAAGCGTAATGAGTAATGAGAATGAGGAAGATTCAGAAAAACGCTTAGAGCGGGATCGAATCCCGGAGTGCGCATATAAATAAATAAATAATTTATTGATTAATTTGTGTTATTTCACAATTAATTCATTTAAAAATAATATGAAGAAGGTATATTTGCGGCACGTACCTCTCGATATCGCCCTGTTGTAAGACGTGTTTGGTGACCTGTGCTCTAGCCGTTTTTGGAGACCAGCTCTGAATAGCCAAGTAGTTCCCACCTCCCTCTTCCCCAACTCCCTAAAAAAATGTATGTAAATATTGAGGCATCTTAACGCAAGCAACGCTAACCCACTAATAAAATATTTAAAACAATGTAACGTAATTTTAATTGTATTGTATTTTCCAACTGCGATGGATTCAAACTCACACCCTTTTAACTCAAAGTTAAGTGCGTGAACCACTATTCCCTACGGAGTATGACCGTTCCGTTCCCTTATTTTACCTTCTTTCCCGCGGGACCGGCAATAAGGAACTCCAGTGAAAAATATTATGTCTTTAAAAACATGTATATTCATATAGACCAATAAAAGCTGATTCTGAATATATATATAGATTTTATTAAATAATAATAATTGCAGAGTTTTTAAAAAATTATTAAAAAGTCAATTTTTAATTGTGTCATTGAAATGCACTGTCAAGTTGGTATTATTAAAATGTTTAGTGGTGACGTCACTGCTCACCGTAATTTTCAAGTCATTGTATGGGAATGTATGACAAAAGCCATCGTATTAACAACATTTCATATTATTCGTTTATTTACATACCGTTTGTAGAGATTTAGTTGTTGTGTTTATTGAAACATTATTTAGGCCTAAATAATTCAGTTTCAAAAATAGAGGTTTATCTATTAGTTTATCTTTATTATTTAAAATATTCAAAAACTAAACTGTACAAAATATCGTAATGCTACCAATTCTCCTCCAAGTCTGAACTTCAAAATGGCGGGAGTCGAACAGCTGATTGGCGCTGTATGCTGTAGTTGTCTACAATTCCTTAATATTTGTTTCGATTCTTACAAGCCAAAAAAATAATAATTTGAGACAGTTTTTATACCACTCTGCCGTAATAATATTGAAAAATATAATAATATAATATAATAAATATATAATTCCACCTAAATATTTTTTTTTAATTATTGAATAGTTTCATAGCGTCTTCCATATAACTGTCATACAAAATGACAACACCTGTTGAAAATAAAACAAACTTTTGGTGAGTGATGACGTCACACGATTCAGTATACATACGGTGGTTTTCGGGGGATCTTGAAAAATTGAAACTTTGACAATTATTTTAACTATTAAAACTAATTCTAAATATAAAAATGAAATATGCAGTTATTTAAGTTAGAAGGTCATTCATTATTCATAAAAAAATTAAAAAATTGGGCTGGAATTCCTTATTAGTTGGGAAAGAAGGCACAAAGAAAGTTAGTCCCCACAGAAGGTCCTGACGGAAAAAATCCTTATGAACCTATGCCATCTTTGGGGATGTTGTGTGGAAGGTCTTTTTAGGGAAAGCAAGGAGAAGAAGTTCTGGGAAGGAAGAAGTTGAATCTGGGGGTCAATGTGTTCAGGAGTGACGGTTGTATGAATCCATCCCTCACACAGGCGGTGGGTGGAGAGAGTCCGGCTGGAGGGGTCTAGGATAGGTCTCCCGATCTGGCCCGCCGTGCAGTTAATTGGCAAATGGATTCTCCCCCAAGATCTAAACAAACCTCACCTCATGAACACGGGCACCCACAAATCACCAAACGAGGCGAACCTACGACAGGGTTGTGGGTTATCCAATAAATGGCTCCTGTGGCGGTGGTACCGATAACCGCCTCCCAAATTATATCGCCAGTGGAAATATGAAATGCTGTAAATGAATGCTAAAAATCCAAAAATGAGTTAAATATGTAATTTTCATTTTCCGGCTTATCTGCCGGATCTACCCTGATGATGTACAGTGTAACGCTGTCCGAAACGTTGGCTTAAGAAGGAGGTAGCGCAACACGGCATAACACCCCAAAAACAAATAACGAAAATTTTATAATAATTCTCATGTCTACAAAAACATGACATATTATTTTTTTGATAAAATAAAAAAAATTCTTAATCAGAGAAAAAATCAGAGTGTGCAATTCACACGTAGTAGAAGTGAAGCCTTCAGAAAACTAAAGTAGATAAGAGTGGGGAGGCTACCAAGCACCGCACAAAGAGAAGACCGATTATACTATCTCATTCTCCTGCAGGCTAAATTCTGTAGATGTGTTTGTCTTTTTTTAGTGTCACTATTTTTCGTTTCATCGATTTTCAAATCGCAACGGCGCTAAAGAAGTTTTTATTTCAAAAACATGTTTGTGTAACGAAGAAATATGCTCGGATTACACATAAATAACCTAACAGTATTTTGAATTATTCCTCAAATAATTGTAGTGGGGAAATGGCCCTGACAAATCGGCAATCGCCGAGCATTTAATTGAAACCGGCCATTACTTTGGATTTGTTCCTGAAGTCCTGGGAAGACCCAAAACTCATAGAGCACGCCTGATTACGGAGGCAATTGAAATTCACAAAAATCCTATAAATATTAATAGAGACGACGGAGCTAAACTCAATAGTTCTTGGTATCCGGTAATTGACGGTTACGTCAAGGCTAAACGCAAAAAAACATGTTGAAGTATATTGTAGCGCCAGCTCGTAGAGGAGTGGAGCTGGCGACACGGTATCGCTCCTAAGTAGATAAGTACTAACATCACCCCTAACTATTACACATCTGCCCTGATGATGGACACTGCAACGCTGTCCGAAACGTTGGCTAAAGAAGGCGGTAGCGCAACACGGCATAATACCCCAAAAACTAATAACAAAATAATTTTTCGCCGTGAAAATCTAAAATCGTATCTGGAGAAATTTTGCTTAGAACCCAACGCATTGGTTCACTCGGCTACTAACAACATCATCACCATAACGAATTTAGTTACCTTTCTTAAAATTAGGGGGTGAAACTAACCCCATCATCCATTACACAACATCATAGCTTGGGGTGAGTTTATCCACTCTTATAATATCATAGATTGGGGTAAGTTTACACAGTGTTATATTGTGATATTGAGGGGTTAGATTGCATTAAAGGAAACGTGGCGATAATTGAAAGTATCCTCTGTTTCTACCCCTAACCTAACCTAACCTTACCAATACTTACTGGTGAATGATTCCCTAGGTAAACTAACCCCAAAATTACGTTTTTTGATGTGTAAACATATTGGCTCGCGCCCCTTTCATTATTGAACTAACTAACCATAAGTTTCACCGCAGGGGTAGGTAGAGAGGATGGAGTACCAAAAAACACAATCTTCTCCCTCAAACAGTCATTCCCGATCCGGTCCGCCACGCAGTAGGTGGCAAAGGCATCTGTCGCCAAAACCTAGACAAACCTCTCCCAAAGAACCCGGCCACCCTTGCTAAATCACCAAATGTAGCGAACAACTTGGTGTGGCCTATGGCAGGGGTGTTGGTTATCCACTAAATGGTTCCCGGGGCGGCGGTACCCATACCCGCCTCCCAAATTGAAAAGTTATTAACTTACTAACCATCACGCCGTTTCCCCGCAGAGGTAGGCAGAGAGGACGGACCACCAAACAACTCGGTCTTGGCATACACTCTTTGCCTCACTCACATTCATACATCGTCTCATACATATTCTTCTATTATTCTAACCTTTGACATGCCCGACTCAAGTATCTAATTCACTTGATCGTGCCATGTCTTCCTCGGGCGTCCCTGACTTCTACCATTCGCATGTGCGTCGTATAATTCTTCTTACACTACCTTCTGCGTCCATTCGATCTACACGCCAAACCTTCTGAGAGTCCATTTTTTAATCTTAATTGTAAAGTTCTTAAATAAATTATAATCCTAAAGCATAATAAACCGCTATTATAATTTCTTTGTTACACAAAAAAAATCAATTTAGTATTCTCACAACATTAAAAAAACAAACACGCAAGTGTCCAACAAGGCAGTTTATCGCCTTGATAGGGCATCTCGTGTCAACTAGAGCTATAAACGAGCCCCGGCGTGTCGAGACACCGGGCAGAAAATTCCTAGAAAATTATAATCCAATAAATTTAAACATTCTAAGGTTCCGCGACTTTTCATCTCCCGGCAAAATATTCTACGGACAAAACATCCCCCACAAAATATCTATTAAAAACCTATCCTAACCTAACAAAAAAATGGAACATAAATAACGCAGACATCCTTTAAGGCTCTGCAACCGGGATCTAAAAGAAGAAGATGGAGAGATACGAAATTACGAATGTTAGAGGAGAGCGCTAGCATTTACAGCGACCAAATCGATGCGAAAATTGCGAAAATGTTTAATAAAACACTACCCGTTTAAAATAGAGCAAAAATCTCGCGGGCATTATCTTAAACAGCATTTAAAGAAACGCTGTGAATTTTTTCATACATATAACTTGTAAAATAACTGAAACAAACGTGTTAATAATAAAATAATAATTTTGGGAGCATACTTTGCAATTTTTTTCTATCGAGGGAATTTTATATAATTTGCGTTTCGGCGCGGGCAAAGTCTAGATATTATCTTCAAGAATAACATATTATATTTTTTTAAGAGCTTTAAAACTTACCGTGTTTAAGGGAAATATGTAATAAATCGGTACAAATCAGGGTTGCGGGCCCTTAAGTACCCAACGTTGCCCGGATTTTAGATCATGTCTCTAATTTTAGATCTGAATGTATTTAACTCATTCCGACCTAAAAGTAGTGTAACTACTCGCCATTAGTGATTTTACCTACTTAACTGTTAAATTCAAATTTATGTTATATTAAATGAACCTAAATCACATTATAAAACACCATTTAATCAAATTTATAAGATACCTTAGGGGTCGTCCATTAATCACGTGATGTTTTTTTAGAAACTTTTTAACCCCCCCACCCCCGGTGATATGTGGTGAGGTTTTAGACTAACGACCCCCCGCAAAATCACGTGTATTTTTTTTAGTACAAAGTATGTTGAAATTTTCAGAATATTATCACGAAAAATAAATACACGTGGTTTCTCATTATACCCCCCCCCCCCCCCCCGTCGTGATATTTGGTGATTTTTTCCGAACCCCCCCCCCCCCTCCTTTTGATCCTCACGTGATTAATGGACGATCCCTTAACAACAGTGCTTCTTCGAATAATTTTTTTTTCTTTAAGAACAAAAAAAGTTTTTTTTTAAATGTGACTTACAGTGTTTTATACATTCAGTGTCATTGCGATTTGAAAGAATATTTGACAGTTAAATTGGTGTTGCCAGCCTACAAATTTAGTAGTTCAATTTTTAATATTTTCTACCTACTCTTAATTGTCAGACTACGTGAACATTTTTTTTTTCAATTACTTTTATTTAACAAACAAAATTAACTTCGTGTGAGTTCGTGGCTCGTATGTCACCCGCCATCATCAGCAAAATAAAGTGTTTATTACTGACAAATCTTACTCAGTATGCTTACATCAGCCTTACTCATTTCTCACACGTTCGTGGTTTTACCACACATACGTCTCACGGCTATCATTACAACAGCATTCAGTCTTTTCGATATTTGTTTTTGGGGTGTTAAGCCGTGTTGCGCTACACGGAACGTTGGCTAAAGAAGGAGGTAGCGCAACACGGCATGTTGCGGCGGGTAGCAAATGTTACCTCAATGGATCGAGGGATCAAATGCTGCGGTATGTTGTGGACTGTATGCGGTTCTTATCTATTTTATTATATTTTAATCGCACTTACCCAGACTGCTTCCCTCTTCGTTCAGTGTTCACTGGAAAGGTAGGTATGTTAGTTTGGAGAGATTTTGGAAGGGAATGGCGACTGAGAATGAACGTTTAATCGCGAAACAATAAGCGAGAATAGATGACGCGTGGCGATGGTACTCGCGAATAGCTGCGGTTTAAGAGTTCCGTTTGAGGTTTGATTACTAAAAAGTAAAAGCGGTGCGGTTCTTAGGACTTGTGTCCTTTGGGGCGAGGCCAATTCAACTGAACTAATTAGGGCAGAGGGCATACAATAGGTATTTTAGAAATAACCACATTTAACAATAAAGGCGTGAACACGGCATAACACCGCAAAAACAAATAACGAAAATGCTTTTGGCCGTGAAAATCTTAAAACTTATCCAGCATTCAGTCTGCTTTCATCTTTCCTCTGCCAGTTCCATGCCTCACTGCTAGACATCAGGGTAGATACCAGCACTCAATTGTGGACTGCTAGCTTCGCTTCGTTTGACAGTTTTTTTTTATTAGCGCCAACGGCGTTCCGTCCTCCATTAATGGAGTTATCTGCAATTACCCTCCTTTCAATATCTCTCTATCAGCCTTCCGATCTCTCGTAAACATACTATCCAGATATACAAACTCATTCACCTGCTCCAAGTTTTCATCCTTCGTATTGGTATTGAATCAAATCCAAAATTAAGTTTTGTATGAAAAAGGACGCGCAGCCGTTCCTCTTAAATTGTAAATTACTAACCAGAGTTTTTTTCTAATGGGTTTACGTTCAAACGTCTTGGAATTATCTGACCGGTGGGTAACAGGCAAGATGAAAATACACTTCTGATGGTTTATTTATTCAGTGTCGGAGCTAGGTCTGGACAGGTAGGTGCCCTCGCCCGACCGTTTTGTCCCGGCTGACGTTAACTGCATGCCCCGTCGGGATGTGACCGCTTTATGTGCGTCCCGGATTGGATTCATAACGACGAGGCATTGAGTTCGAACTTTTATTTAATTTAATAATGCGCGTACTCACAGACATCCGAATCGAACGAAGAAAGTAGTGTAAGTAGAACACATGACGCAAATATGAATGGTAGAAGAAGTCGAGGACGCCCGAGTAAGACATGACACGATCAAGTGAATCAGATACTGGAGTCGGGCCATGCCAGGAGTCAGAATAATGTGTGAATGTGAACGAGGCAAATATTGTGTGCCAATTCATAGTTGTTTGAAACGGCGTGATGGTGAGTTAGTTAGTCATACTTATCCTTGATGTAAAGCAGACATACATTTTTGTATAAATTACATTATGTAATGGTGAGCTCTAGCGTCATGAAATTTGTTATGTTGTTCATATATTTTTTAAATGTTCAATTAAATAGGGTGTTAAGGGACGTACTTAACTTACTTTAACCAGTGATTGCTGACATTATTTGGGGTAAAAATGGATAGGGTAGAAAGAAGAGGATGTTCTGGGAAGGAAAAGGGTATAAGAGGTTGGTAGGAATATGTCTAAGAGTGACGGTACAAGGCGATGCTCCAAAAGTCCTGCTGTGAGCTCAAAAGGTCTCCTCAATCTGGCCTGCCACGCAGTTGGTGGAGAGACGCATCCGCCGCCAAGATGCAGACACACCTCACCCCATGAATCCCGGTTTGATTTTAAAGAAAATTTTTTTTTTAATTAAATGAAGACAATATTAGCGAAACTCAATCGAAAATCTGGAGACAGAAAAATCAGAAAAAGATATTGGCTCCGCTGGGACACGAACCCAGGACCCTTTGCTTACATGGCAAGTGCTCTACCGATTGAGCTACGGAACCCATGTCAATTTCGGTCACTTTTAACTGTATCATACTTCGACTAAGAACTACATCAGATAATTAAGTACATAGATAGGCACAGAAAATATTTAAAAAACGTTATTTAAAGTGTAATTATAAATATCTACTGTTTTATTAATTTCATTCAAAAGCACCATTCCTCTTGTCATGGTGCGCTGTGTTTTTTTATAAAAATAGTATATAATGTACCATAAGTAGCATTCTCCTCAGAATAGCTAATTATATACAGCGAAATTGTTTTTTTGATCTCAGAGTCATGTTAAAACGGCCACCATTTTGAAACCGGAACGTAACAAACAAATTTTAAAGACAGTTGAATGCCAAATGGTCGAGTTAAAGCAGGACTTCGTTAAATTATTAAAATATAAATAGAGGTATTATTATCATAAGCCGAAGTGTTTTAGAGTACCTAAGTCAATACGGTTTGTAGTTGGTAGGACTATAATCTCGGGGAACCAAATAATAAATGTTCACGTCAGTATTGGCGCTATTGTCACTAACTCTTCGCGTTAGCGAACAAGGCTTAGGATACTAATGGATAAGTCATGTAATAATAATTATAATAATATTTGGATGACTTGTATAGCGCCGTTTTTGCGTAAAGGCGCTGTAAAAACTTATAATATACGAGTATTTCCACAATCTTCTCCTAACTATCCAGACTAGACAAACCATTATAACAACTTATGGCTAATAGATTGCATTCACCCGTTTATCGATCAGTAGTACGAAAAAAAAAAACATAGTATTTATATAGCGCAGTTTTGTGTTTATTTCACTTCAAGTGCGCTTTGTGGAATATTTACCAAAATTTTAACTACGTAAAATGTAAACTTGCTTCGTCGTATGGGATGACAGCTGACAGATATTTACAATAATAAATTTATGGATGTATTCTATGACATTTTGTATTGAAATGCAAATATGTACCTAGTTGTATTTTATAGGACTTAATTAAGATGAATCGATTGGATTTTTTCTAAAAAATATTCGCATTAAGCATGTCCAGTCATCCTGAAAGTTTACTCTATCTAATGAACCCTTTCTTGTTCATAAAGCACACCTGCCATCTTTATGGATGATTTCATTGCTTTATTCGTAACACATACCTAGGTACGCCTCAGGAATCCTATTTATAGTTCCTGAGGCGGTACCCACCCCCGCGTCTCAAATTGTAAATCTTTGTCAAATCATCAGAAAATTCAATAAAAAAAATATTTTTGACTTAACCCATTATAATCACAAGACACAACTTAAAAAGGCGTTATATTACGATTGTGTAGATACGGCCGTAACAATAAAACCTGTAATTTTATCACACCGATCCCCGGACACCGTGGAACGATGAGTTGTTGCCAGTCACTCCCAGACACCTTGGGTGGCAACAAACCGACCACTTGTCATAATAGGGAAATCGTTTGTTGTTATTGTTTATTCAAGTCATTATTAATAAATACTAAAATAATTACCCGGCTTTGCCCGGGTTATATTACTAGTTGTTTTAATAATAATAATTACGATGTATACCTATCTTTTTTTATGTGAACAAAAGATATTCAAAATATTTCAATATCTTTGATGTAAATACTTTTTATGTGAAAACCCCACAAGAGTCCCAGCTGTTCCCGTCTGGAGCCAGTGAGACTATGGCATCCCCAATTGGGGTATGTTGTGAGGCTGAAGTTAGTGGGGAGGGGAAGGAGATGGGGAATAGGAAGGTGGGGAAGTACCTGAATATTCAGGTCTGGTCACCAAACACGGCTAAAACCATTTTAAGCAATGTTTTAATTCTGAATGTTGGTCACACCAGGGCGATACTGAGAGTATCTTCCACTCTGGAATGTACCGCAAATATACTATATATTATTTTAAATGAATTCATTGTGAAATAACACAAATTAATCACATAAAATTTATTTGCCCACGCCGGGATTCGATCCCGCGATCTCCGGATTGCGAGTCAAGAGTCTTACCTCTCGGCCACTCCGGTCGTACTAGAGTCTGAATTCCATATAGCCAGTGAGACTATGGAATTACCAATTTGGATACTTTGTGAGAAAGTTTGTTTTCTTAAAACACTACCATTAAGAATCGTAACGTTGCTTGAAATGGCTTTAGCCATGTTTGTTGACTAATCTGAAAAGCCAGGTACTTTTCCACCATCCTCTTTCCCATCTCCTCCCCATTTACACTACTTTTAGTCTCACAATTAGGGTGAACAGCAGTTGTTCCCCCGACAGTCCGCCCCTCAAATTTTAATTTGAATTTTTTTGCATTTTTTACCAATCAAACTTAAAATCGACTTAATTAACTTGTTAAAATTGAACTTATTTGCCGGTAATAATAAATTGGTTTGGATATCAAACGAATTTTTTTAATGGGTCGATTTTTGTGCTTAAACGGTATATATTTCAATTTGGGAGGCGGGTATGAGTACCGCCGCCCCGGAAACCATAATAACCAACACCCTTGCCATAGGTCACCCCAATTTATCGATTTAGCAGGGGTGCCCGGGTTCTTGGAGTGAGGTTTGTCTAGGTCTTGAGGCGAAAGCGTTTCCTCACCTACTGCGTGGCGGTCTGGACCGGGAGAGACTGCATAAGCTAGACTCTCTCGACCCATCAAATTGCACTGCAGTGGGAGGAGTGGATTCATATGTTTCTCACCCCTACCGATCTCCAAAAGGATATCAGAACACTTTCGAGCGTGTAAACTTGGCCACCCTGACGAATCGGCAATCGCCGAGCATTTACTTGAAACCGGCCATTACTTTGGATTTGTTCCCGAAGTCCTGGGAAGACCCAAAACTTATAGAGCACGCCTAATTACAGAGACAATTGAAATTCATAAAAATCCTATTAATAGAGACGACGGAGCTAAGCTCAATAGTTCTTGGTATCCGGTAATTGACGGCTACACCAAATCTAAATGCAGAAAACCATCTTCAAGTATACTGTAATGCCAGCTCGTAGTGGAGTGGAGCTGACAAAACGGTATTGCTTCTAAGTAAGGACACATTTCACCGCTAACATTTGCACATCTGCCCTGATGATGGACACTGTAACGCTGTCCGAAACGTTGGCTTAAGGAGGAGGTAGCGCAACACGGCATAATTACAGACCAGACGGGAGCAGTTGGGACTCTTGTGCGGTTTTCATGTCAATCAATTAAATACCTACAAAATGAGTTAATTCAACCACTGACATACCTTGTAAATCTATCATTATCTAAAGGTGTTTTTCCCGCTTGTCTTAAAATTGCTACGATCATACCATTATGTAAAAATGGTCCCAAAAATGATATTTCAAATTATCGACCAATTAGTATTTTAACTCCTCTGTCGAAAATATTGGAAAAAGTAATAAAAAAACAAGTTCTTACATTTTTGGATACCAATAAAATATTATCACCTACGCAGTATGGCTTTAGAAAAAACCTGGGTACTGGTGACGCTATAGCTAATGTAACTAATACAATTATTAGAAAACTGGATGAAGGCAAAAAATGCTTAGCTGTTTTCATTGATCTTCAAAAAGCTTTCGATACAATTGATCATGAAATACTGTACTTAAAACTAAAAAAAATGGAATATCCGAAACAACTGTAAACCTACTTAGAAGTTATTTAACTGGAAGAGAACAAATTGTACAAATTGGTAAAAGAAAGAGCAATTCTTCCAATTAAATTCGGGGTCCCCCAGGGAAGCGTATTAGGACCTATACTATTTCTGATATATATAAATGACCTTATGAATCTTCCCATTAATGGAAACATAATGAGCTTTGCAGATGACACTGTTATTATATTCCACGAACAAGATTGGACAAGAACCTACAAGGAGGCGGAACATGGCCTGGCTGTACTTCAAAACTGGCTAAAAGTAAACTCCCTTACATTAAATGTTAGTAAAACTAAATATCTAACTTTCTCCAAAAACAAAAGAGGACAACCAATGAATGTGCATACCCTCAAATTACATGAATGTCAAAATACTTTTCCACAATGTTCCTGCCCGTCTATAACCCAAACCAAAAGTATTAAATATCTTGAGATTGAAATTGATGAAAATCTACAGTGGAATTCACACATTGATCTTACCTCAAAAAAGCTAACAAAACTCATCTACTTCTTCAAAAAATTAAGAAACATCTTGTCGATGAGGGATCTAAAGAGAGTATATTATGCTTTATGCCACTCTCGATTGGAATATGGAGTAATAGGATGGGGCTCAGCAGCATCTAATCACTTAAAACAACTTAAGATAACTCAGAATTGCATTATAAAGACCATTCTAAAGGTCCCCATAAGGACGTCAACAGCAGAAATTTTTAAACTGTTTGATGTTCCAAGCATACAGAAAATCTATGCCAAAAACATTCTAGTACATCACCACAAAAATGATTCAGAGGCAGACACCTCACACGCTCATAAAACCAGAGCTAAACAAACAGACAAACTTAATATACTAAAGTGTAACTCTTCATTTGGTCAAAGAAGTTCTGCATTTTTAGCAGTAAAGTTATATAACAAACTCCCACTTAGTATCAAACAAATAAAAATAAAAAATAGCTACATTAAGGACATTAAATGTTGGCTGAAGAATCTATCGGAAAATGAATTTACTAGAATACTTAAAACATCATAGAAGTTTCTGGAAAACCTTATCCAATGAAGTTAAACCATAGAAGTCGCTGAAAAACTTATCCAAAGCATAGTCCCCCTCAGCACAGGATCTCCTAGTGAGGAGGACTACGAATATATTTTATATATACATCTAACTAACATGTTTCATATAAAAATGTAAAAAAATATTATATAGTTACTAAATAAATAAATAAAAAAATAAAATAAAAAATGTTAAAAAAAAAAATATATATATATATATATATATAAGTATGCTAGGCGGCCAACTATAGTAGCATCAACCGTTATGGAATCGAATAGTGTTACACATTACGTAGGAAAATTCGTAGGGAAAGGAGATAGGGAAGAGGAAGGTGGGAAAGTACCTGGCTATTCAGATCTGGTCACAAAACACGGCAGAAGCCATTTCAAGCAACGTTTTAATTCTGAATGGTGGTCTTACACCAGGGCGATATTGAGAGTATCTTCCACTCTCTAATATTTTGTCTGCTTTGATTATGACCTAACTTTTCAAGGCTCCTATTGGTTGAGATATGAAACTAAAATGACGCTAGGTCTGCGCTCATTGGCCGCTTTGATTATGACCTCACTTTTCAAGGCTCCTATTGGTTGAGATATGAAACGGAAATGACGCTAGGTCTGCGCTCATTGGCCGCTTTGATTATGACCTAAATTTTCAAGGCTCCTATTGGTTGAGATATGAAACGGAAATGACGCTAGGTCTGCGCTCATTGATTATGACCTCACTTTTCAAAGCTCCCATTGGTTGAGATTGTTTTGGTAAAGTATCGCTTCTACCGCGTTCGATTTTTGTAAGTTAGGTTATGTTAAATTTTAGTAGATATTTTGTTATGGGATGTTTTGTTGTCCGTAGGATATTTTGTCGCGGGTTGAAAAGCCGCGGAACCGAAATTAGTATACTTGATTTTGTACTAACAATGTTTTTAATCTTAATAAATGAATAATAATAAAATAATCTTCTTTTTCCTTGCACTGTCCCAACTCATTGTGTAGGTAGGCTGTTGGGATCGGCTCTTCTCGTTCTCAGTCTCAGGCTATATCTTCTTCCGTTCTGGGTATTGCTTTCATCTAGGCTAGGCATAGACATATAAATATTAATAGACCTGCCCTAAGCGATAAAAGCGTATTATTTCCCCCTCCCCATACCGGTTCCATTGGAACCGGCTGGGATCGAGTATGGCTTCGCGTGAATCTAAAAAATGTGATGTCATCATTCTTCTGCGAGCCAGCGTCGAGCACTCATCGGTGCATTTTACGAAATAACACGGCAAAAATAGGTGTTTTGAAAACGCGTAAAAATAGAAGTGAAAAAGAGAATAAACCCAATTATCGTATTACATTCCATAGGAAAGCATTATTTTGCTTCATTATAAATTATAAGCTTATTCAGATCACATAATATGGTTGTTTTTGTAACACACACTATCACTCGAGACACATGGCGTGTGCTCGTCTCTGTTTTGTGGGGTAAGTAAATTATGAAACATTTGTAAAAGTGTCTTTACTAAATACGTCAACAAAATATTGGACTATGAAAATAGGCGAACTTTACTTTGCTGTATTTGGAATTGGTAAATTTGTTCATTTCGCGGCGAGCAATTCGCGCTCCCATGTTAAAAGGTCTATTTATTAAAGAGCAGAGTTTACTTTTAAGAACTAAATGGTGATATTATAATGCGAGATGCCCATATACTCTCAGATTGAGTTATTGACGAATCACATATCACCGAATTCATCTTCCCGCTCTGCGCCCCGCTGTAGTTGGTTTCTTCCCCTCCCCTTTATGTTCTGGTCTATTAATATTCATATGTCTATGAGGCTAGGCCATTTCTCTGTAATATTTTGTAGCGTTGAGTCTTCCAGCAGGACTTTGGTCTTCCTCTGGATGACAGTCGATGAAGCTTCACTGTGTGGTCTGGTGGTCTCCGTCTTATGTCCTCATACCTTCTCAGCTGTCGTTCCTCCAGCTTACTGTTTACGTCCGTGACACCCAGGCTACCACTTTTAATCTTATCTTTTAGTGATACTCCTGCCGACCATTCGCATTTCTGCTGTTTCGAGTTGCCTAGAGTAGGAGTTGTACATAGTCCAGCATTCGGATCCATACATTATCGCGGGTCTAACAATAGTTTATTTATTTATTATTAGTTATGTACAACATGATTTTTTTTTTCCTTACCCTCCTCACTAGACAAAGTCTGTTCTGAGGCTGGTAACTAACAATTTCTAATTACATAAAAACAAATAAGTGGTAAAACAAAGAAAAAAAAGAAACATATATATTATAGTAAAAATAATAATAAAAAATAAGAGGAGAATCAGAATTTAAAAACAGAGTAGAAAATAGAAAATGTATAATATTAGATATTAAGAATATTACTTATCTCTCTTCTTTCCTTGACATTCAACCAGTTTAAAAATCTTTTGAAAACCCAGTTCAAATTATTAGATGCGACGTAGGTCTTTGTTTGGGCTACAAACTTATTGAATATATATGGTGCCAAGTGAGATTCATGTTTTTTTGCAAAATTTGATTTGATATATGGTACTTGTAGTTGATTGTGTGTGTTTGCTCTTGTGTATTGCGAGTGAGTTATGAAGTGTGGTGATATTTTTATGCAGTTTTTGTAGATGATCTTCTTTATGAATAGTTTATTTATGTCTAATAGGTTATTGTTGATCATTATCTGTTCTGTCGGATGTTGATGTCGGATGTCGGATGTTGACGATAGTCTGTTATATCTTTCCTTTAAGTCTTATAGACATGTACTTGTCACACAAGATTCCTGTAACAGATTTATGTTTAATCCATCCATAAAGTAATATTTATTATAATAATATTTATTATAATAATATTTATTATAATAATATTTATTATAATAATATTTATTATAATAATATTTATTATAATAATATTTTTGGGCATTTTACTAAGGCCTCCCTGCTAACTCAACACAACAACTCGCTTTGAGAATTGTTAGTAACTCTGGGCTGCGAGCGTTGCGGTAGGAGGTGAGGAGGAGAGAGGGGTTATATTCCCTTCTCCTCCCCTCTCCCCCCACCGCCCCGCTGTAGATATCGGGTTACCCGTTACCCCCCTCACTCCCCTGCCCAACCTCGTCCCGCCAGTACAAACAGCCGCTGCTAAAGAGCAGCCTTTACCAACAAACAACATATGCCGCTCAAACTTATTGAATTTATTTTATTTTTTCATTAAATAACATGTTTTGCAAGTCAACGAACGTATATTTCAATGCTTCATAATTTATTTATAATATTAAACAAACAGTACATTAGTTACATAGGTGAAAAAAATTTACAATTAATAAGAATATTTCATGGTGGGTACCTATTATGTGTTTCATTGTAGTGTCTTATTTCATTGAGCGCTTTTTGCCACAATATGGCACTATTTAAAACACCTGGGAGTGCTTTGCTGCTGAATTTTGGCAAATTTTTCCTAGATACGTTAAATATTATTTTGTAATATTTTCAAACTCGCCCGCAATTCAATTTGGAAGTTGTTTAGTGGGTGAACGATACTACTAGTAATTATATTCATATGAAGTATTACTTATATTCATTGGAGTATATCATTATTATTCATGTATTATTGTGCATGAAGTTTGAAATGTTTTATGAATGAGCTGTTGAAAATGCTAAATGAGAATTCAAAGTCATATAGCTCATGAAGGAAACTATAATGCCAGCGAAAATAGTTGCTATGTCCTAGACATACCTGAAAGTAGTTGGGTTGACCTAAAAACACATTTAAAAAATAGATGCGTTGGCCAACAAATGTTTGAAAATAGTAGCGTTGACCTGGTAATATCTGAAAATAGTTGTTTTGCCCTAAAAATACCTAAAAATCCTAAAAAATAGTTGCGTTGACCTAAATATATCTAACAAAAATAGTTGCTTCACCTAAAAATGTCCTAAAATAGTTGCGTTGACCTTAAAGAAATACCTGAAAATAGTGGCGTTGACCTTAAATAAATATCTGAAAATAGTAGCCTTGATAGAGAGAATAGGTGGGAAGGCTGATAGAGATATCGAAAAAAGGGTAAATGCAGGCAACTCTATTAACGGAGGACTGAACGCCGTCGGCACCAATAAAGAACTGTCCAAGGAAACGAAGTTAGCCGTCCATAATGGAGTGATGGTATCAGTGAGGAGAACTGGCAGAAAAAGGATGAAAGTAGACTGAATACTGTAGAAATGAGATACCTGAGGCGCCTGGTGTGGTAAAACCATGTACGATCGTGTGAGAAATGTGGAGATCCGCGAAGAATTCAAGGCTGATGTAAGCATAATGAGTGAGATTAAGAAAGGGACGCTCAGATGGTTTGGGCATGTAGAGTGAATGAACGAGGAAAGGAGTGTAAGGAGAATATATGACGCAAATGTGAATAGTAGAATAAGTCGGGGACGCTCGAGGAAGACATGGCACGACCAAGTGAATCAGCTACTTGAGTCGTATGAGACGATGTATGAATGTGAACGAGGCAAGGAGTGTATGCCAAGACCGAGTTGTTTGGCGGTCCGTCCTCTCTGCCTACCCCTGCGGCGCCACGGCTGAAACGGCGTGATGGTTAGTTAGTTAGACCTAGAAATTCTCACTTTGTGTGTGTAATCTCAGATCTGTTTCATGCCAACTGAGAATGAAGTCAACTCAACACCTCTTTGAAAATTAAAACATCTCATTAAAAGCTATAAAAAATATAATTTTAAAATAGCCAAAAACCCTAATCTAACGTAACCTATTTAACATTTTTTTTATAAATTTTTTCATCACTTCTAATGACTTTCTGAGGTAGTTCGGAGTCTTGTCCGGTCACCCCTCAGATCGTATTTCTATGATCTGAGTGTGAAACTGAACATCAGTGTTTATCTCCATACTCTCGTATCGCTCTGGTAAACGACGTCATTCAGAATAGAAAGTTGCTTGAAATGGCTTTAGACGTGTTTGGTCACCAGCTCTGAATAATCAGGTTATTTCCCACCTTCCTCTTCCCATTATCCTCCTCCTCCCTACTATCTCCAGCCTCACAACATACCCCAATTGGGGATGCCATAGTCCCACTTGCTCCAGACCGTTGGGGGCAGTTGGGGCTCTAGTGCGATAATCACATAAAAAAGTTAAACCTAGTTCTATCGGGTCACGTAACTTTGTTTTATATACAAATCTACAATTTTATTCCAAGATTGATGAAATTTTGCACACTTTACCCTCAAAAGAAGAAGTTCGCTGACTACATAATATTTCGAAAAACCACTCCCATCCCCTTTTCCAGCTCCTTAAAGCATAACTTTGATGCTGCTTGATGAAAATTTGCACACTTGACTTTTAAAATAAGAGGAAAATTACTACCGTCTATCTTTCTGATTTCGAAAAACTCTGTAGGAAGACATCGCACGATCAAATGAATGAGACACATAAATCTCACATCAGTATGTAATGTATGAGACGATGTGTGAATATGAGTAAGGCAAAGAGTGTGTGCCAAGACCGAGTTGTTTGGCGGTCCGTCCTCTCTGCCTACCCCTGGGTGGAAACGGCGTGATGGTTAGTTAGTTAAAAAGCCCGGGCAACAGGGACTTGAATTAGTTCTACAGAAAGATACTACGAAAAATAAATAATTTTGAAAAATATAAATTCATTTTAATAAAGGGTGTAGGATGCGTCTCTCTTCTGTTTACCTTCTGTTGGGGGTGGGAGATGAAATCCGATACCTGTTGGGGGAAGGGGGGGACACGTTGATGGGGGTTGGGGGGTGTTAATGAGGTGGGGAACGGTGCGGGCACTCGGGAAGAGAGAAATATACCTCGTAAATAGGATAGAAATTGTGGGAATCCAGTGTGTTTTGAATTAACATGGATTATCTGGAATAATATTCTTGTACCTGATAATAATAATAAACGTATGTTGACAAACTTTCGTCAAACAAATGGTTGAGTATTGGAGAGTTGAGCGCAGAAATAAGAGGATTTATGCTTACCATTCAAGAAAGTCATTAATACTAAAAATTATAGAAAACATATAATCAAACATACAAATCAAATTGATGACTTATGTAGAAAATGTTTGGCTTTTCAGGAAACTATAGAACATATTATGATCGGGATGTTCTGTATTAGCGCCGTCCGAGTATACATTTAGGCACAATCGGGTTTTAAAAATAATTCAAACATAACTTTATTGACTGCCGTAATATAGTACCATATGAATTTGAACCATTTTTATAAAATGAATTTTATGAAATATATTATGATAAAACTATACTAACAGACAGAACAATTAATCATAATAGACCCGATATAGTTTTACATGACAAAATTAAAAAAATAAATCATTGATGTCGCTATTCCAAATTCCTGTAATATTAAAAAATCTGGTTCTGAAAAAATAAGAAAATATACAGATTTAGAAAATGAGATTAAAAGAATTTGGCTTTCTCAGGCTATAAAAATATTACTATTTGTTATTTTGGCTACTGGCATTATACCTAGCTCTCTCATTCAACATTTAGGATTATTAGATTTGTCAGAGAATTTATAGATAAAAATGCAAAAATTAGTCATTTTGAATACATGTAGGATTACAAAAGATTTTTTAAATATTTATATTGAGGGATCCGTAGGATTTATAGGTCAAATTAGGAGTTCCACAGAGCCGAACCCTCTGATATGAAAATATCTGGAGTCGATGAATTATTTTCCCATTTGGTCTCTGGTAGGTTGACATGTTGTTCTTGTATTGTTTTGTATTTATAATACTTATATAGTGCAATTGCATAGCGTGGTTTGACTAGATGATCATTTGGGGAAGTGTGTGAAAGGGTTTAGTTTTTCCTGTGGTGAAAATTTAACCCGGACTTTTAAATCTGGTGCGTTAAAAATTTATAGCGCCGTTTTTGTGTAAAATCACCTCAAGGGCGCTGTACATTTGTTTCATTCGATTTCCATTTATTATTTTTTTTTCGTCTTACAGTATTTTTAGAGAAAAATGTGCCCTTTCTGGGGTACCCCGTTCTAAGGTCACATTTAGTGCTTGAAATATAAGCTATGAAATATAATATACCTATGTTAAAATATTACAAGAGGAAAATTATAAAGTTATATCTAAAAGAAAGCACAATACAAGCATTAATCTTTGTTAGGTTGCAAAATTTTATCTTTATTCTTCCAATTTTTGCAGTTTTACATTTTATTTACAAACAGATACAGAAAACGGCAGGGCACTTCAGATAAATTCCCTTTTAATGTTGATAATAATATTTGGACGATTTGCATAGCGTCATTTTTGTGGAAAATCACCTTAGGTGCGCTGTACAAATTTACTGGTAACCGGACAATTGATAATAATGAATTAAACTCTACAAAAAAATTAAAAAGTAATTAAAAGTGAAGAGAAAAATATTTAAAAAATTGGGCAAAAAGGTTGCGTTAGGTTAGGGTTATGGGCTATTTTTTTTCCTTTTTTCATAGCTTTTAATGACTTTTCAAAGCGGTGTCGAGTTGGGTTAATTCTGAGCTGTCATGGAACCAAATTTATGATACATCTCTTCATGTATATCAAAAGAATGCTTTGATTCCAAAATTTTACATATAAATACAAATATAATATTTTAGTTATTTGTTTTTGAGGTGTTATGCCGTGTTGCGCTACCTCCTGCTTTAGCCAACGTTTCGGACAGCGTTGCAGTGTCCACCATCAGGGCAGATCCGGCAGATCACATCACATGATGGACACTGCAACGCTGTCCGAAACGCTGGCTAAAGAAGGATGTAGCGCAACACGGCATTACACCCCAAAAACAAATAACGAAAATATTTTTGGCCATGAAAATCTAAAAACGAATCTCACAAATTTTTAGAAAATAGATGAAGTGTTAATAGTCAATTAATATTTTTTTTAAGTAGCCATCTCTTAAATTTATAATAATTAATTTTTGTTATTTAGACAACTCGATTATTTTTAAAGATTTTTAATATCTAAATACAATTTTTACATATTCTAAAATAATTTTTATACTTATTTAATTTTAAATATTCAATTGTTTTTTTTGACCAGAAAGTTTTAAATTTGTCGCCAAAAGTTTTTTAGGTTAGATTTTGTTGGGTTAGGTTAGGTTAGGTTAAATTTTAAATTCGGCGCTGAAAGGTTTTGTTGGGTTAGGTTAGGTTTTTTTTCTTACATTAGGAACGTACCCATACTACGTGACCCGTTCAGGGGGGGGGGGGGTCTTTCAAAATACCACGCTTGGTCACAATGAGCGGCGGGGGCCTTAGATTTTTAGTCACCGGGGGAGGTAAAAACTGCAAAAAGTGGGTCACGTAGTATGGGTACGTTCCCTGAACTCCATACAGGACTATGTCAACAGCCTATGTCATTGGAGATGCTGTGTGGAGGGTCTTTTTGAGGAGAAGAATTTGTTAATTTATTGAGTTAGGTTAGGATATTTTTTCGGGGATATTTGGTCGGGGATATGTTGTCGCGGCATGAAAAGTCGCGGAACTGTATGAACGCATTACTATTTTATGGTTTCCTTCTAAATGCAAACAAACAAAAATGTTAGCTTATCTGATAGAGCGTGAAATTACTTCAATTTTCGTACCTTCCCGTGTCTGCCAAAAACTCATCCATATGTTAAACACATCGCTGTTAATCAACGTAATTAAACGTTCACTGGGCTCAGGTATCCAACTGCAGCATGTTTCATTAGTTTTGATTAAATCAACCCCTAAAGTTGGCAGCTTGCGGAGTGTGGCAACCCCAAATCCCTTGGTGGTCTTCAAGAACCCCCTGTGCGATAATGTGTACCGTTTAGTTCGGTTGCTATCTGGGAATTGGTAACTGTTTTAACGATGAAACCTTTGTAGATACGTCATATTTTGACAGGGTTGTAAAACGAAACCGGGGTAAAAAATAAAAATAACGAAATTTTTGTTTTTCGAAACTTTTGGCTGTGAAAATCTAAAAAACGTATCTCCAGGCATTCGTTGCAATGCCACTTAATAAAGAAATTGTTTCTTCCTGCGTGTCCTCTCCCATTCCCTCCCCCTCCCCTTCCTCTGCCGCGTCCCCTTCCCCTCACGTGTTCCCACTCCGTCTTCCCGTGAACCCCCCTCCCGAGTTCCCCTCCCCATTCCCGTATTCCATACATTCAGTCCCGATACATTCAACAGTTTTCAAACAGCTAGCATGCCACCTTTTGCAATTTTGTTAATACAAATTTTACAATTCCAGAGCTCACTAGTATGTGTAGAAACCATCGCGGGCATGCGCACATCAAATCCCCAAAGTTTCATCGCATTCGGATGAATGGTTAGCAACGCATAATTTTAAGACACCAGAGCTCACTATTATATATAGAAACTATCGCGGGCATGTGCACATCAAATCAAAAAAGTTTCATCGCATTCGGATGAACGGTTAGCAACGCATAATTTCATGACGCCAGAGATCACTATTATATGTAGAAACTATCGTGGTCATGCGCACATCAAATCAACAAAGTTTCATAGAAATCGGATGAATGGTTTAGCAACGCATAGACAACCCACATATATATACATATAACTAAGCATATTTTGATTTTTACACATATAGATTTAAACGCCCATAGGTCTCTCTTACATGTAATGCAGTACGCACATATTTTTTTAAATAATCATGCATACTTACATGAATACGTGTTTAAAACTTCCTAAACTAAATTTCGAAGAAAACGAGATTATCCTAAACGAGATTTCGCCCGAGATCTATCTCGATCTCACAAAACATAGAAAATCGCTCGAAAGATTTTCGATTGAGTTTCGCTAATATTGTCTTCAATCATTAAATATTACAATTTGAGGTTTTACTCATTAAGGTAAAAATAAAAATCATATTTATTTATTATATTTTATGTAACCCTATTACAAATACCAATTAATTATATACGCCAAAGTAGTTTTATCCCCTTCACCAATATTCTAAATATAATCTCCATTTTAAAACATCATTTGTTATCAGAACCACTTAATCAAATAGGCTATTAACCCATATTTTACTATGAGGGGTGTTACATTATTATAAAGTTGTATTTATTTTTAAATTAATGAAGACAATATAAGCGAAACTCAATCGAAAATCTGAAAACAGAAAAATCAGAAAAACATATTGACACCTCTGGGACGCGAACCCAGGACCTCTTGCTTTCCGGGCAAAAAGAGGTGTCAATATGTTTTTCTGATTTTTCTGTTTCCAGATTTTCCATTGAGTTTCGCTTACATTGTCTTCATTAATTTAAATATTACAATTTGAGGTTTTACTCATAAAGTTAAAAAATAAAAAATAATGTATTTATTTTATTACTTTTCAATTTAAGAGGCGGGTGAGGGTACCGCCACCCCGAGAAATATTTATTGGATAACCTACACCTCTGACTTAGGTCACCCGAAGTGAATCGCTACGTTTGGTAACTTAGCAGGGTTGCCCTGGTGAGGTTTGCTCGGGTCTTGGCGGCGGATGCGTTTGCTCACCAACTACATGGCAGGCCGTATCGAGAGATTTATGGAGGGATGTATTCATACGTCCGTCACTCCTGGATTGAATTTCCTCTCTTTCCTTTCCTTTGAAAGACCCCCTGCACCGCATCCTCTAAGGTGACATAGGCCCTGATGGAAATTATTTTTTCTCAGGACCTCCTGTGTGTGTGTATTTTTTTTTAACATTAGCTCCACACGGGATGCCCTGAGGAAAATCATACCTCTCAGGGCCTACGTATGTCAACTTAGGGGATGCTGTGTGGAGGGTTTTTAAGGAAAGGACGGAGAGTAAGTTCTGGGAAGGAAATAGGTATAAGGGGTGGGTAGGATCTGGGGATCAGTGTATCCAGGAATGATCGATCCCTTCAACTGCCGTGCAAAGCGATGGGTCGAGAGATTCTGTCTGGAGAGGTCAAAAGACCTCCTCAATCAGTCTTTTTCGATCCGGCCCGCCACGCAGCAGATGGGCGGAGACATCGGCCGCCACGACCTTGACAAACCTCACGCTACCATGAAACCATGTCACCAAACGTAGTGAACCACTTGGGGTGATCTATGGCAGAGATGTTGTTCATCCAATGAATGGTTCCCGGGCGACAGTACCCATATCCACCTCCCAAAATGTGGAGCTAATCAGTTCTTATTTGTCACAAATTCATTTCTGAACTTAAGAGGGCATTACCAGAGAAAACCAGAAATATGTCATTTTTAAATCAGATTTTAGACGTATTGACTCTTTTCCACAAAAAATATAAATGGATTTCGAAAGATTGTTCTTTTATCTAGCATTCGCATGTTTTAAATTTTGAGAAAAAATGTTTATTTTTAGTATAATAAGGTTATACCATAGGTCGCTGGCACATTTGTTAAATTTTCAAAAAAGATTTTGTATTATACCACACCCATTTCAAATCATATAATCATGCAGTAAAATAAATCAATACATTATCTGGGTATCGCATGTTTTAGAATTTTAATTTTAGTTTAAATAAAATCATACTTATACAATATATACTTGCATGTGTTACTTGACAAAAATTGGTCCGTTTGTGTATTTATTTGCGCACTTACAAACTAATATATTTCAGATTTTTTTGACATTCTTATTTAACTTAGACATTATTGAAAAATGATAAATACTTATAATCAAAAAATAATTACAAAAAGTGCATTATTTCAATAGTTTTATCATCACGCCTTTCAGTATTTTTGGATGTAGGTATAAATTAAAGCAAATTTGGAATGAATTAAAATCGATACTGAGTTATAATTTTAAAAACTGGTACGGAGAAAAATTAATCTTTCTCATTGTAACCGCCCTGCACGATCGTAAGAACAACTTTCGACGAAATGTGGATTTTCGGCCGCTGGCTGGTTAAACGCTCTTAAATAACAATTAATATACGTCTTCACCAGGCTTGATAATATTATGTCCGTTTGTTTGTTTGTAACATATTTATAGGAGTTAATTGGTTGGGTCACGATAAATAATTGGGTCATCCGCCCATCTGCTATTTAGCATCATAATTTACGTTACCAGTGACTGGTTATTACATATTATACAAGTGACAAATTACCAGATGTATTTATCACAATTCGTGTAAAAATTCCTGGAGGATTTTTGTAGGAAATTTGAGTTTAACCTTCACAAAATTTTACTTTTGCTTTTCCAAACACGCTCATTAGTTCGTAGCCAATTAGAACATAATTCCTTCATTTGGTCACAACTAGGGAATGCAATCCCGCAAGACCATGTCAATCCAGGTGTTTGCGGGACTGAACAATCTTAGTCCCGCTGGATCCAGGTATTTGCGGGATCCAGCAGGGCGGACTTAGATATCTAATCAATCGTATAATAAAGATCTTATACCTCGATCTACCAACCTTGTTTTTAGAGTTTTAAATTTATGCCTAATCAAACATGTTCTTTAAGACATATTAAATGGTTTATTAATTTACCTTTAGTTAGACATAGGTAAAGTAGACATAGATAAGACATAAATTTACATAACAACTTAAATTTAAATAATAACGTTCACACGATAAACAATATTCTTGTACAATAAGCATCATAAGTTTAAACATTATTTTGGAAATAGCTTCGTAAAAAAGTTAAAGTATTAATTGTGTCGTTTGATAAATGGGTTCTGATATTGGACACAAGGTAGCCAGCGGCTGAAAAAGCTCATTCAGCTTCCACGCTGGTTGGCACAATAGTCATTAGCGCATTGTAAGTGAATTGAAGGTATGTGCCTTTTAATCCACCGGACTCGAAGTAATTCATTTCCTTCTTTATCAAAACCTCCGCCACGCGCAGAGTAACACGTATGAAATGAACTACGCTTCTCTGTAATCCCGCCAGTCCAGCGGGATCCCGCAGAATTTTCGACCGAGATTAGTTCCGCAAAATGTCTGCGGGATCTCGGATTGCATTCCCTAGTCACAACAACAAATTAACTAAAAAAAATTATTAAATACCTTGAAAAACACACTTGAGGTTCTGCGAAGGTGCTAGACCTATGTTTCTTTTATTAAATTGTAAATTCGGAACTCGACCGTTGCGAACTCTTGAGTGCAGTCAATTTAAGAGTACCTACTCGACTCACTAGGCTAGGCGTAAGGACCTATTTCAATGCCACCATTCACAAACAGATTATGTAGCAAACGCGCCTACATAGTTTGGCAAACAAATACATATATTAGCTGTCCATAATGGAGTACTGGTACCTACCCTGATGTATGATAGTGAGGCATGGAACTGGCAGAGGAAGGATGAAAGTAGAGTGAATGCTGTGGAAATGAGATCCCTGAGGCGTATGTGTGGTAAAACCATGTACGACCGTGTGAGGAACGTGGAGATCAAAGAATGCAAAAATTTTAGGAAGGGACGCTCAGATAGTTTGGGCATATAGAGCGAATAAACAAGGAAAGGAGTGTGAGGAGAATATATGACGCACATGTGAATGGTAGAAGAAGTCGGGGACGCCCGAGGAAGACATGGCACGACCAAGTGAATCAGGTACTTGAATCGGGTAATGTCAAGAGTCAGAATAATATAATAACACGTATGAGACGATGTATGAATGTAAACGAGGCAATGAGTGTGCGCCAAGATAGAGTTTTTTTGTTGTTTGTTTTTGTGGTGTTATGCCGTGTTACGCTACCTCCTCCTTTGACGGTTGATGATGGACACTGTAACGCTCTCCGAAACGTTGGATAAAGAAGGAGGTAGCGCAACACGGCATAACACCCCAAAAACAAACAACAAAAAAACATTTGGCCGTGAAAATCTAAAATCATATCCAAGATAGAGTTGTTCGGCGGTCCGTCCTCTCTGTCTACCCCTGCGGGAAAACGGCGTGATGGTTAGTTCGTTAGTTATGTAATCTACGTACAAACTGTATCTAAATATCTCTAACAAACAGTAAACAACGTTAAGAGATTGTACGATTTATCGAATCGGCGAATCGCCGCTTGCGGTTGCTTCGTTACTTTTTCATTGTGGTTCGGTTTGCGGTAATACCTAAATATATATACAGCATTAGTC
The DNA here is from genome assembly GCA_929108145.2 of Limnephilus rhombicus. Classification (NCBI taxonomy): domain Eukaryota; kingdom Metazoa; phylum Arthropoda; class Insecta; order Trichoptera; family Limnephilidae; genus Limnephilus; species Limnephilus rhombicus. The sequence goes on from OV815298.1 coordinate 7,833,419, forward strand.
ACTCTCGGGACATCGACAAACAAACATCGTCAGCTAAGTTAATCATATCAATATTGATTCGTTATCGATATGACCATAGTTTTACTTACAAAGAATTTCTCACTGTACCCACGCCACAACACAATATTACTTATTTATTATGCGACAAGGCATGTACAATTGTAAAAACGTACATTGTTCATGTTATTATGATTATATTGAACATAAAATGGTCTTATATGGGAGGTATACGTGCAGCGTGACGTGTTGTACGTATCGCGTTACTCCGACGGCCATTACTGTTAGAGTTTGTTTATCGACACTAAAACACGCGTTTAACTACGTACTTTGTATAATATTATTATATACAATAACTAGCGAGTTCCCGGCAAGCGTTGCAACTGCACTTAAATAAAGAAATTGTTTCTCCCTGCGTGTTCTCTCCCACTCGTCCCACTCCCCTCCCGCGACCTCTTCCTCTCCCGTGCTTATTTATTTATTTATTTTATTTGACATAATATATAACATTTTTAAATACAATTCAGCAATGTCGGCCTCACTGGGTAGCTCACCTGTGCTGAGGCCTTCATTTTATAAAACAAAAATTTATACATATTATAGAAAAATGAAACAATTCAGCTTTGTATAAACCACTTATATAATGCGTAAATCCGACCGGTTTCGGAACAAACGTTCCTTCTTCAGGGAAAGCTTATACTAATTTGACAGTTTCGAACAATGTTTTATTATGGTAGGGGTGGAGCCGTTGCTAGTTATTAATGTAGATTGGGTGGGTAGGTATTAATGTAGAGTGGGTGGGTAGGGGAACAAATCCATAATAATAATAATAATTGGCTAATTTATATAGCGCCGTTTTCGTGGAAAATCACCTCAAGGGCGCTGTACAAATATCATATAAAAGAATTAATATTACTGGCTTAAAACTAAGATTTACAATTACAACTAGTGACTTAAATCTAAGACTTATAGCTACTTATATTACTGGCTTACAACTAAGATTTACAATTATAACTAGTGACTTACATCTAAGACTTATAGCTAGTGACTTATGACTAAGACATATAGATTCTAACCTAAAACTGGTGACTTATTAACACACATATTTACAATTAAGATTAGCCCAGAAGAAGTAGGAAGTTTTTACATAATATTACAATTCGAGAATACGGGTGCAAAAAGTATAATGAAGGTTAACTGGATTTACGGGAAGGTATAGATATTTTAAATAAATTAATAAATTTAATAGTCGATCTTTACTGCATTAAGGTGATTCATCGCTCACCAGTAAACAGATTGAGGTATTAAACAGATTACATTAAACAGATTGAGTTAACTATAAACAAAGAGAAAAGAGGATAAAAAAAACTATTAAAAATTGCAAAGTTTAAATAGAATGATGAATTTATGGAAAGGAGTATCGGAAAAAGTGAGTTTTCAGTTTGGATCTAAATTCCGCTGAGTTGGTTATGCATCTCAATTCCACAGGAAGTTTATTCCAAGCTTCGGGGCCGGATACTGCGAATGCACGATCACCAAACTTAGTGTTCGGATTTCGCTTAGGTTCTTTCAACCTTCCAATTGCAGAAGATGTCGCTGATCTGAGAGTTGACTGCCTTAGACCAATATTTTCCGGAATGCATAGTTCAGAGTCATGATTGTTAACTGGAGTAAACGGAATCAGATTGGATTCAATATCTCTAAATGTTTCATTCTTTCTTTCACTAGAGCGTATCATACCTGGTTTTACCGGTATACTATGAGGGCTCTAAATTTAAAACGTGTCTCCACTGTGAAATATCTTGGTATTTTGTTTGATAATAGGTTAACTTTTCATGCTCATATCATAATGACGTGTAGTTCTTCACTGAGAATGTTGGGATTCGTCCTATGCACTGCGAGAAACTTCAGAGACACCCGGGTTCTCACAGTACTGTACAATGCTTTGGTTAGGAGTAGGCTTGAGAGTGGGTCGGTGGTTTGGAGCCCACACCAAGTGAAGTATTCCATCATGTTGGAGAGGGTTCAGAAGAAATTTCTTTACCTGATGAAGTATGGCTACAATCCGTGGCTCTATCCTACCCACTTTCTCTTGGGCATGCTTGGTGTGAACCTTCTACGGGTCAGAAGGGATGCGCTCATTGTAACACATTTCTTCAGACTGATTCGTGGAAGGTTCGAAAACTCGGCTATCATGGAGAGCATTAGTTTCTATGTTCCCGATGGTTATCTCCGTCATCGACAGCATAGACTGTTTTATCTCCCGGCTTGCAGAACTAACTTGCCAATGGTTATGCCAGTCGGGAGAGCAATCTTGCTGTTGAACAGAATTAATTCGGATATCGACATATTTAGCGTCAGTGAAGCTGCTTTTAAAAGGCAAGCTCAATTAATGCTTTTGTAGTTTTTTTTTGCTTACCATTTATATTTATGTTACAAATATATTTTAAAAACGCATTAAAATTTTAAATTTTGTAATTTTTTTGAAAGAATAAATAAATTGAATTGAATGATTGGGCTATAAGACATGAGATTTTTGTTTGTTGATAATAGATTCATTATTTTTAAGGGATTTTTTAATTTCCAAGGCTTCTAAGTTATCTAAACGTTTTCGTTTATGGTTAATATGAAGAATATTTACCACTGTATTTTTTTTCAAAACTATGGTTATTTTCAATGATATGGTTAGCGAACTCAGAAAAATTATTATTATTAAGACACCTTAAATGTTCTTTGATTCTGATTTCAAAATTACGAGTTGTTTTCCAATATAAAATGAGGGACAATCATTACATTTGAGTTTATATATTCCGGAATTAGTCAATTTACGGTCTTTAATCTTTAGCATTTCTCAAAAAATTACCGATATTATTTCTTGTATAAAAAGCTGGTTTAATATTAGAAGGGAGATTTTTGCAACATTGAACTGAAAAATTATTAAAATACAAAATTTTACGCCATTGTTTATCATTAATATTATTAGAATTGTATAGACATTTATTTTTTGAAATTTTGCTAAGTTTTTATACATATTACATTAAAAATAATGCTGCATAAAAATAAAAGAAACTAAAATTAAAAATAAAAATGATGATTTTTTTAATTATGTGTTTTATATTTATTTTTGTGTGTAACGTGTATGTGTTTTATTCTTATTATGTAATGAGATTTTGGAAATATTATCTTTTTTGTTCTTTAATCCAATTTTTTTTTTAGTTTCACCTCCACTTTCTCCCACCTGTTACCCTCCCCCCATGCCCCTACCGATAAACTACATAAAATACACTTATTTTTCAAACAATTCGCATGCCACCTATTGCAATTTTTTAATATAAATTTCATAACGTTATCGTGGTATCGTTAATAAATTATCATGTACCTAGTAGAGCAACTCGACTCAAAACACCTTATTATTGCAACAACACTCTCAGTAATGCAGAACAAAATTCAATAATACATCGTTTACACACTTTAGGTAATGAATTTTGCTCATATCGATCATGCCGAAAGTCTGTCATCATACAAAAGATGCATTAGACAAAATTTATCTGCTAGTACTACATAATAAATAATAAGTATAATCATGTAACCATAATATTATGTCCTACCAGTATGCACTCTAATACCTATGGCTTAGAAACATATCATAGGTACCTATTTTTCATATCGCTTTGTATACTCCGTAATACCTTCCTTTTATTTATTATATATTTTTTTTTAAATTTTGGTTATCTTCAATATTTGGCTCCTAAGAGCATTTTTTTACTGTTTACTTGTCATACTTTTTTTATATTTATAACTTTATATTATTTACAAAGGTAACTTATAGTTTATATTATTTCCTGCCTTTCAACTTTTTATCTTAACTTTTTACTTTTACATTATACTTTATATTTTATAGTTTACACTTTTACTTTATACTTTCATTTTATACATCATAATTCTATTTACTACTCATTACCTTAACTCCTTTCTTTTACCCTTTGTTTTTATATTTAACTTTACATTTATATGTCACTTTCTTATGTTATTGTATTATAATATATATAAATATAATAATGTCAATGGCACATGTTGTGCCGTATGTTTTGAAATAAATAAATAACGCCAGAGCTCACGGATCGGGTGAATAAGTATAGGAAATTTCATCACGCTAGAGCTCACTTTTATTTTAATTATTTTACATTAGCTCCACACAGGAGAGACTCCAAGAGGAAAATACTTTTCTTAGGGTATATGTCACCTTAGGGGAAGCTGTGTGGAGGTTCTTTTTAAGGAAGGGAAGGATAAGAAGTTCTGGAAAGGAGAAAGGTATGAAGGGTGTCCGTCCAACTGCGGTGCAAGACGATGGTCGAGAGAGTCCGAATGGAGAGTTCAAAAGTTCTCCGTCAACCAGACTCTCCCGATCCGGCCTGCCACACAGTAGATGGGCAAACGCATCCGCCGCCACGACATAGACAAACCTCACTGCATGTTCTCTGCACCCCTGTTAAGTCCAAATGCAGCGAATCTCTTGGGGTGACCTTTGAAAGGGGTGTTGGTTTTCCAATAAATGGTTCCAGGGGCGGCGGTACCCATATCCGCTCCCCACATGGATGATTGTCTTTCTCAGGTCGGCGGTCTATACTTTTTATGTGGATATCTCACAAAATTCCCAGCTGCTCCAGACTGGAGCCAGTGAAACTATGGCATCCCCAATTAGGGTATGTTGTGAGTCTGACGGTAGTGGGGAAGGGAAGGAGATGAGGAAGAGGAAGTTTGGGAAGTACCTGGCTATTCAGATCTGGTCACCAAACACGGCTAAAGCTATTTCAAGCAACAACATAGCAGTTACTTTATAGTACTTGACAGTAGCGACCACCATCTTGAAACGAAAACGGAACGGTCAAACACATTTATAGACAGACGAAATGCAAAACAGTCGCCTTAAAAGAGGCTATATCGTTATGCCCGATCAATTAAAAAATAGGAAAAAATGTCATTATCAATTTACCGTTGAGGAAAGTAAAAATGGAAAATGACGCAAAAGAATAAATGTGAATTATTTATAGATGTAATTGGATACTGTACAGAAATGGATACCTCCTTTAATCATTGTTTTTAATGATTATTTTTACTTTCCAAAGGAGTCACTAATTTGACAGTTCGCGGAGGCGAACGTTTTGACGTGATAAAAAGTAATAATTATTGATTAATTTTGTCAATAGAAGTAGAAATTAAATAGGCCACTTGCATCACATTTTTTAAAAAAAATTCCGGTTTAGGCAAATATTCTAAGACATTCCGTATTTTTATTTTTTTTAATCGTATTTTTGAAACCCTGGCGATTTTTTGAAAATTTCAATCCGAAAAATCAGACCATTTTTTATTAACCGGAAAGACAGGACATAATTTTATAGGTGCGAAAAAACGATAATTACATAGCCGAAAATCATTTTTAAAAAAGAACGTTTTCCACACGAATAACACAGCAGAATAACGAGGCATACCAAAAATATTAAATCTCATAAATATTTTTTTCCTTGATCCATCTTATTGATCATAAATCATTATAATGTTCAACGTCTATATTACTAAATCAAATGTAATGTACTTGTACTTGTAAATTATACAATTTTATTTTGATAAAATCCGCACCATTATCATTATACCTCTAAAACACGTACGGACAACGTAAATTGTACGGGGTTCTCGTCAAAACATCTGTCAAAAAATCAAACCAAATGATACGTTCGCAGAGAACAAACAATAAATCTAGTGAACGTTAAATGTCAAATTCAAAAATTCGACTGAAATCAAAGTGATGCCATATAAAAAAAATAAATCAGTGTGGAATTTTATAAAATTAATAGGAACATTTTCGGCGACGGGACATTTTCATGTAGTGACGTCACAAGCCCAAATAATGGATTTATTTATTTACAAATAAAAAAAACTGCATTTCTAAAAATTTTTACTAACACGATTTTTTCCAAGTCGTTATGAAGTCCATGCAAGTGGCCTATTGGAGAAGTATTATAGGCTGAGAAGGAACAAATGATGTTATTTTAAATTCACTCAAATTTGTTCAAAGATTGATAAAATTGGATATCTTGAAAAAACCATCTACATTTTCTACAGAATTTTTTTTTCAATATTCACAAATAACTTACATTTCAATATATCAGCAAGATATCAGAATAACATTAATATCCCAAAATTTAATACCAAGCACATTCAAAAAACCTATCTCTATTTAAGTATTACTTATTTCAAAAACCTCCCGTTAGATCTAAAAAATATCGAAAATAATTATGAATTTCAGCTTAAACTGAAAATTTACCTGAAAATTTTTTAAATTTTACTGTAAGAGTTCGTATATATTATTATTATTTCTTTTAAATCTTGAAATCTGTTATTGATAAATCTTGAGTTTTTCTTACTATCTTTTTTGTTATTATTTGCAATATTTTATTATTAACTATAATTGAGCATGAATTCCCTCACCAAACACAAGAGCCTTGTCTCTGTATGGTGAGGAAAGGCTATTTTTATGGGTTCACGACGAGTTCATCGAAAACGAATTCATCGAAAATCAGTTCATCGAAAACAAATTCATCGAAAACGAGTTTATCGAAAACCAATTCATCGAAAATCAATTCATCGAAAACCAATTCATCGAATGATCAATTAATCGAATCGCCAATTCATCGAAAAAATATATTTTGTTGATATTTGAGAGAAATGCCGAGCGGACTGAGAAGTTAAAAAAGCATTGGTCAACCTATCCTAACCTAAGGGAACGTACCCATACTACGTGACACGTTTAGGGGGGGGGGGTCTTCAAAATGTCACGCTCCATACAAATGAGCGGCGGGTTGCTTAGGTTTTTGGTCACCGGGGGGGGGGGGGTTAAAAATTGCAAAAAGTTGGTCACGTAGTATGGGTACGTTCCCTAACCTAATTTAACCAATTTTTAAATATTTTTTTAACATCACTCTTAATGACCTTTCTGAGTTGGTTTCATTATGAGTTGTCTGGTCACCGTTCCTTACATATCCCTTTTTTGCAGTATCAGACAATCGGAAATCGAAGAGATAACCTATAAATTTTACATTGTCACTTCGAAACTGACAGTTGCTAAACACATTTAACTCAGTTAAACAGACCTTTTTGGGTATTTAATTTTGACAGCTCTAATATCTACAAAAAATATGTTTTTCGATGAATTGGCGATTCGATGAATTGATCATTCGATGAATTGATTTTCGATGAACTCGTTTTCGATGCATTTGCTTTCGATGAATTGATTTTCGACGAACTCGTCGGTTACCATTTTTATGTCATGTTAAGGCTGTCTTTTATAAGGCTAGCAGATTCTTCAATACTGACCTTCTACCAATCCTGTACAAATTTCAATTATTTGTGAGCTAATTCTGGGCTGGAGCCCCAAAACGCTTGATAAACCTACTTGATTCTGTGTAAAGGTGGGCGGTCCGTTTGATTGACAATCCGTTGTTAGCAGACCGATTGCCATCTCTAATGGACAGACGCAATACAAGCTGAGTCTGTTCTACACGTATTCAATAGAGCCTTCTCTAAGGAGCTAGCAGCATTGATGGTGCACGTGCGCACGTGACATGAGCGGAACCCCCGTTCACAATTGATGTTGGCTTCATGAGAATGGGTATTTTCTTTGACTCGTTTTTGTGTAAGCCGGCTCGTATGTAGCTCGCTACCGGCGTCTGGCTTTCCTTCTTCGTATAATCCGGACCTTTCCTTTAGTTTAGTTACCTGCAATAAAAATCACTATTTTCAGTAAACATATTTTTCTTTTCTTTCCAGTGTCCCCGGCAGCGACAAGACACCCCTCGACACCTCCAGCGACTCTGAGGGCGACTCGCTGGGCGGCCCGCCCCCGCCCCTGGGTGCCCCGCCCGCTTATGCCGCCGCCCCTCAGCCCTACCAACTGCACCACGCGCTGCCGCCCCTCTACGACCAGGGCTATCACCACTTATGATGCTGGGCGGGGCAGGACTCCTAGATGTAGTCTGACTGGAAGAAGGGAGAAATGGAAGTGATACAATAATCTGTAGGGAGAGGCAGGAATGCAGATAACCTAATGTGGAACCCGAAAGAAATCTCTTGGAATGGCTCGAATAATCTGTCAAAAACATCACCAATAGGACTTCTAAATATGGTCTCATTGGGGAATAGGGATGTAAATTTCATCAACTTTGGCCACTCTTGAATTCGGTGTCACCATAAAAGCGTCACTACAGCGCGCGTCTCTAATTTAGTCTATTGATATATACCCCTCATATGTATTAAGAGAAGAATCTATTGAGAGGCATAATGTAGATAATCTAGCATAAAAAACGAAAGAAATATCTTAAAAGGGCAAAGTTCTGGTGAAATCTTAAAAAACACTAGAGGAATCTCTTGGGATATCAGAAATGCAGTTACTAATCACGCACCGCAGCAAATTCTGTACCTTGCTAGTCCAAAGGAAGACAGTTAAAGTAACAAAACCAGACGGAACTTTCACGACGGAACTTCTAATTGGACTCTAACTTCTTTAGTAACCTTATCGAATGAATCCATATACCCTGGTACATACGATGTCCTTCCATGAATCCAATATAATCTGCAATATATCAAAGAAATTGAAGGATATCCCTTCTTCGGAAATGCTAACTTTATAGTGATGAATATGAATTGTCGTTACTAATTATTCAGCCTGTGCAAGCCTTAGTCTTTTAATATCACAAGAGAATGGAAACAAGTTCTGAAAGCTTTGAAATTAATTCAAACCCCATCCGATCTTCGGTAATTCCAGAGAAATCATTTATAAATGGACCTATTATTATTCATGCGAAGATGAAATGAGTAAATAATAATTCTACAAACAATGCACAAATGAAAATACGAACAACAATGCTAGACAAAAAAAAAACTTAATATGAAGATAGACGTTTTGTAAAGACAAGTGCTATAAAACAATTGTAAATTGAAGTGTTAAACAATGTGACAAAAACGTTTTTAAATCAAATGTGAATACTTATTTAACATTGAACTGTGAATGTTTGCGAAAATGAAGAGCAAAACCCTTTTTTTCGTATTTTGGCTTTCCTCAAGGCACCCTTTTGGGTCCAGACTTAAACCAATTATTACAATCAAACGATGGTCTTGCAAATCAGTGTAGATATATAACATTGTTAATACCATTACATATTTAATACAATACTTTATTAGAATTAAGTTTATTGCAATTTGAGATATTTCAAGCGTGCGAAGTATACTTACTGATATAAATAATAATAATAATAATATCGTAGACTTGAAATTCATTATTGCATCGTAATATTATTGTAGTAATTTATGAATACTATATTATTTAAGTGATGGGTGCACTTTTGATAGAATAAAACTTTTTGCTGATGTACTTAACATTTAAAGTTTGAATTTAAAATGGCTCTCTCGTATTTTTTCCTATGTTAATAAATTAAAAGTGGACTTGGAATTTTTTTTTTCTTCTCTTTTCATGAATATTCTAGCGTCCAGTAGAAAAACTCAAGAAGGGGTACAGTAGCAAAACTCTGGTGTCATGCAATTTATACGTGAACAAAACTATTTTCGGCTCTCACAGTAATTTTCGACAGAGCTATAAGTTATACAAAGAAGCCATATTGTTTATTTCATACTTTTCAAGTATTAATTAATTGTTCGATAGCAAGAATGATTTCGTAAAGGGAGAAAGGCCGAATAGGAACCACTAGTGAAACAAAAATAACTGTATTATAATATTCTAACCGTGTTCATTGTGATCTATGCTAAGCTATTCGATGGTTGGGAGGGAGGATAGACCGCATGCTGCTGTTTTAATACTCGTAGCTGGTAGAAGTTTCGTATATTATTATTCTGTTAGTGTTAAACTAATGTACACAATGTGTAGGCAAAGAAATTTTGAAAATAAAAATTATGCTGGAAAATATATTAATTGTTTTATTTGTGATATTTAACTGACTGGAGATTAACTGGGGTTTATTTAACTGACTGGGGATTAACCCATAGTGTGCCTAGCAATAATAATAATTAAATACATATAGAATTACAAAAGATTTTTTTAATATTTATATTGAGGGATCAGTAGGATTTATAGGTTCAATTAGGAATTCCACAGAGCCGAACCCTCTGATATGAAAATATCTGGAGTCGGTGAATTATTTTCCCATCTGGTCTCTGGTAGGTTGACATGTTGTTCTTGTATTGTTTTGTAATTATAATACTTATATAGTACAATTACATAACGTGGATTGACCAGATGATCATTTGGGAAGTGTGTGAAAGGGTTTAGTTTTTCCTGTGGGAAAAATTAAACCCGGACATTTAAATCTGGTGCGTAATTTTAGTATAGCGCAGTTTTATGTTAATTCGCCTCACGTGCGCTTAACTATAAAAAACGAGTGTGCTATAGACCACACGACTGAAGTAAAACTACAAGATATACCTCGCCCAATGAATCCAGGTATCCCTGCTAAGTTACTAAACGTAGCGAACGGGGTGACCTATGACATTGGGGTGAAATATGACCATGGGGTGAAATATGACCATGGGGTGACCTACGACCTTGGGGTGACCTACGACCTTGGGGTGACCTATGACCTTGGGATGACATACGTCCTTGGGGTGACCATCCTTATCCTTATCACTCCCCAAGTCAAGCGTGCGTAACGCCCGACCGTTCGCCTACCAATCGATCACCGTACGCATCGATTACAATTGCATTTTTCCTAACAATCACCACTTTTCGTAACGCTTTCACCAGCTTACCCCCCCAAGTTTAGCGTGCTTAAAGAAGATTTTCTTCAATAAACTTAATCCTTACGAGTCCATTACAAAATATTGATAAAATAATGTTGAATAAAGAATATACAGTATACACAAAGCAATGACAGGGAGAACAAAAAATAATAACAACAGTGCTGTTATAGCACAGGACAAAGCAAGAACTTTAAAACTAAATTATAATAAAAAGCAGGAGGCAGTTTATGTTTAGAAATAAGAAACATTCTGAGTGGACTTTAAACATAAAAGTACAATAAGGAGGAAACCGAAACCAAATTGGTTGGGCGTTTACACAATACATAGCTACACTTACCTACATATATATCATACACCCTGTGCTTGTAGCTTGATTTTCACATGTTCCTTTCCTATCCATCCCTATCATGTTCCTTTTCCTACCCATCCCTATATACCTTTCATTTTAACGTTACCATAACAATCAGTCGTCAACCGAAACTCGTCGCGTAAACATCTAATATTCCGCATCCCGCATCCGCAAACTGCAGTAAAGTACCGCGACTGATAGTCATACGAGTGCATCATCAAACCCAGCCAAGATAGAAGAGAAGTGCAGCGCAGTAAGTCCTTTTTCTCCCATTCCTATATGTGCATTCATTTTTTACTTGTGCAGTTGTCTTTTTTACATTTCAAACTACATAAAAACATTCAAGGTCCTTCGACATCCGCATCCACATAAACCACACATCACAAACAATTACCGAAAACTTGAAAACATGTCTCATTACAGTATATTGAAAACAGGTTAGGATTCGTGAATGGTATGATTTTTTTTAAATAATAAAGAAAGCCTTGAAATCCACCACGGATTTACTAGAAGCTCACCGCACTTGTCTCGATTTTATGGTATTTTGTACCTTAAGAGGTGCAAAATACCATGTGTTTTGTTTATACACACGTATTTCCCAATTTCCTCTCTCGATTTTGCTACTGGCGCAAATATTTTCTAATATATATAGATATCGAATCTTAGGAGCGGTGCGAGAGGGAGAGGCATGGAGAATCCGCCACAATAATGAGCTCTATGATATTTACCAAGCTCCCAGACTCTCCACCCATTTAAGGCTCCAAAGATTAAGATGGGCCGGACATGTGCACCGAATGCCAAGCACACGAGTACCGAAGAAGATTCTGACAGGACACCCGGGAGGTAAACGAAAGGCGGGCAGACCTAGGCTGAGATGGGAGGATGATGTCAGGAAGGATGCAAGAGGATTACTCCATGTTGCAGATTGGAAGACGACGGCCGAGGACAGAGGGCGGTGGAGGCTTATTTTGAAGGAGGCCAAGGCTCGAAATGGGCTGTAGCGCCATTGAAGAAGAAGAAGAATATAGATATCGACCACTAGCGTGTTCAGTACGTTTTGATTTTTTGATAATTTACTTCTTACAGGAGTTAGGACCCTCCAAAAATCGATAAAATTGCCTGGTTTGAACGATATCAACAGACGTTCAGTAAACAAACTAGACGATGTATTTTGAAAAAAGGCAAAACGTACGGACATAGAATCTTCTAATATAGTTGGTAAAAAAAATCTTAAAATCGGTCCAGTTTTGGGGCAGAAAAATGGGGAATACAAAACCTCGATTTAAAAAAAATATTTTTTTTATTAAAATAGTTACATATTATAATATCTCAGAATTAAATTAAATAGATATTAAAATATGTAACTAACTTACGAATTATCAATCCACATGTGTAGGCAGATGTAATCTCCACGGTGACCCGATAATTGGTCCGGCGACAATTGATCCTGCGACAGTTGATCCGCTGACAGTTCGTCCGGGCGTCAGTTGGTCCGGCCGACAGTTCGTCCGGGCGTCAGTTGGTCCGGCCGACAGTTGATCCGCCGACAGTTCGTCCGGGCGACAGTTGGTCCGGCCGACAGTTGATCCGGCCGAAAGTTTAGAAGTTTTTTTTTTCTAAACTTCTAAGATGCCTTCAGATATAAGTATATCGACTTTGGTTGTACGGCTGTATATCCTCTTTGCATGCTTACTTGAAGAAAACATTTTCGGTTCAACTGTCGGAAGGATCAACTGTCGGCCGGACCAACTGTCGACCGGACCAATTGTCGGCGGACCAACTGTCGCAGGATCAAGTTAGAACCCTATCCTGAAAACAAAGTGACGATTTGCGAAGTGATATAAAATGTTGCAATTATATTATTAAAAAGTAGTGAAGTTTAAGAATCCCAGGAACTGTGCTGTATCCCACGACAAACAGCTCACATCTTGCACTATCCACATCCAGCAGAAACACACAGCCCACATAATATTGTGGTCCCTATATACTCTCTTGTAGGTACTAAGTACTCCGTAGAAGAGGGGATATCAACCAGCGGTACGCGTGCCTATTTTACAGCGGCCAGCAAGTCTTATGGTAAACATTAAAAAAAATGTAAAAAATATTCACCAGTTTCTTTTCTCTTTTGTAAAACGGTTTAAAACTTAATTTTTTTAAGTGTGAATACCGCACAAGAGTCCCAATTGCTCCCATACGGAGCCAGTGAGACTACGGCATCCCTAATGGCTGGTACGCATTGAGAGAGTAGTTTAGTCAAGTAGCTACTTAAGTTGCTACTTGACTCGCCGAAAAACGTTCGCATTACTTTCACCCCGGGTTCATGGGGTGAGGTTTGTCTAGGTCTTGGAGGCAGATGACCAGGACATACTGAACCCCAGATTCCTACCCACCCCTTAAACCCTTTTCCTTCCCAGAACTCTCCTCTCCTTCCTTTCCTTAAAAAAAAACCCTCCACACAGCATCCCCAAAGATGGCACAGGCCCTGAGGGAAATTATTTTCCTCAGGGCCTCCTGTGTGGAGCTCATGTAAAAAAAAAAAAAGTTGCATTATTGCCCGCCGCCCGTTGCAAGATGACGGGCTGCTACACAACAAAGTAAATACGCTAATTAAGCTGATTGTAATACTTATTTTAGAATATGCGGAAGAATAAATTAATAAGATGAAAATTAATAAACTATGGACATGAAAAGAGATTAATAGCAGCCTAAATAAATAATTTTAGAGTAGCAACTTCGCTCAACGCCACGATATTTCCGCGCGTCTACAAACGAACGCATGTCAGTGTGCAGGGACGCGTGGTGGGACCGCTACTCGCCCGAAAAAATAGAACGAAATGGATTGATATCTACGAAAGAGCTGACTAAACTAATCTACTAAAATTGTGGTGTTAGGACGCGTTTAGTTACTAATATATTCGCAACTCGACTAAAGTACTTGCCATGTGCGAACGGCTCTTAATTGGTAATATTGTCAGGCGGAAGATAGTGGAGATGGGAAGAAGATCTGGTCTTCGGTCAGTGGTCTCACATTATGGCAATACTGAGAGTATCTGTAACTTTGGATTCATAAAGGTGGACATTTTTATTACATATTTTGCGGTTAACTTTTGGATTTTAATATAAAGCATAGTATTTTCTCTTTCTAACACCGTTTGGATCATATTTCTAACCATTATAGTAAGGGAGACACAACGATTTCTATGAGACCTACGTGAATTGTTTCGAAAACTGAACAAATAGACCTGACGGGTTAGTTATAAAGTATTATACAATCTGTCTAAAGTATCACTACATAAATGACAATTCCTTTTTCAATCTACCATAATATTGAAGAAATGCTAATAAGAAAGTCCAAATAAATATGACAGCTTAACATTTGAATAAAACGGCCGCCATCTTGAAACGGAACTTACAAACAGAATGCAGAACGGTCGAGTTAAAACAGAACTTTGCTACGCTCAGTCAAAAATCGACAGTATTTATTCTTTTGGACTTTAGAACAAATAGAAAATGGATAAATTGGCCCTCCGGTAAAAAGGTTGACCATCACTGCTGTGGGCTGTACAGTAGGTACATCTACCATATAAGTTGTGTCTCTGTCTGTCTGTGTGTAAACTATAGCTTGTCTCAGTGAGTAAACTGTTTGAATCTAGCTAGGGTTTGCAATCCTTTGCAGGAAAAAAAATCCGTCAGGGCCTACGTCGTCTTTGAGGATGCTGTGTGGAGGACCTTTTTTGGAAAGAAATAAGAGGGAGTTCTGGGAAGGATAAAGGTATGAGGGGTGGGTAAAAATCTGGGGTTAATGACGTATAAATCCGTCCGTCCCACTGCAGTGCAAGGCGATGGGTCGAGAGAGTCCAGCTGGAGAGTTTAAAGGGTCTCCCGATCCGGCCTGCCACACAGTTAGTAGACAGACGCATCCGTTGCCAAGACCTAGACCAACCTCACCCTGTGAACCCGGGCACCCCTGCAAAGTCACCAACTTATCGAACCATTTGGGGTGTCCTATGGCTAATACGTTGGTAATTCAATAAATAGTTAACGGAGAGGCGGTACCCCTATCCGCCTCCCAAATAAATTGTTGCTTATTATTTCAATTAATTACCCCTTATAAAAAAAAACTGAGTGTGCAATTCACATGCGGTAGAAGTGAAACCTTCAGAAAACTAAAGTAGACAAGAGTGGGGACACTACGAAGCACCGCACAAAGAGGAGACCGGTTATACTATCTCATTCTCTAGCATACTCAATCCTATAGATGTACGTGGTTGTCTCTTTTTAGTGTTGCTATTTTTCGTTTCATCCAGTTTCAAATTACAATGGTGCTAAAGAAGTTTTCACTTCAAAAAACGAGTGTGCTTTAGACCACACGACTGAAGCAAAACTTCTTTAGCTCTATCTATATGTACAGACAATAGGCCTGCACTGTGTCTTAGATATATACGAAACGTAACTGGCTATGAGAGAAAGAGAGAATGAAAATGTGTGCTTGCACCTCTCTCTCTTGTCCCTACAGTAATATACGAAACGTAACTCTCTCTCTCTTTCTATCTTCACTAACTTATATCTTCCTCTCAACCGTTCGCCACTTTCCGTAACGCTCTCGTCACGCATTCGCCAGCTTACTTCCCAAGTCAAGCGTGCGTAAAGAAGTTTTATTTCAAAAATTCTTAATTCTATCCCCCAATTCCGCGGGATTTGCAAACCCTATTTGTCTATGCTGTAGTCTGTGCAGTACCCTGCCTTGCCCTGTATATGTAGGTATGTGTGTGTGTGTGTATGTGTGTGGTGCACACTCTTTAGGACGGATACCCCTCTGCCTACCCCTGCGGTCCCCGCACGAAGTGTCGGGTTACACGTTACACACCGCCGCGGCTAAAAGGAATTATACATCGTAGCAGCGTACCGCCGTCGTACTGCACACACACAAAGTGCACACAGGGCTGTAAACATCGAACAGTGGAAATTATAATAAAAAATAAAAGAGGCATGGAACTGGCAGAGGAAGGATGAAAGCAGATTGAGTGCTGAAGAAATGAGATCCCTGAGGCGAATGTGTGGTAAACACATGTACGATCGTGTGAGAAACGTGGAGATCCGCAAAGAACGCAAGGCTAATGTTAGCTTAATGAGTAAGATTAAGAAAGACACTCCGATGGTTTGGGCATGTAGAGCGCAAGAAAGGAGTGTAAGGAGAATATATGACGCACATGTGAATGGTAGAAGAAGTCGAGGACGCCCAAGAAAGACATGGCACGACCAAGTGAATCAGATACTTGAGACCATGTCAAGAGTCAGACTAATAGAAGAGCATGTATGAGACGATGTATGAATGTAAACGAGGCAAGGGGCGTGTGCCAAGACCGAGGTGTTTGGCGGTCCGTTCTCTCTGCCTACTCCTGTGAGGAAACGGCGTCATGGTTAGTTAAATAAAATACCTACTCATTTTGGTTTTGGATCTGTCTGTGATTGTAACTCCGATTTAATTTGGGAGGCGGGTATGGGTACCGCTACTTATTGGGTAACCAAGACGTCTTCTACAGGTCATCCCATGTGGTTTGCTACGTTTGGTGACTTAGCAGAGGTGCCCGGGTTGACGATGTGAGGTTTGTCTATGTCTTGGCGGAACATGCTTTTGCCCACCTACTGCGTGGCAGGCCGGATCGGGAGAGACTGGTTGAGGGAGACCTTTTTATCTCTCCAGTCGGACTCTCTCAACCCATCGCCTTGACCGCAGTGGGAGGGATTGATTGAATACCCGTCATACCCAGAACTTCTTCTCCTTCTAAAAATACCCTCTACACAGCACTCCCAAATATGAAATAGGTCCCGAAGGATTTTTTTACTTCAGGGCCTTCTGTGTCGAGCTAATGTAAAAAAAACGTCACGGCGGGATGTGATCTATGCTCGATCTACGACACCATTCTGTTTTATTCGCTGTACATGCCCTAACTATCTGAGAGTCCCATTCTTAATCTTACACATTACGCTTATGTTATTCAAATCATCTCGTATAAAAAATTCACAATCTTTTTTACCAGATCGACATTTACAACTTTAGCATTTTTTTTTAAATTATTTATTACTATCTGAAGTCTCCGGCGATGCCCGAGCTTTACGCCGAGTTTTCGGAATCTGATGCATGTAACTTTCCTTTTTTTGAAGTGAAAACTTCTTTAGCACCGTTATGATTTATTTATTTTTTCTTAGTACATTTACATTACAAAGGTATAATATATTGTCCTCCACACTAGGAGTTCACCTGAAACTCGATGAAAGAGAAGCGAGCGACACTCATAGGAGATAAACACAGATATCTATAGGATTTAGCCGATGAGAGAATGAGATAGCAATAAAATATTTATGTATTTCATGGGTACTCGGTTCCAATATAATACTATAAATCCACGGTCCCACGTAAGTCTCCTTTGGTCAAGTGGTATAAAGCGCCTGGCGAACCTTAGCGGCCAGACGGCCAGTGGCCAAGGATCGAGTCTTATGAAATCCAAAAATATATATTTTTGTAAAATCAATATCCAATCTTCAACAACTCCAAAATGAACAGGCAAAGAAAACACAAAATAAAGCCTTCGTAGTCTCCCCACTCTTGTCTACTTTAGTTCTCTGAAGGTTTCACTTCTACCGCGTGTGAATTGCACACTCTGATTCTTTTTTTAACGTCAAATGTGCAAAATTTCATCAATAAATAATAAAAAAAATACTGCTTTTAGTGGTGGAAAGGGATGGGGTCATAAATATATATTATAAAAGAAAGTCCAAAAAAACGTGCGGAACGCAAAAGCTCAGAAATGAGTGCCGGTACGATCAAAGAGAGTTATATGGTATGGTAGATCTCTATCCCCCCTAGGGAATAAGGGTATTCGTTTTTACCTAAAGGGCTTGCTTTTAAAGATATAAGGGCTGAAAGTTCTAAGAAGACTCTAGAAATTTCAAGAAGAGTCTGGAAGATTCCGGAAACTTCTAGAAAATTCGATAAAACTCTGGAGTGTTCTGGAAGAAATGGAGGAGTATGTCAGCGAGTCTAGAAGGTTCCGGAAAGTTCAAGAAGGTTCGATAAAGCTGTAGAAAGTTCTGAAAGGAGTGGAGGAGTGTGTCAGTGTGTCTAGAAGGTTCCGGAAAATTCTAGAAGGTTCCATAAAGCTTTAGGAAGTCCTAGAAGGTTCGATAGGACTGTACAAAGTTCTGGAAGGAGTGGTGGAGTATGTCGGTAAGTCGAGATGGTTCCGGAAAGTTCTAGAAGGTTCGATAAAGCTGTAGAAAGTTCTGGAAGATGTGGCGGAGTAGTGAGTCGGTGTCGGTGAGTCTGGAAGGTTCTGATGGTTCACGAATGCTTTAGAAAATTGTGGAAGGAGAAAGTTCTAGAAGCTTTCAGAAATAATAGGCGGTGAGTCTAGAAGATTCCGGAAGTTCTAGAAGTTTCGATAAAGCTGTACAAAGTTCTAGAAGGAGTGGCGGAGTAAGTCGGTGAGTCTAGAAGGTTCCGGAAAATTCTAGAAGATTCTACAAAGCTGTAAGAAGTTCTAGAACGTTCGATAAAGCTGTGCAAAGTTCTGGAAGGAGTGGCGGAGTAAGTCGGTGAGTCTAGAAGGTTCCGGAAAGTTCTAGAAGGTTCGATAAAGCTGTATAAAGTTCTGGAAGGAGTGGCGGAGTATGTCGGTGAGTCTAGAAGGTTCGATAAAGCTGCAGAAAATTCTGGAAGGTGTGGCGGAGTATGTCGGTGAGTCTAGAAGGTTCCCGAACGTTGTGGATCGTTCGCTAATGCTCTGGAAAGTTATGGAAGGAGAAAGTTCTATAAGCTTTCAGAAATAAGTGGCGGAGTGTGCCGGTGAGTCTAGAAGGTTCTGGAAAGTTCTAGAAGGAGGATTGGAATGTGTCAGTGAGTATAGAAGGTTCTAGAACATTCTGGAAGGTTCCCCAATGTTCTAGGAAGTTATGGAAGATGAAATTTCTAGAAGCTTTCAAAAATGAGTGGCGGAGTGTGTCTGGAAAGTTCTAGAAGGTTGGATAATCTTAATCTTCAATATACATTATAAAAAAAGTGTACAATGTGCGTACCGATAAAACTCAGAGACGAATCCCGGTACGATCATGGGAGTTATATTTATGGTAACCCTCTATCCCCCATCCTTGAAGAAGGTTCCCGTTTTTACCTGAAGGGGGTACTTTTGAAGATATAAGGGCTGGGAATTTCGCTACCTTGAAATTTTCAGAACAGTCCAGAACATTCGAGAGTATTCTTGAGCATTCCACAACATTCCATAACAGCCCGGAACATTCTGGAATATTCCGGGAATAGGGATAGAAATAGGCTGGAACATTCGGGAATATCCCGGAACATCCCAGATCTGTGTGGAACTTTCCAGAACATTCCCGAATGTTGTGGAATATTGTGGAACTATTCTGGAACATTTGAAGCCTTTTTTGTATGGGTAGGGCTACCCATTGGTAGGGGTATATTAAGCAAGATCCGTCGTAGGTTCGAACGTCAGTTTAATCTTACATCAACTCCCTGAGCGAAGCCGGGCACCCCATCCAGAGTATTTGAGAGCATTCCACAACATTCCAGAACAAAATTGAAAATTGTGGAATGATCGGGAATAGGGAATCGGGAACATCAATGTGGAACATTCCAGAACACTAGAATGTGGTCCTGAGCGAAGCCGGGTAACCCAGCTAGTAAGTAATATATAAAATAAATTTTATTAAATTACGTCACACCTTAAGGAGGGGGGAGTAGATAAGTGTGACAAGGGATATGGGGGGGGGGGGATATGTGCAAAATTTCATTGATCTCGAAATAAAAATGTATACTTGAATGAAAATCAAAATACAGGGTGTTAAGAGATGTACTTGACTTATTATAACCCCAAGTGGTTCGTTACGTTTGGTGACTTAGCAGGGGTGCCCGAGGTCATGGGGTGAGGTTTGTCTAGGTCTGCCCACCTATTGCGTGGCTGGCCGAATCGGAGAGACTGATAAGGGAGATCTTTTGACCTCTCCATCCGGACTCTCGATCACCTTGCACCGCAGTGGGAGGATTGGATTCGTGAGTCTGTCACTTCTGAATCCTACCCACCCCCCCATACCTTTTTCCTTCCCGGAACTTCATCTCCCTCCTTTCCATAAAAAGACCCTCCACACAGCATCCCCAACGATGACGTAGGCTCTGAGGGAATTTTTTTTCCTCAGGGCCTACTATATGGAGCTAATGTAAAAAAAAACAGTGATTCCTGACACAATCGATCAAATGTGATAGAGATATACAATGTTAAGCATGTGACTTCATGTGTTGAGATATACAATGTTAAGCATGTACTTGCTACCTGGACTATAACAAAAATGTGCCAAGTAAGAGGCGACATTGGTTTCCATCCAAATCTACATGCCAGGCATTTTTAGTGTGTATTTAATGTACTCGGTGATCTCGCTATGCGTGTCACCAATGGCTTCAAATTTATAGGAAATAATTACAAAACGCATTAAAAATATTTTCAATGCTTGCAAGCCTAAGAACATGGACTTTTTTAAACATTTAAAAATTATGCAAACACGCTGTTAATTTGAAGTGTTCTTCGGATCACTGGAGAGATAGTAAGAAAGAAGGGTGTTGTGGAGTGTGCGTGTGCCCGAAGTATGTTCAATTTGGTCTTTCGTCGTGAGAAATTGATCAAAGTTTTTCAAATCTGGAGAAAATAATTATAAAAGGTAAAAGGGGAACGCGGGGCGGTAGCCGGGTCGCACGGGAAAGGAAACGCAAACGTATCTTTCTTTTCGTGGCATAGCAACGCATACCGTGTAGTGATGTGCCGGATCGTTAAAAATGTATATCCGCAGATTCGGATATTTGGTGTCAAGATCTTTATTTTTTTATTCAATCGGTGTCGGCGCGCGAGACCTTGAAACGACGACGGTATGGTAACTTAAGAGGGCATTACCAGAGAAAACCAGAAATATGTCATTTTCAAATCAGATTTTAGACGTATTAACTGTTTTCCACAAAAAATTATAAATGGATTTCGAAAGATTGTTCTTTTATCTGGCATTCGCATGTAGTAAATTTTAAGAATTTTTTTTAATTTTTAGTAAAATAATGTTATTCCATAGGTCGTTGGCAGATTTGTTAAATTTTCAAAAAATATTTTGTATTATACCACACCCATTTCAAATAATATAATCATGCAGTAAAATAAATCAATACATTATCTAGCAAACGCATGTTTTAGAATTTTAATTTTAGTTTCAATAAAATCATTAAAAAATATCTACGTACATGTGTTTCTTGACGAAAATTGGTCTATTTGTGTATTTATTTGCGCACTTACAAACTAATATATTTCAGATTTTTTTAACATTCTTATTAAATTTAGACATTATTGAAAAATGGTAAATACTTATAATCAAAAAATAATTACAAAAAGTACATTATTTTAATAGTTTTATCATCACGCCTTTCAGCATTTTTGGATGAAGGTATAAATTAAATATTTTTGAATGTAGCTATCACTTTGTGGTTATCCATTATAGAAAAACGAAACAATACAACTTTGTATAAACCACTTACATATATATATATATATATATATATATATATATATATATATATATATATATATATACATAACACCGTCTATTTGGCGACCAGCATGGGCAAATATGCATCTAAAGTGGCGACCACCGACATTTGGCGACCGATATACGGTCGCCACTTTATTTTTCGAAATTTTTACACAGTTCATAGTACATGTCGTCACAAGCATTTTGGCAAAAATTGTCCTGGTAGCCAAATTGGGCGTGAGGTGGATGATTTCGAATATTAAAGTTCCGCCATCTGTCGCTACGCAGCTAGGCGCTAGGTGATATACACGGCCATGTATACTACCATTCATCCTACCGACATTTAGGCGACCGGTGTGACATAACATGCCGCCTTTCATTCCTAGCATTTACCCGCCACCGAGGCGTTGGCAAATGTGTTGGGAAACAACGTTGCCGGTTAATTCCAACTCCCGTACAAGAGTTGAGGTGCACGTGGCGGTGGCGTGTTTTGCGACGTTGCCGCCGCGCTTATTTAGCCTCGGTTGCCTCGAATGTTTTGCCTTTTAAAATTTTATCGTGATCAATCGTATTATCGTATACCGAGCATTAACGTACATGTGATTTGGAGTGTAGGTATTTGGCGACCGACCATTTTAGTGTCTTAATTACAATACATTATTGATTACGGTTGACTCAATGCAACGGAACAAAATAATTGCAAGAATAACAGAAATGCAATATCAAGATGATTCTTTGGAGTCATACCTACCTATGACATAGAATTCGGATAATCTGAGGTACTTGCCTTCAATTAATAATTCTTCTTTTCGGTCATTTATACGGTCAAATTTACTTCTTTAAAATTCCCGATTCTTATTTTACAGGAGTTCACTTACTCTGACGGTGATGGTGGGATACGACCCAAATCCCATGTGTGAAACAAAAGGCGAGCTCACCAATTAATTTTAATCGAAAAAATAAAAATATTGCATGGATGATTCATCTAATCAAAACGACCCACGAACATTGTTTCCACAAAACTTCAACGTGTTGACCAAATCGAAGAAGAAAATTGATATAGAAATAACGAAAAATAAATTCAGTGCGCAGATCACATGCCGTAGAAATGAAACCTTCAGAAAACTAAAGTAGGCAAGAGTGGGTAGGCTACGAAGCGCCACACAAAGAGGAGACCGATTATTCTATCTTAGGGGCATACATTAATTGAGCTCAAAATGGGGGGTGGGGGTCCAGTAAAATCTCACCAAATCTTGAACAGTTTTTCAGCATATTGTCGCGATCATATTTACCACAACGGGGGGGGGGGGCGTAACGGGATAGCATTGGGCGGGACGGGATAGGGTGGGACCCCAGATACACAACTGATGTCTCGTGAGGGGAGAGGGGGGGGGGCACCAAATCTCACCAAAGGGGGGGGGGGGGGTTAAATTGGAAAATTAACTGCTCACGTTATTAATGTATGCCCCCTTATTCTCTCGCAGTCTAAATCCTATAGATGTATGTGTTTGCCTCTTTTTAGTGTCGCTAATTTTCGTTTCATCGAGTGTCAAATCACAACGGTGTTAAAGATGTTTTTACTTCAAAATAGTACTGCCAGATTTTTGTTTTTATTTCGAAAAGGACTTAGGACAGGTGGTTTTAAAAATTTGTAGGAGTCATCAAAAATTAAAAATTTTAAGTTAATTTTCACGTTCTGTGTAAGTTCTATTCAAGTTCTGTTGTTATAACAATGAACTTGAATACAACTTGCACAGATTGTGAAAATTAACTTCAAATATTTGAAGAATCTGTCATTTTTTTTAACAACCCGTTAATTATAATTTTAATTGTTCGAGGCGTGTTTTCAGAAACATTGTATTCGAGGAAACAACATCGAAAACAATGCGACTAAATTTAATATAAATGTTTTTGTTTTTTACTTTAGTTTCACACAGGAGGCCCTGAAGAAAATAATTACCTTAGGGCCTATGTCATCTTTGTGGACGCTGCGTATAGGAAAGGAAGGGGAGGAAGCTATGGGAAGGAAAAGGATTTTAGGGGTGGGTAAGAATCTAGGGTTCAGTTTGTCAAGGAGTGACGGACGTATGAATCCATCCCTCCCACTGCGGTGCAAGGCAATGTTCCGAGAGAGTGCGGCTGGAGAAGTTAAAGGGACTTCCTTAACCACTCTCACCCGATCCGACCTGTCATGCTGCTGGTTGGCAGACGCATTCGCCACCAAGACCCGAACAAACCACACCCCATGAATCATTAGATGACTAAGTCGTAGGTGAAAATATTGAAATGAACCAGAACCCACCACATCAAATGCATCACAACCATTTAAAAGTTTCTTAAATACTTATCAGACAGTCGCGAGTAAACATTCTACAGTAAAAAATTTCAGAGTGTGCAATTCACACGCGGTAGAAGTGAAACCTCCAGAAAAACTAAAGTAGACAAGAGCGGGAAGGCTACGAAGAAGTGCACAAAGAGGAGACCGATTATACTATCTCATTCTCTTGCAGGCTAAATTCTATAGGTGTATGTGTTTGACTCCTTTTATTGTCGCTATTTTTCGTTTCATCGAGTTTCAAATCCAAAACGGTGCTAAAGAAGTTTTCACTTCAAAATACAAATGTGCAGTTCACATGCAGTAGAAGTGAAACCTCAGAAAACTCTAGACAAGGGTGGGGAGACGACAACGAAGCACCGCGCGAAGAGGAGACTGAATAGCTACGAAGCACCGTACAAAGAAGAGACCGATTAGTCTATCGCATTCTCTTGCAGGCTTAATCCTATGGATGTATGTCTTTATCTCTTTTTAATGTTGCTATTTTTCGTTTTATCGAATTTCAAATCACAACGGTGCTAAAGAAGTTTACACGTACTCGAGTTTAATCTATGTACCTACATCATCTCTAAATATTTAAATTTTTAAAATTAGTATGATATACATAATAAAAAAATGCTCGTACATCTATGGAATTTAGCCAACGAGAGAATAAGAGTATAATCGGTCTCCTCTTTGTGCGGTGCTTCGTAGCCACTCCTCCCACTGTATTCTAATTTATTTTCTGAAGGTTTCACTTTTAATTGCGTACTCGGATTTTTTAAAATTGTTTCGGATACCTATTTAGCTACCTTTTATTATATTTTTTTAATTCTTTTTAAACGTTTTATATCTTTTCATGTACATAAGAAGATGAACATTCATTATAAGTGATAATTAAATCCTTTTTTTACTTTGGTAGAAAGCAGTCACTTTGTGGTTTGACAAAGATATTAATTGAAATAAAACAATCACTTAGTTTGTAACCACGATTCATCCATTAACCTTTTTTATACCGACCGGTTTCGCTTAACCTGCGCATCAGCGTTATTTCATTATATCTACTTTATCGCATTGAAACCAAGCTCACGCACACTAACGAAATTCAAAACAATAAGCGCACACAAACTTAGCTGTTGCCGGCCGAATTCCCTATCAAGATTCCCTTCACCTCACCCACACAGCTGTTATCCCGCGCCGATCGGCTTGCTTGCCCCCCGTGCGACTAGCCCCACCGCTTCCCTTACCCCGCGGACTCCTGTTCATACAAAAGTCACGTGGAATCTGCGTGCAATCGAAATCAATTTAAAAAAATAGGTTGTCGTTGAAAATTTAGTTGGATCTTTGCAGAAATTATTTTAACATAGCTATCCTATCAATTTGACTTAAAAAAATTGGACGGAGGATTTTTCCGGAGCGATATTTTTGACTGATATCAAAAAAGCATGTACCAAAAGAAAAAAAATGTTGGATCTTTTGATTAAATAAAGCTAACACCAATATAAAGACACTTCGTGATCAAAAATTGGAGGGAGGAATTTTCCCGGCAAGAATAGAAATAAAAAAACAAATCTCTTTTTAAAAACACACTTTCACAACAATAATATTGTTGAATTTCTATTTAATCAGGTGGATATTAATTACCTAATACTAACAAGATGTGAAGAGTTTTCGAAAGAAATACTTTTCTAGCGGGAGTTATAATTTTTTTTTCAGTTTTTGCTAAAAATAACTAGGTAACTTCCCGTTAAATATTTTGTTGGATCTTTTGTCATTCGTCATCCCTAAATGATACTCCACGTGACTGCAAAGGTTTCATCGACGGAGGAATTTTTGCGTACCTCAAACTCTTTATTGATTTGCCTACTACCTACCCAAGCAATAGGCCACTTGCATGGATTTCATAACGACTTTGAAAAAATCGTGTGGATAGATATTTTTACCAAGATTACGAAAATGTTAGTAAAAATTTTTAGAAATGTACAGTTTTTTTAAATTTATTTTTAAATAAATAAATCCATTATTTAGGCCCGTGACGTCACTACATGAAAATGTCCCATCGCCGAAAATGTTAATTATTATTTTTAATTTATAAACTAACGTTTAGACAAGATTTTTATGCATAGCACAAAGGGTAACAATTATTATAAGCAATAATTATCAGCCTTAAACACTCATCAACATTGAAAAATCTTCCGAGAAAAGATACTTGCCGCCAACGCCGTTGGCGGCAAGTATCTTTTCTCGGAAGATTTTTCAATGTTGATGAGTGTTTCAGGCTGATAATTATTGCTTATAATAATTGCCGAAAATGTTCCTATTAATTTAATAAAATTCCACACTGATTTATTTTTTTTATATGGCAGCACTTTGATTTCAGGCGAATTTTTGAATTTGACATTTAACGTTCAGTAGAATTATTGTTTGTTCTCTGCGAACTTATCATTTGGTTTCTTTTTGACATATGTTATGAAGAGAACCCCGTTCATTTTACGATGTCTGCACGTGTTTAGAGGTATAATGGTAGTGGTGCTGATCTTAACAAAATCAAATTTTATAATATTCTTCTTATTATTATAATTTACAAGTACAAGTATATTTCATTGGATTTAGTAATATAGACGTTGAACATTATAATGATTTATGATCAATAAGATGGATCAAGGAAAAAAAATATTTATGAGATATAATATTTTTGGAATGCCTCGCTATTCTCCTGTGCCCTTTCTTGTGGAACATGATCTTTTTTTTAAATGATTTTCTGCTATGTAATTATCGTTTTTTCGCACCCATAAAATTATGTCCCGTCTTTCCGGTTTATAAAAAATGGTCTGATTTTTCGGATTGAAATTTTCAAAAAATCG
This sequence comes from Limnephilus rhombicus, assembly GCA_929108145.2. NCBI lineage: Eukaryota > Metazoa > Arthropoda > Insecta > Trichoptera > Limnephilidae > Limnephilus > Limnephilus rhombicus. Next base: position 7,860,321 of record OV815298.1, read on the forward strand.
CCAGGGTTTCAAAAATACGATTTAAAAAAATGCCGAATGTCTTAGAATATTTACCTAAACCGGATTTTTTTTTTAAATGCGATGCAAGTGGCCTATCCACAAAATAATTATTTGTTCTTTGTAGCATTTTGATCTCGCCTGACTTATAGGACAGTGCAATTAGTGCAAAAAAGGGGGTCGCGATCGGAATTATTTCGGTAGCCCCAATTTTTTTATATGTTTTATACACTCATCTCCTGATGAAAAATCTGAGTTTTCGACCTTCGGTCACTTGAGCTTTCGCCGCCGTTTTGAAAAAACCTGCCGAAATCGCGCCAAAATCTAGTTTTTCTCAAATATTTCGTTCTCAATGAAAATTTTGGCTAAGGTAACTTCACAAGTTTTGTAGAACATAAAATTATCTACAATTTTTATTAAAAAAAATGTCTTCTACCTCTAATAAGTATTGAGATACACAGCCGTAAAAATGTGTATAAGTTTATAAAAACAAGTAAATTGCACGACTTGGTTTGGTTTTCTGTACGTACCTCTTTTTCAGTACAGTTTTGTAGAGAATAAAATTTCTAAAACGATTTTTATGTTTTTTGTATTGTTTTTACTGATTTAAAGTATGAATAAACAAATATCGGTAGGTGAAAACATAAAAATTTATCACGATATTACCACGTCTTTAATATAGAAATAACGAAAAATAAATACAGTGCGTAGTTCACATGCCGTAGAAATGAAACCTTCAAAAAACTAAAGTAGGCAAGAGTGGGTTGGCTACGAAGCACCGCACAAAGAGAAGCCCGATTATTATCTCATTCTCTCGCAGTCCTGTAGATGTATGCTTTTGCCTCTTTTTAGTGTCGCTATTTTTAGTTTCATCGAGTTTCAAATCACAACGGTACTAGGCGATTTGCAGGTGCTAGAAGTTTACACTTCAAAGTACAAGTGTGCAGTTCACACGCGGTAGAAGTGAAACCTCAGAAAACTAAAGTAGACAAGAGCGAAGAAGCTACGAAGCACCGCACGAAGGGGAGATCGAATAGCTACGAATCACCGCACAATGAGGAGACCGATTAGTCTATCTAATCTCTTATACTTATCACTCAGAAGTGATAAGTAAATAAGTACTTTTTTTCATTTTTTTATTTTTTCATTCATAGTGTAATAATAAATTTTGTTAATTATTTTAAGTTTTAGATACTTACTTACTAGCGACTTGAAATTCAAATGAAACAGAAATGCGTCACGAAAATTTATTATTATTTTAATATAATAGTTAATTAGTTCTAATATAATAGGTACGGTAAATCCTCGCTCTCACTCAAGGCTCCCATAGTCCAGCGGCGTAAAGCGCCTCACGAATTTAGTGGCCAGACAATTCAGACCGCGTGGGTTCGAGTCTTATAAAATAAAATAAAAAACGTTTTAATTTTTGCAAAATTAATATTCAATCTTCAAACCACACAAAATGAAAATGAACCACACCAAGAAGAAACCATAATTATTAATATGATGACCCAATGTATAGCAAAAGTTGCACCAGAATTCGACGTCAAAAATATATATAAAATCATCCTTCACTAACTAACTAACCATAACACCGTTTCTCCGCAGGGGTAGGCAGAGAGGACGGGCCGCCAAACAACTCGGTCTTGGCACACACTCCTTGCCTCGTTCACATTCATACATCGTCTCACACATCCTCTTCTATTATTTTGACTCTTGATGCAGCCCGAATCAAGTATCTGATTCACTTGGTCTTGCCATTTTTTATATTAGCTCCACTCAGAAGGCCATGAGAAAAATAATTTCCCTCAGGTCCTATGTCATCTTAGGGGATGCAGTGAGGAGGGTCTTTCAACATCATTTTACAACTCATCGTATTTCTACGTAATGTGTTTATTTATTAAATTGAGCACAATCTTTAAATTAAATTATAATTAATTATCAATCTAACAATTAACAATGTATTACGGCCAAATAAACGCATTGTTCCCACCCGCCAGTTACGGCGGGTACCCGCTAGGAGCGAGGAACCGAGGTAGGTACAATGCCAAACCGCGCGCCAGAGCTAAGCGCCCCGTAATTTGAATGATGCTCGTAGTAAAAAATCCCAAAACGTCAGAAACATGCATGTCACTAAAAATCGGCTGATCGCGTGCCGCATGGCCGACCCGAAGAGCTTCGGCATTCTTCGGAAATATTCCGAAGCTTTGGTTCCAGCGGTAGTAAGGTTTGAACAAGATAATATTAAGTAATAACATTTCTCTTCTAAAATGTAACCATTAGTCAAAGGGTCAGCTATGCGTCTCGTGTGACATTATCTTGTTCGAGCCCTTGGGATGTACCTTTTTGACATTATTATTTGTTTGTCACCCATTGATCGAAGTTGTCACGACAGTAAATGGCGATATTGGCGATCCACGCCGCAGAGTGTTTCTTGTGTGTTAATTATTATTATTGGATTATTGCGTTATTATTATTATCTTTGGAAGGTTGAGTATTTTTAAATGGATATCACACCCACCCTTTCCACTAATCTTCCAATAGATGTAATATCAATAGTAATGGAGTGTAAAATGCTTCTAAAAATATTGATACCAGAATAATTCTATAATAATTGGATAATTACTAGAGCGCCGTTTTAGTTATGTTGCGTTGTACAATTTATTATGAGTTCCTAGGCTATATGTATTTTTATTATTTGAATTTACAAACAGATACATAAAACATACCTACTTACCTGGCAGGTCAATTGACTATATTAAACTCTAGACATCAGCATGTTTTTACATCGCACGATATTTTTACTATTACAGTTACATGATATTTTTAGATACTTAGCAAGTAATGTAAAATTATGCATGATGTCTAGATTTTTTTTTAAATATAATATCAACCTTTCGTTTTTTATGAATGGCTTGGTGAACCACCTATAACTTGAGGCACCGGCCGCGCCTGGTAGGAATCAGAGGTTTAGTATATCCAGGAGTGACGGACGTATGAGTCCATCCCTCCAATAGCTGTGCAAAGCGATGGGTCGAGAGAGTCCTGCTGAAAAGGTCGAAAGGCCTCCCTCAACCAGTCTCTCTCCGCCATGCAGTAGGTGGGCAGGCGCATCCGCTGCCAAGACCTCACCCAATGAGTTCGGGCACCCCTGCTAAGTACCAAACGTAGTGAACCACTTGGGGGTGACCTATGGCAGAGGTGTTGGTTATCCAATAAATGGTTCCCGGGGCGGCGGTAGTCATACCCGCCTCCCAAATTGAAATGCCACACGTCTTCTCGTTCATTCGCTCTACAATCCATCCGAGCGTTCCTTTCGTAATTTTACTCATTACGTTTACATTGGCCTTGCATTCTTCGCGGATCTCCACGTTTCTCCCAAGATCGTACATGGTTTTACCATACTCACGCCTCAGGAATCGCAATTCTACAGCATTCAGCCTACTTTCCTTCCTTTGCTTCCTTCCTCTTCCTTCCTCTACCAGTTCCATGCCTCACAGCCATACATGGGGGTCGGTTCCAGCACTCTATTATGGATAGCTGGCTTCGCTTCTTTGGACAGTTTTTTTGTTGGCGCCACTAGCGTTCTATCCTCCGTTAATGGAGTTACCTACATTTAACCTTGTTTCACATATCTCTATCAGCCTTCCCATCTACCGTAAACACACTTCCCAAATATACTTCACAATACATACTTCAAAAACTTATCCACCTGCTCCAAGTATTCATCATTCACAACTAAGTTTCACATTGTTTTTGTATCAAACACCACGATTTTAGACTTACTTACATTCATCATTAACTCATTCTTCATACATATTAAATTATCTGTCTAGGTACATTTAAATTAAATATCTAAGCATAGTTTTCTATGTTTTCATATTGTTTAATCGAAAAAAATCCCAAGCATTTGGGGCATGGCAAATAATCATTAAATGAGGAATGGTATTTTCTTGTAATGGGTTTTTTGTATTCCTGATAATTTTGTACATAATCTCCCGTTTTATGCAATTTAGCAGAAGACCTTTTCTTTCCTTGCCATTCATTATTGTCAGGATATTTTGAATTTCACATTCTATCTCGTGGTTTCTGAAAATATGCCTCGAGTCCTTTTCGAAATAAAAACAAAAATCCGGCATTCGACCTTTTTTGAAGTGAAAACTTTTGTAGCACCGTTGTGATTTGAAACTCGATGAAACTAAAAATAGCGACACTAAAAAGAGGCTAAAACATACATCTATAGGACTACAAGAGAATAAGATAATAATCGGGCTTCTCTTTGTGCGGTGCTTCGTAGCCTATCCACTCTTGTCTACTTTCGTTTTCTGAAGGTTTCATTTCTACGGCGTGTGAACTGCGCCCTGTATTTTTTTTTGTTATTTCTTTATCAATTTTCTTCTTGGATTTGGTCAATACGTTAAAGTTTTGTGGAAACGACGAACGAAGGTCGTTTTCAGAATGGGGGTGAGGTTTGTCTAGGTCTTGGAGGCGGATGACCGGGACACACTGAACCCCAGATTCCTACCCACCCTTTAAACCCCTTTCCTTAAAATAATTTTCCTCTCCTTCCTTTCCTTCAAAAGCTCTCCGCACAACATACCCTAAGATGAATAATTTCCCTCAGGATCTTCTGTGTGGAGCTCATGTAAAAAAAAAGAAAAAAAAAGTACGAGATTTTAAATTAGTGACTGATTATTTGTAACCCAATAATGATTGTCTTTCTTAAAAAAAAATTGTGCCTTTATTGCACTTGTCAATTGCTACCTATCGCAATAAGGAGCCAATTTTATGCATCCCAAATAATTATTGGTAACTAAAATAACCTAGTTCCTGTTCACTCTATATATTTTTTTTTCATTAGCTCCACACTGCAGGCCCTGAGGAAAACAATTTCCCTCAAGGCCTATGTCATCTTTGGGGATGTTGTGTGGAGGGTATTTTTGGGGAAAGGAAGGAGAGGAAGTTTTGGGAAAGAAAAAAGTATGAATGGTAGTTAGGAATCTGGGGGTCAATGTGTCCAGGAGTGACAGACATATGAATCCATCCCTCCCACTGTGATATAAGGCGTGGATCGAGAGTCCGGTTGGAGAGATGAAAAGGTCTCCCTCAACCAGTCTCTCCTGATCCGGCCCGCCATGTAGTAGGTGGGCAAATGCATAGGTTGCCAAGACCTAGACACAGCTCACCCCGTGAACCCGGGCACCCCCGCTAAGACACCAAACATATCTAACCACTTGGTGTGACCTATGGCAGGGCTGTTAGTTATCTTGTAAATGGTTCCCGGGGCGGCGGTACCCACACCTGCCTCCCAAATTTTTAATTTGATTGTTGTTTTTCCTCCCAAATATAAAATGATATAATAACAGTCTACCGTTTTGACTTCTTGGGATTCTGTTTTGGTTTCCTTCAAAATAATATTTATGTAACCAATCATTATGTACCTACGATAGATAGACCGTTGGCAAATCGAGAACGAATTAAAAGGATTCTGAAAGCATCGTAATTTAAACGTACTGCATACAGGAATATACGGAGGTCGTCAAATGTTCGTAATGAACGGACGCCCTAAATATGGAATGAAGTGTGATATACGTACGATATACGCGGTTGCCAAAACGGCGGCAATATGAAAGGACGCCCAAAAGACTCTAAAGTATACGTACCTATCAAAAATTTGAATACCCTCAAAACACAATTTCTGGATAATTCTTTTACTATCACTCTTTTGTCAACCTAAAAACATGTGAACATTCACCGCAATTTTATTTAAAAACCTACCGTAAGCAGTGGTAGCCAAAAGGATGCGAAGTGAAAGGACGCCAAATCTGTAGCGGGATGTATATATATATATATATATATATATATATATATATTTTTTTTTACATGAGGTCCACACAGGAGGCCCTGAGGAAAATAATTTCCCACGGGGCCTATGTCATCTTTGGGGATGCTGTGTGGAGGTTTTTTTTAGGAAGAAGGAGAAGAGAGTTCTGGGAAGGAAAAGGGTTTAAGGGGTGGGTAGGAATCTGGGGTTCAGTGTGTTCTGGTCATCCGCCTCTAAGGCCTAGACAAACCACACCCCATGAACCCGGGCATCCCTGCTAAATCACCAAACGTAGCGAACCACTTGGGGTGACCTATGGCAGAGGTGTTGGTTATCCAATAAAGGTTCCCGGGGCGGCGGTACCCATTCCCGCCTCCAAAATACGGAAAGCTTATACTAATTTGACATAATAAAAGTAATACCATAATAAAGCATTGTTCGAAACTGTCAAATTAGTATAAGCTTTCCCTGAAGAAGGAACGTTTGTTCCGAAACCGGTCGGATTTACGCATTATATAAGTGTTTTATACAAAGTTGTATTGTTTCATTTTTTTTTGTTGTATAAATTAAAGCTAATTTGGATTGAAATAAATTCGATATTGAGTTATAATTTTAAAAAGCTGGTACGGAGAATAATTAATCTTTCTCATTGTAACCGCCCTGCACGATCGTAAGAACAACTTTCGACGAAATGTGGATTTTCGTCCGCTGGCTGGGATTTTCAGAAATAAAAAATACTCTGAATGGAATTTAATAGTCGATGTTACCGTGTACTCTTTTGGGTTGTATAAAAACTGTTTTGTAATGAGCGTGTTTTGAGAAAGCAAAAAAGTATATTTTATGATACGCGGCACAATAGTACAAGGATTTGAAAAGAATATTCATCTTGCTAAATGTGATTCGTTCCTCGGTAAGACTAGCTTTACACTCTTTATTTGGATAGCTTCTCCTGGAAGGCAAGCCCTCATCGACTCTAATCCAATCCATATTCAGGGCACAGATATAATTCCTTCTACAGAAATAAAGTTTCTAGGTTTCACTATAGACAATAGTCTTTCTCTAGAATCACAAATTTCAAAATCTGTAAGTTCAGGCTTTTTCCATCTAAGGCAGATAAAATCAATCAGGCGTTGCCTTCCCTCTGATGGAGCAGTCACTCATAAATTCGTTCGTTGTCTCACGTATGGACTATTGTAATAGTGCGTATGCTGGCTTGCCTAAAAAACAATTCAATAGAATCCAGTCCGTTTTTAATGCTGCGGCGAGAATGATTTTTGGTGAATCTAAGTATTGCCGTATAACCCCGCTTCTAAAGGATCTTCATTGGCTTCGATGCCCTGAAAAAATAGAGTTCAAGATCTGCTTAATGACCTTCAAAGCATTGCAAGGAATGGCGCCAGCCTATATATCGGAACTATGTGTCCGACAAAACTTAAGCGATAGGCAGCTTACTCTAAGGTCAGCAGATCTAGATGTTACTAATCGTTTAATCGAACTTTCTAGGTCAAATCAAGCCGTTTACTATGATCGATCTTTTCGTGTAACTGGCCCGCTCATTTGGAACAAACTTCCCTCAGCTCTTACTAATATCCAGAACTTGGCTGAATTCAAAAGAGCTTTAAAAACAAACTTATTTAAAAAATCATACCTTTCATGAATTTTAACTCATTTTCAATCTACAAGCCATGTTCCTCAAGTTTCTGGTAATTGTTTGGTTTAGATTACCTCCTTACTATAGTTTTATGTGCACTCTGAATTTGTATTATTTCTAAATGTTAACTGCCTCCTGTTCTGTATAATTTAGTTTAAATGATTCTTGTTGAATGGCACCGTGATGGTTTATCATTATATATTGTCCTGTGTCAAAACAGCACTCACTATTGTTGTTAATATTGTTCTTTAGGAATTGCTTTGTATATTTTTGTATATTCGTTATTTCACATTATTTAATTAATTTTTTAAGGACTCGTAAAGAACACTGTAGGTTAATTTTAAGTTTATTATATTTAAGCGCACTTGAAGTGAAACATCACAAAACTGCGCTACATAAATACTACGTTATTATTATTATTATTAAGTAAAATTTACGACTCGCGTAAGTTTTTGACAAGTTCCTCGCAGGAACATTTAATCTCCACATCTCTACACATTATAAATTAAAGTCCCCCGCGCCGTCTGTCTGCCTGTTCGCGATAAACTCGAAAAATACTGAACGGATTTTCATGCGGTTTTCACCAATAGATAGAGTGTTTCGTGAGGAAGGTTTAGGTGTGTAATTTGTCAAGGATTTGTGTAAATTAGTTGAAACAAGTGTCGGAAAAGGTCAAGCCGCCTGGTAGCTTTCATCGAAAACGCTGCCTAATCCTTTTGGGATATAACAAAACAATGCATGGTGGGATATTCCTCTTTTATAGATCTACACAAAAGTCCGCGAAGGCATATATCTATATTTTACGGATAGTTTACTATACCCATTCTATCTTCTAAAAAAATGGTCACGTACATTGCGGTAATTGAAAAGTTATTTAGACGGATACAGTATTAATCCTTATCAACTTAAATACGTTAGTTACCCCAAGCATTTCATGCACATTATTATAATCTTTCACACCATCTCTACGTATCATAAATTAAAGTCCTACGCGGCATCTGTCTGTCTCTTCGTGATAAACTCAAAGACGGCGGTGGTTATAAATGTTGGATAACCATCCAGTAGATGACGTTGTGTTTTATTAGCCACAGAAACGCGTGGCCGGGTCAGCTAGTAATAATAATAATATGCATCCGACTTGCAATTAATGCTCACGTTCGGAAGTTCAACTGCTTGAAGTGCTCATCGCGACGATAGCGACCGTTTAAATCTGTAAATTTATTCGCGGTAAGATGGCTTCCTGTCAACGATTTTCTGCAGCGTCAGTAAAGACAAAAAGGTCCAAATAAAGTGATGAAATAGAATTTGGCTTGAAATAAACAATTCTCCACTCGCTTGTGTCTTGTGTGTTGTTAGAGGTGAAAGTTAATGAAGCTTTTTGTTTTCGGGAGATAATAAGGTGAGTAATTATCCACTTACAAGCGAGTTTACAATCTACTAGCCGGCGAATTCACTTCTGCTGGTAAACTCCGCTCACTGTTATCATATTTACTAATGATTACACTGAGCGAGTTTACTAGCTGATAGTGAATTCGCGAGATATAGGTTAGTAGCTTGTAAACCCGCTCAATGTAATCGCGGCTTACAAGACAGATTGAGGTGTAAGGTTTCGAATAGTGTTGAATCTCGCTTCTATAGATTTTCTGTTCAGTGTTTTGGATGAATGCTAATTTAGTTTTTAGTGTGCATATTCATAGAAAATAAAGTGTGTTGGGTCCTGACGCTAATGTGCGGAGAGAAGTGTGGGAACACGAACATTATTATTAATATACAAACACAACATTGAATTAGATGCTATTTATTAGCGAATCAAAAATGGACAAATTGTGGGACATCTAAATTTACAAGTCGTGGCTTCTGGCTATACTAATAATTTGTGATAATTTATTTTTATTTTTATTTGCTTTTGAAATATAAGCATTCCAGAAATATAATTTATTTTTTGTGTCACGAAACCCAAACATATATTATATTATATTTATTTATTTAACGCCCGGAGGGCTTTTACATGTTTGGTGGTACAATTAATTAATGACAGACAATTTTGAAACAAATAAAGAAATAATAAAATTAAAATCAGATTAAAATGCACACAAGTCATAAAAATAAAATATAAAAATACAGCGATTTTATTGGTTTATAAAAATACAGATGTGTTTAGGAATAGTGTTGGAATAAGTTTTTTACAAGCACCACAAAACTCGCCAATATTAAATAAGTCAACATCACCTAAGGGAACGAACCCATACTACGTGACCTATTCGGGGGGGGGGTCTTCAAAATACCACGCTTGGTACAAATGAGCGGCGGCGTCCTTAAGTTTTTGGTCACCGGGGGGGGGGTTAAAAATTGCAAAAAGTTTGTCACGTAGTTTGGGTACGTTCCCTAAGTACTGATTTTCAATAGTGTGAAATCGTTCTATTGGAGAGTGGGCAATGTAGTTCCGCTTAAGAATGCTGCAGTAGAATAGTGTATTTTTACTAAGTATAAAATGAAGTCGCTCATGCTGTACGGGCGCTTTTATAGATCTTAAACGGTTCCATGCCAACTCAGAATGAAACTAACTCAGAAGCACCTCAGAAAGGTCATTAAGGGTGATGATAATATACATTTTTTAAATTAGTTAAATAGGTTAAGTTAGGTTAGGGTTACCAGCTTTTTTAAAATTATTTTTTCATAGCTTTTAATGACCTTTCTGAGGTGTTTCTGAGTTGGTTTCATTCTGAGTTTCTGGTCACCCTTTTAAACTACGCAACAGATTTTCATGCGGTTTTCACCAATAGATAGAGTGATTCATGATTCGGGAAGGTTTTTAGGTATATAATTTGTCAAGGTTTTGTGTAAATTGCTTGAAATACATAATATATCTGGGCAACGGGCAGCGGGTAGCGTGGTGCGGATTTGATTTAACAGATGGCGTTGGTTGTAAAGGTTTCCTTAGCCACAGCAACCTATGGCCGGGTCTGCTAGTTAATGATAAAACCCAAATATTGCTCTCTGTCAAGAAACATTTTAAAGACATTCTTAAGAAAAAAAACTACTGCCACCTAAATTAATCTCACAAATATCCTTTATTTTCCTTAACATTCTTTCTTTTTTTTCAAAATACATATCTCTACATATTGTAAATTAAAGTCCTCCGACGCATCTGTCTGTTCGCAATAAACTCAAAAATGACTAAACGGATTTTCATGCGGGTTTCACCAGTAGATAGTGATTCATGAGGAAGGTTAAGGTAGGTATATAATTTGTCAAATTTTTGTGTAAATTGGTTGAAATATATAATTAAAGGAGAATGTCTATACGTTGTGGACGAGCGGGCGGTGTGGATTTGAAATGTATGCAAATTAACAGATGGTGGTGTGAGTTAATAACACTTGGTTATAAAGGTTGGCTAACCATCCAGTAGATGGCGTTGTGTTTCGTTAGCCACAGCAACGCGTGCCCGGGTTGGCTAGTTTTATTATATCTTATTTTATACGTTTATCATCATGTACATACGTATCAATCTGTCTCTTACCGAAGGACGTATCACATTTAGGAAGATAAATATTCTGATATCCTTGTACCATTGTACCGCCCCTTTTGCATTTTCTTTATAAAATACGGTAATTAAAGAACGTATTACATATTATTATTAAAGTATACCAGCAAAGCGATCTTATATCTTTTGTGGGATCGCGAACTATCGACGAGATATCGGACGAGAACTCGTCAGATTTGTGTGATTTTCTAAGGCTATCAATTGCTTTTTCTATGGGTACCAAGTACCAAGCCAGCTTCGCCGATTTTAAATAGTTTAAATCACAAAATACTGTAAATATACATGGCTATTTATCCACTTAATGTATGTTTAAAGTTTTATTATTTTTACATATCCCTACACTGGAGGCCCTGAGAAAAATGATTTCCTTCAGGGCATATGTCATCTTAGTGGATGCTGTGTGGAGGGCCTTTTAAGAAAGGGAAGGATAGGAAGTTCTGGGAAGGAAAAAAGGTATGAGGGGTGGGTAGGAATCTGGGGTCAGTATATCCAGGAGTGACGGACGTATCAATCCTTCCCTCCAACTGCAGCGCACGGCGATGGGTCGAGAGTCTGGCTGGAAAAGTCAAAAGGCCTCCCTCAACCAGCCTCCCTTGATCCGGTCCGCCATGCAGCAGGTGGGCAGACGCATCCGCCGCTAAGGACCGGACAAACCTCACCCCATGAACCCGGGCACCCCTGCTAAGTCACCAAACGTAGCGAACCCCTTGGGGTGACCTATGGCAGTGGTGTTGGTTATCCAATAAATGGTTCCCGGGCGGCGGTACCCATACCCGCCTCCCAAATTGTTTATATCATGGATTTGACATTTGCGAAATTTCGTTTTAATCCAAATACGCATGAATTACTTAGTTTGTCATAATTAACCTAAAAACCAATTTTTTGCACGTAAATAGTCGTTTCTTGTACTAATTTTTTAAATGAAGTTTAATTTGCATAATCTTTGCCTAAAAGTGCGGCGGTTAGCTGTTTTAGCGGTTAGCGATTTCGTCCCCAAATATTCAATTGTTCTATAGATGTAAATTTGTCTGACATTGAATTTTGAGAATTGACAACCATAGAAAATCACACAAATCTGACAGGAGATCTCGTCCGATATCTATCTCGATCCCACAAAAAATATAGAATCGCTCCGCAGGATTAAATAACATGTGTTCCCAATTATTTCCTTTGCGTGTAAACTGTGTCTAAATTTCTCTAATAAAAAATAAACAGTGTTAATCTCATGTGACCTCCCAGGTAAACATTTATTTTTATTTATTTATTTACCATAGATAGTTACAAAAGAAAGTACAAAATACATATTAGGAAGCTTTGCCTGTCCAACTAGGAAAGTTTCCCGTACCAGGACAGACAAATTTACAGGTTAAGTTCATATTATACATTACATAATTACATAACAAAAAAATAGAAAAAGAATCTGATAGCATACCTATAGTATATTCGGATAACATATAATATATTCAGATTTACAGTGTATGAGATAAGTAGGTAAGTTAGTAGCATTGAAAAGTCAAAAAGTGTAAACCAAGTATTTGATAACAAGTTGGAGGAATTACAACAAGATTCACAATATAGAGAGATGAAGTTATCTGTTTAAAAGTGTGAACTTATAATACATAATAAAATGAAACAATGCAACTTTGTATAAACCACTTATAAAATGTGCAAATCCGACCGGTTTCGGAACAAACGTTCCTTCGTCAGGGAAAGCTTATACTAATTTGAGAGTTTAGAACAATGTTTTATTAGGGTAGGGGTGGATAACGATAACATGATAACCACAAAGTAATAGCTACATTCAAAAATATATTATAATACATAGTTCACTTATAAGAGAAATTCATTAAAATTTACAATATTAGATATAATTTATGTATGTAATAATATATATTAAGTTGTTTTTTTTATTTATTTACGCGCTGTAACTAATATGTAAACAATTATGTGCAAACATTACATTATCTTTACTGATTTTAAAACATGTTTTCAGTACATTTTATATTATACGACAATGCGAATATACACCGCGCTCATGTCTTGTACTACTCCTGCTAAAATACGAAAACAATAACTATGAATTACTAGTGCTACTTTGGTAAAGGTATAAGTAGTGAAATTGGTGCATTATTTCGTATAATAATAATAATAACGTAGTATTTATATAGCGCAGTTTTGTGATGTTTCACTTCAAGTGCGCTTAATTATAATAAACTTAAAATTAACCTACAGTGTTCCTTACGAGTCCTTAAAAAATTAATTAAATAATGTGAAATAACGAATATACAAAAATATACAAAGCAATTCCTAAAGAACAATATTAACAACAATAGTGAGTGCTGTTTTGGCACAGGACAATATATAATGATAAACCATCACGGTGCCATTCAACAAGAATCATTTAAACTAAATTATATAGAACAGGAGGCAGTTAACATTTAGAAATAATACAAATTCAGAGTGCACATAAAACTATAGTAAGGAGGTAATCGAAACCAAACAATTACCAGAAACTTGAGGAACATGGCTTATTATAGTAGATTGAAAAGGAGTTAAAATTCATGAAAGGTATGATTTTTTAAATAAGTTTGTTTTTAAAGCTCTTTTGAATTCAGCCAAGTTGTGGATATTAGTAAGAGCTGAGGGAAGTTTTGTCATACAAGTTGTGTTAAGTATTGTTTATTTATTATAAATCATCACCGCTATAAGATACCAAGATTCACACAGCTAGTCTTGATGTTAGTGAGCGACGTGAGTATGTTACGCCTTACTTGAAGTACTAACAGTGAAATAGCGAACAGTATTCAGGGGCACAAAACCATAAATCTCAGGTATAACATGGTCCTGTATTATCTGCCTATACAGATTATAAATAAAACAATATATGCATCTCGTTCATCGGTCGATCTTAATAACATATATCTAAATCGCTACTACACAACCTTTTGCAAGCTAAAGGCCTTTTTTATCCCCCACTGACTGGGCTAATCTAACAACTCCTCAAATTTTTCATTTTCTGATAATTCTCTAACTTCTCCATTTTCTTTTTGTAACCCAATCTAACTATAAGTGTATCATTTTCTTATTATAGAAGATCTGTGTGCATAGTATTAAGAGCAGGCAAAACATAATATATCTTTATTTACCTACTATCTAAACAGCATTGTATGTATAAGACTGATTACTGTGAACTATATATCAATAATTCCTTAATTTACTAATAATAACTTATCTTTTCCAATAATTCTTTAACTTCTTCACCTTATTCTTGTAATCCAATATATAATAATAATAATAATCTTTATTCAATGAAATAACAAAAATATAACTAAAAAAAATTACATGCTCAATGTAGTTTACAAATAGATTACATCAATCAGTACAGGAAAATTAACAAACAGAAAGTAACGTAAGAAAGATTACACAGGAGTAGTATAGTTATACAGTATTTTTAGTTGTGCATAGCCTGCCTCACTAGGTGAACCTGTATTGAGGCAGAATTTTTGTTAATTGTTTCTCGCAATTTTATCTATAGTTATATAACTACATAAAATCTCTTAATGTAGAAGAATTTGTGTGCATAGTATCAATTAGTGAAAAATTTCAACCTATACTAATGAATGTATATCCGCAAACTGTAAACTTCACCCGCCATAACACAGGGTCATCCCTAGCATGGAGGGTGAAATATCACAAAAAAAACTATATGTACTTTCGATAATTCATGTATTAAATAAATAAATAAATAAATTGGTCAAATCATTGTACATATAGTTTCGTATCGGTGATCGAAGAACCGGTGGATGCAATTTTTAACCATAAGTTGTTATTATGGTATGTCCAGTTTATAGTTAGAAGTAAGATTGTAGAAATATATTATAAATTTGTACAGCGCCCTTAAGGTGATTTTTCACAAAAACGGCGCTATACAAGTCTCCAATTATTATTATTATTAATTCTTACTGCTTAATCATTAATCATTATAAGTGGAAAAAGTTTATTTATTTATTTAAAGAAAAAAAACATCCTTGAATTATAAAAACAGCTGATAATTGGTGTTAAAAATATTCTTCTGCTTCGATTATAGACTACATTCTCTGTAATTGCAGGTACTGTCAAAATATTTTTACATTGAAAATCTTATACGAGTATTTGTTTTTAGTTCGAAGTGATGTCGAATATAACTCTTTTATTTGGTCTCCTCACTTTAAAATACTCCCCGATTCCATTGAAAAAATTCAGCATAAATTCCTAAGATATATTAACTATAAACTCGTTCTGCCTATGGAAACAAAAAATCAGAGTGTGCAATTCACGCGCGGTATTAGTGAAACCTTCAAAGAACTAAAGTAGACAAGAGTGGGGAGGCTATGAAGCACCGCACGGGCGCGCGTTTGCGTGTTTCCCGGATATGCACCGGTGCCGAGGGGATCAATGATGCTAGTTCCTCAGAGCATCTTACATTGAAATACCGGTATAACAAAGACAGCATTGTACAGCACCCGACGACGCCTGTGCTCTAAAAATTGCAATCCGTTCGTTAGATACGCCGCCCGTGAACAGGCAGAGTCGAGGCTTTTTTTTTCAGTTATTTTGTGACTCCAGACTAGAGGTGGCTACCAAATTCTACCGTGGGGCGCATTTGCGATTTGTATAGGGTGAGTTGTGTACTATTAAAGTATCAGCGGGCCCAGTAGGTACAGTACGCCCATTTTTTGAGAGTCTAACTTAACTCTAACTTCGATGGAGCCTCCATATCTGAGCTGGTCACTTAGAGTTACACCAAGCATATCAATGGAGGGCCTGTTCGGAAGATTGCTTCCGTTGAAGGAGAGTAGATTTTCATTTCGATCCCTTTTAAACGTAATCAAACATGATTGAGTCTTTGAAACATTAAATTCTTACTCCAGTAGAAAACACTCTCGGGGTCGACCATTCATTAAGAGAATGGTGAAATACCCTCTCAGCCGCAGAAAATATCCCAATGGAGTATTTCCACGTTTTTTTATTGCTTAAAAAAATTAAGCAATAATTGCGATGGTTGGAGCATTTTTATTTTATTTTTATGTTGACGAATAAATTTTCTACAGCGAGTTAAAGTTTCCCATTTTGGAATTACCGCTAAAACGATATTTTGGGGCGGGGCTATCGTGTGACGTCATGAGCGTGGACGCTAACTGAAAGTGTTTATTAATGCTGGCCCAGCTGAGCGACGCTTGTGACGTCACATTCCGATTTTCAAACCATGGACCGTTTTGATTTTGTCAGTTTTAGACCGTTTTTAAAATCAATAATATTGAATGAAAACATATAATAAAACAAACATTTTTAGTAGGATGATTAAAATCAGAAAAATTATCTATAAGGCGCCGCAACCGGGCTCAAAAAGAAGATGGAGAAATATGATATTACGGATGTTAGAAGAGCGCGCTAGTATTTAAAGCGACAAAATCAATGCGAAAATTGCGAAAATATTTAATAAAACACGACTCCTTTAAAATAGAGCAAAAATCTCGCGGGGTTGTCTTAAACAGCATTTAAAGAAACACTGTGAATTTTTTCATACATATAACTTGTAAAATAACTGAAACAAACTTGTTTATAATAATTTTTGAAGCATACTTTGTGATTTTTTTCTATCAATGGAATTTTATATAATTTGTGTTTCGGCGCAGGGAATGTCTAGATATTATCTTCAAGAATAACATATATTTTTTTAAGAACTTTAAAACTTAACGTGTTTAAGAGAGATATGTAAGAAATCGGTAGAAATTCCGGTAGCGGCGCCTTATATTCCGTACGTTTTCAACAGAATCCCTCGTTTGTGGAAATACCCCATGAGGGATGTCATAGTTCCACCGACTCCAGACGGTTGGGAGCAATTGCAAAAAAATTACAAAATAAATTGGACAATAAATTTACAACTGGATTCACTTTTTTTAAAAGATGTCTTCGAAGATACGTTTAATGAAGAAAGATTTTACTCAAGTCTCTTGTAAAATGGTTTTGAATTAGGCGTGCGATTGTATCGCTTACAATGGGTACAAAGGGAGGCTAGGACGCCTTAGTTACGGTTATTATCGCGTCATGTCCGCCAGTGTGCCGGGATTGTTCACAAATCCGGAGGTTATTGTCATTGTTACACGGTTAGGGTGCACTTCAATGGAGATGTGATTTGGAAAGAAAACAGTGGCTCTCAAATTATAAATAAAAAATAATGGCACGTACACTTTTGATGTGAAAAAACGGTGCTGAAGAAGCACCGCTGTGATTACAAAGTCGATGAACGCAAGCGAGTGACACTAAAAAGAGACAAACACATACATCCATAGGATTTAGCCTGCAAGAGAATGGGATAGAAAAATCGTTCTCTCTTTGTGCGGTGCTTCGTAGCCTCCCCACTCTTGTCTATTTTAGTTTTCTGGAGGTTTCTACCGCGTTTTTTTAATTTTATTTTTATAGTAATACCTCACAAGAGTCTCAGTGTGACTATGGCATTCTCATTTGGGGGATTTCGTGAGGCTAAAGGTAGTGGGGAGAGGAAGGAGATAGGAAAACTGAATGTACTGGGACTGAATGTATGGAACGCGGGAGGGGGGTTGGCGGGACGGGGGAGCAGGAGAGGGATGAGGGTAGGCGGGGAATGTGGAAGAAGAACGCGGGAGAGGATGGGGATGCGAGAGAGGAACGGGGACGCACGGGAATGGACATGCAGGGAGGAACAATTTATTTCTTTGAATATGGCATTGCAGTGCATGCCGGGATCAACCTAGTATATAAATAATGTATAGTTTGAGAAGTTCTCGACTTCGTTATTTGTCATTCATAACTCATAACAAATACCGGACAAAAAGGCCATCAACTCTCAGAGCGACCCCCCGCCAGTGCCTACATCTACCCACTGTACCTAGAACAAGATGTTGGCAATAACTATTAAAGTATTGGGGCGCGATTTCAGCGAGGGGCCTGTGGTAGTTAGCGGATGTGAACACTGATGAGATGTACTATCCCTTTGACAGGGGTACGAAACCTTGTAAATGTTTAAATAATAATAATGATTTCCGTTAATTGTTTTGGGGGTGTTATACCGTGTTGCGCTACCTCCTTCTTTAGCCAACGCTTCGGAGAGCGTTACAGTTTTCATCATCAGGGCAGATCAATAATCACAAAATAAGAACACTTAACAAAGTATGTTTTATAAAAGCAAGTATTTAGGTATAGGATACTATTATGTATTACTAAACTACTGTTAATATACTAAAAATATAATAATAACAATGTTATAATACAGAGAACATAATATTTAAATATGATTATCTTATATATATAAAAATGAATCGCTAAATGTGTTGCTAAGCGCAAATCTCGAGAGCAGCAGAACCGATTTCGCTAATTCTTTTTTTAGAATATTTCTTGAAGTACGAGGATGGTTCTTACGGAGAGAAAAATTAAGGAAATTGCGCAGATAATTGGATAATTTCAGAAAACCTAACAACTATCGCACGTTTGACAGTTCGCGTGTTTAAGAATGACATTTTGCAAAACAATGAATGTTAAATCGGGATTCTATTTTTGAAAATCTTTAAGTTGATAAATTTATTTAAAGTAGGTACTCCCCGAATAGTTTGAATCGAATCAAGAATTTTAGATATTTTAAATAGGTACCTATGTTAGGTACCAAATTTAATATACATGAAAAATGGAAATTTGAATAAAAATTGTAAAAGGTGGCACGCGGGCTGTTTAAAAACTGAATGTACTGGGATTGAATATATGGAAAGCGGGAGGGAGGGAGAGATGGGGGAGGGAAAGGGAGGAGAGAGGGGGAAGGAGGGGGGGAGGGGGGTGAGAGGGAGGGGGGAGGAGGGGAGGTGGAAGAGGCGGAGTGGGAACCCCCCCTTACACCATGCGAGCGAAGCCGCGGGAAAAAGCTAGTTTAGAATAAAAAAAATGTAAACAAAGGGGACTTGTCAGAAAAGATGTCAACAGTATTTATAGACACTAAATAGATATTAATATGTGATATATACGGCTTCATTCATAGAATTGCCTCTGACTTCAAACATATAAGTACACTTAAAACTCTTTACTGTTCGCTGGTTCGCCCTCACCTTGAATATGCTAGTGTCATTCGGTCTCCTTTCTACGCTGTCCACATTTGTCACATCGAATCCGTACAACATCGTTTCCTAAGAGGAATTGCTTGGAGGTTGGGTCTTGAAAGAGGCAAGTACTCATATGATGAAATTGAACACATTTTAAACATGTCTTCTTTAGAAAAACGTACAAAGGACTCTGATCTAATTTGCATATTTAAAATTATCAACGGTATTACTGATACACCTGCTTTGTTACAACTCATCCAGTTTAACATCCCTTCCCGTAGGCTTCGAAATAATGAATTGCTGTTCCTCAATCAACATTCTACTAATTACGGATACCATTCTCCCTTATCCAGAATGTCGAGACTTGTCAACGCAAGTCAAAGCATTGATTTTTTTGGTGTAAAACTAAATGACTTTCGGCAGTCGATATGCAATATTTAAATGCTTCTTCATGCTTTGACATGTAGTGTCTCTATATGTACTTTTTATATTTTATATTGTCATTGCTATTAATTTTTATGTGCTCTCCCTTCACTGTCATCTCTGTTTTTTTATTCGTGTTATTATTATGTTTTTAATGGACTGTTGTCCGTAAATTAATAAATAAATAAATAAACAGGATGAACATAGAAAAAATGAATAAGTACGTCATTTTGCTGTCCGCTGATATATTATTTTGTAATTAAAGAAAATAAAAATATTTTTCCATCACAAGCAATCCGAAGGATGCGGGTTTAAAACGTTCTCTATATACACGCACAAACCATCTGACAGTGCATTTTCTTAATATTTCTCGAATCAGCTTTGCATTATTTGCGGATCTCCACATTTCTCACACGATCATACATGGTTTCACCACACTTACAACTTAGGGATCTCATTTCCTTAACATTCAGTCTATCCTTCCTCTGCCAGTTCCATGCCTCACTACTATACATCAGCGTAGGTACCAGCTTTTCATTGTGGACTGCTAGCATCGCTTCTTGAGACAATTTTCTGTTAGCGCAAACCGCGTTCAGTCCTCCATTAATGGAGTTTCCTGCATTAACCCTTCTTTCAATATCTCTATCAGCCTTCCCATCTCTCGTAAACATTTTCCCAAATACACAAACTCATCCACCTGCTCCAAGTATTCATCATTCACAACTATTTATATTGCACACTTTCAAAGACCATGACTTTAGACTTACTTACATTGATCATTAACTCATTCTTCATACATACTTGGTTCACCCTTGACACGAGATACTGTAGATCTTCCATTCTGTTAGAAATCGTCCCTAATTTTACTGTTGCTATAAATAATAATATAGCGCAGTTTTGTGACATTTCACTTCAAGTGCGCTTAACTATAATAAATTGCTATAACCCTTTAAATATAAAAAAAATTTCAATAAAATAAAATAAAAAATGATGACAACCTGATTCTGTGAATCTTCCTATTTGGACAGTCAAAACATCGGTAAAATTGTCATTTTAACAATGTCTTCAAAAAACTGTAATTAAAATTTAAAAAATGGTACGCATGCCAACGATTTCATACCAATGAGTCACGTTACATACTTCAAAATGAGCACACTCGACTTTAACAATAATAATTTACGATTACGTGTGCCATAATGACTTGGCAATTATTACTGTCAAAAAATAAATGGGCTGTCATTTGGTGACAAATTTCGGTTGCAATTAAACAATGCTTTGATCTCTTTTCAATAGATGGCAGTCTATTGAAATTTTTGTATGGGAACTCTTCTGGGATACCTATATTATGTAGTGCAGATGGGATGGGAATTATTGGGAACAGATTTGTTTTTATAGGTTTGTATGTCAAGTTAAAAAGAGACATTTCTTTGGATAATGAAGTAGATACTGTGAAGAGGAATCCGGGCGGCGGCGTTTCGTTCATACAAACGTATTCCCCAATTTCCTCTCTGGATTTTGACACTAGGTACTCCAATCTTTTTGAAGTGAAAACTTCTTTAGCACCGTTGTCATTTGAAACTCAATGAAACGAAATATAGCGACACTGAGGCAAAAAGAGGCAAACACATAGGTACATCTGTAGGATTTAGCCTGCGAGACTATGAGCTAGTATAATCGGTCTCCTCTTTGTGTAGTCTCCCCCACTCTTGTCTACTTTAGTTTTCTAAAGGTACACTCTTCTATACTTTGATTTTTTTTTTACATTAGCTCCACACACGAGGCCCTGTGGAAAATAATTTCCCTCAGGGCCTATGTCATCTTAGGGGATGCTGTGTGGAGGGTCTTTCTGAGAAGGAAAAGGGTATGAGGGGTGGGTAGGAATCTGGAGGTCAATGTGTTGGAATGCTGTGTGGAGGGTCTTTCTGAGAAGGAAAAGGGAATGAGGGGTGGGTAGGAATCTGAAGGTCAATGTGTTTAGGAGCGACGAACGTATAAATCCATCCCTCCTACTGCGGTTTAAGGAGAGAGTCCGGCTGGAGAGGTCAGAGGTTTCCCTCAACCAGTCTCTCCCGATCCCGGCCTGCCACGCAGTAGATGGGCAAACGCATCCTCCGCCAAGACCTAGACGAACCTCACCTTATGAATTGGGCTAAGTCACCAAAACTAGCAAGGCAGGGGACCGGTCAGCGGTTGAGTGGGCATCGCGTTTGGGTCCTACCCAGGTGTTTCGTGTTCAATTCCTCGACTAGCTTAGTCCTCCATCACAACTCAAGCAACATTTTCCATATCCTGTGATGGTAGTAGGAGATTTTCAAATGTTGTCGGGTTATTCGTAACCCGAGAATGTTTGTCTTTATTTAAAAAAACTTTTTTTGTTTTTTTGTTTCACAGTTTTTTAGAGAAAAATGTGTCCTTACTGGGGTACCCCATTCTAAGGACACATTGTACAGTTTTCTTGTTTGAAATATAAGTAAATACCCATGTTAAAATATTACAGAGGAAAATTATAAAGTTAAATCTAAAAGAAAGTACAATACAAGAATTAATCTTTGTTAGGTTGCAAAATTGTATTTATATTCTTCCTTCCCATGTCCATAATCCATATTTTTATGCTTCTTTTGAAGTCGGTTATTTTTCTAATGGTTTTTATTGCAAGATCGAGTGAATTAAATAATTTTATAGAGAATATTGCATATTTCTTTGTCCAAAAGTCGTTTTAGTTGTAGGTTGGTGGAATGTATGTTGTAATGGTCCCACGTTATTCCTAATTTACATAAATGAACTGTGTAATCTGCCTATTGATGCCAAAATCGTTAGTTTCGTTGATGATACGATTCTCCTCTTCAAATCAAGTAACTGGTAAGATGTTTACATAAAAGCAAACAGGGGGCAGAGCTATTGTTAAAAGATGGTTAGACAATAATACACTAACAATGAATGTGTCAAAAACCAAATACTTTGAGTTTAGTAATCCGTCCCTAAGTAACCCAGAAAATAATATTCAAATATGTGCTTGCCCCCTGTCAAAAGCTAATATATGTGATTGCCCCTATCTAGAACATGTTACAAAAATCATAAACTTGTGTATTATTTTTGACAGTAATTTAAAGTGGAAAGAACTTATTATCACTACAGCAAACAAACTTCGAAAATCTATATACCTTTTTAGATAAACTCGCAACTTTCTTAACTTGAACCAACTCAAAACAATTTACTATGCACTATGTCAATCTCTAATCGAGTATGGTATCATAGCCTGGGGAGGAGCAAACGCTGCCGCCATTGATCCGATCTCTAAAGCCCAGAAACTAATTATAAAGATTATTCTAAAACTACCGATCACAAGCAGTTCGGATGAAATCTTTAGGAAAATTGGTGTTTTGGACATTTGGCAACTTTATACCAAAAATATACTAAGTAATTTATCTATTCAAACATAGAACTGTTTTTGACAATATCCAAACTGTTCGTGATACGAGAACCAAAGGGCAAAATCTCTTACTTATCCCTTTCGCCAAAACAACGTTTGGTCAAAGAAACTTCAGGTACTTTGCAACAAAACTTTATAATACACTTCCACTGACCATTAGACAGCACACTAATCACGTAAAATACAAAACAGATACCAAGTTTTGGATCACTACCAAAGACAGATCATATATCAACAATATTTTTAGAACCTCCTAATGCATGCTAACCCATTGATACGATGCTGATTGTCCTAGTACTTTTACTCTAAATGTAAATAACATTGTTGTTGTTATCCTTTATAAACTATTTATGTTAAAATGCGCCTGCTCTCACCACAGGAACTCCTAGTGAGACAGGCACAGCACAATTACCTATGTAACATAAAAAAAATAAAGATTACAAAAAAAAATGTAGATCTTGTGAATCGGCGTGGTATGTATCTAATAAATGGTATCCGGGGCGGCGGTGCTCATACCCGTCTCCCAAAAGGAGTGTGTGATAGCAGAGTTGTGTTGCGGTGGTACGTATCTCTCATTCAATGCATCGCGCCTAGATATTCAGAGTCGGGCAATATCAAGAACTTTGGTGTTATACCTTTTGCCTATATCTAGGCGCAAGGGAGCACCTACAACAGCGGTCAGCAACTTCATTTGGTGGCGGGCCGTATGAATATGTATTTTTTTTGGGGGGTTCTCGTTCCTCTGTGAGTCTGCTTAATCAATACGCGTGACTGCCCGTCTGATCGCCTGTCGTCACCATGCTTCGTGTGGTGCCTGGCAGCGTATTCAAGGGCGGATCCAGCTTTGGCGCCAGGGGGGGTCACGTAGCGCCAGGGGGTTCACATAGTCGTGGTCAACTCACAAGAAGTTATAATTTAATTTTGATAATAATAGATACAAGTAAAAAGTAGATAGGTAATTTTGATAATAATAGATACAAAAAATATATAAAAACATTACGTTTAACAATTTTATTTAGTGGTCCACCTAGGTCCTGGACCCAGCCCAGGGGGGGGTCATGACCCCCCCCCCCTCCCTGGATCCGCTCTTGAGCGTATTTCCTTTTACTTGTTCAATAGGAGGCAGATTGATTCGAAATCCGATGCTGCGTTTATTTTTTCGTTTATATACTATTTGTTTATATCATGTACAGGTAGATAATATATAGGACCATGCTTACCTGAGAGGTCACTTGAGATTAACACTGTTTATTGTTTATTGAGAAATTTAGATTTAGTTTGTACGCAGAGGACATACTTGGAAAAACATGTTATGTTATTGGAGGCGCTATTATGAAAACATGGTATTTATTCAAGTGAAAACTTCTTTAGCATCGTTGTGATTTGAAACTCGGAAAAGCGACACTAAAAAGAGACAAAAAATACTTCTATAGGATTTAACCTGCAAGAGAACGAGATAGAATAATCGGTCTCCTCTTTGCGCGGTGCTTCGTACCTCCCCACTCTTTTTTTTTATTCACAAAAAGATACATAAATTACAATAAATTTTATGCAATAATTAATTACATAATATATGTATTTGATTTACCCCCATAAATAAGCAGGGCTTGTGTGTACGGGGGGTGTTATTATATTGGTTTAATTTTTTTATTCAGTTTAAATTTTCGGTATAATTTTTAAGCTGAGTTTTAAATTTTTTTATGTTACTGTTCATGTTTCTGATTTTTTCAGGCAGTGAATTAAAAAATTTAACTCCGAGATATTTATGATTTAACTGTCCTATTATTTTTTTACATTTTGGAGTAGGAAGTATTGACATTTGTCTAAGATTTCTGTTATTTTTAATATTCTTGTCTGCTTTAGTTTTCTGAAGGTTTCACTTCTACCGCAAGTGAACTGCATACTTATGTATTTTTTTAATAATGTAGATTCTTGAGGACTACACTTCCTTCGATAGTCTATTATAGGTTAAAAAAATCCTCAAAACCTCTTTTGAAAGCAGCAAAAACGGTGAGCCTCATCACAAAAGTTGCACAGCATTTTCTATCTTCAATTTCAAGGGCAAAGCAACCATTTCCACCTCGCAGACATTCCAACCATCACCTCTGCCATAGGTCACCCCAAGTGGTTCGCTACGTTTGGTGACTTAGCAGGGGTGCCGGGTACATGGGGTTAGGTTTGTCCAGATCTTGGCGGCGGATGCGTCTGTCCACCAACTGCGGGGAAGGCCAGATCGGGAGAGACTGGTTGAGGGAGATCTTTTCACAGCAGTGGGAGATGTAGATACATACGTCCGTCACCCCTGGACTCACTTCCTCTCCTTAAAAAGATCCTCCACACAGCATCCCCAGAGATGACATAGGCCCCGAGGGGAATTATTTTTCTCAAGGCCTTTTGTGTGGGGCTAATGTAAAAAAAAAAATGTTGAGGCACCATGTTGTATGGTTTAGTAACCAGATCTGAATAGTCAGGTTATTCTTAACCTTCCTCTTGTCCGTATCATTCCTCTACCGACTCCCTTCAATAATATTGTAAATTTAATGACAGATTCCGTCTCAGGTGTTCTGCTCGGACTGGGATCCATTGTAATTTTTGATCCATTTTGTGTCATTTCTAAATCAAATGCCACAATTAAAAGAAAATTAAAATAAATAAAATTATTCCCTATGTACCTACAACTAATATTTTGTGACATGTAATATGTATATATGGTATATTAATAACATTAATAAATAAAAATAGAAATAATTTTAATGTTTTCTTATGCTATCTTTATACTTATGCATCACAGTGAAAATCATTATTTTTTTTAAATTAAGCACTTATTTGTGTGGCATGTTCTTTCCCATACTACTAAAAAAATAACCCTTTGAGGACTAAAAATAATAAAAATCATTACAAAAAATCAAAATTAGTAAGCAAAAAATATATGACAAAATTTTTCTAATAATTATTTATCAAGCATAAAATATGGTCTATACATGGTGCGGTGCTAAAAGGGTTAAGGTAAAAAAAAAAAGAATATAATAATAAAAAAACATTATTTTTTCAAAATATTTATTATGAATTTTACAAAAAGCATTTATGCCAGAAACATTATTAAAATTAATCAACAATAATATATGTGTGGTTTATAAAATATCGATACATAGTACAGTATAATAAATATAGGTACACTTGAGATATCTATTGATTGCTCAGGAGCATGACTTGCACCCTTAGTGCCCTGATGAATCACATTTCCAATCTTAATATATAAAACAAAGTCGGGTTAGTTACACTATTTATAACTCGAGAACGGCTGGACCGGTTTTGACGATGATTTTGATTTGTCTTCGCCCCGGATAACAGAATAGCTATTAAAACATTGCAAAAATTCACGAAAAAGAAAGTTATGAAGAAAATTCATTTCCTCATACATTTTGTATGGAACGAATTTTCATCTTTTGAAAGAGCTGTAGCAATGTTGTGTTAGTTGAAGTTTGCGTGAATTCCAAAAATTCAAAAACGTCAAATGTCAATGCGCTAATTGTTTCGCTTTTGTTCATTAACATATAATGCTTAGTCTCTTTCTTACACACTAAATGTCAACAGTCGAAAATGAGACAAACGATTAACGTGTGTCTTCACCCTTCCAAAGGAAAAATACAATAAATTTCCCTCACACGTATAAAGAAAATTAAACGCAATTCCTGTAAGGGGACATCTATAAATTACGTCAAACATTAAGGGGGGGGGGGGAGTAGAAAGTGTGACTGGGGGTACGGGGTGGTCATCAGCTCTGTAACGTCACGTATAAAAAAAATTGAACTACTGTTTTGATTATTTTTAGATGTCACACTAGGGGGGAGGGGTCTCATAAATATGACGATGTGTGGCAGGGACGGGGGGGGGGGGGGGTAAAAAATATCACGAAGTTCATGTGACGTAATTTATGGATGGCCCCTAAGTAAGTGGAAAACTAAGAAAATCACAAAAATATAAATTCGTACACAAGGTCATCTCTGATACAAAACACGGACAGTTGCGGATCGATAATTGCTTCGTTGTGTAATTTTTAACTTAATCAAAAACTAAATTTAATTCAGCTAATAAATTAACACAGCAGTTATTTATTCTGAGGGGGTATGAAGTTCTCCGGGTCAGCTAGTACTAATATATAGAAATTTGAAAAATATGTAAAAATACATTTCGAATCAGTTTGAATCATGGCTCTGCCATTGACGGAGAGCAGAACAAAGCCGATCAGGAACCAATGCCATTATGAAACAATATCAGATATCAATCTTTAGTCAGATAGCTTTAATAATTTTAGATAGAAATGGCAACCCGACAGTTGATCTTCCGGAAGTGATATTTACTAGAAAATTATAATTCTTTGCGCATTATTTACAAATTTCAAATGTAAAATCCATTACAAAAATACCTTTAATAATAAGCTGGTATGAATATCAAACGAATCTATATACAGGGTCGATTTTTTGTACGTATATATTGGTTTAAACAGTATATAGACGAGTAGTTTTATCCTTGATGTATTTGAATGAAAATATCTTTTATACTTTTGGGGTTCAGCGGTATATCCCCTCTGCACACCCCGTCGAGTGTCGATATTTTGTGTATGTGGGTATACCATATTTTCCATAAAGCGACTGCATATGTCGGGGGGCCAACTGTCGGCGATCAACTGTCGTGGAACGGACAGAAATTTGTAGTTTACATTTTCAATAGGGCTATTAAATTTATAATTTATGTACTTTTGAATGTAGCTATAACTTTGTGGTTATCCATTATAGATAAATGAAACAATTTAACTTTGTTTGAACCACTTTTATATTTGAGTAAATCTGATTTACTCAAATAGAAAGTGGTTCAAACAAAGTTAAATTGTTTCATTTATTTATAATTTATGTCTAAAAAATTTTTTCAGTATTTTTCAATAGATTCTGATTGAATTTTATAATGTGGTGACCAAATACTCATTCAATTTGGCTTCGGACTAATGAAGTGAATGAATGACTATAAAATTTTTAAAGTAGAAGTCTTTGGCAATTCTTATTATAAAAATAATAGAGGAAGGCAACAGTTGTAAGAAGTAGCTCCGAGTCCAGCCGGTTTATCCGATCATGCTGGCCACGGTGCCGGCGTTGAAGATCTCTATCCAGTAGCCGTCGGGATCCTTAACGAAGGCCAGGCCCTTCATCTTTCCGTCCTGCGGCTTCTTCACAAATTCCACGCCCAGCTTTTCAAACCTAAATAAAAAACCGGATCATTATTACATAAACCTTAGAATGGAATGAGGTAAACTGGGAGATTGTACGTATCGAGAATACGACCTTGGTGCGAGTGCTCACGGGAACTATGTAAACTATCTTCATTTTATTTTTAACGCCTCAGGCCCCGACCATATTATGTTAGAGGGTTAAAATATTTCCGCTTTACAACAAAATCTAAATAAATGGAATATTTCTGAACGCATCTGAAAACTAAAAACTGATTTTGAAAGGCGATAAAATACGCTTTAAAATTTTATAAATCGAAATAAACATAATTTTTGAAATATAATAATTTTCAACACAAACATAAAAAAGTGTTAAAAATGGCTCACCTTACATTTTTTCTAACTAAAATTACTGATAACGAAAAAAAAATTAAAATACACACATATTTTATTAGGCAAATGTATTTAAAGGTTATCGTCAACTCATTTTTGTTGTTGTTTCATGAAAAAATCATTAATAAAAAATGCCCAAAGTTTCATTTTTTTATTTTAAATTACAGCCGAAACTTGGTTTTATAAAGGTGTACATTTTAATTATTTTGCGATTAACTTTTAGATTTGAATATGAAACATGGTGTTTTCTCTCTCTAACACCATTTAGATTACATTTCTAACCGAGATAGTAAGGAAGACACAACGATTTCTATAACGACTTATATAAGTTATTCTTAAAACCGAACAAATTAGCCTGAGGTTGAGAATCTATGGCCTAAACCAATTTATCAATCAAAACGCTATGCTACGTTCGCTATGTTTGGTGACTTAGCTGGGGTGCCCAGGCTCATTAGGTGAGATGGGTCTGCCCACCAATTACGTGGCGGGCCAGATTGCGAGAGGCTGCTTTGGGGAGACCTTTTACCTTTCCAGCTGGTCTCTCTCGACCTATCGTCTTGCACCGCTGCAGAAGGGATAAATTCATACGTCGGTCACACATGGACACACTGATTCCTAAATTCTTAACCACCTCTCATACCTTTTTCCTTCCAAAAACATCCACATCTTCTTTTCCTTAAAAATACCGTCCACAGAGCGTCTCCATAGATAGGCCATGAGGAAAGTAATTTTCATTACAAGTGCTGGACCGGGTTCTTTTGGAGTAGTCGATTTGAAAAGGGAGTAGGAGAATCCTGTGTTGGAAATACAGTAAAATTTGGATATAACGACTTCGCATATAACATTCGACCGTTTTTAGCGATGAAAATGTAAACTCATGTTAGGTTTCATAGCTTTTAGTAGGAAAACATATCCGTTTAGTAAAACTCCGTTTTAAGCGACCTACTGCTTGACCACTAATCGGCCGGAGCCGCTCATATGCGCGAAAAAAATATTTCGAAATAAATATGTTTGTCTGCGATTTTGACCCTTCTATGTACAGAATTTGTATGAAGAACACGGTCAGAATCGCTTGCGCCAACATTACCCCATAAGATTTCATTCACCTTGCAACCCCAGAATATTTTTAAACGATTTTATCTGTGGTATAAGAATGTCAGATTTGCCGCAAATTTTAGCTGTCAAAGTTGATGCATGTTCCTCGACTAAAACATCGTAAAACCTATTAATTTACGTAACTAACGCAAGTAATGTTGTTTTGGTACATATTTTATTGTTCTAGGATGTGTTTCGGTCAATAAAATATACGATAACTTAAAATTAATCCACAAAACATTCCATTCAAAATACAAAATCGTGTTTTGTTACGAAATTTCCGTATTTTTCCTGGAATTTGCCGGCCTTTGACAGGTTAAAGCCACCTATTTTAATGATAATTCGTCTGGTTAGAACAACGTGCAGTGTTTTGTTTATAATACCTCGCTACCCCGCGCCACGCCTTCTACTCCCACCCGGCTACTCCCCGCGCTCCAGAGTCAGTGTTTATCATCTGTTGTAGCGAGGACTTTCGACATAAGACACAATGAGTTCCGTGAAGCCTAAGTATTTTTCAATTAAAGAAAAAAGTGCTATATTACACCTTTTAGAAGCCGGTGAATCAAATGTAACCCTCGCGATGGAGTTCGGTGTGTCTCATTCTACAATATCCACCGTAAAGAAAAATAAGTAAATGTGTAAGGACATCAACTCAAGAAACAAATAAACA
This sequence comes from Limnephilus rhombicus, assembly GCA_929108145.2. Taxonomy (NCBI): domain Eukaryota; kingdom Metazoa; phylum Arthropoda; class Insecta; order Trichoptera; family Limnephilidae; genus Limnephilus; species Limnephilus rhombicus. Next base: position 7,890,674 of record OV815298.1, read on the forward strand.
AAAAATTTTAACAAAACAAAAAAACGACTTCAAAAAATGCACTAAAAAGTAAAAAATAATTTTGTATTCTTCTACAACTTAACACGTTCCCGGACGAGCATGCTATAGCATTCGCATTGGATGGTTTAATTATGTCGCGGATGCTATAGCATTCGAAGTTTATTGAGTTTTTTTGTCAGATATGCTTGAGCAGTTGCTTTATCCCTATAAAATATAGGTAGTCTATTTCTTACTGTCACTGCTGACACAACCACAGATCGCTTACTGTCACATGAGACCTTTTCTGCACACAAAGATAAAACAGTGTTGCCCCTTCCCCTACAGCTCGCCCGGCGTACCCCGCGTGGTCGCGTATGCTATAGCATGCGTCAAATGTATGTATGACGTCAGTAGATTCGTCTGCTAGAGCATTCGCGTCGCACTTGATGGTGTTGGTTGGTACGTATCATGACGGAAATGCTAGAGCAGTCGCAAAAATCTAATACAAAAAAATAGTGCCAAAGTAGGGTGACTCACTGCCCGTGAACGTGTTAATAATCAACTTACTTTTTCTACTCATCAATATGTAGGTACGATTGTTATTTTTGGAGTCGGTGTCAGCCAAGGTATGCTTGTAACTACATACATAGTTATAGGTGAGATGTGCTTGTGTCGTATGCGCGACTTGACGAAGCGAGAGGCGAGAGCGGGGCCGCGGCGGGAGGGGAGCTGTCAAGTGAACACGCCGGGCCGGGTATAGGTCTCACAAGTTAAGTTGACTTCATCACAGTACTCACACAGATGCAAAACTTTCATACAGCGTGTTTCGTTTTAGGCTTTTAACAAAAAAGCAATTAATAATTAAATAAAAAGAAAACACTTTGTTTACGTCACTTTATTATTTCTTCCGTCTACCGGTTTCGGTACCTCCGTACCATCATCAGGACTGAATATAAAATACTGACAAATACAGGGAAATATACAACATGTAAAAGAAAGAGACAGTAAATTAGAGCGGGACAGTGCGTCAGTTGTGGGAGGGAAGTGGGGGAGGAGCGATTGGGATAACGGGAAACATACTTATAATAGGGCTGAATGTTAAATTAAGTTGATTATTAATGATTTCAGCCTTTGTATTAACTGATTTTTTTATTTCTAAAGCTTCTAAGTTATTTAACCTTAAGCCTATCCCATTTTTGTGTAGGACTTTAATACCCGTATCTCGGTTAAAAGTATGGTCTTTATTAATTAGGTGCTCTGCGAATTCTGAAAACCCTGAACTGGTTAGGCACCTTATGTGCTCTTTTACTCTAGTTTCCACATTGCGTGACGTTTGTCCAATATAGAATGCTGGACAATCGTTGCAACTAATTTTATAAACGCCCGAGTGGCTTAGTATGTCCTCATTGTCTTTAGCATTAATTAAAAAATTTCCTAGGTTGTTATTCGTGTAAAAAGCTGGTTTAATTTCGGGTGGGAATTTAATTGTACACGAAGAGGACAGGTTATTAATATACAAAATTCTTCGCCATTCGCGGTTAAGGTTATTATTATTAAAAGATATTGAACTAGAGTAAATGTATTTATTTATGGATATTGATCTTAATTTTTTTGCTAGGATTCTATCTATGAGTTGTGTTTCGTATCCATTATTGTGAGCTATTAATTTTATCGTATTTAATTCATTAGTATAATTAACATTTGACAAAGGGGTAGTGACTAATCGATGGATCATTGAGTGGAACGCGGAATGTTTATGTGAGGTTGGGTGGTTGGATGTATTATGAATTACGGTGTCTGTGAAGGTAGGTTTTCTAAACATATTAAAGTGAATTTTATTTTCAATAATCGATAAAGTCAGATCAAGAAAGTTTAGTGTCGAATTTATATCTATTTATAGTGTGAATTGGATCTGTTTATGTAAGGAGTTGAGGAGTAATAGGAAGGAATTCAGCTGACGTACTGTACCAGACCATATACAAATAATATCGTCCACATAGCGTTTCCAAAGTAAAATATTTTTTATCAATGGTGATTTAAGTTCAAAAATATTTTTTCAAAGTTATTCATAAAAATGTCCGCAACAAGCGAACTTGTGGGTACCCCCATCGCCAATCCATCTCGTTGTCGGTATATTATATTATTATATTTAAAACTGTTTTGGTTCAAGCAAACATCAATAAGTTGGATAATATCTGCAGCAAAATCTTTGTGTATGTTAGAACTATTGACTAAATATCGGTTTTGTGGGCGTCGCTTGACGTTCACACAGATATACCAATACATCAATACTAAGCATTTTTATTGCTTCCAACTTAAGATGTTTTACCTATACCTTGGCTGACACCGACTCCAAAAATAACAATCGTACCTGCATATTGATGAGTAGAACAAGTAAGTTGATTATTAAGTTGTAGGAGAATATGAAATTATTTTTTTACTTTTTAGTGCATTTTTTTAAGTGTTTTTTTTTATTTGTTATAAATTTTGTTTATTTTTTGATTTTTAGTGAATCTGAAGTACATTAACCAATTTGTCTGAATATGGGTAGACCTACTAAACGTGCTGCTCATATGAAACAGACATAACGACGTCACGGTAGGTGACTCAAAGATCCGGATAGCCTATAAAAGATTCGGCCGAAGAATTGAAGAGTTACTTTGTCATGGATCCCATAATCAGAACCTAACCAAACTCTCATCAAACTAGCCTTGAAGTACATCATTTCCAATAAAAAAAGAATCATCGAAATCGGTTGGCGTGTTATTGAGTTATTTGTCCATTTGTTGGGCACATACTTAATGCAAATTTAAGACTTATATGGTTTTCACATGGATGCCATTGTCAGAACTGGATCAAATTGAAATGGGACCACACGGGAAGCACCAGCTTTCAAATAAAAAAGAATCATCAATATCGGTTCACCCAGTCGAAAGTTCTGAGGTAACAAACATTAAAAAAAAATACCGTCGAATTGAGAACCTCCTCCTTTTTGAAGTTGTTTAAAAACAAACTCAAATCACAGATTTCTACGTCAGTAACTACATATTTACTTGCATAGAATGTAAATTCATTGTATCTTTTTGGATTACAGTACATTATGTATGTTTGTTATGTGGAATATTTAACCGCTTCTGTGCCAAGAGCGAGATTTCTCGCATTCTTGGCCGCGCCCAGCAGGCCAGCCATAGAAAAATAGCGAGTTATCTCGCTATTCTTTGAGCAAGGTTTAATTTTTTTTTTTTTTTTCAAGATTTTCACTAAGTCATTTAAATATCCTTTCAAGGTGTAATATGTTTTTAATTTATAAAAATAAGATTTAAAAATGATTTATTTTGATTAAAAATTCATGGCCTGCTGTTCACAGCTACACTCCTACATACTGGCATTTAAAAGGTTAAGTACCATTAAAGTTACAATTTGTATTAAATGTTTTATTTACCCAAAACGAAATTTATCTATTATCTATACTATTACATACACATTTCATATAGAGTTTAAAAATTTACCTGTCACAAGCTGCCTGAACATCTGGCACCATGAGGCCAATGTGACCAAACCCTCGAGGTTCAGAGTTTCCATTGTGGTAGGTGCTATCGTCCACTTCCGTTCCCCAGTTGCTGGAAAAAAAGGGATTATTATTATCAATAAAAAATATTCATTTCGTGACGTGTGTCTGTCTGTAGTTCAGTTTCAATGTTTTAAAATTTTCAAAATTTAATCTGATTGTGTGAATTCAGACAAATGATATATGTAGCAGGTACCTACTTACAATCAGAAAAATATTTAATTTTTATTTTTAATTAATAATTCTGTATTTGAATTGTGTTTGTATTTCTTTTGTTTAAAATTTAGTGATTTTTCAAATTTTTTAATTAAAGAAAAATTTCTAATTTAATTCTAATTTCTCTAATTTTAAAAGGCTCTAATTTTGGAAGTGGGTATGTCTGTGATTGTAATTCTGGTCAAACGAACTGAGATTTGCTTAGAATTTAAGTATCCTTTTCAAAATAGGAACTGATTGTGTCGAGAATTCAGACAAGCAAAAAAGTACCTACCTATGATATAATAATATTTGATAAGAAAATTATTTTAATTCTATATTTGAAAAATGTGTTTCTTTTTTTCGTTATTTGTTTTTGGGGTGTTATGCCGTGTTGCGCTACCTCCTTCTTTAGCCAAGAGGTACCTCCTACCTCCTTCTTTGAGGCTAAAGAAGGAGGTAGCGCAACACGGCATAACACCCCAAAAACAAATATACTTTTGGCCGTGAAAATCTTAAAACGTATATATATTTCTTTTGTTTCACATAAGGTCAGATTTCATGATTTTTCAAACATCTGCGCTTTTTAGCTAATCCACAATTATAACTTACTGTGTAAGTTCCAAGGTAGCCTTCCTACTCATTGCCCAGCACCTGCGCGCCTTGGGGTCCTGTGGAACGTCTGCCGGATCCTCGTAACCCATGAAATAGAGGGAAAACTTCATATCGGGGAAGTCCAGCTTCTGCAGCAGGGTCATACCCAGCACATGGGAGTAGAACGGCAGGCTTTTGCGAGGGTCCTTGATGCGGTACATAGTCTGCTGGAAGAGGAAGTCCTGGAAGACAACAAAACCGTATAAGATGCAGTGAATCCTCTATCCATCATTTTTGAAGGGCATTTTGTTTTGAAGAGTTTTATTTATAACTAGCCGGTTCCCCGGCATGCATTGCAATGCCATATTAAAAAAAAAACATTGTTTCGTCTTGAATCCCCCCGTTCCCCTCCCGCGTCCCCTTCCTAGCTAGTAACATAAATTAAAGCCTATATGTTATTCTGATGTATGAGCTATATTATTGTAAAGTTTCATTAAAATCCATTCAGTAGCTTTTGCGTGAAAGCGTAACAAACACACATACATCCATAGCATAGACATCAGAATTCATAGACCAGAAGATACAGATGAGGGGAAAAACCAAACTATGGGGGGCGAAGAGAGGAAAAATGACTGCGATTCGTTAAAAAATCAATCTGACAGTATATAGGCATCTCGCATTATAATATCACCATTTAGTTCTTAAAAGTAAAATCTGCTTTGAATGAATAGACCTTTTTACATGGGAGCGCGAATTGCTTGCCACGTTAATAACATATTTGCTAAGGCCAAATGCTCGCCCCGAAAAGATTCGCCCCAATTCACATAGCAATATTTTGTTGCCGTGTTTAGTTAAGACCCTTTTACAAATGTTTCATAATTTACTTACCCCTGTAACCAGCGACGCGCACACTGGAGAACCGCCCACATTCGCTATGTCCATATAATATGTGGGTATAATGATAGCACAAGCTACCGTTTTTGGCGTGTTATTTCGTAAAACGTATAGACCTTATTTCCGCGCTGGTCAGTACAAGAATGATGATGTCACATATTTTAGATTCAAGCGAGGCTCTCTCCCCTCCCCATGGAGCGAGCTGGCTCCAAGGAGGAGCTAAAGCTGGCTCCATGGGGAGGGGGAAATAATACGTTTTTATCACTTAGGGCAGGTCCAGATATATTCATATGTCCGTGATCCATACAAGCTTTCGCGTTTATAATATTAAGTAAGATGTACATTTGTTACTTTAATTCTTTATTACTCGGCTCTGAAAAAAAATTCTCAACGGACCTAGGTCATCTTAGGGGATGCTGTGAGGAGGGTCTTTTTAGGTAAAGGAAGAGGAGGAAAGTCTGGGAAGGAAAAACTTATGAGGGGTGGGTAGGAATCTGGGGATCAACGTGTGCAGGAGTGATGGACGTATGAATCCACCTCTCCCACCAAGGCATGCCGATGGGTTGAGAGTCCAGCTGGAAAGGTCTAAGGTCTAGGTCTCCCTCAACCAGTCTCCCTAGGTAAACAAACACAATCGAGACAAATCTCAGACAGGGACCCCAGATAAGTCACAAAACGTAGCTAACCAAAGTGGGTACTATAGCAGAGGTGTTGGTTATCCAATAAATGGTTCCCGGGACGGCGGTACCCATACCCGTCTCCCAAATTGAATAAACCTAATATTGAAATAAAACAATTCCATACCTGGGTATCCGCATCCTTGACCTTGCAAAGGTTATTCGCTTCTTGGTCTGTTAGACCTGCCATGATTCTGTAAATAATTATTTAATAAATTAAAACATTATATTGCTAACTAACTAACTAACCATCACGCCGTCCCTTTCTTAATTTTACTCATTACGCTTACATCAGCCTTGCATTCTTTGCGAATCTCCAGGTTTCTCACAAGATCGTACACGGTTTTACCACACATAAGCCTCAGGGATCTCATTTCTACAGCATTCAGTCTACTTTCATCCTTCCTCTGCCAGTTCCATGCCTCACTGCCATACATCAGGGTAGGTTCTCCATTATGGATGGCTAGCTTTGCCTCTTTGGACAGTTTTTTGTTGGCGCCAACGACGTTCAGTCCTCCATTAATGGATTTACCTGCATTTACCCTTCTTTCAATATCTCTATCAGCCTTCCCATCTCTCGTAAACATACTTCCCAAATACACAAACTCATCCACCTGCTCCAAGTATTCATCATTCACAACTATGTTACACATTGTTTTCGTACTCTCTCTTTCAAACACCATGACTTTAAACTTACTTACATTCATCATTAACTCATTCTTCACACATACTTGGTTCATCCTAGACACGAGAGACTGTAGATCTTCCATACTGTTAGAAATAACCACACGTTAATTAGATCGCTTACAATTATAATACAACGGTAAATTAGGGTAAGGTCGTCATAGAAATTGTAAACGTGATTGCTCCACAGTTAGTTATTAACCGCTCAGTCTACTTTGTTCGCTTTTTGGAGCAACTCATACAGGTCTCATAGAAATCGTTGTGTCTCCCTTACTATCATAGTGAGAAATGTACAGGGTGCGGCAGAGAGGACGGACGTTTTTGAGATGGGTAGTAGTCTCCCCCTACATCTACGAGAGAGGTGGGGGGGTGCCGCTTGACTCGTGAGTTCCTAGCATTGGATTTTACTGGGGGGTTAAGATTTTTTAATTAATTTTGAATCTGTTTAAAAAAAGTGATAGGTACTCTCAACGGTGACCCGAGAGTTGATCTGCAGACAATTGGGCCCCTGTAGGAGTACTTACTATAAAATTATCATTTTTTGCACATTATTTACAACTTCTAACATAAAATGAACTATAAAAATACCTTTATTAAGTTGGTATGAATATCAAACAAATTTATATAGTGTCGATTTTTTGTACTTATGCGCTGGTACATACGGTATACAGACAAGTAGTTTTATCCTTGATGCATTTGAATGAAAATATGTTTAATACTTTTGTAATTCGGCTGTACATCCTCTCTTTACACCCCTTCGGGGGCACTTAGTTACATTTTGTGTAAGTAGGTTTACCTAAAGTATTTTCCCTCAACTGACTGCATATTGTATATAACAGGGTGGCCACAAAAAACGGATTTCAAAATTCCCTGACAATTCCAGGTTTTCCAGGGCAGTTTCTACATTTTTCCCTGATATGTTTAATTTGATATAAGGGGATATCGTTCGTTAGATAAATAATAAAGGGAATTCCGTCAACTACAGCATTTATTATTTCTTTGCATCACAATAATCTATTAAAAACAAAATATACTTGTTACAAATTTATGATATTTCGCCTGAAGACTTTTTACAAGCTTTTGAAACGATAGATAGAGATGTAATCATTAAAAAACTATCTAAAAATGGAATAAAAGGAAAGGCATTGAAACGGTTCAAGGATTATTTAACTAATAGATATCAAACCACAAAAGTGGGTGAGACAATCTCCGAACCAATGAAGATTACATTAGGAGTACCACAAGGGTCTGTTCTCGGACCTATTCTTTTTATAATGTACATTAATGATATGGTAAAAGTATTGAAATATTGTAAAATAAGATTATTTGCAGACGACGCATTGATATATATATATATATATATATAACAGGAGAAGATTATGAACTCACAAAGAATCATTTAAATGAAGACCTACTAATATATCAATATGGCTGAAGAAAAATAAACTAAAATTAAATGTAAACAAAACTAAATCTATGAACATTGGAAAACGAGTAACGCAAACAAAAATAGACATATTGATAGACGGTGAAGTTTTGAAAGAAGTATTTGAAATTAAATTTTGGGAGTAATAATTGACTCCAAATTGACTTTCGCTCCAAATACAAAACCAATATTCAAAAGATTGCCAAACAAATTTTGCTGTTGGGAAGAATAAGAAGATTCCTTGACATAGTCTCCAGTAAAAATGTGTACAACGCAATCATTGTACCACACATAAATTATTACTGTAGCATTCTATTCTTAGCCAACGACGGATTAATGAAACAAATGACAATTCTACAAAACAGAGCTATGAGAACTATATTGAAGAAAAATAGGTACACTTCAGTCAAGAAAATGTTGAAGGAGTTAAATATCTTGTCATTTAAACAAATTATTTACTTCAATACTATATTGTTAATCTACAAAACAATAATCAATGGCCATATGTCTATTGAATTCCTAAGAAAAAATGATAAACTACAAAGCAACAACATGAGACGAGGAAAAGAAATGAACAAGACTCCCCTTCAGGAAAAAAACACAAAGTCAAAATTAAGTCATTGATGTACAGAGCATTGAAGATATTTGGAGAGTTACTAGAAGAAATAAAATTGGAAGATAGCATAAGGGCATTTAAAATTAAATTGCGAAGATATGTGATTGATTTGGTATAGATGTGTTATTTTTAGGGTATAATAATAATAATAATTGGCTAATTTATATAGCGCCGTTTTCGTGGAAAATCACCTCAAGGGCGCTGATATGTATATATTATAAGGATTATTAGGACATAGATAACTATGCACCTATTTAAAATACCACAATAAAACAATAATAAAACAAGTTTGGGATTTCACAAATCGCAAAATATCAAATTTAGTTTTATTTTTGGAATTCCCTGATATTCTAAAAAAATTTTTTAAATTCCCTGACATTTCCCTGATAATTCCAGGTTCAGTAAAATTCCCCGATAATTCCAGGTTTTCCAGGTCTGTGGCCACCCTGTATAAGTAAACCGGGGGCAAACTGTCTGAGGATCAACTGTACTGGAATTACTCTCAATATCGCAGTGTTGAAAGACCACTCTGAAATATTACATGAAATGGAATTAGTCATGTTCATTGACCAGATTTGAAAAGCAAGGCACTCAACCATCCCCTTTACTGTCTCCTTCCTCTCCCACAACTTTTCATAGTCTCACTGCCTTCAGGCTTGCTTGCTTAACTAACTAATAACCATCACGCGGTTTCCGCGGGGATGGGCAGAGAGGACGGACCGCCAAACAACTCGGCACACACTCCTTGCCTCGTTCACATTCATACATTGTCTCGTACATGCTCTTCTATTATTCTGACTCTTGACATGGCCTGACTCAAGTATCTGATTCACTTGGTCGTGCCATGTCTTTCTTGGGCGTCTCGACTTCTTCTACCATTAACATTTGCGTCATTTAGATTTCTCTTTCCTCGTTCATTCGCTCTACATGCCCAAACCATCGTAGCGTCCCTTTCTTAATTTTACTCGCTTACATCGCCTTGCATTCTTTGCGGATCTCCACATTTCTCACATGATCGTACACGGTTTTACCACACATACGCCTCAGAGATCTCATTTCTACATGTTACTTCTGTTTTTTTTTACTTATAACTGATTGTAAATTTATATCTCTTGAAAGGTGTTGATAACGAACTTAAAAACAAACAGTAACAAATTATTAATCAGAGATAGTTTCGAAGCATGATAAAATCATTATTTTTAGTAACAGCGTTCAGTAGTACTCACTTTGTAAAGATAAGACAATATTCAAATTGATAAAAATATTATTATTATTGTAAGCGGCGATAATCTGAGTCAACTGGGTTAAAATAATAAATTAAGCCAAGCAGATATAAGATATAAGTACGTACTTTGATGCAGACGAAGTTATTGTACAAATAATTGGCCGGTTTTCAGTTTGCAGGGTTTGTAGTATAATAACGACTGCAAGTAGTTACAAGTTGCAGTTTGCAGTAGTTGTAGTTGCACAAGTACCTAGGAGAATTATGGAGGAGAAAGTCAAAGTAGAAATAATATTATTATGGTAAAGTACTTTTGCAGGTAACAGGCGTTCATGAATTGCACGAAATATAGACGTCAGATTTTTTACACGGAAAATATCGGGGTTTGTTATAATATACATTTTGGTTTAAAAGGAAACCCGGTCGCCGAGAAATTTAAACAATAGGTATTTTATCAAACTGTTGTCGATCTTGCTCCCCCAAATACTGAGCGAAAGGGGCAACCCGGGGCAACCACACCTCAGGTAGATAATACCTCAATAAAATCATTAAAATCGAGGTTTTGTATTCCTCATTTTTTTCCTCCACAGCTAGACAGATTTTTTAAAACTAATTGTATTAGAAGAAAATATTCTAAAACTGTACGTTTTGCTATTTAAAAAAAATACATTGTCTAGTTTGTATAATGAACGTCTGTTGATGGCGTTCAAACTAGACAATTTTAACGATTTTTTATAACGGAAAGTCCTAATTCCTAAAAGTAAAATTATCAAAAAAAGCAAAACGTACAGTCATGCTAGTGGCTGTTATCCACACTATATTAAAAAAATATATTTACAGTAGCGTCAAAATCCAGAGATGAAATTGAAGAATACGCTTGTATGGACAGAACGCCACCCGGTTTCCTCATAATCTTTGAAAAACTTATATCAAGAATTACATCAGAGTGTAATTATTGCACTCAAATCGACAAAATATTTATTTACCTATGAGGAATCTTTTATCTAGGCGAAGAATTGTAAATATTGAAAAATTATATAATATATAATTAATACTGTTGTTGCCAAAATAGGTTGGGATATCGGTACTGATTACAAAACAACTACCATAGGATGATAAGTTTTAAGATTTTCACGGCCAAAAGCATTTTCGTTATTTGTTTTTGGGGTGTTATGCCGTGTTGCGCTACCTCCTTCTTTAGCCAACGCTTCGGACATCGTTGCAGTGTCCATCATCAGGGCAGATCCGGCAGATCCGGTACCGGATAAATAACGAAAAATAATGACATATGGATAAATAACGACAAATAACGAAAATACCATAGGATGTTTTGTAAGCGCAGCTTGACCCAATTAAATTTACAATAGATGGTGAGTTACTTCACTAATTGCTATTATACTATACTGATACTAAAAAATGAACGGATTTAAAATAAGTTTGTTAGGTACTGTGACGAAAGAAACCGACATCGAACTTAGCTTGTAGTTAACAGAATATAGATTAATCATTTTCTTACTTTCCTCCTATGATTGACTACAAAGCTAACAGCATCAAGCTGTGCATGGGCGTTTGTTTACTATTATAATTAAATAATATTATGTATGTACAAGCCTTCTTTTCGACGCGTATTGCTTCGCGACTTATCACAGTGTCACTGCTCATTCTAACTTTCACTTATCTACACAGTTTCTGCGCAATAACAAATCAGCATAATATTTTAATACAAGTATAGGAAGTATTTAAATAAAATAAGCAAACTAATTGCCAATCTGACAATTTTTTATTCCCTTCTTCGATAAATTGTAGAAATCTTCACCCTGCCGGCAGCAGTCCTGAATAACACAGGGGAACTAATATTTTGCTTACGGTATAATATTATATACTATAATATTACGTACTATAATATTATTAGGAGGGTTTATTTTTCGGTACTTTAAACAAAGCATTTACCATATCGATGTTATAAAGAAGAATAATTCTAGAAAAATGAAACAATACAACTTTGTATAAACCACTTATATAATGTGCAAATCCGACCGGTTTCGGAACAAACGTTCCTTTGTCAGGGAAAGCTTATACTAATTTGACAGTTTAGTTTAGAAAAATGTTTTATTATGGTAGGGGTGGAGCCGTTGTTAATTAATAATGTAGATTGGGTGGGTAGGTAGGTATTAGTGTAGAGTGGGTGGGTAGGGGAACAAATCCATGATTGGGCTATATGACAATATTTTTTGTTTGTTGATAATAGATTCATTATTTTTAAGGGATTTTTTAATTTCAAAAATATAAGAATAATTCTGTTCAAATCTGCCCCCACTCAAATCTGATTTATTATCATGGAAGCCTGTTCGCAAAAGCAATTTGAATTTGAAACGGAGCATAATGGAGCAGAACAAACATTGCCGCTCGTACGTTGGCTCCTAGTTCGCCGTCAATCTTGGCGCGAGGGAATATTTTGCTAAAAAGACCTCCACAATACTTCAAAAATAACTTGATATATATTCCAATAAATAGCCCGAACAACAGGTAACATCCTTCCTCAATCAATTAATCTTATTATCTCGCTATTGCGGGTTTTTAGCGGCCGTGAAATCTGCCGCTGAGGAGGCCATCACAGCCAATAGCATTTTGTCATTTTTTAACAACATAACCTCACACGAAATGTTTGTCATTGAAAATGAAAAGATGCACATCGCGCCGCTGCAAAACCATACAAGTAATGCAATAGGGAATGTTTCTAATCCTTTAATAGCGACAATAATTAGATTAGCCGTTTGCGGCGCGACATTATACTTTCCCGCCTAGTCTACATTGGCGATTAGGATTAGGCGGGATTCCGAGTAGCATAATTTTACCGCTATTAATTGCACTTTTTAACATCCCATCGTGCAGGTTCTTCGCAGTTATAAACAGAGGTATTTGAGCGCCACAATTTTGTCAGAATTTACCCGAATGTCTCGATAAACGCATACTTTTTGCACGTACGCCGATTATCACGGGTTATTGACAAGGCCGACATTATTTAGTTAGCTTGGTCGTGGCAGGTAACCTTACGCCGGTGTAATCGTGTACATTTGTGCAATTATGTACTTTTATACAATTTTATAACAGTATTTATGACGTTATAACCAAAACAAATACATTTTCAGTGAAACTTGTTGCTTGAAAATATTGTCATGTGAGTAAATTTTACGTTTGAAATATTAAATATAACCTACTCGTGAATGATGTTATTATTATTTAGTTATTTTTAATAGTATTAATATATCACCTATTTAAGTGTGTGTCAGCTTCTGTGTTTCCTCCCTCCCCCCCTTCCTTCACTCGTTCCTTTCCACAAAAAGACCCTCCACACGCATCCCCAAAGATGACGTAGACCCTGAGGGAAATTATTTTACTTAGAACGTGTTAATGTGAAGAAAAAAATTATGTTGATACCGCACAAGATAAGAGTTTCAACTGCTTGGAGCCGATGGGACTATGGCATCCCCAATGGGAATGGGGGATGTTGTGAGAGTGGAGGAAATGGGATGGAATGGGGGAGAGGAAGGTTGGAAATTAAGTGCCAAGAGACCCAATTGAAGCCAATGGCTCCTTTTATAATTCCCAACTCATTTCTTTGATTGATGTAAGGGAGATGTAAGAAAACGATTACCTTTTTCCTTTGGAAAAAGTAGACATATCAGTCGTCCAGTTGATTAGCCAGACATCTCTGAAAAATCCAAATTTGAGTTGAGTATACAGTTATAAGTAAAAGTGTACCCTCTATCTGGTACAATACTCAAATTACTCATAAACACAACCACATCAATTATAATGCACAAAAACTTGTAGTGAATTAACCCCTACGAATTTTCGAGAATATTCGTTTTTGGTGTCTCTAACGGAATGACATTTTACGAAAACTTTTTGTTATTACCGCTTCACAATTAAAGCTCTATAAATAAAACATTTCTGAACGTAGCCGAATAGTAAAAACTGTTTTAGAAAGGTTACAAAATAGGCTTTCAAATTATTATATTACAAATAAATATTATCAGTTGTAAATATTAAAATTTAGAACGCAAACATTAAAAATAGGTAAAAATGACTCACATGATGTTTTTTATGTGAAAACAGTACTAAAATCACAGATTATGTAAACAACAATACATTCTATTGTATATACGTGTAATAAACACTTTTATCACCTCACTTTTTTATCATTTCATATAAAAATATTTAATAAAAGGGTAAATATGCAGTTAGTCCACCTCACGGATAATACGGAACGTTCGTGTTGTCGAAGTTTGATGCACGGATAATACGGAATGTTCCTTTTTTAGCTAATAGACAATCAAATATGACATTTGTCGGAAGTACCAATCTTATAAAATAAATTCTCTAAGATAAATTCGCTTTTCATCATACTTTTAAAAAACATCCCAGGTTTTGAATGGTTTGTTTGGCTACGCAGGGTTTGTCTAGCGGGTTTGTGTAATTATTTTAATACATTTCTTTCCATGTTCTACTGTTACAAATACTTGTCAATGATGCATTCACTTTGTTTTAAGCAAAAATATTTTTCTATGATTGGCAGCATTGATGAAATGTTAAAATAAAAACGATGAATGAACATGGCGTTACCGTGCGAGTGAATTAATTTTAACAAAATTAAAATGTTAAATGCATATTTTTTGCATGTTTTTTGGTCTCCCCCGACATAAATACTCACTTTTCGTAATAATAAAGCTAAATATAACTGTTTGGATAAAAAGTTTTCCGTATTAACGAGTAAGCGGTTTAATGCATAAATAATAATAAAAATTTAAAATGAAGAGCGCGGTGGAGCTGCCGGTAGCAAATTTGCGCGGGTAAATATTTTTGTCAACTACACGACTGACAGCTGATTCCTGTTATGTATTTCCATAGACAACTTGATAGGGATGTGCAGCTTGATCTACTATCGACCTTTTACTTTTTGGTTTAGGGATGTAACTAAAACAATAACGGAGTTAGAACGATCTCTATGGAAACACACCCGCTGACGTATAAACACGCTTATTGTACTTGACTGCTGTCCTATTTCTAACGCTTATATCTGCTTACGTTGCGGAGGGGTTAAGCAAAATGTTTTTGGTTAGGGTATTTCAAAATGTCATACTAATGTACTGGACCGTTATGCCTCCTGGTGTAAAACACAGATTAGTGTAAATAATATTTGATGTGGTTAGCATTCGAATTTTGCTTTCGTCATTATCTCAAAAATTAGTATTTGGAGATGTCTGACCAATCAACTGGATGATCGACATGAACATTGTTTATTTCATCGTTTGTCTCTCTAAAGGTACGTTCACATTGATCAAGTAGTAAGTCAAGTAGCGAGTACACTTGCTACTTGACTCGCCGAAATCCGTTGGCATTACTTTTAAGTAGAGTAACTGCGAGAAACTTCAGAGACACCCGGGTTCTCACAGTACTATACAATGCTTTGGTTAGGAGTAGGCTTGAGAGTGGGTCGGTGGTTTGGAGCCCGCACCAAGTGAAGTATTCCCTCATGTTGGAGAGGGTTCAGAAGAAATTTCTGAGATTTCTTTACCTGAGGAGGTATGGCTACTATCCGTGGCTCTATCCTACCCACTTTCTCTTGGGCATGCTTGGTATGAACCATCTACGGGTCAGAAGGGATGTGCTCATTGTAACACATTTCTTCAGACTGATTCGTGGAAGGTTCGAAAACTCTGCTATCATGGAGAGCATTCGTTTCTATGTTCCCGATGGTTATCTCCGTCACCGACAGCATAGACTGTTTTATCTCCCGGCTTGCAGAACTAACTTGACAATGGTTATGCCAGTCGGGAGCGCTGTCTTGTTGTTAAATAGAATCACTTTGAATATCAATGAAGCACAATTCAGACAAAAAGCTTTGTTGTTGTTAGTATGATTGTGCTTCATTGAAGTATAAATTGCTTAAATCTGTTTAATCTTAATACTTTATCTCTTTTAAAAAGCATTGAAATTTTATTTTGTAATGTTTTAAAAATGAATAAATAATTGAATTAAAGAGCTGACTCACCCACTCTACTAAAGCTACGGTGTTCGGCCGTCAGTTATTACTATACTTAATTAAATGAAGACAATATAAGCGAAACTCAATCGAAAATCTGAAAACAGAAAAATCAGAAAAAGATATTGACACATCTGGGACACGAACCCAGGACCTCTCGCTTACCGGGCGAACGCGCTAACCACTGCGCCACCGTGTCGATATCCAATTCGGTCACTTTTAACTGTATCATACTTCGACTAAGAACCACCCACACTATCTTCATTTTTCTTAACGCATATACTATTGGCTGCTATCTTTATGTATGATTGCAAGATTCAAACCCGAACTAAATGCTCTCTAGATAGTGTCTGGATAAATCTTTATCCATTTTATTTAATATGCGACATCTATTGACTTTTCAGATGTGTCAATATCTTTTTCTGATTTTTCTGTTTTCAGATTTTCGATTGAGTTTCGCTTATATTGTCTTCATTTAATTAAATATTACAATTTGAGGTTTTACTCATAAAGTTAAAATAAAAAATAAAAATATTACTATACTCTCCACTTGACTAAAATACTTGCTCAATCAGAACGGGGCTTTAGGGACAGTGGCATCCTGAATTGGAGTTAAAGGGGAAGGTTTGGAACTACCTGGCTATTCAGAACTTGTCGTTAATAATACACATATATTTAAAAAAAAAATTGCCGATGCAGGACCTTACCTAAGACCTCTGGATTTGTTGACGAATATATTAACCACTCAGCCATGGAGATAGTCTTCTGCGGTACTTACGTTCAAAATAAGGTAAATATTTACATAACCATCGCACTTTTAGGCACACAATATGGAAATTACACTTCGTTTCAACTTAATTACTTAATTTCAACTATTTACACAAATAAAATAGCTTATTAGATTCTTAGTTTGGGTTATTGAAGTGAAAACTTCTTTAGCATCGTTGTGATTTGGAACTTGGTGAGATGAAAAATAGCGACACTAAAAAGAGACGATAGCATTTAGCCTGTGAGAGAATGAGCTAGTATAATCGGTCTCCTCTTTGTGCGGTGCTTCGTAGCCTTCCCCACTCTTTTTTCTGTTTTCTAAAGATGTCATGTTTAGTTTTCTGAAGATTTCATTTCTACCACATGTGAATAGCACTCTGATTTTTTTAAAATGATTTGATTAATCAAAACTTTTGCAAACTATACTAAACTATATGTAAATCTACACTAAAAATCCAAATGGCAGCACAAGATCGTTTTATAAGGGAGATTTTGAACTTTGGAATAAAAATGGAACTTTAATTCATATTTTACCATTTCTCTCAACGTAAATAGTTGTTTCTTATAGTAATTAAGTTGAAACAAAGTGTAATTGTGGCTATTAAAATTGCAGGGCGGTTAGGTAAATATTTACAAAAATATAATTGCGCAGATTAAATCCCCTGGCCATGTCCTTCATCGCTGCACAAGCTGCATTTCGTGACGATATTAAATGTTGACGAAAACTTTAAAATATTACCTATTATTTTTACATGTAAAATATGTGACGTCACGCTAGGGGGGAGGGGGTCTCACAAATGTAACGATCTGTGACAGGGACCGGTCAAAAAATTGTGAAATTCGTGTAACGTAATTTATGGATGGCCCCTAATGAGGGTAGTAGGAGGAGATATTGTTATTTGAGACCCGAAACTATTTGCCTTTTTTAAAGAAAAATGTTTACTTTATGAAGTTTGTTTTATTTTCCAGAGAAAAATGCCAGCGGCTCGTGGATTAAAGCGTACTGCTTCTAAAGCGGAAGTTAAACCCGTTGCAGGATCATCCAAAATTAAGAAGAAACCAGGTTTGTCATGCAGTTATTATTATCCACTCCTTATGTAGATTTCTGGTTATAAATTTGAGCTCACTCATTCCATAAATCACATAAACTGCTGATGTGTGGTTTAAAGTCAATTAATTCATAAGATATCTACATTCATAAAAATTTTCCGGTTTAACCCATATTTCGCCACTACAAGTTCATGTGCTCAGATTTTTGGATAATTTTGGATCGTAATACCAAAGTACATCTATAAAATATTTGTTAAGACTAGTGTTGAGTTAACTAAGAGAAAATCGAGTAATTTTTATTTATATTTTAGGAGTGTCTAAATTACTAATTTCTGTTGTCTGTGCGTCCTGCATAACTCTGGTACAATTTGCTTTGATTTTAACCCTTCGAATAATAAGAAAATAATATCCATTAACTTTTGCCAGCCAAGGTTTGCGTGCAAAATTCCTGACTCTTCCCGCATATTGTAAATGTACCTTTTTATTGGTTATTTTTTATCCCTTTGTTCTAAAATCTAGATAAAAATAAACTTTCCAATGTGTATATTAGAAATTAATAATTTTGTTTCCAAATATTTAAATTTTGATATTGAAAATGTAAATTGGCTTACAATACGGTGACGGCCAACTCAGAATGAAACCAACTCAGAAGCACCTCAGAAAGGCCATTAACCTCTGAGAGGCCAGGCCATTTCACGAAAATTCACTAAAAAAGCACCACTTTGAATTTTGAATTGAATGTTTTGTGGATTAATTTTGAGCTATCGTATATTTTATTGACTGAAACACGTTCCTAGAACAATAAACTATGTACCAAAACAACATTACTTGCATTATTTACGTAAATTAATAGGTTTTACGATGTTTTAGTCGAGGAACACGCATTAATTTTGACAGCCAAAATTCGCGGCAAAAATGACATTTCAATGTCACAGATAAAATTGTTAAAAAATATTCTGGGGTTGCAAGGTGAATGAAATTTTGACCCATCGTATGGTGTAATGTTGGCCGCAAGCGATTCTGACCCAGTTCTTCATACAAATTCTGTACATAGAACGGCCAAAATCGCAGACAAACATTTTTTGTTCGATATTTTTTCGAATTATTTTCTCGCGCATGCGCAGAATACGCGCGTGCGCCCGCGCGCCTCCGGCCTATTAGAGGTTAAGAGTGATGATAAAAAATGGTTAAATAGGTTAAGTTAGGGTTACCGGCTATTTTAAAATTATTTTTTCATAGCTTCCTGAGGTGTTTCTGAGTTGGTTTTATTCTGAGTTGGTTTTATTCTGAGTTGGCATGGAACCTAAAATACATACCTGCGGATTCCCCAAAAAAATACATAAAATAAAAGAAACTTAAAATTTTAAATACAGATTCCCTTTCTTAAGAAAATTTTGTAATAAAGCTGTCACTTCACTTTTTATCATATTCATTCAATTTTATTTTAAAATTTGTTGTTTTTGGTCAGGGGTACAAAAAGATTTATCTTATTGTAAGATAATATCTGAACAACATAGCTCGTATATTCCTAAGGCAATGAGAAGCATAATTTTTTTCGCTTTCTAACATAAAAGAAATCACAAATGTTCGCATGACAGGAAGAGAGATATCTAACTTTTAACCCCTCCGAAAATCGCAAATATTCCCTTATAATGTCTCAAACGAAATGACAGTTTTACGAAAACTTTTTGTTATTACAGCTTCACAAGTAAAACTCTATAAATGAAACATTTCTGAATGTAGCCGAAAAGTAAAAACTGTTTAAGAAAGGTTACGAAATAAGCTTTCGAATTATTATATTACAAATAAATATTAACATTTGTAAATTTTAAAATTTAGAATGCAAACATTAAAAAAATGTAAAAATGACTCACATGATGTTTTTATGTGAAAACGGTACTAAAATCACAGATTATGTAAACCACAATACTTATTCTATTGTATAAATGTATAATAAACACTTTTGACATCTCACTTTTTTATCATTTCATATAAAAATATTTAATAAAAATCAACAATGTCGAGCGCGGTCGAGCCGCCCATAGGAAATTTGGCAGGTAAAAATATGGGTCAACCGCGCGACTGACAGAATATTCTTGTTATGAATTTCTATGGACAACTTGATAGGGATGTACAGCTTGATCCACTATCGACCTTTTACTTTTTGTTTTAGGGATGTCACTAAAACAATAACGGAGTTAGTATCGTATTTTGTCCAACTTTCAAAGACTCTTCCTTGCAACTAAACTCAAATTTATTTTGGTCTGTTATCTTCTAACGGTAAAGCAAAATCTTTTTAAGGAGTTCTGAAGAAATAGCTGCGATTTAATTCAAATTCTAAGAATATGACCCGGCAGGCTGACCGTTGGATTTTCGCAACGTCAGTGTAATATGGGTTAAAATGATTTGACTATATAGATAAGCCAATTGATTTGGTATTCACTTATCAGAGTACATACATTATATCTGTTTACATATATTAAGGTAGGTGCCTACTAATCTGTACACGAATCATATTATTTCTAGTTACATAAATAACAATCTTGCTTGTTAAATTTATTATTGGTGTGATAATTTTCTTTTGCAAAATGGTCATAAAATGTTAGAATTTGTGTGTTTCTAATTAACCACTCTCTTACCTGTAAGCGTGTTTACGCGACAATATAACAGAAGCAGTCAAGTACAATAAGCGTGTTTTCACGTTAACGCGTGTGTTCCCACAGAAATCGTTATAACTCAGTTATTGTTCTAGTGACAACCCTAAAACAAAAAATAGAAGATCCATATTGAATCAAGCTTCACATCTCTATTCAAAGTTGTCCATAGAAATACATAAAAAATACTTATTTTGTAGAAACAGTTACACCCGTCAAATCGCCTACGTGCTGTTAGACATTTAAATGTAAATTTTTTTATTAAATATTTTTGTATGAAATTGTAAAAAAGTGAGGTGACAAAATTGTTTATTATACAACAGAATAAGTGTTTTTTTTTTGTTTTTTTTTTACATAATTCGTGATTTTAGTACCGTTTTCACTCAAAAACATCATGTGAGTCATTTTTATAATTTTTTTATGTTTGCATTCTAAATTTTAATATTTACAAATGTTAATATTTATTTGTAATATTACAATTTGAAAGCTTATTTCATTACCTTTCAAAAACAGTTTTTAGTATTCGGCTACATTCAAAAATATTTCATTTATCGAGTTTTAATTGCAAAGCGGAAATAATACAAAGTTTTTATAAATCTGACAGTCGTTTAAGACAAAAAACTTGCACAATGGCAAAATACCTGAGTGGTTAACAGTGTAATAAATAATGTACATAAGAACACATAATGATGCCATCTAACATAGGAGGAATAAATAAATAAATATTTAAAAAAAGGTTCATTGTCATAAGTGAAACTTCTTTAGTGCCATTGTGATTTGAAACTCGATGAAACGAAAAAGAGCGACACTAAAAAAAGATAAACACATACATCTATAGAATTTAGCCTGCTAGAGAATGTGATAGAATAATCGGACTTTGTGCGGTGCTTCGTAGCTTCCCCTTTAACTTTAGTTTTCTGAAGGTTTCATTTCTACTGCGTGTGAACTGCACATTGTAACCTTTTAAAGTTCTAATAGATGTGATTAAATTTATGTTTACATTAGTGACTGGAATTTTAGTCTTTTGGGACTAACAGGTGTTTGGATTTTGGCTTTTTTTCTGAAATCTTGGTCAAATATTTTGTTTCCTCAACTTAGTTGGTAGTAGGTATTATTATATCTTCAAAATGCTCATTGTCTTTCGAATGATCACCTTTAGTAAACTTATTTTAAACCAAAGAAATACACACTTGGAATTTTAATTAATTAAAATAAAATAATTTTCTTTACATTCATAGGTAGGTAGGTACCCTATTCTTCAAACAGTCGGTTTAGAACTAAAAGTCTAAGCAAATTTGAGTTCATTGAATGCAAAAAAATTCACACAGGAATAATTATTGCAGGAATATTTGACTTCACGCACCTACAACCAAAATGAGTATTTTTGATGATTGCGTTATTTGTGACTTTTGGTCTTTCAGGATTTCAGTCTTTCGTGATTTATACTTTTGGGATTTTAGTTTTTCGTGATTTTAGTTTTTCGTGATTTTAGTTTTTCGTGATTTTAGTTTTTCGTGATTTTAGTTTTTCGTGATTTTAGTCTTTCATGATTTCAGTCATTCGTAATTTCAGTCTTTCGGGATGTTATGTAGCATCTCATCCTCCTTAACAAAACTTACGTCTGTTAGTCTTACTCTGAAGGGTAGCCCATACACACATAATTTTCTTAACCTATAATGTTGTATGTTATCACTTTCCAGAGGCAAAAGTGCCCCTGTTCAATGGAGACCTTGTCGGCCCCACCAAGAAGGGGCAGGTCTTTACCACGGGACAAGGGGACGTGGGGCAACTTGGACTGGGGGAGGAGCACCTCGAGCGCAGCAGGTATGAGGCATATTATCAATTAACTAACTAACCATCACACTGTTTCTTACTTCATTCGTATTCATAATTCCCCAACGTCTGGAAACAAGCACTCATTACACCAATCCACAAAAGCGGGGACAAAAATAACATTACCAACTATAGGCCCATCTCCAAACTCCCAATTGTCAGCAAAATCATGGAAAACATAGTTCTTGATCAACTTTTTCCGGCGGTACAAACAATCATATCTAAAAATCAACACGGCTTTTTCAGAAAATGGTCGGTCGAGACAAACCTTCTGGAATACACAGATTTTATTTTAAATTCTATGGGTGGTAAAAATCAAGTAGACTCTATCTATACGGATTTTTCAAAAGCCTTTGATAAAATTAACATTGACCTGCTTCTGAAGAAACTGTTAAAAATCGGGATTAATGGTGACCTTCTCAGATGGATCAAATCATATGTAACAAAAAGAAGTCAAGCAGTTAGAGCTAAGGGTTTCTCCTCGCGTTTTTTTTATTTTATTTTTATTTTTTTAGCATATAAAATATAATGTTAAATGTACATTATGTAATAATTTGTGTACATTCATGTTCAAATATCTTAATTAATACCACTCTTCCATGGAAGCATTAGCTTGTGTCTGGAAGAGTAGTGTACATTTTTTAAATGCTTTATTATATCTTAAGTTCTTAAATTACAATGTGAATGTAAAAAAAAAACAATAAGTTGTAAGTTCGGTTTAATGTAATTGTAATTATAAGTATTTATCAACTATCAAACAATTCTATTATTTGGATAATGTATCTAGAATTATTGTAATTAGTTGTCAAAAACAAAACAAAATTTAACTTATTTGACGAATGGAGTATCACTAGGAAACTGAGTTATAAGTTATTTTTGAGATTAGATTAGTTGGAAACTTTTATTTTTATTTTTTTGAGATTATCTTTAAAATATTTTTTAACAGTGTTTATTAATTTGATTTTATCATTAATTTTTCTAATTTCATCCGGTAGTCGGTTGAAAATAAGTCTTCCTTGATAAGTATAAAAATTTTGTGCGAAGGAAGTGTTTAATTTTGGGCATGAAAAAATATATTTATGTCTTGTACGGTTTTCAGTTATAAATTGATACTTTTCTTTTTCTTTTATAATTTGAATCAATGCATTTTTATTGTACAGATCTTTGAATGAAGGTACTTGGAATTCCTTAAATAATTGATCCGTTGGGTAGTCAGAAGGTTTTTTTAATATAATTTTAATTATTAGCCTCTGCACAACTTCAATCGGGGAAAGAGTAGTTTTGTATGCGGATCCCCAGCTAATGATAGCATATTGTAAAGTTGATTGAACCAAAGCGTAATATATTAGATATAAGTTTTTTACAGATAAAAAATTTCTGATTCTTAAAAATATATAAATCAATTTTCTAATTTTTTTTACAACTTGACAAATTTGTTCCTTCCATTTCAAATTTTTATCGATAATAACTCCTAAATATTTGATTGTGTTTGTTGTTTTTAATATTGTGCAGTTTGGGATACAATAGTTTTTACTATGTGTTTTGGAATTATCATGGATGATGATGTCAATGTTTTTAGGGGTATCATTTTTGTGTATTGCAAATGGAATTACAAATGTTTTATCACTATTTAGTGATAGTAAATTTACGTCGAAGAAATTCTTTAAAATATTTATGTCTTCGGTGGCTTTAAATGTTACTTTTTCCCAAGTTTTATCGCTAATTATTAGTACCGTATCATCGGCATATGAAGTAATTTGGCCATGTAGTGGTTGAAAAAAAATGTCATTAACATATATGGTGAAAAGGATTGGTCCGATTACTGTACCTTGCGGGATTCCAAAGTCTGATATTTCTTTATCGCTATTAATTTGATTTATTTTTACGACTTGCGGTCGATTTTTTAGGTAGTTCGAAATCCATTTAATCGCATTGTCTTTTATACCTACATTGTTCAGTTTTTTTAGTAGAATCTCATGGGATATACTATCAAAGGCTTTTCTGAGATCAATAAATATACCGGCACATTTTTCACCTTAATCCAATGATTCGTTGATGTATGAGGTTACATTAGCAATAGCATCTTGTGTGCAGAGTGACTTTATAAAACCAAACTGGTTTTTGTGAAGAATTTTATTACTTTCTAGGAAAGTGACCAATTGGTTTTTCACAATTTTTTCAAAAATCTTTCCAATGTTTGAGATTAGACAAATTGGACGATAGTTAGTTACTTGTTGTGGATCTCCAGATTTATAAATAGGTGAAATAATTGTGTTTTTGTAGTTTGTCGGAAATATTCCTTCTGTTAAACTTGAGTTTATCAAATGAGTAATTGGTTTTACCAAATGAATTTTCATTGATTTTAGAAAATGTACTGTAATAAGGTCAAATCCGGGAGATGAACCTCCTTTCATGCCTTCTATTATTTTTAAAATTTCACTTTCTGAGGTTTTTTCAAATGTTGATAAATTATTTTGATTGTGTACATTTTCAATCGTTTGTGTTTTCATGTTAAAAGATTTATTGATATTTTTCGCAAGATTTTTTCCCACATTAGCAAAAAAAGAATTAAAGATGTTTGCACATTGTTTAGGTTGAATATTAGCATCTATGATTTTATTTTCATGTTCAATGAATTTAATTTTTTGTGTTTTTTTAGTGTTATCCATGGCTAAGTTGACTGTTTTCCATATTTGTTTATTGTTATTGTCTGTAGAAAGTATTTTATTTTTGAAATAGTCTTCTTTATTTTTTTTATACAGTTTGTTAATTTATTTTTAAAATTTTTGTAAAAAGTGCATGCTTTTTCATTTAGAGGATTTTTCAATGCTGTTTTATAAAGTTTTTCTTTGTTTCTAATTGATATTATAAGTCCTTGTGTTATCCAAGGCTTTAAAATTCTTAGTTTTGGTTTAATGTGGACTGTTGTTTCAGTAGTTGAATTTTTTATGTATTGAGATAATATATTTTCAAAGTTTTTTGAGCAAGTTTCGGTATCATAACTATTTAACACGTTGTTCCATTGTTCATTTCTTAGTTTGTTCGATAAAATAGTCATATTTGTGTAGGATTTTGTCTTTGTTAGATTAAATTTTTTAGGTTTAATTTTGTTATCGTAGAGAAGTATGCATGCATGGTGGTCAGTTATATTCGTTTTCCAAACAATTGATTTCATTTTGTCGATATCTTTAATATTTATATTAGTCCATATATGGTCTAAACAAGATGGAGTGTGATTTTTTATTTCTCTCGTATTTTTATTAATACACGATATGAAGTTAAATTCAGTCATACAATTAATATATTCATTTTTTTAATTATTTTCTACATTTTCATTAATGTTAATATTGAAGTCTCCTGCAATAAAGCAAAGTTTATTACTAAATTTTGACAGTATGTATTTAAAGTCATTTATAAATGACGAGATATTCGAACCGTGTGTTCTGTAAACAGCTATTATGTGGTAGTTCGTTTTGTCGAGTTTTAATTGTATTTCAATACAGTTTACTAGATGTATAGGATGTTCAGTTATTTTGACAATACTAAATTTATCATGAATGAATATGACGAGACTACTATTTTTATTTATGTTTTTTTTGGTTGTAACATAATTATATTCTGGTAAATGATAAGTGGGTGATTCGTCATTTGTAAAAGTTTCTGATAATTTTATAATGTCAGGTTTTTTATTTAGGTTGTTTAAATTTAGAATTAATTCATCCCAATTTCGTTCCATACTTCGTATGTTAATATGAAAAATGAAAATATTATTGAGATTCTTTGAGATTATGTCATTACATGAATCGGTGTATACACACTCATATTCTTGTATTTTAACAGTAATTTTACAGTATACCTTCAGGAATCCCGCAAGGATCACATCTCGGACCTCTCTTGTTTATTTTATATATCAATGATATAGGTAAATGCTTTAAAAATTCCAAATTTTTGCTGATGACACTAAGATTTACAAAAAAATCACTAATATTAATGACAGCCTAGAATTGCAAGATGATATCAATAGGCTTGGAATATATTGTGCTAACAATCAACTGTTCCTTAATCTGGAAAAATGTAACACAATATCATTCACCAAAAGCATAAACCCCCTAATATTCCCGTACAAAATCAATGACGTAGAGATAAAAAGATGTTGTGAAGTGAGGGACTTAGGAATAATAATGGACTCCGGAATGTCTTTCCGAACACATATAAATTCCATCTGTGACAGGGCGTACAAACTTCTA
The DNA here is from genome assembly GCA_929108145.2 of Limnephilus rhombicus. Lineage (NCBI taxonomy): Eukaryota > Metazoa > Arthropoda > Insecta > Trichoptera > Limnephilidae > Limnephilus > Limnephilus rhombicus. Next base: position 7,917,127 of record OV815298.1, read on the forward strand.
GGATTCATCATAAGAGTGACCAAACCATTTAGGTCACCACACGTAATCAAAATACTGTACGTCTCTTTTGTTCGCTCAATATTAGAATTCGGATCAGTCATATGGAATCCCCAATACAAAGTAAATATTGAAAGGTTAGAAAGAATTCAAAAAAAGATATATGAAACACCTAGACTTTAAATCCTTTCGAACTTCAGAAAACCTAAAAGACTCATTAACATTCCATAATTTATCAACTTTAGAAGATAAAAGAAATATATCCGACCAAAAATTTTTATTCAAAATCATTAACAACGTTGTTGACAACAACTATCTTCTAGAACACATTAATTTCCACTGTCCAATAAGAAACACAAGATCAAACCAACTATTCCACATCCCACACTCAAAAACAAATTACACACAACATTCATTTCTCCGAAGGACGTGCACAAAATACAATGATATCTTTTACGACGCTGATATTTTCCATTTGTCCTCAGGCCAATTTATTAAATCCATAATAGAAAAAATTAAAACAAATTGTTAATTACGAACTCTCCACCCCTGCTGCATGTTATTTTTTTCATTCTCATTATGTTGGTTTTCCTTCTTTTTATTATAAAAATAATATTTGGATGATTTATATATCCCATATGCTTTAATTTGGTGTGTGTGTTTTTTTTCTTTCATTTCTGTTGTATATATATATATTTTTCTTTTTTTTTCTACCACTTTATGTTTTCTTTAATGTTTTAATCCATGTTTTTATATATATATATATATATTTTATAAATTGTAGCGGAAACTTCGCTGGTTAATGCAATCATGTAATATGTTACTTTCTTATTAAAATATGTATAACTGTTTGTTTCCTAAATAAACTAAAATAAAAAAAATAAAAAAATAAAAAAATAAATAAATAATTTATAACATCATAACCTCTGGTCTGGAGCCCCAAAATCTATATATTCTATCTATCTCTTTTTTTTTTTTTTTTACATGAGCTCCACACAGGAGAAGACGACATAGGCCCTGAGGGAAATTATTTTCCTCAGGGCTTATGTAGGGGTTTTTTAAGGAAAGGAAGGAGAGGAGAGTTCTGGGAAGGAAAAGGGTTTAAGGGGTGGGTAGGAATCTGGGGTTCAGTGTGTCCTGGTCATCAGCCTCCAAGACAAACCTCACCCCATGAACCCGGGCACCCTTGCTAAATCACCAAACGCAGCGAACCACTTGGGGTGACCTATGGCAGAGGTGTTGGTTATCCAATAAAGGTTCCCGGGGGCGGCGGTACCCATTCCCGCCTCCCAAATCTATCTATCTATCTTCTATCTATATAAATAAAAATGAATCACCTAAATGTATGTATGCGCAAAACTTCCGAACAACTTTACCTATTTCATTAAAACTTTGGGGATTTGATTTGTGCTTCCCGCGAAGGTTTCTATGTATACTGGTGAGCTCTGGCATTATGAAATTTGTAAAAAAAAATTGCAATTGGTGGCATGCTAGCTGTTTGAAAACTGAATGTACCGCGATTGAATAAATGGAATGCGGGAAGGGGGAGGAGAACCCGGGAGGGGGGTTCGCAGGACGGGGGAAGTGGGCGAGAGCAATGGGAGAGAAAGGCGGAGTGGGAGCACAGAGGGAAGGGAAACGGGACGAATGGGAAAGGACACGCAAGGAGAAACAATTTCTTTATTAAGTGGCATAGCAACGCGTACCGGGAACTCTCTATAATAATATAAATAGAGAGACCTATCGATTTGATTTGTATGCAAATTAACAGATGGCGGTGTGAGTTAAAAGGTTGGGTAACCATACAGTAGACGGCGTTGTGTTTCGTTAGCGACAGCAACGCGTGGCCGGGTCAGCTAGTACTTAATAAAACCCTTGAATCTGCAAAAAGGGCGGTTGGTTTGATAGATTCCGCTATCTTAACTTCTTAAGTCTTACTGGATCGTGACCCCTACTCCATGAGGTTCTGTGCTGCGTAGAAAGCTGCAGACACCGAAATATCGGACGCCAGTGGTACTTGGTCACTCCAGCGCATTGGGACCTTCCTCTGCTTCTGCGTTTCATTTTGCCATTCAGACTATGAGTTTCTCCAAGGTGGAGTCCTCAGTCAGCAAGCAACATGTCCAAAGTATCTGAAGATACGTTGTAGGCAGATAGTTGAAAGCCTATTGTGGATGGCTAGCTCTTCCAGGACACATTCGTGCATCTGGCTGTCCCATGGAATTCTGAGCATTTTTCTCAAGCATCACATTTCGAGGGCATCCATCGAGGAAGTCCATCTTAACCCAGCCCTTGCCGCTCGTGCACCGGTGTGTCATGAGAAATAAAAAAATAAAAAAAAATTACACGCAATTTTGACCCTTATGTATAAAGAAAGTGTATGAAGAACAAGGTCAGAATCGCTTGCTCTATTCTCGCCCTTTACCATAGCGAAACCTGCAATGCGCCTAGTCACTCAGAATAATTTATATTTTATTTGCCGAAGCGCGGGGATGTGCGCAGTTTTGCGCATGCGCCTGAAAAAATGTTTTTCTGCGATTTTGACCCTTCTATGTACAAAATTTGTATAAGGACACGGTCAAAATCGCTTGCGCCAAAATTCCCCATAAGATGGGTAAAAATTTCATTCACCTCGCAACCCCAGAATATTTTTAAATAATTTTTATCTGTGACATCAAAATGTCAGATTTGCCGCGATTCTTTCGGTCAAAGTCAATGCGTGTTATTTGTCGAAAACATCGTAAAACCTATCAATTTACGTAATTAACGCAAGTAATGTTGTTTTGGTACATAGTTTATAGTTCTAGGAATGTGTTTCGGTCAATAAAATATACGATAGCTCAAAATTAATCCACTTAACATTCCATTCAAAGTGGGCTTGTTAGGAAATTTCCGTGTTCTTCCCTGGCTTTTAAGGGGTTTTAACCCCTCCAAATTTTCGAGAATATTAGCTTTTGGTGTCTTAACCTCTGACAGGCCGGAGACGCGCCGGCGCGCGCGTCATATGCGCATGCGCGAGAAAATAATTCAAATATTTGAATAATACTTCCGACAAAAAACTTTTGGTCTACGATTTTGGCCCTTCTATGTACACAATTTGTATGAAGAACAGTGTCAGAATCGCTTGCGCTGTCATTACTCTCGGAGACGCTACAAGTTTCATTCACCTTGTCACCCTGGAATATTTTTAAAACGATTTCTTCTATGAAAATCGGCTGTCAGAATTTGCCGCGAATTTAACGGTCGCAATTAATGGGTGTATCGCGAATAAAACGATCATAAAACCTATTAATTTACGTAATAAATGCAAGTAATGTGGTTTTCGTAGATAGTTTATTGTGATGTGAACGTGTTTCAGTTAATAAAATATACAATAGCTCAAAATTTATCAACAAAACATTCAATTCAAAATTCAAAGTGGTGGTTTTTTAGTGTTTTTTTGCGAAGTTCCGCGAATTTCCGCTAAATGTCATGGCCTTTGACTGGTTAAAGCTCTATAAATGAAACATTTCTGAACGTAGCCGAATAGTAAAAACTGTTTTAGACAGGTTACAAAATAAGCTTTCGAATTATTATATTACAAATAAATATTAACATTTGTAAATATTAAAATTTAGAATGCAAACATTAAAAAAATGTGAAAATGACTCACGTGATGTTTTTATGTGAAAACGGTACTAAAATCACAGATTATGTAAACAACAATACGTATTCTATTGTATAAATGTGTAATAAACACTTTTGTCACCTCACTTTTTTATCATTTCATATAAAAATATTTAATAGAAATTAACAATGTCGGGCGCCCATAGGAAATTTGGCAGCATAAATTATGTGTCAGACTGCGCGTCTGACAGAATGTTCTTTTTATGTATTTCTATGGACAACTTGAATAGAGATGTGCAGCATGATTCACTATCGACTTTTCACTTTTTATTTTACGGATGTAACTAAAACAATAACGGAGTTATAACGGTTTCTATGGAGACACACGCGCTGACGTGTAAACACGCTTATTGTACTTGACTGCTGTCGTATTTTTAACGCGTATATCTGCTTACGTTGCTGAGGGGTTAATAAAGGATTGCAATCTTTAGAGCACAGGCGTCAGGTTGTAATGCTATCCTTGTTCTGCCGGCATTTCAATCGAGAATGACTCATTTCTACAACTTGTTGGTGCGTTTTACAATTCAGTTCTGGAACCATTTGTCGACCTTTGAGTTAATATCCTATAACGCATTTATGAGGTTTTTGGCATTGCAAATCTTATACATATATAAAAATGAATCGCTGAATGTGTTGCTAAGTGCATAACTTTCGAACGACTGCACCAAATTGGATAATTCTTTTTTTTTTTTGTGTGTTTGTTATTGTCAGGACAAGGTTTTTATAAAACTTCCGGTGAGCTCTGGCATTATGAAATTTGTATAAAAAAATTGCTATTGGTGGCACACGAGGAAACGGCTATTGCTATGGAAAGCGGGAGGGAGGGAGAGATGGGGGAGGGGACCTGGGAGGGGGGAGGAGGACCTGGGAGGGGGGAGGAGGACCTGGGAGGGGGGAGGAGGACCTGGGAGGGGGGAGGGGAACTCGGGAGGGGGTTCGCGGGATGGGGGGGGAGTGGAGTGTGGAGAGGAAAGGTGGAGGTGACAGAGTGGGAAAGCGAGAGGGGAAGAGGACGCACGAGAAGAAAGTGAGGCAGAAGGGGAACGGAACGAATGGGAAAGGACACTCAGGGAGAAACAATTTCTTTATTAACCTTTAACTACTGTCGTGCGGTCTTACAGGCCCCGGCAGGTACTTGACTTGCTAGTTTACCCCTTTCCCCGCGTAACACCGATCCCCACTTTTAAGTAGCTGCAAGTTCAGTACGCACATTGACGTGGGAGCAGAAAGTAGTGTCTTCATGCGCGCATTTGGTGAGTAATTACGATTTGAAATTCCGAAGCGGCCTCTCAGGCCTCACGTCAGTAGTTACGTAAGTTTTTTGTTTTATTTTATTGTTAGAGTAAATTGTTATTTTTACAGATATTGTTAACTATGGATGTACCAGGGACTTCAGGAAGTAAAATAAATAGTTCTGCGACAGATTTACCGCATCCAAAGAGATCTCGGATGTGTGTAAATGAATCCAATCCAAATTTTGTGCAAGTGATTGAGAACTGGATCGCGGATGAAGATTCCAGCGGATCCGAGGTTGACGACGTTGGCGAAGATTTTTGTCCGGAGCACATTGAGCATGATACGGATACTATCACTGATATTTCTGATACCGAAGAAACTCAACCTGAACACCTGGACGCGCCGTCATCGTCAAGCGAAACAAGTGTGCCCTGACTGTGCTTAGAATTTAAGGTGTAGTTCGACTGTGGACATTTTTTTTTTCAGAAGGTGTATGTACCTACTCTATTTTTTTTCTAAAATTTATATTAGTCTTATGTAAGAAATACAATTTTTTGTTATTCTATGAGGAGTTTTTTTTTGTGTTTTGGTCATTTATATCTAGTAGTCGGATTTTTCCCCAAAATTCAAGCAAATTTTTATTGTAGTCTTATATTTAAAAAATTTATAAATTTTATTTTCTTTCTATACATAGTTTTTGTTAAAACACTTCATTTAACATCCTAATGCAAAGACAGATATTTAAATCATCATTTTCTTTATAAAACACTGCATAATATACGCGGCCTGTCAGGCCTCACGTCAGTACTAACGTTACAAAAAATGCACGACGCTAGTTAAAGGTTAAATGGCATAGCAACGCATGCCGGGACCAGCTAGTACTTTATATAATCGGTACAATTATTACGATTTATACTAAAGAATGTAATGTTAAATTTGTACAAACGGAATAAATAAAATATTGTTTTTATTTTTGGAAAAGCTTTGAGTAAAACCTCAAATTGTATGAAAATATTCATCCTAGACTTGCAGAAAAAGTCGATAGATGTCACACATTAAAATAAAAATAGATATATTGTCCCGTTGGCATCATGTATTTTTTCTCGGAAGATTTTTTCAATGTGGATGAGTGTTTCAGGCTGATAATTATTGCTTATAATAATTGTTATAGATATATTTATCCAAGACACTATTTAGATTGCATTCGGAAAGAATCTCGCAAGATAGCAGCCGATAAAAAATATGCATTAAGAAAATGAAGATATCTTAGTCGAAGTGTAATACAGTTAAATACAACCAAAGGGTAGGGTCGAATTAACTCAGTGGTTAGAGTAGAGCCCCGGCTAGGTTTAAGGTCTTGGGTTCAATTCCTAGATGCGACCATATCTTTTTATGATTTTTGAGTCGCTAATGTTGTCTTCAATCTTTAAATAAAATATGTAATAATAATATTTTCCAATGTTCCTGCTTACGAAAGTGATTATTGATTATGTTTGAATTGGTTGCAGGTTTACCCACGTGAAGGACCTGCCTAGCAACATTGTGGACATCTGCGCTGGAGGCATGCACTCCGTCGCTATCGACAAGGATGGAAATGTAACTAAATTATCTCATATTTATTTTAAATTTATAAAAACTCGCGCACTTACTGATCAGCATTCAAAAATACACACCCAAAGTTTTGTTTTTACAGATTCTTGAAAATTGAATTTTAGCTTCAGTACTCTCACTATTCTACCACCCCTAAATCCCGTCAATGTCCAATTAGTGAAAGCGACTGATTATTATTGTGCATATATACAATATGATAAAAATTAACACAGGTTTTAAAAAAAACAAACACAGCTATCAATCTTCCGTGCTTTCAATCTTTCATGATTTCAGTCTTTCGGGATTTTAGTCTTTCGGGATTTTAGTCTTTCGGGATTTTAGTCTTTTGGGATTTTAGTCTTTTGGGATTTTAGTCTTTTGGGATTTTAGTCTTTTGAGATTTTAGTCTTTTGGGATTTTAGTCTTTTGGGATTTTAGTCTTTTGGGATTTTAGTCTTTTGGGATTTTAGTCTTTTGGGATTTTAGTCTTTTGGGATTTTAGTCTTTTGAGATTTTAGTCTTTTGGGATTTTAGTCTTTTGGGATTTTAGTCTTTTGGGATTTTAGTCTTTTGGGATTTTAGTCTTTTGAGATTTTAGTCTTTTGAGATTTTAGTCTTTTGAGATTTTAGTCTTTCGGGATTTTAGTCTTTTGGGATTTCAGTTATTCGGGATTTCAGTCTTTCGGGATATTATGTAGCATCTTGCTTGTATGTCTCCTCAAACCTAACTTACATCTGTTAATCTTCTGAGGGGTACGCCCTTACATGTATTTTCTTAACCTATGACGTTATTATGTTTTCACTTTCCCATGGAAAATGTGTCCCTGGCCAATGGTCTTCAATATTAAAATCTCCATTTTATGGTTTAACCTGTCAAAGGCCCGCAAATTCCAGGAAAAATACGGAAATTTCGTAACAAAACACGATTTTGAATTAAATGTTTTGTTGATTAATTTTGAGCTATCGTATATTTCATTGACTGAAATACGTTCCTAGAACAATAAACTATGCACTAAAACAACATTACTTGCGTTAATTACGTAAATTAATAGGTTTTGATGATGTTTTAGTCGAGGAACACGCGTCAATATTGAAAGCTTCAATTTGCGCCAAAAATGACTTTTCGATTCCACAGATAAAAATCATTTAAAAATAATCTGGTGTTGTCAGATGAATGAAACTAGTGGCTATATCATCAATGATGTTGGCGCAAGCGATTCTGACCTTGTTTTCATACAAATTCTGTACATAGAAAGGTCAAAATCGCAGACAAACTTTTTTATTTCGAAATATTTTTTTCGCGCATGCGCCAAAGCTGCGCGCAAATGAGCGTGTCCGGCCGGTTACAGGTTAACCGGTCAAAGGCCAGGCCATTTCACGAAAAAACACTAAAAAAGCTCCATTTTGAACTTTGAATTGAATGTTTTGTTGTTTAATTTTGAGCTATTGTATATTTTATTGACTGAAACACGTTCACAACACAATAAACTATCTACCAAAACAACATTACTTGCATTTATTACGTAAATTAATAGGTTTTACGATGTTTTAGTCGCGGAACACGCAATCAGTTGCGACGGTTAAAATCACGCCAAATTCTGACAGGTGGATTGTCATAGAAGAAATCGTTTTAAAAATATTCTGGTGTTGCAAGGTGAATGAAACTTCTAGGCGTATCATAGAGTAATGTTGGCGCAAGCGATTCTGACACTGTTCTTCATACAAATTATGTACATAGAAGGGCCAAAATCGCAAGTTTTTTGACAAAAATATTATTCAAATATTTGAATTATTTTCTCGCGCATGCGCATCGCGTCTCCGGACTGTCACCGGTTAAAGTTAAGATGTCATGTCTACGCTTGTGAGAAAACTTTATTTTGTAAACTTATTCAAACAATAAACATGACAGAACGAAACTAACAGAAAGACATCCGAGAGTTGCTAGAATATACAGAGGACTAACTGAGATGTTCTAAAACAACAATAATGAACTCTGATGAATGGTAAAATGATTAGCTCTAGTAAACTAGACAGCGGTATAGTAACTGAGGGTAAGGTAACTGCTGAATTTGACATACAAATACCGACGAATTATAGAACTTCTTTAATCATAATTTCTTTTCCCTCTTCCAGGTGTGGACATTTGGCTGCAATGACGAGGGTGCGCTAGGACGCGACACGGAGGAGGCCGGGAGCGAGTTCACGCCGCGCAAAGTGGTTCTGCCCGGCCGCGCGGTGGCCGTCAGCGCAGGAGACAGTCATAGTGCCGCCCTCCTGCACACTTTCCAGGTGTTTGCCTGGGGCTCCTTCAGGGTGAGTTGTTATCTGTGTACATCCCAGTCTGTGGACCCTCGCCATTCGCCTCAAGTCCTGCTCCAATCCCCTTCCACAGACTTCTTCCTCGGTCTGCCTCTGGGTTCACTTCCACCGGGAAACCCACTTGGTCATAATTTTTGGTGTCCTACATTGGCGGCCCATCTCTCTGGTCAAATAGTCAATATCCCCCTAAAATATAAGACAGCAATAGCTTTTTTTTAAAAACTTCTCTAGCACCGTTGTGATTTAAAACTCGATGAAACGAAAAAGCGACACTAAAAAGAGATAAACACATACATCTATCGGATTTAGCCTGTGAGAGAATGAGATAGAATAATCGCTCTCCTCTTTTTCGTAGCCTATTGGTCTCCTCTTTGTGCGGTGCTTCGTAGCCTCCCTACTCTTGTCTACTTTAGTTTTCTGAAGGTTTCACTTCTACCTCGTGTGAATTACAAACTTCCTTTTTTAACATTATCTCAACACGGGAGGCCTGAGGAAAATATGTAATCCCTCAGGGCCTATGTTGTTCTTGGGGATCCTGTGAGGAGGGTCTTTTTAGGAAAAGAAAGAAGAAGAATCTGGGGGTCAATGTGTACGAATCCATCCCTCCCATTGCTGTGCAAGGCGATGGGTCGAGAGAGTCCTGCTGGAGTCAATGGGTCTCCCTCAACCAGTCTCTCAATCCTGCTCCGCCACGCATTAGGTGGACAAAAGCATCCGTCGCCAATACCTAGACAAACCTCACCCCATGAACCCAGGAACTCCTGCTAAGTCACCAAACGTAGTGAATCACTTGGGGTGACCTATGGCAGAGATACCCGTTTCTCAAAATGTAAAAAGTTGCTATAAAAGAATTATTCTAAAAATATATTTTTTAGACCCTATACGCCTGTATCCTGTCAATTCCAATACTGATTCAACATTGTTTTGTTCCAGGATTCTCACGGAAACATGGGACTGACACTGAAGGGCAACGAGCGCACTCCAATCGAGATGCTGCCGGGACAACGCGTCGTTCAGATCGCTTCAGGGGGCGACCACCTGGTGATGCTCACAGACCAGGGACAGGTAAGGCACCCTATCTTCTTCACTCATTTCCCCATTACTGAAGATCGTGACCTCCACTCCAATAGTCCTGATGGACCACGATCCTCCATTCCTTGCTGTCCTGTGATATTTAACCACTCTGACAATTTTCTATCATAATATCAAAGATAGTTTAAAAAAATAAATTATCAATATACATTATAAAAGAAAGTGTACATTGTGCGTGCTGCTTAAACTCAGTACCATCAAGGGATGGGGGATATAGGGCTATCACACCATATGGTGTGATATTCCTCTATCCCCCATCCATAAACAAGGTTCCTGTTTTTACCTGAAGGGCTTGCTTTTGTTTTTTTTTTGATGTTTCGCCCTCTAGAAATCGTCGCCTCAGTTCTTATTTGTCCAACAGACCATTTTAGATTTTGTTCAATCTCTACTTTAAAATTAAAAATAAAGTATAAAAAATGATAGTTAATTGCTTAACTAAGAATTATTTAAACTAATTAGACCTTTACGGAAATAGCTTTATCTTAACACCTTGTTTGCCGCTCGTGCACCGGTGTGTCATGAGATTTTACATGCGATTTTGACCCTTATGTATAAAGAAAGTGTATGAAGAACACGGTCAGAATCGCTTGCTCTATTATCGCCCTTTACCATAGCGAAACCTGCAATGCGCCTAGTCACTCCAAATAATTTATATTAATAATTTACCGGAGCACGGGAGCGTGCGCGGGAAAAATATGTTTATCTACGATTTTGACCCTACGAATTTGTAAAGGACAGTGTCAGAATCGCTGGACACCAAGTGTCATTTCTGTGCCGGATGCCGCGTCGTAATTGGTGGAGCTTTTGGCTGGCCTACCCCGGCAAACAAGAGGTTAAACACCTTTCATAATGTTTCATTGAAATAATGACAGAAAGCTTTCGCCTCCTGTAAAATTTTCTAATGGTCCATTGGACAAATAAGAACTAAGGTGACGAAATTTCTAGAATAGTCCTGTACAGTTGAGAGTATTCGAGAGCACTCGACAACATTCCAGAACATCCCGGAACATTCTAGAATGTTCGGGAATAGCCTAAAGGCATCCCAGATCATTGTGGAACATTCCAGAACACTCTCAAATGTAGTGGAATGTTTTGGAACATTGTGGACCATTCAAAGCCTTTTTTGTATGGGTGGGGCTACCCATTGGTAGGGGTATATAAAGCAAGATCCGTTGCGTGGATTAGAAGCTCAGTTCCATCTCATATCAACTCCCCGAGAGAAACCGAGAACCCCAGCTAGTGTTTGAATATAAAATAGTTTGTATCTGTGTTGTAGGTATTCACTTGCGGGTGTGGCGAGCAGGGACAACTCGGGAGGGTGACAGCCCGTTCCTGCGACCGACATAGTCGTCTAGGGCTCAGTAAGTACTTATTATATTAAAATCTGTGGAATTGTTGATGCTATGAAATACATACATTTAATTAACCCTTGGGTCTAGGGCATATTCTGTTAGAAGGTTAAAATATTTCCACTTTGCAATAATGCAAATACAGTGAAACCCGAATTTTACGTCCCCAGAATTAACGTTTTCCCGCCAATTACGTGTAATTATTTTGGTCCCGATATATTTTAGTACATTTATTACTCGCTTTTTACGTTTTTTTCCCGCAATTTACGTCGAAAATATTCAAAATACGTGAGTTACGCGCGCTTGACACGGCGGTGCCGTGATTGGTCGGCAAACTGCGCGCAACGTGGTGATTGGCCGACATCTTTCCATTTTAGCCGGCCGTGATTGGTCGGCGTACGGCGCGCAACGCGGTGATTGGCCGACATCTTTCAATTTTAGCCATGTGTAAAATGCTACAGCATCTCTCAGTTTGTTTATTTACGCATCTGTCATCGGCATTCGACTCGATTTGTGTTGATTCTTTCCGGCATTATTATTAGTTTTTACGTTTCTTGTTTTGTTTTCATAAGTTTATTACATTCTTAAGTAATGTCTCGACAAAGAAAAACTGTCAGGTCAGTGCGAGAAAGGGAACATTCTCGAAAAACGAGTTGGTTAGTTGATATTGGATCGGTTAACACTGGAATGTCGTATTTTTACAAATTTACTTCGAATGTATGAATTTTAAGTGGCCGACTGTGGCGGAAATTAGCTGCAAAAATTCGATTTACGAGGAAATTTTATCATATTTTTACAAATCCGCCGCGAAAATTTATTTACGCGGACATTGCGGTATTTTTACAAATTTATTTCAAATAGGTATCTGAATTTAGAGAGTCGGCCGCGAAATTTCGATTTATGCGGAAATATATACAAATTTACTTCGAATATCTATACCTACCCCCAGTATTGAAGAAAGGAACATTTTATTTTTTATTAGAAAAATCACGTAGATTAGGTAGTTTGTTGCATTTTTTTCTGTTCTAATTCTTTTTCAATCATGTAGACATTTAAAAGTTTCGTCTTGAACGCCACCAATGCTGGAAAAATATATTTTAAGACCCTCGAAGTACGTATTGCTTCTTCTTTTATTAGTTTAACATTTATCTTTTCATGTAGGTACACGATTTTTTAAATAAAAAATAAATTTTAAAATGTTCTTTTCTTCAATATACACCAATATACATGATTTTATTAAAAGATAAAATTTAAAAGGTTGTTTTCTTCAATACCCCCCATTTGCATTTTCCCTCCGTTTAGGTTTTTTTTTTTCAGTCCCTTAAAAAACGTAAAATAGGGGTTTCACTGTAAGTGGAATATTTCTGAACATGTCCGAAAACTAAAATCTGTTTTTGAAAGGTGATAAACGCTTTCAAATTTTATAATTCAAAATAAACATATAATTTTTTAAATATAAAACTTTTGAATGTAAACATAAAAAAGTTTTTAAAAAGTCTCTCTTGTTTTCTCTAACTAAAATGACTGAAAAAAAAAAACATACCTCGTTTTTTTGTTGTAACTTTGACCCTTTGTAATTACAAGGTTCCATCTAACACGGTAACGTCATATGATAATGGGATCTATAGTAAGCTACTTTAGAGTTCATTATCGCATGACTTTACTGCGATAGATAGAACCTTGTTATTCCAAGGGTCGACTTCCCAATTTGTCAAATTGCAGTCGAAATTTTGGTTTCATAAAGGTGTACATTTAAATTCTTTTGTGGTTAACTTTAGATTTGAATATAAAGTGTGATGTTTTCTCTTTCTACTGTGATTGTAAGAGAGACACAAGAATTTCTTTGAGACCTATATGAATTGTTCCCAAAAGCGAACAAATAGCCTAGGGTTTAACCTTCACAAGTCTGGTACGTCATACATATATATGTCTGGTAATGTTATTTTATCTTGAAAACAAGCTTATGGGTCTGAGTGGTTAAACATTTTCGTGAATTTCCATTTAAATCATTTGTATTACATATTGAGTACGTGGCGTTTGTTGACAATTTGATTCTGGCGTTTGTTGACAATTTGATTCTTAAACCTTGTGATTGTGCTTCAATTCTTTGTTTGATAATTCCAGATGGTCTGCTGGTCCCCGCGCCGCTCGTTTTCTGCCGCGACAAGGCCGACTTTGACCACATCTGGGCCGGCACGCACTGCACGTTCGCCCGCAAGGCGCTGCGTCACGACGTCTACGTCTGGGGCCTGAACAACTACCAGCAGATTGGCGTGCGCAAGGGCAGCCCGCAGACCGTGTTTGCGCCCGTGGTGGCGGAGGCGTTCAAGGGGGCGGCTTGGAGTAAAATAGCTGGAGGGCCGCATCACTCTTTAGCGCTGGACGAGGAGGGGGTTTGCCACGCACTGGGGAGGAGGGAGTATGGAAGGTAAGATAAGATTCACTCCTATATTTTTTTTTTTTTTTACATTAACTCCACACAGGAGGCATGTCATCTGGGATGCTGTGTGGAGGGTCTTTTTGAGGAGAGGAAGGAATGAACATTGGTCTTGAAGAGACCCATGTTATAGGAAGGAGGAAACACAGAGGCCGGCAAATCATTCCACAGCCGAGCTGTTGACCACAAGAACGAGTCGAAGAAACGGCCCGTTCTCATGTGACAAATGTCAACCGTGTACAAATGTATATGGTTAATCATCGTGGGAAACATTTATTGGATAACTCTGCCAGAGGTCGCCCCAAGTGGTTCGCTATGTTTGGTGACTTAATTGCCCGGGTTCATGAGGAGAGGTTTTTCTAGGTCTTGGCGGCGGATGCATTTGCCCGACTACTGTGTGGCAGGCTGAATCGGGACGGCTGGACGTCGCCTTGCACCGTAGTGTTCCGGATGGATTTATAAGTCCATCACTGACACTGGCCTGCGTGGTCGAGGGGTAAGACTCTCGACCCACAATCTGAAGGTCGCGGGTTCGAACCAGATGTGTGCAAATAAATTTTGTTTTATTAATTCGTGGTATTTCACAACTTAAAAATAAATATAATATATACAGAGTGGAAGATACTTGCAGTACCGCCCTGGTGTAAGAACACCATTCAGAATTGAAACGTTGCTTGAAATGGCTTTTAACCGTATATCTGAATAGCCAGATACTTCCCCACCTTCCTCTCCCCCATCTCCTTCCCCTCCCCACTACTTTCAGCCTCACCACATACCCCAATTGGGGATGCCATAGTCTCACGAACTTCGTAGACTATTTTAGAATGATGTTAAAAATAATTTTTTTAAATATTTTTAATGTGGAATTTTTGATCAGCTATTTATGGTTAAAATTAAGTCCCTTTTCCATAGATATGCACCTTTCATTATCAAGTAGTCCTGGGTCGGTCGTGAATAACCCGCTCATTGAAACCCGCTCACGGACCACAAAAGAGCGAGCGGGTCATTTTTTCGTCAGCACCCGGGTCTCGCGACCCACTTCTCGCGACCCACTTCTCGCAACCGCTCTACTACTGCTACCTGGGTTTCGGGTGCGGAAGTGGCGGGGCAAGCGACGATAGATAGATGTAATATGAGAGAGCGAACGGGTTGTCAACACCCGGGATTCGCCACCTTCTCTCTCGACTCAGGTAGTAGAAAGTAGCTGGGTGAAGCGTAATCGAGTTTCATATTTTGTGTCGCGAAAAGAGCAGGTCTTCGCGACCCGCTCATGACGCCAGTGTGTCGTGAGCGACCCGGGTCGTGTAAAACGATCGATCGACCCAGGACTATTATCAAGTATACCACAGACAACATACAGACATCGAAAATATTCTATGTTGACTCAAAAAAGTACCCCTCACAGCAATTTCAAAGTAAAAAACATGCAGGATTCGCGTGGTTATTAACTTAACGATTTTTTTTATAAATCCTACAAATATGAGATAAACGGTAAAATACAGGTTAATTTATTAGCTATATAGCACTATAATAAGTTTATATCATGTTAAAATTCGAAGGTATGATTTTTTTAATGTTGGCAAAAATTTAAAAAATGATCTTCTGAAAATGATCGAGCAAACGGAGAAAAAAGTTTTAAGCTGCGCTGTCACTCCAGTGTCTATTTATCTTTTGTATACATCACTCAAACCAATTGTAACATTTCCAATTCTCTTCCATTCCAGATTGGGGCTAGGAGATTCCTGTGAGGATGCAAAGGAACTGACAGCAGTTCCAGCCTTGAAAGAGAAGAAGTGCATCTCCATATCATGCGGATCTGCGGCATCCTTCGCTGTCACAGATGCAGGTAATAAATATATTATTTTTATTACTTTTCCTAATTTCCTATGTCCTCCTTGGTCGAGGGGTAAGGCTCTCGACTCACAATCCGAAGGTCGCAGGATTTCACAATTATGTCACATGTTATTTCACAATTAATAATAATATATGGTATATTTACATTAGCACAGCACGTTCCAGAGTTTTTATTTTTTTTAATGTGAATACTACACAAGAGTCTCAACTGCTTCCAACCGAAGAGGCGATACCTTCATTCCCTAGGTATCTCCAAACCCTAATTCCCTTAGATTATCATTTGGTGTCACATTAGGTATAAGGTAACGAAGATGTGGCCTTTATAGACGAATTTCTACATTGATTAACATATGTATACAATTACCACAGTTTGATAAGATGGTCCTATTCTATATGCATAGTCTAATGTTGATGTGGTTTGGTTCTAGGAGAGATCCACGTGTGGGGCATGGGCAGTTCAGGACAACTGGGCACCGGGGGCGAGGATGACGAAGCGGAGCCCAAACTCCTGGCCACGGGCAAGCTGGAGGGGCGCCACTGCATAAGGGTCAGCGCCGGTGGACAGCACACAGTCCTCCTGGTGGTAAGTTACATTATTCTATCGCACGGGCACTTCCCGATATCTTTGTAGATTGATTTGGCGTAATTTGATACCCATAACGCCTACTTTCCTGTTCCAAAGAAGACTCCTACCACTGAGCCACTTTGGTCGCAGAAACTCTTAAAATGGCACAGGGAGCTTACCGCTCAATTCAGTACACCTGCTACCGAACCACTCCAGTCAAGGCGTTCAGTATTTAATTTTATTTTATTTGAAAAACCAATAAAGCCTTATCTCGCAAAAGGGGCCTAGGAGCTTACTGCGCAATTTTTCATTGTACCATTCGGGTTCATTTTCAGCTACAACTTCAATATTACTGTATTTAGCACTCTAGCTCACTGGAATGTCACGGACCGCAACTGCTGTGTGGAGGGTTTTTTTAGAGAAAGAAAGGAGAGGAAGTTCTGGGAAGGAAAAGGGTCTAAGGGGTGGGTAGGAATCTTGGGATCAGTATGTTCGAGAGTGATAACCACAGTGTGAATCCATCTCTCTCACTGTATACCTACTACTGACAGAAAAAATCAACATTTTGTTTAATTCACCACAGTTTTTGTGCATTTTAATTGATTTGGTGGTGTTTATGAGTACTCTGAGTATTGTACCAGATAGAGGGAAAACTTTTACATACAACGGCATAACTTAACTCAAATTTCGATTTTTCTGAGATTGAGATTTTCTGATTTTTTCGAGATTTGTCTGACTTATCATCTGGTGATCGATGTATGATACACGATGCGTGAATATGAATGAAGCAAGGTGTGTGTATGCATAAGTTAGTTGTGTGGCAGACTATCCTCTCTGCTTACCCTTACAGAGAAACGGTGAATTGTACAGTTCACGATGTAATGATTATTTCAGGCCACGGAGGATGAAGGAGAAGATGAGGTTCCAGAACCAGAAAAGGCAGTTACGGCTCCGAAGACGAAGGTTGAGGAGACACCAATGGAGACTGAAGAAGCCCAGGTTTGCCAATCAGACTATTCTCTTAACCCCTCAGGTTTTTCTGTATTTTACCACACATTATTTCAAAAGTTCCCACAAGTATACAATGTGTGGGAACTTTTGAAATAATTCCAATTTTATCTCTTCAAATTAGCCACATTTTGATCAGCGAACGCTCGAGTGTGTTTGCAAATTTGCCAGAGTGTGGCCAAAAATGCTCCAATAGCTAATAATGGAACACATCTTAACTCTATTAACCCGTCTAATCACAGGAGACCCAAGTTGTCCCAAAACATCATATGCCGTTATAATAACAGGAGACCCAGATTGTCCCAGAGCGAACGTGCATTATTAAAAGTTAGATATCTCTCTTCCTGTCATGCGAATATTTGTGATTTCTTTTATGGTAGAAACGGAATGAAATAATGCTTCTCATTGTCTTAGAATTATATGAGCTAGGTTGTTCAGATATTTTACAAACCCGATCAAAAGTGACGGTTTAATTTTGCGCCAATTTGTGACGTATCACACATTTAATTTTAAAATAAAATTGTATGAAAGTGATAAAAAGTGAGGTGACAGTTTTATTACAAATTTTGTTTAGAAAAGGAATCTGTAATTAAAATTTTGGATTTATTCTATTTTAATTACTTTAATTCAAATATTCGCAGGTGTGCATTTTTTAGCCAATTTACATTTCCAATATTAAAATTTTAATATTTTGAAACAAAAATGTTGATTTCTAATAAACACATCGGAAAGATTATTTTATCTAGATTTTAGAACAATTTTTGTTTTTGCAAAAGCGTTTAAAATAAACCAATAAATAGGAACATTTAAAATGCATGGGATGAACCAGGAAGTTTGCGCGCAAACCTTGACAGGCAAAAGTTGACAGAAAATTATTTTCTTATTATTCGAAGGGTTAATAATGTTGTTTTAATTACAGGAAGAGGAAGAGGAAGAGAAAGAAGAACCCAAGAAAGAGGACAAGAAGGCCGAGAAGAAGGCCAAGGCAGAGGCCAAAGCTGAGGCCAAAGCTGAGGCCAAAGCAGCTGAAGCCAAGGCCAAGGAGGAGAAGAAGGAACCCCGCAAGGCCCCCGCCAAGAGGGGGCGCAAGGCCTCCACTGCCTCTGTTGAAGCCAAACCCGCCGCTGTCCCCGTGAGTTTTCTATCACCACTTGTATTTTTATGATGGTTATAACTTACTGAGTAAAACCTCAAATTGTTTTATTTAATCATTGAATCAATATTAACCCTTCAGGCTTTTAACTAGTTTTACCCACAAGTCCCAATGACGATTAAAAATGGATTTATATTTGTCTGACGATGTGCTCTGACGTGTTGGCTATTCAAATGTGTATGTCATGTTCTGATGCTTTCTGACGATATTTTGAATCAATACAATCGTCACAACAGCACTGGCTCGTGCATACTTGTCTGATCTGTCGTGACGCGGCTGTCCCTCACCCCCCCACCTGCACTGCTAAAAATCTGACACGACATAACGTATCACGGCATACAGCGACACACGTCTATAAACCTCACTATACACAAATTTTGTAGTTCTCAGCCTTGTTTGATAGATCCCCGTCTCTGAGGACAAATTGCAATAATCAAGTGTTGCAGAATTAGCGACAAACATAAAAAGACTTGATTACAGTTTTCCAGAATTAATTCCCAATTCAATTTAAAAATATCTGTTTGTAACAACAACGTTTCACAAATGGGGGCATACATTAATTACTTGAGCAGTTTTTCTTCCAATCTAGACCCCCTGGTGAGATAAATTTGGGCCACTTCGTATATTCTTTAACGTAACGTGAGATTTTGCTGGACCCCCCCCCCCCTTTGAGCTCACGTAATTAATGTATGCCCCCAATGGTTGATTTGATGACAAGCAGGTGCACTTGCGAAAACTTTTGTGTTGTCTTTAATATGAAGCATATGAAAACCATGACAGTAAAATTAGTTAAATATGCAGTCGAAAAGAGCACATATATATGTACAGTGAACCCTCTTAACCTCTTATTGGCCGGAGACGAGAATCCACGTGCGGTTTGTGCGCATTCATGCGGAAAAAATTTCGAAAAAAATATGTTTGTCTGCGATTTTGACCCTTCTATGTACAGAATTTGTATGAAGGACAAGGTCAGAATCGCTTGCGCCAACATTTACCCATGACATTGGCAAAAATTTCATTCACCTGGCAACCCCAGAATATTTTTAAATGATTTTATCTGTGGCATCAAAATTACAAATTTGCCGCAATTCTTTCTGTCAAAGTCCGATGCGTGTTACTTGACGAAAACATCGTAAAACCTATCAATTTACGTAATTAACGCAAGTAATGTTGTTTTGGTACATAATTTATTATTCTAGGAATGTGTTTCGGTCAATAAAATATACAACAGCTCAAAATTAATCCACAAAACATTCAATTCAAAATTCAAAGTGGTGCTTTGTTAGGAAATTTCCGTGTTTTTCCCGGCCTTTGACGGGTTAAGAAGTTTTCCAAGGGACCGGAAATTTTTATGCTAATTTTGTGTCGAGAGAACAAAAAACCAAATCTCTTAAGCCACAAAACTTAAAAGGGAACCGCGACAGGCAATGACGTCATATGTAATATATAGCCGCGTGGTACTATTATTCACAACTAAGTATTACCGTCAATCTTTCCATATCCGGAGAGATACTCAAATTCTACAAAAACGTGGTGATACCTAGGGGGGGGTACGTCCTCGTGCGACCTGCTAACGTAAGTGGCTCTAACCTTTGATGAATTCGAAACGGAATTACAAAAGTAGCCTTTTTAGCATGTTATAAAAATCGCAGACAATCGGGTCAAAATCGCAGACAAACACATTTTTTCCAAATTTTTTCCGCACGCATCCGCGCGTTTCCCGCAAGTAAGAGGTTAATAATATAGATGGCAGCATTTCCGTTTGTATCTTTTTGTGAATCGAGTGTGTATTCACAAAAAGATACAAACAGAAACACAAGGCTATTAACCTCTGACAGGCCGGAGACGCGCCGGCGCGCGCGTCATATGCGCATGCGCGAGAAAATAATTCAAATATTTGAATAATACTTCCGACAAAAAACTCTACGATTTTGGCCCTTCTATGTACACAATTTGTATGAAGAACAGTGTCAGAATCGCTTGCGTTGTCATTACTCTCGGAAACGCTACAAGTTTCATTCACCTTGTCACCCTGGAATATTTTTAAAACGATTTCTTCTATGACAATCGGCTGTCAGAATTTGCCGCGAATTTAACGGTCGCAATTAATGGGTGTATCGCGAATAAAACGATCATAAAACCTATTAATTTACGTAATAAATGCAAGTAATGTGGTTTTCGTAGATAGTTTATTGTGATGTGAACGTGTTTCAGTTAATAAAATATACAATAGCTCAAAATTTATCAACAAAACATTCAATTCAAAATTCAAAGTGGTGGTTTTTTAGTGTTTTTTTGCGAAGTTCCGCGAATTTCCGCTAAATGTCATGGCCCGTGACCGGTTAATACTGTTTGAAGATGTTTTTTTTTTCTCTGTTTACCAACATTTTAAAAGTATGTTTTTGTATGCCTCATATTAAAGACATTGTCGAACAACACGTAAAAGTTTTTTATAACATTTTGTGGATGCTTCCACAACTCTATTTGCAAGAAAGCATTCTCTAGGATTTGATGCAAAAGGTGTTTTGTTTAGTTTTTTCAATATCACAGAGTTTTATATTTGTGTTGTCGGTGACGAAGATTTCTTCAATGAAGTAAACTAATGTATTTTTATTCAATATGCACATGTTTTTATACCATTTGTAAAACCAAAGATGGAAGATGACACCGATGCAGCGACTGCCGAGGCTCCTTCCACAGCGCCGGCTGCGGAGTCGGTAACTTCAGCAGCTCTGCCGGCCGTGCCAGAGGTACCATCGGAGTCCCAGGACCTCCCCTCCGTCCCGGAGCAGACCAGCTCGCCCGCCAGTACGGATGTTGGAATACTTGCCTGCTTTGGTCGACACTTAACCTCACTTATTTTAGCCATTTTAGATTCAACAAATTTCCCATCCCTTTTTTTTTCAAAAAAATATTGGGCTGTATTGTAGGAAAGAGTGAAATAATCTAGTTTTGTATTAGGACAATCGGTGAATGGGGTCAAAAACTGACAATTTTGTAATTTGCAGGGTTTAAAAATAATTTTTTAATTGTAATTTTATTTTCCACCCCATGGGAGTCCCAACTATCCGGAGCCAGTGCCAGTACTGATTCGGTTGAGATACTATTTCAGTTGAGATACTGATTCGGTTAATATACCGATTCGGTTGCGATACTGATTCAGTTGAGATACTGATTCGGTTGAGATACTGATTCGGTTGAGATACTGATTCGGTTAAGATACTGATAGGGTTAGATACTGATTCTGTTGAGTTACTGAATCGGTTGAGATACTGATTCGGTTAAGATACTGATTGAGATACTGATAGGGTTAAGATACTGATTCTGTTGAGATACTGATTCTGTTGAGATACTGATTCTGTTGAGATACTGATTCTGTTGAGATACTGATTCGGTTGAGATACTGATTCAGTTGAGATACTGATTCTGTTGAGAAACTGATTCGGTTTAAATACTGATTCTGTTGAGATACTGATTCTGTTGAGATACTGATTCTGTTGAGATACTGATTCTGTTGAGATACTGATTCTGTTGAGATACTGATTCGGTTGAGATACTGATTCAGTTGAGATACTGATTCTGTTGAGAAACTGATTCGGTTTAAATACTGATTCGGTTGAGATACTGATTCGGTTGAGATACTGATTCGGTTGAGATACTGATTCGGTTGAGATACTGATTCGGTTGAGATACTGATTCGGTTGAGATACTGATAGGGTTAAGATGCTGATTCTGTTGAGATACTGATTCGGTTGAGATACTGATTCGGTTGAGATACTGATTCGGTTGAGATACTGATTCGGTTGAGATACTGATTCGGTTGAGATACTGATTCGGTTGAGATACTGATTCGGTTGAGATACTGATTCGGTTGAGATACTGATTCGGTTGAGATACTGATTCGGTTGAGATACTGATTCGGTTGAGATACTGATTCGGTTGAGATACTGATTCGGTTAAGATACTGATAGGGTTAGATACTGATTCTGTTGAGTTACTGATTCGGTTGAGATACTGATTCGGTTAAGATACTGATTCTGTTGAGATACTGATTCTGTTGAGATACTGATTCGGTTGAGATACTGATTCAGTTGAGATACTGATTCGGTTGAGATACTGATTCGGTTGAGATACTGATTCGGTTGAGATACTGATTCGGTTGAGATACTGATTCGGTTGAGATACTGATTCGGTTGAGATACTGATTCGGTTGAGATACTGATTCGGTTGAGATACTGATTCGGTTGAGATACTGATTCGGTTGAGATACTGATTCGGTTGAGATACTGATTCTGTTGAGATACTGATTCGGTAGAGATACTGATTCGGTTGAGATACTGATTCGGTTGAGATACTGATTCGGTTGAGATACTGATTCGGTTGAGATACTGATTCGGTTGAGATACTGATTCGGTTGAGATACTGATTCGGTTGAGATACTGATTCGGTTAAGATACTGATTCAGTTGAGATACTGATAGGGTTAAGATACTGATTCTGTTGAGATACTGATTCTGTTGAGATACTGATTCGGATGAGACACTGATTAGGTTGAGATACTGATTCGGTTGAGATACTGATTCATTTGAGATACTGATTCAGTTGAGATACTGATAGGGTTAAGATACTGATTCTGTTGAGATACTGATTCGGTTGAGACACTGATTCGGTTGAGACACTGATTCGGTTGAGATACTGATTCGGTTGAGATACTGATTCGGTTGAGATACTGATTCGGTTGAGATACTGATTCGGTTGAGATACTGATTCGGTTAAGATACTGATTCTGTTGAGATACTGATTCGGTTGAGACACTGATTCTGTTGAGATACTGATTCGGTTGAGACACTGATTCGGTTGAGATACTGATTCGGTTGAGATACTGATTCGGTTAAGATACTGATTCGGTTGAGATACTGATTCG
Source organism: Limnephilus rhombicus (assembly GCA_929108145.2). NCBI lineage: Eukaryota > Metazoa > Arthropoda > Insecta > Trichoptera > Limnephilidae > Limnephilus > Limnephilus rhombicus. The sequence goes on from OV815298.1 coordinate 7,940,316, forward strand.
GTTAAGATACTGATTCAGTTGAGATACTGATAGGGTTAAGATACTGATTCTGTTGAGATACTGATTCGGTTGAGATACTGATTCGGTTGAGATACTGATTCGGTTAAGATACTGATTCTGTTGAGATACTGATTCGGTTGAGACACTGATTCTGTTGAGATACTGATTCTGTTGAGATACTGATTCGGTTGAGACACTGATTCGGTTGAGATACTGATTCGGTTAAGATACTGATTCGGTTGAGATACTGATTCGGTTAAGATACTGATTCAGTTGAGATACTGATTCTGTTGAGATACTGATTCGGTTGAGATACTGATTCGGTTGAGATACTGATTCGGTTGAGATACTGATTCGGTTGAAATACTGATTCGGTTGAAATACTGATTCGGTTGAGATACTGATTCGGTTAAGATACTGATTCAGTTGAGATACTGATAGGGTTAAGATACTGATTCTGTTGAGATACTGATTCGGTTGAGACACTGATTCGGTTGAGATACTGATTCGGTTGAGATATTGATATGGTTAAGGTACTGATTCGGTTAAGATATTGATTCAGTTGAGATACTGATTCGGTTGTCCGTGCTTCGGTTACTTCTGTGTGAAATCTGTTTCAATGAACTCAAATTTGCTTTGAATAAGTGTAATTTTTTCAAAATTGGAACTTATTGCGTAAAGAATTCAGACAAGCGATAAAGCAGGTTTGAATTTGAACTGATTAGTCAAGGGTTGAGACTACCCCGTGATTTTTACGTTTTGCCCTAGTTTTAATCTTATTTTCAAATCAGTCAAGTTTTTTCACTTCATCCTACTGACAACTTCTGTTTTTATTAAAATATAAACGACCCTTTATGCAATCTAAAATGGCTAAATTATGTTTAAAATTTCACTGCATCCTTCTGTTGAACACGCGTGCATGTGTCCTAACCTTACGCACATACTGTTTTTTTCCCGCATGATTTTTGTACGTTTAGAGAAATATCAACAATCGTGCACTCCATTTTCCTGTGTTTTCCTTTCCTTCTCTTGCTTAGTTTGCTACTATTTTGGTTTGGGTCTTTCAAATTATTATGTGATCGTTGTGTGTTCTTACAAAATCGATTGTCCAGTTGATTGGTCAGACATCTCTGAAAAATCGAAATTTGAGTTGAATATATATACCTATGTTAAAGTGTACCATCAATCTGGTGCAAAATTCAAATTACTCTTAAACTCCATCAAATCAATTATAATGCAGAAAAACTTGTAGTGAAATAGGTGACCGGAAAACTCAGAATGACATCAACTCAACACCTCTGAAAGCTCATTAAAATAATGAAAAAATATATTAATAAAAAATGGATAAATAGAGGTCAATTAAAAAATCTAAAAAAAGAATTTTTTTTCAATTCTCGTTTTACGGGTGCTTTGTTACACTTGGGTTCGGTCATAACTTAGGCCCCTATGGCACTGAACCGACTGAAATTTTTCTTACTAAGAATTACGGTCTGTACACGAATCAATCAAAAAATCTTCCCAAATAAGAATTTTTGAAAGAAGTTTGGGCTATTTTTTTTTTGTGGATTTTAATGATTTTTCAAAGAGGTGTTGAGTTGACTTGATTCTGAGTTGGCATGGAACCAGTGAAATAAACAAAAAATTATGTTTTCTGGGTTACCAGTAGGAAATTTCAAAGTGTCATGTTAATGTACCCGACCGTTATGCCTCCTGGTGTTATTTTATAGCATATTTAATATATAAAACACAGACACATGTAAATAATATTTGATTTGTGATAAGGATTCGAATATTGTTTTTCCTCATTATCTCAAAACTTAGTATTTGGAGATGTCTGCCTAATCAACTGGACGATTGCATAAATTCTTTTTCACTGAATTGTCAGGTCATCATCATCGGAACTAGAATTCTGGCGGCCTGTAAGAAACTCCTGCTATCTCCCTTCGCTTCCTTTTGTTGTTATTTTAAATTTAATTCCTTAATTTATTATTATTCAATATTGCATGTAATTTTTTAAATAATATTAACTCCATAAGAGAGGCTTGTGTTATCTTTAGGGATGTTATGTGAAGAGACCAAAGATATTCAAATACAAAAGAGATATGCTATGATGTCCGCGCAACTGTCGGCAGACTACGACCTAATCAGAGTAGTTTGCATACGAAAAGAATTTGTTCATTTCGTGGATTTTTTGAAGGTGTGCATTAGTATTGGTTAACAATATAGTTTGAATACGGAAAGAATTTGTTAATTTAGTTTAACGTTCGTTTGGTTTATCCATTCATTTAGTTTATTTGTTAATTGGTAAACAATATCGGCGACACCTGGAAGCGCAGCCCCTAACTAACTAACTAACCATCACGCCGTTTCCCCGCAGGGGTAGGCAGAGAGGACGGACCGCCAAACAACTCGGTCTTGGCACACACTCTTTGCCTCACTCACATTCATACATCGTCTCATACATTCTCTTCTATTATTCTGACTTTTGACATGGCCCGACTCAAGTATCTGATTCACTTGATCGTGCCATGGCGCAGTTCCACCTAGTATAAACTGTAGATAACACATCTATTATATTTCAATATCTTTGGAACAGACCCATGTTGTAAGGAGGAAACATGGAAACTGGCAAGTTGTTTCACAGCTGAGCTTTTGAGCACAATAGTGTATCTTAAATCTTAAAATATTAAAGGACCGGTCAGTGGCTGACTTAGCATCGCTTTTGGGTCCCACACAGGCTTCACGTATTCGATTCAGCTGGCTAAGTCCTCCAAAATGACACAATCAACATTCCGCTTACTGTTTATCTGGGAATATTAATTTTCTTTTTAAAATTTAAAAAAATGTAACTTGTGTAACGGTGCCAAAGCCCATAACTAATAAAATTTCTTTGGTCCACCTTCAATTGAAATATTGGTAGTGCAAACACAGCGCTCCCACCAGTTTGTGTGCCTGAGATTGCAATTCGTCGATTTAGATAGGGAATCTATCAAACGGACTGTCCGTTTTTCTAAAATAATTTGCCTTTCTATTATTGCAAGGAACTTTTTAAATCTATTTGCTTCTTTTAACAAGCAAAGAGCTATGGTTTTTGATTCACAAGTCTTTTTAACAAAATACTTTAAAAAAAAACAGGCTTCCTTAGTTGAAGTTAATTTTCATTTGAATTCATTGAAAAAATGCACTTAAATGATTATTTGTACAAATCATCTTTGTATGGAAGCCAATACGATATTCATTACTATGTAGTAATATTTTAGGCCATTAAATAAATATAGTTGGGAAAATGGGTATAGATTAATTAATCAAATATCAAATTTACTGTTTGCACAAATAAACTATTAATTACATATTTTGAAAATCATTTTGGTGATAACAAACCAAAATTTAAAAAAAAAATTGCATTGTTTAAGTTAATTGTTTAATTTATTTTCAGCCGAAGACGAAGCCAAAGAAGCCGAAGAGCCAAAAGCCGAAAGCGGAGCCGCCCTCCCGACCCCCGAGAAAATAGAGACACCCGTCGCCACAGAGACACCCATCGCTAAAGAGATACCCATCGCTAAAGAGACACCCATCGTTTCAGAGACAACCAATGCTATAGAGACACCCATCGCTTCAGAGACACCCATCGCTTCAGAGTCAACCAACGCGAAAGAGACAGAAATCACTTCAGAGACAACCAACGCTAAAGAGACACCGGTTACGACAACAGAAACACCCATGGAAATCAACAACGGCAGCGAAGAGAAGATCCCCGAGAAAGAGGCAGCGATTACGAACGAGCCTACCGTTTCAGAGCCGACGATTACGACAGAAAAACGGGAGCGGGCGGGCGATGATGATAACGCGGAGGAACCTGCCTGCAAGAGGGCCCGCACGGAACTGGCCAATGGCAGTGCACGGCCCATGGAAGGCCTCTCCTCATGAGAGAGAGGGGGACCGTCATTACACACTTAGCCCTAATATGTGGAACACTTAACTTAACACCCGTAATCAACGTCTCTTAGATAATTCGCATGCGAATTTATAGTAATTACAAACCGAATAAACGTTAAAACTAATCTATTTAATGTGTAATAATTTTTTCATTATTTTGCAAAATTTTAACGAGTAACTCTATTACAGAATAGAAAATGCAAGATGTTTATAAAATCAGTGAAACTCGTTTCAAAGGACCGAAAAAAATACATTTCTTATGTGGAAACTTTATAAGAGGTTTTTTTTTTACTGTATTTGTGTTGCGGAATTTTGAAAACATTTGAACCACTTGCAACATATTATTAGATTTAACATTCATTTTGGTTATAATTCTTATAAATTCAATGTCCGTATTTAAGATGTTTCTAAAATGATTTCTCCATCTGATACGAGATTCGATTATTTAATTTGCCCCAAGAACATTTTGCATTCGCTGTTGTTTTGAGACACAAAGTTTATGTAACGCTTAACACACAATGAACAATAAATATGGCATAATTCATTGAAAGCACTCCGGCTATAGATCCATTGTTCTATCTCCCATTAACATGTTATATGTTCCATTAACAGTAGCCCAGCGCCAGGGTTGTCATTGTGTGTTTGACCATGTCTCCAGGTTTCACAGCATGGTATTCGACTCCCTTGGTATCTGAGCCTTCTTCTCATCCGGGACATTAACACAATAAAGCAGGACCCAACATGGTGCCTTGTGGTATTCCTTTTATTAAGCGGAAAGGCTGCGTGACCTTTTTCATACAAAACTTAATTTTGAATTTGATTTAACCAAACTGAATAATTATTTTTTTAATCAAAAGGTATAGCAAATACCTAGTACGGGTATGTGCTACTTTAATCATTTGTGTTTTAAATTGTGAAATAAAGGCGATTAACTTGATTTTGAAAATTCAGCCACTACGAAGTTTTAATGTATCTTTTGTACACCTTTAAAACTGTGAAAATAATATTTTTTTTTTTAATTGTCTGAAAAAAATACTTAAAATAATGTGTTTGTAAAGCCTCGATTACATTATCAACATAAATAAATAAAATAGTACATATGTATTCGTACTAGATATTTACTATATTTTTTTGATAAAAAAAATAATTATTCTATTTGGTTGGGTATTTTGGCCTCAAGTCATAAATTAAGTTTTTTTTAATGAAACAGTCACATAGCCATTCTCCTCAATAATAGGAATACCACAAGGCACCGTGCTGGGTCCTACTTTATTGTACGAAAAAGACTGCGCAGCCATTGCTATACTTTTAATCTTGAAAAGGAATATACTTTTATTATTGATTATGGTCTGCATAGCTTCCTTCGTTCTGTGCTTCTTCGTTCATTCGTTATTAGCATTTGATTTTATGTTCCCAACGGCTTCATGTCAGATTTGTGTCCTGTTAATAATCCTATAGTGAGTTTCCACCTAAAACATCTTAAATACGTACACTGTTTTATCTAAAGACGTTGTGAATACATTTAATTTTAACTGAATAACAATTTTTTATAACTTAAACGCAAATTAGGTTTAACTTGCGATAAAACTTTTCACAGAAATTTTGCCGCAGACTAACAACCTAAATGTAACAGTAAATTTTTCAAAAAAAAAAAACTTTTTTTCCCCCAAAGAAGTTTCAATAATAATTATTATTATAGATTGTTTTTAAAGAATGCATGTTTTTTTTTCTTCTGATCGGTTGTTCAAATAATTTTTTTATTTTTAAGATTTTGTCTTAATTTAAATTTGTCTTTTATTCCCAACAACTGTAAATATTTGGTAAAATTAAATAAACAAATATAAATTCCGCAGAGCATTGGTTTGGGATGAACATGTTTGTGTCTTGCATTATTATGAATAAGACTATAAATTTGTTAAATTTGATATCAAAATGAAGCAAATTAAAGAATTATTTTATTTATATCTCAATTTTGTACTTCTACATAAGAAAATATCATTATTTATAGATTTATTAAAAAATTCAAATGTAACATTTTCATCAAATTGACCATCAGCTAATTTTGTTTTTTTTTTTTTTTTTACATTTAGAAGGTTTCCGTTAGATGTCGACTTTAGGACTGTTTATGCTTTTGATCAAATTGTAACGGTTCTTAACGTTGGTGACTTAGCAGGTGTGCCCGGGTTCATGGGTTCAGTTTTGTCTAAGTCTTGCTGGTGGATGCGTTTGCCCATCTACTTTGTGGCGGGCCGGATCGGGAGAGATCGATTGAGGGAGAGATTTTTAACTCTCCGGCCGGATTCGAACCATCGCCTTGCACCGCAGTGGGAGGGATGGATTCATACGTTTCGCACTCCTGAATGCATTGACCCCCAGACGCTACCCACCCCTCATACATTTTCCTTCCCAGAACTTCCTCTCCTTCCTTTCCCTAAAAAAAACTCTTCACGTCATTTCCAAATATGACGAAAGCCCTGTTAAATAAATTTTTCTTCCTGTGTGTTGACGGCCGGCATGGTTGAGTGGTAAGGCTCTTGACTCGCAATCCAAAGATCGCAGGATCGAATCCCGGCGTGGCAAATAAATTTTATTTAATTAATTTGTGTTATTTCACAATTAATTAAAAATAATATATAGTATATTTGCGGCAAGTTCCAGAGTGGAATATACTCTTTAGTATCGCCCTGGTGTAAGACCACCATTCAAAATTTAAACGTTTAGGCGTATTTGGTGACCAGATCTGAATAGCCAGGTACTTCCCTACCTTGCTCTTCCCCATCTCCTTCCCATCCCCACTACCTTCAGCCTCACAACATACCCCAATTTGGGGATGCCATAATCTCACTGGCTCAATACGGGAGCAGTTGGGGACTCTTGTGCTGTATTCATATTTAAAAAAAAAACCCTTTTCCTTCCCACTTCTTCTCCTTCCTTTAAAAAAAACTCCACAAATCATTTCCAAATATGACGTGCTTGCCAGCCGATCGCAATTTGATCAAAAGCTGAAACGGGACGAGAATCATCTAAGCTTTTTAAAAACACCTTTGTTTTTTATAAAATCATTGTTGTAAATTTGTATTAAAACAAAAGGTATGTATTACATAAAAACATTTTTGTAAGGCTCATCTATGTGAATTTTGTACCAATGCCTCGGATTATAGAAGTAGGACTAGAGGATAGAGATCCCGCTCCTGAGAAATGACTATTTTTTAACATTACAATGTTGGATTGTAAAACTATATAATATAGGATAAATGTCTGATGAAGACGTATCTACTGTTTGTATGTGCAACATTTATTAATAATAATATTGAAGCAAGTTGTCCTAAGAACTAACTACCTTAAAATTTAAGATTGAAAACACACACCTGCGGCCTAATACGGACAAATTGATAATGAAGCAAATAATTAGGGTAAACTTAGCTGTCAATGTCTCGAGCATATTGATAAATTAAACAATGTCGCAAGAAAAAAAACACTACGATTGCAACACTGATAGCAGAGGCGACTCTAGGGAAGTGGAAGTTTATTTTAAAAAAAATGATATGATACAATATCAAATTAAATATGAAAATATTCATTTGTAGGTACCTCACGAGTTTGAGAGTCAAATTACATTATTTAATATAGCAAATTATTTCATGCGACCAGCGTACATATGCAAAATCAACCTATGTTTATTAAACCATCTCTTTCAGACGCATAATATTCATCATGCTCTCTCTCCCTCATGGCAATGACCCAAACTGTCTTCAGAATCCGAAAACATTTTTACTTGGCGACGTAGTGCCATCTCATTTATTGTATGGTGCGTAAAGAGACAGGAAGACATGATATTGGGACATTTGATAAATTGACCAGCCAATGCGTGGGAAAGAAAGCTTCCATTAAAGAAGTTAGATGTCACTACTTGCCGCTGCCTGCTATCTCGCGGTGCATTTTAAATAAATTAGAATGATATCAGTTGTTTCGATTTGTATAATATTTCATAATACTATGTTTTACTGTCGTCTTATAATTTTTGAGGTTTTGACCAATTGACCTGAAGGAAGAACCGCCACTGTCTGACGACACCTTTCATCTGTTTCGTAGATGCCAAAATAATATCGATCACGGAAATTTGAAATTCTATAAAGGACAATAAATCCAAAAATGAGTTAAATATGTCTCTTTCGATCTGCGTTCATGAAATATTTCTAGGAAAATAAGTGCGTCTTTTACAACGTGCATTTTAAGCCATTTTTTTTCTGAAAAATTATTTTATAATAAAAATCCTAATTATAGAGCTACAAAAACAGGATATGATTTTTTGTCTATTGTGGATGGCTAACTCTCCCAGAATGGACACATTGTCCATGGAATCCTGAGCATTTTTCTCCGGCACCACATTTGGAGGGCGTCCGTTTTCTTTCGCTGGTTCTAAGAGTCATGTTTCCACACCGTATAGAAATGTGGGTAAAATCAATTAATGGCAGTAGGAGAAATTTAAATATCATCAGGTTATTTTTTTTAACTTTTCTTTCATAAAAATAGAAAATGGTGCAATCTATCTATAATATGTATGTATATAAAAGAGTGTCCTGGTATGTTTTTATTTTTTTTAGACAAATTTGCAGTTTTATTCTAAGTTGAAATGATGAAATTTTGCTCCTTTTGACAAATCATCCCTTTTTCCGCCCCTGAAAGCCGAATTTTTATACTTATTGATGAAATTTTACCCACTTAACCCGTCAAAGGCCAGCAAATTCCAGGAAAAATACGGAAATTTCGTAACAAAACACGATTTTGAATGTTTTGTTGATTAATTTTGAGCTATTGTATATTTTATTGACTGAAACACATTCACAACACAATAAACTATCTACCAAAACAACATTACTTGAATTTATTACGTAAATTAATAGGTTTTACGATGTTTTAGTCGCGGAACACGCATTAGTTGCGACGGTTAAATTCGCGGCAAATTCTGACAGGTCAATGTCATAGACGAAATCGTTTTAAAAATATTCTGGGTTGCAAGGTGAATGAAACTTTTAGGCGTCTCATAGAGTAATGTTGGCGCAAGGGATGCTGACACTGTTCTTCATAAAAATTCTGTACATAGAAGGGCCAAAATCGCAGACCAAAAGTTTTTTGTCGAAAATATTATTCAAATATTTGAATTATTTTCTCGCGCATGCGCATACGACGCGCGCGCCGGCGCGTCCCCGGCCTGTCACCGGTTAACTTGATTTTGAAAATTCAGCCACTACGAAGTTTTAATGTATCTTTTGTACACCTTTAAAATTGTGAAAATAATATAATTTTTTTTAATTGTCTGAAAAAAATACTTAAAATATTGTGTTTGTAAAGCCTCGATTACATTGAGCGAGTTTACAAGCTACTATCTGGGAAATTCACTATCTGTTAGTAAACTCGCTAAGTGTAATCGTATTACTAGCAGATTGTGGACAATCTACGAAAAAAGTTGAAAGGTAGTCAACTTTACTCTCTTCTTGCTCAAGATGGCGGCCCACGAACAGCTGATTTCGTTACTGTCAGAATCACTTCTCGCGGGAGTCATAATTCTCGCTACTATCTAGCGTGTGGCGCTAGCTGCGAACTCAAGTTTTTTTTACAAAATGTCAACAGAATTGGTTCGCGTGGGAGTTGTTATTTTAGCTGCTACTGTCGCTAATGAGCGAGTAGACAGTTTTGTGTGTCATCATGACAATTTCACTCGCCGATTCACCCGCTTTTAAACTTACCGGTTGGTAGCTTGTAAACTCGCTCAATGTAATCGAGGCTTAACCTGTCAAAGGCCCGCAAATTCCAGGAAAAATACGGAAATTTCGTAACAAAACACGATTTTGAATTTTGAATTAAATGTTTTGTTGATTAATTTTGAGCTATCGTATATTTCATTGACTGAAATACGTTCCTAGAACAATTAACTATGCACCAAAACAACATTACTTGCGTTAATTACGTAAATTAATAGGTTTTAGTCGAGGAACACGCGTCAAAACTGACAGCTTCAATTTGCGCCAAAAATGACATTTCGATTCCACAGATACAAATCATTTAAAAATAATCTGGTGTTGTCAGATGGATGAAACTAGTGGCTATATCATCAATGATGTTGGCGCAAGCGATTCTGACCTTGTTTTCATACAAATTCTGTACATAGAAGGGTCAAAATCGCGGTCAAACTTTTTTATTTCGAAATATTTTTTTCGCGCATGCGCAAAAGCCGCGCGCAAGTCCGCGGCTCCGGCCGTTTAGAGGTTAAAACACATTGGTCTAAATTATAACGGCAATTTTTTTTTAAATATTATCAAAATTCTAAATATTTTTTATTGTAAAATGTGGCAAGTTATTCAATAAAAAAAATTTCACCAAAATTATACTTATTTGAAAAGTTACACAAAATACAATAAAACATGCTTTTTGGCTTAATTTAAAGGCAATTTCAACCGTATCGCTCCCTTGTGCGTTGATGAACGGGATTTCTTTCGATTTTAAAAATTATTACAGAAATTGCATTGCCTTGAGATAAATAATTTTAGTTTTCTTCAGATTTTGATAAACAGTTGTTAAATGTTGCACGTACGTTATTAACGGAAGATACGTCCGGATTTCTCGACTGACCACACTGTGCGGTGTAAACCCTGTCTTGTGTTTGTCCATCTCTAGTTGTCTCCTGCCCACTGTGTGTCCCGGATACCGAACAAATAATACCTAAAAGTGTTATCTATACCGATTTTAAAGAAAATTGTTGCCATCGATCAACATGAGATCTCCCACAGGCAAACGGGTGGAGAATACTCTCAGTATCGTCCCTGCTGTAAAACCAACATTTAGAATTGAAAAGCTGCTCGAAATGGCTTTAGTGACCAGATCTGAATAGCCAGGTACTTCCTCATCTCCTTCCCCTCCTCACTGCTTTCAGTCCCACAACATACCCCGATTGGGGATGCCACAGTCTCACGGGAGCAGTTGGGACTCTTGTGTGCAGTATTCACATCATTAACCTGTTTGGGGCCTAGGAGTGTGTTAGAGGGTGTTTTGCAATCTTCCATGTTTACCTTATTACCAGATTATTGGCAGATCTATTCCTGGTATAAGACCACCATTCAGAATCGAAAAGTTGCTTGAAACGGCTTTAGCCTTGTTTGGTGACAAGATCTGAATATCCAGATTTACCTCAAACTTCCTCATCTCCTTTAAACTCATAACATACCCCAATTGGACACGCCTTAGTCGCATTGATGTTGGACACATAAAAAAAGTCCCTTTAAACTTTAAACCCTCTCAGGCCTCAGACATATTCTCTCAGAAGATCGAAAAATTTCCACTTCGCAATAAAATCAAAATAAATATAATGGTTCTTATTGTAACCGAAAACTAAAAACTCTTTTTGAAAGGTGATGAAATAAGCTTTCAAATTTTATTATTAGAAATAAACATATAATTTTTTAAATATAAAAAAAAAAACATAAAATGGCTCACCATACATTTTTCTAAATAAAATTACCGATGATTAAAAAAACATGACAAACGACATAAATTTATTTTAATTTGCAGTCGGAAACTTTGGTATCATAAAGGTGTGCATTTTAATGTTTTGTAGTTAATTTTTAGATTTGAATATAAAGCTTGTTTTTCTTAGATCATATTTCTCACCATGATAGTAAGAGAGACAACGATTTTTATGAGATCTATATGAGTCATTCCCAAAAGCGAACAAATTAGTTTGAGGGGTTAACGTTTGCGTTCAACTCCGTCCGTTTGACAGATCCTTCCATCTTAACAGACGGATTGCAATCTTTAGAGCACAGCTGTCGGGTGGGAGCGCTATCCTTGTTCTACCGGTATTACAATGGAAGATGCTCCAAGGAACTAGCGTCATTGATCTCTTCGGCTCTGGTGCATAGTCAGGAAACATGCCAAACGCGTGCCCACATATGTACACGGTTAACATTTGTCACATGAGAACGGGTCGCTTCTTCGACTCGTTCTTGTGTTCAACGGCTCGGCTGTGGAACGATTTGCCAGTCTCTGTGTTTCCTCCTTCCTACAACATGGGTCTCTTCCTGACCAATGTTCATTCCTTCCTCTCCTCATAAAGACCCTCCATCTCAGATGACAAAGGCTCCGAGGGAAATTATTTTCCTCGGGGCCTCCCGTGTGGAGTCAATGTAAAAAAGAACTCTCCAAGTGTCCAGATCGTGAGAGGTGTCAAAGTCCTGTTAATTATTGTCCTAATACCTCATTTAATAAATTCCCATCCCTATAGAGTAATTGCCTGTCTTGCTGCTTGATCGGTGTTCAACATTATTCAAACGAGGAACAATTTCGATGTTTTAAATGGTTGTGATGAATTTCATCAGAAGTAAGGATAGATTGCCCTTACTTTGGCCACACTTGTATGGGTTATTGTCTGTTCGGTGGTCTCAGAGAATGATGCGGTGATGATAATATAATAATATATTTGTCTGTAGGGTGAGAATAATTACATAATAAATAGAGTTTCAATGAAATGGTGGACTTGATAATGAATTATAATTAATATAATAAAATGAAATGTTTCTTCACCGAAGGACCTTTATTTTAAGAGCAAAATGTTTTGTGTTTGAGGATAATAATATTTAGAAATAAAATAAGTTTGATAAAAAAATGTGTCTTTTATTTTGTGTTTACACTTTGTTATTACAATATGTATCTATGAAAAATCACAGGATTTTTTTTTTTTTTTTACATTGCTCCACACAGAAGGTCCTGGGAAAATTAATCCCCTCAAGGCTTATGTCATATTTGGGGATGCTGTGTGGAGGGTCTGTTTAGGGAGAGGAAGTTCTGGGAAGGAAAATGTTATGAGGGGTGCAAATTTCAGAATTATATGGAAGATTGGAGTAGAGTTCAGACTTAGAAGAGATGAGATTTGAATGGAGGGAAGGCAATTTTAGACAACACCTGATAAAAGAGAGGATATTTATTTCGAGAGGGACAAATATGTGATCTAAAGTTCCCACTTCTAGACCACAGAATGTACAATCTGGGGAGTCAAAGATGTGAATTTTAAAAAGGTGAGAAGAAAGGAACAATGTCCGATTCTCATTCGAATAAGTGAGGAAATTTCTTTTTTGGAAAAATGGGGGAATTGTTGAAACCAGTTTTGATGGGATAGTCCTTTGTATTGAGGCATAGCAGGCTCCTTTGGGTTTACTAGCAATGTTCCTATACTCTGCCCAAACATTGTGGAATCTATCTTTGACGATGGAAAATTCTCAGAACTTCCTCTCCTTAAATACCCTTCACACAACATCCCCAAAGATGGTACGTAATTACCCTAAGGAATTTTTTTTCTTATGTGTGGTCCTCATATGTGGAGTGTAAAAGAGTGATATTGAGGGTTAGAATATTTAGATACGGCTAATGCCATTTTAAGCAAAGTTTCGATTCTGAATGATGCTTTCCCACTTTTCCACATTTATCACCATTAATAAAATATCACTAGCTGGGTTACCCGGCTTCGCACAGGACAACATTCGAGAGTGTTCTGAAATGTTCCCGATTCCCTATTCCCGAACTTTCCACAATTTTCCAGAGTGTTCTGGAAAGTTGTGGAATGCTCTCAAATACTCTGACTGGGTGTTCGGCTTCGCTCAGGAAGTTGATGTGAGATTGAATTGACGTTCGAATCCACGACGGATCGTGCTTTATATACCCCATATGGGTAGCCCCATAAAAAAACTTCAAATGTTCCAGATCATTCCACAACATTCAGGAGTATTCTGGAGTGTTCCACAATGATCTGGGATATTCCGGTATATTCCAGAATGTTCCGGAATGTGTTGGAATGCTCAAGAATACTCTGGAATGTTTTGAACTGTTAGAAATTTCAAGGGGGCGAGACTTCCAGCCCTTATATCTTTAAAAGCACGCCCTTCAGGTAAAACCGATAACTTTCTTCATGGATGTGGGATAGAGGGCTATCACACAATATGACTCCCGTTATCATACCGGGACTTGTCTTTGAGTTTTAGCGGCATGCACATTGAACACTTTTTTAATAATGTATATTAAAGATAAATATTATCTGAAATTCTAGAATTATAAAAATTAGAACTGTCCAGAACCTTCTAGACTCGACGAAACTCTCCGCCACTCATTTCTGAAAGCTTCTAGAACTTTCTCTTTCCAAACAATCCTAGAGCATTAGGGAGGCTTCCAGAACTATCTAGAACCTTCTAGACTCACCAAAACACTCCATCGCTCCTTTCAGAACTTTCTAGAGCTTTATCGAGCCTTCTAGAACTTTTCGGAACCTTCTGGACTCACCGACATACTCCGCCACTCCTTCTAGAACTTTCTACAGTTTTATCGAACCTTGTAGAACTTTTCGGAACCTTCTAGACTTCTAAAATTTTCTATAGCTTTATCGATCCTTTTAGATCTTTTCGGAACCTTCTATATTCACTGACATACTCCGCCACTCTTTTCAGAACTTTGTACAGCCCTATCGAACATTCCAGAACTTCCTACAGCTTTATGGAACCTTCTAGAATTTTTCGGGACCTTCTAGACACACCGACACACTCCTCCACTCCTATCAGAACTTTCTACAGCTTTACGGAACCTTCTAGAACTTCTATAGTTTTATCGAACCTTCTAGAACATTCCGGAAACTTCCAAACCCACCGACATATTCCACCATTCCTTTCAGAACTTTGTACAACTTTATCGAACCTTCTAGAACTTTCCGGAATCTTCTAGACTCACCGAATTACTCCGCCACTCCTTCCAGAACTTTGTAGTCTTATAGAACCTTCTAGAATATTCTAAAGCTTTATCAAACCTTCTAGAACTTTCCGGAACCTTCTTGACTCACCGACATACTCCGTCACACCTTCCAGAACTTTCTACAGCTCTTTGGAACCTTCTAGAATTTTCCGGACCCTTCTAGACACACCGACACACTCCTATCAGAACTTTCTACAGCTTTACGAAACCTTCTAGAACTTCAACAGTTTTATCGAACCTTTTAGAACATTCCGGAAACTTCCAAACCCACCGACATATTCCACCATTCCTTTCAGAACTTTGTACATTTTTATCGAACCTTCTAGAACTTTCCGGAACCTTCTAGACTCACCGACATACTCCGCTACACCTTCCAGAACCTTCTAGACTCACCGATATACTCCGACACTCCTTCCAGAACTTTGTACATTCCTATCGAACCGGACTTTCGGGACCTTCTAGACACACTGACGCACTCCTTCACTCCTATCAGAAGTTTCTACAGCTTTACGGAACCTTCTAGAACTTTCCGGAAACTTCTAAACCCACCGACGTATTCCACCATTCCTTTCAGAACTTTATACAGCTTATCGAATCTTCTAGAACTTTCCGGCACCTTCTAGACTCACCGACTTATTCCGCCACTCCTTCCAGAACCTTTTCCAGCTTTATCGAAACTTCTAGAACTTCATACAGCTTTGTGAAATCTTCTAGAATTTTCCGGAACCTTATACACACACCGACATACTCCACCACTCCTTTCAGAACTTTTTACAGCCTTATGGAACCATCTAGAACTTTCTACAGCTTTAGCAAACCTTCTTGAACTCTCCGGAACCTTCTAGACCCATCGACATATTCCGCCAATCGTTTCAGAACTTTGTACAGCTTTATCGAACCTTCTAGAACTTCCGGTATCTTCTAGACTCACCGCATATTATTTCTGAAAGCTTCTAGAACTTTCTCCTCCCACAATTTTCTAAAGCATTCGTGAACCTTCAGAACCTTTTAGACTCACTGACATACTCCGCCACACCTTCCAGAAATTTCTACAGCTTTATCGAACCTTCTGGAACTTTCCGGAACCATCTAGACTTACCGACATACTCCGCCACTCCTTCCAGAACGTTGTACAGCCCTATCGAACCTTCTAGGACTTCCTACAGCTTTATGGAACCATCTAGAATTTTCTGGAACCTTCTAGACACACCGACACACTCCTCCACTCCTTTCACACCTTTCTACAGCTTTATCGACTTGAACTTTCCGGAACCTTCTAGACTCGCTGACATACTCCTCCATTTCTTCCAGAACATTCCAGAGTCTTTATCAAATTTTCTAGAAGTTTCCGGAATCTTCCAGACTCTTCTTGAAGTTTCTAGGGTCTTCTTAGAACTTTCACCCCTTATATCTTCAAAAGCAAGCCCTTTAGGTAAAAACGAATACCCTTATTCCCTAGGGGGGATAGAGATCTACCATACCATATAACTCTTTTGATCGTACCGGTACTCGTTTCTGAGTTTTTGCGTTCCGCACGTTTTTTTGGACTTTCTTTTATAATATATATTGATATTGATTATCTTCTTCCCCTTATCCTATTGCTTCGACAAGGCTCCTACACACATCCCTGTCTTGTGCTGTTTGTTTGGCCTCCGTCCATGGCAGTCCCATCCTCTCCTCACATAGTTTCTGGAGTTGCCTCGCCCAACTATGTCTGGGGCGGCCCACTGGACGTCTACCTTCTAGAATCGCACTCAGTATTTTCCACGGAATTCGGTCATCAGACATTTTTAATACATACCCAAGCCACCTCAGTTGCGATTTTTCTTTGAATGTTTAGTTTTTATTCGATGTTTAGATCATCTCGGATCGTCGAGTTTCTTATATGATCCCATTGCAGCTTGGACTCTAGAGCGTGTTCTTTCGTTAAGCATCCTGATGGTCGTAAGTGAGCATCGGGCGGTATACAGTTTTGAACACTGCCATCTTTGTCTTGACACTGAGCTCGGCTTTCCTTATCACTAATTCTTCGATCAATTTCTCCGTCTTGTCTTAATAAAACATATTATATTTATTGATAAACAGACTTTATTCAAAAAAATAATCATTCATACATCAAAAGCAACAATAACAGAATTTCACAAACAAAAATTTTCGTCTATCTTCAACTAAACTAAAAATATCACGTCACAAAATGATATTTTTTACAAAAGTGTTTTTAGAGGATCTATTAAAAAGGAATAGAAATTATAAGTAAAAAGTCTTTCTGGGTGTTTCAAAATTCTGATGACGATCAGTGCCATTTGAACGGTCCCCCATTCTCGATCCATTTCAGCTTTTGGATCAAATTGCCATCAGCTGACAAGCACAACAACATGACAGTTGTTAGTCTGTTGTTCTTCCCAGAATGAGTTTTATTCTAACCCGTTGGAAATTAACTACAGTAGAATCCAGATATAACGACCCTCAAGGGACCGGCGATACTTTGTCATACTAACCGGACGACGTACAAAATGGCTGGATAATTTAAGCTTGTTTTTACATGAGACACGCCGAACTCCTTCGCGAGGGTTACATTTGATTCACCGACTTCTAAACGGTGTAATATAGCACTCTTTTCTTCAATTGAAAAACACTTTGGCTTCACGGAACTCATTGGGTTGAGCTTGTAAGGCTCTGCAACCGGGCTCGAAAAGAAGAAGATGGAGAGATACGAAATTACGAATGTTAGAGGAGAGCGCTAACATTTACAGCGACAAAATCGATACGAAAATGTTTAATAAAACACGACTCGTAAAATAGAGCAAAAATCTCGCGGGCATTATCTTAAACAGCATTTAAAGAAGCACTGTGAATTTTTTCATACATATAACTTGTAAAATAACTGAAACAAACGTGTTTATAATAATTTTTGGAGCATACTTTGCGATTTTTTTCTATCGAGGGAATTTTATATAATTTGCGTTTCGGCGCGGGCAAAGTCTAGATATTATCTTCAAGAATAACATATATTTTTTTAAGAGCTTTAAAACTTACCGTGTTTAAGGGAAATATGTAATAAATCAGTAGAAATCCGGGTTGCAGGCCCTTCACCTAGTCACAACAGATGATAAACACTGACTGATTTACACGTGCTAATAGTACACTGACTGATTTACACGTGCACGGAGTAGGCGAGGCGCGGGGCGGCGAGGTATTGGTGCGTAGATTTTGTAAACAAAACACTGGGTGTCGTTCTAACCGGACGAATTATCATTAAAATAGGTCAAAATAAGGTGACTTTAAGCGGAAACTTCTACTTTTAACTTTTTCTTCTACTTTTGATATGTATTCCTAGTACCTAACTATGAAACCTAACGTGAGTTTACATTGTCGTCGCTAAAAAACGGTAAGCCATTATAAGCGAAGTCGTTATATCTGAATTCTACTGTATTATAAACAAAGAACTTATTTGTATTTTAACAATTTAAATAAATAAAATAAAAAACACAAATTCTTTGTACGAACAAATGAACATTCCAAAACTTCAAAATTGAGTTACGTTTAACAGAATTGGATAAAAATCAATTGAAATAAACGTAAACAACTACAATATAGGTTAAAAAAAGTTAAATTGAAAAGATCTTTATTCAGATTTTTCCTTTACCTTGTGCGCTTCGTTGGGGGAAAATATTTCGAGCAGCACAAACTCTTAAGAGGAAAGATGGTCACCGAGAAATTTAAATAATGGGTATTTTACCAAGACAAATCAAAGATCATAAAAATCGGTCCAGCCATTCTCGAGTTATAAATGGTGTAACTAACCCGACTTTGTTTTACATATTAAGATATTTCCACTAATGTGAAAATCCAGAGGAAATTGGGAAATATGTTTGTATGGACAAAACACCGCCCGGTTTCCTCTTAAATGCATAAAGATTTCATATTAGGTTTTTGGAAACAATGAAAAATATCGTATTCTGTAGATATATGTATATTTTTTTATTTGGTAAATTTTTTTCACAAAAGCGTTGTACAATTTCATCGAAAAATATCTTAAAAAAAGTTTATAGGAGAATATTTTTGATGATTTATGAATATTAAAATTTACCCAATGCAAAGTACTCCCCTTAAAAAATTCAAACCATCTCCCCTGGGAGGCCATGGGAACACCGGTGTCCCCTATGAAATTTCAAAAATAAAATTTTTATATGCGATTTTGACCCTTATGTATAAAGAAACTGTATGAAAACAAGGTCAAAATCGCTTGCGACAAATATCCCTACTAGTAGGGTAAAAGATTTCCTTCATGTGGCAACTCTAGTTTTTTTGTAATTAATTTATCTGTGACTTCAGACTGCTGTCAAAAATGAAAAGTTGAGTTTTAGCATTTTTATTCCTTTTTCAAATGCATATAAAGGTATTTATTTATTATCAATCACCTTTGAAATGTGTTTTTTCACGTAGGATGTCTATTCAGGTTTATCTACAAATAACAACATCAGTTCATTTTCGTATTTATACGGATATTTAAGCAAAATTCGAGGAGCAAAATTTTCGCGCCTTTTTTCAAATTAGGCCGTGCCCTTGGCTGCCAAGGGGTTAAATTGGTTAAGTCATAAATTGCAGATTAGATGAAACAAAATGTGTTTACCGAGTCTGTTCTACATGTATTTCAATGGAGCCTGTTCGGAGTAGTAGCTCCTGATGAATCAGTGAGAAACTATGGATGATTTCAAACGTATGTACATATGCCGATACTGTTTTACAGGTATTTCAATGGAGTCTGCTCAGAGAATTGATTCCCTGCTCACCAGTGAGATTACACTGGTTAATAGGCATGCTAAGTCTAATTTACAGGTATTTTAATGTCAGATCATTGATTCCTGCTGCCCCAGTGAGATACTAAAGATGGTACGCTGAGTCTGTTTTACAGGTATTCCAATGAAGCCTGCTCGGAGCGTTGTTTCGTGTTAATTCCTATTTCCATTTGGAGTATTAATTCCTGGTGCAGCAGTGAGAAACTATGGATGATTTCAAACATAGGTATTCTGAGACTGTTTTAAAGGTATTTCAATGGAGTCTGCTCAGAGAATTGATTCCCAGCTCACCAGTGAGATTATGCTATAGGTTAATAGGCTTGCTAAGTCTGTTTTACAGGTATTTCAACGAAGCCATTGATTCCTGTTGCACCAGTGAGATACTAAATATTGTATGCTGAGTCTGTTTTACAGGTATTTCAATGGAGTCTGCTCAGAGAATTGATTCCACGCTCACCAGTGAGATTACACTATAGGTTAGTAGGCATGCTAAGTCTGTTTTACATGTATTTCAATGAAGCCTTCTCAGATCATTGATTCCTTCTGCACCAATGAGGTACTAAATATGGTATGCTGAGTCTGTTATACAGGTATTTCAATGGAGCCTGCTCAGATCATTGATTCCCCGCTCACCAGTGAGATACTAAATATGGTATGCTGAGTCTGTTTTACAGGTATTTCAATGGATCCTGCTCAGATCATTGATTCCTGCTGCACCAGTGAGATACTAAATATTGTATGCTGAGTCTGTTGTACAGTTATTTCAATAAAACCTGCTTGGAGTGTTGTTTCCCGGTGCACATATGAGAAACTCTAGATGATTTATAATGGAAAATGTTGAATGATAGGAGGATTTAGTTAGCAGAGGAATGAGCCTTGGACGCCACAGTGGGAAACCATAGCATTTGTCATCACGGCTACTAAACAGTCATTTGAGTACTTTACAAAGTGCAAATTTGAATTTTTGAAAATATTTGAGATTGCCGCTACAATGAGATTATTTTAGTAAGCAAACTATTCTACAAACTTAGGATATTAACTTTGGAATTACAATATTTTTACTTACATATATGTATTATGTTCTAAATCAGCGGTTTTCAACCTTGGTATGCGTACCTCTTGGGGTACGCAAAGCAAAAATTGGGAATATGCAATATAGTGGAACGAATGTAGGATTTAAAATCAGCTCAACATTTTTGTGGTTTTTTTTTAGGTTATCTGAAGTCGTGTTACACTCTGTTACAAATAACATTAACCACTGTAGCGACAGCGCATTTTAAAACATTTTTCTGCGTTTGCTCGAGATTTTCAGATAATTTTTCGCCAACATTAAAAAAATCATACCTTCAAATTTTAACATGGAGACATAAAAACTTATTATAGTGCTATTTAGCCAATGAATGAACCTGTATTTTACCGTTTATCTCATATTTGTAGGATTTATAAAAAAAATATTAAAAAATCATTAAATTTATAACCGCACAAAGCCTGTGTGTTTGTTACTTTGAAACTGCCTTGAGAGGTACTTATTCGAGTCAACATAGAATATTTCTGTATATTGTCTGTGGTATACTTGATAATGAAAGGTGGATATCTATGGAAAAAGGACTTAATTTTACTCATAAACAGCTGATCTAAAATTCTGCATGAAAAAAATATTTTTAAAATTTATTTTTAACATCGTTATAAAATAGTCTACGAAGTTCGGATTTACGACATCCATGGTTGTAATAGATAAAGCATTTCAATAGCTTTGTCTTAAGTCCAAAATAACAAACGTGGGTGGTATTGGTTTTGCTGAATCAAGAGATAATTGCCTTTTTTATCTGAAAAGCAATCGGAAACATTTAAAATGGCAAAAATCGTTATTGTGTGACTTGATTGTTAAATTCATGTAATAATGAGAATATTAAAAAATTACAAATGAAACACGTCTTTCATTGCACGTATAGAGGGTCGGGGGTACAACAAATTTTGTAGAAAGAGTCAAGGGGTACGCAGTCTCAAAAAGGTTGACAACCGCTGTTCTTAATGGTGACCGGACAACTCAGAATCGTGCAACTTCAACACCTTCTTTGAAAAGTTATTAAAAATGATGAAAAATAAATTGGTGAAATGGCCACGGGCTATTTTTCAATAATTTTTAATGACTTTTCAAAGGGGTGTCGAAATGTCACATTGTGGAATTATCATGGTACCGTTCTAAGTATACATTTTGTTAGACCTATTCGATAGATAGGGTTAGACAGTTACACATTTGTACAAGAAAGAAAAATTCCATCGTCGAATAACCAATTCCTTATTATAGGTCACCCCAAGTGGTACGCTAAGTCTGGTGACTTAGCAGGGGTTCCCTGGTTCACGGATTAGGCTAGGTTAGGCGACGGATGTATCTGCCCACCAACTGCCTGGCAGGGCGGATTGGGAGAGACTGGTTAAGGGAGACCTTTTGATCTCTCCAGCAGGACTCTCTCGGAATATCGTCTTGCACCGCAGTGGAAGGGTCGGATTCACAAGTCCGTTACTCATAGACACACTGATCACCAGATTCCCACCCACCCCTAATAAGATCCTCCAGCAGCATCCCCAAAGATGACATAGGCCCTGTGGAGGGTCTTTTTAAGGAAGGGAAGGATAGGAAATTCTGAGAAGGAAATAGGTATAAGGGGTAGGTAGGAATCTGGGGGTCAGTACGTCCGGGAGTGACGGAGGTATGAACCCACCCCTCCAAAGATCTCCTCCCTCAACCAGTCTCTCTCGATCCGGCCGTCACGCAGCAGGTGGGCGTTCGCATCCGCAGTCAAGACCTGGGCACACCTCACCCCATGTACCCGGGCACCCCTGCTAAGTCACCAAACGTAGCGAACCACTTGGGGTGACCTATGACGGAGGTGTTGGTTATCCAATAAATGGTTCCCGGGGCGGCGGTACCCATACCGCCTCTCAAATTGAAATTAAAGGTATTTTTGTATTGTCGGCCAAGTTTTTTTCACTAATGCGGCTGATTAGTAAAAAAGTACTGTACTGCACAAGAGTCCCAACTGCTCCCTAACAGTCATGAGCTAGTGTGACAGTGGAATCCCCATTTGGGATACCTATGTTGTGAGGCTGAAGGTAGTGGGAATGGGAGATGGGGAATGAGGAAGGTTGGGAAATACCTGGCTATTCAGATCTGGTCACAATTTAAATGTCATTTCAAGCAAAATTTCGAATCTGAATAGTGGTCTTTCTTTGATTATCTATCACTAACTTTAACCTGTAATCGGCCGGACACGCTCATTTGCGCGCAGCTTTTGCGCAATCGCAAAAAAAATATTTCGAAATAAAAAAGTTTGTCTGCGATTTTGACCCTTCTAAGTACAGAATTTGTATGAAAACAAGGTCAGAATCGCTTGCGCCAACATCATTGATGATATAGCCACTAGTTTCATTCACCTGACAACACCAGATTATTTTTAAATGATTTTTATCTGTGGAATCGAAATGTCATTTTTGGCGCAAATTGAAGCTGTCAATATTGACGCGTGTTCCTCGACTAAAACATCATAAAACCTATTAATTTACGTAATTAACGCAAGTAATGTTGCTTTGGTACATAGTTTATTGTTCTAGGAACGTGTTTCAGTCAATGGAATATACGATAGCTCAAAATTAATCAACAAAACATTTAATTCAAAATTCAAAATCGTGTTTTGTTACGAAATTTCCATATTTTTCCTGGAATTTGCGGGCCTTTGACAGGTTAAGGACGGGTTGTTTCAAAAAATTTTAACACTCCATGTAGATTCCATTCCAATTCTGTGATTACTTCAGTTTTATGAAGCAACTAGACTTTAACCACTGGAGTGCTTTTTGCCACAATATGGCACTATTTAAAATACCTCGGATTGCTTTGTAGCCAGTTTTGGCAAATTTTCCCTATTTGTAAGTAATTAAGTAGAACTTTACGATTTTATAATATTTTTTTATAAATCCTACAAATATGTGATAATCGACAAAAGTTAGGTGAATTCATTGTCTGTAGAACTATAATCAGTTTGCATGTCTCCATATTAAAATTCGGAGTTAAATTCTTTTTTTAACCTGTCAAAGGCCGTCAAATTCCAGGAAAAATAGGAAAATTCGTAACAAAACACGATTTTGAATTGAATGTTTCGTGGATTAATTTTGAGTTATCGTATATTTTATTGACCGAAACACATTCCTAGAACAATAAACTATGTACCAAAACAATATTACTTGCGTTAATTACGTAAATTAATAGGTTTTACGATGTTTTAGTCGAGGAACATGCATCAACTTTGACAGCTAAAATTTGCGGCAAATCTGACATTTTTATGCCACAGATAAAATCGTTTAAAAATATTCTGGGGTTGCAAGGTGAATGAAATTTTTTCCCATCTTATGGGGAAAAATTGTTTAAAAATTATTTTGTTGGCACAAGCGATTCTGACCGTGTTCTTCATACAAATTCTGTACATAGAAGGGTCAAAATCGCAGACAAACATATTTATTTCGAAATACTTGTTTCGCGCATGCGCACAAGCTGCGCGCGTATGAGCGTCTCCGGCCGATTAGAGGTTAATGGGGGCGGAAAATATTCAAAATGATCACCAAAAATCTCGAACAATCGGAGAAAAAAGTTTTAAATTGCGTTGTCGCTAATGGATAATGATATAATAACAGAACTTGAATAGAAGTTACACAGAACGTGAACATTAGTTTAAAATATTTGATGAATTGTTAAATTTTTTTGAAACCACCCATTCTAGGTTTAGGTTAAGATGGGTATGCACAGTGCGATCTTAAAATAGTTCCAGCGAGAGGTCGTACGGACGTCATCGACGTACCTTCGCATGCGTCATTTTTTAAAACGAAAAAGACAGAAGATACTATAATGATCAAGTCACATAGAATCTCTCGATGGAACTGGTATAGTTTTATTTTCAATTGTATTTTATGTTTGTATGTAAAGTCACATATTATTATGTTATTTGGTGAAAAATTTAAATAAATCTATATTACAAATCTCGTAAATAGATTTGTCCCAAACAATACAAACTTGGCAATGTGTATTGGTGCATGTGTACACACTTCCGACAGCGATGTCCTTGAGAAAATTCACTGAAAAACAGCCATTTGTCTTGCTCACACCAACTCATTGTTATTAGCCAGAAAGAGACAACAAGTGCATTACATTACAGATCTCACAATTAGAGTTGTCCCAAACAATACAAACTTGGCATTATGTGTATTGGTGTGTATGTACACACTTCCAACTGTGGTGTAATTGAGAAAAGTCACTGAAAAACAGATGTTTGTCTTGCTCACACCTACTTATTGTTATTAGCCAGAAAGAGACAACAAGTGCATATGACATACAGTGTGTTTATATTATTTACATTAAAAAATAATAAGTTTTTAACACTGGAATTTTATTTTCTGAAGTTGAATAAAAAAATAATTTAGAAACATGCTGTATGCAAGCAATGCATCTGTTTGAGTAGGTACTGCGTTCGCGTCAACCCTGATTGCAATACAGTAACAGTTGTAAAAATTTACTGAGTATATTAGTCGAACAATATAATATACATGGTACAAATCAAATAACAGTGGCACAACTCAAAAAAATGCATTTTTGAGTTAAGTATGCAGAAATGTTCCTGGATATCTATTCTATCTTCAATAAAAACGGCACAATTCAAATGTTATTGTGGTCTTAACCCCTGGTTGGCCGGAGCCGCTCCGTTGCGTGCGTCATATGCGCACGCGCGAGAAAATAATTCAAATATTTGAATAATATTGTCGACGAAAAACTTTTTGTCTGCGATTTTGACCCTTCTATGTACAGAATTTGTATGAAGAACAGTGTCAGAATCGCTTGCGCCATCATTACTCATTGCTAAAAGTCTCATTCACCTAGTCACCCTGGAATATTTTTAAAACGATTTCATCCATGACAATGCGCTGTCATAATTTGCCGCGAATTTAACGGTCGCAATAAATGCGTGTATCGCAAATAAAACGTCGTAAAACCTATTAATTTAGGTAATAAATGCAAGTAATGTGGTTTTAGTAGATAGTTTATTGTGTTGTGAACGTGTTTCAGTCAATAAAATATACAATAGCTCAAAATTTATCAATAAACATTCAATTCAAAATTCAAAGTGATGGTTTTTTAGTGTTTTTTTGTGAAGTTCCGCGAAATGGCCCGACATTTAACCGGTTAAAACCGAATATGTCATTTTATATTATAATATTTTACTCGAATTCAAGCAAAAATAGTGGCACAATGATCATTGTGCCATTATTATTATATTAAACCTAATAAATACTAATAATCCGGTTTGTAAAATAATGTTTTTTTATTGGTTAATAAACTGATTTAATACACTCAAACCAAATATTTAAACTGCTCTCCTGAAAAAAGATGTTTTTTGAATTGTGCCATTGTTATCCCCCGGGAGCGAAATGGTTGAAAAATCTGCAAAGCAAACTAGAAATAAATGCTTTTCTTTTCAGTTGACACATCTTATATTAAATAACATTTTATAATCAAAATTATAATAAGTCAAAGATAATGACTTCTGGTTTTCTATAATAATAATTATTATTATGTGAGAGAAACTTAAAATAATTTGGACGAAAAGGTTGAATTTCTGATTTGTTTCAAGTGAGAATGTTTCATCCGCGTCTCAACAAGCCTCTGGGGAACACTAAAGCAAGTACGACAGTTCGATGCAGAATTTCTACGAACTAGGAAATTTCCAATAGCTTGGGGATGTCCAGGGATTGCCCAAAAGCTTGGGGATGTCCGTAAATTGGGGTTTGCCAAAAAGATCAGGAAGTTCACAAACTAGGGATTTTCTAAAAGCTTAAGTAAGTCCACGAATGAGGGATTGCCCAATAGCTTGGGGATTTCCAAAAGCTTGGAGTTTTCCAAAATCTTGGGATTGTCCAAATGTTTGAAGATGTCCAAAAGCTTGAGATTTTCCAATAGCTTGGGGAGGTCAAATAGCTTGGAGTCTTCTTCACAGGGTGGCGACAAGTTATGCCAGAAAGTTGAGAAAAAACAGAAGGTAACCAAAAGCAGGACCAGATGGAGTGGGAGGGGGGGATGGGGGAGGTAAAGAAGTCAATCATCGGCAAACTGTGCGGGATCATATTCTGCATTTAGACCTGAAACAAACCAAAAAAACAAAATTGTTTATTTGATACGACAATAAAGGTTTCAAAACATTGAATTCCGTAATCTCGAGGCTGGGCATGCAATAAAATGAAGTCGAACATAATAATTAATAATTAGTAGTAGACTGATAGCCAAATAACTAAATCCAATCGTCAAAGATTGGATTTAGTTATTTCAAAGACTATAATATTTTTCACTGGAGTTCCTTATTGCTTTCCAAATACTAATTACAAGTATTCTATCCAAAATTATTTTAATTGAAACAATAATATCAGGACTGAGTCATTCACCTGTACCTCGATTGCAGAAATTTATGCACTATGTTCAACTGCAGCGATTTTGCAAAAATAGCAGATATGTTCAACTGCACAGAATATAGTCACAAGAAGGCTGTCATGTTGGTTAGTAAGTTAGTTGAAGGTATTTACCGTTAACGGATTCCTCGTCGATTTGTCCGTTGCCCAGATGTAGTCCTTGCATGCCTTCTTCTGTCTGTAAAAAACACAACATTCATTAACAGTTCATGCGGGTATCAGACGGTTCACTTCTCGTTCAATTCTGTCTTTCATTCCGCCTCTTTCACTCAGAGAGAAACGTCTAAACAAGAAATTGATGCAACTAGTTCAATTTGTGCGTGGAATGAAAGTAAAATGAAACGTCTGAAGACGGAGTGAACTTAGAGAGGAAATCATCACATTATACGCAAAACATCAAAATAGTATTCGTTTGGCTAAATTGTTTGCTTTTGGATTCACGTCTCATAGAAATCATCGTGTCTCTATCTCGAAATGTTGCACCAAATTGGATAATTTTTTTTCTTTCATTTTTTTGTATAAAACTACTGTCGAGCTCTGGCATTATGAAATCTGTATAAAAAATTGTAATAGGTGGCACGTGAATAGTTTGAAAACTGAATGTACCGGGAATGAATGGGTGGAATGCGGGAGGGGGGAGGGGGTGCGGGGAGGGTGATTGGGGAGGGGAGAGGGGGAGGGTGGGGAAGGTGGGGTGGAGGGGGTTGGGGGAGGGAGAGGGGGGAGGGAAGGAAGGGGAAGGGGGAGGGGTGGAGGAGGGTGGGGGGTGGTGGAGGGAGGTGGGGGGAGGGGGGAGGGGTGGGAGGAGGGGGAGGGGAAGGGGGCAGGGGTAGGGGGGGGAATGAGGGGAGTGGAGGGGGGAGAGAGAAGGTGGAGGAGGTGGAGTGGGAATCCCCCTAATAACATGCAAGCGTAGCTGCGGGAAAAAGCTAGTTTATAATAATAAAATAGTATTCTTACATCATCCATGGGTTGCACAGGTACAAAGTTGTCATCGTCCATTATTTCGGAGGCGTCTTCATATATGTCAGAGTCTGAAAACATAACGGCACTGTTACACTTTTTATTTATTTTTTAAAAGAAAGACAAACATTCCCAGCTCATGAATAACCTGACATTATTTGAATTTCTCTTAAAACTACACTACAGTGGATATAAACTATCATCATGGGTTTATTTTATAGCATAGTTACGTATATAACGACCAGACCACGGGCGTAGCCAGGGGGAGGGTTTTGGGGGTTCAAACCCCCCCCCCCCGAAAAGTTAAGATATCAACATCAATAATATTAAAATAAGGAGAGGCGAGCGGCATAACTTATTTTATTACTAATTATTACACTAATAATGTAACAATTATTATAAGCAATAATTATCAGCCTGAAACACTCATCCACATTGAAAAATCTTCCGAGAAAACATACATGACGCCAACGGGACTTGAACCCGTGCCCTTCTGATTGCCGGTCAGCTGCTCTCCCAATTGAGCTATGGCGGCTTATCTTATACCCGCCAAATGATTCAATATATACTAGTGTTTCATTCAACAATTACTGCTTATTATATATTTTCCACCTGAAAACAACCAACTAACCAATTACTGCTTATTAATAAAAAGCAGTAATTGTTGAATGAAACAGTAGTATATATTGAATCATTTGGCGGGTATAAGATAAGCCGCCATAGCTCAATTGGGAGAGCAGCTGACCGGCAATCAGAAGGGCACGGGTTCAAGTCCCGTTGGCGTCATGTATGTTTTCTCGGAAGATTTTTCAATGTGGATGAGTGTTTCAGGCTGATAATTATTGCTTATAATAATTGTTACCCTTTGTGCTATGCATAAAAATCTTGTCTTAAACATTAGTTTAACAATTAAAAATAATCACTAATAATGTATTTTGGACTCGCCCTCTCTACCACCCGCCGCCGGCCGTCGTCGATTAACAGCATTCAGCTATGTGGATGACGTTATTAATGCTTTGCAACTTTTGAGAAATAAAGTAGACGAAGAGTACCTTCATCGGTATGAAGAAGCAAAGGTGATGCTCGAAGAAAACGGTGGTATACTGCAAATGCCACGTATCGTTGGAAGGCAACTGAATCGCTCTAACACTCCTGCGTCGGATATATGCATGTATTACAAAATAAATTTTTTCATTCCATTTCTAGAGCAAACAATTCAACAATTAGAGAGGTTTGCAAAACACCGTAAAGTAGTATTGGCATTATCTGGTGGGTTACCTTAAAATTTTGCGGCCAGTTCTGAAATTGAAGACACAATTTGTATGTATTCGGCAGTGTTACCTACCCGAAAGTACACCTGTCATCAAAGCAGAACTTCAAGTGTGGAAAGCAGCTATGACTATCACCTCCCCTACTCCAAAATCTGCTTTGGATTGCTTAGATAAGTGCAATAAAAAAATATATCCAAATATTTAAACATTGTTACAAATATTGGCTACCACATCTGTTTCCACTGCTAGGCTGGGGTTAGACTCGTAATTAAAATTTACGGATTGCATAAGATTTTGACAGGTCACTCACGGGAGCGTTCACATATGCATCCGACTTTTGGTAATTAATGATCACGGAAGTTGTTCGGAAGTTCGACCTGTGTAAATGCTCATGCGACTGTTCACATCTGTAAATTTATTTGCGGTAAGATGGCTTCCTGTCAACAATGACCTGCTACTGTCAAATTTACGCGATTTCGTCAATAAAGACGAAAAGGCCCAAATAAAGTATTGAAATAGATTTTGGCTTTAATTAAACAATTCTCCACGCACTTTTGTGCCATCAAAGGCGACAATTAATTTCATTTCATCCGAATGACAGCTACCTGACATCTGCTGACAGCAACCGACTTCGAATTCAAAATTTCAAACACGTAAATGTTAAAAACAGAAACATTAAGATTGAAAGGGATTGGACCGATAATTGAATAGAAGGATGCTTATTTTCCAGAAAACTTAAAGAAGTGGAAATAAATACTAGTTTTGTAGGAAAAAAATCCTATGAAAACAATCGTATTTTTGACATTCCAACGGCGCATTTCGAAACTATTTCTTGCGGCAAGTCTCTTATCTTATCAAACTGATTTTATAAGCTGTAAGAATGCTAGAAATTTGCGCGGGCGCGATTAGACCTGTCTAAAAACTTCCGAAAGAGTAAGTTCTGTAACTTGCTATAAATTATGTTAAGTGACTTTTGGTGTCGTTTACATTGGTAATTTGGCAATAAATCGCTTACAAGAGCCATTTACAGGAAAAAATTTACGAGTCTAATCCCAGCCTTACACCAGAAAGTACTTTTTCAAGCCTACGGAGACTTAAAAACTACTTGCGAAACACAACGAGTGAAAACAGACTGAACGGCTTGGCTCTCATGATTATTCACAATGCGATAGAAATTGATGCGAATGAAGTAGTGGATATATTTAAAAAGAAAAACAGAAGATTAATTCTGTAGTGCGTATGTAATCAAATAAACCTTCTGTTTTTTTTTTAACATATTTTTATTTTCTTGAACCCCCCCCAATGCTAAAACCTGGCTATGCCCGTGGACCAGATCAACGATTTTCAGTCAAATTTAAACAATGCAGTAATTGGGGAAATTTTAAAGGATAATAACCATTAATATTTTCAGTCAAAAGGGCCAAAAGTTCTCACCATGGTCGTCATCCTCGGGGTCAGGGTGCAGCATCTGGCACTGGTTCATGGCGAGGAACATGCGCTGCACGGCCCCGTCCTGCGGAGGGCAGAACAGCAGCTCCGAGTAGCTCTGCCCCTCTCCAAGTTCCCCCTCTTCCTCGTCTTCAGAGTTCTCCTCCAAGTTCTCCTGCAGGTCCGCGGCATTGCCCTGTTCCGATAGCGGCATCAGGCTCTCTGCACATACCAAAAAAAAACGAGTGTGCTTTAGACCACACGACTGAAGTTAAACATCACTAACTTATATCTCCCTCTTATCCTTACCTTCATTATCCATGTCCTCATCCCCATCCGCATCCGATTCGCATCCGCGTCCCTATCCTTATCCTTACCCTTATCATCACTCCCCAAGTCAAGCGTGCGTAAAGGCCAGACCATTCGCCTAGCAATCGATCACCGTTCGCATCGATTACCGTTCGCATTACATTTTTTGTAACAATCACCACTTTTCGTAACGCATTCACAAGCAAGTCGAGCGTGCGTAAAGAAGTTTTACTTCAAAAATTAAATTACATTTAACCCCTCAGGCTAATTTGTTCACTTTTCGGAACAACTCATTCTCATAGAAATCATTGCCTCTTTTACTACAAAGTGGGGTAGAGAGGCCTACAGTACTGTGCGAATTAATGTGACCACGTGATAATTAGCACAATTACACTTGCAGTTGTATGTAGCATATTGTAATAGCGGCCATTTTGTGTTCGTGTTCTATCATTCAGTGAGTTACGAGACACACCAAGCTACAGATGCGTTAAATTTTGTAATTTTTTAGAATTACAGTTTTATTGCAGAGGTAAACTTAACTAAAGCTTTTTGTTTCTTATTTTTAAAGATGGATATTTCTCTTTAAAAACGCACAAAGATTGTTAATATTTCAAAGACAAAAAATTACATACTCTGAATAGCCAGGTAACTTTCCGGATCCTAATCCAATTGAAAATCGGTGGGCTATAGTTAAAGCAAGACAAGCTTAACAAAAACTAAGCTGATTGAGGCAGTCATTTAGAGACACGCAAATATCAGAAAATTGTAAAAAAAATTGTTGATTCTATGCCAAACCTTGTACAAGAAGTTATAAAACTTAAGGTAGGACACACTTCGTATTAAAAAAAAAAAATTGTAATTGTTTCTCTATTTTTTTCTTCAATAAAGAATAGTATATTATTTTTTCTAATTCTACACTTGTGTTCACGTTAATTCGCACAGTACTGTAGTTTCAAATAATCACTGATGGCCCCCAGACCGAGCAAAGGGGCGGGGCGAGTGGCGTTAGGTCGGGGAAATGATGGCATTTTTTTCATAATGTTTTGAAAATGATATCGTCTAGCGTGGCGACCTTGGCGAGCAATACACATATTGAACCTTTAAAGAAGTTTTCAGCCACTCTTCCCAGCATGTCTTGCGGAATTCCAGCGATGACGTCCTGAATCACCTCGTTCAGAGCTTCAAGGATTTGAGGTTGAAGTTTGTTTGACGTATCCCCACAGAAAAAAGTCACTCGGGGTCAAATAGGGAGAGCGAGGGAGTCATGGAATTTCCTTCTGCAAAGATATCAGGTGACATGGAAAGAGCTTTTGCAAAATTTCGTATGAACGATGGACAGCATGGGCCATGGCTTCATCTTGTTAAAACCAGAAGGCTTCTGCGTCGTGTTCCTCGCCATACTCTTTCATTTTGGGACGCCTAAGGTTCTCCAACATCTCACAATAGTGAAACGAATAACTCAATAAATGGTTAAACCTTCGTTGCTAGTGCACATAACAGCGCCGAGAGATACAGCAGTTACGATTGCAACGCAAGCATCTCTACGTTTTACAAAATCTTGTGGGCTCAATAGAGAACTCCAGTCCATTTTTTTTATTTTTTTTTATGAATTATGGTCCTGCTGACTTAAATGACTGCATATTTTTATTTTTTTTAGAGTTTGTTTTAATAGTTAAAATAATTTTCAAAGTTTCAATTTTTCAAGATCCTCCGAAAAACACCACACGTGTAATGAATCGTGTGACGTCATCACTCCTGAAAAGTTATATGGAAGAAAGTATGGTACTATTCGATAAGTAAAACATTATTTAGGTGGAATTATTTATTTATTATTATATTTTATTTATTGTGTTATTATATTTTTAAATATTATTACGGGAGACTGATATAGAAATTGTTTGAAATTATTATTTTTTTAGCTTTTAAAATCAATACTATCTCAAACGGAGCATCACCTGCACACTGCAAAAATTGTAGGCAAATAAGATACAGTCGATATAGCGCCTACCAGCTGATCGACGACAGCCATTTTGAAATCGAAGTTCGTAGAGAAGTGAGTCATTCGCGAACGAGTCGGCTCAGTGACCCGGATCTTCATACGTATCCGGTTCCGTAAGACCGATCTTCAAAGCTACGGACACACTTGCTCGCGGTTCCCGGATCTTTGTGAACAAATAAGCGGGTAGCAATTGCTACTAGGTAGCATGCTCTTTGGCTTCTAATGAGCAAGTGTGTCCGTAGCTTAATTCAGTCGTTCAATTGATCCGATTCACTGAACCGGATCTTTTCATTCTCGTTCAACTGAGCCGCTTTGCCTGTCTCTAGGTAGCATTTTGATGTAGGATATTATACAATATTTTCATACAGTTTAAAGTTTTTCAATATTTTAAATAATAGAGATACCTCTATTTTTGAAACTGAATTATTTAGGCTTAAATATTGTTTCAATAAACACAACAACTAAATCTCAATAAACAGTATTAAATAACGAATAACATGAAATGTTGTTAATACTGATGGCTTGCGTCATACCTACATAATCAAAGTTTCAATACAATGACTGATGACGCGTGACGTCAGCACTAACCATTCAGTAATAACAACTTTACAGTGTGTTTTGACGAGAGGTTTAAAAATGCACTTTTTAATAATTTTTTTAAGAACTCTACGTTAATAATATTATTAAATAAAACTTATATATTCAGAATCAGCGTTCATTGGTCTGTATGAACATATTTTTTTAAAGCCATAATATTTTTCACTGGAGTTCCTTATTCCCATGCACGCATCATTTTGTAGAGGTACAGGTGAAGGTCTGAATGTAAGATTTGCCTTATAATTCTGGACAATATTCCAAGTGCAGCTGCATATTTCCGCGCTGATCGAGTTGGAGACTCTTCAATTGACGCTCTTACTACCGCGATGTTTTCAGGTTTACTGGTATTTTAGGATCTGCAGTTCCTGTCCACCTTACATTTCTGTTCAATTTCCGAATGGTTTAAGGATCAGGAACACTGTCTTTACGATTTAACTAAAACCGCATCCACATCGCTTTCCCCGTTTTTGAAGAACATCTTGACAACAAAGCCCCGGTACTCACCTGACCACGGCATGGTCACTAACATAAACGGCATTATTTCTCCGACCTAAAGGCACCCGTCCCTTTGCTCGGTCTGGGGGGCCTTCAGTGATTTTTCGAAACTAGGCACTCCTCTCTTCCCCACCTTATTGGAAAGAGAAAACACCACGCTTGGTGAGATCATTTTTAAAACTTTTTAAAGTTTGCATACAAAATTTTTATACAGTAGAATTCGGTTATAACGACTTCACATATAACGGCTTACCATTTTTAGCGTCGTCAATGTAAACTCAAGTTAGGTTTCATAGCTTTTAGTAGGAAAATATATCCATTTAGTACGACTCCGTTTTTATATTTTTACCTATTTTAATGATAATTCGTCCGATTAGAACGACGCGCAGTGTTTTGGTTACAAAACCTACACACCAATACCTCGCCGCCATGCGCCTCGCTTGCTCCCCGCGCTCGGCTACTCCCCGCGCGCATCACCGTCAGTGTTTAGTCGCGTATTCACAATGCTGTGTGCACACGCACATGTAGTATAATATAAGTTCTTACTATCGAACAAAATTTGCCCAAAAACAAACTCAAATTACAGACTTTCTACATTAGTAACTACATATTTACATGCATAGAATGTAGGTAAATTGTGTCTTTTTGGATTACAGTACATTATGTGTGTTATGTGGAACTACCACCCCTCAGAAACGTAAGCAGATACATGCGTTAAAATGACAATAGCAGTCAAGTACAATAAGCGTGTTTTCACGTCAACGCGTGTCTCCACAGAAATCGTTGTAACTCCATTATTGTTTTAGTGACATCCCTAAAACAAAAAGTAAAAGGTCGATAGTGGATCAAGCTGTACATCCCTATTCAAGTTGTCCATAGAAATACACAAAAAGACCTATTCTGTCAGACATATGGTTGACATTTATTTTTTCCGCCAAATAGCCGACATTGTTAGTTTTTATATTTTTTTATATGAAATGATAAAAAAGTTAGGTGACAAAATTGTTTATTATACATGTATACAATAGAATAAGTATTGTTTTTTTACATAATCTGTGATTTTAGTACCATTTTCACATTAAACATTACACAAGTCATTTAGTGGCCGAGCAATAATATGAAATAAGCTTTCAAAAACTAGTATTCGGCTACATTCAGAAATGTTTCATTTATAGAGCTTTAATTGTGAAGCGGACATAACACAAAGTATTTGTTAAAGTGACATTTCGTTTAAGATGAGAAATGTGCGCATAGTCACAAATAACCTCAGGGGTTGTCATAATTTGTATTAAATGTTTTATTTATCTAAAAAGAAATTTATCTATCTATACTGTTACGTATTTCATAACAATAATTGCAATAACAGTACGATTAGTATCGCCAGTCCCTTGAGGGTCGTTATATCCGGATTTCACTGTATTTAAAAAATTACAAGGTTATTTCTAATAATACAATTTAATGGCGTATTTCATCACCTTTAGAAAACATTTTTTAGTTTTTGGATACATTCACAAATATTCCATTTATTGGGATTTTAATGCAAAGTGGAAATATTTTGATCGTCTGACAGAATAATATGGTCGAGGCCCGAGATGTTAACATTTACGATTTAATGCGAACCAATAGTCCAGGAAAAAATCGAAATCGGAATTCACACCCTTTATGGGAGGAGTTTAAAAATACTTAAGAAAAAGGTTTTGGAAATGTAAATTTTTAATTAGGTAACGTATTTGAGATTTTTTTACTGGTTGATTTCATAAAGGACTGTAAAAAATATTGATTCTTTTTTACGCATTGTTTATTGTAATAAAACGGAAATTTAAAACTTATTTCACGAAACTAAGCGACGCGGAGTCACACGTCTATTTCCCGCTCCGACCGGGGCGTGACTGATACGAAATAGGTGTGCCCAGTGCATGGTTCTTGTGCCCATGCCATAAGGATCACTTCAAGAATCCAAATTCGTAGAGTGCGAGCCGTATTGATTGATGTCAAAAATAACAACGAGAAATTGCATATTTTATCTTATTTTGTGAAGTTAGGGCGAAAATATAATTTTTTTTGCGATTATTATAAAAGAAACTGAATTTGCCATATTATACAATAAAACCATATCCGAAAAGGGTTGATAAGTAGGAGAGTTTGCACTTGAAAGTGTTTTTTATAGACCTAATACTTTATTTTTTTTAGGCTTATTAAAAGACTTATTAAAAAAATGACCAATATTTTTAAGGGCCAAGGTATGTTCTACACGCAGTATTTAATTGAAGCATCTATAATACTTCTAAGCAATCAAATTTTCAAAACAAAAACATATGATTTTGTATTATTTAGTATGGCTTCATCTCAACGATTCTTCAACTCTGCAGTTGCAGGATTCCGGCCCCCAGGGTTTTAATGAGCAGGCAGTATTCCCCGACCTAATATAAAAACAGAATCAGACAAACCTGGAAGCTGCAGAGTATGGTCCACCATGATGTAGAGGGCGGGGAAGGGGTCGTGGCGAGCAGCGTGAAGGGCGATGTTGGGGTATTGCAGCGAGAAGCCCAAGCGTTTACTTCCGTCACACCATGACAACACTCTGCCATAATAAAAGACACAAAATTGTATTTTATATAACACTCTCAACAATGCGTAAATTTAAAATTTTTGTACCTGAGGAAAATAATTTCCCTCAGGGCCTATGTCATCTGAGATTCTGTATGGAGGGTCTTTTTGAGGAGAGGAAGGAATGAACATTGGTCTTGAAGAGACCCATGTTGTAAGAAGGAGGAAACAAAAAGGCCGGCAAATCGTTCCACAGCCGAGCTGTTAAAATGCTGGGATGGAGAATAATTAATCTTTCTCATCGGAACCGCCCTGTACAGTTGCAAGGGTACAATCGCAAGATCATCGTTTGACGAAATTTAAATTCTCGGCCGCTGGTTAATGGCTCTTAAATTTTGCTTTTACGGAGATGCCTGACTAATCAACTGTTGGATGGAAATGTTATGACATCCATAATTCTGTACCGATTATTGAGAACAAGTTTGAACGTGACGAGATGGTTGTATCTGATGCCCCCTGAATGTCCATGCATGCACACCTTGGGGAGGCGGGTATGGGAACTGCCGCCCTGGGAACCATTTATTGGATAATCAGCACCCCTACCATAGGTCACCGTAAGTGTTTCGCTACGCTTGGTGACTTAGGAGGGGTGCCCATGGGGTGAGGTTTGGCCGATGCGTCTGCCTGCCTGCTGCATGTCGGGCCGGATCGAAAGAGACTGGTTGAGGGAGGTCTGTTGACCTCTCCAGTCAAAATCCCTCAACCCGTCACCTTGCAGTTGGAAGGATGGATTAATACGTCCTTCAGGGAACCAAGGAGGAGTGAAGAGGAGAGATGAAGTCCTCTTCCTTCCTGGGGTCCTTGGGGAAACAGGGTGGGGTGGACTCTCCGTCGTGGAGCTTTCGGGGAACTAAGGAGTGGAGAGGAGAGATGAAGCCCTCTTCCCTCGTGGGGCCTTCAGGGAACCAAGGAGGATTGAAGAGCAGAAATGAGACCTGGGATGACACATTGTGGAACCAGAAGATATAGCTTCATTTCCAATGACAATCCTGGAGAACTTCATATTATTTATGCATTTCATCGCTTACTCGTTAATATGGAATATTTTTTTATTCAAACAGTTAGATTTAGCTTTATTATCACGAAAAGCGAGTATTTATGTCGGGGGAGACAAAAAAACATGCACAAAATATGCATTCCACACTTTAATTTTGTTTAAATTAATTCGCTTACGTGGTAATGACATTTATATTAATCGTTTTTATCTAACATTTCAAAGACAATCAATCAATGCTGCCAATCATAGAAAAAATATTATTGCTATGTAAAACAAAGTCAATGCATTATTGACAAGTTTGTACCTGTATTTATAACAGTAGAACATGGAAAGAAATGTATTAGAATAATTACAAAAACCCGCCAGACAAACCCTGCTTTGCCAAACAAACCATTCAAAACCTGGGATGTTTTTAAAAATTATGATGATATGCGAGTTTATTTTAGAGAATTTATTTTATAAGTTTGGTATTTCTGACAAATGTCATATTTGATTGTCTATTAGTTAAAAAAGGAATATTCTGTTTATCCGTGCATCAAACTTCATCAACACGAACGTTTCGTATTATACGTGGGGTGGACTAACTGCATATTTACCAACTTTATAAAAGAGACTGGGTTACTGACAAAGGAATGCGGTAAAATAGGAGATAGCACAATGGCGTAAGTGCTCACAGGAACTATATATGTAAACCGTTTCCGCTCTTAAAAAAAAAAATGTGTCACTCCTGGACCCCCAGATTCTTGACCCCCAGATTCTTGACCCCCAGATTCTTGACCCTCAGATTCCTAGAACCAGCGCCGGATCTGTCATACGTTCAAAAACGTGCAAAAAACCTGACGCCAACTCCGAAGGGGCGCCGTGAGAAAATAAATATTGTATTAAAATTTAGTTATAATATTCCCTGAATCGTTTCAAAATTACCCATAGTACGAAATAATTATTACGCTCTAGCAACACTTTCCAAAGAAACAGAATGCGCACGCATAAATAAACCAGTCATGCGCACGCATCACATTGGTTTACGGCTTACGAATTTATAGTCAGTTACAGATTTTTTTTACAAATTCCATATATTTAGTTTCAACGTAAGATCTATTTTTCCATATATCTTTTACCGTCTTTTACGACGAATGGGTGCAATCCAAATTCAATAACCAATCACAGAGCAATGTTTTTGTTCAAGAGAACAAACAAACCGACCGCCTTTCAAGTTAGCGTACGCTCGCTATTGTTTTATTTTGTACGATTTAGGTCTCTAGGAGAAGGTAGTTAAAGACCATTTTCTTATGAAATCTTCAGTAAATTCCATTAACAAAAACATCGCATGGTTTACAGGATGCAACGTGTTACGTGTTGACAGTTTGATCATTGCAGATCATTGATTTGACATATTATTTAAAGTTCATGTAAAATTAATATCTATTAGATTTGTTGGATCTGTTATTTTGCAGTGTCAGTGTAAGCGTCTTTCGTAAGCCGTTGATACCATACATCAGTGTTTAGTGTTTGTTTGCTCAATTTGGTGTTTGTTCGCTCAACACGGGAAATGCAAGGTACAAATTTGAGGTTATATTCTTATTAGTCAGAAGCTGTAGATGCTATTCTTGTGTTGTAAGTTGCCATGAGAACGTATTTGTATTTGCTTTTTCTATTAATATTCGCGTTGGGTATATACATAAACGCAGTAAATCTCAAGAATGTCTAATGGATCTAGTTCAGCTAAACCACCCGCATTGTCTCGTAACCTATATTTTAAATCATGGTACGGGCACAAACAAACTATTCGTTGTATTATTTTAAAGCATAACTTGCAAAAAGAGTTTTTCCTAAAATAATTAAAATAGCACCATAATTTTATGTTTACCCAATAGATTCAGAGAGTACAGGGCTCCTGGCGATTGTCTCTTTTAAAAAAAACGAGTGTGAGTGCTACCGCCAGGTCACTTGGAAAAGTTACACCCTTTATATGTCTTGATTTTATTTGATAAATTAGTGTAAAAAAATAAAATTAAATAAAAAAATTGGGGTGAACAAATTTTGGTAAATATCGGTTCGGACTGGCCACGCTTATTACGAATAATTTTTAGAAAAAAACTTTAGATTCGCCTTAATTACTATAAAAGGAAACTTTTTGGCTTTGGGGCGGCGGAAAATAATGCATTTTAATTTTCAATTGCATAAAGCCAAAATTCGCTTCGCGACCGACACAGCGAAAATCCGCGGCCGTACCTGTCACTGTGATGTTGGTATCCTTGATAAATTAACAAGAGCTAATACGACTGTAGCCGACTTCGTGGGATAAGGCGCGTAATTATGAAATTTGTCTAGCGGGCTTGTTTGTGTAACATGGTTTGTGATACAAAAGAAAGTGCCCCTTTATAACGCCTACTCGCGTCAAGGCAAGAAAAACATCCCAGTTTTCAAGTGGTTTAGCGGCTACGCTAGGTTTGTGTAACATGGTTTGTGATTCGTGATATTTCATGTAGGTATCCCGCGAAGTCGGCTACAGTCGTATTAGCTCTTGTTAATTTATAAAGGATACCAACATCACAGTGACAGGTACGGCCGCGGATTTTCGCTGTGTAGGATCGCGAAGAGAATTTTGGTTTTATGCAATTGAAAATTAAAATGCATTATTTTCCGCCGCCCCAAAGCCAAAAAGTTTCCTTTTATAGTAATTAAGGCGAATCTAAAGTTTTTTTCTAAAAATTATTCGTAATAAGCGTGGCCAGTCCGAACCGATAATTACCCAAATTTTTAATCAAAATAAAAATGTAGGGGGGGGGGGGGGCGCCATTGGTACCTACTGCACAGGGCGCCAGATTTCGTAGATCCGGCCCTGCCTAGAACTTCCTCTCCTTCCTTTCCTTAAAAAAAAACTCTCCACACCTCCAGGTAATATAAAAAAATATATAATATAACTTGTACATTTCATATTCTCTTTACTGACTCTTGGCAATACCAGACTGAAATATTTGATTCAATTGGTATTGCCGTATTTCTTTGGGACTTCATTTCCACGTCATACACTATTGTGGCACTCCTTTCTTCGTTCATCCGCTTTCATTCAATTCATTACCATATTCACCACACTTTCTTCAGCTTTGCATCTAATCGGATCTCTACACTTTTTGTAACACAGTCAAACATGGCTTTAACACACATACGCCTCAGGGAACTCGACAATCGGCAGATATCGTAACAAAAAATTTCAAATCATGGATTCTTCATCAGTATTGTATTTTTATTCGACATTGCGACCCCTAGGAATAACAGGGTTACATCTAACATGGAAATGTACGCGATAATGCACTCTAAAGTAGCTTTATCTACAGCCCATTATTGCATAGCATTGATAAGTCAGATGGCACATTCGCTGTTCTAACGGGTCGATTGTGCAAAATATCAAAAGTGCAGACGGTCAAACGACGCAAAACGTTTTGAAATGAAACAACAATGAACTAATATTGATATTATTAACAATGACTGCTTATTTCATTATCATTTTACTCACGATTCTGTTATGTACAGCGTCCCTTTGCCTATTTCTTTTTCATTCAAATAGGCGCGTGTTTCGTCCTGTTCTACGACGACACCGTCAACCGGCACGGTAAATGTATTTATAACGACCATTTTGAGATAATATAAAAGAGATTTCACTAAATAATTAAGTTTTGCACTTCGATTTTATAGTATTATGATTAATTGGGTAGAGAAACGCAACAATTTCTGCCTCAAATTTTTCTGTGTTTATGCACCTCACGAGAAACACATTTCAAAACATTTGACGTATTACAGTGATGCCATGAGCCAAAAATTAAAAACCACGTTTTTCCATGTTTTGAAGGATAAAACAACGAACTAAAAAAACATGTTTTTCGTAAAATTTTTATTGAGAAATTAAATAAGAGAACACCATTACCAAAGTAAATTATTTATAATCCTTTTTAAAAACAATAATTTCACAATTATATTTTGAATAATAGGAAAAAATAAGTTTTTGAACAACAAAACACCACACCAATAAAATCAAAAAGGTTTTTAGTGTTATCAAGTGTAATTTGTAGAACTCCATTTTAAATTAAATATATTTTTATCAAATCTATAAGAAGATGGAGAATAAAATCATGCACAACTCTAAAAATTTATTTTTTCCGAATTTTACAGTAGTTAGTGTAGTGATTTTAAATTAAAGTTACAATATTAATTTCACTATATTAATCTATTCGTATATGTATTATATTGATAATATAACAATTAGATAAAGACAAATTGTGAACCCATACCTACTAACGTTCAAAAACTACATTCCTCACTCAAAAGTGCATATTTTTAAAAACCATTGAAGTGTAAATACTATAAATAACCCAAAAAACCATGCAAACATGGTAAAAACCATACATCTGGCAACACTGCGAGTTAGCCGTAGTTAGTGATGTCCATAACACATTCGACATATTATTATTAAACCGATCGAATTAATCGTTCTAGCGTAGTATTTGAACAGCGACTAGTATTTTCGGTAATTACGTATGTAGAGTCTGTCAAATAAGAATAGAAAATATAAAAAATGAAACTACAAAATTGTAGGCTTGCAACACAAATTTACCTATCAAATATTCTTAAAGTGCAATCACATTGAAAATACAGAACACCATAAAAATACATTTTTTCTTCTTAAAAAAAAAATTAAATCGAGGAATCACTGTTGTCAAGGTACCTACTTAATGGCATTAATTTGATTAAATTGTGTTTTACATAGTGATTGGCTTCCATTTAATTTAACATAAATTTGAATTTAACAGTAAGTAGAAAGGAAGAATCATTAATGGTGAATTTAGTTACACTACTTTTAGATCTGAATGAGTTAAATACATTCAGATCTAAAATTAGAGACATGATCTAAAGCCTGGTCAACGCTAGTAGGTACCTACTAAGCTAATATTAAATTATTGTGAGCAATTTCTAAAGTATGCTTTATATTTTATTACAATATCGTTATTCTTCTTTATTTTAACATAAAATTGTAAAGATATAATAATAATATACCTGCTGTATATGCAACTCTACTTTTGAGATCACTGGAATGAAAAAATATTTTTTTCTCTTTTATGTCTTTTTAATCTATTGTATAAAAATGAATCGCTGAATGTATAATATAAAATATAATAAATATATAAATATAAATATATATATAATCTAAGCGCATAACTTTCGAACGATTGCACCAAATTGGATAATTCTTTTTTTTTGTGTGTTCGTTATTGTCAGGACAAGGTTTTTATAAAACTTCCGGTGAGCTCTGGCATTATGAAATTTGTATTAAAAAAATTTGCTATTGGTGGCATGCGAGGTTTGAAAACTGAATGTATGGAAAGCGTGAGGGAGGGAGAGATGGGGGAGGGGGGGGGGGGGGAGTGGGAAGGGGGGAGGGGGAGGGGGGGGAGGGGAGGGGAGGGGGGAAGGGGAAGGCGGAGGGAGGGCGGTGAGAGGGGGGGGAAGGGGGGGAGGTGGAGGAGGTGCAGTGGGAACCCCCCTTACACCATGCGAGCGAAGCCGCGGGAATTAGCTAGTTTTTAATAAAAATGTAGGTTATACAGTTTTAGATTAACACCATGATTATATTTTTAGTATTGCCATTTGGACGACAGTGGCGCCATTCTATGTTTTCTGCTCTTATTTGACAAACTGTATTTACCTAACCGCCGCACTTTTATGCACGGATTATAGAAATCTCTTCACGCACAAAATAGGTTATTAGGCTCTTAGTTTGGGTTAATTAAGTAATTTATGCGAATTTACAATTGAAACGTTTACAACTTACTCTCCTCTCTTTCCCTAAAAAGACCCTTCACACCGCATCCCCAAAGATGACATAAGCCCTGGGGGAATTATTTTCCTCAATGCCTCCTGAAATTTTGCAAAGCAATGATTTTCAAATCAAAATTCAATTTTTGAAACTCTTTAAATTAATGAATTTATTTGTGGAACTCGCCTCATACTTTGAACCGAATCAAGAATTAAAGATATTTTAAATAGGTACCTAAGTTAGGTATCAAATTTGATTGATGGTTCTTATAATATACAAAAATGAATATATGTACAATATTTATTAAGCTGTTTGAAAACTGAATATGTGGAAAGCAGGAGAGGGTTGGCGGGACGGGCGAGCGGGAGGAGGGAGAGAGAAGGCGGGGAAGGTGGAAGGGAAACGCGGGAGGGGAAGGGGATGCGGGAGGGGAACGTTAATGCACTGGAAAGAATATGCAGGGAGAAACAATTTATTTATTTGAATATAGCATTGCAATGCATGCCGGGAACCAGCTAGTTACTAATAAATCTAAATGAAAATATGAAAACAAATAAGGGAACAAGAACAATTTAGGAGGTGGGTATGGTACCGCCACCCGGGAACCATTTACTGGATAACCAACACCTCTGCCACAGGTCTCCCCAAGTGGTTCGCTACATTTAGTGACTTAGCGGGGGTGCCCGGCTTCATGGGGTGGTGTTTGTCTAGGTCTTGGTGGCCAATGTGTTTGCCCACCTACCGTGTGGCGGGCCAGAACAGGAAAGGTTAGTTGAAGGGGGCCTAACCTAGACCTCTTCAGCCGGACTTTCTCGGCCCACCGCCTTGCACCCCAGTGGGAGGGATGGATTCATACGTTTGTCACTCCTAGACACATTGATCTCCAGATTCCTACCCACCCCTCATACCTTTTTCCTCCCCAGAACTTTCTCTCCTTCCTTTTCCTAAAAAGATTCTACACACAGCATCTGCAAAGATGACATAGACCGTGAAGGAATTTTTTTCCTCAGGGCCTCCTGTGTGGAAGCAATGGAAAATAAAGCTTAACACTTCTTTCATTCTGTTCGCAAAAACCTATCCTTTACAACAAAGCAAAAATTTTGCATTGGAGTATT
This sequence comes from Limnephilus rhombicus, assembly GCA_929108145.2. NCBI lineage: Eukaryota > Metazoa > Arthropoda > Insecta > Trichoptera > Limnephilidae > Limnephilus > Limnephilus rhombicus. The sequence goes on from OV815298.1 coordinate 7,984,932, forward strand.
TTTGCTAATCTTGAAAAAATACAAAACTTATAACTTTAAATTTAATTTTTATCATCAACTAATCCGACGGTAAAAACTTCAAGCAACCAACTGGTCGACGGTTTCAAGTTAATTAAATTAACAAATGGTTTGCTTTGCTACGTTTGGTGACTTAGCAAAGGTGCCCGGGCTCAAGGGTTGAGGTTTATCTAGGTCTTGGCCGCGGATGCGACTGCCCACTTACTGCGTAGCGGACCGGATTGGGAGAGACTGGTTGAGGGAGACCATTTAACCTCTCCAGCCGTACACTCTTGACCTGCAGTGGAATAGATATATACATCCGTCACTCCTGGACACACTGACCCCCAGATTCCTAACCACTCCGAATACCTTTGTCCTTCCCGGAACTTACTCTCCTTCTTTTTCTTAACCCTTCAGGCTAATTTGTTCGCTTTTCGGAACAACTCATACAGGTCTTATAGACATCATTTTATCTCCTTCTCTATTATTGCGAAAAATATGGTCTAAATTTTTTTTTTATTTTAAAAAGAAAAACAAACATTCTCGGGTTACGAATAACCCAACAATGTTTGAAAATCTCCTCTACCACCACAGAAAGCCGAAAATGTTGCTTGTGTTGTGATGGAGGACTTAGCCAGCCCAGGAATTGAACACGCGACGCCCGGATGGGATCCAAGCGCTATGCCCACTCAACCACTGACCAGTCGAAATGGTATTGGAAAGAAAAAAACACCATGCTAAATATTCAATCACAAAATAATTAATATGTACACCTTTATGAACCAAATTTTCCAACTGCAATTTGAAAAAAAATTAATGAAATTTTGTGAATTTTTTATTACTTACCTAATTATTTTTACATCAAACAAAAAAGTGGGTAAATATTTCCCTATCGAGTCCACGCTCAAAACACACTTTAAAAAATTAAAACAAATTGTACCAGGTAGATTACAGTTAGTAATAAGTAATTCAGTAACCGGAATTGAAAAATATTGCATTTTAATGGTTATTTTGTTATCTTTAAAAACGCGAAATTTTTCTCAAGGAACACCATGTTGTTAATTACGACGGCAAACGTCTCACGTGATTTTTTTTATTTCTTAACTTTAGTTTTGTAAATACGGAATTATTTGTTCTATAAATACGTTAAAACATAATTTAAAGTTTAATTTATCATGTTGTATCTTAATTGCATTAAAAAAAAAATTAAGTATACTCACGAACTGGCGATGCCTATGTGGGATTTTTTTTTTTATATCATACGTCATATATGTATACTATTGTAATATCTTTTTTTTTTGTTTAATTGTATTATTGTTGGTCTTTAAGCTACATATTTAATTTTATAGTTCCTTCTTTTGTACTTCTATCAAAAGAAATGTTTTTTGTAATATTTTTATGAATGTAACAAAAAAATTTATTAATAAATTTTATTTTTTTTTCATATTTATGAAACCGAACAAAATAATGAATACGCATTAACTGACAGAAAGTGATTTTTTCTTTTAAAAATGCGTATTTCATCGTCGTAATTAACATGGTGGTCCTTGAAAAATGACATTTCTCATATTTAAAAAAAAAAAAAATCATTTAAATGCAATATTTTTCAATTCCGGTTACTGAATTACTTATTACTAATCTTACCTAAAGTATAATTTGTTTTAATTTTTTAAAGTGGACTCGATAGGGAAATATTTACCAAAAAGTGAGGTGATTATAACGTTTATAATAGATTTGCTTACGTAATAAAATATTTGTGTTTTTATTTTTTTCATTACTTTAGTTAGTAAAAGAGTATGGTGAGCCTATTTTTTTTTTAAATATTTGAAGTTTGCATTCAAAAATTTTATATTTAAAAAATAACATGGTTATTTCCAATAATAAAATTTGAAAGTGTATGAGTATTTCATCACCTTTTGAAAACAGTTTTTAGTTTTCGGATAAGTTGACAAATATTTCATTTATTTGGATTTTATTGCAAAGTGGAAATATTCTGACTACTGAAAGGGCTGATGTCTGAGGGATAAAAATTAAATTATTTTCTTCAGGGTCTCCCGTGTGGAGCTAAATCAAGTTGCAAATAAAATACAAAGATAATAATTATTAATTTATTCATATTTTATACAAATTTATAAATTGGCCAAGCCATCACAAAAAATAAGTAACATTTAGCCTCAATCTACAGTAGAATTCGGATATAACGACTTCACTTATAACGGCTTACCATTTTTAGCGACGACAATGTAAACTCAAGTAAGGTTTCATAGTTAGGTACTAGGAAAATACATCCGTTTGGTACGCTCAGCAACCAACTGCTTAAAGCCACCTATTTTAATGATGATTCGTCCAGTTAGAACGACGCGTAGTGTTTTGTTTACAAAACCTACGTGCCAATACCTCACCGCCCCGCGCCTCGCTTGTGACTCGGAAGCTCTACAGAATGAGTTCCGTGAAGCCAAAGTGTTTTTCAATTGGAGAAAAAAGTACTATATTGCACCGTTTAGAAGCCGGTGAATCAAATGTAACCCTCGCAAAGGAGTTCGGCGTGTCTCGTGTAAAAACGAGCTTAAATTATCTGTAATTTTGTGCATCGTCCGGCTAGTACGACAAAGTATCGCCAGTCCCTTGAGGGCCGTTATATCCGAATTCTACTGTATGTAGCAAATAAAATGTAATATCCATCACAGGTTAGAAGTAATTTTGAAAATATTTTTTGAAATACAATACCTATATCATTTCTTTAAACATAATGGGCTCTCCACACGACACTGCATGTAGTGACTGCGGCAGTGACTGCAGAGAACGTGGAGTTGAGCAAACTAGCGCTGTCTCGTTTGTTAAAGGGCCGCTAGAACGAGACAGCGCTAGTTCGCTCAACTCCACCCTCTTTGCAGTCAATGCCGCAGTCACTACATGCAGTGTCGTGTGTAGGCCGCTTAAAACATAATTTTGATTAAAAAAATGAAACCCAGAGAAAATAAATTATTGACCATCATGACTTACAAAACAAAATTTCAACTGTACATACATAAAGAAATGATTTAAATCAAGCCTTTAACAAATTAATTAAACCCTTCAATTATTCAGAGTGAAATATACTCTCACCACCTAAGACCACCATTAAGAATTGAAACAATAGTTGAAATGGCTTTAGCCATGTTTGGTGACCAGATCTGAATAGCCAGGTAATAATTCTCATTCACTCCACTCCTCGCAGTCATGAGCTGCGTGGAGAGCCAAGGACACCGACACCAGTGATACTTGGTCACTCCAGCGCATTGGTGACCTTCCTTTGCTTCTTCTGACTTCCACTTTGCCAGTGACTATGAGTTTCTCCAAGTTGGAGTTCTCAGTTTGGCGAGCAACGTGTCCAAAGTATCTTAAGATGTTGTAGGCAGATAGTTGAAAGCCTATTGTGGATGGCTAGCTCTTCCAGGATGGACACATTTATGCATCTGACTCAATAGAATCCTGAGCATTTTTCTCCAGCACCACATTTCGAGGGCATCTATCCACTTTCTTTGGCTGGCTCTAAGTGTCCATGTTTCCACACCGTATAGAAATGTGGGGATAATTAAGGCCAGGACGAGTCTCATTTTGTGGTCTTCGTTATGCCTCAGTCATTCCATATCATTTGCATTTTACTCATGGCGACTTTTGTCATTTACTACATAATATCTCACTAAAAAGGCAGACAATGTGATGTTCAGATCCAGTCAAGGAAAACCTAAGCATTAATCACTAACATTATGTGGGGGTGCTTCAAACATCTTATTAATTTGATGACATCTAAATCAATGAGCAGCACCATTTTGTATTTTTACACGATCCCCGTTTAACGCTGATTCTCGTACCGTTTTAGCTTTTGATTTTTTTTTTACATTGCTCCACACAGGAGGCCCTGAGGAAAATAATTCTCTCCATCTTTGGAGGGTCTTTTTAGGAAAAAGAAGGAGAGGAAGTTCTGGGAAGGAAAAAGGTATGAGGGTTGGGTAGGATTCTGGGGGTCAGTGCGTCCAGAAGTGACCGACGAATGAATTCATCCCTACCACTGCAGTCCAAATCCTGCCTAGAGTTCTGCTGGAGAGGTCAAAAGATCTCCCTCAACCAGTCTTTCCTGATCCAGCCTGCCACGCAGTTGGCGGGTAGACACTTCCACCACCAAAATCCGGAAAAACCTGACCCCATGAACCCGGGCACCCCTGCTAAGTCACCAAACGTGGCGAGCCACTTGGGGTGACCTATGGCAGAGGTGTTGGTTATCCAATAAATGGTTCCCAGGGCTGCGGTACCCATGCTTGCCTCTCAAATTGCTATCAGATGACAAGAGTAACAACATGTGTGTTAAACATGGGAGCTGGATACAATTTGATTAAAAGCTGAAACGGGCCGAGAATTAGCGGTTAACAGGGACAATTATCAGTGTCATTTATTGAATTTTTATCATTTGAACTGTCCTTGTTAAATGCTGAACCTTGTCCCGTTTTAGCTTTCGATTAATTTATAATCAATTATTATTTTTAATTTATAAACTAACGTTTAGACAAGATTTTTATGCATAGCACAAAGGGTAACAATTATTATAAGCAATAATTATCAGCCTGAAACACTCATCAACATTGAAAAATCTTCCGAGAAAAGATACTTGCCGCCAACGGGACTTGAACCCGTGTCCTTCTGATTGCCGGTCAGCTGCTATTGACCACTGAGCTATGGGGGCTTATCAAAGGGTTACACGGGTTCAAGTCCCGTTGGCGGCAAGTATCTTTTCTCGGAAGATTTTTCAATGTTGATGAGTGTTTCAGGCTAATAATTATTGCTTATAATAATTGTTAATTTATAATCAATTCACAAGCGTAATAACATGCCCCTTATGCTTGGGAGATGAGTACAATTTGATCTAAAGCTGAAACAGGCCGAGAATCAGATGTTTTTTTTTTCTTCAATTATTTCTGGCTTTCATCCTTCAAGGGTGTTCTAGGCCATCATTTAAAATTAGATAGAAAGGAAAGGTAAATTTATATATTAATTTTATTTAAATGTGCAAATTTCAGAATTATATGGAAGATTGGAGTCGAGTTCAGACTTAGAAGAGATGAGATGTTGAATGGAGGGGAGGCTATTTTTGATAACGCTTGATAGAAGAGAGGATATTTATTTAGAGAGGGACAACCAAATGTGATCTAAAGTTCCCACTTCTAGACCACAGAATGTACAATCTGGAGAGTCAAGGAAGTGAATCTTAAAACGGTGAGAAGGAACGGAAAAATGTCCGATTCTCATTCGAATAAGTGAGGAAAAATGGGGGAATTTTTGAAACCACTGTTTTGATGGGATAGTCCTTTGTATTAAGGCATAGCGGGCACCCTTGGAAAATGATGTTAAAATTCAGATGTTAAAAATACAAAATATCATCAAATGTGATAGAATTTGAAACAATATACATTGTTTTTAAATAGTAAGGTATTAAAATTAATTATTTATTCATCTTATTATATTATAAGTATAATTAGTAATTCACACCATTTTGTGTAATATTGCAGTGGGCACACATTGATATGTCAAATATTTTATTATATTAAATATTACTTATTTAGGGGGTGTTTTGTAGAAATCCAAATGTCACATTGGCATCAAATGGCTGGCGAGTGCCATTTTGTTTTTAATTAAATTTCAAATACAACGTCGTCATTTAGCTGATCAGCGCCATTTGGTTTTTAATTAAATTTCAAATGTAACATCATCAAATAGCTGATCAGCGCCATTTTGTTTACAATTAAAATTCAAATGTAACATCATCAAATAGCTGATCAGTGCCATTTGGTTTATAATTAAATTTCAAATGTAACATCATCAAATAGCTGATCAGCGCCATTTTGTTTTTAATTACATTTCAAATATAACATCGTGGCTTAGCTGATCAGCGCCATTTTGTTTTTAATTAAATTTCAAATATAACATCGTCACTTAGCTGATCAGCGCCATTTTGTTTTTAATTAAATTTCAAATTTAACATCATCAAATAGCTGATCAGCTTCATTTTGTTTTCAATTAAAATTCAAATGTAACATCATCAAATAGCTGATCAGCGCCATTTTGTTTTCAATTAAAATTCAAATGTAACATCATCAATAGCTGATCAGCGCCATTTTATTTTCAATTAAAATTCAAATGTAACATCATCAATAGCTGATCAGCGCCATTTGGTTTTTAATTAAATTTCAAATGTAACATCATCAAATAGCTGATCAGCGCCATTTTGTTTTTTTTGACATTTAAAAGCTCCCCTGCTGAGATGCTGTGTGGAGGGTCTTTTTGAGGAGAGGAAGAAATGAACATTGGTCTTGAAGAGACCCATGTTGTAGGAAGGAGGAAACACAAAGGTCGGTAAATCGTTCCACAGCCGAGCTGTTGAATGAGCTGAAAACAAGAATGAATCGGAGCGAGCCGTTCTCATGTGACAAATGTCAACCGTGTACATATGTTGGGCACGCGTTTGGCGTGTTTCCCGACCATGCACCGGTGTAGAAGGGATCAATGACGCTAGTTCCTCAGAGCATCTCCATTGAAATACTGCTAGAACAAGGACAGCACTCACACCCGACGCCTGTGTTCTAAAGATTGCAATCTGTTTGTTAAGATGGGAGAATCTATCAAACGGGCCACCTGTTTCAGCACAGAGTTGAGGGTTTTTTCAGGTATTTTGAGACCAGAATTTAATAACCATTTTGATGACAGTGTTACATTGGAATTTCTGTGAAACATTCCGACCTAACTTAAACTACGTTACTATAATAATATTTGGGAAAGCACGGTTAATAATTATTATACAATTGTTTTCAAAAAACATATAAAATTTTATGTGATGTATAAAAATATAATCTAAGATTGTGTAACTATTTTTCAGGTGTTTTTAGTTTCATGTCTACTACTATATTTAAATTATTTACTTGTCTACCCCAGCTGATGGCCTCCGTGGTCAAGGGGTAAGGCTCTTGACTCACAATCTGAAGGTCACGGGATCGAATCGAAATAAATCAAAATAAATTTTATTTGAGGGGTTTTTGTTAATTCACAATTAATTAATTTAAAATAATAAATAGTATATTTGTGGCATGTTCCAGAGTGGAATATACTCTTAGTATTGCCCTGGTGTAAAACCACCATTCAGAATTGGAACGTTGCTTGAAACGGCTTCAGCTGTGTTTGACCAGATCTGAATAGCTAGGTACTTCCCCACCTTCCTCTTTCACATCTCCTTCTCCTCCCCACTACCTTTAGCCTCACAACTGATGCCATAGTCTCACTGGCTCCAGACGGGAGCAGCTGGAATTCTTGTGAGGTATTCACAGAAAACAAAAAAAAACAGAGTGTGCAATTCACACGTGGTAGAAGTGAAACCTTCAGAAACTAAAGTAGGCAAGAGTGGGGAGGTTACGAGGCACCACACAAAGAGGAGACCGTTTATACTATCCCATTCTCTCGCAGGCTCTCTTTTTTTAGTGTCGCTATTTTTCATTTCATCGAGTTTCAAATCACAACTGTGCTAAAGAAGTTTTCACTTAAAAAGAAAAACTGCCAGAAATTATGACTAATGAATTATGTAAAATTAATTGGGAAAATAATTTCCTTCAGTGCCTGTCATCTTTGGAGATGCTGTGTGGAGGGTCTTTTCAGGAAAAGAAGGAGTGAACCTGGGTCTTGAAGAGACCCATGTTGTTGGAGGGAGGTAACAGAGAAGCCGGCAAATCTTTCCACAGCCGAGCTGTAGAACTCAAGAACATGTTTACATGAACGTGTATTAATTTTGAGGGTAAAGGGAATGGGGAGAGGAAGGCGATGGGGAAGAGGAAGATAGGGAAGTTCCGGGCTATTCAGCTCTGGTCACTAAACATTTAAAGCAAAGTTTCGAATATAGGTGGTTTTTCACAGGGTGATACTGAGAGTATCCACCAGTATGTTGCTTTCATTAGCTTACAAATGGTATAACCAGAACTAAGATTGAATTTTTGTTTTTTTACATAATTATGAATTTTTTTAAGACTTACGCTTTAAAAAGCTAGGTTAGGTTAGAATTAACAATTTAACTGATAACTTATGTGTTACACTTTAATAAAAAAAAAACTTGTTAACTTTCTCTTAGAGAATTCTAGAAACAACTCTATTCTATAGAAAACTTCATTCTAGAATTCTAAGTACAGGAGCAGGTAGACATGAAACTTAAAATACCATTTATTTTACATAACATAACAAGCAATTTTGCTCTCACTACATAGATATGTATAAAATTTAAATATTATCATGTTATTGCTACATACTAATAGTTTTGCTTTTTTTAATCAAAAAATTTCTTTGGTTTGCAAAAGCAAAATTAGGGACCGTCTGTTTCAACGCTCGCTAAAGTAAAAGTAAAACAAAACGCCGTTACTATAGTTAAATTTCAGCAAAATGCGTTTTTCAAACAATTTGACTGATTGTTTTACGTTACTTTTAACTTTCGTACTTACTTTCCGAAAACCGATAGTTACTCTAGAGTTACTCCGCCATGTTGGCATTTTTGAGTATTTGACAGTTCTGGTCGAAGTAATGTACGAAAATGGGTGCTTCAACATTGATTACTAATATACTAATCAGTAATCCTGATAAATATTATAGAAGAGGATGATAATGGCGATGAATTCCTTATACAATATGTCTTGCAGCGAAAACCAAAACATTTCGTCTCCGCGTCAATAATATGGTTATCTGGAATTTTTAGCGCGGCACCGCATGTTGAAAAAATCTTGCCGTTGAACAGAAACAATTCTGATATCGACGTATTTAGCGTTACCTTTTAAATACAAGTCTATTAATTGATGTTTCGCAAATTTTACAAGATCTTCAAATCAATTGTACCTATCATAAACAAAAATATAACATGAGTAGTAGGTTAGACTCATTTCGTATATCGACATTAGCGAGTGAAGCTGCCTTTAAAAGACAAGCTCTATTAATATCGCTAGTATAGTTTGTACACTACTTACGTTTAATGTATATAATGTATGTTTTTCTAATATTTTCGATACCATAAATAAATTGAATTGAAGATCTCGAAAAATATGCGACACTTCAAATTCTAGGAGATATCACAACTACTGGAAAGTAAATTACATTCATATTGTATATTATATGTATTATAATAGGTCGTCATTTATTTGTAAATATTCATACAAATACTTTTATCGAAACAAAGCCGTCAGATCCTACGACACGAAACATAATACAACAGGATATTTTGACAGTTGTTCTGATTTAGTTTACGGTGTTGCCGCATCAAAAAATATTTCGATGCATTTTGTCACATAATTCCGAGGAATATTCTGCTTTTTAGACTGGCCACACTGACAACTATTACTTAAGCAAAAATACACTTGAAACAGCGCGCGGTTCTATTTAACGTCCTCGTTACTTTAACTGACAGTTAAAAATTAACTTTAGAACACGATTTAACTTTCTGTTGAAACAGACGGCCCTAGGTATCCCAATCTTTGTCATAGATTTAGACACTTCTTCTACGCAAGTATCCGATACTAGACGATTCAAGTATCTTGACGACTACCGCCATACTTCATACGCAGCACAAGTTGTCGACATTTTGAAAACTCGTTGGTGACGCCAGTCTCGCAAGTCCAGCAGGTTCAATTAGTTACCGCTCACATCATCGAGACTTATACATGGGTGATCATTTAATAAATACGATAGTTTAGCAAAAATTATAGTATCATCTTGTGTCAGAAATGTATGCTTAACCTTCCAGTAGTCGCACCGTTGCGCTGATCATTAGCAGTCGCGCGCGATGGGTGATTCCGCAACTTTAGGCGTTTGGTTTTAGAAGATGACTGAATATTTCATGATATTTTATACGTGAATAAACAACATCAGTATCGGATACTTGCGAATACCTGAGGAAGAAGGGACGTATATTCTTTTGTCATGTGTTAAAAGATTTCTAATAAATTCAATATTTTAAATAAAAATGACTAGCAAGCCAAGAAGACTGTGAGGGAAGAAGTTTGTCAAACATCCAATGACTGAAGGGTGAATCTGTATGTTTTGCAAAAGCGTAACGTGTGTTAAATTGGCCGTATATGACACATTTGACAGTTTTTTTTAATGTGGTATTCCGTATCATGCTAACAAGCTAAATACTGCACTTCTGTTAACCACTCCGATCCCTAAGCTTGTTTACACGACAATATAACAATAGCAGTCAAGTCCAATAAGCTTGTTTTCAAGCTAATGCGTGTGTTCCCACAGAAATCGTTATAACTCCTTTTTTGTTCTAGTTACAACCCTAAAACAAAAGGAGAACATCAGAAAATTTGCAAATCGAATGTTATCGCGTACAAGTAACAAAATAATACGACAAACAGATAGTCATTTGTGAACGCCCATTAGGCGTACATGTAAGTACTTATAATAACTAATAAATAGTCATTCGTGTTTTTAAGTAGGTAATTAATCCACAACAATTGATATCATCACACGACAGGCATAGACAAGCCATTGAAAGTTATAGAAAATCACAGATGTTTGACAGACGATAACTTACGACGGACACCTTCCAATATGTGATGGATTTTTGCCTTTTTGTCTTAATTGTCTCACAATGCTGACTTAGCACAAAGGATACAGAATCACCCTTCTGGATGTTCTAAAAATTGCAATTCATTCGTTACAATTTATCAGAGACATAGTACCTACAAATTTTTATGTCAGAATTTTTTTAAGTAGCTACAAATACATTAGTTAGGTAAATAAAATTTAGCTTTTTTTGCATGGCTTTTATCACTTGTTTATCCAAAAGTAATATATAATTATAAATTATAGTTTATGCCATATTCAACAACACGCACTGAACACACGAACATAGTATATTCACATAAGTAGCAATATTGTTGCGCACGCGCTCTGTGCATGAAGCACGATTATCAGCACCTGACCTCACGTTCATTGAATTATCAATAACGATTTAAACCTCTCCGCGAGTAAGTTTTGGTGAACAAAACTGTATGTGAGGAGTGAGTTTTTTTTGGTTCATTTTTTTATAATTTATCATAGAATAACTAAAAATAATATTATATTTTGAATTAAAACGTCATCGACATCGATCCACGAAAATAAACCAACATCGAAAAAAAACATGTCCTTACAAAAAAACTGTTTCCTTCCTCTGGCGACCGCTAAATGATGCAAAAAGAATTTTTAAACTAAAATTGTGAAGTCCGTATTGTAGGTATATTTTCCAAAACTTCAACAAACTATGCGCAGATGTCAATAGATGCCACTACAAGTCAAATAGTTTTATAAAATATGACGATATTTGAATAATAGGCGCGGACGAAATGTTTCGGCCATAACCGGCTGGGCATTATTTCGCTTCGCCAAACCGTTTCGCCCACACTCTTGGAAAAGTTAATAGATTTTACATAATATATCACACCAACAAAATGAAATAAAAAATAATTGGATATCTCTCACACAGATGTCTATCCAGTGCTATAAAAAAGATCAATGTCATATATACATAACCCCACTATTATCGAGATCCACATTGAATTGGTTAATAAATAGGATAATAATTAATATCCTATCTTATCTGTTGAGGTAAACAATACTTATTGATTGATACTCAAAATTAGCAACAGATATTATATTATTAGACTGCGCAAATATAATAAGGTAAATATTTCCCTATCGAGTCCACGCACAAAACACACTTTAAAAAATTAAAACAAATTGTACTAGGTAGATAATGGTTAGTAATATGTAATTCAGTAACCGGAATTGAAAAATATTGCGTTTTAATTAATTTTTTTTTAAATTTAAAAAACGCAAAATGTCATTTTTCAAGGGCCGCCATGTTAATTATGACGATGAAATACGCATTTTTAAAAGAAAAAATCACTTTCTGTCAGTTAGACAAGTACGAATTGCAATCTTCGGAAATGATAAATAATGCGTATTAATCAATATTTTGTTCGGTTTCATAAACACGAAAAATCACGCGAGACGTTTGTCGTCGTAATTAACAACATGGCGTTCCTTGAGAAATGACATTTCGCATTTTTAAAGATAACAAAATAACCATTAAAAATGCAATATTTTTCAATTCCGGTTACTGAATTACTTATTACTAACTGTAATCTACCTATTAATTTGTTTTAATTTTTTAAAGTGTGTTTTGAGCGTGGACTCGATAAGGAAATATTTACCTATAATAATAATAATATCTGAAGAATGTTTCTGTATCTCTTGTGGATACGAAATTGATTCCATACGTAATCGCCCGTCAGATTTGTGTGTTTGTCTATGGCTTGCAATTGCTTTTTGTGTAAGCTGCAGGGTTACCAAAGCTCATGTTCTAAAATACCCGAAATAAATGTTCAAATTCCCCACATCGAGGAGATCAAAATAACAAATTCCCTGCAATTTCCCCACAAGTTCCCCGCAAATTGGCAACCCTGGTAAGCTATCAGCACTGTCGCCGACTTCATAAATGTCAAATCCATGGTATACAACTTTGAACGTACATTAAATGAATAAATAATCATGTATACTTACGCATTTCGTGTTTTAAACTAGTTGAAATCGGCGACAGAGCTGACAGCTGACATATCAGCCCGTAAAAAAAGCAAATACAAGCCATAGACAATCACACAAATCTGACAGGCGATTACGTATGGAATCAGTTCCGTAAACGAAGATACAGAATCGCACGTCTGTTTTATTACACAATCAACTTTCTTTACATTATTTTAACATACAGCAGTCTAGCTCCCACGTGAATTTTGATATTTTTAGTACATATATTTTGATATGAATTGTAACAGCAACAACACTTTTGCATGAATTACCGACATAAAAAAAATATCCCTCATTTACAAACGTTAAAAAGTCTCTGTTTAACCGTGCAAATAACCCACGGTCAGTCTTCCTTTTTATCTGACTCAATAACAGAACAAACGGTGGTCTCCGTCGAAGGCGTAAACGAATCCTCTTTTTTCTTTTTCAAAATTCTTCCCCCGGTGAACCCCAAAGCCGTGCCACTCAAAAAAGCCAGGCCTCCTACCTTCAAACCGGTCACTAAACCAATAGGCCCCGCAATACATCCTCCAATCACAGCACCTACAATTGGATACCAAACCGTTTTAAGCCTCTCGGCATGAGCGAGGGTAGCTGTTCCCGTTTCGACGTTAAGAGCTGCCACTTCTACGTTTTTATCTATGTTGTTTACCGTGTCTTTCTGTGTGTCTATTACTTGTTGAAATTTGACGAATATCTCGTGCAGGTCTTGAACTTCATCTTGGAGCGTCTCCCAGGATTTTAGACACGAGTCTCGCTGTCTGATTTGCTCTTCAGACAGCTGTTCTTCGTCTATTTGCAGGGAGAGTTTCTCGCTGCCCGGTGTGAAGTCGAACTTGTCGACGGATTTCCTTTCGTTGGACGTGTTGGGGGAGTGTGAGGAGTATCCGCTGGAAAGGCTGGGAGACGAGTGGCTCTGCGAATACTGCGGCATGTCTGGAATAAGAAATTAAACGGTTAATAGCCGCTGAAGAGGCTGGAAGACAACTACAAGGGCTGTCCGTAAAATAAGGTCTCAAGGTGCTGCAGTCGCGAAAAACGATTTTACGCACAATCTTTTAATACTGGCATGTAGCCTGGTTTCCCCTTGCCAAATCCCCTCCTCGATGCACCCTCTGTGACGCGTTGACTCGGCGTGGCAGCCGTTCACGATGGAGCTTGAGTTTGCCCTTTCTCTTCTCCCCATCTCCTTCCCTTCCCTACTACCTTCAGCCTCACAACGTACCCCGATTGGGGATGCAATAGACTCACTGGCTCCAGACGGGAGCAGCTTGGACTCTTGTGAGATAAAAATAAAATTAATATAAAAAATAAAATTAAAAAATGCCTATAATATTCAAAAAACTATTTCTGAAAAAATAATAAAATACACAGATTTAGGAAATGAGATTAAAAGAATTTGGCATTCTCAGACTATAAAAATATTACCATTTGTTATTTCGGCTATTGGCATTATACCTAGGTCTCTCATTCAAAATTTAGGCATATTTTCATTTGTCAAAGAATTTATATATAAAAATGCAAAAATCAGTCATTTTAAATACATTTTTTTTATTTTTTTTTATTTTTTTTTTTATTATAGCGACTATATACAAAAATTTTACATACAAAATGAAATGTGAAATTAAGTACAAAATATTGTATTTCTTAGTCCTCCTCACTAGGGGGTCCTGTGCCGAGGAGGACTAAAGTTATTTAAATATAGTTCATTTGTCTTCTATGTCGTTTTTAGCGTCTTCGCTAGGGTTTTCTCATTGACCTCTTTAAGCCATATTTTTATTGTACATGTAGGATTACAAAAGATTTTTTAAATATTTATATTGAGGGATCAGTAGGATTTGTAGGTTCAATTAGGAATTCCACAGAGCCGAACCCTCTGCTATGAAAATATGTGGAGTCGGTGAATTTATTTTTCCATTTGGTCTCTGGTAGGTTGACATGTTGTTCTTGTATTGTTTTGTATTTATAATACTTATATAGTGCAATTGCATAGCGTGGTTAGACTAGATGATCATTTGGGAAGTGTGTGAAAGGGTTTAGTTTTTCCTGTGGGGAAAATTTAACCCGGACATTTAAATCTGGTGCGTAAAAAGGCTTATATATGTAAGTAGTTTTAAGAGGTAATAAATGGTCATTTATATTTTTAAGTAGATAATTAATCCATTCAACACACGACAGGCAGAGACAAGCCATTGACAGCCGATAACGCACGACAGACGCCTTCCCATATTTGACAGATTTTCCCTTTTTGTCTTAATTGTCTCTTTACGCTGACTTATCGCAAAAGTTATCTTTTGTGATACAAAAGCTACAGAATCACCCTTCTGCTCTGTGAATACTGCAGTTTATCTGGAGAACAATGAGCTTAGTGTTAATTTTTATTTGGCAGCCACCTCTGGTCTGGAGCTCCAAAATACCTAAAAAATAACCTCGACTCTGTGCAGAAACGGGCGGTCCGTTTGATAGATTCTGTCGGGTGGGAATGCTATCCTTGTTCTTCCGGTATTACAATGGAAGATGCTCCGAGGAACTAGCGTCATTGATCCCTTCGGCACCGGTGCATAGTCGGGAAACACGCCAAACGCGTGCCCAACATTTGTACACGGTTGACATTTGTCACATGAGAATGGGTCGTTTCTTCGACTCGTTCTTGGGTTCAACAGCTCGGCTGTGGAATGATTTGCCGGCCTCTGTGTTTCCTCCTTCCTACAAGATAGGTCTCTTCAAGACCAATGTTCATTCCTTCCTCTCCTCAAAAAGACCCTCTACACAGCATCCCAGATGACATAGGCCCTGAGGGAAATTATTTTCCTCAGGGCCTCCTGTGTGGAGTTAATGTAAAAAAAAAATTTCTCGTTGAGGGTGCGCTCCAAGTCTATAATTTACCGATATACTCCTTGATGGCCTTAATGGTCAG
This sequence comes from Limnephilus rhombicus, assembly GCA_929108145.2. NCBI lineage: Eukaryota > Metazoa > Arthropoda > Insecta > Trichoptera > Limnephilidae > Limnephilus > Limnephilus rhombicus. The sequence continues at coordinate 8,000,473 of OV815298.1, forward strand.
CTGGCGGGACTTCTCGGTGAGGCGATCAAACCTGACCAGGTCAGTTTCGGCCACCCTCTGCCGCAGCACCTCCATCTCGCTCAGCAGGTGGCGCAACTGAACCACAATGCGCGTTGCGTTGATCTGCTCGTTGCGGATGCGCTCCAAGTCTCCCAGGTTCTGGAACTGGCCAACACAAAATTCTTCAAGTTTTAATCTTTCAGGAATCGGGCTTTTTTTTTGTCAGAAGGTCAATATATTTCCACTTAGCAATAAAATGAAAAATAAATGGAATATTTCTGAACACATCCGAAAACTAAAAACTGCCTTTGAAAGGTGAAGAAATACTTTTTAAACGACTTCAAAAAGGAGGAGGTTCTCAATTCGAATGTATTTTTTTTTTTTTTATGTTTGTTACCTCAGAACTTTCGACTGGGTAAACCGATATTGATAATTCTTTTTTTATTTGAAAGCTGGCGCTTCTCGTGTGGTCCCATTTCAATTTAGTCCAGTTCTGACAATGGCATCCATGAGAAAACCATGGTGGTAGGAGTAAAAAAGATTAACAAGTTTTTCCGAAATTCCAACATTTTTTTTCCCATTCAAAAAGACGTACCTACTAAAAATCCTTAGTGTGAGGTACGATCTTACTTGCTAAGAGCCTGCCGGGCACGATTGTGGCAACATTGCATGGTTGTGATTGGCCCGTATCGTAACAGCGGAAAATAATAAAGCTGGTTGCACACTAACTAACTAACCATCACGCCGTTACGACGCAGGAATAGGCAGAGAGGACGAACCGCCAAACAACTCGATCTTGGCACACACTCCTTGCCTCGTTCGCATTCATACTTCATACATCGTCTCATACATGCTCTTCTATTATTCCGACTTTCCACATTGCCCGACTCAAATATCTGATTCACTTGGTCGTGCCATGTCTTCCTCGGGCGTCCCTGACTTCTTCTACCATTCACATTTGCGTCATATATTCTCCTTACACTCCTTTCCTCTTTCATTCGCTCTACATGCCCAAACCATCTCAGCGTCCCTTTCTTAATCTTACTCATTACGCTTACATCAGCCTTGCATTCTTCGCGGATCAACACATTTCTCACACGATCGTATATGGTTTTACCACACGTACGCCTCAGGGATCTCATTTCTACAGCATTCAGTCTACTTTCATCTTTCCTCTGCCAGTTCCATGCCTCACTGCCATACATCAGGGTAGGTACCAATACCGCATTATGGACGCCAACGTTTTTTGTTGGCGCCAACGGCGTTCAGTCCTCCATTAATGAGTTGCCTGCATTTACCCTTCTTTCGATATCTCTATCAGCCTTCCCATCTCTCGTAAACATACTTCCCAAGTACAAAAACTCATCCACCTACTCCAACAAATTTTAGCTTTTTACCACGAAACTACCCCCAAAAGTTGAAATTTTGAAAAAAGTTATTTATGTATCTTTTTTACTTATATCATATAGAATCACCTCCCGAAGTTAATGCACTTTACCCCCGGACATCCTGTATATCAAGATTTCAAAGAAATCTTAAAATTTACAATTCATTTTAATTTGTAAAAAGCACCTAGTAAATTTGGGTAGCAATCACTCAAGTATTTATTTATTTATTTCTATTCTTGAACGTACACTTTACAAATTATTTCATTGGTTTACATAGATAATAAGTTTAGTAATAAGAACAAAAAAAGTTAATGATCCGTAACTGTATGTAAATAGGTTAGTAGTAGTATTTTGTGAACACCTCACTAGGCAAACCTGTGCTGAGGTTATATCTACACAAGTAGTTCTATGAACAGTAGACCTCAAGTCCAAAAAGGTATGTTTTTAATTTTCCCTTATTATAAATCAAAACCTAAATTTCCTCAAAATCATAAAATTTGTAAACTCTGTAAGGTTCTTCAAAATATATTTACAACCATATATTTTTTTAATAATCAAATTTCAAATAATTAATTATAAAATTTGATCAAAGAAATGTTACTACCTATAGTTTGGCAAATAAGTGTAGAAATTAAATAAATTGGAACTAAACGTGATCATTACTATGGCAGCACCGAATTATATGACGTTTCCTATGGCTGTCATGTTATCGCATGTTACGGTTGATTTATTTATCTGAGTAGAAGATCGCTGATTTGATAATATTTTTATTCATTTTTTGCCTGAATTTAATTAAAATGAATAAACCAGTACATAGTGATGCAAGAGGGGTTATATTCTGCGTTTTTCAACGTTGCCTAACCGAGCGTCACGCGAAGAAGATTCTGTCTAATTTAGAAGATGTTTATAGACGAACTGCAGAAATGACTGGTACGTAGTATAGTTTGTTTAATAAATTTCATTAGTATTACAAGATTTATGCCAATTTTCGAGCGATAATAACCATTACAATCTGATTTGAGGTTATGTTAAAAAAACCGGATCTGACACTTCCATTTGACAGTTAATATGCGGCCACAGGAAAAAGGGAATAACTCAATAAAAAAATAATAATATGCAACTTCTTTAAACTCGTAGAAAAGTTACTTTTTTCTCGTTTTCTCTTTCTTTCTTTGTGTGTTTTTAAAACTACCTTCTATAATAATAATTTTAACAATTTTTCACAGGTAAATCTGAATAAACGGTAAGACGAATCGTCAAGGAAGGGGAAAAGGCAGATGGAAAATTTGAAACACCGGGAAAATGGGCATAATAATAATAAAATATGTAATAGCATAAGTGCTGATGATTGGAAAAATTGTTGCTAACACGTGATGAAAATTGAGGCAGAATATTATGCACGAGGCAGTACTATATATGATGATATCGATGAACTGCGTTTAGATGAAGATAAAGATACGGAAGAAGAAGAATCACACGAGGACGAAGACAATAATTACATGTCGGGTGTTGAATTAATAGACTTAAATAAGTACCTACGTTTTTATATCGAAATAAATGGCCACTTAAAACTTGTTTTGTTTTATTTTACTTCTATTAAATTACAGTTTTTTGTACAAAATTTTTGAAAATACAAATACGCTATGCAATATGCATTTTGGCAGAAGTGTTTTTTAAAACATACATTCATTGTCTTATGAGCCATCTTGGTGTTGCCATTTAAAACTAGAAAACGATCGCAGCGCCATCATTTATTTTCTACACTTAATTGCCAAACTGTACATGACAATTGTTTTTTCAAACTTTCTTCAAGGGTAGGTACCATAATTTGGTAGGCGGGTATGGGTACCGCCGCCCTGGGAACCATTTATTGGATGACCAACACCTCTGCCACAGGTCACCCCAAGTTGTTCGCCACGTTTGGTGACTTAGCAGGGGTGCCCAGGTTCATGGGGTAATGTTTGTCTGGGTCTTGATGGCGGGTGCGTCGGCCAACCTTCTGCGTGGCGGGCCGGATTGGGAGATGCTGGTTGAGGGAGACCCTTTACAACCGGTTACCGTTGTCCGGGCCGCTCGGTAGTACAGGGGCCCGATCCTCAGGCTCATGACTGAGGGTGGGCTGCCCCATCAACGAGTGAAAAAACCCCGCCGCTGCTGTTGTGCCGGTTCGTGACCGGAGGGGACCCAGCAGTAGCGTTTGGGGCGCATTGGGCGACCTCTCCAGCCAGACTCTCCCAGCCCATCGCCTTGCACCGCAGTGGGTGGGTTGGATTCATACGTCCGTCACTCCGGGATACTCTGATCCCCAGCTTTCCTACCCATCCCTCATACCTTTTCCTTCCCGGACCTTCCTTTCTCCTAATAATCCCCAAAAAAAAAAAACCGTATAAAATCATGAATTGCACAAACAACAGTAATATCACTATCACAACGGCGAGAAGCAGGAGTCCCCGGTGCAGGCCAAAACTGTTGGTGAATTTCACCAACATTCGCGGCCTGTACAAAAACCTAAACTTCGTCCACCAACACCTTCTCTCCCAACGTCCTAACCTTCTTTTCCTTTCTGAGACGCAGATAGCCGAGCCTACAGACGCCTCCTATCTGGATTTCCCGGGCTACACACTCGCAGGCAAATTCAGACCCAAAGGAGGTGTCTGTCTCTTCAGCCGAGCTGACGTCAACTGTGTGCGACTGTTGAATCTGGAGAACTCCAGATTCGAAGTAATGTGGGTGCGTGTCAATCTTGCCAGTACGGTAAGATTTTACGCGTGTTTATACCGCTCACCGAACCTTAGCGTTTCAGATACGTCCGAACTCTTCAAACATCAAAGTAATACTGTTGATGACCTCTTGCCCCGCTTCCCCACGGCAGAGTTTGTGGTCCTGGGGGACTTCAATGTTCATAACGAACCTTGGTTAAAGTTCTCAGGACCAACGGACTCTGCTGGACGAGAGGCGGAATCCTTTACTCTTTGCCACGGACTGGAGCAAATGGTTCAGGAGCCTACAAGGGTTCCTGATGTCCAGACTCACCGCTCCAATCTGTTAGATTTGTTTTTAACCACTGTGCCACACGGTTACAAGATTGAAGTCACAGCGCCTTTAGGATCGTCGGACCACTGCCTGGTGACGACATCAATCCCCGTAACCTTCAGACCGCCTAACGAACGGCTGAAGAGAAAAGTGTGGCACTATAGATCAACAGATTGGTTTGGTCTGCGGGCACATTTGAATGCTTTCCCATGGTCTGCTGTCTGTTTTCGGACCTCGGATCCCTCAAGATGTGCCCAGGAAATTGGTGAAGTCATCACATCCGCGATGGATGGCTTCATCCAATCCACTGTTAAAGAAACTGGTGTGGGCTCAAAGCCGTGGTTCAGTCGACAATGCTCTGAAGCAGTGCAACGAAAAAACGCGGCTTACCGAGCCTACAACACATCTCGAACGTCCGAAAACAGAATAGTATATAACAAAATGGCAAAGGAAAGCAAGAGGATCATAAACAGGTCAAAATTCGAGCACGACCTGCAGATCAGCAGAAAGCTGGCTGCCTGCCCACACGGCAGCAGAGCGTTCTGGTCGCTTGCGGGCTCAATAGGTCGCAATTTCTGCAAACCCAGTCTGCCACCTCTTACCAGACCTGACGGCTCTCTAGCAAATACCGCCGCCGAAAAGGCTAACTTATTAGGCAAAATGTTCGCGGAAAACTCGACCCTCGATGATCAAGGTGCTACCCCGCCGTCGGTTCCTCATTGCGGTTTTTATATGAAAAAGCTGAGGATCCGGCATCGGGATGTACTCCAAGTCTTACGAGGGCTTGATATTAATAAAGCTAGTGGGCCTGACGGAATACCTGCCCTGGTATTACAGAGGTGCGCTGCAGAAATAGCTCCAGTTTTGACGAAGCTTTTCAAAATGTCCCTGAAGTCTGGCTCTGTGCCCTCTGGTTGGAAAAAAGCGATCATTCACCCTATTCCAAAGAAGGGTGACCTGGATATTTCCAAGGCCTTTGACCGGGTTTGGCACCGAGGGCTTGTCAACAAACTATCTTCTTACGGACTTCCCGCATCCTTGTGTGCACGGATTGCCGACTTTTTGAGGGAGAGGTCGATTCAGGCGGTTGCTGACGGTTTCACCTCTTCCTCGCATTCGATAAATGCTGGCGTCCCACAAGGATCGGTTCTGTCACCGACTTTGTTTCTGTTGCACATCAATGACCTCTTGTCATGTGCACCGATTCATTGTTACGCGGATGACAGTACAGTCCATGATAGCTTTTTGTTTGACAATCCCCCAAAGGGCTCACAAACTCCAATAGCTCGGAGGGCTTTGAAGCAAAGAATGGACGGTTACCTCGAGAGTGTTTTCTCTTGGGGTAAGAATAACCTCGTCGAATTTAATGTTTCAAAGACCCAATCATGTTTGAAAACGTCTAAAAGGGATCGAAATGAAAATCTAGTCTCCTTCAACGGAAGCAATCTTCCGAACAGAACGTCCATCGATATGCTTGGTGTAACTCTAAGTGACCAGCTCAGGTACGGGGGCTCCATCGAAACCAGAGTTAAGTTAGCCTCTCAGAAACTGGGCGTACTGTACAGGGCCCGCAGATACTTTAACAGTACACAACTGCTAACCCTGTACAAATCGCAAGTGCGCCCCACGGTTGAATTTGGCAGCCACCTCTGGTCTGGAGCTCCAAAATACCTAAAAAAAACCCTTGACTCTGCAGAAACGGGCGGTCCGTTTGATAGATTCTCCCATCTTAACAGATGGACTGCAATCTTTAGAGCACAGGCGTCAGGTGGGAATGCTGTCCTTGTTCTACCGGTATAACAATGGAAGATGCTCCGAGGAACTAGCGTCATTGATCCCCTCGGCACCGGTGCATAGTCGGGAAACACGCCAAACACGCGCCCAACATTTGTACACGGTTGACATTAGTCACATGAGAACGGGTCGTTTCTATGACTCGTTCTTGAGTTTAACGGCTCGGCTGTGGAACGATTTGCCGGCCTCTGTGTTTCCTCCCTCCTACAACATGGGTCTCTTCAAGACCCGTGTTCACTCCTTCCTTTCCTCAAAAAGACCCTCCACACAGCATCTTCAAAGATGACATAGGCCCTGAGGGAAGTTATTTTCCTCAGGGCCTCCTGTGTGGAGTTAATGTAAAAAAAAAAAAATAATATTGAAAAAAATATGAATAAGAAAGTCCACGACGTTTTCTCCCTTGAAAAAAGAATCTTTATTACATCAACTAGCTGGTTCCCGGCATGCGTTGCTATGCCATTTAATAAAGAAATTTTTTCTCCCTGCGTGTCCTTTCCCATTCGTCCCGTTCCCCTTCCTCTCCCGTGTCCCCTTCCTCTCTCGCATTCCCACTCCTCCACCTTCCCTCTCCCCATTCCACTTCCCCCGCCCCGCGAACCCCCCTCCCGAGTTCCCCTTCCCCCTCCCAGGTTCCCCCCCTTCCCGAGTTCTCCTACCCCCTCCGCCCTTGCCCTCGCCATTCCATACATTCAGTCCCGGTACATTCAGTTTTCAAATAGCGTATATATCGCGTGCCACCTATTGCAATTTTTTTATACAAATATCATACGCCAGAGCTCTCCAGTAGTTTTATATAAACCTTGTGCAGTCGTTCAGAAGTTATGCGCGTACATACATTTCGGCGATTCATTTTTATTTATACAGAAGATATAAGATAATAAAATAATAATAAAGATAAAGAAGAAGAAGATAGAGATAGATAGAAGATAGATAAAAAGGCCACCATCTTGAACCGGAAACAGAATATACAAACAAATTTACAGACAGACGAAATGCAAACGGTCAATAACATAGTACTTACGCAGGTACTACCAATGACGTTATATAAATAGACTCGCCATAGTCTTACATGCTCGCAAAATAATGTGGCAAGTAAGCAACACTCTTTTGTTTTCAGCGGTTTTCAGTAATTTCTTAATTCAAAAGTTATTCATATATTAAAAAGTTATGCTACATTCACACTGAAGCCAAACTTCCAACTCGAACTTCCAACGCATGAACTACCCTTCTATGAAATCGTCCGAAAATTTGAAGTTGGAAGTTGACCTCAGTGAGTGTGACCGTACCCATAAGACAATTAAAGAATGTGTGTTTTTTCTCAAATGACGTACAAAATTGTCGGACGGGGAACATGAAAATTAATTGTATTGCTTATAATAATCGATAATAATAAATAATTTGTGTGTACATATAAAGTAAATGTTATTTCTTCACTTTTACTAACGTTTGCCGTGTAATGGAAACATTTTCTCATCATACAGGAGGGCATTTTGGCGCTTTTTAAATGCAATTTTCCTACTGGTAAGACATGACCTTACTTGACGAGTGACAGTTTAGTACAAAAGTACTAGAAATCGAGAACAGTACAATTGTCTTGTGTTTGGCTTCCCACTTTGAGATTTCTACCCCGTGTCTAAAGTATGTAACGTCTTTGGGTACTACGTAAAAATTATAACTAATAGAAAAATAATATCCATCATTTTGTAGGTTCAATATTCGATGTTTTATTGCGCAAATATTAATGTTTCTTAGTTTAATGTTTAAATGAGAAAAATAGCATCAATGTTTGTAATCAGTTATAATGCGAGGCACAAACATTAATCTGCATCTTCGTGTTGTTTGTTATTGTTTAAAAACACGTCAACAAAATATAATTTCTTGCAAAAGAAAATAATATTACAATATAGGCGAATATCCTTAAGAAAATTAGATGGTTCATTAATTATTTCATAGTCTACGGGAATGGGTGTTGAACACGAGTTGTAACAACGAAGGTGAGTCAATACGGCTGAATATATTGAATGGACAATTTGTCTGTAAAATAATATGTAAAACAATATTCCTATCAAGACTCACCTTTGAAATATTAGCCTTGTGCTTGTTCAGCAAATCAATGTGATGAGGAATTGCAATGGCGTTGAAATTATTCAGAGAAATTTCAACTCTTTTTAACGACAATTTACTATTATTTACGTCCATTTTAAATCGCAAAATAAACCTTATTTTGACAGCTGTCAAAATGCCAGCCGCTTCGAAAATAGTGACTAGTGGTGGAATAAAATTGATCGATATTTTATATCGCTTTGCTGCCAGAACTAGCTGTGGCGGTCCTTTCTTATTATTAAGCGTCGATGACACAGGGCTAGTTTACAAGCTTCTATCTCGGAAATTCACTATCTGTTAAGCCTCGATGACACACGGCGAGTTTACAAGCTACTATCTGGGAAATTCACTATCTGTTAGTAAACTCGCCCAGTGTCATCGTGTTACTTGCTAACTAGCAGCGACTAGCAGATTGTTGACAATCTAAGAAAAAAAGTTGAGAGGTCGTCAACTTTACTCGCCTACACGCTTGCTCGTGATTGGTTTGTTTATGTTTCCAACATGGCTTCCGATAAACAGCTGATTTCGACTGTCAAAAATCTGAAGAATTTGTTCACGCAGGCGTCGTCATTCTTGTTACTGGAGCTAGCAGCGGCCTCAGTTTCCTACGCTTCTGAGCGAGTGGACAGTTTTGTGGTGTGTCATCATGACAATCTCATTCGCCGATTTACCCGCTTTTAGATAGTAGCTTGTAACTCGCCATGTGTCATCGAGGCATTAGTAAACTCGCCCAGTGTCATCGTGTCATTTGCTAACTAGCAGTAACTAGCAGATTGTTGACAATCTACGAAAAAAAGTTGAAAGGTCGTCAACTTTACTCGCCTACACGCTTGCTCCGCTTGCGAGTGATCGGTTTATTTATGTTTCTAACATGACTTCCGATAAACAGCTGATTTCGACTGTCAAAAATCTGAAGAATTTAGTTCACGCAGGCGTCGTTATTCTTGTTACTGGCGCTAAAAGCGACCTCAGTTTCCTACGCTTCTGAGCGAGTGGACAGTTTTGTGTGTCACCATGACAATCTCACTCGCCGATTTACCCGCTTTTAAAACTTAGAAGATAGTAGCTTGTAACTCGCCGTGTGTCATCGAGGCATTGGCGGCCTCTAGACGCTACAATAACATTGTTCAATATATTTTATTGTACAATAATATTGAAAAGTGCTTAGAATCCAAGCGATCAATTATATTGCACAATAAAACGATAAATTATATTGCATAATTAGCGAATTGCTCAATGTTTTCGAGTTGACAAAATGAAAAATTGAAAAATTTTGTGCAATACTGACCCTACACGATGCAATGGAAAAACATGGTGCAATAACATGGTGCTGACGACCTCCGTAGTCCAGTGGGTAAGACTCTTGACTCATGATCCGGAGGTCGCGGGTTCGAACCCGGCATGCGCAAATAAATTTTATTTGATTAATTTGTGTTATTTCACAATTAATTCATTTAAAAATAATATATAGTATATTTGCGGCATGTTCCAGAGTGGAAGATACTATTAGTATCGCCCTGGTGTAAGACCACCATTCAGAATTGAAACGTTGCTTGAAAATGGCTTTAGCCGTGTTTGGTGACCAGATCTGAATAGCCAGGTACTTCCCAACCTTCATCTTCCCCACCTCCTTCCCCTCACCACTACCTTCAGCCTCACAACATACCCCAATTGGGGATGCCATAGTCTCACTGGCTCCAGACGGGAGCAGTTGAGATTCTTGTGCGGTATTTACTGTAAAAAAATAAATAAAATAAAATAAAATAAAAATTAAACTCGCTCAAACTTTTGTTCAATCATTGAGCAATCTTCAATATTAACCCTAAACGGTCAATAATATTGCACAATTCGTAATATTGAGCAATATAATTTGTAGTCTAGGGGCCGCCTTAGGTCAATTGGTCAAAGACCTCCCAAAATTAAAGGGCGGGCAAGTGGTGGATAACTTCCACAGGTCCTTCCTATATAATGTAAGTGTTGATTATTGACAAATTTTTGTTCCAAGGAATACTTAACATATTTGTTAATTTTATCTGTTTTACAGATATATATATAATAAGTTGAGAGTTTTAATTCCTTTTTATGAATTTATAAATAAATCACTTGTGTTGGAAAGTTTTTTAACAAAGAAACGACATTTATGTTTATTTATATCACTTTCCTTTGAATGGTTTCTTCAAACAAAAACTCATATTTTACAATCAAATAATAGAAAAACCAAACGAGTGACAATTGATGATTGCATTCTAACTGACACTAAAGGATTCAAATTTAAATGGAATATATTTCCTTTACACTTATAAAATAAATTATTAGTTTTTTCACACTCCAATTATTACTGTTTTTTTATTTAATTTAACACGTGTAATAAGAACGTTGTATAAGGAACTCCAGTGAAAAATATTATGGCTTTAAAAAAATATGTTCATATAGACCAAGAAACGCTGATTCTGAATATATAAGTTTTATTTCATAATATTAAACGCAGAGTTTTTTAAAAAAATATTAAAAAGTGCATTTTTAAACCTCTTCTCAAAACACAGCGTTAAGTTGGCATTACTGAAATGGTTAACGGTGACGTCACTCTTAACCTGTCACCTGGTGATAGTGTGTATTGTATTGACATTTGAAATGACTTGAAGTGCACACGTACCTATGCAATTCAACATTTCGTGTTTTTGGTTTATTTTCATACTGTTTATAGAGATTTAGATAAATAATAGTTATTGTGTTTATTGAAACATAATTTAGGCCCTCAACAATTTACGAAAAGGGCTATATTTGCGGACAATCTGCAATAAATTTTGTCTATTTGAGGTTAAAGTCGTGTCATATTTTGACATTTGCTAATGTATTTTCAAATTGTTTTTAGTATAGGGCTTTTTATACAAGTTGTTACACACTCGTCATGATCAGTGTATTATAAATACCAGTGTTTCTGTATGTATTATACATAAAACAATGTACCTACAAAGTAACGCCTGACACAAAACACGACGTCACATGTATTTGCAATGAAAGAGATGATTTATTGTTTTTATATTGCACTTTGATTAAATGCAATAACAGTAGCGGTGAAATGTGGACATTTTACCAATGTTTTTCTATATTAAAAGCAGTTAATCTTGAATAAAAAACACACATCACACCTAAAAGTCATTACAAAGCATTCCGCCATGACCGCAAACAGGGATGTTCTGCCCAAAAAAATTATTTCCCTAGATTTCGAAGTGAAATTTCCCTAGAATTTCACATTTACGCAATTACCTACGTAGCCACCTGGTTGTGTAACACTAATCCTGTTATATGTTAATTAATATGATAATTAATTGGAAAGATATCGGAACTTGGTAAATATACTAATAATACCGTGATTTTCCAAATAAAACACTTTTTGCTACGTGAAGTAATAATTTAAAAGTACGAATACACTCACCACTGAATTAGAAACTAAATTCCAAATTAAGAAAAAACACTTTGCAAAATAAAAATCATAAGCAACCCGCCGCTGATTTGTACCAAGCGTGGTATTTTGAAGACCCCCCCCCCCCCCCCCGAACGTCGAACGTGTCACGTAGTATGGGTAGGTTCCCTAATATCATTTTGAGTTGTCAGTGTTAAAAATAACATGGCATGTAAGTAAATGAACAATAATTAAGATTCATAGGAATTCCAAAAAATATATATATAAATAATACCAGTAATATTGTCATATGTAATAAAATTTTTGCCAGAGTTCGAAATTTCCCTAGATTTTGTCCTGATTTCCCTTATCCCTAAAAAATATTTTTCTCCCCTAGATCTAGGGAAATTTCCCTCGACATGACATCACTGATTCAAAATGACAACTTAAAAAGTAAAAAAACTAACGGTGGGTGAAGACCACCATAGATACGGTGCGTTTCTGGGAGTCTTTAAAAATTAAAACTTTGACAATTATTTTAACTATTAAAACTAACTATAAAAATAAAAATAAAAATGCAGTTATTTAAGTTTGAAGGTCTTTATTCATTAAAAAAAATAAAAAAATTGGACTGGAGTTCTCTATTATTTTAACTATTAAAACTAACTATAAAAATAAAAATGCAGTTATTTAAGTTTGAAGGTCTTTATTCATTAAAAAAATTGGACTGGAGTTCTCTACTGTAAACGCAATTAAAATACTCAATTAATGAGGTCCTTCCTTTATAATGTAAGTGGTGTTTATTGACAAATTTTTGTCCCAAGAAGTACATGGTAAACATGTTTTGTTAATTTTTATAATTTTTGTTTGTTTCATAGCAGTTATATAAAGAATATTTTTTTTAACATACTTCAATAATAGTTATTTTTATTTCATTTATCCTGTTAAATGTCTGTGTCAGTATAAAAAATAGCCCAAATAGATTAGAACAATAGATTTTTAACATTACTAAAAAAAGCTGACAGATACTGAAGATTCGGTTTCGGTAGAAATTCCTGTTTCGGTTGGACACTAGTTTTTTTTAGATTACATTGGTTTTGTTGTTATGTAGGTACCGGCACGCGACCCGGTAGCCCGGTATGGCCTCCGAGTTGCTATCAATTTTCAATCGGCAAGATGTTTTCCCGCCTAATAAAAATAACACCATATGAATATTTTTTAACACTGACAACATCGTCGCCATCTTTGATCTTCTCCAGTGTTTTGCTGTCTCTGATTTTGCGTCTGCAGTTTGTCCGTCGCGAAAAAAGCAAATTGCGTTAGTTTTACAAAATCAAAATCTACCTCCAAGTTTGCCTAGCTCCAAGATTGTCACTTGCTAAAACAGAATTGGTTGCACTCGTTCCTGATCACCATGGCGAAGAGAAAGGCCCTAATCGATTCTGACTCCAGCAGCGATTGCTCAGATTTGGATGCGGTAAGATTCATATAATGTAATATATTACTTCCCAACCTTCCTCTTTCATGTTTTCTTTCCCTTTCAACTCCCCCCAGCCTCAAGTCACTCCAATTTCCAATTAGGGTTGCTCTAGTCCCATTACAGTTGCGTGAAAATTACATAAATACACCATGTATTTTGCTTTGAGCTGCAAAAGATTTCCCTGATGTTAGCTAACCTCCTATAAGAAAGTGCGCTAAACAAATGAGAAGGTTTTTTTGTTTAACCTAACCTAAGTCTTTCGCTGTTTTCGCACAATTTGGGCATCGCCATTCTTGTTTTCCTGGTAGACATTTTTTCCTTGACATAAAAACAATAATATATGACGACTTTTACATGGGTTTTTATCGACTTGTTCGTACTGTGTCGACTTTCTTGGACGACCTCGACTCTTTATCACACCAAATAATATAATACTATCTTTTTAACTTGAAATTTCATCGCATATTAGTAATTATTCATCCTATGTGGCACGGAAGCTTTTTGGCCTCTGTATATTTCTTTACTACATAACTACGCATTTGCGATCACATGTTCTAAAATAGCATCAATGTCTTCTAGAAGTCTTGCAATCAATATATCCTGCAATATCTCGTGAATTTATCACTGAGTAGGTTGATTTCGTATGGTGTCAGGTTGGCAAGATTACGTTTTTATTTTGAGGTTAGTTTAACGGTAAACCTGTGGAGAATCCGATCGGAAAATCTTTAGCAAACACTCGAGTGCAGCGCGAAAATTACCATGACGAGTATTGCTCAAAAATCGGACTAAAAACTACAATTTTTTTCAATTGCTTTCTGTTTTCCAGATAATACCTATATCTTTTTATTTCCTAGATCATTAACCTTATTTTTCGACTCTTATTACAAACCTTCGTCGTTTCGACTACGGTACTAAATAAAGGGGTTGGGTTTTATTAAAACAAAATATGTACATACTTCTTTTCATTATGAACAGTGTTTATTTGTATTATTTCTCATATTTAGAAAAACAAAAGGTAAATATCGGTTCGGACTGGCCACGCTTATTATGAATAATTTTTAGAAAAAAACTTTAGATTCGCCTTAATAACTATAAAAGGAAACGTTTTGGCTTTGGGGTGGCGGAAAATCATGCATTTTAATTTTCAATTGCATAAAACCAAAATTCACTTCGCGAACCGACTCAGCGAAAATCCGCGGCCGTACCTGTCACTGTTATGTTGGTATCCTTGATAAATTAACAAGAGCTAATACGACTAGCCGACTTCGTGGGATAAGGCGCGTAATTATGAAATTTGTCTAGCGGGCTTGTTTGTGTAACATGGTTTGTGATACAAAAGAAAGTGCCCCTTTATAACGCCTACTCGCGTCAAGGCAAGAAAAACATCCCAGTTTTCAAGTAGTTTAGTGGCTACGCTAGGTTTGTGTAACATGGTTTGTGATTCTGGCGTACAATCTCACAAGACGAAAGCTACGAAGTCGGCTACAGTCGTATTAGCTCTTGTTAATTTACCAAGGATACCAACATAACAGTGTCGGTTCGCGAGTAAATTCTGCCTAGTCTATTTATAGGTTAAATTTGACAGGATTCCATTATTTTCATTTGTTTTATATGGGTTAGGTTGCATGTGAATAGTTATTTCTGTCTATGTGTGATTTATTTTACAGATATTTGTGATAGTGTGGCGTCCAATACTTATAATCCATTTTTTAATATCGTGTTTGAATTTTGTAAAGGAGTCACTTTGTCTGATCGTAGTTGGTAGTGTATTGTACAGTTTGAAAGCTATGTATTTAGAGTGTCTTTGCCCGAAGGTGGTTTTGAAAAAAGGAGTTTGGAGAAGTTCGTTGTTTTTGGCTCGGGTATTGTGTATTGTTTGTGTAGCTTTGTATGGTGTTTTGTTGTTTTTGTGTAAATTAAGTAATATGGATCTTGAGAAGGGCTGTTTCATGTCCATAACGTTGAAGGAATTGAAGATAGTATCAGTGCTGGTAGTAAGCGGCATTTTAAGAATTATTTTTATGATTAGTTTTTGTGCTTTCATGATGGGATCAAGGGCATTGGAATATGCATTACCCAGGCTAGAATTCCGTATTCGATGTGAGATTGGCACAATGAGTAATATACTGTTTTTAAAAGTTTTAGGTTAAGGAAATTGCATTTTTGTTTTAAAAAGTATATAGATTTTCGGATTTTGTTTGTAGTATTATGTATATGTTGCTTCCAATTCAGGTGTGTATCGAAGGTTACTCCTAAATATTTGATAATGTTTACTTGCTCTAGGCATGGGCAGTCACAGTTCCGGTTTAGAGATGAATTTTTACATTTGTGTATTTTTAATGGCGGGGCTGGGTTTGACTTTGGGATATTGGTGAGACTAGACAGTAAGTATTTGGTTTTCTGTACATTTAGAGTTAATATGTTCGAGTCAAGCCAATATTTTACCTGTTGAATTCCTTCCTCCGCTTTGGAATATGCGGTAAGCCAATCTTTTGCTTGGAAGAGTAGGACATTTTGATTTGATTTAGTGTGAAGATAGGGGACCAGGACAAATCTTGGGTCCCGCATGGAGTTTGTTCAGGGTGTGTTGAAGGACTTAGAATGTGTTGAAGGACTTAGAATGTGGTCAAAAGGTAAAGTTAAATCTTTTCGGTTTGGTGTTCCCATGATCTGGAGAGAGCCTCGAAACCACAGCGATGCTACTTTTGTTCGTGCAATGTGCAAGGGAATAGTACCAAAAATAAAAAACAAATTTGTTACCCAAACATGGATTCGGCACTCCGTCCAGTCCCTCACGGACCTGGCATTCCTACACCACAAGCACCCCAAAGCCTAGACGATTTGCCATCATCAGAAAGTGAATCAGAAGAAAGTTCTAGTGACAAGTTTCAAGTAGGTGACTCCAGCGGACCTCAACAATTTTAATATAACATCCCATAAAAGAAAAAGCACAAATCGAAGCTTCGAAACTAAAAAATCAGATTTTATATAGATTTATAATTGGATAAGTTAATAACGAAAAAGATTTATAATTGTATATAATGTAAATAAAATATTTTATGATTTTTTTTTCTTTTGAACATTCCCCACAGAAGGTGGGTTTTTGCCTATATTTTAATGAAAGTAAGCCTATATTTTAATGAAGTATATAAGTATATTGCCTATATTTTAATGAAAGTAAGCCTATATTTTAATGAAGTATATAAGTATATTGCCTATATTTTAATGAAAGTAAGCCTATATTTTAATGAAAGTAAGCCTATATTTTAATGAAGTATATAAGTATATTGCCTATATTTTAATGAAAGTAAGCCTATATTTTAATGAAGTATATAAGTATATTGCCTATATTTTAATGAAAGTAAGCCTATATTTTAATGAAGTATATAAGTATATTGCCTATATTTTAATGAAAGTAAGCCTATATTTTAATGAAGTATATAAGTATATTGCCTATATTTTAATGAAAGTAAGCCTATATTTTAATGAAGTATATAAGTATATTGCCTATATTTTAATGAAAGTAAGCCTATATTTTAATGAAGTATATAAGTATATTGCCTATATTTTAATGAAAGTAAGCCTATATTTTAATGAAGTATATAAGTATATTGCCTATATTTTAATGAAAGTAAGCCTATATTTTAATGAAGTATATAAGTATATTGCCTATATTTTAATGAAAGTAAGCCTATATTTTAATGAAGTATATAAGTATATTGCCTATATTTTAATGAAAGTAAGCCTATATTTTAATGAAGTATATAAGTATATTGCCTATATTTTAATGAAAGTAAGCCTATATTTTGCCTATATTTTAATGAAGTAAGGTGGGTTTTTGCCTATATTTTAATTTCCACTTTGTGGAAAATCCTTACTTGATGGGTCGAAATGGATGGCATACTCGAATTCAGCATACCGAAATATATATAATTCACCCATTTCCATTTAAAAAAAAAATTTAAAATGTCAATTTGCAGACCTGTGTAATTTTTGTGTAAATGGGTTTCCAATTTGGGAGGCGGGAATGGGTACCGCCGCCCCGGGAACCTTTATTGGATAACCAATTTCTGCCATAGGTCACCTCAAGTGGTTCTCTACGTTTGGTGATTTAGCAGGGGTGCCCGGGTTCATGGGGTGAGGTTTGTCCAAGTCTTGGAGGCGGATGACCAGGACATACTGAACCCCAGATTCCTACCCACCCCTTAAACCCTTTTCTTTCCCAGAACTCCTTCCTTTCCTTAAAAAAACCCTCAACACAGAATCCGCAAAGATGATATAGGCCCAGAGGGAAATTATTTTCCTCAGGGCTCAGGGCCTCCTGTGTGGAGCTCATGTAAAAAAAAACATTGAAAAGTTTTCAACTTTTTTTTTCATTAGCTCCACACAGGAGGCTCTAAGGAAAATAATTCCACTCAGGGCCTATGTCATCTTTGGGGATGTTGTGTGGACGGTCTTTTTAGGGGAAGGAAGAAGAGAAAATTCTGGGAAGGAAAAAGATATGAGAGGTGGGTAGGAATCTGGGGGTCAGTGTGTCCAGGAGTGATGGACGAATGAATCCATCCTTTCCACTGTCGTGCAAGGCAATGTTCCGAGAGAGTCCTGTTGGAGAGGTCAAAAGATCTTCCGATCCGGCTTACCACGCTGTTGGTGTGCAGACACATCTGCTGCCAAGACCCGGACAAACCTGACCCCATGAACCCAGGCACCCCTGCTGAGTCACCAAACATAGCCAACCACTTGGGGCGACCTATGGCAGAGGTGTTAGTTATCCAATAAATGGTTCCCGAGGCGGCGGTATCCATACCCGCCTCCCAAATTGCCATTCAGTGTTGATAATAATTTGTAATTTGAAGTCAGTAACTCATTTGTTTGATCCCATAGGTATTTTTTATATTTATCAGTCACTTACGCCCAAAGTGTGCCATTTTTGTTCATCTTCAATTGCTGAACTATGATGGAACCGTCCAAATTTATTATTATAGGGACAAATGATTTAAATTTTTTCTAAGAACAACTCTTTAACTTTTGAAGGTTGTTCCCATAAATGTAATATATCATTGAAGAAGAAAATAACACTAATAATCTAAACAAAAATATGAAATAGAACAAGACACAGAAAAATAAAAAGGTAAAGGTCGCAACTGGACTCTAACCGAGAACCTCTCGTCTTACCGGGTCGGGCGCCTCTACCAATTCGGCCACTGCCACCTTATTTTTATGTGTCTTGTTCTCTTTCATATTTTCGTTTAGATTATTAGTGTTATCTTCTTCTTCAATGACAAATGATTTCATTAACTTGTTGTCCTTTTGACGGCTTTTGACTATCTCTGTAGGTGTAATGTTTTTTATTCCAGCAATTCCTGAACTTAGCCAAGAAGAAGAAGAAGCCGGGAGAGGTGTCCCCCAAGAATCGGAAACAGCAGAAGCAGCGCTCCGACTCGGAGTCTCGGGACTCTTCTGATGATGATGACGAAGACAGGGACTCCGCAGACAGCAGGAGGTCCCGAGACAGTCCAGACGCTGGTGAGTTAATAAAAATGTTTGTATTCAAAGCACCAGGAAAGTGAAGGAAGTAGGAGAGGAAGGAGACGGCAGAGGAAGCAATGAAAAGGTATTTCCCAAGGTGGTCGGCAGCAGAGAGTGAGCTTAGTAAGCTTCAGATTTGTGGAATGAACTGTCATTATTTTTAATGTGGAAGTCGCTCTCTCTGGCACCCCTGCGGAGAAACAGCGTGGTAGTTCATTAATCACATTCCATGCATTATATATTTCAACCTTCCCCTCCTCTGTAAAACGCAGATAGCCTTGTCTCCAGACTCCTCCTATCTGGACTGCCCGGGCTTCATCCTCGTAGGCAAATTCCAGAACCCAAGGCAATTCAAAAACAACAAGGTTTTCGATTTATGTCAGATTCCTTTCTTTTACTGACCTAATGGGACGAAGAACTTAGTGTGAGAATTATTGTTATTTTATTTTTACTAATTTACTCATTTTTTTGCAGGCAAAAGCAAAACGGGGAAAATACCGCGGAAAAAATCTACCGACAGTACCGGCTCAGGGGGAAAAGGTGGTAAACCTAATAAAGACAAAGATGATAACTCTGAACCGGAGGAAGGTAATAACAACTTCAGTTATATTATAAAAAAAAAATTGTATTTTTGTTTATTTTGAGATGGACACCGGTCAAATCTCAGTTACAATAAGCAAAAATTTTAACAAAACAAAAAAACGACTTCAAAAACGCACTAAAAAGTAAAAAAATAATTTCGTATTCTTCTACAACTTCATAATCAACTTACTTTTTCTAATCATCAATATGTAGGTACGATTGTTATTTTTGGAGTCATAAGTTAATTTAAGACTTATATGGTTTTCTCATGGTTGTCATTGTCGAAACTGGACCAAATTAAAATGGGACCATACGGAAAACACCAGCTTTCAAATAAAAAAAGAATCATCAATATCGGTTCACCCAGTCGAAAGTTCTGAGGTAACAAACATAAAAAAAAAAAATACAGTCGAATTGAGAACCTCCGCCTTTTTGAAGTCGTTTAAAAAGTTGATTGTAATTATGGTGAGTGAAATTATTTCAATAGGACAATTATAGATGAAAAGTTTCATAATGTTTCATTAAAACATTTCCAAATGTTTCCCTTCTTATAAAACTGTCTGTTCAACAGCCAGGCACAGTTAGCTCTTTCTATCCATCTCCTCAGCTACCCCACCTCGCCACATACCCACCTGACTCCGGACATTTCTTTTTGTGAAGCTATCATATAAAAAATTAATTAATTGTTTCAGGGGAGGTCTCTTCGAATTCAGAGTCGGAAGAAGAGACCAAGAAACCCTCTGCTGCTGCGAAGGACTCCGACAGCAGTGGTTTTGATACAGACGATTCTGAATTTAATGATGGGTATATAATTAATATATTTTTAACTTTTATGAGTAAAACCTCTAATTGTAATATTTAATTAAAAGAACATTATATTAGCGAAACTCAATCGAATATCTGGGGACAGAAAAATCAAAAAAGATATTGGCACCTCTGGGACTCGAACACAGGACGGCCTTCTGCTTTCATGGCAACAGCTCTACCAACTGATCTATTGTTGTCTATATCCAATTCGGTCACTTTTAACTGTATCATACTTCCACTAAGAACTACCAACATTATCTTCATATTCTTTAATGTTTCATATTCTGAAAATATTATTTGTATTTTTTTTATTGCACCTGCAAAAATACCTACAATTCGTGCTTCTAGACTAGAATACCCCCTTAAGTTAGCCTCCCAGAAGCGAGGCGTACTGTACAGGACCCGTTTTTATATTCCGAACAGGAGTCCCTGAGGGAAATACAAAACTTTATTTTTTCAAACAGCACATGTACAACAACTCCTTTCTCCAACTAACGATCATCTACTAAAACTTTAAATCCCTTCATAACTAACCAACAGCGTCAATGAACAATTGGCCACTCACTCCATCATCATTCCATCATCATCATCAATTATTGTTTCTGTACTAACAAAAACATCACCACTCATCTTCCGCCTTTTCATGTCTCTTCTTTCCCCTTTCATGTCTCATCTTCCCTCTTGTGAGTTTGCTCCCGCCAAACATGGCGGGTGTCACAACGCATGTGCTGATATTAAATAAATTGAGATAACAGGGCTGGTTTCCTTAGAGATTGGAACTCCAGTAGTAAAATGTCTCATACAAAACAATCCTTTTTATAAATACAAACCAAGAAAACCATGGACTGGCCCAAATTTTAAAAGAGATGTTATTAATTATTACCGACTGTTTCCTACTATTCATCATTTTTTTTTGTGATGTGGTTCTCTGTTCCCTGCAGTGAAATGTTTGTTATGATACAGGTACGACGAGAACCTGATGGGGGACAGTGAGGACCGGGCGCGGCTAGCCGGGCTCTCGGAGAAGGAAAGGGAGCAGGAGATCTTCAAAAGGATAGAACGCCGAGAACTCATGAAGACCAGGTATGAACTTAATTGCACCACAAAATAGAACAGTGAAGAAACAAAAAAACCCACCTGATATCTTAATACTTTGCGAGTTCTGTTATGTCGCTGTTTTGTTTTACATAGTTATTGAATTTTTATTATGTTTACTTGTTGACTGTTGGACGAGAATTCGGTTATGCCGCCACAACATATTAGGTTTTCCTGCTTAACCTGTTATTTGCTGGAGACATGAATCCACGCGTGGTTTGTGCACATGACCGTGGAAAAATATGTTTGTCTGCGATTTTGACCCTTCTATGTACAGAATTTGTATGAACGACAAGGTCAGAATCGCTTGCGCCAACATTTGTCCATGATATAGGCAAAAATTTCATTCACCTGGCAACCCCAGAATATTTTAAAATGATTTCATCTGTAGCATAGAAATGTCAAATTTGCCGCAATTCTTTCTGTCAAAGTCCGATGCGTGTTACTTGACGAAAACATCGTAAAACCAATCAATTTACGTAATTAATGCAAGTTATGTTGTCTTGGTACATAGTTTATTGTTCTAGGAATGTGTTTCGGTCAATAAAATATACGATAGCTCAAAATTAATCCACAAAACATTCAATTCAAAACTCAAAGTGGTGCTTTGTTAGGGTATTTCCGCATTTTTCCTGACTTTTCACAGGTTAAGAAGATTGTTTTTTTCCAGTCCCATGGAAAAGTTGTTACGAGGGTTTCACTATATTTGAGAATGGTTTATAATAATGTATATTGTTGTTCAGATGGGAGATAGAGCGCAAGCTCCGCCTGGCACGCCGCAAGAAGGGGGAGTCCCGCCCCGCCCCTCGCCCCAAGCCCCGCCGCGCCCCATCCCCCGCCTCCCGGGCAGAATCCCCTCTGCCCGCCGCCACAGCCCCCGCCTCTGCACCGGCCCCGGGTGCCCCCGCAGACAGCCCACCTGCCTCTGCGATGGCGCCGCCCGCCACCCGAGACAAGGACAGAGACGAGAACAGGCACAGCGACGATAATAACAGCCAAGGTGGGTGTTTCCTTTCATCAACTTTTGATTCAATGCAATTTAATCTAATAAAAATGAATTGCCTAAATGTATTTACGCGCATAACTTCCGAACGACTTTACGTATTTCATTCAAACTTTAAGGATTTGATGTGTGCCTGCCCGCGAAGGTTTATTACATATACTTTTGAGAACTGGCATTATGAAATTTGTATAAAAAAATTGTAATAGGTGGCATGCTAGCTGTTTGACAACTGAATGTACTGGGACTGAATGAATTGAATGCGGGAGTGGGGAGAAGAACCCGGGAGGGGGAAGGGGATGCGGGAGAGGAAGGGGAACGGGACGAAATGGAAAGGACATGCAAGGAGAAACATTTTCTTTATTAAGTTGCATAGCAATGCATACCGGGAATTCGCTATAATTATATAAATGGAGCGTCCGATCTACACGATTTTTTTAAACAGTGATAATTTTAGGACTGGGAAATGACATAGGCTACTTTTTATCCCGGCAAAAACATTTCATTGTGGGAAAATTCTTTATGAAGTATAATACCATGCGAGCGAAGCCGCAGGTAAAAGCTAGTTATTTGATAAACATTACATTTCATAGTGATCAGTGTAAGTAAATAAAGAAAACAACTTATATAAATACATAAATACACCGGGTGTAACAGCATTACTCGGAAGGATTTTAACTATAGTATATTTGAAGTAAAAATGTCATGTTGTTTTGCTGTCTGATGATATATTTTTTTCAATTTTATTTTTTTACATTAACCCGTAGGGGACGGCAAGGAAAATAACATCAAATAAAAATATACCACACATGTGATGTTTTTATTTTTGGGTTGTTCTTCTTTTTAACCTACATAACTTTTACCACTCTGTCACATTTCCACCCCTCCGTCACATTTGTTTTTATTTAAATGAATTCTCTCTGGATCTCAGAGGGGAAATTGTAGCAAGGGGGAATGAGGCCTAAAATGCCTATCGGGGGTGACAAACATGAGCTGCGTGTATACCTATTTCGAATGACAACCCACGTGACAGAGTTGTCGTACGACAAGTTGTAGGAGACAAGTTTTTGAGGTTTTTAAAAATATTTTATTAAACATTAAACATCATATAAAATAATAATCGCTGTTACTTGATAGGTTATACCTTTTGAAGTTAATTTTTTTGTAACATTATAGAATATACGCAAGTGGAGGTGGCAGGAGAGAACTGTGATTTGTATGAAATACACTTCTATCACGAGGAGTTACAACTCTGTCACGTAATTTTTACTACAAAAATATAAACACATATTTTTTTAAACGCACACAGTCATTACGTCTTTAGTATAGTAGATTTTAAAGTAATTATAAAATAATAATATTGGTTATTCTGTTGAATTTTTCTCCAATCTCTGGTGGAGACAACTTTGTGTAGGTTAAAAAGAAGAACAACCCTTTTATCTTTTACTAACGTAGTAGAGGTAATATCCAAAGACAATGAATTTATAAGATTCAGCTCAGGCCCCGAGGGGTTAACTCCGCACAGGAGGCCGTGAGGAAGATAACTTCCCTCAGGGCCTGTCATATTTGGGGATGCTGTGTGTGGAAGGTATTTTTAAGGAAAGGAAGGAGAGAAAGTTCTAAAAAAGAAAAAGGTATGAGGGGTGGGCAGGAGAATCTGGGGGTCAGTGTGTCCAGGTCATCTGACGTCAAGACCTAGACAAACCCCACCCCGTGAACCCCTGTTAACGTAGCGTAGCTATGGCATAGGTGTTGGTTATTCAATAAATGGTTCCCGGTGCGGCAATACCAGATGGTTTGGGCATGTAAAGCAAATAAACGACTTTTGAATTACTAAGGATTGGTTATTTCAAAAAATTTAAACAATTCATCAAATAGATATGATTTTAGATTTTCATGGCCAAAAGTATTTTTGTTAGTTGTTTTTGGGGTGTTATGCCGTGTTGCGGGAGAGAACATCCCCAAAACAAGTAACGAAAATTCATCAAACATTTGAGGTCGATTTTAAATTTGAAAGTTCTATTCAAGTTCTGCGATTATTTCAGTTTTAAGAAGCAATTGGCCCAGCTTAACCCGTCGAAGGCCAGGCCATTTTGCGGAAATTCGCGAAAAAACACTAGAAAACCACCACTTTGAATTTTGAATTTTTATTTTTTTTTTTTACATGAACTCCACACAGGAGGCCCTGAGGAAAATAATTTCCCTCAGGGCCTATGTCATCTTTGAGGATGCTGTGTGGAGGGTTTTTTTAAGGAAAGGGAGGAGAGTTCTTGGATGGAAAAGGGTTTAAGGGGTGGGTAGGAATCTGGGGTTCAGTATGTCCTGGTCATCCGCCTCCAAGACCTAGACAAACCTCACCCCATGAACCCGGGCACCCCTGCTAAATCACCAAACGTAGCGAACCACTTGGGGTGACCTATGACAAAGGTGTTGGTTATCCAATAAAGGTTCCCGGGGCGGCGGTACCCATTCCCGCCTCCCAAATTGAATGTTTTGTTGATAAATTTTGAGCCATTGTATATTTTATTGACTGAAACACGTTCACAACACAATAAACTATCTACCAAAACCACATTACTTGCATTTATTACGTAAATTAATAGGTAATATTTAAATAAATGAAGACAATATAAGCAAAACTCAATTGAAAATCTGGAAACAGAAAAATCAGAAAAACATATTGACACCTCTGGGAGTCGAACCCAGGAAGCAAGAGGTCCTGGGTTCGAGTCCCAGAGGTGTCAATATGTTTTTCTGATTTTTCTGTTTCCAGATTTTCGATTGAGTTTCGCTTATATTGTCTTCATTTATTTAAATATTACAATTTGAGGTTTTACTCAAAAAGTTAAAGATTAAAAATAAATTAATAGGTTTTATGATGTTTTATTCGCGATACACGCATTTATTGCGACCGTTAAATTTGCGGCAATTTATGACAGCGCATTGTCATGGATGAAATCGTTTTAAAAATATTCCAGGGTGACTAGGTGAATGAAACTTTTAGCATCACCTAGAGTAATGATGGCGCAAGCGATTCTGACACTGTTCTTCATACAAATTCTGTACATAGAAGGGTCAAAATCGCAGACCAAAAGTTTTTCGTCGACAATATTATTCAAATAATTGAATTATTTTCTCGCGCATGCGCATATGACGCGCGCGTCGGCGCGTCTCCGGCATATGACCGGTTAATATATAAAAATGAATGTTTCTTTGTTTGTTCCTTATGTGTTCCTAAACCATTCATCCGATTGCGATGAAACTTTGATGATTTGATGTGCATATGCCCGCAATGGTTTCTATATACAATAGTAGTGAGCTCTGGCATTATGAAATTTTTTACTGTATTATTCATCCGATTGCGATGAAACTTTGGTGGTTTGTTGTGCGCATGCCCGCAAAGGTTTATTTGTACTGGTGAGCTTCTAGCATTATGAAATTTGTATTTAAAAAAATGCAATAGGTGGTGCGCAAGTTGTTTGAAAGTGAGTTTATATCATATAGTTTAGTGGCAGGGAGGGGAAGGAATGGGAGGGGGGGACAAAGGAGGGGTGAAAGGCAGGGAACGTAGAAGAGGTATGCGGGAGGGGAGGGAGTTGAAGGGGGAAGGTGGACAATAACGCTGGAAGGGAAACGGGGACGAATGGGATAGGACACGCAGGGAGAAACAATTTATTTATTTAAGTGGCATTGCAACACATGCCGGGAACCTGCTTTTAATGATATTAATTATTATTTTTAATTGATAAACTAACGTTTAACACAAGATTTTTATGCATAGCACAAAGGGTAACAATTATTATAAGCAATAATTATCATAATTCGTCTTGACACCACACAGCGAGAGATTTAGCACTAACAATGCCTCTCACAAAAATAAAGTTGGTTGTTTTCAGGTGGAAAAATGTAATAAGCAGTAATTGTTGAATGAAACACTAGTAGTATATATTGAATTATTTGGCGGGTATTAGATAAGCCGACATAGCTCAGCATCTGATCGGCAATCAGAAGGAGACGGGTTCAAGTCCCGTTGGCGGCATGTATCTTTTCTTGGAAGATTTTTTCAATGTAGATGAGTAAAGATATATTAAAACAGAACTTACATAGAACTTAGACAGAAGGTGATAAAAGTAAAGAGCGTGTGTAAGTTAGCAGCAGCCTCTGTAGAATGTTTTGCCTTTGCAGACATGGACAAGTGGGCAGATCAGAAAGCCGGCTACCTGTCCAACGTCCAGAGGGATCTAGACGATGCCATCGGTACTGTCAAATTTACAACACACATGCCATGCCATTCATTAATATTTCAGTTCCCCTTGCCATTCTAACATGCCATTCTTCGCTGTTGTGGTTTTTTTGTTGTTGGTTTTTAGATTAATTTTGGAGATCGCTGGCAACGGTTAATATGCACTTTTTTTTAAAAAAACCTTTTGATTCACCTTAATTACATTAAAAGGCAACTATTTGCATTGGGGGAAGTGGAAAATATTTCATTCTAAATTTCGATTACGTAAAATTAAAATTAGCTTTCGTTTTGTGAGATTGGACGCCATTAGCTATTAGCTCATTCGCTATCACTTTGGTATGTTGGTATTCCTGATACACTTGAATGTATAACGAACGGCTAGAAGATTTTGAAGGTACGGTGCACTTTCTTTTGAATCACAAACCATGTTACACAAACCTAGCGTAGCCGCTAAACTACTTGAAAACTGGGATGTTTTTCTTGCCTTGACGCGAGTAGGCGTTATAAAGGGGCACTTTCTTTTGTATCACAAACCATGTTACACAAACCTAGAATTCCCATGAAGTCTGCTACGCTTTGCTGTAGCATCTTTTCGTACAGTAACAAGAATACCAACATAACAAAATGACATTTGAAAATAATTTTTGAAAATGGACAGTCTCGTTTCACAGAATGAAAGCTAATTTTAATTTTACGTAATCGAAATTTAGAATGAAATATTTTCCACTTCCCCCAATGCAAATAGTTTACTTTTAATGTAATTAAGGTGAATCAAAATATTTTTTCAAAAAAAAGTGCGTATTAACCATTGCCAGCGATCTCAAAAATTTACCGTTTTTAGTAAACTTTATTTTATTTTTGATATTGTCAACTAAACTTTCTTTTTACTAAGCAATAATAATTAACATGTAATGTTGCTGACTAACCCATTCTTCCTATCCTAAATATATCCACAGTATATCTACATGATGATTCATGAGTTTTAGTACCACGGCGAAACACCTACATAAGAAGTTTTCACGTTTAAGTTTCCACCTGTCATTTTTTAAATTTCATTTCTTGAAAGATGCATTTTTTAAGTATTCTCTCACCAAATATTTAAAGGAATTCGTAAAATTGACAAGAGATGCATTTTATCTGAAACCGTTTGAAACAGTTTGTATGTTGAATGTTTTGTGGATTAATTTTGAGCTATCGTATATTTTATTGACCGAAACACATTCCTAGAACAATAAACTATGTACCAAAACAACATTACTTGCGTTAATTTCGTAAATTAATAGGTTTTACGATGTTTTAGTCGAGGAACACGCATCAATTTTGACAGCTAAAATTCGCGGCAAAAATGACATTTCTATGCCACAGATAAAATCGTTTAAAAATATTCTGGGGTTGTAAGGTGAATGAAGTTTTTACCCATCATATGGGGTAATGTTGGTACAAGCGATTCTGACCTTGTTCTTCATACACATTCTGTACATAGAAGGACCAAAATCGCAGACAAACTTTTTTTGTTCGAATTTTTTTCGAATTATTTGAATTATTCGCGCCCGCGCGTTTCCGGCAAATAAGAGGTTAATATGAATTTGAATAAATAGTTTTGTCCATAACCCCTCGTTTGCCGCTCGTGCACCGGTGTGTCATGAGATTTACACGCGATTTTGACCCTTATGTATAAAGAAAGTGTATGAAGAACACGGTCAGAATCGCTTGCTCTATTATCGCCCTTTACCATAGAGAAAACTGCAATGCGCCTAGTCACTCCAAATAATTTATATTAATAATTTACCGGAGCGCGGGAGCGTGCGCAGTTTTGCGCATGCGCGGGAAAAATATGTTTATCTACGAGTTTGACCCTTTGACCCTACGAATTTGTAAAGGACAGTGTCAGAATCGCTGGACACGAGTGTCATTTCTGCCGCCGGATGCCGTGTCGTAATTGGTGGAGCTTTTTGCTGGCCTACTCCGGCAAACAAGAGGATAAACAAACCCAAATCTTTCGAGAAAGGCTGAAAAAATGCAATATTGGATTGAGTCACCGATTCAAAATTGAATTTGGGCATTAATATTTTGAGCAATAGTTCTTGCGTAATGTTGATTATTCTGAACTTGTAACATTCATTTGAATTATGATGGAGTAAGAATATACTAACCAACACCGCTATCATCTTGACAGGATTGGCCAGACACGTAACACACCAACAAATTTACGGATAGATGAAATGCAAGTCGCTCGAGTTAAAACATGACTACCTTAAGCTACGATGTCAAATATTTTTTATTTATTTTTAAAAATTGTAAATGATTTGTTGAGAATGACCAGAATCTGGTCCCCTCGCAGTGCTACTCGCGATATAATAGTGGCACACGTTTCAATGAGATTTTAGTACGCAATGGCGCATCTGTGAGTATTTCGTGATTTTTCACAGGTTTGCACTAGTTATGTACAAAACCAACCCGTACCCAACCCAATCACACATAATCCAACTTCACAGAGCTGTTTTCAGTTTGATAATTCTATTGCTACAGATAACATTCACAATATTGCATCCGCTTGATTTTTTCTTTAACTAACTTCCGTCTCCTTCCCAGCCTTTTAACTAATTTAATCTACATTTTAAAGCTTTTCATTTAATAATTATTTACTTTTAGATTGGTTTATAATGCTTTTATTATTTCATTATTCTAGCACGGTTTGGAAGCCTGTTTTTTTTCCATTAACCGCAAATTGGAGGTCCTTCTTCTTTGTGTGCCCTATCAGGTCCCCCCCGATGTTGGCGATCACTCTTGAAAATGTCTCTCTGTCTTGCGCTGCCCGGAATAGCGCCTCCACACTTCGAATGCCGGTCTACTCTCGTATATTTCGCAGCCAAGACATTGTCTCTTACCAGGCCCGACCCTCTATCTTGCCTTTCAATATTAAATGGAGCAAGTGATACTTCTCCCGAAGTATATGACCCAGATTATTTTTCTCTGGAGGTCCTGAGAAAAATAATTTCCCTCAGGCCTGTGCCATCCTTTGGGATACAATTTTTTAGGTAAAAAAAGGAGAGTTGTGGGAATGCAAAAAATGTTTGATTACTTAGTGCGCAGGGTCCAGGATATGGTCTCCAGATAGTCTGCAGTCAGGGTGTAAGTTGAGCTGCTTTATAGATTTCCTTCTGTTCCACACCGAGGAACCGTACAGTGAGATGAGAGAGTTTTAGGTTATCCTTTGTGTAGTAAAAACACTTGTGTTTTGTACTGGATATTTGTAACTGTTTATTCTGTTGAATAATTTTACAGACAGATTCTGGTCTGAGCACTTGACTGGCGACAATAATTTAGACTAATTAAAGTTTAGTAGAAGCGAAAGACGACTTGATTTCAAGAGAGTTTAGGAAAAGGAATCTAGGAGAAAGAGTGACAAGCAAAATCAAAACACGTTGTTTTATAGACACAAAATAGAAAGCTGACGAGGCCACAGACAAAAGAGATTTTAGACAGACAATTCATAGCAATATTTTAGTAAGAGGTGGCATAGACGGGAAAGTTTAAGGTAAGAGGCTCTACACATCGAGATGAGATAAATTAGAATTAAAAGTGTTCAGTGCTACATGACGTTAAATATAAAATAGGACAATCACAACATCCAACACTTAGCAGAGGTGCCCTCCTGGTTCATGTGGTGGGGTTGTTCCTGGTGTTGGCGGTGGATGCGTCTGCCCACCAGCTTTGGGGGAGGGGGCGAGAAAGACCTGTCCAGCTGGACTCTCGACCCAACGCTTTGCATCGCAGTAGGGAATTTATACGTCACTCCTGGACACGACTCTAGATTCCTACCGTCTTGCACCGCAGTGGGAAGGGTGATCCCACTTTCCTATCCACCTCTCACAACTTCTTCCTTTCCAGAACTCTCCTTTTTCTTGTGCCCTGTCCATTCAACGGACGTTGGCTATCATGTTGGCTATGCGGACTTTGGCCAAACCGCTGTCTCGGATTTTTCACCCATGAGGTTCTCTTTCTTCCAGGGTCCCGTCTTCCGGCAATCTTTCCCTGCATTATGAGATGCAAGATCTCTTACTTCTCTGAATGTCTCATCACGCGTCCTTAATATTGAAGTTTTTGGATTTTTATAGTTTTAATAACTTCTCTTTCATTATTCATCCGAACCATAACATCTTCATTCGTAACTCTGTCCATCCAGCTTATTTGAAGTATTCTTCTGTAGATCCACATTAGGGATGTTACGAATGTGATATTTTTCACATTCGCGAATGCGAATGTTCAGAGTGCAAATGTGCGAATGCGAATGTTAAGGAATCTCATAAAAATAAAAACTTTAGTCGACATTGATCATCGTTTTAATAAAAAAATATAAACAATAAATCAATTCTTATACAGAAAGTTATAATCGTAATTAAGCAATTTAATAATCGAAGTTCAAAGAGGCATATTATATTTCAGAAAAAGCAATTTTGCAGCCTTTTCTCCCATGAGGCGATTTCTAAGGGGCTCGTATATAAGGCCGGCCGCACTGAAAAATTGTTCACTCGGAACGCTGGCCGGTGAAGCGCTCAAATATTTACGAGCCAGATCTGTCAATTTGTCGTATTTCAATTTAGTCTTCCACCAGTCCAAAGGGTTTTCATCAAGAGAGGCTCGTTTTTCTTTAAGATATGCCTTCAATTGAGCTTTGATTTCACAGCTTATAGTGTTTCCAGAATCTGCACCGTCTTGAGTTTTCGCTATCACTTGAGGAATCTAGGATTCCTGCCAGATTGCTTATAAGAGTTTTAGCAGAACTTGTCGAAGACTCATTAATGTTGCTTGTTGAAGTCCTCAACCTTTGAGTAATGCTTTATATAATTTCCATTAGAAATTCTATTGGTCGAATGAAACACGTGATGCCGGCTAGCGCGCTCATGCGCTTGTGCGATAAACAAAAGACACGTGGACAGTGGGCGAGTCACGACATGATCTGTACACATTCGCATTCGCTAAAAATTTGCATCGATTGTTGCGTATGCGAATGTCGATGTGAATGTTTAAAATGATGCGAATTATTTGCATATGCGAATGTTCGTAACATCCCTAATCCACATCTCGAATGCCTCAAGTCGCCTAATTAGTCCTTCAGTAAGCGTTCATGCTTACATTCAATAAAATAATATTGAAAACACATAGCATCTGACAATCTCCTTCTCTTCCCTAAAAAGACCCTCCACAAGGTATCCCCACATAACACACATCCCTGGGAAGAGGTAACCTGTCGAATGTTGGATGGTATTTCGAAAAGCCACCTGCAAATTTCATAGAAAATTCTTTAAAAATTATTCAGAGTAGCTACAATAATCAAATAGTACCTAGGTCCTAGATTGATATTGGCGCAAGCGATTCTGACCTTGACCTTCATACATTGCCCGCGACAGATGAGATTAACCAATCGGAACTCATGGCCATCATCTCAAGACCGACTGAATTTGGATAGCTTATAGCGTACTGTGTTTACTGCCTCATGGAGATTAACCAATCGGAACTCATGGCCATCATCTCAAGACCGACTGAATTTGGATAGCTTATAGCGTACTGTGTTTACTGCCTCATGTGGATAGTGGTTTGATGGTGACTATACATAATTGTTTTCCAGGTGAGCTGGACGAGAAGGAGCGTCCGAAAGAGAGGCGGCGCGCCGGAGTGGATGACAAGCGAGTCAATGCCATGGCCGCGCTGAAGGCCAAGCGCGAGGGCAAGCAGCGCCGCGAGCAGGACAACCAGCGCAAAGAGGAGGAGCGCCAGCGAGCACAGGTAGCGTACAACCCAATACAAGTTACTCATCATGTTGTCTTTCTCGATGGACTGGTAGGGCCCCGACAAAATAATATCATGTTAACAAATATTCCCGCTTGACATCCAATTTCAAATAGATTGGCTGTTTTTGAACATATTTCAAAATAAAATACTGTTTTTGAAAGCAGATGAAAGACTCTTTTGATAAAGCTTTTAAAGTTGCTTACTGATAGTTTTTACTATGTAAACTTTACACTTAAAAAACATATTTAATTAGACAAAGGTATTATAAAACTTATTTATGACATTTGGACAATTGAAATGTTTTTGTTTGTTTGTTTCAGGATGAAGGAGATGATATCATCGGAGGTTCTAAGTCCAGTGTGAAGTTGAAGGCATCCGATATCTATTCCGATGACTCGGGTTCAGATTCCGATGATAACAAGTCACAAGGTAAACAAACAAACTTAACCTTACAACACACACTGTTATACACAACATGCTTGTATCAGTGCAATAATCCTCTCTGGGCCTCTTGTCCTATCCAGGCCGGCAGAGGTCCTCCGACAGTTCCCGCTCCTCGTCCGACTCAGAGAGCGACAAGAAGTCGGTGTCGTCTAATCGCGCTCGTGCCCAAGGAAGCACCCGCAAGCCCACCAACATCACCACCAAGGAGGAACTCAACAAGATAAGAATCAGCAGGTAATGCTAATATTACATCTTAGTATATCATCTACATCCCTAACATTACATCTTACATTAACCGGTCAAAGGCCGGAGACGCGCCGGCGCGCGCGTCATATGCGCAAGCGCGAGAAAATAATTCAAATATTTGAATAATACTTCCGACAAAAAACTTTTGGTCGACGATTTTGGCCCTTCTATGTACACAATTTGTATGGAGAACAGTGTCAGAATCGCTTGCGCTGTCATTACTCTCGGAGACGCTACAAGTTTCATTCACCTTGTCACCCTGGAATATTTTTAAAACGATTTCTTCTATGACAATCGGCTGTCAGAATTTGCCGCGAATTTAACGGTCGCAATTAATGGGTGTATCGCGAATAAAACGATCATAAAACCTATTAATTTACGTAATAAATGCAAGTAATGTGGTTTTCGTAGATAGTTTATTGTGATGTGAACGTGTTTCAGTTAATAAAATATACAATAGCTCAAAATTTATCAACAAAACATTCAATTCAATATTCAAAGTGGTGGTTTTTTAGTGTTTTTTTGCGAAGTTCCGCGAATTTCCGCTAAATGTCATGGCCTTTGACCGGTTAAATCATCCAATACATCTTACAGTGGGTTGCCATATTAACCCATCAAAGGCCATAAAAAACACGAAAATTTCCTAACAAAGCACCACTTTGAATTTTGAATTGAATGTTTTGTGGATTAATTTTGAGCTATCGTATATTTTATTGAGTATATTTTATTGACCGAAACACATTCCTAGAACAATAAACTATGTACCAAAACAACACTACTTGCGTAAGATCTGCGATTTTGACCCTTCTATGTACAGAATTTGTGTGAAGGACGAGGTCAGAATCGCTTGCGTCAACATTTATCCATGACATTGGCAAAAATTTCATTCACCTGGCAACCCCAGAATATTTTTCAATGATTTTATCTGTGGCATCGAAATGTCAAATTTGCCGCAATTCTTTCTGTCAAATTCGATGCGTGTTACTTGACAAAAACATAGTAAAACCTATCAATTTACGTAATTAATGCAAGTAATGTTGTTTTGGTACATAGTTTATTGTTCTAGGAATGTGTTTCGGTCAATAACATATACGATAGCTCAAAATTAATCCACAAAACATTCAATTCAAAATTCAAAGTGGTGCTTTGTTAGGAAATTTCCGTGTTTTTTATGACCTTTGACGGGTTAAAATGCAATTTCTAAACACTAAACATTTCCTAAAGGAAATATCACCCATAACAGGTATTTTAATGTCTGTCGTTAGCAGGAAAAATGACACTCAATAACACTCCTATCTTTGTGCCCATGTTCTATATGTCCAAACTATCTGAGTGTCCCTTATTATCCAATATGTATACATCCGCCTTACATTCTTTTCTTACATCCGTCAACATTTCTAGCATTGTCGTATGGTGGCCGGCGTAGTGCAGCGGTTAGGCTCTTGACTCGCACTCCGAAGGTCGCGGGATCGAATTCCTGCGTGGCAAATAAATTTTATTTGGTTAAATTGTGTTATTCACAATTTATTCATTTAAAATAATATATAGTATACTTGCGACACATTCCAGAGTGGAAGATACTCTCAGTATCGCCCTTGTGTAAGACCACCATTCAGAATTGAATCGTTGCTTGAAATGGCTTTAGCCGTGTTTGGTGATCTGAATAGCCAGGTACTTCCCCACCTTCCTCTTCCCCATTTCCTTCCCCTCCCCACTACCTTCAGCCTCACAACATACTCCAATTGGGGATGCATAGTCCCACTGGCTCCAGACGGGAGCAGTTGGGACTCTTGTGCGGTATTCATGTAAAAAAAAAATGGCATCATTAGGGATCTCATTTCTACAGCATTCCTCTGCCCAGTTCCTGCCAGGTACCTTGTCTTCCCAACCAACTTGTGCAGTTAACAGATAGACGACTGTAGTATTACAGGGTGCGGCAGCATAACTTCCTTTTTTCAAAACTTAATAAAACCCATTGTATGAGTCAGAAATTTTAAATTTTTTTTTATAATGTAGGCACATACCTAAAGTTTTGTTTTACTTAGTTTCTAAAGATTCAATCATGTAGGTGACGTCCTCCCATTCTCCATACACTAAGTAAACCAATTTCTGGCGTTTGTCATGATTCTTGCCAACATATCAGTTATCCTGACAATTTCTTCCTGGATGTTGGTCTTCAAATCTTGTAGGCTCCTTGGACGGTTCAAATAAACACGGGATTTCAAAAAATCCATTGAAAAAAATCACAAGGGGACAAATCGGGAGAGCGGTCCGGCCATTCCAAATCGCCCCTAATTGAGATGAGGTGCTCTGGGAAGTGTTCCCTCAAAACAGCCATCATTACTCGGTGATCTAATGGGAGAAGGGACTCCAGTTCTTCTTCTTGTCGCACTTGCAGTTTGTCTGAACGTAGTAACCCATATAACAATTGATTTCCGGTCCGGGACAGAGGCTAAATTAAAGCAATTCAGAAAGGCGCGCTGGGTTGCGATTAGCGCCCTTGAGGTGATTTTTCACAAAAATGGTGCTCTACAAATTATCCAATATTATTTTTTTTTTACATTAACTCCACACAGGAGTCCCTGAGGAAAATGATTTCCCTCAGGGCCTATGTCATCTGGGATGCTGTGTGGAGGGTCGTTTTGAGGAGAGGAAGGAATGAACATTGGTCTTGAAGAGACACATGTTGTAGGAAGGAGGAAACACAGAGGCCGGCAAATCATTCACAGCCGAGCTGTTGAACACAAGAACGAGTCGAAGAAACGACCCGTTCTCATGTGACAAATGTCAACCGTGTACAAATGTTGGGCACGCGTTTGGCATGTTTCCCGACTATGCACTGGTGCCGAAGGGATCAATGATGCTAGTTCCTCGAAGTATCTTCCATTGTAATACTGGTAGAACAAGGATAGCATTCCCACCCGACGCCTGTGCTCTAAAGATTGCAATCCATCTGTTAACCTCTCAAAGGCCAGGCCATTTCACGAAAATTCACTAAAAAAGCACCACTTTGAATTTAATGTTTTGTGGATTAATTTTGATCTATCGTATATTATGTTGACTGAAACACGTTCCTAGAACAATAAACTATGTACCAAAACAACATTACTTGCATTATTTACGTAAATTAGGTTTTACGATGTTTTTTGTCGAGGAACACGCATAAATTGCGACGGGTAAATTCGCGGCAAAATCTGACGTTTTTAAGTCACAGATAAAATTGTTTAAAAATATTCTGGTGTTGCAAGGTGAATGAAACTTTTACGCGTCTCATAGAGTAATGTTGGCGCAAGCGATTCTGACCCTGTTCTTCATACAAATTCTGTACATAGAAGGGCCAAAATCGCAGACAAAAAGTTTATGGTCGATAATTTTATTCAAATTTTCGAATTATTTTCTCGTGCATGCACGCGCGCGTCCGCGCGTCTCCGGCCAATTAGAGGTTAAGATGGGAGAATCTATTAAACGGACCGCCCGTTTCTGCACAGAGTCAAGTGTATTTTTCAGGTATTTTGGAGCTCCAGACCAGAGGTGGCTGCCAAATTCAACCGTGGGGCGCACTTGTGATTTGTACAGGGTTAGCAGTTGTGTACTATTAAAGTATCTGCGGGCCCTGTACAGTACGCCCAGTTTTTGGGAGGTTAACTTTACTCTGGCTTCGATGGAGCCCCCATACCTCAGCTGGTCACTTAGGGTTAAACCAAGCATATCAGTGGAGGGCCTGTTCGGAAGATTGCTTCCGTTGAAAGATACTAGATTTTAATTTAGATCCCTTTTAGACCTAATCAGACAAGATTGGGTCTTTGAAACATTAAATTCAACAAGATTATTTTTACCCCGAAAGAAAACACTCTTGAGGTAACCGTCCATTCTTTGCTTCAAAGCCCTTCGAGCCGTTGGAGTTTGTGAGCCCTTTGGGGGCTTGTCAAACAAAAAGCTATCATGGACTGTACTGACATCTGCGTAACAGTGAATTGGTGCACATGACAAAAGGTCATTGATGTGCAACAAAAACAAAGTCGGAGACAGAACCGATCCCTGTGGAACGCCAGCATTTATCGAATGTGAGGAAGAGGTGAAACCATCGGCTACCGTCTGAATCGACCTCTCTCTCAAAAAGTCGGCAATCCACGTACACAAGGATGCGGGAAGTCCGTAAGAAGGTAGTTTGTTGACAAGTCATCAGTGCCAAACCCGGTCAAAGACCTTGGAAATGTCCAGTGCAACCGCTTGGGTCTCACCGAAACGTTCCAGGCACCGCCCCCAAACATGCGTCACATACGTAAGAAGATCACCACATGAGCGGTTCCGCCGGAATCCGTATTGACAGTCGTTAATAATTTTGTTCTTCTCGAGGTATGTGAGCAGTTTGTCGTTGATCACACATTCCATCACCTTAGACAGAACTGATGTGATCACTATGGGGCGGTAGTTGGCCGGGTTGGAGCGGTCACCCTTCTTTGGAATAGGATGGATAACCGCTTTTTTCCAACCAGAGGGCACAGATCCAGTCTTCAGGGACATTTTAAAAAGCTTCGTCAAAATTGGAGCTATTTCTGCAGCGCACCTTGTAGCAAGTAGCTACTACTGCACTTTAAATTGACAACAACGCTACTGTGTTACCCTGATGTTGGTACACCGCAAGCAGCTGAGAGCGCTAGTACGAGTTTTGACTGCAAGCTTCAATTGGTGGAGTACCGTTCTGGAAGGTGGAGTTCGTTTCTGTGCCGCTAGTGTTATTTGTTAATCCAGACTTTTTCCAGAATTTTGCACTTTATTCGTGTCAATGTAGTATTCATGTTAGTATTCATGTTAGTATTCATGTAGTATTCATGTAGTATTCATGTAGTGCAGTACCAGGGCAGGTATTCTGTCAGGCCCACTAGCTTTTTTATCATCAAGCCCTCGTAAAACATGGAGTACTTCCCGATGCCGGATTCTCAGTTTTTTCATACGAAAACCGCAGTGAGGAACCGACGTCGGGACAGCACCTTAGTCATCGAGGGTTGAGTTATCCGCAAACATTTTACCTAATAAGTTAGCCTTTTCGGTGGCGGTGTTTGCTAGCGAGCCGTCAGGTCTGGTGAGAGGTGGCAGACTGGATTTGCAGAAATTGCGACCTATTGAGCCCGCAAGCGACCAGAATTGTCTGCTGCCATGCGGGCATGCAGCCAGCTTTCTGCTGATCTGCTGGTTTTATTTATTGCAGACACAAGATCGAGAGATTCCTCAACCTGCCCATCTTCAGCAAAGTGGCCAACGGCTGCTTCGTGAGAATATCCATAGGGAACAACAATGACAAGGCAGTCTACCGGGTGAGTCCTCTTATTTATTTTTTCTAATGTTGAAGACGAAGATAATACTAATAAATGTAAAGGAAACTAAACAAGACACAGAACATGAAAGGGTAACGGTCGCAAATGGAAATGTAACCCAGGCTCTATCTCACTGGAAGAAATAAATGACACGTGTGGAAAAACAATTATTGGAGGAACGACTGATCAAGAGTTCACCGAATATGTCGAATATGTTTGAGATTTATTTCCCACTTGACTTTTATTATTAAAATTGTTAATTTGGGAGGCGGGTATGAGTACTGCCGCCCCGGAAACCATTTATTGGATAACCAACACCTCTGCAATAGGTGGTTCGCTACGTTGGGGTCTTGACGGCGGATGTGTCTGCCCACCGGCTGCGTGGTAGACCAGATCGGGAGAGACTAGTTAAGGGAGACCTTGTGACTTCTCAAGCAGAACTCTTTTGGCCTTGCTCCTCAGTGGGAGGGATGGATCCATACATCTGTCACTCCTGGATACACTGACCCCAGATTCCTACCCACCCCTAACACCCTTTTCCTTCCCTTCCTTTCTAGAACTTCCTCACCTTCCTTTCCTAAAAACACCTTTCACACAGCATCCCCAAAGATGACATAGGCCCTGAGTGGAATTATTTTCCTCAGGGCCTCTGCTTGGAGAAAAAAAATGGACAGCCCTGATTTGCTTTGATTACCTTCCAAAGATATTGAAATACTAGAGATATGCTTTGGAGGCCACCCGACTGTCGGCGGAATTAGTTCTGATCACGCACGGGGCATGGTGATGAGGGTAACCTTGCGGCTACTCTTGCTAAGTCGCTTATGGATTTCGATAAGTTATGCCCAACCACCAAACAAGAAAGGTATATCACAATTAAGTGGTACTCACGTCTGTTGTCTTCTGGCTTGGTGACAGTCATAGATGTCCATAAGCGTTCGAGATTGTTCTATTTAATTGGTAGAACTTCGGTAAAGTTTGAGTCACGAGTTCACACAAAGTATACGAAATAAGACGGTAGGATTTACACTTTATGTGACGATATGATGAATAACACTTCGGCGTGGTGCGAAATGTCACAATACGGTCGGTGGTTAGCAACGGACTGACGATAAAGCGCTTGACACTTGTTTTCCGTGTAGGTAGGCACCCTTATTGTGCGGAAGTCCAAAATCAGGGTTCCTCCGATCCCGTATGATAATCGGAGCACAAAACGAATGAAATCCATCAGCGTTATGAAACATTCCGCCCACCAAAATACAGCTAATTGTATTTTAAAGAAAAGTTGAACGTTAAGCGAAACGCAGAATGCCATGAAACGTGACGTAGATGAAAAGAATACGAAGCAAAATAAGTCATTTTAAACGATAACGAGATATAGACAAGCTAGACGATAAGAAACTAAATGATACGATTAACATAGACGTAAAAAAGAATAAAACGAACCGCGAAATGATGATGATTAGTCACATTGCCTAGGCAATGGATACGATTTGGTGAATGGTGAATCTTGTAAGAGAAGATCCATTCAAAGTACGAAACGTAGCGATAAGCACAAGATTTTTAATTATGATTCTAATCACCTCATCCGTAGAGAGTGATGTCCAATGTTTGGTTAAAGATAGAATACGAATTTCGAAATGATTAAGTAGAAAATCCGAACGACGGGAGGCTTTGTTATGAAAGTTGTGTACGAATAGATAACAAGAACCCATAAGGCGTTGGAGTTTCCGAAAACGATATATTTTTTTTAATAAAAGTCCAGCAGAATATCATCAAGTTGGACTAATGACGATTGAACTCGTTCCTCAGAGTGGAGTTCAGTTTTGTTAACATGGCCATCTAAAATGGGCCAAGAGTCGTTTGGCTGGACAAACCCGGAGGGCTCCGCCCACCATAACACGTTACGGTTTAGATCGGCCGGAGAATGACCACGTGAAGCGGTATCCGATGAATTATCAACCGATGATGCTTGACGCCGATGGTTAGATGCGATAACTGTCAAAAGCGATAATTGGTCGGTGTAACGATTCCCGTGACGAGTATCATCGGGTGAATCATCCGGTGGCCTCCACTTCCATCCCAATACTCTGAGAGTAAAAGAATGATCAACATTTTTTAAGATTACATCAGTGAGATAGTAGTCCGACGGTAGAAAGGCGCGAAGTTTCGGTTTGCTACAATCCCACTTCTGCAGTTCAAGTTGACCTCGTTTGGTATGTTCGATGACTTCGGATTGCGTTAGTTGAACTTGTTCCAGACTGGAACAGCCGATGACGATAGAATCGATATTTGAGTCCGAAGTGATCGCGTGGCGTGTGAGTGATAATCCGTAACCTTTCTTTTCTGTCAACGATCTGACAATACGATAGGACAGAATAAAGGCAGAGATATCAGAAGTCACAGGGTGTAATGGGTAATCCGGGGTAGATTCCGATAATTGATGACGCCAAAATATTCTTTGGAACGCGTGATTTGGCTCTTGAAGAAATATTTGGCGATACATTTGCCGCACCTCAGCAATGAACACCACAGATGGTGAACGAAAGTTTTGCAGAAGTTCAGCAATGTTCGTTTGGAGCTTGGGAACGATAAGGAAGGCATCATTTGACGATGATTCATTCACCTCCGTCACCGAGGCATCGAAGACCATTCGCAACATAGTGGTAACGGTGCCCGGACGAAAAATGCAATGACGAAGTATGTGATGCATTTCCTTGAGTAAATTTTTTCCAGGAACACGTGTCATGTGACCACTGTGCAAGTAGTCAGTCATGAAAGCGAAGTACGGTTCACGTAAACTGAGCTTTAATGTCTGTTTATGTTCGAGTGAAAGGATGATGCGCGAAGAGGCTTCACGCGAACCTGGGGAAGCGATATCCTTATCCTTTTCACTAAAAGGTAAGGCTACGATGAATTGTCCCGAAGGGTCACGTAAGTGATGAGTGTGATGGACCTGCTCATCACGTTGTTCTTCAGGGGTGAGATGTGAAGACTGAGGGAATGTGTCCAACTCCCTCAGTTTCTTGACCTTTTCAGGAAGACGGTACTGGTTGGTTTCGATAAATTGACTAGAAAAGTCACGTGAGCGATAAATGCGATACACTTGGTCACTACGTTGTTTAGTGGGCTGTGAAGACTGAGGAAATATGTCCAACTCCCTCAGTCTCTTGACTTCTTCTGGAAGACGAGACTGGTTGGTTTCGATGAAGGAGTTTGTTTGACGATCGGTAGCAAAACCAACCGAATCCAGAGGAAGCCAACCGAATGGTGAATTGATAGCTGAAGGCTGGTGAAGATCACCCGTTAATTGGGGTCTCGGTAAAGATGGCAAGATCTCAACATCTCGAAGTAGGTCAGTCGCTCCTGTGTCAGTTGTCAGTTTATGACAATCAGAGTCGGCATGAAGTATGTCTTGAAACAGATGATAAGATAACTGGTCGAATTGAATCGTTGGCGATGGAAGTAACTTCGTGTTGAAGGTAGTTTGTCCCTTAACATCGACATCGAAATTAGTGACGCCTGACGCGGTTATAGAAGATTGGCCTAAGCCACGGATTTTCTGAGAGCTGACTGGACGCTCGGCAGTGCGATTAGATACGAAGTGTGCTTGACTGTCTGAACAGGTCAACCCACGAAACGTTTGAAAACTGCCGGAGGGATCACGATTGATAATATGAGCAGTAGGCAAACGTACCATGGATCTGTCACAGAAGTTTGCGAGGAAAAGAACTGGAGGATCTGAAATACAAGCTCCTTGAATGGCAAATGTGGTGGGTCGTTGGTACTCCTCTTCAGCAGAAATGTTGTCTTCCCTATGAAGAAGAGTGTGGTGCTTACGATGACATTTCTGACAATCAAACACAGATTTGCAATTCGTGAGAGAATGAGAAGGCGTGAGACAATTCAGACACCAACGGTGTGCCTTTGCGAATTGAGCACGTTCCTGAACCGATTTGAGTGCAAATGATTTGCACTTAGCGATATGGTGAATACCCTTGCAAAATGCGCACTTTGAAGTGAACGCAGTCAAGGACCCTTTGATTTCAGGTTTTGCCTTATTCATGTCACAAGTAAGCGATGACGTTTGTTTTATGACAGCTTTATTATGAAATGTTGAAAAGTTTTGTACGATAATGTTCGCGGGCTCCGATTCGAAAGATTGATTCGTTAATTCCTTGTGAATTACGACGATTTTGAAATAAACATTATCAAAAGCTTCGCGAACTTGATTTTCAATGTCCTTGTTTGCCTCATCTAGAGCTAAGATGTCAGCGTGAACGGTTTCAAAATCATTAACAATGTTTTGCAACCTCGTATAATACGCTAAAAATAATGGGTAATTGGTTGCATCTTGCAAAACGCTTTGACCGACCTCATACACCTTGTTTATTCTGCTAATGGCTACGTTCCGTCTTCTACGCAAGCCTTGTAAAGTACTAGCCATTTTTTTTTAATAAACAAATGTACTAACGAAATAATCAGGAAAACTTTATGAATTAAAAAGTAGAATTCGATATAATTTAAATACCCGTTAGGTCGTTAATAATTAAGAACTGTGTAAACTAATTCTACGATTCACTGTTTGAATTCGTTCTTTGAAATGACATTTCAATTCACGTAATATTTCATAGCATTCTTTCGTTTTGCCAAAGAAAGAATTTATTATGAGAATTTATCTAAAGGTTCCCTGGTTTCGGCACCAAAATGATCACGCACGGGGCATGGTGATGAGGGTAACCTTGCGGCTACTCTTGCTAAGTCGCTTATGGATTTCGATAAGTTATGCCCAACCACCAAACAAGAAAGGTATATCACAATTAAGTGGTACTCACGTCTGTTGTCTTCTGGCTTGGTGACAGTCATAGATGTCCATAAGCGTTCGAGATTGTTCTATTTAATTGGTAGAACTTCGGTAAAGTTTGAGTCACGAGTTCACACAAAGTATACGAAATAAGACGGTAGGATTTACACTTTATGTGACGATATGATGAATAACACTTCGGCGTGGTGCGAAATGTCACAATACGGTCGGTGGTTAGCAACGGACTGACGATAAAGCGCTTGACACTTGTTTTCCGTGTAGGTAGGCACCCTTATTGTGCGGAAGTCCAAAATCAGGGTTCCTCCGATCCCGTATGATAATCGGAGCACAAAACGAATGAAATCCATCAGCGTTATGAAACAAGTTCCTTTAGTTGATTTTTTGAAGGTGTGCAGTAGTATTGATTAACAATATCGGTGACACCAGGAAACACAGTCCCATATTTTTCACAAGTAGTAAATTTGTTCAACTGTAGGGAATATACATATATTGATATACGTTATGATTAAGGTTTTCACGGGTGTAAGATGTAGAACAATTTTCTCGGTTTACCCGCGTAACGTAGTCCTTAAAAGGACTTTTGATCTGTTCGAAACGTCAGGAGTTAAAAAGTCCTTTTAAGGACTACGTTACGCGGGTAAACCGAGAAAATTGTTCTACATATTGATACATGTATATACCTACATGTAATATTTTTAAAATTGATTTGCGCAGTGGCGATATCGTAACCAATGAGGTTTATCGGAGGTGCGATTATTGCTAGTTGAAAACTTTTTATTTTTAAAGTTTTGAAATCTTAATATTGTTTGTTTGTTGTAGGTGGCGGAAATAGTAGAAGTGTGCGAGACGGCCAAGGTGTACCTGGTGGGCAAGACGAGAACTAACAAGGGACTCAAGTTGAGGCACGGCGCTCAGGACCGAGTCTTTAGGCTGGAGTTCATTTCCAACAGTGTGAGTTGTTGTGCACATTTACTTCTGCCATTATCTCTTGCAGAGTGAGCAGCGAGTAGTTCTCTTGTTGACCGACAAAGATGAGCGCGCTGAATAGCCAACCAAACGTCTTGGGCCCCAAAATGGGATCTTGTCAGGTTGACCGAATGCAAAAAATTACATTTTTCTCAACCCCTCAGGCTAATTTGTTAGATTTTCAAAACAAGTTTCATAGAAATCGTCCCCCTTTTAATCATGGTACAAAAAACCAAAATAACCATATATAAGACCATTGTTAGAACTGTATTGGCATATGGATGTGAGGCGCTGACACTGACGGTAAAGATGGCTGAAATGCTGGATACTTTTGAAAGAAAAGTGCTGAGAAGAATATGTGGACCTGTGAAAGAGGGTGAACAGTGGCGCATCCGGCACAATACAGAATTGTATAATATAATATAAGGCCCCTAGCATCTCAGCACATTTGATTTTATTGATTTATTGTGAAAAACAGTATAATCCATTTACATTTCACAAATAACAGTTTATAAATTACAGTTTATAATAAGTAAGTATATACATTTATTTGCATGGGTAAGTACATCAATACTATCTGATTAGCCAGATTTGGTAAATAGTATGCTTATTGCTGTCTTAAATTCTCTTTGGTTCAAATTGAAAATGTCACATATGAGACTCCT
Source organism: Limnephilus rhombicus (assembly GCA_929108145.2). Taxonomy (NCBI): domain Eukaryota; kingdom Metazoa; phylum Arthropoda; class Insecta; order Trichoptera; family Limnephilidae; genus Limnephilus; species Limnephilus rhombicus. Next base: position 8,045,181 of record OV815298.1, read on the forward strand.
CAGGCTGAGATGGGCTGGGCATGTACAGAGAATGCCGGATACACGCGTCCCGAAAAGAATTTTGACTGGACACCCAGGTGGAAAGAGAAAAGTGGGAAGACGAAGTAAGAGGGGATGCAGCACAGCTTCTCCAGGTACCAAATTGGAAGTCAGCCGCTGAGGACAGGAGGAGTTGGAGGCGACTGTTGCAGGAGGCCAAAGCTCGATATGGGCTGTAGCGCCATCGAAGAAGATAATCATGGTTAAGAAATATGATCTAAACGGGATTAGAAAAAGAAAACATCAGGCTTTATAATCAAATCTAAAAGATAACAACAAAATATATAAAATGCACACATTTATGAAACCAAAGTATCCTATCGCAATTTTAAAAAAAAATTTTAACTTTGGAATTTTTTTTATTATTATTACTAGCTGGCTTACCCGGCTTCGCTCGGGACACCATTCGAGAGTGTTCTGGAAAGTTTCACATTGATGTTCCCGATTCCCTATTCCCGAACATTCCACAATTTTTCAGAATGTTCCTGTATGTTCTGGAACGTTGTGGAATGCTCAAGAATACTCTGACTGGGGTGTCCGGCTTCGCCCAGGGATTTGATGTGAGATCGAATTGACGTTCTAATCCACGACGGATCTTGCTTTATATACCCTATATGGGTAGCCCCATACAAAAAGTCTTCAAATGTTCCAGAATAATTTTCCAGATCATTCCGCAACATTCAGGAGTGTTCTGGAATGTTCCGCAATGATCGGGGATATTCCATCCTATTCCCGAACATTCCACAACATTCCAGAATGTTCTGGAATGTGGTGGAATGCTCAAGAATACTCTGGAATGTTTTCACCTGATCTAGAAATTTCAAGGGGGCGAAACTTACAGCCCTTATATTTTTCAAAGCACGCCATTCAGGTAAAAACGGGAACTTTCTTCATAGTTAGGGAGGGCTACCACACAATATAACTCCCGTTATCGTACCGGGACTCGTCTTTGAATTTTAGCGGCATGCACGTTATACACTTTTTTGACAATTTATATTGAAGATTAAGATTATACAAACTTCTAGAACTTTCCAGAGCCTTCTAGACTCACCGACACTCTTCGCCACTCATTTCTGAAAGCTTCTAGAACTGTCTCCTTCCAAAACATCCTAGAGCATTAGGGAAACTTCCAGAACTATCTAGAACCTTCTAGACTCACCAACACACTCCATCGCTCCTTCCAGAACTTTCTAGAGCTCAATCAAGCCTTCTAGAACTTTTCGTAACCTCCTAGACTCACAGACATACTCCCCTACTCCTTTCTGAACTTTCTACAGCTTTATTGAACCTTATAGAACTTTCCGGAACCATCTAAAATCACCGACATACTTTCTTTCTAGAGCTTAATCAAGTCTTCTAGAACTTTCCGGAACCTTCTAGACTCACCTACATACTCCGCCACTCCTTCCAGAATTTTAAACTGCTTTTTCGAACCTTCTAGAACTTTTCGGAATATTCTAGACTCATCGACATAGTCCGCCACTCCTTTCGGAACTTTGTACAGCTTTATCGAACCTTCTAGAACTTTTCAAAACCTTCTCGACTCACCAACATACTCCACTCCTTCCAGAATTTTCTACAGATTTATCGAACCTTATAGAACTTTCCGGAATCTTCTAGACTCACCGACATACTCCGCCACTCCTTTCAGAACTTTCTACAGCTTTATCGAACCTTATAGAACTTTCCGGAACCTTCTAGACTCACCGACATGCTCCGCCCCTCCTTCCAGAACTTTCTACAGCTTTATCGAACCTTCTAGATGTTTCCGCACCATCTAGACTCACCAACATACTCCGCCACTCATTTCAGAACTTTGTACAGCCCTATTGAACCTTTTAGAAATACTTACAGCTTGATGGAACCTTCTAGAATTTTCCGGGACCTTCTTTAGACACACCGACACACTCCTCCACTCCTATCAGATATTTCTACTGCTTTACGGAACCTTCTAGAACTTTCCGGAAACTTCTACACTCACCGATATATTCCACCATTCCTTTCAGAACTTTCTACAGCTTTATCAAACCTTCTAGAATTTTCCGGAAACTTCTAAACCCACCGACATATTCCACCATTCTTTTTAGAAATTTGTACAGCTTTTTCGAACCTTCTAGAACTTTCCGGAACCTTCTAGACTCACCGATTTACTCCGCCACTCCTTCCAGAACTTTCAATAGCTTTACGGAACCTTCTAGAAATTTCTACAGTTTTATCGAACCTTCTAGCCGGAAATTTTAAACCCACCGACATATTTCACTATTCCTTTCAGAACTATGTACAGCTTTATCGAACCTTCTAGAACTTCTTACAGCTTTGTGGAATCTTCTAGAATTTTCCGGAACCTTCTACATACACCGGCACGCTCCTCCACTCCTTTCAGAACTTTCTATAGACTTATGGAACCTTCCAGAACTTTCTACAGCTTTATCAAACTTTCTAGAACTTTCCGGAACCATCTAGACTCACCGACTACTCCGCCACTACTTCCAGAACTTTGTTATGCCCTATCGAACCTTCTAGAACTTACACAGCTTTATGGAACCTTCTAGAATATTTTGAAACCTTCTAGACATACCGATACACTCCTTTCAGAACTTTGTATAGCTTTTTCGAACCTTCTAGAACTTTCCGGAACCTTCTAGACTCACCGACTTACTCCGCCACTCCTTCCAGAACTTTGTACAGCCCAATCTAACCTTCTAGAACTTTTTACAGCTTTATGGAACCTTCTAGAATTTTCCGGGACCTTCTAGACACACAGACACACTCCTCCACTCTTATCAGAACTTTCAACAGCTTTACGGAACCTTCTAGAACTTTCTACAGTTTTATCGAACCTTCTAGCCGGAAACTTTAAACCCACTGACATATTTCACCATTCCTTTCAGAATTTTGTACAGCTTTATCGAACCTTCTAGAACTTCTTACAGCTTTGTGGAATCTTCTAGAATATTCCGGAACCTTCTACATACACCGACACGCTCCTCCACTCCTTTCAGAACTTTCTATAGACTTATGGAACCTTCCAGAACTTTCTACAGCTTTATAAAACCTTCTAGAACTTTCCGGAACCATCTAGACTCACCGACTACTCCGCCACTACTTCCCGAACTTTGTTAAGCCCTATCGAACCTTCTAGAACTTCCACAGCTTTATGAAACCTTCTAGAATATTTTGGAACCTTCTAGACACACCGACACACTCCTCCACTCCTTTCAGAACTTTGTATAGCTCTATCGAACCTTGTAGAACTTTCGGAATCTTCTAGACTTATCGCCAATTATTTCTGAAAGCTTCTAGAACTTTCTCCATCCACAATTTTATGAAACATTTGTGAACCATCAGATCCTTCTAGACTCACCAACATACTACGCCACACCTTTCAGAACTTTCTACAGCTTTATCGAACCTTCTAGAACTTTCCACAACCTTCTAGATTCACCAACTTACCCCGTCTCTCCTTCCAGAACTTTGTACAGCTGTATCGAACCTTCTAGAACTTCCTACAGCTTTTTGGAATCTTCTAGAATTTTCCGGAACCTTCTAGACACACCGACACACTCCTCCACTCCTTTCAAAACTTTCTACAGCTTTATCGAATTTTCTAGAATTTTCCGGAACCTTCTACACCGACACACTCCTCCACTCCTTTCAAAACTTTCTACAGCTTTATCGAACCTTCTTGAACTTTCCGGAACCTTCTAGAATCTCTTACTTACTCCTCCACTTCTTCCAGAACATTCCAGATTTTTATCGAATTTTCTAGAAGTTTCCGGAATCTTCTAGACTCTTTCTGAAATTTCTAGAGTCTTCTTATAATATTATATCTTATATCTTCCTTATATCTTATATCTTCAAAATTAATAATTCCTTATATCTTCAAAATTAATAATTCCTTATATCTTCAAAAGCATGCCCTTTAGGTAAAAACGAATACCCTTATTCCCTAGGGGGGATAGAGATCTACCATACCATATAACTCTCTTGATCGTACCGGCACTCCTTTCTGAGTTTTTGCGTTCTGCATGTTTTTTTGGACTTTCTTTTATAATATATATTGATTATTTTTTTTTTTACATGAAATGACATACGTTAATGTTTATAATACATTTGCCTTGTAAAATATGTGTGTTTTTTTTTTTCGTTATCTGTAATTTTAGTTACAAAGAAACTTACGGTGAACTGTTTTAGAAACATTTTTATGTTTGCATTCGAATTTTTATGTTTAAAAAAATTATGTTTATTTCGAATTATAAAATTTGAAAGCATATCTCATAGCAGATTCAAAAACAGTTTTTAGTTTTGGGATGTGTTCAGAAATATTCAATTTATTTGGTTTTTATTGCAAAGCGGAAGTATTTTGACCTTTCGTCAAAATAGGCCGGATTCTAAAAGAGCATGCTGTTTTTGTTTTTACATTCACTTCATCCAGGAGGCCTATGTCATCTTTGGGAATGCTGTGTGTAGGGTCTTTTTGAGAAGAAGAATGACGCTTGTGCTTGTGCTCTAAAGATTACAATGGTTTCTTGAGATAGGGGAATTTACCAAACGGACTGCCCGTTTCTGCACAGACTCAAGGTTTTTTTCCGAGTATTTTGGGGCTCCGGACTAGAGATGGAGCGCACTTGCGATTTGTGCAGTGTTTCTTCCATAAACATAGTTTTTATTTTGATTTAACATCTATTCTTTGATATTATATATTCGTGTTTCGAACTGAACATATCTGTTTTGTAATAGTCACTTGAACCATGGTGTTTTTTTAAAAGTACATAACAATTTTCCTTTGTATCATCTTGGTGTAGTCATTAACCTTTGGGGGGCCATGACCTGAAACAAGGAAAGCATCACTGCATCACTTTGAAGTTAATGTTTTGTGGATTAATTTTGAGCTATCGTATATTTTATTTACCGAAACACATTTCTTGAACAATAAACTATGTATCAAAATCACATTACTTGCGTTAACCCCTTCGCAACTTAAGCAGATATATGCGTTAAAAATATGACAGCAGTCAAGTACAATAAGCGTGTTTATACATCAGCGCGTGTGTCTCCATAGAAATCGTTCTCAACTCCGTTATTGTTTTAGTTACATCCCTAAAACAAAAAGTATAAGGTCGATAGTAGATCAAGCTGTACATCCCTATCAAGTTGTCCATAGAAATACATAACAAGAATATGCTGTCAGTCGTGCAGTTTACACAAATATTAACCCGCCAAAATTTACTACCGGCGGCTCGACCGCCCTCGACATTGTTAATTTAAAAAAAATATTTTTATATGAAATGATAAAAAAGTGAGATGACAAAAGTGTTTATTACACATTTATACAATAGAATAAGTATTGTTGTTTACATAATACCGTTTTCGGTACCGTACCGTTTTCACATAAAAACATCACGTGAGTCATTTTTACCTATTTTTAATGTTTGCATTCTAAATTTCAATATTTACAAATGTTAATATTTATTTGTAATATAATAATTCGAAAGCTTATTTTGTAACCTTTCTAAAACAGTTTTTACTATTGGGCTACGTTCAGAAATGTTTCATTTATAGAACTTTAATTGTGAAGCGGTAATAACAAAAAGTTTTCGTAAAACGTCATTTCGTTTGAGAAATTTTAACCGGTGACAGGCCGGAGACGCACCGGCGCGCGCGTCATATGGGCATGCGCGAGAAAATAATTCAAATATTTGAATAATATTTCTGCCAAAAAACTTTTGGTCTGCGATTTTGGCCCTTCTATGTACAGAATTTGTATGAAGAACAGTGTCAGAATCGCTTGCGCCATCATTACTCTCGGAGACGCAGTTTCATTCACCTTGCAACCCTGGAATATTTTTAAAACGATTTCGTCTATGACAATGCGCTGTCAAAATTTTCCGCGATTTTAACGGTCGCAATAAATGCGTGTTCCGCGAGTAAAACTTTCAATTTGGTAGGCGGGAATGGGTACTGCCGTCCCGGAACCTTTATTGGATAACCAACACCTCTGCCATAGGTCACCCCAAGTGGTTCGCTATGTTTGGTGATTTAACAGGGGTGCCCGGGTTCATGGGGTGAGGTTTGTCTAGGTCTTGTAGGTGGATGACCAAGACACACTGAACCCCAGATTCCTACCCACCCCTTAAAGCCTTTTCCTTCCCAGAACTCTCCTCTCCTTCTTTTTCCTAAAAAAACCCCCCACACAGCATCCCCAAAGATGACATAGGCCCTGAGGGAAATTATTTTCCTCAGGGCCTCCTGTGTGGAGCTCATGTAAAAAAAAAAAAAAAACATCGTAAAACCTATTAATTTACGTAATAAATGCAAGTAATGTTGTTTTGGTTGATAGTTTATTGTGTTGTGAACGTATTTCAGTCAATAAAATATACAATAGCTCAAAATTAATCAACAAAACATTGAATTCAAAATTCAAAATCGTGTTTTTTTACGAAATTTCCGTATTTTTCCTGGAATTTGCGGGCCTTTGACAGGTTAACCGGTCAAAGACGAAGGAAATTTCGTAAAAAAACACGATTTTGAATTTTGAATTCAATGTTTTGTTGATTAATTTTGAGCTATCGTATATTTCATTGACTGAAATACGTTCCTAGAAAAATAAACTATGCACCAAAACAACATTACTTGCGTTAATTACGTAAATTAATAGGTTTTATGATGTTTTAGTCGAGGAACACGCGTCAAAACTGACAGCTTCAATTTGCGCCAAAAATGACATTTCGATTCCACAGATAAAAATCATTTAAAAATAATCTGGTGTTGTCAGATGAATGAAACTAGTGGCTATATCATCAATGATGTTGGCGCAAGCGATTCTGACCTTGTTTTCATACAATTCTGTACATAGAAGGGTCAAAATCGCAGACAAACTTTTTTATTTCGAAATATTTTTTTCGCGCATGCGCAAATGCTGCGCGCAAATGAGCGTCTCCGGCCGTTTACAGGTTAAGGGCGTAAATGGCGATTTTCGGAGGGGTTAATTTGGTAAATTGATAGGTTTTACAATGCTATTGTCGAGTATCACGCATCGAACTTTTTGAATCGCCGCAAAATTTGACATCCAAATTCCACAGATAATTCATTTCAAAATATTCTGGTGTCGCCAGGTGAAAGATACTTTTTGGCTATATCATGAATGATGTTGGCGCAAGCAATTCTGACCTTGTCCTTCATACAAATTTTTTATACATAAGGGTCAAAATCGCATTCAAATTTTTTTTTTCGAAATTTGTTGGTCAAAATGGTCTCATTCAAAATGGTCTCCGGCCAATAAGAGGTTAACCGTCATTTAGACAATAGAGAACTCCAATCCAATTTTTTTATTTTTTTTAATGAATAAAGACCTTCAAACTTAAATAACTGCATTTTTATTTTTATTTTTATAGTTAGTTTTAATAGTTAAAATAATTGTTAAAGTTTTAATTTTTAAAGACTCCCAGAAACGCACCGTATCTATGGTGGTCTTCACCCACCCATAGTTTTTTACTTTTTAAGTTGTCATTTTGAATCAGTGATGTCATGTCGAGGGAAATTTCCCTAGATCTAGGGGAGAAAAATATTTTTAGGGATAAGGGAAATCAGGACAAAATCTAGGGAAATTTCGAACTCTGGCAAAAATTTTATTACATATGACAATATTACTGGTAATATTTATATATATACAGGGTGTAACAGGACGTACCCGAGGGATTTTAACCAGTGATTCCTGAGCATATTTGGAGTAAAAAATGTAAATGAAATTTTCGTCTCCGGTGAAATTTTTATTTCAAATAAAATCATTTTTTTGGTTTTTTTCCACACGCCGTCACTGATCTCATATTTCGAGTAAAGGATACGGCAACTCCGCGCAAACCCCTCCCCCATATCCGCTAGCCAACCCGAACCCCGTTGTTGGCAGCGTACTCTTTCACTCTCTACTGCGCGCCTCCTCGTAACGCGAATAAACATATTGCCAGGTGGTTTTTTAAATAGATATTTTTTTGGAGATAATATTTAACATAACTTTCGCATACAGTATTTTTAAATAGTGTAACAGGACGTACCCGAGGGATTTTAACCAGCGATTCCTGAGCTTATTTGGAGAAAAAAATTTGTATATCATTTTGCTGTACGGTGACATTTTTTTTCAATTAAAAACATTTTTTTTTGTTTTTTCTACACACCTTCACTGATCTCATATTTCGAGTAAAGGATATGGCAACCTCGCGATAACCCCTCCCCCTATCCGCTAGCCAACCCTACAGTTATCGGCAGCACGCTCCCTCACTCCCATACCGCGGCGAAGCTACCCCTTTCCGAATACCGCTCGGTCAGTTGTGTTTGGAGTTTGACGGTGAACGGGGTCGTGCGTAGTTGCTTTGAAATTTGTTTTTGTTTTACTGTTATTATTAGTGTTTATTCTAAAAGATGCCTCAAAATTATCCACCTGCCCATGAAGCAGATATAGTGTTTGTTTATGGAATTTGCCGAGGAAATTCAGTGGAAGCTGTAAGAGAGTATCGCAGAATATATCCAGAACGACGTCTACCACACCATACAACTTTCGTACAGGTTTGTACCTAACTACCTATTTATTATCGTAGAGCTAGACACACATTTAATGCCGCCATCTCATTGTAAAGGCTCCCAAAAATCCGCCTAATTGTGTCTTGTAATGTTACGGAAAAAGGTTATCACTACGTATGTTTATTTACAAAACTTTCCAAAATTTTATGTTTCACTCTCGGAAATCCAAGATAATACCTATCAAACGTGCCAAGTAAAAAAAATAGGGTAATGTTTCCCAACTTGGCTAATTCTTTAAGCTCAAATTATTTAAATAACACTTCATTTAACTTAATATCCTCCTCACAGCATCCCCGAAAATGTGTGGAGTTGATGTAAAAAATGAATAATAATACAACAGAAACAAGAATAATTTACGTAGGTTAATTGGTAAAAGATGCTTTAAAGTTCCATTTTCATTACAATTAAAGTTCGAAATTCTTGTGAAAAAAATATCAAGCCGTCGCGTCATTTTGAAATTGTTATTAACACTTATTTATAACCCAAATTAAGAACTAAATAATCATATTTTGTGCTTGTCCCCCAACGTAAATAGTTGCTAATCAAAATCGGTTCCAAGAAAGCTTGTTTTAAATAGTTTCACTCACAAAATAAATTAATTCGTACTTACGGAACGTTTTCTATGTTAATCAAATATTTCTATGTTCTCAGAAATAAACTGATATAAAACGCACCCGTCATTCATTTTTACTGATATTTTATAACAGAATAATGTTAGCAATTGTATTTTTGTTTGCAGATGTATCAACGCCTGCGCGACCATGGAATCGTACGGGTTCAGGGCGGAGGAAATAATGATGTTCCAGTTCGTGTTGAAGAGAGGATCCTCAACATGATGACAGAAGACCCGACGCTTTCCGTGCGTCGCGTCGCCATGATCGTTGGAGACATAACACACACGACGGTATGGAGAATCCTAAAAAAACATCGCCTGAAACCTTTCCACTACAGGCGCTGCCAAGGTCTACTGGAGAACGACCATTTCTCAAGACTAATTTACTGTAGACGGATGCTACGAAATGTGTTGAGAAATGGAGATTTCATGAAAAATATTCTATTCACAGACGAAGCCCAATTTACGAAAACAGGAATATTAAATATCCACAACCTGCATCATTGGGCCGAAGAAAATCCTAAGCTTGTCCGGGAATCGTCGAGCCAAGAGAGATTCTCAGTAAATATGTGGGCGGGTATTTTGGGTAACAAAATAATTGGTCCGATCGAGTTGCCTCCCAGGTTAAATGGACCGATGTATCTGGAGTTCCTGCAAGGGCAGCTGGGCGACATTCTGGACGAAGTAAACTTACAAGCACTGCGAAGGATGTGGTTCCAGCACGATGGAGCTCCACCCCATTATTCCGTTGCCGTGCGGAACTACCTGAATGTAGAGTTTCCTGGACGGTGGATAGGCCGAGGTAGTCCTAACATTGCATGGCCACCGAGATCACCCGACCTAACACCGTTGGATTACTACCTCTGGGGAACTCTGAAGGAAAAGGTGATTCGAAGCCGATAGCGACGAGAGAGCAATTGATCCAACTGATCATGGAGGCAGCAGACGAACTGAAGGCGAATCCTGCTAATTTAAGCATCCATAATGTGTTAAGATTGCATGCATGCATTGAAGCCGATGGCGGCCACTTCGAGCAACTTTTATAATAATAATAAAAAAAATATTATAACCAAATGTCAGCATTTTTATTCTTACATGTCATTCATAATATTATGTTCGTATCTGTGACAGATGACAGACACAAACGCGAACAAAACATTGCCGGGTGGGTTTTTAAATTATTTTTAGAGGTATTATCTAATTATAACTTTCGCAAATAGTATTTTTAAGTATTGTAAGTTCAGTCAACATTACACTTAAACAGTAGATACTAAAATGTTTTCAAAGCTTATGATCGAACCACCACGATTAATTTATTTGAAACTTCTATAAGAACTCACATTTTGTGTCAAAATTATGAAACATTCCAATCCTTCATAATCGGACTGTTTGTGGTTAGTTTGTATTTTATTGGTAAGGCTGAATACAGTCAACTTATTGACTTGATTTTTTTTTTCTTTAAATCGGCACCATTACCTTAGGGAACGTACTCATACTACGTAACCTCTTCGGGGGGGGGGGGTCTTCAAAATGTCACGCTTGGTACAAATGAGCGGCGATTTGCTTAGGATTTTGGTCACCGGGAGGGGGAGGGGGGGGGGGGGGGGGTTAAAAATTGCAAAAAAAAATGGTCACGTAGTATGGGTACGTTCCCTTCTGTAAAATGATAATATTATTTGTATCGGTAAAACAGGTTATTATTGCAATCCTTATTCTGGATAGTTCCTTGTAATCCAAATGTATGCTATTACATTCAAAACATTGCTAGATCAACTTATTTTCTAAGAACTTTGTCAACATACTTATTGATGGGTTGGTAAAACCAATAGTTTATTGTTTCAAAACACTGGTTAGGCCACATTATAAGTCGAGAACTTTCTAAGAATTGTGTTAGGTATCCTGTTCTTCATAATACGTATTAATAGATCGGTAAAACCAATAGTTTATTGATTGTAACCCTTATTCTGAGTACCTACATAACTGAAAAATATTAGTACCTACATTGTGTAGTTAGGTAAAAATAAATGGGGAATTTGAATTGGAATTTGAATCATGACTAGGTACTTCCAAGAATACACAATTACCTACTACGTGGAATTGCGAGGAGTATGCTAAGACCGAGTTGTTTGGCAGTTCATCCTCTCTACCTACCGCGTGATGTTTAATAAATCTTTTGAACAAAATATTTCACACGGTTTTAAAATTGTTCCAATATGTAATTGATTTATTTTTAAATTCATTTATAAAATTAAATATTTTTCTTATTCAAATAATTCAGCACCTGGCAGCATTCTAATTTTAAAATAACATCGTATTCTACCTATACATGTATGTATTTCATATTATTTTAAATTCTGTGGGTCAAGGTCACGGTTACGCATTTGCAGCTGTTGACAAGTTCGTTTTATATGAGCATTGATTTTATTGACAATAATTTCGCGATTATAATGCGCGTTTCGTTTTGGTGATTCTGGATACCTAATTAAGCAAGTGCAAGGGAGATTGTGTTTTTAAAGGTGGTTAAATATTTATCTTATCTTATTTCTTAATATTTATGATAAAAGGACCATTGGAAATTATTCTCAATTATTGTCAACAAATAAGTTATTTAATTACTGTTTTTGTGTTTAATTCGTAGAACTACATTTTTTTTTGTTTAAAAGTTATTTAATGGTGGGTTTCTTCATTTACCGAGAATGCTAAATGCAATGCTAATTGTAAAAGTAAACGGTCAAATGCATAGACATTTTTAAATTTCGATCGTTTACTTTTACAATTAGCATTCCATTTAGCATTCTCGGTAAATGAAGAAACCCACCCGTCTTCTAACCACAAATTATTTAAATTAGAATTCCATCAGGAATTTTCGGTACTTAAAGTCTTTACTTAAAGCTAGCAATAATATCTGAGTAAAATAAGCATAATAATTATTTACGCAATATTAAATATTACTTGTTTGGTATTGGAGCATATAATATGGTCCTGCCTTGAAGCGCGCTGGTCGTTGTCGCCTCCCTTCCACTGTGTGCACGTGTGAAATTGCGACGTTGTCTCCCGAGTAGACCAATGATCATGCCATTGGCGACGCGTGATTTAAAAACATAATTTTTGTTTTTAATAGAAAAAAAATATCACCGGAGAGCAAAATGAAATCTACATTTTTTACTCCAAATATGCTCAGGAACCGCTGGTTAAAATCCCTCGGGTACGTCCTGTTACACCCTGTATATATATATATAGGTACGTATATATATTTTTTGGAATTCCTATGAATCTTAATTATTGTTCATGTACTTACATGCAATGTTATTTTTAACACTGACAACTCAAAATGATATTATGGAACGTACCGTCTTCAAAATACCACGCTTGGTACAAATGAGCTTATGATTTTTATTTTGCAAAGTGTTTTTTTTTATTTGGAATTCAGTTTCTAATTCAGTGGTGAGTGTATTCGTACTTTTAAATTATTACTTCACGTAGCAAAAAGTGTTTTATTTGGAAAATCACGGTATTATTAGTATATTTACCAAGTTCCGATATCTTTCCAATTAATTATCATATTAATTAACATATAACAGGATTAGTGTTACACAATCGGGTGGCTACGTAGGTAATTGCGTAAATGTGAAATTTCACTTCGAAATCTAGGGAAATAATTTTCTTGGGCTGAGCATCCCTGATTTTGAATTTAAGAAAATGGCGGAATAAAATTAATATAGGATGACTCAATGACTTTTGTGTGAGAAATTGAGGCGTTTTTATTTAAGATTAACTGCTTTTAATATAGAAAAACATTGGTAAAGTGTCCACATTTCACCGCTACTGTTATTGTATTTAATCAAAGTGCAATATAAAAACAATAAATCATCTCTTTCATTGCAAATACATGTGACGTCGTGTTTTGTGTCAGGCGTTACTTTGTAGATGCATTGTTTTATGTATAATACATACAGAAACACTGGTATTTATAATACACTGATCATGACGAGTGTGTAACAACTTGTATAAAAAGCCCTACACTAAAAACAATTTGAAAATACATAACTAAATGTCAAAACATGACATGACTTTAACCTCAAATAGACAAAATTTATTGCAGATTGTCCGCAAATATAGCCCTTTTCATAAATTATTGAGGGCCTAAATTATGTTTCAATAAACACAATAACTATTATTTATCTAAATCTCTATAAACAGTATGGAAATAAACCAAAAACACGAAATGTTGAATTGCATAGGTACATGTGCACTTCAAGTCATTTCAAATGTCAATACAATACACAGGTGACAGGTTAACTGTGACGTCACGGTTAACCATTTCAGTAATGCCAACTTAACGCTGTGTTTTCCGAAGAGGTTTAAAAATGCACTTTTTAATAATTTATTAAAAACTCTGCATTTAATATTGTGAAATAAAACTTATATATTCAGAATCAGCGTTTCTTGGTCTATATGAACATATTTTTTTAAAGCCATAATATTTTTCACTGGAGTTCCTTATTCAGAGTGAGTTACAATATTGTTTCAGGAATTCTCTGATACGGAGTTCAACAAGTGGAGAGACACCTGCTTGCAGGCTGACCGCCCACTCCCCTCTCTGGAACACGTTGAAACCAAGATCCGGGACATCACAGAGGCCATGTTATATCAATTTAAGGTAAACAAACTACAGTGTCAGTTAGACCACAGTGTTCATTTGTCAATCATCAGGGACAGGGCAGATGGATAGATTGTGGTCAAGTGTTAATCCTCCAATGGCCGCTGCTCCCAATCCTACTAATCAACTGCTAAACCCAAACTAAGGCTCAACACACAAGCATCGCTCAATCTAAGTAATCTATCCAACTAGTAGATTATGCTCGACCCAGCTGAGCAAACTTATAAGAAGTGTCTACAGAGTGGAGCTCAAGCCATGAGGTACCGACGCGCCGACGGCAAAGGTCAAGCTGACACTTTATTTTTAATATATTTTATACATTTGTTTAAAAAATATAAAATGCCAGTTTATGGATAACAGTATTTAACCTGTCACAAGCCAGAAAAAACACGAAAATTCCCTAACACAGCACCAATTTGAATTTTGAATTGAATGTTTTGTGGATTAATTTTGAGCTATCGTATATTTTATTGACCGAAACACATTCCTAGAACAATAAACTTTGTACCAAAACAACATTACTTGCGTTAATTACGTAAATTGATAGGTTACGATGTTTTTGTCAAATATCACGCATCGGACTTTGACAGTTTGAATTGCGGCAAATTTGACATTTCGATTCCACAGATAAATCATTTAAAAATATTCTGGTGTCGCCAGGTGAATGAAACTTGTAGCTATATCATCAATGATGTTGGCGCAAGCGATTCTGACCTTGTCCTTCATACAAATTCTGTACACAGAAGGGTCAAAATCGCATACAAAAATATTTTTTTCGAAATTTGTTCCGCGTCCATTCCCACGTCTCCGGCAAGTAAGAGTAATATTAATTTAACTTCGAAAGTTTTTTCTTTGATGCCATTTTATTGTCTATGAAAGCGGGCTGGGTCACTTAAGATAATCAATGATAAAATATTTGGGAACAACGCGAATCGAGCGTCACCTTCAAAATACTTACAATTCGCTTAGCTGATTGCAGACTCAGATTGGTCGATCGAAAAGTTGAGAACAGCGACTGTTTTTTTTTTTTTTTTACATTAACTTCACACAGGAGGCCCTGAGGAAAATAATTTCCCTCAGGGCCTATGTCATCTGTGATGCTGTGTGGAGGGTCTTTTTGAGGAGAGGAAGGAATGAACATTGGTCTTGAAGAGACCCATGTTGTAGGAAGGAGGAAACACAGAGGCCGGCAAATCATTCCACAGCCGAGCTGTTGAACACAAGAATGAGTCGAAGAAACGACCCGTTCTCATGTGACAAATGTTGGGCACCGTTAGGGCCGGTGGTGTTTCAGTACAATAATTAGTTAAATTAAAGTGGTTTTGGGCATTTATTTTTGGTGTAGCCATTGGGGGAAGCCATGGTTTGTGGAGGTCTATCTATTAAACATTGTGATGGTTAGATAGTATACTGATGTATAGAGGAGAGTCGGATAATACCGCGCATCTGATAACTCCGCGCATCAACGTATTACAAAAATGAGACACAAATTATGACTGTTTCCTGTATATGCTGTCTAGATAATATGCCCTGTCTAGATGATGAGATAAAGGCTTTTACAGATTGGCAATTGACCTTCAGTAATAGTAATGGCGTTCGCGTGTTTGCAGGAGGAAGACGTGGATAAGATAATTCAGGAGAAGGATCGATTCCGCGCCCATCCCACCAACTACGCCATGAAGAAAACCCAACTCATGAAGGACAGAGATGCTGCTGTACTGAGGTAAACCAACCAACAAACTATGACATAATCAGTGTGTACTGAAGTAAACCAACCAACAAACTATGACATAATCAGTGTGTACTGAAGTAAACCAATCAACAAACTATGAGCTAACCAGTTTGTACTGAGGTAAATTAATCAACAAACTATGACGTAATCAGTGTGAACTGAGGTATACCAATCAATAAACTATGACATAATCAGTGTGTGCTGAAGTAAACCGGGTCTTGGAGGTGGATGCGTCTGCCCACCAGCTGCATGGCAGACCGGATCGGGAGAGAATCTGTTTAGGGAGTCCATTTATTATAATTAAGCGCACTTGAAGTGAAACATCACAAAACTGCGCTATATAAATACTACGTTATTATTATTATTGACTTCTCCAGCCGTACTCTCTCGGAACATCGCCTTGCACCTCAGTGGGAGGGATGGATTCATATGTTTGTCACTCCTGGATACATTGACCCCCAGATTCCTACCCACCCCTAATAAATACCCTTTTCCTTTCCAGCACTTCCTCTCCTTCTTTTCCTAAAAAGACCCTCCACACAGCATCCCCAAAGAGACAAAGGCCCTGAGGGGAATTATTTTCCTCAGTGTGGAGCTAATGATGCCGCCAAGACCCGCCCACCAAATGTATCTAGCACTCGGGAGGGGGGGGGTATGGCAGACGTTATCCACTGAAGGGTTCCCGGGGCGCAGTACCGTATGTAGTAATAGATTAGTGTTATTGTTATAATGTGTGTGTGTGTAGGGGAGAAGAGGAACTGGGGAACGACCTGACGCAGAAGATCCAGGAGTTGGAGGAGCGAGCCAACCACCTGGACAAGGTGCGCACCTCCACTATACAGAGCATCTCCTACATCAACAACCGCAACCGGAAGCTCAACGTGGAGGGGGCCGAGAAGGCTATCATGGAAGAGGTGAGTTCCTTACTGACTCATTTTAACACCTAACGCTCTGTAACTCGCTTGCTATTGTCCTATCTAATGTTTAAGTTTAGACTTTTTTTTACTGTAGCTCCACACAGGAGGCCCTGAGGAATACAATTTCCTTCACGGCCCATGTCATCTTAGGAGATGCTGTGTGGAGTTTTAAATTCGATTGTTTGTGTGAAAGTACTGAAGCCATACATGATTTTACTTCAATGGGTGCTTTTATTATTATCATGACGATCCACGTTCACGGTACCGTGACGGCAATAAACACAATCCTGCTGCAGCTCTTTCTTACACATTAAATAATGGCGAGATAAAAGATGAGACACAAATTACTCTTTATACTTGTGAGTGAGACGTATGATTATGATTGTATGTTTCCTTTGGGGGGGGGAGAGGAGGTGCAGACACACATTCACCCTTTTGTCTTTATTCATCTGTTTTTATTTAGTGTATAAGAGTTGCAGCTTATATGTTGTAAGAACAAAAGCAAAAACATTGGCGCATTGACATTTAACGTTTTTGAATTTTTGGAATTCACTTACATTTCAATATTATCCTTTCAACTACATTGCATACTTTCAAAATTATCATCAAGGCTAGTAGTATTGCAGGGGTCTATGGAGACGTCACGATGCGGTGTGTGAGAGAGATGCAAGAAAATGATTTCTTTTTTCCTTTGGAGGAAACAGCATACCTACTAAGTACATTGTATAGATCAGGGGTGTCAAAGATACGGCCCGCGGGCCGCATGCGGCCCTCGGACCCTATCAATACGGCCCGCGAGCCGTATGCGGCACTCAGGTCGGACGCGGTGTGCCGTGCACCGAGCGTGAGCGTAACCTTTTCTCTTACGCCGGCTGGTGGCGCTGGTCTGGTGCACGACTCGTACTCACGACGTCCCCTCCCCCCCGACCCCGCACCACAAGGGTCGCAGTTGCCGGTCGCCGGCGCAGTCAGATTTAAGCCTTAGCATCGAGCGGTCGCGTCGAGTGTTTATATTACTTACGTACTCATAGTTTGTTGTTCATTCAAGTTCTAATATTGGTACGTGGCAAAATGTTGCAAAAACGTAAAGTTGATAGTGAGTGCAGAGTTTTTCAGACAAAATGGGAAATCGCATATTTTTTCATGGAATGGAAAGGTAAATCACTTTGTTTGATTTGCAATCAAACAATAGAGAACTCCAGTCCAATTTTTTTATTTTTTTTAATGAATAAAGACATTCAAACTTAAATAACTGCATTTTTATTTTTATTTTTATAGTTAGTTTTAATAGTTAAAATAATTGTCAAAGTTTTAATTTTTAAAGACTCCCAGAAACGCACCGTATCTATGGTGGTCTTCACCCACCGTTAGTTTTTTACTTTTTAAGTTGTCATTTTGAATCAGTGATGTCATGTCGAGGGAAATTTCCCTAGATCTAGGGGAGAAAAATATTTTTTAGGGATAAGGGAAATCAGGACAAAATCTAGGGAAATTTCGAACTCTGGCAAAAATTTTATTACATATGACAATATTACTGGTAATATTTATATATATATATATATACGTATATATATTTTTTGGAATTCCTATGAATCTTAATTATTGTTCATGTACTTACATGCAATGTTATTTTTAACACTGACAACTCAAAATGATATTATGGAACGTACCCATACTACGTGACACGTTCGGGGGGGGGGGGGGGGGGGGGGTCTTCAAAATACCCCGCTTGGTACAAATGAGCGGCGGGTTGCTTATGATTTTTATTTTGCAAAGTGTTTTTTTTTAAATTTGGAATTCAGTTTCTAATTCAGTGGTGAGTGTATTCGTACTTTTAAATTATTACTTCACGTAGCAAAAAGTGTTTTATTTGGAAAATCACGGTATTATTAGTATATTTACCAAGTTCCGATATCTTTCCAATTAATTATCATATTAATTAACATATAACAGGATTAGTGTTACACAATCGGGTGGCTACGTAGGTAATTGCGTAAATGTGAAATTCTAGGGAAATTTCACTTCGAAATCTAGGGAAATAATTTTTTTGGGCAGAACATCCCTGTTTGAATGAAGAATCATGGCCAGCGTTGCCAGAAGGTTACTTTTGTAACCTTTTAGGTGATTTTTTACTCTGAAAGGTTTCTTTCAGGTTACACTACTCAAAAGGTTACTTTTAGGTGATTTTTCAGAACCAACGTCAAACGGAA
This sequence comes from Limnephilus rhombicus, assembly GCA_929108145.2. NCBI lineage: Eukaryota > Metazoa > Arthropoda > Insecta > Trichoptera > Limnephilidae > Limnephilus > Limnephilus rhombicus. The sequence goes on from OV815298.1 coordinate 8,063,926, forward strand.
TGCTCTTTTGTTTTTTTTTCGTGTTGGCTAACGGCTTGCTAAATCATGGACTATACACTTATTGCAAAACTTTACTTCTTTCTCTTTCACACTATTGTGAAAGAGGAACACGTTTCGCTCAATATTAGAATTCGGATCAGTCATATGGAATCCGCAATACAAAGTAAATATTGAAAGGTTAGAAAGAATTCAAAAAAAGACATTGAAACACCTAGACTTTAAATCTTTTCGAACATCAGAAAACCTAAAAGACTCATTAACATTCCATAATTTATCAACTTTAGAAGATAGAAGAAATATATCCGACCAAAAATTTTTATTCAAAATCATTAACAACGTTGTTGACAACAACTGTCTTCTAGAAAACATTAATTTCCACTGTCCAATAAGAAACACAAGATCAAACCAACTATTCATTTCTCTGAAGGACGTGCACAAAATTCAATGATATCTTTTACGACTCTGATATTTTTCATTTGTCCTCAGGCCAATTTATTAAATCAGTAATAGAAAAAATTTAAACAAATTGTTAATTACGAACTCTTCACCCCTGCTGCATGTTATTATTTTTTTTTCATTCTCATTATGTTTGTTTTCCTTCTTTTTATTATAATAATAATATTTGGATTATTTATATATCCTATAATATGGTTTATAATTTTTATGTTTTTTTTTCATTTCTGTTGTATATATATATATATATATATATTTTTTTTTTTCTATCACTTTATGTTTTCTTTAATGTTTTAATCTATGTTTTTATATATATATTATAAATTTTACCAGAAACTTCGCTGGTTAATGCAACCATGTAATATGTTACTTTATTATCAAAATATGTATTACTGTTTGTTACCTCAATAAACTAAAAAAAAAAAAAAAAAATGTGTAAATTACAAATTAACCATAGCTTCTTGCTCACTCGACAAATCTGATTGATCGCTCAATCTGACTTTTTGCATTTTGAGTACCCGCTATTTACGCCGGCAAGGTTATGCAGGTAGAAAAAATATCAGATTTTTCATACCGGTATATACAAAACAAAAAACTCGCTCTACTCAAAAATAATCCAAATGGCTTATGTCCCACTTTAATACTGAGCTCCTCATGATGATTGGTTTATTTATATCCTCATGTATTCTATCAACTTTTTACCATTCCACTGGAAAAAATGCGAAAGGTTATTTTTCACACAAAAAGGTTACTTTTTTTATATATTTTAGGCGACTTTTTACAAGACACGGCTGGCAACACTGATCATGGCGGTCATGGCAGAATGCTTTGTAATGAGTAATGACTTTTAGGTGTGAGGTGTGTTTTTTATTCAAGATTAACTGCTTTTAATATAGAAAAACATTGGTAAAATGTCCACATTTCACCGCTACTGTTATTGTATTTAATCAAAGTGCAACATAAAAACAATAAATCATCTCTTTCATTGCAAATACATGTGACATCGTGTTTTGTGTCAGGCGTTACTTTGTAGATACATTGTTTTATGTATAATACATACAGAAACACTGGTATTTATAATACACTGATCATGACGAGTGTGTAACAACTTGTATAAAAAGCCCTATACTAAAAACAATTTGAAAATACATAACAAAATGTCAAAATAGGACGACTTTAACCTCAAATAGACAAAATTTATTGCAGATTGTCCGCAAATATAGCCCTTTTCGTAAATTGTTCAGGGCCTAAATTATGTTTCAATAAACACAATAACTATTATTTATCTAAATCTCTATAAACAGTATGAAAATAAACCAAAAACACGAAATGTTGAATTGCATAGGTACGTGTGCACTTCAAGTCATTTCAAATGTCAATACAATACAATACACAGGTGACAGGTTAACCGTGACGTCACGGTTAACCATTTCAGTAATGCCAACTTAACGCTGTGTTTTCCGAAGAGGTTTAAAAATGCACTTTTTAATAATTTATTAAAAACTCTGCATTTAATATTATGAAATAAAACTTATATATTCAGAATCAGCGTTTCTTGGTCTATATGAACATATTTTTTTAAAGCCATAATATTTTTCACTGGAGTTCCTTATTGCTGTTTGTAAGGAGTTTAATTTAAAGAGACATTATGATTTGAATCATAAAGGAAAATTTGAAGGTTACACTGAAAAGATAAGAATGGACAAACTATTATCTTTAAAATCTAACCTTCACGGCCAACAGTCGATATTCACTAAAGCTAAAAGCGAAGACGCCTTAAAATCCAGTTTCATTATTGCATTAGAAATCGCCAAGAGATCAAAACCTTTCACTGATGGTGATTTTATTAAAGAATGTATGTTAAAAGTGGCTGATGTTTCATTCCCATCACAAAAATCAACCATTCAAAATATTCCGCTGTCAAGAAACACTGTTGCTTCAAGAATAAGTGATTTATCTCAAAATTTGGATTCCCAGCTGAAGGAAAAAATTAAGGAATTTACACACTTTTCGCTGGCTATTGACGAGAGCACTGATATTATTGATACTGCTCAACTTGCTGTCTTTATACGAGGTATTAATAGTAACTTTGAAATATGTGAAGAATTATTGAAGTGCGTTCCATTGCTACAGCAAATGATATTTATTCTGCTATTGAGCATTTAATAGTAAAATATGAACTCGGCTGGAATAAATTTTGCAGCATAACTACGGATGGCGCTCCTGCCATGGTTGGCAAACATTCGGGTGTTGTGACTAAATTAAAACAGAAAATATCAGAAAATTTTGTGGGAATTCACTGCATCATTCACCAGGAATCACTCGCATCCAAATATTTAAAAATGGACCATGTCATGCAACCGGTAATTAAAATAGTAAATTTTATAAGGAGCTGAGGTCTAAATCGCAGGCAGTTCAGGCAATTTTTACAAGATTTGGACGAAAAGTATTCCGATGTACCTTATTTCACGGAAGTTCGTTGGCTCAGTCGACGGGCAGTTTTGAAAAGATTTTTTGAGTTACGTGACCCTATTCAAGCTTTCATGTTAGAAAAAGGCAAGCCAATTGATTATGACAACGACTGGTGGCTTGATTGTGCATTTTTGGTAGATATGACAAAACACATGAATGACCTCAATATAAAGTTACAGGGTAAAGACTTATTCGTCACTCAAATGTATTCGCATTTACAAGCCTTCGAAACAAAATTAAGACTGGGAAATTCACATAAAAAACCAAACACTCGATCATTTCCCTCACGTGAAATCATGTGGCACAGTGAACCAGACAAAATTGGATGAGTATTCTCAACTTTTGCTGAATCTGATAACAGAATTTAACAGTCGTTTTGAAGATTTTCGCAAAATGCATAAAATGGAATTCCCACTTTTCAACAATCCATTTACTTTTGATGCTGCACTGGCACCAATTCATTTGCAAATGGAATTGATAGAACTCCAATGCGACAGCATTGTAAAGGATAAATTTAAGGAAGTTAATGTTACTACATTTTATACACAATATTTCAAGAGTTTGAATAACTATCCAAGTATAAGAAATCATGCGGCACGTATCCTGTGTATGTTTGGTAGTATGTATTTATGCGAGCAGATGTTTTCCGTTATGAAAATAAATAAAAACAAACATCGCTCACGGCTTACGGATGAAAATCTCCAATCGATTCTAAAAGTAACTAGGACGAATATGACACCCGACATCAATGAACTTGTCAAAAACAAGAGAAGTCAGGTGTCCGTCCGGCTCAAGATAATTTACCTTGTTACCCTTCTTTTTAACTTACTGAATTTATAATAAATAGGTATCTAACTAAATAAAGATTTTAACAATTAAGTATGGGTTTTATTTTTTAAATATTGAGTCCGGCCCGCTTACACACGCCAAATGTTATAAACGGCCCTTAAGAATATCCAGTTTGACACCCCTGGTATAGATCATCTTTTGAAAAAGCTGCAGCATTATTTTTATAAGGAACTTACGTTTGCTGCCTTTTTTATGCTGTCACGGTACCGTAATTACGGGTCGTCACGGCAATAATAAAGCAAAATGCTCAATGGCAATACAGAAAATATCAGCCATTTTTTAACATATACAGTCACACACATTCAAAATAAATAATCTACATACACAGTAGAATTGAAATTTTTTTCTTGAATGAATGAATAAAATGGAATCTTGGAAGTGGAAATAACCCCACTTCTGCTGGTATTTGTTGTCGATGACAATGCATTCTATCAACTTTAGTGCTATCCAATTAGGATTTGACTGAGGAAGGTTCAAAACTATATATTGAAAAAAAAATATCATTGACAGCTGTCGAGTTTTTTTTTGTGTCCTACTAGAAACTTATAAATATAACAAATAAAACAGTGTATTTAAACAAGTTTCAGTGTACTGCAACATAATTTAGTGCACTACGTTTATTTATTAATAATCACCCCAAAATCAACCTAAATATTCAACATTATTATCAAAATTTGTAAATCAATTTGTTCAATAATCATTTGTGTGCAGTGTTCCCCACGTCTCGCTCTAACAAGTGACATATCTCTCCCTCGCACTTACTGAATAACACTTGTGAACGCTCCCACTACCTACTAGTCCTAATTACCTGTACATTGCGAGCAGGGTTGTCACTCATATTATTTTATTAAAAAAAAAAAATCTCACTTTCAAAATGAATAATAATGAAGCAATTGCTTTCTTAAACAAAGCTAAGGAGGAGATCAATAGCGTCCACAATGTCATTACCGATCCTGCTTTGAAAATAACAAAAGACCAAATGGCAAAAATACTTCGTAAACTTTTTAATCTCTCTGGAACTATGCAAGACCTAGGAGTAACTGTTGGAGTTCTTGAAGGAAAAGTTATGACATTCGAAAAAATCATCGAAAAGAAAGTATTACCACAGGAAACAACACCAATTTGTGACGTGCTCGCTGAGATAGAGGAACGCAAGACCCGCTCGAAGAACGTCATTTTACTCAACGTCCCCGAGTGTAATTCGAACTCAACCACGGTGAGCGTCTTGGAGGATGGAAAAAAGGTATTAGCAGCTATTAGTGAAATTAATAGCGAGAATAGATGTGAAAATTTACAGGCTTGGAAGTAAAATTCCAAACAAAACCAGGCCAATTAAATTAGAATTTGATGAAGTCAAACAGGCTAAACTTATACTCTTTAACAAAACTACTCTGTCCAATGGAATTATAATGAAACCTGACAGGACTCTACAACAAAGACAACATTTAACTGACCTCTGGAAGGAATTAGAAGAGAGGAAAGAAAAGGGTGAAGTCGATTTACGAATCAAACATTTCAATGGAATTCCAAAAATCATCAAAACTCGAGCAAAAAATTGAAAAACAAACAGAACAGATTTTCTAGACTTACAGGATATTATCAAAATGTACGAGGAATGCGTACGAAATTGCACCAACTTAAAACTAACTCCCTAATATTCTCACACGACATTCTGTTTTTAACTGAAACATGGTTAAATGCTGATATCAGCTCGTCAGAATTAGGCCTACATCACTATACTACATATCGTTCTGATCGAAATTCTATTACGAGCAAAAAGTCTGATGCTGTGCGTATCCAAGAATATATCATCTACTAAATTACCGGTATTACCTAAATTTGTTTAACACAAAAGTGTTGAACAAATTTTTGTATACCCAATGGAAAAATTATTATCGGCTGTGTCTATATCCCACCTGCATCGGATTTGCAAACATAAAAAAATCACAATGAGGACATAGAAGTACTCAAATTCAAATATCCTAAAGCAAAATTCATTATTGCCGGTGATTATAACCTTCCTAACTGGACCAGCCAAGATGACAATGGACCTGCTATAAACCAAGCCGAATTACAGTGTGCTAAATGCAGTGAAATTCGTGATATGTCTTTATTCTTGGGACTAACTCAATCAAACAAGATTTTCAACTTTAACAATGGAATGTTGGATTTAGTGTTTTCAAGTGATTTGAAAATAGTAGTTGAGCTATCCGACGAATTATTATTACCGTTAGATCAACACCACCCACCATTGGACATTATCATAACAAATATGCCTTTAACATCTTCAAAAAAAAACAAGTGCCCCATCGTATAACTTTTCCAAAGCTGAATACCATCATATTACTGAGTACCTTATCCAAACAGATTGGTCCTTTTTAGATGAGGATAATAATATAAATGATCAATTGAACACTTTTACTCGATTTTAAATACCTCTATAGAACAATTTGTTCCCAGGGTTAGCTTCACATCATATAATTATCCGAAATGGTTTACAAGGGAATTAACTATTTGGCGGGTATTTGATAAGCCCCCATAGCTCAGTGGTCAGAGCATTCGACCGGCAATCGGAAGGACACGGGTTCAAGTCCCGTTGGCGGCAAGTATCTTTTCTCGGAAGATTTTTCAATGTAAATGAGTGTTTCAGGCTGACAATTATTGCTTGTAATAATTGTTACCCTTTGTGCTATGCATAAAAATCTTGTCTAAACGTTAGTTTATAAATTAAAAAATAATAATGAAAATTTTTGGTTTTCATTGTAATAAATTCTCCATTTATTCATCCTAATATTTTCTCTGTGTTTAAATTTACATATTTAATTCGATTGATTGATTTAATATTTTAGGAATATAATATTTTATTTATTAACTAATTTAATTAATAAAAAAAAATGTATCCACAGAAAATATAAACATACCAGAAATCCTAACGATTATATAACATTTACTAAACTACGAAAACAATGTAAAGAATTATCAATAAAATGCTGTAATAACTATGTTAACGTAATAGAAAATGAGGTACGTCGTCACAATGTGAAAAAATTCTGGAATTTTACTAAATCTCAGCGAAACGACAACTGTGGATATCCTAAATAGCATGTATTTTAAAGGAAAATGTGCCGACAGTATCGAGGGTATAGTTAATCTCTTTGCTGACTCAATTAAAAGTGTTTACGACAAAGATATTCCTGTCAATGCAGTCTCCAGTACTTGAGTGGAAGAGTCATTAAACCTAAGCCAATGCTTCATAAAATTAGAATCTATAGAAAGGGGCATAAACGCATTAGATAGTAATAAATCTGCTGGACCGGATGGTATTCCTCCCATATTTTTAATAACTTGCATTGATAGTTTGATATATCCCTTACACAAACTTTTTAACAAATCCTTAGCATCTGGCTATTTTCCGGCTCTGTGGAAAAAAGTTATTTAACGCCTATTCATAAAAAAGGTGACAAAAGCGATGTATCAAACTATAGACCTATTTGTATTATGTCTGCTTTACCCAAACTTTTCGAGTCATTAGTATTAGATACCATTGTAAAACCTATCAACAATATTATTGTTCCTAACCAACATGGCTTTATCAGAGGTCGATCTACCTTAAGTAATTTAACTATCTATAATAATTACATATCCGAATCCCTTAGTCTGAAACAACAAGTGGATTCTATATACACCGATTTCAGTAAAGCATTTGATAAGGTTCGACATCACATTCTTATATCCAAACTCCGACTGTTATCAAAGGAAGTTTATTGACATGGATTATCAGTTACCTCAGTAATAGAGTGCTTAGTGTCAGGATTAATTTTATAGAATCCTATGTATTCGAGGCCACAAGTGGTGTCCCGCAAGGGTCCCACCTCGGCCCAATATTCTTCTTAATATTCATTAATGACATTGTAAACATATTTAAATGTACAAGTCCTCCTTTTTGCGGATGATCTAAAATTGTTTAAAAGAATATGAAATATATATGATTGCCTAATTTTACAAGCTAATTTAGATGAATTTTTTAAATGGTGCGAACAAAATATGTTATTTTTGAATATTGAGAAATGTCAAGTAATACGATTTTCCAGAACTCATTCTCAAATTTTACATGAATATAATTTAAATAATGTTAAATTAACACCAGAATTACAAATTCGCGACTTGGGAGTTATATTCGATTCAAACATAACATTCACACCACATATAGATTATATAACTAATAAGGCTTTAAACATTCTTGGCTTCCTTTGTAGAACCCTAACTGATTTTAAGTCCATGGATTGCACGAAAACACTACATTTCATTAGTTAGATGTCAAGTAGAATATAATTCACCTATTTGGTCCCCTTTCTATAAAGTACACTCTAACAAAATAGAACGTGTTCAACACAAATTTCTTAGGTACTTAAATTTCAAACTCAAAATTCCAATAGAAAACATTAATTATTTAAGTTTTAACGAATCGACTAAATTTAATTACGCTGTCTGACAGAAGAATCATTTCAGACCTAATTTTATTGTACAGAGTTATGAACAACCTAATTGACAGCCCTGCCATCGTTTCTAGTATTAAACTCCATGTACCACCGACAAGGAATACTAGGCAAAATATAACATTCTTTTGCAACACATACACAACCAACTATCAATCACACTCACTTACCAATAGGATGCATGATTTAGGCAACAAGTTTGGTGGTATTGTAGATGTATTTGCTGATTCCCTTTACATTCTAAAATGCAATTTAAACCAACACTTTGTGGAATCCTACAAATTATTTAACGATTTGATGTGTTATTGTAATGTTTTATATTATATTTTGTTCTATGTAATTGTTAAATATTACATTGTTTAAAATATTTCACGGTTTTACGCAAGAATATACAAGTGGTTTTTTCTTTAAAAACTACTTGTATATTCTTAAAAGTTTTTTCACTTTTATAACTTTTGGTATAAATTCTATGTATGTGTAATCCTCGATATCTTAAATATTATTTTATAATCTATCTAAAAGCCCCTACAGGCGTATATGAAGTTGTTTTATGAAGTGTTTGACATAAAGGGTTGTGTAATCATAGAGTGTACAATTAGAGGCACTACGGGGTATAATCAGCTCAATTGGATAAGGTTAACCCGTGCCTCATCAAGGTTGAAGTTTTAACTTTCTATAAAAATGTTTTTTTTTATAAAATACCTAACAATATTGCAAGATTTAATTACATATGCTGTCCAGATTTTGCTTTATTTATTTTCTCAATTGGTTCATAAAAAAGGGTGTAGTTAAAAATATTTTCAAAGTAAATACAGCACAATCCAAAATGAAAATGATGGATTTAGGAGAAAAGAATAGCTAAAAGGTGTAAAAAAACAAGAAGAAATAATGCTCAAAAATTTATTATTTAAAATATAAAAAAAGAAGGCATTATAAAAGAAAGAAGTTATTATTATTATTATTTACATTTACAATTAATTATCAGATTAAGGTGGTAATGGCTTAAAAACGTGGCTTTTGAAGAGTCAGGAAAAAATTTTCGACATTCCGATACAGGGAACCGTTTACTAGTATTTTATATAGGTAGAGCAAGCGAATCTCCTCAGGATTGTGGATGGATATACGGGATTCTCCCCAGCATGATTAGCTTTTCTTTTTTATATAGGTAGAGCAAGCAAATCTCCTCAGGATTGTGGATGGATATACGGGATTCTCCCCAGCATGATTAGCTTTTCTTTTTTATATAGGTAGAGCAAGCGAATCTCCTCAGGATTGTGGATGGATATACGGGATTCTCCCCAGCATGATTAGCTTTTCTTATTTATATAGGTAGAGCAAGCGAATCTCCTCAGGATTGTGGATGGATATACGGGATTCTCCCCAGCATGATTAGCTTTTCTTTTTTATATAGGTAGAGCAAGCGAATCTCCTCAGGATTGTGGATGGATATACGGGATTCTCCCCAGCATGATTAGCTTTTCTTTTTTAAATAAAAGAGTACTTTTCCATATAACAAAACTAAACATATATTTTAGAAACATATAACCAGGGGTTTCAATTACCCCCAAATAACACCGGTAAGGGCGACAAATCAACTAAAATAAATAGCAAATAGCGTACCTGTTGGACCAAGTCATGTTTCCTAAAATATTACTAACACTCGAGAACACCTTAATGAACTGCAGCCGCGAAGTCGTGGGGAAGTATCCGAGGGAACCGCATCCGAGGAATGCACACGAGGATCGCATCCATGGGACGCAACCGCAAATTGCCAACTCATTCTCCACCGACTCAGCTAGCCGGGCAGCAGGTTCCACCTGATGACCAGGATTCCGGCTGAAGGCACCAAGGAATTCTGGGAATTTGCCAAGCTCAAGGCGTGAGCTCCGTCAAAGGCTTTCCGCCAGGAATTTGCCACAACTACAGGAAGTAGAGGCCAGGCAAGGCCATAAAGGTGTTCTGTCGCGTTTTACGTTACCGTACGACATAGGATTACGTGGATATCTTTCAATGCAAACATGGCGAAGCACATGTAGTTCTCACACTGACGGCCGATAAACGCCCGCTTAATTACTTCGGGTCGCGTTTATCAAAAATCATACTTGATGATCCGGCTCGCGGTTTGTAATATTAAGATATAAATATAAGGGATTATCCCATGTTAAAACTTGCAAAAACTAACACCTATGTGACAAGTCAAATATCCGTCGGGCTCCCGTAACGGTGGATATTTAAAAAGTACCCGAAACTAGCAACTAACATTGCCACACGCAAAAAATAAAGCCAACGGCGATTCAACAAATAACGTGAGCTGCCAGGTGAAAGTTAATTCAGTCACGAGAATAATTATTCAAATTTAATAATTATTATCGTGACAACTTGTAACAGAAACGGTCATTGTTCTTCGTCTTTCTCCTATCAACTGTTATCAACTGTTCTTCATCCCCACAACTAATCAAAATCGCTACCCTTTCTACATATATTATCTGGAAGTAATTTTCCGTCCCAGTGCACAACAGCTCCTTCTAAATAGGAATTTTTTAATCTATGTTTGATAAGCTCAGTCCTTTGTTTTCTGATTAGCTGTCTGCGAAGTCGCATTACACTTCTACTTACAATTAAATTCTGTGGGTCAAAGCCTCTGAAGTAGCTGATATTATACGAACTGCGTCTCTATCTGAAATACTACATCTATCTAACAATAATGCTAATTTTTCGGTAATAATTTCTTCACTTCCTCTGGCGTACTTTTTCTTTAATTCTGGTTCTCCTTCCTCTGTCGGGAAAATTCACCTCCTTTCTTCTTGTTCCTCTTCTTCTGATGTGCTGCTTGTTGAAGATTCCAGATGTGCAATTAAATTTACATCTTCTAAAAAAAAGGAAGAAATCCATTAACTTCTTATTTGCCGGAGACGCGTGGGCGCGCGCGTATTGTGCACATGCGCGAGAAAATAAAAAATTCAAACAAAAAATGTTTGCGATTTTGGCCCTTCTATGTACAGAATTTGTATGAAGAACAAGGTCAGAATCACTTGCGCCAACATTTCCCCATAAGATGGGTAAAAATTTCATTGACCTTGCAACCCCAGAATATTTTTAAACGATTTTATCTGTTGCATAGAAATGTCATTTTTGTCGAGAATTTTAGGTGTCAAAATTGAAGCGTGTTCCTCGACTAAAACATCGTAAAACCTATTAATATACGTAATTAACGCAAGTAATGTTGTTTTGGTATATAGTTTATTGTTCTAGGAACGTGTTTCAGTCAATAAAATATACGATAGCTCAAAATTAATCCACAAAACATTCAATTGTAAGAAATTCTTCTTTTGTAAGAAATCTGACCTTTTAATCTGTTAAGGCCAGAAAAAACATGGAAATTTCCTAACAAACCACCACTTTGAATTTTGAATTGAATGTTTTGTGGATTAATTTTGAGCTATCGTACCTATATATTTTATTGACCGAAACACATTCCTAGAACAATAAACTATGTACCAAAACAACATTACTTGCGTTAATTACGTAAATTGCTAGGTTTTACGATGTTTTCATCAAATAACATGCATCGACTTCGACAGAAAGAATCGCGGCAAATTTGACATTTTGATGCCACAGATAAAATAATTTTAAAATATTCTGGGGTTGCAAGGTGAGTGATATTTTTACCCACCTTATGGGGAAATGTTGGCGCAAGCGATTCTGACCTTGTCCTTCATACAAATTCTGTACATAGAAGGGTAAAAATCGCAGAGAAACATATTTTTGTCACACGCATGCGCACAAACTGCGCACATCAAATAAAATAATTATTCCGAGCGACTAGGCGCATTGCAGGTTTCGCTATGGTAAAGGGCGAGAATAGAGCAAGCGATTCTGACCTTGTTCTTCATACAGTTTCTTTATACATAAGGGAAAAATCGCATTCAAAATTTTTTTTTTTCTTCATGACACCGGTGCACGAGCGGCAAGGGGCGGGTTTAGGGATAGACGACTTAAAAGCGACTTTGAGGATTCGGATCATGTCCGGTCTTGGAAAATAATAGATATCTTCAAATATAAACATTTTAACAAAAAAGTGATTGGAGTAAAACTTGAAGATCTATAAAATGAAAAAAGAATAAAATTTCTAGGACAAATAGTTTTCATTTTATCAGGAAAAAAATGATGATTTTTTTGGAAAAAAGTCGTTTTTTTTAAATTTAATCTCGATGTTCGAATACGAATACGAATTCAGGTAATGATGCATGCTAGTGTATTGTAAGTTTTTGTCTGTAACCGCTCTTGGATCTTGTTGTAAAAGAAACCCTTTGAACAGTTTGTAATAGAATTTGTGGGCAATTGTTTCAGATCCGCGCTAACAAGGGCAAGAAGATAGACGACCCATTCACGCGGCGCTCCACCAAGCCCGTGATGAACTTCAAGTCGTTTGCGGCGCAGGAGCGCAGCCAAGAGGAGGAGGCCGAAACCGTGCTGGAGGTGGCCAAGGAGGCGGATCAGCTGCTGAAACGCCAGGACAGCTGGAAGGACAAGCAACGCTCGCACGAGAACAACCTCTATTCCTTGCACGACTTTGAGATCAACATTGACTTGGAGGTGCCACAGCCTAGTGAGTCCAATACACTACTACACTACATTCAATATTCATTTTGCCCTTTCCCCCATACCGGCCAATCTTTGCCCAGCAGTCAATCATCTCTCATCTGTCGCCAGGCCTTGCTTTTAAATGCGATTTTACCCTTATGTATAAAGAAACTGTACGAAGGACAAGGTCAGAATCAATTGCGCCAATATCAATCTAAAATACCATCCAACTTTCAAGTAACGCAATGCAAAACTGTAAAAGAGATGCATCGTACAAAATTTATTATGTAGTGCCGTTCCTTATCCAGAATATTCCTTAGTGAGAGATGGCATCTCTGTTTCTATCCGATTTCGGACATTCTTCTCCTTTTACCTTCTTAAATATTCAAATTTCGCGCCATTCGGCACGCAAATTTGTCCCTCTGTGAATTCAATCACTGCCACCAACAGCTAGGCGAACGCGAGCGTCGACGCGACGCCATTTTCTTCAATTGACGTCTAGTTTCTATTCCGAACGGTTGTTAGTTTCCAGATTAACTAAAAACTATAAAATTTCTTTCTTCTCCAATAGAATTTTACGCAATTATTAACTACGTAATGATAGATAATATTGTGTATCTCGTAGCGGTTGAGATTCTCGCGTACGCGAGTGTAAATCAATATAAACAAAAACGAAATTTTGTTCCTTCTTCAAAAGGCTTTTACGCAATTATTACCCACGCAATGTCGGATAATATTGTGTATCTCAAAGTGGTTGAGATCGTAAATCGATTATACGCGAGTGTAAATCAATATACACAAAAACGAAATTTTGTTCCTTCAAAAGAATTTTACACAATGTCGGATAATGTCGTCTCTTGAAGCGGTTGAGATTCCTGCGTTCGCGAGTATAAAACGTGACAAAAGACGAAAAATGAAACAAAATAATTTGAGTTCCGACTGTTTCTCAGATGAATCCGTTAATTGTGACAATAAACGAAAAAGATGAAGGCACCGCCGGCACTCACCAAGTTCCGACAGCTCTATTTCCAGAAGGCGAGAGAAAGGAATGGCACGTTATATTAAAAAATTAACTGAACAAGTAGGCAGACTACAAGATTTTGTTTTGCAAGAACAGAGGTCAAGATTCGCAGAGAATGCAGCCTCCAAGGATATGTCTATCGCAGAAACTGAGAACGACTGCTCAATAGTAGCCGGGCGTAATCCTCATATTTTACAAATGCCGGGCCACACCATTTCTCTTAGAGAACCCTTAAGGTGAAACAGAAGCGACAATTCTCATACAATCTGTTTTTCAGCCACATTCGAAAACTACAGATTGTATGTTATTTATTTTAGTACAAAAAAATAACACTAATAATGAAATTTACGCGAACAAAAATTTCACTGTTATATGACTTATAAAACGAAGTTATTACATTAACAAAAGTAATTATTTTTCATCAGATTTACCGTTAGACACGGGTAGCTAAACTCCACTACACCCGGCTCGGTCGCGGGAATAGGTATCCGCATGTTAGAAGGCGACAAACTTATGTGCGAGCGATCCCGATTATGCACGTCTCGTGAACGCATTTAGCACATTCCTATGGTGTGGTAGTTTGATATTATATTTGTCGAAAAAATGTCAAGTTTCTTTTCTGATTTTTTATGATTGTTTCTGAACGCAGGGAATATTTGTGGTCGAGACACGCAGTAAAAGTGGCAAAACTAACTACATAATGATAACAAGGGCCGCTGTAATAGTTCAGAACTTTCATAAATCTGTAACTATCACTAGGTAGGTAGACTTGCCTAGTTATTTTGTTGTTGCGATTTACTAAACAATAAAATGAATAGGTAGATCAAACTGCGCGGGTATCTACATTCTGTCACATAACGTGATTTGTCAGTCTTCTCTACTGTTATTTCGAGTGACCGTTCTCAAATAATATAATTGATTCACTTGGTTTCTGCGAAAAAATACCTCAAGACACAGTGATATAGGTAATTAGAGGTGCTTAGCCTTCCATAAATCCGATCGGGAGGGACTGGTTGAGGGAGACCATTTGAGGCTTCCTGCACTCTTTTCTTGACCCATCGCTTTGCTCCGCAGTGAGAGGGATGGATTTATACGTCCGTCACTCCTGGACCCACTGCACTGACCCCAGATACCTAGCCACGCCGCATGCCTTTTTCCTTCCCAGAACATCCTCTCCTTCCTTTCTTTTAAGACCATCCACACAGATGACATAAGCCCTGGAGGAAATTATTTTCCTATTGTAGCTATTGTAAAAATAAATAAATAACACAATTTTCTCAAACACAGTTTTGCGTTATTCTAAAACATTAGGCATGCATTTTATAAAAATTACAAATACTCTGGGAAGAAACGAATCCCAGAATGAGTGAAATACTTATTATTTTCACAAACATTTGCTAGGTAGGTTCCTAGGCAGGCGCGGCCGGTGCCTTAGTGCACTCGTGCAATGAACCGCCAACAAAGTTGAAAAACAATTTACAGCTCATCGTAATCTTACTTAATGTTTTTAATTATAAAATTAAACAAAGTATTAAAAAAAATCTTAAAAATTGCAATTAATAACATACTAAATGTAAGAATATTGTAGATAAATACGGCAAAAACATTCCACCCGCGCGGTTAACACTGGCTAGGAACGAGAAACCGAGGTACATACCAATCTGCGCGTTAGATCTAAGCGCCCCGTTTGGATAATATTATTTTATATGCAGCCCATACGAAACATCTCCGGACCGTAGTTTTGACAAAACGTATCAAGAAAAATAGCCCCGACAGTGCGCCGCACGGACAGCGGAGATATCCGAATGAAGAATCCAAGAATTCCGAACGTACGGCTCGAGCGATGTAGGGTTTGAAGAAGTATTTAAGTAAAAGCATAATATTTCTCTAGTAAAATGCAACCTCGGGTCAACGGGTCACGGGTCAGCTTGTGATAGAGTGCTGCGGATTTACATACTTGGCATTGACTTTATTATTTGCTTTTTTTGCAGAAAGTAACTTTTATTTGTGTGCGTTTTTTTTTACTTATTGCAAACTTCATATCGACGCCCATTGGGTCAGTAAACACCCGCCACCGTTTGCATCCTTCGCTGCAAATTAAAATTACTCGTGCTTGTGTTAATTATTGTGATATTAATTAATATTCGAAGGTCTTTTAAAATAAATACCTTCTCTTTTTTGCCACTAATCCTCTAATACTAATAGATATAATATGAAAAAATGAACCATAGCGTAAAATAGCAAATAATTTATGATTTCTGAAATTTTTTAATGCAGTGCCCCGCTTGCAAAGTCGTATCTTCCAAGCATAAATTAATATAAATGTGTTTATCGGATAACGAATTTGTCAGGTGAGTATATCTGTCTCTGTTTGCAAATAAAATTGGGTGATTGAAGTCTTCGCTCGGCAAAAGGATCGAAGAATTGATCTTTTCTATAAATAAGTAAGATAGTGCATTTGTATAAATTACATACATTACGTTTTCGATGAAATCGATGAACCACCAAAAATTTAAGGCACCGGCCGCGCCTGTTCCTAGGTACCTACTTTAATTATCATCTAATTTATTTATTTACTGTGTAACCATCACGCTTCGCGCCCTTTCCTGGGAACCCCTGCTAAGTCATCAAACATAATGAACCCCCTGGAGTGACGTATGTTGGAGATGTTGGTTTTTTAATAAATGGTTCCCGGGGCGGCGGTAGCCTAACCCGCCACTCAAATTGAACTGTCTTCCTCGGGCGTCTCCGACTTCTTTTACCCTTCACTATCGTGTCATATTCACATTCCTACATCGTCTCATAATAATATTATTATTAATTTATTATTACCTATTAGCAAAATCATAATACAAACTTATTTTTATTACGTATTATGAAGTTGTAAATGTGTCCTGGATTGAGCACACGAGAAACCATTTCTCAGATATAGCAATAATCACCACTTTGTTAGTGTGATAAATTAGTTGCACACATAAAGGAACAGATCCTAACCTTTTGACAGATATCACTCATTTATCGCTTTTGACAAACATAGAAAAAAGCAAACACGTACGAGGGTACATACAGCTTGCGTCGTTGGGGGAAAAGCCCGTTATACACGATAAAGCATTTAGTTTTTTTATTGAAATTAAACTGAAAAGTTGTCAGCAAAATGAGGCCTGGTATTAGAAAAAAACTAGCGTTTGCAATCATATTTGAGCTTAGATTTAAGTCACTTGTTATAATTGTAAATCGTGGTTGTTAGCCAGTAACATAATTCACAAGCTATAAGTCTTATATGAAAGTCACTAGTTATAATTGTAAATCTTTGTTGTAAGCCAGTAATATTAATTCATTTATATATTTATTTGTACAGCGCCATTGAGGTGATTTTTCACAAAAAACGATTATTGGCTATTTGAGGCTAGTAGCAATGTGAATGGTTGAAGAAGTAAAGGACGCCCGAGGAAGACATGGCACGATCAAGTGAATCAGATACTTGAGTCGGGCCATGTCAAGAGTCAGAATAATAGAAGAGTGTGTATGAGACGATGTATGAATGTGAATGAGGTAAAGAGTGTGTGCCAAGACCGAGTTGTTTGGCGGTCCGTCCTCTCTGCCCACCCCTGCGGAGAAACGGCGTGATGGTTAGTTAGTTAGTTACTGGCGATTTAAGTGCATTTTATCCCGCTAATTTGCGAAAAATTATTTTTATTACCGTTCTATTCTGATTCAGAGTAATATCACAATAAAACTATGTTGATTTTATCAAATACTTAGTGTAACTAATATCACTTAAACACAAATAAAAAATATATGTATTTTAAGTTGTTTAATTTCATGTAATATAACACTTAAAGCGGTACCACACGCGCAGGTAAAATATGTGGCTAGGCCTATTTCAGCATATTGCTCGCCATTGGGAATGTACGACGAGCGATATGCCGAAATACGCCAAGCCACATCTTTTATAGCTGCGTCAGGCACAGGTCTTATGTTATATTATACTTATACTGACTTCGCGATCTCATTGAACACTATTATAGTAACTAAATGTTTAAAAGTGATTAAAATTACTCCACTTTTTTAGAGGTCTTTAAGAGGAAATACCAGCGGCGTTTTTTCCATACAAACGTATTCCCCATTTATCTCTCTGGATTTTGACCCTAGAGCAAAGAGCAAGCTTACATAATATAGATATTGACCATTAGCGTGTCGGTACGTATTGCTTTTTTTGATAATTTACTTCTTATAGAAGTTAGGACCTTCCAAAAATGAATAAAATTGCCTAGTTTAAACGCCGTCAAAAGACGTTCAGTATACAAACTAAAAAATGTATTTTGAAAAAAAAAGCAAAACGTACTGACATAGAATATTTTCTTCTAATACAGTTAGTGAAAAAAAAATTAAAATTGATCCAGTTTTGGAGAAGAAAAATGGGGATTACAAAACATCGATTTTGACGATTTTATTTAGGTATTTACGGCCCGATATGCAGTTGTCCCTTTCGCTCAGTTCCCCTGAGGGGAGCGCGGAGTGGAACAGAAGACATTGGTTCAATACCTATCGACGATAATTTTAAATGACCGGAATAGCTCTTAAGTGGGCAAGCACTTTAAATTATTTCAAAATATAATTTGTACTACAACGTTCTTCATTGAGCAAGTGATGCTACTGATACATCTTGAAGAATTTTCGTGAAGGGAAGACATAAAAAAAATTATAATAGGTGGTGCATTATTTTGAAGGAGAAACAACTTCCATACAAGAAAAAAGTACCCACTGTTGACGTTTTTCTGTAGAAGCGATAGTATCTACGTCGAAATTCATTAATTTTACACGCTGAAAAGGGCTATTAAAACTACAGGTGGCGTTGAAGGAGTGCGAAATTTTCAACAGCGACACATAATATTTACGGAAACCTCCATAAAACTTAGAACTTTTCGTTGGAAAAAATATAAATCACTGGAAAAAAATACAATACAGTTTTCTGGAACCATGTAATACGGACTCTGTAGCCCGAACATCGTTGACAGAAAAGTAAGTCTTGCAAGCGGTCTTTATAAAAAAGATCCAGTTAACGCCAGCAACCGCAATATATGCTCTTTTAACTCAGCTGACCCTTTTTATAAATTATTCTATCTCCCCGGGTGTTGATTTAATTTACTAAATTCAACAAACTCTAGTCTTCCGTCTCTTTTGAACTAGTACGTTTTGGCGTTAAATTTACGAAATGCACTGTTTATCGCAAATATGTTTCGGTTAGGTAAAAAAAATTCTGTATGATCGCACGCTGGGTTCTAGCAAATGTATTTTTACGTGTTAATTTTGTAGTAAAACTGTGTGTTTTTCAGCCGTTTTCTAATATTATAAAGTTATAGGTATAAAAAACTATTTAAACAGATTGCTATAGGTACCTTATGTACGGCCGCAAACCAATAATTCATCCCAATATTAAAAAGCATAACATGTAGAAAGCGTTTTATTCGATAATATTGAAATTAACGCCATCTATCGGTGTGAAGTTTCTAAATATATTTTGAGAATACCCTTAAGCCTGTCCCTCCTCGGGACAGACTCAAAGTGTTAGAGCGCCTTTGACGGTTTAATCAAAAATATTGGACCAATGTAAGATAAACAAGGTCATTAAGGGCCACCTTGCCAATCCGGGTTTTAAAGAGCTTGAGGTGAACTTTAGGTTGCAGCCATATGATTCTGGGTTTTTTCAACATGTCACTCTTCGCCGATATAACGCATGCAGCTCTCAATGATAGGGTGCAGCTGCAGCAATTAGTCGAATGGGGTTTCGAGGCACAGGATGTCTCCCCAGAAAGTACGAGAAAGTTAACGAGTTGTTTGGAGGTCAAAATAACTGACCAGCTGCAGATCACATGTGGAAAATCGGACAATAAAGTACTGATGCAGATCTTTCCTACTTCCTCACATCTCTTCAATAAGGAAGCCCTCTCTACCCAATTGCAGAATTTGGGAGGAGTACAGAATTGGCCATCACTGCTATAGGTCCACCAAAAGAGGGGACGGTTACAAAAAAGGTATCAAAACCACTTTTAGGGCCGAGATTTCTTTCCATCTCAAAAAATTTTTCCCGTCCTGAGAACCCTTTCGCCTGAGGGGGGCAGACCCCCAAAGGCATCCCAAGCCCTCCACCTCTGGAGTTTAAAGGGGGGGAAAAGATAGTAGCAAGCGACCGGTGTGAGGGCAGGCCTCTAACCGATGTTACTACAGCAGTGCATGACTTGAGGCCACCAAAGTTTCGGGCGGCGCAATTGCTGAATTACAAAAACAAATGGGCAGCTCTAAATGCTCCCAAAGTTGTTCTGAAAATCATAGGGGATACAGAATCCTCTTCTTTATAAAGCTTCTATTATTATGCCCAATTGCCCTAATTTTAAAAATATTTGTGACAAAGATTACCCCAGCAATGACAAAGGAAATAGAAATCATCCAAAAAACTAAATATATTGGAGCCGGCAGTCAACTCCGGTTTTCTTTCCCAAATGTTCCTGGTCCAAAAAGGGACAGCAACAACAGACCTATCCTCAACCTTTTTTCTTTAATGCTGCATCGGTAAATTCCCGAATTTCTCCAACCACAAGACTGGATGACAAAAATAGAAATATTGCACGCATATGTCCACATCCCAGTCGCAGAATCTCACCATCATTTTCTGTGGATTTTGTACAAAGTAGTCATTGCAAATGACATGTCTTCCCCAGGGCTTGAGCAGTGCTCCACAAGCCTTTGCCAAGGTGACCAATTGGGTTGCGGAGACCTTACGCCATCAAAATGTGAGGGCCATTGTATGTATACCTGGACGATTTCCTTCTGGCCCACCAGGACAGGGAAATTCTGAAGGTCAAAACAAATCCATTTTTGAACCTACTAGGAGACCTCGGTTGGACCGTCAATTTGAAAAAAGGCATCAACCAGCAGACACAAATAGAAATGAAAGACATATCATGATGGGCACAGAAAGTAAAGGTCTTTATGCCACTACACGTCCCCGCTGTCTCTCATTTCCTCTCGACCGATGATACAAGTCAATGGTGATTACGGGGAATTGGACCAGGGGACAGCAGGATTGGCACAGAAACCTGAAAGAGATGTTGCTATACTAAATGCCTTGAAAAACCAGAAAAGATGTTTGAGGAGTTCTACTGTTCTAATATAGTCTATACTAGAACACCACACTACACCTTTATGGGTCGGTACAATGACCTTGCGGACCACTTGTCCCGAGGAATCCGTTTTCTGGAGTTGCACCTTCTACCTCCTGCAACAGAACAGATATTTCACAAATGGGGCAGACCCACTGTAGACCTGTTTGCCTCACAAGGCTCATGTGGTGGAAATATGTGTCCATAGATAGGGAAGACAAAGCGGCGATATTTCATAATGTTTTTAGCAGACCTTGGCACTTTCCTCTGGCATGAGTGTTTTGTCTAATTCCCCGAGTGCTTGCTCATCTGAACAGCTCCACAGGAAATTACCTGCTAGTAGCTCCCAAATGGACGAAAATACTACTACCAGACTTGAAACAGAGAGTATTAAGTCTTATCTTTGCTAGGAAACCATATATATCTACGCAGATACTAATAGACACCACCCACAGGCTCTCACCGCAAATACTTAAACTGGAGCTGCAAGTGTGGAAAATTGGTACTCAAATGTTAGATTGCAAGGATGGTCCGATAGAGAAAGAGAGACATTGACGCGAACGCATCCTGGAGATGTGCAAAACTCCAGTGGATAACAAGCTTGTCTCCCAGTTGCAGAGACTTAATGGGGCGAACAAAGTCTTCAGGGCTTAGTTTTCGCAAACCCTAAAATTAACGAATATATGTCAGGGTAGAAAAACGAAACACGGGCAGTCATGCAAACTCAACGTGCTTCCGCAGGAAATCTGGGTTCCACCCAATTTCCATTTCAGTACCAGTGGGCAGACCCCGGTCATCATTCTGGTCATCATCAGTTCCTCCTCTGCCAGCAGAGGACGGAATTTTTGGAGACCGACAGTGCACGGGCAAACCTCACACTGTCGCCCCTGAAAAAAATTGACAATCAGCCCAGGTGATTTTGACAATTTCTAAGTTCTTTAGAACAATGGCATATTGCAAATGCCCCCATTTTTTCACCTAAAAATCCTCAATGGCTATCGCTATTGAGGATTTTTATTCCATTTTGGTTGAGACCACCAGTGCAGACCCACTCCGGTGGGATTGAAAAATTTCGCCACAAGGCACACACCCGAAATTGACAAATCCGTTTTTACCCATGGGTCCAACAAAAGCAGCTTCTATAACAATTTTATTGGCAGATTGGTCAAGACAATACTTAATACCAATAACTTATGCTGGTATTGAGGCCTCTGCGAAGAGGACCAGATCAGCAGTGGCTTCACTTTGTTGGTTTGAAAAGTTATTTATCCAGTAGAGAAAATTTTTGGAAAAGGTTAATTGGCAAAGTGAAAATACCATAGAATAATAATATAAAAAAGAAATAAAACAGTCCAATATTCAATAAAGGAGCTGGGGACTTCGTCATACCTGAAAAGGGAGCAGACCTCCAAAGGTCCTCCATTTCTGGAGTCGGAAGGATACGCAATCGGTGTGAGGGCAGACCTCTAACTCTAACTGGCACTTCTACTTGAATTCATTCTTGACAAACCTGTTTAGACCAATCATTCGTCTGAGGGGGGCAGACTTCCAAAGTTCCTCCATTTCTGGAGTCAGAAGGAGAAGCAATCGGTGTGAGGGCTGACCTCCAACCGGTACTTCTAAATGAAGGTGATCACAATTGACATCAACACTGCCACCAGACGATAGCAGACAATTCTCACTAAGGAATATTCTGGATAAGGAACGGCACTACATAATATTGGAGTTTTACCTACCATTAAAACTCTTATTATGTTGCCTTCCTTATCCAGAATA
Source organism: Limnephilus rhombicus (assembly GCA_929108145.2). Classification (NCBI taxonomy): domain Eukaryota; kingdom Metazoa; phylum Arthropoda; class Insecta; order Trichoptera; family Limnephilidae; genus Limnephilus; species Limnephilus rhombicus. Next base: position 8,086,737 of record OV815298.1, read on the forward strand.
TTCCTCATCCCCTGTCTGGTGAGACTACAATTGAAGAAAATGGCATCGCGTCGACGCTCGCGTTCGCCTAGCTGTTGGTGGCAGTGATTGAATTCACAGAGGGACAAATTTGCGTGCCGAATGGCGCGAAATTTGAATATTTAAGAAGGTAAAAGGAGAAGAATGTCCGAAATCGGATAGAAACAGAGATGCCATCTCTCACTAAGGAATATTCTGGATAAGGAAGGCAACATAATAAGAGTTTTAATGGTAGGTAAAACTCCAATATTTATATATTTATTTACGCCCGTTGAGCATTTACATCAATCGTGTAACATAGTAATAATAGAAATAGAATAAAATGAATATAACAATTATATATATATTAATGCTCAGTTTTCCAACCGGTCACTTTCGCCTCGATGTGAAAAACGACCTTGGCACCCTCGCGTTTTAACAGCATCGGGATACACTTTCGCATCAGGCACTTTAAGACGACTCTGTGATGCCAAAATGACCTTTCGGCTCCTCGAGTATCGCACACTTCAAGGGCGACTTTCGGTCGAAGGGGAGCGTAACTGAGATCGTATGAGAATTATTCAGCCCGTCGATCTCAAGCCAAAGTGGACCTTGGCGTTTAGCATTTCGGATAGCTTTACGTTCCGATATCCTTCGAAGTCTTTCGCACAAGCATTTGTTTTTTCGAAGATTGTTGACGTAGGTCAGTAACATATGTCAATTCATTTTTCGTTTGCCAGCCGGCCGACTGGCAAACGCGATTTCTTCGAAAATATCACGCCCAGAAGCCAACATTCGGTAAAATAACGTCCACGGAAGTTTTTAGAACTCTTAATTGACCGTCGTAATTATCACATTTCACGAAAACATATTCGTAATATTCGTTTGAAATCTGACACGTGCGAAAAAACCGCGGAAAAGTCATATTTTGAAACAGATGTTTAAAAATAGGTAAAATTTTCAGGGAGACGCCCGTCGACAGAATCTAGAACCGCAGCTTTTCCTTGGAGAAATTCAAAGACGTATTGAAATTCAATTTCGAACGTTAGCAGATCCTAGCGCTAAAAAAATGCTGTTGTTGAACGATGCGTGGAACGAGTTTCAAATTAATCGTATTCGTACGAGGGTGATTAATAATATTTATTAAATTTTCTTCAACCTTGCAATACTAAGCGCGGAACGTTATCCAAAACTACTGCAGGTTTTCAGCGAGGCCCTGACAGCGACAGCTGGCGTAATTTGTATGGAAAATGTTCTAAAACCGGCGCAGGTGTTCGATTTTCAGGCTCTGCTCGAGGCGGTTAGGACAACGTTTAACGGTTGTCTTGCCATATAAATAAAATATTATTTTAGAATATCGGGATGAACTAGGTAGGAACCCTGAAAATTACATAAACGGATAAATTATCCACGGTAATCATTTATAAAGTATAACTAACGAACGAATTGTGCAAATTGGAAAATTCTTTTTGAGTCGGTTTCGTTATTGTCAGGGCAAGGTTTGTATAAAACTACCGGTGAGCTCTGGAATTATAAAATTTGTTTAAAATGAATCGCCGAAATCTATATATGCGCATAGCTTCCGAGCGAATGCACCAGATTGGATAATTCTTTCTTTGCTGTATTCGTCATTATCAGGACAAGGTTTGAATAAAATTACTGGTGAGCTCTGGCATTACGAAATTTGTTCAAAAATGATTCGCTGAAATGTAAGTACGCTCATAACTTCAGAACGACTACACGTAATTGAATAATTCTTTTTTTGTTGCATTCCTTATCGTCAGGACAAAGTTTGTATAAAACTACTGGTGAGCTCTGGCATTATGAAATTTGCATACAAATGAATCGCGGAAATGCATGTACGCGCATAACTTCCGAAAGACTGCACCAAATTGAATAATTCTTTTTTTTGTTATGTTTGTTTATTGGCTGGTGAGCTCTGGCATTACGAAATTTGCATAAAAATATTTCAATATGTGGCACGCGAGCTGTTTGAAAACTAAATGTAATGGCAATGAATTAACCTCTTGTTTGCCGGGGTAGGCCAGCAAAAAGCTCCACCAATTACGACGCGGCATCCGGCGGCAGAAATGACACTCGTGTCCAGCGATTCTGACACTGTCCTTTACAAATTCGTCGGGTCAAAGGGTCAAAATCGTAGATAAACATATTTTTCCCGCGCATGCGCAAGAACTGCGCACATTCCCGCGCTCCGGTAAATTATTAATATAAATTATTTGGAGTGACTAGGCGCATTGCAGGTTTCGCTATGGTAAAGGGCGATAATAGAGCAAGCGATTCTGACCGTGTTCTTCATACACTTTCTTTATACTCTCTCTTTGGTTTCAATCCTGGGATTGGTTTGCAGCAATTTCATCTATTCGTTTCTTCCACTCTTCCCTGTCTTGTGCGGCTCTTTTGAATTCTGCATATGATAAGCAGCGCACGTCCACCAGCAGGTCCTCCAGGTACTCTCGGCGTGGGCGTCCCCTAGCGTTTGTCCCCTCGGTCATACCCTCCATTATGGCATGCAAGAGGCCTTCTTGTCTTATTGCATGGCCGATCCATCTTGCGCGCCTTTCGGACAAGGTCCTGAGCAGGTGCCTTCCTCCTTCGATTCTTTGGAGAACCTCCTCATTTGTGATGTGGTCTCTCCTTTATACATAAGGGTCAAAATCGTTTGTAAAATCTCATGACACACCGGTGCACGAGCGGCAAACAAGGTGTTAATGAAGAGCGGGAGGGGGGGAGTAAAACCAGGGAGGGGGGAGGGTAACCTGGGAAGGGGGAGGGGAACTCGGGAGAGGGGTTTGCGGGGTGGGGGAATGGGGGGGGGGAGTAGAGTACGCTATGAAAGAATATTTTTTCTGTTTTTGTTTTACTCGAATAAAACAAAATTCTAAAAAATTCTGAATAATACATTTTTGTAGAGCCGTTTTTGAAAAAATTACTACAAGTCTATTTAGTACCAACCTGCGCACTATGAAATAATATTTTTTTTACTGTAATAAACCTTATTTGTTGTTTCTAAAAAAATGTGACTAATACATTCTTATAGCGTCGTTTTAGTGACAATATAAAACTAAGCACCCACTTAGAACCTACCCGCTTAATATGAAATGATGTTTTTCTGTAAATCCTTTGTAAACCCTCCACCCAGCATCTCCCACACCTAAGAGCTCCACACAAGAGGCCGTGGGAAAAAAAAAAAAATTTCCCTCTGGGCCTATGTCATCTTCGGGGATGCTGTGTGGAGGATTTTTTTAGGAAAGGAAGGAGATGAGAGTTCTGGGAAGGAAAAGGGTTTAAGGGGTGGGTAGGAATCTGGGCTTCAGTGTGTCGTCATCCGCCTCCATGACCTAGACAAACCTCACCCCATGAACCCGGGCACCCCTACTATAACACCAAACGTAGCAAACCACTTGGGGTGACCTACGGCGTTGGTTATCCAATAAAGGTCAACTTTGAGGATTTGTATTTCTACATTACATACAACGGGTACCCGGCATGAGTTGCAAGATCACTGTAACCTCGGGGTCAACTTAACTGTAATGGTTCCATTCCAAGTTCCGGGAAACTACATTATAATGCAAGCGCCTGTACTATATAACATTATATACAACGGGTACCCGGCATGAGTTGCAAGATCACTGTAACCTCGGGGTCAACTTAACTGTAATGGTTCCATTCCAAGTTCCGGGAAACTACATTATAATGCAAGCGCCTGTACTATATAACATTATATACAACGGGTACCCGGCATGAGTTGCAAGATCACTGTAACCTCGGGGTCAACTTAACTGTAATGGTTCCATTCCAAGTTCAGGGAAACTACATTATAATGCTAGCGCCGCGCAAACGCCTGCACTATATTATAACATTATATACAACGGGTACCCGGCATGCGTTGCAAGATCACTGTGACCTCGGGGTCAACTTAACTGTAATGGTTCCATTCCAAGTTCCGGGAAACTACCTTCAGGCTTTGCTTGAGGTGGTTACGACAAATTTTAGAGGTTGTCTTGCCATATAAATAAAATATTATTTTTTGCCTGTTGGCGATTGTTGAGATAAAAAAATTCAGCCCACGTTTCAGTACTTTGTGACTCTGCGACAAAAATTAAGCGTTTTTGGCCTACAAAATTTACAGAAAAAAACTGGCAGCGAAAACTAGAACTCTAATAAAATCAATCAATTCGGCTCGGTTACACTTCCCGCCGACAGGTTCGTATTAAAAAACAAAAGATGTCTTTTTTACATTAGTTTCAATGCAAATTAAAATGCTGCGAATATTGAGTAAGGTCAAGAATCTTAGACGTCAAATTTTTAGCCTAAAAAAAAAACAAACTTTTCAGAGTTTTCGGTAGTGATTTTACGGTACGCTTCATTGCGGCCTGAAAATCGATCTCGGCTTGGATGTTTTTCAAAAATCTAATACAGTAGAGAATTCCGCAACTTTTAATACCAAAATTACATGCCCATCCCATAGAAAAAAAATTCAGGAGATGCTGACAAAACTCAAAATTTTCCGAAAAAAAATCATCAAATCACGTGTCACAGATTCCATCGGAAGTTTAAATATTGCTGGCCAGTTCGAATTTACACATTATTCATTCGGGGTAGGTACCTACTTATTTCGGTAGTATTGCAAATATGATGAAAAAAGCAAAGATTGCCGGAATTTAAGGAAACGCGCAGGTACCTACCTGAATGGGTACCTACACAACGAATTAGTTTTTAATGCAATAAATTCTAAGGTAAGGTTGTTTCGATGATATATTGAGTAATTCAACTTTTTTTAAAGTTAATTTTCACGTTCTGTATCGGTTCTATTCAAGTTCTGTTTTTTTCTATCATTAAACGCCAGTTGCATCACAAAACTGAAATAATTACAGAACTTTCTTGAACTGAAAATTGACAAGAAAAATTTTATAATTGTCAATATTTTTTTTAAACAACCCAGCCTTATTATTTTTAAATGTTATTCTATTTGAATATTGTGAAATAACAAAAAAATATATATTACGCCGTTCTAGGTAGGTACTTACTTGCAGGGGCTTTTTTTCTTTAAAAATCAAAACATGATATTGAATAAAATTATTTGTGCTGAAAAGAAGTTTTAATAAAATTATTTTATGCTCGACAACATAATGGCGTCGTTTTGGTGAAATATTACAACAAAGTACCTACTTAGTACTTACAATACAACTACAAATAGTGAGCTCTGGTATCGTGAAATTATGCATTGCTAAACCGTTCATCCGATTGAGATGAAACTTTGGGGGAGCGGTCTAATACCTGTTCCCTTTGTAGGCGCTCATTCCTCGCTTCATCCGCATTCAAACATCGTTTTTTCTTCATTTATTTAATTTAACACACACACTCCTGCTCGCTTCGTCTTTTAGGGAAACGAAGGAGAGAAGAGTTCTGGGAAGGAAAAGGGTTTAAGGGGTGGGTAGGAATCTGGGCTTCAGTGTGTCCTGATCATCAGACCTAGACACACCTCATCCCATGAACCCGGGCACCCTTGCTAAATCACTAAACGTAGCGAATCACCTAAGGTGACCTATGGCAGAGGTGTTGGTTATCCAATAAAGGTTCCCGGGGCGGCGGTTCCCATTCCCGCCTCCCAAATTGAACCTCAAATCTGGTAAGTAAACACGGCCAAAGCCATTTCAAACAAAGTTTCGATTCTGAATGGTGGTTTTACACCAGAACTTATACTTAATAACAGAACTTATACTTTATACTATACAAGTTATAAAGCATATAAATATACTTTATAATAGACGTGGGCAGAATGATTCCCAGGAGTGAATCGATTCAGTCTGATTCCCATGGCCTTTTGAATTGATTCCTTTAATTCATTCCTTTAATTCAATTAAATCCCAAAAAAAAAAAAAAAGAAAAAAAAAAAAATAATAATAATAATAATGATTGAAAAATAAATGAATGGGGAGGCTAACACCGCACACGAGACCGGGAGGCCACGGAGTACCCGGAGTACCGCGAAAGAGGAGACTGATAGGCTACCAAGCATCGCACAAAGAGGAGACCGATTATTCTATCTGATTATCTCGCTAAAACCTATAGATTAATGTGTTTGACTCTTTTTAGTGTCACTTTTTCGTTTCATCGGTTTTCAAATCACAATGAGTGGGGAGGCTACGAAGCACCGCACAAAGAGGAGACCAATAGGCTACGAAACACCACACAAAGAGGAGACCGAACATTTAAATCCTATATTGTTTGTCTTTTTTTAGTGTCGTAATTTTTCGTATGTAAAATGTATTTATTGTTAGCAATTATATCTTAAAATTATACAAGTTTTCGTTTCACCCTTAAAATTTTATTGATTTTATTTTATTTATTAAACTTATAATTTTGTTCCATTTCACGTGATCTAATATAAACATACATTTAACATTAAGATGAGTATTTTATGACAGCTAACCACAGCTAATTGGCCTTATAATATCTGCAAATTTACATATTATATCGACCCAAGATCGACGTCTAAAAGTAGGTAGGTACAATATCTTCCGTACGTACCAAAAAACAGATAAGCATCATTTTAGCTTCTCACTGCTGATGTTCAGATTCAAAGTCGAAAGTTTTCGACTAACTATGTAATGAAATTGACGGCTTGGCGCGCGGGGGAATAAATGAACCGCGCGGACGGATTAAGGGCAGGCATTGCGGAATGAATTAGTAACTTTTGACTAATGTTTTGTGTCTTACCTAGCAGTGACTTGATTTACTCGCGAGCTGCGGACCTAGGACTGGGATGCGTTTGGGACATATCGTGACATTGACGTGGTCTGAGATTCTGAGGTCTGAGATTTACAAAAGACCATGACGTCACAAGTGAAAAAGAGTTTTGTTTTAATTCCTCTGTCTGTCGGAATCGGACAATCTCGATTTCGACAGACTAGATACCTGGGACGCGGACATTGAACACGGACCTGGGACGGCGGGGACCTTATGACAATCTCAGGACTATTGATTAGGATGAATGATTAATTCATTGCGTGAAAGAGATGCTCGGGCAACCCGGATGAATCGCGGCCGCGTTTTGGCCATTTTGGTACATGGACTTTGATGATGTTCGGGTGTTTTTAGAATGGCGGCACGGCGGTAGCGGAATACAATCGTAATAGGCGAGTCGTTCACAATACCGTCCGTCGACCACTTCGCGGCGCGCGGCCCGTTTAATAATATTTAAATACCTATGAAACAATATAATATTTAAATCGTTTACAGAACACATTATTCATTGAAATAATTTAACAGTAAAATAAACGGAAATTAAAAATGTATGGTGTCATTAAAAATCGTAGGATGCAAGGCCAAAGATAAGGAATGAAGAATCAATTCCTTTTGAAATTGAGAATTAGATTGAGTGTGTCACAAGATTGAATTTATTCATTTAATTCGGTCATTCAATTTTGCCCACGTCTACTTTATAACTTATACCTCTCGACCTAGGGGGCCCTAAATTATATTACGTTATTTTGACAACCAATTTCAAAATAATTTTAATTTCAAAATCCAAAAAATTTTAAATTTCAAAAGATTTTTAAATCCGAAAAAAAAAATCCAAAAAATTTAAAAATCAAAAAATTTAAAAATCCAAAAAATTTTAAATTACAAAAAATTTTAAAATCCAAAAAAATTTTAAAATCCAAAAAATTTTAAAATCGAAAAAAATTTAAAATCCAAAAAATTTCAAAATAAAAAAAAATTTAAAAATCCAAAAAATTTCAAAATCGAAAAAAAATTAAAAATCCAAAAAATTTTAAAGTTCAAAAAATTTTAAAATCCAAAAAATTTAAAATCCAAAAAATTTCAAAATTGAGAAATATTTTAATATCCAAAAAATATCAAAATCCAAAAGATTTTAAAATCTGAAAAAAAAATCAAGATCCATAAAATTTCAATATTATAAAAATTCCAAAAAAAATTTATTTTAAAAATAACTTTTTGAACTCCTTGAACCAGTTAACCGAAGTGGCCCTATAGTAGGTGTACCAAATTGAGCAGTCTACTGCCTGTGCCCCCTATGTGGCGCACATACCTCGCTTCGTCTACATTCAAACATCGTTTTTTTCTTCAAATACTTATTGAACACACACTCCTCGCATCATCCACGTTCACACGTCAAATCGCATAGTGTTTTAACCCGTTAGTTGCTTTTGCAACGGGCCCAGCTAGTTTTATAGTATTACTTCTCTTCCTTTACACTAATAATAGAAAGGAAGCAGAATTGAAAAGAAATAACAAAAACAGTATTGGAAGTATTATAGAAAATTCTGATGTAAATTTAGGTAAGGAATAATTGAAAATAACAGTACTGAATTTATTTCCAAGCATATGTTGTCTTTGGATTGGCGAGTTAATAAAATAGTTAGTTTTAGAGATGTGGCACTCGGAATGTTATTAGTTTTGTTAAGTCAGGTGCGTCAAGTGATCCATTAACCAATTTGAATAAAAGAACCAAATCACTCTTGGTTCTTCTACACAATAGGTCAGTTAAATTAAGCATTTTCATTAAGTTAACAATTAATTTGTTCAATGGGTATGGAGAGTTTGAAATTAATGTACCTTTAAAATTTATGTTGAACTTTCTCAATTTTTATTTGATGTGCTTTATATGGTAATAGTATGGGGACCAAATAGTGGAATTGTATTCTAAATTACTTCCTACTAAAGCAGTGAAGATAATTTTAAATGAATAAAGTGATGTAAAATCTTTTACTGTTCTTAAAATAAATCCCAAACATTTCATAGCCTTATTAGTAACTTCATTAATGTGTGGAACAAATGTAAATTTTTAATCAAATACGATACCCAGATCCTTGATATGAGACACCTTTTTGGGAAATATTGCACCTTTTAAGACAGCACTGTTTTTTGCAGGGAATAATTTGAAATTTACTTTGAATATCTGAATTGGAAGGGTAGGTTGCGATGGAAATCGGCTGCGAAATTTAGATTTATGCAGAAAATATAGAATTTTTATGAATTTTCTTAGAATATATGACTGCAGCGGTAAACGCCTGCGAAAATTCAGTTTACACTGGTGTAAGTCGTATTATCACAAATTTATTCCGAAGAACCTACATGAATTTGAATTTGCGGCTGAGTAACTCAATTTTTGGCTAATTTTTTTTCATAAAATTTTGAATTACATGGGAATTTGTTAAGTTAAAATTTTATTATTGATATCCCCTGAATTTGGAATTAACGGGGTTCTACTGTACTAATATGTAGTGATTGCAAATTTACTAATGTGGTTTTAGTTTTATGTAGTGTTTGACATGACAGATGTTCCCCCTTGTGGGCCAGGACTTTTTGCCCAAACATCGTATGAAATCTCAGAAAGAATACTTTTGAAGTAATATTTTGTGCATTTATTTTGAACTGTCGTTTATTTTATTTACCGTTATGTACCGAAACACAATCTTTGAACAATAAACTATCGATAAAAACAACATTACTTGTTTAATTGATGAATTGATAGGTTTATGGAAGTTTTTGTGACCGACCATCGACTGACTTTGACTGTTAATTTCGCAGTAAAATGTGACGGTCAAAACTCCACAGATAGTTCATTTTAAAATATTCTGGTGCTGCCAGGTGAATGACACTTTTGGCGGTTTAGGGAATACTGTTGGCGCAAGCGATTCTGACCTTGTTCTTGATACAGTTTCTTTATACATGAGGATCAAAATCACATATCAAAATAAATTTTTTTGAAAATTATTGCTGATTCCACCGGTGCACGAGCGGCCTAGCACCGGTTTTAAGCAAGGTTGTGTAATAAAATTAGAGGCCGTATGGCAGATATATCTGAAAAACAGTGCCGGTGTCAGCCAACCAATGTTACAGTATTGGTCCCATTTGTTATTGCAGTAAATGCGGTGAGTGTACTGCCCAAGCCCCTGCTCAACAAGGCCAAGGACACGGGGCCCAAGAGGGCACTCAACCTCGAGGACTACAAGAAGAAGCGGGGGCTCATCTAGGTGCTCACCAACCAACTGGCCCGTACTCTACAACCTGCACTCTCCACCACCAACTGCAACCTGCACTCGCCAAGTGCGTAAGTGATGAACCCGACTGTATATGTGTTATTTTTAATATTCTGTTATCGTTAGCAAAAAGGCACTTGATTGCAATCACGACAATAATGCACTTTGCCGATACAATTGTACTGTTTTCCTCACGTACTGAGAAAATATATTTTTACTTTGTTATTCGTTTGTATGTATGTACATACATAAAATGTACATTATTTAAATTGTGAAAAAATAAGTGTAAATCGAAAATTTGAATTAACTCTTAGATAATAGTGCCAAGCGAGATAGACCAAGAACCATGGTGCGCCTCGCCTTTGTTTCTACCTACAGTACTCCAGTTTGGCCGTAGCAAGGCGACAGTCGGCGCACAAACATGCCATATATCCATATCTCTTTGTTTCTATTATCTATGGGTATACCATTGTAATTTCATTAGGTTCATGTATGCTTTTTTAAATATGTAGATATAAGACAAACTCTTCGTTATAATGGTTTACATATTTCTTTCAATCATCTTTGCAAATTCAGCAACTTATGAACTGCTCCAACACAGTGGAAGATACTCTCAGTATCACCCTGGTGAGAGACCATCATTCAAACTCCGATAATAAGACAAACTCCGTGGTGTAATTTATGGTTTATGCATTTAACTTTGAATTACCTTTGCAAATTCAACAACTTATGAACTGCTCCAACTCAGTGGAAGATACTCTCACTATTACCCTGGTGAGAGACCATCATTCAAACTCCGATAATAAGACAAACTCCGTGGTGTAATTAATGGTTTATGCATTTATCTTTGAGCCATCTTTGCAAATTCAACAACTTATGAACTTTTCCAACACAGTGGAAGATATCACCCTGGTGAGAGACCATAATTCAAACTCCGATAATAAGACAAACTCCGTGGTGTAATTAATGGTTTATGCATTTAACTTTGAATTACCTTTGCAAATTCAACAACTTATGAACTGCTGCAACTCAGTGGAAGATACTCTCAGTATTACCCTGGTGAGAGACCATCATTCAAACTCCGAATAAGACAAACTCCGTGGTGTAATTAATGGTTTATGCATTTAACTTTGAATTACCTTTGCAAATTCAGCAACTTATGAACTGCTCCAACACAGTGGAAGATACTCTTAGTATCACCCTGGTGAGAGACCATAATTCAAACTCCGATAATAAGACAAACTCCGTGGTGTAATTAATGGTTTATGCATTTAACTTTGAATTACCTTTGCAAATTCAACAACTTATGAACTGCTGCAACTCAGTGGAAGATACTCTCAGTATTACCCTGGTGAGAGACCATCATTCAAACTCCGATAATAAGACAAACTCCGTGGTGTAATTTATGGTTTATGCATTTAACTTTGAATTACCTTTGCAAATTCAACAACTTATGAACTGCTCCAACTCAGTGGAAGATACTCTCACTATTACCCTGGTGAGAGACCATCATTCAAACTCCGATAATAAGACAAACTCCGTGGTGTAATTAATGGTTTATGCATTTATCTTTGAGCCATCTTTGCAAATTCAACAACTTATGAACTTTTCCAACACAGTGGAAGATATCACCCTGGTGAGAGACCATAATTCAAACTCCGATAATAAGACAAACTCCGTGGTGTAATTAATGGTTTATGCATTTAACTTTGAATTACCTTTGCAAATTCAACAACTTATGAACTGCTCCAACACAATGGAAGATACTCTCAGTATCACCCTGGTGAGAGACCATCATTCAAACTCCGATAATTAGACAAACTCCGTGGTGTAATTAATGGTTTATGCATTTAACTTTGAATTACCTTTGCAAATTCAGCAACTTATGAACTGCTCCAACACAGTGGAAGATACTTTTAGTATCACCCTGGTGAGAGACCATCATTCAAATTCCGATAATAAGACAAACTCCGTGATGTAATTAATGGTTTATGCATTTATCTTTGAGCCATCTTTGCAAATTCAACAACTTATGAACTTCTCTAACACAGTGGAAGATACTCTCAGTATCACCCTGGTGCGAGACCATAATTCAAACTCCGATAATAAGACAAACTCCGTGGTGTAATTAATGGTTTATGCATTTAACTTTGAATTACCTTTGCAAATTCAACAACTTATGAACTGCTGCAACTCAGTGGAAGATACTCTCAGTATTACCCTGGTGAGAGACCATCATTCAAACTCCGATAATAAGACAAACTCCGTGGTGTAATTAATGGTTTATGCATTTAACTTTGAATTACCTTTGCAAATTCAGCAACTTATGAACTGCTCCAACACAGTGGAAGATACTCTTAGTATCACCCTGGTGAGAGACCATAATTCAAACTCCGATAATAAGACAAACTCCGTGGTGTAATTAATGGTTTATGCATTTAACTTTGAATTACCTTTGCAAATTCAACAACTTATGAACTGCTGCAACTCAGTGGAAGATACTCTCAGTATTACCCTGGTGAGAGACCATCATTCAAACTCCGATAATAAGACAAACTCCGTGGTGTAATTTATGGTTTATGCATTTAACTTTGAATTACCTTTGCAAATTCAACAACTTATGAACTGCTCCAACTCAGTGGAAGATACTCTCACTATTACCCTGGTGAGAGACCATCATTCAAACTCCGATAATAAGACAAACTCCGTGGTGTAATTAATGGTTTATGCATTTATCTTTGAGCCATCTTTGCAAATTCAACAACTTATGAACTTTTCCAACACAGTGGAAGATATCACCCTGGTGAGAGACCATAATTCAAACTCCGATAATAAGACAAACTCCGTGGTGTAATTAATGGTTTATGCATTTAACTTTGAATTACCTTTGCAAATTCAACAACTTATGAACTGCTCCAACACAATGGAAGATACTCTCAGTATCACCCTGGTGAGAGACCATCATTCAAACTCCGATAATTAGACAAACTCCGTGGTGTAATTAATGGTTTATGCATTTAACTTTGAATTACCTTTGCAAATTCAGCAACTTATGAACTGCTCCAACACAGTGGAAGATACTTTTAGTATCACCCTGGTGAGAGACCATCATTCAAATTCCGATAATAAGACAAACTCCGTGATGTAATTAATGGTTTATGCATTTATCTTTGAGCCATCTTTGCAAATTCAACAACTTATGAACTTCTCTAACACAGTGGAAGATACTCTCAGTATCACCCTGGTGCGAGACCATAATTCAAACTCCGATAATAAGACAAACTCCGTGGTGTAATTAATGGTTTATGCATTTAACTTTGAATTACCTTTGCAAATTCAACAACTTATGAACTGCTGCAACTCAGTGGAAGATACTCTCAGTATTACCCTGGTGAGAGACCATCATTCAAACTCCGATAATAAGACAAACTCCGTGGTGTAATTAATGGTTTATGCATTTAACTTTGAATTACCTTTGCAAATTCAGCAACTTATGAACTGCCCCAACACAGTGGAAGATACTCTCAGTATCACCCTGGTGAGGGACCATCATTCAAACTCCGATAATAAGACAAACTCCGTGGTGTAATTAATGGTTTATGCATTTAACTTTGAATTACCTTTGCAAATTCAGCAACTTATGAACTGCCCCAACACAGTGGAAGATACTCTCAGTATCACCCTGGTGAGAGACCATCATTCAAACTCCGATAATAAGACAAACTCCGTGGTGTAATTAATGGTTTATGCATTTTACTTTGAATCATCTTTGCAAATTCAACAACTTATGAACTGCTCCAACACAGTGGAAGATACTCTCAGTATCGCCCTGGTGACAGACCACCATTCAAACATAAGAACTCTGTTTGGCGTAAAGGTTTACATATTTTTCTTTCAGTCATGTTTGCAAGCGAGCCAGGAAGGCAAGGTAGAAAATGTTGTCTCCTAACCTCTTGTTAACTAACCGCTGGGTGATATGATATAGCTGACGGGTTAGTTGTTGCGCTTGTTGCTTGGGCTTCCTAATGGATTTGAATGTAGGATAGGAAATTCTGATAACGTGGGTCCAGATATGTTCTTTTGTCCGTACCGTACCTCCGTTTCGTATCAGCGTCGCGATCTAAAAACTCTGGATGCAAAGTAAAATAGCCCGTATCTCCGTTACGTCGCTGCGATCATCGCGTGTTCATTTCCTCCCACCATGTCGTTGACTGCGGAAGTGTATGAGAATTTGACGATTGCTTGCGCGTCCTTCATTGTTATTCACAATAATATAACGAAAAAAAAACAAAAAAGGCTACGTTGGTGGGAGTTAGAATTGTTCAAAAACAGAGAAAGACGTGGCGGAAGAACTTTAATGAGAGATTTAAAATTTCAAAACATAAGTGGAAAGTACAAAAACTTGTCTCACGCGACTTGGAGTACTTCATTAATTTAAGCTGTCATTTGCCCGGCGTATTTGGAAAAATGGCGCGGAAATTACCTTCCCGACTTTAGATTTAAATATCCGTGTAACAAACAAATGAATTGTTTTTTGTGATGATTTTCTTTGCCAGATAATGTATCTTATTATTCATATATATTACATGATAATATCATTACCAGTTTTCCCAGAATAGATGACTTTAACAATAAAATGATGTAAAAATTTTCTCATTCCGGAAAAAAATCGTAAAAAAATATATTTATACGAAAATGAACTGATTTTTTTATTTCTACACAAACCTGAATAGACACCGTGCATGAAAAAAAAACAATCCAAGGGTGTTTTCGAAGAAGTTATGACATTGGCACTTCTTTGAAAATGTAAAATATTTTCATCTTTTCAAGAAAAATTCGAAAACCAAGTGTGCACTTTCACATTTTTTTGGGTCTGATTTCTTCAGTTTATTATAACAATTCTTTCATATTTTGATAGTTTATACAATTGTTGTTACTAATAATATTATTTTGTAATAGAAACCCGTAAACAAATAATGCTAAAAATATAATTAGTCATTATGACGTAAAAATTTTGACATTTCTAGGAGAATCTTACGAACTGAATATTTAGGACATTTCGTTTGCGAAATATTTCGAAAATTACACGAAAAGAATGTAGATAAAACGATCTTTCTGATGATACGAGGGCTATTCAGAAACTAGGGAACGTTTTGTAATAAAACAAAAACTAGGTACAGGAAAAATATTTTATTATATACATCTGAAAGAGTGACTAAAATGCTACTTTTCTACATAGTCACCAAACAAATTAAGGCACTTATCGTAGCGGTGGACAAGCTTCGAAATTCCTTCGTCATAGAAATCCACCGCCTGCGATCTCAGCCACTCAGTGACGCATGCCCAGAGCTCGTCATCGTCATCAAAACGCTGTGTCGCTAGCCAGTTCTTCATCTTCGGGAACAAGTGAAAATCACTCGGTGCTAGGTCGGGACTGTAGGGTGGATCAGATTACCGATCAGAGTTGATTGTTGCACCATGCTCGAGAAAGTCAATAAGCAGCACACCTTGCCTATCCCAAAAAACAGTAGCCATAATCTTCCTCGCTGACAAGGTTTGCAAAAATTTTTTTGGTTTTTTGGGGGAACTTGTGTGCCCCCACTCCATGGACTGCAATTTTGTCTCGCAATTGACGTGCTTCACCCACATCTCGTCACCCGTTACGATTCGATCCAGTAAAGAATCACCATGTGTGTGGTAGGCGTCAAGAAATGTTAAGGCTGTTCCCATTCGCTGACCTTTATGGAGGTCTGTAAGCATTTTTGGCACCCATCTTGCACAAAATTTATGGTAGCCAAGCTTGTGAGTCACAATTTCAAACAACAAAGTCCGTGAAACTTGTGGGAAGCAAAGCGAAAGCTCCGTTATTGTGAAGCGACGGTTTTCACGAATCTTCTCATCAACTTTGGCGAGAAGTTCGTCTCACAATGCTCGGGCGTCCACTCCTCTCTTCATCATGCACGTTGGTTCGGCCATTTTTAAACCGGATACACCATTTTCGCACTGAACTTTCATTCATTACGTCGTTGCCATACACTTCGCACAGTTGCCGATGAATTTCTATCGGTTTTTCGTTTTTTGCTAACACAAACCGTATTACGGACCGCACTTCACAACTGGCGGGATTTGAAATTGCAGCGCACATTTTAAATTGGAATATTGGGAAAACGGGCAGCGCGGAGACGTTCTCGTTCTGACGGCTGGATGCCGACTGAAGCTACGAGCATGCGCACACCAAAACATACGTGATCGCCGCGCGCCTAGCGGCGTCAGACGGAAACGTTCCCTAGTTTCTGAATAGCCCTCGTATCTCAAACTTATTCTTTCCACAATGAATTTATATCAAAAACAATGAAAGAATGTACAGTATACTTTACCAACTTTTGCCATGTTTTTACATTGGTGTAATCCAAGATGGCCGCCGCTCCCTATACAGACGAGCTTCAAAGGTACAGTCTGACACAAAACAACATGAAAATAAAAATAAAAATATTTTTTTAATTATATTTATTTCAATTTCACATACAATGAAAATACACATCATACATTTTTATAATAACAAAATATACATTTTTATAATAATAAAAACATACCAATGCGAAGATGCAAAATGCACTTGTTTCAGTAAACATTTTTATTCAAATGATACATCAAATAAAAACCATAAATAACAAAAACATATAAACACAACAAATGGCGACACGCTCCCTGAACTGTAATTATGGGACTGCCATTCGCTAGATAATCTATCCCTATCTACTATCTAGCGAAACCACTGCCAAGGGAACGGGCTTGGGAGAATCAGCGGGGAAAGAAGACCCTGTTGAGCTTGACTCTAGTCTGGTATTGTAAGGTAACATGAGGGGTGCAGAATAAGTGGGAGGCGGGAGCAATTCCTCCAAACGTGATATACCACTACTTTCATCGTTTCATTACTTACTCAGTTATGGGGCGGTACATCTGTCAAAGAATAACGCAGGTGTCCTAAGACCTAAGGCCGGAAATCAAGTGAAGAGAAGCAACAGCTGCGACGTGTGCTGTCAACTTCAGATTCCAATAAGCCTGAACGATCGCAGACAACCAGAAGAAAATAAACAGAAATTTCACCGATGTTGCCAATTCTCCTAGTTTTCCCATAAGATATTCAAAGAAACAAGTGAAGAGAAGCAACAGCTGCGACGTGTGCTGTCAACTTCAGATTCCAATAAGCCTGAACGATCGCAGACAACCAGAAGAAAATAAACAGAAATTTCACCGATGTTGCCAATTCTCCTAGTTTTCCCATAAGATATTCAAAGAAACAAGTGAAGAGAAGCAACAGCTGCGACGTGTGCTGTCAACTTCAGATTCCAATAAGCCTGAACGATCGCAGACAACCAGAAGAAAATAAACAGAAATTTCACCGATGTTGCCAATTCTCCTAGTTTTCCCATAAGATATTCAAAGAAACAAGTGAAGAGAAGCAACAGCTGCGACGTGTGCTGTCAACTTCAGATTCCAATAAGCCTGAACGATCGCAGACAACCAGAAGAAAATAAACAGAAATTTCACCGATGTTGCCAATTCTCCTAGTTTTCCCATAAGATATTCAAAGAAACAAGTGAAGAGAAGCAACAGCTGCGACGTGTGCTGTCAACTTCAGATTCCAATAAGCCTGAACGATCGCAGACAACCAGAAGAAAATAAACAGAAATTTCACCGATGTTGCCAATTCTCCTAGTTTTCCCATAAGATATTCAAAGAAACAAGTGAAGAGAAGCAACAGCTGCGACGTGTGCTGTCAACTTCAGATTCCAATAAGCCTGAACGATCGCAGACAACCAGAAGAAAATAAACAGAAATTTCACCGATGTTGCCAATTCTCCTAGTTTTCCCATAAGATATTCAAAGAAACAAGTGAAGAGAAGCAACAGCTGCGACGTGTGCTGTCAACTTCAGATTCCAATAAGCCTGAACGATCGCAGACAACCAGAAGAAAATAAACAGAAATTTCACCGATGTTGCCAATTCTCCTAGTTTTCCCATAAGATATTCAAAGAAACAAGTGAAGAGAAGCAACAGCTGCGACGTGTGCTGTCAACTTCAGATTCCAATAAGCCTGAACGATCGCAGACAACCAGAAGAAAATAAACAGAAATTTCACCGATGTTGCCAATTCTCCTAGTTTTCCCATAAGATATTCAAAGAAACAAGTGAAGAGAAGCAACAGCTGCGACGTGTGCTGTCAACTTCAGATTCCAATAAGCCTGAACGATCGCAGACAACCAGAAGAAAATAAACAGAAATTTCACCGATGTTGCCAATTCTCCTAGTTTTCCCATAAGATATTCAAAGAAACAAGTGAAGAGAAGCAACAGCTGCGACGTGTGCTGTCAACTTCAGATTCCAATAAGCCTGAACGATCGCAGACAACCAGAAGAAAATAAACAGAAATTTCACCGATGTTGCCAATTCTCCTAGTTTTCCCATAAGATATTCAAAGAAACAAGTGAAGAGAAGCAACAGCTGCGACGTGTGCTGTCAACTTCAGATTCCAATAAGCCTGAACGATCGCAGACAACCAGAAGAAAATAAACAGAAATTTCACCGATGTTGCCAATTCTCCTAGTTTTCCCATAAGATATTCAAAGAAACAAGTGAAGAGAAGCAACAGCTGCGACGTGTGCTGTCAACTTCAGATTCCAATAAGCCTGAACGATCGCAGACAACCAGAAGAAAATAAACAGAAATTTCACCGATGTTGCCAATTCTCCTAGTTTTCCCATAAGATATTCAAAGAAACAAGTGAAGAGAAGCAACAGCTGCAACGTGTGCTGTCAACTTCCAGCGTTGAAATCGGCCCGTTCCCTTAGTTCTGATGCAGATAGAGATCAAGAGAACCTCCCACAATCCAATTTTAAGACATTAGACAAGATCGCTGAAAGCATCGGCACATCAGAACTCGCCAAAGACTCTCAAAAGCATTTGTCAAGCCCTATTGGAGATATGAAAACAGACAGTAAAGTAGAAGAGTTTGAAATTCCCCAGGAATCGCAGAGTTTCGACACCAGCAATTCGCAAAATGTTAAATTGTTTTTATCCCCTTCAACTTATGATCTCACCACAAACGTGGACGATACAATGAATAGACACGAAACTTCAACTGATGTAAAGATGCACTTGTTTCAGTAAACATTTGTATTCAGATGATGCACAAATACACATCACAGATAACAACATCCAAATAACATTATAACAAACAACAACATTAAAAAAACAAACAACAACAACAACATACAAAAAAACAACAAATAGTGACAAACTCCCTGAACTGTAATTGGGACTGCCACTTTGGGTATAATGAATTTCCTCTTCATGGCAATTTTTATAGTTTTGTATAAAAAAAGAGAATTGAATGGAAAAAAACGATTTGAAAATAAAAAAAAATAATCTAAATGAAAAAAAAAAACGATTTGAAAAAAAAAATTAAATTAAACGTTGTAATTTGTGGTAATCCATAAAACACTGCCCAAGGCAAAGGAAAACATTGCACGCTTTGCAAATCGTGGTAACATCCTTTCGTCGCTTACGCATTGAGCAAAGTAAGCACCTTCTGCGAATGCGTCGATTCTTACTGTTGGTGGTTGTGGATTCGAATATATAATGGTCAAGATCACGATTTAATCGGATATCCATGGGAAGAGCATGTTGGGCAACGGAAGATGTCGGTGTGGGTTTGACCAAAGAGGGATAGTGTCGCTCAATAAGCTCAAATGCCAATTGCATCCCGAATGTACGGTGAAGAATAGCCTTCCCCGGGTCTTGTTGGTGAAGCTGTCTAAAAATCACCATACTATTCACGATGCTGACATTGAGCAGGCGACGAAATACCTTAATGTACCATTTGTCACCACGCGTCCTCTCCATGCGGTAAGTGGATAACAGCGAATCTTTGGTATCCACTCCCCCCATGAAGTGATTGTACTGAAGCACAGATAGAGGCGTTTGGTATTTCTCTAACGCTCTTTTACCCTCTGCCGTGTCGATGTTGTGACAGGTAGACACAGATAGAGGCGTTTGGTATTTCTCTAACGCTCTTTTACCCTCTGCCGTGTCGATGTTGTGACAGGTAGACACCATGGAGACAACTTTAATGTCATTCCAACCAAGGACTGTCATGTCACCACAGTGTCTACCAATCAAAGTATGCCGTGGCACACTCTTCTTCATGTTCCTAATATCTTGAGGTACCATCTTTCGGTGGCGATGAAGGGTACCGATTAGATCGGTTTTCCTTTGTTTCAGGTACCTAGTCAATGGCAAGCTGTTATAAAAATTGTCCATGTAGAGGCAGTAAGTACCCTTTGTCAAAGATGGTTGTCCATGAGGTTGAGTACAACTTTAGAAGTTTTACTCGAAAACCCAAGAACGTTCTCTTCGATTTCCTTATTCATACCCGCATACATTATAAAGCGGTACAAATACCCTGTTGATGATTCGCACAGCTCGTATGTTTTGATGCCGAACCGAGCCGCCTTAGTTCGGATGCACTGCTTGAACCCAAGGCGACCCATCCAGAGCAATAGGGACTCGTCTATGCTAATGTCTTCGTGGAGAGTATACAGACTGGAAAATTTTTGATTCATCATATCCAATTTTTTTTATTTAAAAAAATACATACGTATACAGATTCATAGTAAAACATTTGATTCTTAAAACTAATAACAATATATAAATTTCTTTTTAATGAAACTACCCAATTCAAAAGAGAAAACATTTCTCGTGCTTGAATGTGCCATTGTAAAATGCATAGTTACACAGAGTATCTTATTACAAGTACTTATATTAATAAAATATATATTCATGAAGACAAGTGGACATAATAACTGACAGTATTGTCAGAGTAGGTACATATAATAAAGTTGTAACAATTTGGTGCCTGCAAATAATGCGTATGTACTTTGCTTTCAATTTGATATGGTGATGAAATATTTTCAGAGATTATGTTCTAGTTTATTTTTTGTTGTTATTATTGTGATGATGAATTTAAAACTTATAATTAGTGTCGGGTTGGTCTATTAGTGTTTTTATTTGGGATTTAAAAACTTCATAATTTTTTTCAGACTTGATTTTATATGGGAGAGCATTGAAAAATTTTGTACCTTGATAAGCATAATGGTGTTGGGAAGCACTCATTTTAAATTTTGGAATTTCTAAATTGCCCCGTGATCGTGGTCGGTTGTTTATGTTTGTGAATGTTGTTGTTGATGGATTGAAATGATCTTTATGAGTTTGCAATAATGAGTTCTTTTTGAAAATTTTATTAAGACTGATAACCCTAAAAGAGTCAAATAGCTGTGTTGTTGGAAATACAGATGGTTTTCGTAAGATGACTTTCAAAATCAACCTCTGTACCCTTTCTACGGGTAAGAGGTTAGTTTTGAAAGTCCCACCCCACCCGATTATACCATATTGTAGAATAGATTGGGCAAGAGAGAAATAGATAGTGTTAAGCACTCCTACCTGAGGTGCCTACCTACTGCCGACAGACCAGCTCAGAATTAATTCGGTCAGCAGAGCGGGGGAGACTATCATCACCAGGGTTGTAGGATCTCTGAGGCGTTAGTGTGGCATCCCTGAAATAAACTCTATCCTACGGGCCGGGGAGGCAATGAAACAATTCAGCTGCAGTAAATATCAGGTGTATTGGAAAGAATCCGTTCATAAGACAACAATGGTACATAACACAGTCAATGTTAGAACAAGGTAGCATCAATAATCCTATCTAATTCAGGGGTAATTGGACCTAACATCTCTCTGCTTCGTGACTCTCTCTGGGGCGGTTATTAATCTACGCGTAGAATTTAAGATGGAACACACGTAAAAGGAGGAATTAATGGCTCGGGTACTCACTGCAGCAGGCTAGTGCTGGGAGATCGGTGAGGTGAGAGGTGTTCCCAAAACTGGCTGGCGTCTCCCAAAGGAACTTCGATGGGCGAACTTTGCCGGGAGTTTCCATGGAATATTCCAGAACAAAATCGGAACGATTCACGCAGCGCGTGCACTCGAGGCGCTGCCGTGGAAGGAATGGCGGTCGGGGCCGTTGTCAGCCGCTGCTAGCGCGCGGGACGCGTGCGGAGAGGAGGGGGAAACCGTTTGCAAACACAGTGGTGTAGCCTAGTGATCTGCAAGGGTGTATTCCGGCGTATCGTAACACCTCCCCCCACGCTCGGAAAAAAAGCGACGTGGCAATGGAGCAATAGGGCAAAAACCCTCTACGTTACCCACGGGAGTTGAAAGAGAGATTTGTTGACCAGAGAGAGAGCTGACTAACATCTTAAAATTAGCTTATGCCATGGGCTAGGTACAATGTTTGTCAGGGTAGGAAGGGGCAGTGGCGTAGCGTGGACTAATCAGAGCGTGGGCAGAGGCGCATCCGCGAGGCCCTTTTCTTTCAGTACCTGTTTTATACATCAACACAGTGGTCCTACCATTTTTTTATGAATACAAAAATAAAATATAATTTAGCAGAAAATATTTAAAAAGAGTTTATTTTATTTATTTATAAAACACATGATGCATAACCAACAATTTACATAAAGTAGATATATTCGATCACCATACTAGGCGGCTGCCTGTTTCATGGTGACCAATGGAGTATTGTTACTTTGTATGATATGATATATGTAGTCTAGTGTGAACATAATAAATGGATCTAGATAAGTGATGTTAAAAATTGAAAACATAATAAAATAAAAATAAAAAGTAGAAAATAGAAAGGGTAAAACAAGTAATTTAGCATTAGGTTAAAAGAATGAACATAATTTTTTTTCGATATGGGTGCATGCAAGCACACAATATATACGTAGGTGCACATATCTAAACAGACATAAACATACGTATATAGCTTTTTTTTTTTTTTTTTTTTTTTTTTTTTTTTTTTTTTTTTTTTTTTTTTTTTAATTAATACTAATCTTTTACAAAAATAATTCCTTTCGACTCTTTGCTTTGCAAAAGTCTGTAAGTAAGGATTTGTAGTCGATTTTTGAAGCTAACTCTGCTTCGATTGATAGTATTCCTAAAGCAGATAACCGTTCCTGTTTCATGCTATTTCTCAAATAATTTTTTATTATTTTTAATTTCGAAAAACTTCTTTCTGCGGATGCTGTACTTACTGGCATAGTCAGCATAATTCTAATCGCAACATAAACATTAGGGTAAATGTCTTGCAATTCATTTTTAATTATATATTCAATCAGATTTTTGGTATCTTTAATAGACTCTGGTATGGTAGGAACGAAGAGTTGCAGTTCTTCGTATAGTTCATAGGATTCTATATCTTTGCTTTCTCCATGTTGTAGTAATATACCTAGGTCATTGCAGTGTTTCAAAAGTTCGCTATTTGTCAAGGATTTTAAATTATTTATTTCATACAAGAATCCAAAATAATTGTAGTATTGAGTGAGTGCTGCAAATCTCGTATCGGTATCTTGTATAATGGCATCAACCATTGTAGTAAAAAAATCTATTCTAAATCTACTTTCAGCAGAATCAATAGGCTCATCTGCAGCTTCATAACTGAACATTCTCTTTTTTTTGCGAGCCCTTTTCTCCTTAAAAGTGGTTGGAATCTCATAACTGCTCTTTTCTATGAACTCGTAAGCTTTTGTAATACATTCATTAAAGCCTGTTTCCCGAAATTCTTGGATCCAGTCACGAAAATTGCATAAATTATCAATAGCGATCTTTAAATTTATATTGACTTTTTGCCAGATTTTACTTATATTATTCACACGGATTAATATTTCATACCACACGTGTATCGAAATAATAAATTCTAGAGTAAGCATTTCAGTAATAATTGCTTCGCAATCGCAGAGAGTATCTGCGTCTCCAGATTGAGTTTTCAGATTATTTACGCAATCTATTACTTCATCAAATTGAAATAAAATAGCTTTAACGGAAGCGATTCTACTTTCCCACCTTGTATCAGACAATGATTTCAATGATATCTTCAATGATCCTTCAGTAATTCCCATCTCTTGGATTTTGAAAATAAGACATATATTTTTTGGATAAACCCAAAAAACACCTTTGCCATAGATGATGTGTTGGCTGCGTCTACTAATATAAGATTCCAACTATGGCAGCCACAAGGCGTAAAGAATGCTCTTGATTAATGGTCAGTATTCTGGATTTCACTCCCTTGTTGATTCCAACCATATTTGCGCCATTATCGTAGCCTTGGCCTCTACAGTTTTGAATATTTAATTCATATTTTTCTAGCTCTTTGAGAATTGTTTCTGTTAAAAATTCTCCTGTTGATTCCGAAACTGCCAAAAACCCAAGAAAATGTTCTTCAATTGTACCGGTGCAGGTATTGATGAATCTTATTATAACGGACATTTGTTCGACTCTACTGATGTCCCTTGTACAGTCCAGCATTATAGCATAGTACTTACTTTCTTTAATTTTCCCTATAATCTCATTGACATTAATAAAATAAGTTCATTTTGAATTTGAGGACTTAAATAGTGTTGATTTAGTTTTTTTTCATTGATACGATTTAAGTGTTCACGAAGAGTCAAATCGTATTTAGATAGTAATTTAAACAGATCGATAAAATTACCGCTATTTCCTAAATGATTCTGATCGAGAGATTCCTTATGACCTCGAAAAGCTAAGTTATGTGAAGCTAAAAAATTTATTATATCAACTAGTCTTTCAAACAAATTATACCAATGTTTCTGACTTTCTTGAATGAGTCTCTCGTTTTCTTGATCAATCGTTTTTCTATGTTTAATACCTTTTTCATATTCTAGCCACTGAACCATGCTTTTCCTGTGTTCTTTCTGATTTTCGTGACGTTCAAGAATAGTTTTTAAGTGTTTCCAGTCATTACAGCCTACAACCATTTGTGTTTGTAAACTAGAGAAAAGTTTGCAACTAAAACAATATACTTTATTATGTGATGTTGAATAAACTAACCACTGCTGATTTTCACCATTGCTCAATTTCCTTGTAAAATAAAAATTAGAAAAGTGTCTACCATGTTCATTTTTCGGATAGTATTCATTGCTAATATGTAGGTTTTGTTGAGGACCACATTGGACTAAATCGTGACGGTATGCATTGTTTATGGGAATGCTCCATTTTCCTGGATCATTCATTTCGGGTTTACAAATTTCTGACTCTTCATTCTCCCTAATATTAACTGATGAAGTGGCCTCGCCAATATCAAAAGAAGTTCCAACACAGGGCTCAGTGTCATTTGTAGTATCGTTGGATTCACTTTGTAGAACTTCTTCTGGCGAAGACTTCTCTTCATTCTGTTGACAATCAGTTATTATTCCCGATACTCCAGTTTCAGAGGTCGAAAGAATTTTCTTTTGATTCAAAAATTTCTGCTTGCTAGCACTAAGAGCTGCATTAGTTACTGCCATCTCAGCTTTTCTTTTCCAGATTCCCATTTCCGATGTGCATCTCTATCTCTGCTCGGGCCGGACATGATATCTGTAAATCATTTTGTAATTTACGTACCTAAATATAAGAATAACATGGCAGTATTTTTTTCAAACAAAAACTTTTTGAAATTGTGAGTTGAGATGAGAATGTCAATCTTTTGTAACGATAGAAAATTTATGCTTCGTAGATATTGCGCAGGCACATACTTCTCCCATAATGGAGTTGTCTACTATAAATAAACTATCGTTAACTGTCATTAGATATGTAATAAAGTTATAAACTTATAAGCGTGAAATTTTAATAATCCGTGAAAAAAATTAATGTTATAGGAGTTTTAAAATTCTTAACAATGCCAGTGAATAACAAAAAAAAGTGATTTCCCAAAATTAATTTTAAAAAAATATGTTAATCATAGACATATGAATATTTACTAGACCAGAACAGAAAGGTGAGGGGTAGAATCCAACTGCAGCGGGACGCAGAGCGGGAATACAACTTTGGTGATATGTGATTCGTCAATAACTCTATCTGACAGTTTATAGGCATCTCGCATTATAATATAAGCCCAGTAAACAGCGGCTTTGTGTTTCGCGTCGCCGCGATGCGACAGTAGTGCGCCCGCCGCCCGCCACCGCCCGCCGTGTCTTGTCAGATTATGTTCCTTTTATCTGAATAAATTTAAAATAGAGTAAAATAATGCTTATATGTGGAATGTAATACGACAATTAGGTTTATTATCTTTTTCACTTCTATTTTTACACGTTTTCATAGCACAAGTCACCATTTTTGCAGAGTTATTTCGTAAAATGTACCGATGAGAGCTCGACGATGGTCCCCACAAGAATGATGACGTCACATTTTTTAGATTCACGCGTGGCTAATTCGTTTCCGCATTCGCATCCGTGATGTTAATTTATTTTATCTTTCAAGGAACGTAAAATAAAAGTGTTCAAAATTAGCCCAATTCAAAAGTAAAAGTAGACACTAGGTACTATAATATTACTACCCAGTTGGTTCCATGATGAAATTGATGAGAAATAACATCGAGTAGACTAAGGTTATGTGAATTTTATTATGTATATACTTACCTACTAATTTAATTACTCGTATGATTCAGCCACAATTCACTGTCACCTGTCACTCACTATTTAATTGTTAAGTTAAATTATACACTTAGTGATAAGTGATAACTTTAATGTTTTGTTTAATTAAAACTGTACAGTGCCCACGATCAATGTAATCAGTCGACGCAATGCACACTACTATGACGCCTGCCGGGTCGGGTCGTATCGAACGAAAGTAGAAGATCTGTCAAAATCTGAGTCTAGGGATGGGAACACAAAGATCGATACCGAAAATTTCCGATGATCGATATTGATAATAAAATTTTGCACATAAAGATGATGAGATCATAAAGGGGCCTCGCTCACGCGAGGCCCCTTTATGTGCGAGGCCGTGGGCGAGGGGCCACTTCGCCCACGCCTAGCTACGCCACTGGGGAGGGGGGTACATAACATATGAGGAGCAGGCAATTAGCACATGGAGGGGTGAAACAACGTACATATTTATGCAATTGAAAGAACAAAGACAAGGTTATGAAAATGTGATAACAAAGACAAAATTATGAAGATTGTTACTCTAGGGTTTCATTGGTCTGGAAGCTAAGTTTGCGGTGCGTAGGTTTGTTTGTGATTTCGGCAGGGTTCGAAGAGTTTCGAAGAATTGCGAAGAGACGTGATTTCACAGACTCTAAAGGGATTACATTATCACTGTAATCTGACCCATTTGAGATAACACTCAAGAGTACGCTAGGGCCTTGGAGAAAAAAACACTTTGTTTTGTCGTAGCCGTCGAAGGTTACGAAGTGGAGACTGTGGTTGCAGTGCGGAGGGCTATGGTTACAGGGGTCGTTAAAGAGAAGAATCCAGGATCTGCAGACATGCCAGTACGAATCCTAATGTGCCATTATGGTGGGCACGGATCGTATATAATGGTTATCGAAGCATAATGTAGCTCGGAATAACTTGTAAGGGTACGCATTCAGCGAATACTGGAGAGTCAAGGTAATAATGGTTTACACATGACATGGTGTGCGTCGCTGCATGATAGAGCAAGAGACGGCAAAACTGGCTTGGTAGCGAGAGCAGGAACAAAACCCAGGGGCTAGCGTGTCCAAAAGGTAGTCCAGAGTGTCATTATATATAGCGGGACAACTCGGCTCGCAGTGGCGCAACAAGACAACATACATAAGGGCGGTATGGTCCGTGCTTTCAGGAACAAATATGTGGAAAATAGCGGCGGGGGACCTCCGTAACCACAGCGAGGGCTGCCAGGAAGTGAAGCTCAGCTTGGCTGCCGATGGAGACATCCTTCCGGGCTTCTTTTTAAATCCAGGAGAAATTATTATTAAAGCAAAATTCTTGAAGTTTACCTGCCTAGAGACCAATGAAGAAAAGTTTGGAGAGAAACAAAGTGTGTCCAGAGAATAAACAAACGAGGTTTTAACCAACGACCCAGAGAGAACACGAGAGAGAGAGAGAGAGAGATTCCTAGCTAGCATACAATTACATTTTTGAAAAAAAATTATCCTTTGTTAGGATAACCTGGCTTTTTTGCTGGGTGACAAAATACCTTGGTTGAAAAGCAACCGGCCTTCCATGGCCTATGTTAACATAAAATGGTAACATTTTCGAAGAATTTCAAAGAACAAGACAAAAAGTCGTGAACGAGTTACGGCAAGGCAGCGAAACTGATTCATGGATAATGGTTGTCGATAAGAGACAAATGGTACGCCAAGTGCATAACATACGTGTCCAATATCCATGAATCTGCCTCATTGAAACCAGGATGAAGAAAAGATGAAACATATGACGAGAGTGAAATAGAAGGCCCGTTGTGCCTGGTTAGGTACCGATTCGAACTCCAAGTGAGGGCGAAATGTGGACAACAACGGATTTTCCACTTCATAGCATGATGAGAACATGAGGGAGGGAAGGGGAAAATGGATGGAGGGGAGTTGAGTGACGAAACTTGCTAGGGACTGGACTAATTTCCAATTCAAACTCTATGTGAGGATGAAACGTAAACCACCAGCACGTTTCCTGACTCTTTACATTAGAAAAACAATGAGATGAGAAAGAATACACATTATACCAAAGAGACTAGTCTTTCGCGTGTATTTGACGAAAGATTGGGGGTCACTTAAAACTTCTCCTTGATTGTGAGAAAAGATAGACCCTCGCTCCAATTTCACAATCCTGGGATTTCTTTTATTCGCTTCCCAGACGACGAGTTTGGTGGTTTTTGTGCCCATTCGATTAACTCCCACGGCACTATGCCTCATAGCTGACAGTGAGGCTGACAAGCTAGTCCTTTTGAGATAGTAGATAATTCCTGGGCTTCTTTCTTTTAGAGAAAGAAGTGGCAAAACAGGAAGTCCACGGGCATTGTCGTTGAACAATTTGAAAAAGGTTGTGGGCTACTTTGTGTAGTACGCACAAAAAGGGTTTGATATTATTTCGTTTGCACGATTCATGGTGAGTATTGTAACGTCTTCACGTGTGGTGTACAGATTATATAGGTACACAAGATACAACTCAATTATAGACAGAAGTCAAAGAGTGTTATACAATGCATCTTAAAGAAGATAGCAAGGCCGATATTATGTCGTTCACACGAATCACGGTAAGTATTATTACGTCTTCACGTCTCGTGTACAGATTATACAAGTACACAATTATAAACAAGGCGGTTCTCATGACAACTTAATGACACACGACCAAAAAGGGGCGGTTCTCATGACAAATTAATGACACACGACCAACTCAATAACATTTAGTTAAGAGTCTAAAGTAATTATAACGAACTTCTCGTATCGTGGCGGATGTTTTAAGGATCTCTCCTATGATGGTGGATGTTGTAAGGATCTCTCCTATTGCGTACAGGTTATGCTTAAGTACAGCAAAATGAATGATAACAACATTTGCTTTAATGTTGTTTATAAAGATTCGTTAGATTAACTAACCCCGTAGCCCGGGGCGTACGATAGAATAACATAGGAGGTAGGCAATTTAATGTTACCATGTATGTTACGAGGCACAAAGTGATGGCAGAGTATATTCTGCTTTCACCGAGCAATAAAAGGAGACAGACCTGGAGGGTTTTACATACTGTCTGTGTAACCATTTTTTAGAAAAGAAAAAACATGAGGTGAATTGCAAAACGATGATCGAACAATTCAATGCTGATTTACGTTAAAAATTACAATTATTTGAATTCGAGAATCAGGATGACCGTTAGGTTTTATTAACCTGTCTCGTGTTGAAACGTGTTATACAAAACATATGTGACGTAACATTAGAAAAGAAACAATTCAGTGGTTTCGTTGTAGCAACCAAAGACCGGATGATTCGGTTTTACATACTTTAGTCGAACGAGCCAAAGGATTTGTGTATGCCTTATAAAGGCCAACTTTTAGGTTTTATAAAATACAATTTTCAAAATGGATGTGTCAATATCCAATTTTGGGGAGAAAAAAAAATTGCGAACGGGTGAAAAGGACGCCATCAATTTTTGATTTTAAGGAAAAAATTGAAAAAGACTTATGTGTACAAGAAAAAGGTAGAGTAACCATTTCTGACTTTCGTGCTTGAGACCACTATTGGGTTTTACGTACTCAAGGTGAGCTGAAAATCGAGGGGTAAGAAAAAAAAGGGTTTTACCATGGTAGGTAAAATGTGATGATTGTGAGAATGAGAGGAAAAAAAATGTACAAGGGCGACCGAAGCTGAGGCCATGGACAAAACGAGGCAAAAACAAAACAAAACAAAACAAGTGACATGACATGACAAGACCAAGCAAGACAGACATGAACATTGCATAGTGTGGGGGTGAGAAACGCTAGTCCGGGTTCATGACTCCCAGAGTATCGTGACTCGAAGTGTCTCTGCTCCGAAGTGATCAGCCTCAGAACAGGTGAGAAAAAAAATGAACAACAGGTAAAAGGAAACACTGCTGGCAATTTGCCGCAAGAGGGAGAAAGAGAAGTCGGTACAACTGTGACATTTGGATGTGCCTATTATGAATGTACATTTATTTACAAACAAGAATAAATAAAGGGCTTCCTTTATTTATGGGGGTCTGGACGTATAATTGACACTTTACACGCCAGTTAAAGGTAAGACTTAGTGGGTTTACAACCAAGGGAGGTGGTGATACCTAGTGGATCAATTTATGATTCCATCGATAGTGGGAGTGGTATCGGTTGTCTCCTCACTTCCGGACTTTACGATGTCCTTAATATGGTAATTACCGACATGTTTGCCAGAGGTGTCGGATAAAGATTAGACTAAGTCCGATATTTTCTTTACGACCTTGGTTTTGACAAAACGGGGGGCCAATTTGGCAGAGAAGTACAGAGCTCCTTGGGAAAGGGTATTATTCTTTCTCCAAACGACATCGCCTACGTTAAAGGTGACGTGTTTTCTGCGTAAGTTATACCTGTCCGCACTTTTTTGGTGGGCCAGCAGTAGAGCATCGGTAACCTCACTGTAAATGGCAGACAATTCCTCCAAACGGTGGGCATAATCGGAGGAGGGATTATTTGTGGGGGTGATGGACGTAGGAAAACTTGTGTCCCAATGTAGTGAACCATGGACAACCTGTTCCATGCCGTGTTTAAGAAAAAAGGGGGTATAACCGGTGGTTAGGTTAACCGTTTTGTTCATGGCGGCTTGGATTTTATCCATGTTTTTGCACCAAGTACGTTGGTCTTTGTCAACCAAAATGGCCAGAGCTGTGTTGATGGTTTGATTGTACCGTTCAACGGTGTTATTTTGGGGGGTGTACAAGGTGTTGTAATAGGTATCCCTAATCCCATATTTAGAAAGGAAGTCTTTGAATTCCTGAGCTATAAATTGTTTTCCATTGTCAACTATCACCGTTCTGGGGGTTCCGTAAGGTATGAAGATATGTTTCTCCAGAAGTTTGACAATGGCGGCTGCGTTGGCTCTTTTTAATGGGAAGATCCAACAAAATTTAGTGAAAATATCCATTACGCTGAGTATGTGCATATGTCCGGCATAGCTTCGGGGAAAAGGTCCTATGAGGTCCATAAACAGCGACTGCAGGGGTCTATCAGCGCGTTTGGGTTTGCCCATTAAACCGGCGGGAGATGTCGTACTATGTTTGTAAGCTTTACATGTTTCACATTTAGAAATATAATTGCGAACTTGCTTATAGAGGCCGGGCCAGTAGTATTTCAAGGAAATATTTTTATACGTCTTGAAAGTTCCTGGGTGTATAGAGCCGGGTGCGCTATGGTTGTCGATAATTATTTGTTCTCTCTTTTCGAGGGGAACAACAAGTTTCCAGGAGTGGTCCTCAAGGATAGATAGGGGGGCTTTACAATTGCGGTATAGTTGTTCTTCTTTTATAATAAAATTGGGAAACTTTTGTTGATTATTTTGGCAGCACTCAAAAATTTTGAGGTACCATTCATCCTTTGTGGATGGTGTAGTTGCAATTGCACCGGTATTTAAAGTGGCTAATTCAATTCTTGAGAGGGCGTCTGGGACGGTGTTGTCCGCACCTTTGCGGTGTATGACGTCAAAGTTGTATTGCGACAGGCGTGAGGCCCAGCGAGCGAGCCTGCCGGAGGGATTGTTTAAGGAAATTAACCATTTCAAACTACTGTGGTCAGTGATCACAGTGAATTTGCTATCGTCTATGTAACCGCGGAAATGGTGAACGGATTCCAGTACGGCCAGTAACTCTTTCTCAGTGATACCGTAATTCTTTTCGTGCTTATTTAAGGAGCGGGAAAAGTAAGCCACTGGGTGTTCGCCGTCAGAGAATTCTTGTGTCAAAACTCCACCGATTCCAACATTTGAGGCGTCCGTATGGAGGGTGAACGGGAGTGCAAAGTCCGGACAATTTAGGACTGGAGCTGTCTGAAGAGCATTTTTTAAAGTTATAAAAGCTTCTTCAGTTTCATCAGACCAACGAAAGTTGCTGACGCCTTTACGGATGCCGGTAATTGTGTTGAGGGGTGCTGAGATTGTGGAAAAGTCTTTAATGAATCTCCTGTAGTAACCTGTGAGTCCGAGGAAAGCTTTGACTTCTTTCGCGTTTTTGGGGCGAGGAAAATTTGCCATGGCTTCCACCTTAGCAGGGTCTTTTCTTAGACCTTTTTCGTCTACAATGAATCCCAAATAACGTAAACGAGACCTACAGAATTCAGATTTCTTTAAGTTGATGGCTAAACCAGCCAACTTGAGTTGATGGAAAACTTTTTCCAGCATTTGTAAGTGTTTTTCGAACGTGTCGCTAATAATGATGAGATCATCAAGATAGCAGAATAGATTGTTGTCGGCTTCGGGGCCAAACAATTTGTCCATTAACCTTTGTAACTCGGCGGGGCTGTTTTTTAGACCAAAAGGTAATCTTTTAAAATGGAACATTCCCCTGCCGGGTACGACAAAAGCGGTTTTTTCACAAGATTCAGCGTCTAGGGGTATTTGCCAGAAAGCCTTGCTTAAATCAATATAAGAAATGAACTTGGCGTTACGCAATTTGTCTAAGATTGCATGAACATATGGCAGAGGGTACGCGTCGGCCTCTGTGCAAGAATTAAGACGTCTGCTGTCAAGGCAGAAGCGAGCGGAGCCGTCTTTTTTGGAAACCAAGAGAGTAGGGTTGGTCCACGCACTTCTGCTGGGAACCACTACTCCCAATTTTAACATTTCGTCGAGTTCTTTTTCTAGAAGCTTGAGTTTTTGTGGAGCTAAGTTATAATAACGTTGCTTGATTGGGGGACCATTAGTTTTTATATGGTGTTCCACCAAATTGGTTAGACCCAGACCACATTTTTCGAAGGATATTGATTCGAATTTATTGACCACTTCCTTTAATTGACGAGCTTGGTCAGTGTTCAAGTTCTCGTGAGGTATGATTGTGCGAATTTCGCTAATTTGTGCAGTCAGCGGCGCCTCACCAAGAGTATTAAATACTTGGGGGGCAACGCTGAACGCCTTCCAGAAGTCAACACCAAGGATGAAATTCTGGGATATAGATGGGACTATTAGAAAATTAATTGTAACTATTTTGTTGTCACACTTGATTGGCAAAGCAAGGGCACCGATGACTGACTGAGAGACATTATCTGCAGTTGTCACGTGTGTATGTTGGGGAGAAATCTTAAAACCATTGTTAACAAAAGGCAGGTGGGCATTGTTGCCGAGACAGCTAACCGATGCGCCACTGTCTAGCAGACCGGAGAAGGGTACGTTGTTAACAGAAAAAAGGGCAAAAGGTCTACCGTCCTTGGCTTGCTTGCAACAAACTGAAGAAATATTCAAGGTCTGATTAAAATACTTTTTTTATTTTTATTATTTATTTAATTACAGAATACCTTTTGTACAAAAAATTTGAGTAGACCCACAAAGCTGTCATATGACAGCTTGTCTGCAGGTTCTAACAATTTAAACATTCTTAATATAATGCCCAGCGCCCTTGAGATGATTTTTCATGAAAACGGCGCTTTATAAATCAGCCAAATATTAAATATTATTATAATATCTAAGAAAATATTTGTAAATACATTTATAGTTTTAAGGAAACATTAGAATAGATCACATAGTAATATTAGATAATTTAACTTACAATCATAAATATATAAGATATTTCAATATACCTGCCTAATAACAAGATATGTAGGCAGCTATATTAAGATATTCAAAGATACATGGAGTTTTCACTAATTAACCATAGTTTTATCATTTTAGGACATAGTCTCTCATTTTTTTCAAATTTTATGTTTTTATTGATTTTATTGAAAATCACTGGTATTAGATATTCAAGAGTACGGCTTCCATATTTATTTAATATTCGAGGAGTTTTTAGGCCCTTTCCTTCTCTAAATCTTGTGGTATGTTTGTGTACAAGTAGGTGTTTGTAAGGGCTTTCCCCCATATTATCCATAATAGTAGTGAACCAGTGGAGACCTTTTATTGTAAGTAAGCTCTCTGAGCCATACAGTAGTTTTAAGTTATGTCTCTGTTTGTAAATATTTGTTGTGACAATTTTTTTTATTATGGCAGTTTGTAAATTTTCAATATATTTAATGTAAGTAGTGCTTGCATGTCCCCAAGTTCGAATACCATATCTAAGGATGGATTCTACCATAGAAAAATATATGAGTTTAAGAGTACAATGAGTACTTGATGTGTGATAACCAATCAGTCCACTCCTTTGACCTTGATACGGAATGAATACCTGAGAGGTTACCATTTAGTTTTTTGGCTTCCTTGTGAAGAAGTTGGGTGGGGGTTTAGAAAAATCCACTTGGGGTTTGGCATTGCTGGTATCTTGCAGCCTTTCCATATTGTATTTGGATCTTTTAAAGATTTCGTGTAGTCATCGGGTGGTGGAGAGCGATCCTTAGAGCGGTGCCTCTTAAAGGTTCTGGAATCTTTTGGTTCCGTCAGTTTGGTTTTTCTAAAACAGGTATCAACTAGGTGGCCTACTTTTTTGCAAAAGGTGCAAACTTTTTTGTTGTCGTATTCCGGTTTTAATCGAGAAGAACGGCTTGGCACAGTCATATTGGTTGGAGCCGCTTGTTTATTCTTCCTGTCTTGGTAAGATTTTAGGAGTGTGCATACTTCGCTTAATTGGGCCAGTGATGTGATTTTTTGCGAGGTGATAATGTTTTCATACTTTTGTAAGAGGCCATCCGTTATAACCGGTAATAATTCGGCTTCCGAAACAGGGTGGGAAAGCTTGATGTTTATGGTTTCAGCCCTTTCCATAAATGTTGCAATTGATTTGTTTACTAACTGTTTGATGGATAGTAAAGAGAGTTTTATTCTGTGTTGCGCTTCCGTTTTGCCGAAGCTAGCTATCAATGCTGTCCTCAGTTTGTTCCAGTCCTTACATTTAAGTTTCTGGATACGGTGCCAGGGAATTAATTCTGGAGAAATTAACTCTATGAAATTTCTTTGGAGCACATCAAAGGGCACATTCTTGATGGTTGCCGTTTCCTCGATTCTTTCGATGAAATCCAGTACATTAGTAACGCCGTTGTACTTGATTTTCCAAGAAGAGAGGTCATATGTTTTCTCTTGTGCTGTGATGGGTGCTGCGTCTTGTTTAATTTTAGCGATTGCTTCTGGTTCTTTACTAGAAGGCGGGTTTTTAGAAGCTGTGGTGATGACGGGTACATTATCCTCATTTGTTGATGTGAGGTTTATCCTTCTGGTGTATCTTTTGTTTAACAGCAGAGCGTACGCTCTCAAAGCAGTCTTTGACTTATTCATGGGGGAAAACCCTCTGTCTTTTAAAACGGCTTGCAAGCCAGTTTTTGATAAGCTGAACACATTAGAAATGATGCCTAGGGTTTGTGACGTGCTTGCTTCGTTGGATTCCATTATGGTGTAGGTGGTAGTTTTAGTGACAACTTAAATTCTTTCGCTGGACGATGAGCAGAAAAAGAAAAAAAAACAATTTTTTTTTATAAAAAATCTAGAATTTTTCTAAGTCCAAAATTTAAAAAAATTTTGCCGTATTTTTGTTTTGAAGTGTTTTTTTTGGGGGGGAAAAAAAAATTTGCCAGGGGGGGTCCTTACAAAATTGCTCTTTTGTGTTTTAAATAAGCACTTTTGAAAACTTGCTAAAATTTTTCAAAGTATTTGGTTTTTTGAAAAAATTGGGCAGCGGCCTCCCTCTGAGAATGAATATTTTTGTTTTCACGAAACACTTTTCGGAAAAAATATTATTTGTCGAAGCACAAAACGTCACTTTAGCCGTAACAAAAAACACAGACCGTACAAAACACCGTAAGGTTAAGTGGTTTGATTTCATTGAACACCTTTATTAATTTAATTTAAATAAAGATTCACTTTTTGTAAACATAAATTTCCACAATTCGCGGGGGGAAGTAACCGCACTGATTCACTTGTTATGTAGGTATGACACATTGTACCTAAACACTTATGGGAGAGAAAAAATATATAAAACAACATTTCATTATTTATAAAAAAATATTCTCATAGTAAAATGTGAGGTATGTTATTTAGAGGGAAACGGCACTGTCATTCTCGCCCAAATGTTAAGTCGCGGCTGATGCAATTATCGATCATTCTCGAATGTTGCTAATGTTTGCCGCCGAAACTATCGCGTGGCTGGGGTGACGAAATCAACGAACTTTCCAGAATCATTGCGCGCCAACACATTCCGGAGGGTTCGTAAGAATGCCGCGCAATCTCCCGGTTCACACAAAAGTACGCGGGAACTGTTTATAGCAGTTCACAGCGCGGGAACACATTTCCGGCTGATAAGAATATTATTTGCAATTCTTTCGGACTGCAAATGACCGCTTTGGTGTCCTGTGTTACACGTGGGGAAAAGATAAATTAAGAATGCTGAGGAAAAGGAAAAAAATTGCCTCACGTTGAGCGTCCAGTGTTAGCTGGACCAGTGCTAAACATGGGGAAAAAGGAAAAAAAATTGCTTCCCCGTTGGCCGCGCCATTGTTAAGGTGAAAAGATGAGCTCAGGATGCTGAGGTAAAAAGGAAAAAATGCCCCACGTTCGGGCGACAGTGTTAAGCACTCCTACCTGAGGTGCCTACCTTCTGCCGACAGACCAGCTCAGAATTAATTCGGTCAGCAGAGCGGGGGAGACTATCATCACCAGGGTTGTAGGATCTCTGAGGCGTTGGTGTGGCATCCCTGAAATAAACTCTATCCTACGGGCCGGGGAGGCAATGAAACAATTCAGCTGCAGTAAATATCAGGTGTATTGGAAAGAATCCGTTCATAAGACAACAATGGTACATAACACAGTCAATGTTAGAACAAGGTAGCATCAATAATCCTATCTAATTCAGGGGTAATTGGACCTAACATCTCTCTGCTTCGAGACTCTCTCTGGGGCGGTTATTAATCTACGCGTAGAATTTAAGATGGAACACACGCAAAAAGAGGAATTAATGGCTCGGGTACTCACTGCAGCAGGCTGGTGCTGGGAGATCGGTGAGGTGAGAGGTGTTTTCTGGGGGCTGGCGTCCCCCAAAGGAACTTCGATGGGCGAACTTCGCCGTGTGTTTCCATGGAGTATTCCAGAACAAAATCGGAACGATTCACGCAGCGCGTGCACTCGAGGCGCTGCCATGGAAGGAATGGCGGTCGGGGCCGTTGTCAGCCGCCGCTAGCGCGCGGGACGCGTGCGGAGAGGAGGGGGAAACCGTTTGCAAACACAGTGGTGTAGCCTAGTGATCTGCAAGGGTGTATTCCGGCGTATCGTAACAATAGTTTTGATCATATTGGATGATAAGATGTTTCTCAGTCTAATAAATATGTATATAAGTTTTCTTATTCTGGTTACTGTATTTTGGACTTGTTCTTTCCATTTTAAGTGTCTATCTACTATGACACCCAGATACTTTATACTATTTTTGCATGTTATTGGTAGGCAATTTTCATCGTTGCATTCCTTTTTATTTTCACACTGTGATGAATGGATTTTAATAGTTATATTGTTCTCGACATTTTTTTCTTTCAAAAAAAAGGAATAAAATAAGTTTTCTCCGTATTAAGTGAGAGACAATTTAGGTCAAACCATGTTTTGAGTATGTTTATATTGATATTTGCTATACTCATTGTTTCCTTCCATGATTTCCCTTTAGTGATAACTACAGTGTCGTCTGCATAAGATACGATATCTCCAACTATGGGAAGAGTGAACATTTGATTTACATATATAATAAAAAGGATAGGACCGATGACAGTTCCTTGTGGTATACCAAATGATGAGGTTTTAGGTTCACTTAGTGTATTATTTATTTTGACGTATTGAAATCTCTCTTTTAGATAACTTTGGAACCATGACAGTACTGTTCCGTCCAATCCAATTTGCATGAGTTTCTCATTTAGTTTGGAGTGTGATATGCTATCAAATGCCTTGCCTAAGTCGATGAATATACCAAGACACTTTTCTCCATTATCTAATTTTTGTATTATTGTTGAAGTTAATTTAGCAATTGCATCTTGAGTGCTGAGATTGTCCCTAAACCCAAATTGGTTTGGGCTCATTATCTTTTTTTCTTTTATGTAATTGTTGAGTTGTTTTTTAACAATTTTTTCATAGATTTTTGCAATGTTTGATGTGAGTGCTATGGGACGATAGTTGGAAATATTTTTTTCATCTCCAGATTTATAAACAGGGGTGACGATAGTCTTCTTATAGTTGTTCGGGAATACACCCTTCTTTAGACTTACATTTATTATATGAGCAATCGGTTTGCTGATTATCTCATGAACGGCTTTTAATGTTTTTACGGTTATATTGTCATAGCCAGGGCTTGCTTATCCTCGCAAACTTATTACAGCATTTTCGACTTCTTTATCAGTTACTGAAGCAAATGTGTGGAAACCTTCTTCAATAGTTGAGTTGTGCTCTGGTTGTTGTGTTTGTTTGTTGTCTAGGATAATATTACGAGCAAGATTAGGGCCGACATTAGCAAGATATTCATTATAAATGTTACCACACAGTTTTGGATTTTTTTCGGCGTCAGTGTTGATTCCGTGATGAGTAATTTCTTTTGGTAACTTTTTTTTCGTGCTTTTGTTGGT
Organism: Limnephilus rhombicus; assembly: GCA_929108145.2. Classification (NCBI taxonomy): domain Eukaryota; kingdom Metazoa; phylum Arthropoda; class Insecta; order Trichoptera; family Limnephilidae; genus Limnephilus; species Limnephilus rhombicus. The sequence continues at coordinate 8,125,836 of OV815298.1, forward strand.
TATTGTATTGATGATTTTCCAAAACTCTTTGCTGTCTTGACCAGCATTTTTTATTTTATTACGAAAATACTTTTCTTTTGTCAGTCTAATTAAAAGCGCAAGTTTGTTACGGTATTTCTTGTAGAAGGTGTTGATTTTTTCATCATTAGTGAATTTTCTAGACTGGTGGTAGTATTTTTCTTTATTTCTGATTGAAATTACTAGTCCATGGGTTATCCATGGCTTTATCAATCTGTGTTTAGATTTTGGTTTAGAAACCAAAATAAACCTAAACTTTGGTTTAGTGGTTAAACTTTTGCAAGCTTGTTATGGTAACCGACTGTAGAAATTTTATCATTGTCAACAAAGTGCAAGAACCTTAGTATCAGAGAAAACCTGTTACGGGACATTAGAGCTCTAAATTTAGACATCTCTAATATATCCGTCATCCAGTACTCTGATACGCAAGCTCTATAACGTATGGATATGTATATAAGCATAGCGAAAACAACATACATTTCAGGGACCGTAACATCTTGCCACTCCTTCAGCCTGGAATGGGTGGAAAGATTTATTCCCCTCTCAGTTATCAACTCGTCCAGTGTGTTCCATGCAAGCCTGTTAGTCTCCACCACGATATAGGACATTGTTTCCAAGTCCCATATTTTGGTGAAGACATCATAGGCAGACATAGCAACTGTCGGAGGGAACACTTCTGGGGATGGGCCAGGCTGAAGGACGGCAAAATCCTCACGCCGACCCGAGAAGGTTGAAAAATCCTCCAACCAGGTGAAGGTCTGCTCGTCGGGGTCGTAGTCTTCTAATGGCGGCTCCAATTCGTCCTCAGATGTATCGTCATCGTCCTCAACCATTGCGGGAAATTCATCGGAGGCGGGGAGCGACTCGACATCGTCGACTCTGTCCATGTCGTCGCCTACCGATTCACCGTCGCTGTCATATCCGATGAATTCCGCCGCAATGTTGTTGGATACCTATAGACGGAAAGAAAAGAAAAAATATATATTGCTGTGTAAAGCGCTCTTGAGGTAATACGAGACAAAAATGGCACTGTAGAAGTTAGCCGAGTGTTATTATAATTACCTGAGTCGTTGGAACCGCGGAGAATGTTGATGTTGAGGGTGAGGATGTTGAGGTTGAGGGTGTCGGGTTGTCGTTATATCTCCTCCGACCAAGAATCTGAAACTGTAAACATTTATTGTTACACCAATTTTGGAGAGGATGAAGCGTACAACCAACCTAATTTAATTACTAATAATACACAACATACCGTCGCGATTGAATATGATTCATCTTCGCTTTCTGGGGTCATTTTTCTCTTCTCTGCCATTCTATAACAATAGAAACAATCATAAATATCACTATCATATAATATAATAATCATCAATACACTTGTATTTATAAATATTTTATAATTTTGAAGAAAGTTCTTTATAACTTCGCAATTTTTTCTCCATAATATAATAATAAAAAATAAAAAAATTTAGCACACCCTATTATAACTGATCAATTTTTTTGATATTGATTACTATTTTTCATAAAACATTGAAAAAATAATTCGCACCGACGAATTAAAAACTTCATAAACTGTTCACCAGGAGCCTACACACACACATACAAAAAACATCAATGTGTGCGTGAGTATGACTGGTGTCGAGAATGTAATAATAATAATAATAATAATTTTTTATTTTAGTAATTTGTACATTTAAGTTCACAAATTTCTAATTGATAATAATATTTCATATTCACTATATTTTTTCAAGTTTTATGTAGCTCCTACAATACATCTTGAACTTTCCAATTGGTGTGGACTTTAAAGTTTCTGGTAGTGTGTTATACAACTTCATTCCCTTGTACAGTAAAATGTTCTGCGTATTCGCTTTGTCCTTTTTTTGTAGCCTAATTTTCTTGCACGTCCTTGTGTTATATCTGTGAATGTCTTTATTGTATAAAATTTTATTTGAGAAGTATTTTGGTAACGTGTTGTTCAATATTTTGTGGATAAATACCATCGTGTTCAAGGTCAGCATCTGTTTCACTGTCAACCAATTTAGTTCCTTTAACATTTTAATAATTTTTGAAAATCTGTTTCGTCGAAGAATTATTCTCATTGCCCTGTTTTGGAGAATTTGTAACTTATTTTGTTCTCTTTCGTTACATAGGAAAAGTATACTTGAGCAGTAGTTGAAGTGTGGAGCAATAATTGAATTGTATATGGTGATTGCAGTTTTTCTAGAAATTTTTGGCCGAATTCTTCCAAAAAAGATATCTTTTGCCAATTTTCTTTTGGGTGTATTCAGCATGTCTATTGAAGTTTAGTTTGGAATCTAATATAACTCCTAAGTATTTCATTTCATAACATTTTCAATAATTTCACCATCAATTTTAATTTTGCTTTCACTGGATGTCTTCTTGTAACCAATCACCATACATTTTGTTTTTTTTTGTATTTAATTTAAGCTTATTTATTTTTAGCCATCTTGATACATCATTTAGTTCATTATTTAAAATGTGTATTAGTTCTTCATAGTTATCTCCAATTAAGTATATTAGTGTATCATCGGCAAATAGTGTACTTTGCATTTTGAAAATATTTTCACCATGTCATTAATATAGAGTATGAACAATAGGGGTCCAAGGACCGACCCCTGTGGTACTCCTAACTTATTTTCCATTGGTTTTGAAAATTGATTATTTATTTTTGTTACCTGCTTTCTGTCTCTCAAATACTCTTGTATTAATTTAATGGCTACAGATGAGAAACCAATTTCTTTAAGCTTTCTTATTAGTATGTCTCGATCTATAGTTTCGAATGCCCTTTGAAAATCCAAAAATATTGCTAAGATAAATTTATTATTATTCATTCCTTCCTTCCATTCTTCGACAATTACGTTTAATGCTGTTTCACATGAGTTATTAGATCTGAACCCTGATTGCTCTTGGTATAAAATATCGTGTTTATCTAGATATTGCAAAATTTGTTCTTTTATTATAACTTCAAGAATCTGCTCATATTTTGGTAAGGTGTTGATTGGTCGAAATTCTTCACATTTTCTGGTATTTTTAACCTTTGGAACCGGTATAATAGTAGATAGTTTCCATGACTGGAAATTTTCCTTCTTCAATCGTCTCATTGATAATATTTAATAGAGTATATCCAATTACTGGAAAAGCATCTCTTATTTTACTAATAGTTAACCCATCTGAACTATTCTTTGATTTTATTTTGTTTAAAATGTTAAATAAATATTCTGCATTTATTTTTCTGAACACCAATGATTTTTTGTTTGGGTCGATATTATCATTTGTGGGGTTAACAGCAATGTTGGGTATTAATTTGTTAATTTGAATGATACTTTCAATAAAATATTTATTAAAGTTATTAGCCATGTTTTCTTCGTTTATCTCTTTTGGAAAGTTTACAATTTTTATGTCGTCTTTGTTTTCGCCATGTAGTAATTCTTTTATGCTTTTCCAAATTTTTTTGGGATCCCCTTCTTCTGAGTTTATTTTATTTTTTATGTACTCATTATGCGTTCTTTTTATGTCTTTGGAGTATTTGTTTCTCGCTTTTTTGTAGTTATCCCAATCCGTAATACTATTAGTAAGGCATGCTCTTTTGTAAAATGCATCTCTATCGTGCTGCATTGTACGTAGTTCGCTTGTGTACCATTTATTATTGTTGCTTGTGTACCATTTATTATTGTTTCTCAGATGTATTTATTTCTATTATTTCTAATTAAATATTCACGAAACAAAGGCTTTGATACATAACACAATAGATTTTTTTAGATAATGACGTAAAAATCTTCATACTGTTATAGTATATTTACGTAAATATGGTTCTAGAAACATCGAGACACTTTTACCCGCCAGAATTGTTGAGGCGTCACGGCCCGGAACTTTGTTTTTCGTAAATTACAAACTAAATATTGATATAACAAAGACTTTCAGATAATCTCAATTGATTTCCCTACAAAATGATATTTTATTTTATTTTTTTATTTTTTTATTGTAATATAAAAAATATGAGTTACATATTATATACACATATATTTTACAAAATATTAAATTAAAGGTCTTTTCTGGTCATGTATACCTTATCAGAAAAGAGGGGCTCTTGTGCCTGATATACTGAACATTGCCAAATAAAGGATATTATTACCCACAAACTGAAATACTAAATGAAAAATATTTCAAACCAAAAGATGCTGTCACTTTGATGTCGTATTTCGTCGGTTTATTTTTAGATATCGTATATTATTTTTACCAAAAAACATGCCATGGACAATAAAGTATGTATAAAAACAACATTACTTATGTTTTGTTGATAATATCCAGATTTTACGGCGTTTTATTAGGACCGAGCGAGCTTCCAACTTATGGCGGTTTGAGAATGAAATAATTAATGTTTTCTATTGGAATTTTGAGTTTGAAATTTAAGTACCTAAGAAATTTGTGTTGAACTCGTTCTATTTTGTTAGAGTGTACTTTATAGAAAGGGGACCAAATAGGTGAATTATATTCTACTTGACATCTAACTAATGAAATGTAGAGTGTTTTCATGCAATCCAAGGACTTAAAATCAGTTAGGGTTCTACAAAGGAAGCCAAGAATCTTTAAAGCCTTATTAGTTATATTATCTATATGTGGTGTGAATGTTAAGTTTGAATCGAATATAACTCCCAAGTCGCGAATTTGTAATACTGGTGTTAATTTAACATTATTTAAATTATATTCATGTAAAATATGAGAATGAGTTCTGGAAAATCGTATTACTTGACATTTCTCAGTATTCAAAAATAAATATCGTAACAAAAATATCGTATTCATTCATTTGGTCGTAGAAAATTGGCCCGATGAATCGACAATGATTTTTGAATACAGAAGTATGAGATCTTATTTCACGGTTGAGTTTTGATACATTCAGGTAATTATTTTTAGGTACCGAGTGCACAATAACATTGGTATTCTGAAGATTATTAATAATGGAGTATAAGTGACTGATTATATTTTGTGGCGATTTTTCATTTGTCCCAGTAAAAATAATTACAAAATCTTCTTTTGTAAGGATTTCACACGACTGTAAGATAGTTTTACTTAATTTATCTACAGTGGCACCGGGATAAATATGACTTTGGCATTTAGTTTTTCTCAATACTTCGTCTCATTTGCCTTCCACCCTCATCTCCAAAAATAAGTACTTTGGATTTTTTTTCTTGCGTCGGTATTGCGAAATCCACTGATTGATGCAATATTTTTATGTTTTTTTCCACCATGGGAAGCTGATTTGTTTCGCATCTAAGGGTCAGGAGCGGTTGATTACTGTTTGATGGTGTAATGTTTGTTAAAGAATTCTCCACTTTTATTGTTACATGCTTTATTTCACTTATGTTTTTATCTATGTTTGTAATTTGAATTTTAATTTCTTGTTGAAAATTTTCGAATAATGAATATATCTTTTGAGACATCTCCTGGAAACTTTTGAAGTTACTATTTAATTGATTAATTATTGAATTCAGTTTATCGTTGTCGCCTGGTGGTTCATTCTGTTGTAGGGTTTCGTTCACAGATGTCTCTGTTAGTTCCTTTTCATTATGTTGTGGAGTTTTGTTCAAAGATGTTTCTATCATTGTTTGTTGAGAAGTTTTGTTAGTTTCTTTGCAAGATGGGCACTTGAAATTTTGTTTATAGGTTTTATTCATCTTCCGAAAATTGATTTCGGTTATATGACAACATATGAAATGAAAATTATGCTTACATGTCATGCAGGATAAATTTTCGTTGTCATAGATTTGGGTCTTGCACGATTTGCATTCCATCACTGTAGATGATTTTCACAGTATTTATGAATAGTTATTTATGTAAATATGTTAATAAGTGATGGCAAAGGATTAGATTGTTTGATTCCTTTTCACAGTACAAGGCACAAGGTTTCTAGTGTTTATTTGTTTAGAGCAAAAACAATAGTACCGTTTTTGTTTGACATACGTTTTTCAAGTTCACTTTCTTTCACTTTCTCTAGCGATGATTTAGACACCGTTGACGTACGTATTTCAGTTCACAAAACTAAAAAACGATATATTGTATTACTCTACCAACTTTGTTTAATCTCGGAAGCAAAATTGCGTAATTATTTAATTATCAATCGCGTTCGAGCTTACAACGTGTGCGCACGCTACCAAGACTTTATATGAACCATTATCCAGAACCGTTATCCAGATCCTTTTTACCTTTGGCCTGTAGGGCCATGCCAGCACCTTTTATCTTGCGTACACGCACGATCTGAAAATCATCGGTTCTAGGATTAATTAACTTCTCCATATCCTTCTGTGTGCTTTCTGATGTTTTCCCCTCAGGAACTTCAGGATACACAAGTACCGTCAGCGGCTTAGGGGGCAAGGGTCGCTCAAAACCGTTCACAAGAACCTTTTTGGAAGAAGGCAAACCGGCCGCAGCTGACGCGTACGATAGTGGAGCGGAACTCAGGGTGGGACGAGCCTTGATTGCCGTGTCAAGTTTTTTAGTCATAGTGGCTTGTGCGTTCAGCACCTGCTCAATAGTAGCACTCCTGGTGGAAAGAGTATTAATCTCTAACATCAGATGAGTGATGTCTGTCATCAATTCATCTACTAGTTGATTCAATGAACTCTTATCGGCCTTATTTAACTTGTTTGAGCCATCAGTGACGATACATCTAATTCGGTGACATTTCTCAATAGCAGGAATGACCTTCCGGGTTGATTCTGCAAGTACCTGTTGGCTATTAGGTGAGTCACTGATTCTGGCCCGTTTTTTGTTCCTGGCTATGGGAGTTGGGGGGAGGATCCCGACAATAGAAACGCCACTGGGTCCAGGTAGGGGATTGCAAGCATCCGTGTCCATGTCCGATTCTGAATCTGAGCCGATGTCGACAGTCTTCACCGCTTTCTTAGAGCGTCTCTTACCCTTAGGGCGCGGGCCCAGGGTAAGGGACTTATTCAAAGCGTCGATCTGAGTCTGAATGGAAGATCTCCACAGTTCAGCCTCTTTACCTGGGTCGGGGTCGGCACCATCCGAGTCACAAGACAAAATTGCATCAGAAGGCATTGTTCAAGATTGTAGGGGGGTCTTAGGGGGGTCTTAGGGGGTCCTTAGGGGGGTCTTAGGGGGGTCTTAGGGGGGGGGTTAGGGGGGGTGGGGGGGGGGGGGGGGGTTGGGGGGGGATTGGGAGGATGTATGCAGAAAGGGGAGGGATGGATCACAGAAAAATATTTTTACACACAATCGCCTAAGGGATCCTAATAAAGTGTCAAAATCACTAAGTCCAGGCACCGGTCGTGACGTACACTGACATGACGTCAGCGACCTAGAAGTTTCTGTGGGTACACCCGCACTGAGATCACCACGTGTTCGGAAGTACTTGTGGAATGGAACAGTCTCGATGCTTCTCGATGCTTCTAGAACCTTCCAGAAGCTTCGAGAACCTACCTACCACCACTTTAGTTCCGGGTTCACCACGTGTTTTTACACAAAGCACAAATTAGGGCACAAAACTATAACAGAACTTAGCAAACGATATGTCAAAAGATGCGGAATTTTATAATCTACAAATTGGAAATAGTTTAACCCCTCAGAAAATCGGCCATATTCACTTAAAATGTCATAAACAAAATGTCGATTTTACGAAAACTTTGTATTATTATCGCTTCACAATAAAAGCTCTATAAATGAAACATTTCTGAACGTAGCCGAATAGTAAAAACTGTTTTATAAAGCTAACAAAATAAGCTTTCAAAATATTATATTATAAATAAATAATAACATTTGCAAATATTAAAATTTAGAATGGAAACATGAAAAAGTGGTAAAAATGACTCACCTGTAATGTTTTATGTAAAAACGATACTAAAATCACGGATAATGTATAAAAAAACACTTATTTTATCATACAAAAGTACAATAAACAATTCTATCACTTCACTTTTTGACCATTTCATACAAAATATTTTGCGCATTTCAATATATGACGAATAATATCGAATTAGAAAATCTTTGTTTTTTATTGAAATATCAGGCAATTACTGTGGCAATTGCTAAAAATAGACGTATTATGGTTTTATATACTAAAATCACTTCATTTCTGTAATTTCTAAGTAGAGAAAAGCATTATTTTTGTAAAAAAACGGAATATAACCTCAAAATTCACCACACTTATTTTTATGACGTTACACCACAAAAGTAATAGATACGTATGCCTCATTCACGGCTAACTATAATGCACACTTCAAATTATATGTATTTGATGAAATCCGGACATTATCTGCATAATTACATCTAAAAACAATAAATGTAGAGAGCTATTTTTAAGCGCGAAATTTTGTCAATTCGCGTTTGACAACTGAAATTTGTCTATTATTAGTGATGTGCATCACCAGCGCTTGAAAATATTTCGAATAAGTAGTTACTTATTTAGAAATTTTGTTACTTATTTCGAAATTTTGTTGAAATAAGTATGTAATATATTACGTATGGTTTAAATAATGTATAAAACATTTTTTTTATAAATATAATAAATCATCAATAACAATTCATTTTTTTAATCAATATAAACAGCGTATTACTTCATTTCCTTCATAATAAGTAACTGACTTTCACAGGAAACAATTACTTTGTGGTTAGACATAATTAAAATTGAAATAAAAATATATATTTTGTCACCACTATTGCAAATATAAATACTAGTTTCGGTTCAGGTTGAACCTTCTTCAATAGTAGTGTAAAGCTATTTTTTTATTTCACTTTTATAAGTCATTGTTATACGTAAAAATAAAACACAATGATTGTTTTTTTTTTTTTTTTTTACTATAAAAGAACAACAAAAGTACACAAAAATTCAATAATAATTTATATAGCTAGTATCATATTGTGGCAATCTGAATACGGAATTCATTTTACATTTATTTGCAAGTAAATATATTTTGAATGTAACAATATTTTAATTACACCAATATTTTAAATATAACAAATTTATATCCATTTACACATATAAAAAAATACAAGAATGAAATCCTGTGGGGAGCATATTAACATTATATTATGGTCACGCTGTGTTAAAAGTTAAATTTATGGAAATCATTTTACATTTATTTTCTAGTAGAAATATTTTAAATGTAATAAAATTTATTTCCATTTACACATGTAAAAAAATTAAACAAAAAAAAAACAAAAAAGTGTGCCGTCCTGTGCGGAGGTCCACAGAGTATAATGTTGTGGTGCCATAGGAAAAGATAAAAAAACAGTTATTATTGTTGGAGATCCAAATAGATGCGGGGGGTCTAATTCGGATGATCACCTAAGCCTTCTGGATGGTGATGGTTCCCCAAATTGATGATATTTCATTTTATTTGCATTTTTTGATATATATGACATTATGCAGCCGACCAAAGGCATGTTAAAAAACCAATGGATATAAAAGTCTTGTTGCATTACAGAAAATACTAGACCATCAAACGTGCCCCATCTTTCCATTAAAAGAAGAAACTTTTCAATACTTGCCAACAGAACCTACCGAATGATAAAAAGTCAAAAACTTTACCTCAGCCAAAACAAAAAAAATTGAAGACCTCATAATAAGGTGAAATGATAAATCGGTTTCCACAAAAACACAAAAGCTAGGCAGCTAGGGTCAGAAAAACACAAATAAGGGGTAGCGTCTTTGCGATAGATAAATTGCAATCAATCTTATTTATACAAGATATTCAACAACCTTTTTTGGCACATTAATCGCAAATGAAGTAGTGAAGTTAATTCGACGACGTTGAAAAAGAAAACGCCGTAGACAGGCAATTTGATTTAACCTCCACTGGCCCAACACTCAAGGGAAACATGATGGAGGAACTGTGATGACTACATCGCATTTCAAAGTGCACAGTAAGAATTGACCTTTCACAAGATAGAGAGAGAGATCTACAAAAACTGATCATAGAAACAACAAAAATACGTGAGAACAATGACAAGGGAAAAAGCTGGAACTCTACCCCACTCAAAGCGAATATTCATTCGGTATATCAAAAACAGTTTATGTGAAAAACTTGTAAGATTTCGTTATGCATACCGCGGTTGCCACTTTGAAAATTATCATACTTGACTCATGAGTGGAGTGCAGTATGATATTTTTCAAAGCACGGAACTACGCACAACGGAACCCTACAAGTTTTGCAGCAATAAACTGTTGATTTTCTAACCTTGCTCTTCTTACAAATAACGCAATTTTGAGAGCGTGTCTTTGTAAGAGGAGCAGGATCATTTGCATCCCTAGCCTGCAGCGAGTCATTGTAGTCGAGGTAGTGGGCGTCAGGGGACAAGGGGAAAGGAGCGGTATATGGTCCTACAAATGACTGCCGCGTTGACTTCGGAGGCCGTGACAACGTGAGGTGATGGTTGGCTAACTCCTGTACAAGAGCCAACCGAAACGCCATAGTCTGTACCTCCGAAGTCTTTGACTGGGAATGCAAAACTTTCGCGTTATGAATACTCACATTAAGCAGACGCTTGAACAGTTTGAGATACCATTTACGGCATCTCTTACGTTCAATTAAGTAAGGTTCCAGCATCTGATCCTTTTTGTCTACACCTCCCATGTTCTTGTTGTAGTCTCTGACAACTTTCGGTTTATACACATTCTCTCTTCCCCTAGAACGTCCAATTTCAGTTTCCGCGCCATGAAATGTCGATATTGTCGTCACCTTCTTCTTGTCTTGCCACGTCAGTATGGCAACATCACCAGCGTGGCGACCGAAAATTTGTCCCTCCTTTAAGTTGACACGACTGAATGCTGTCGGAACATCGGCTCTGTTAGTGCGCAATGTCCCGACGCAGTCAGTCTTGTTCCGCTTGAGGAACCGAGCCAGTAATGGAGAGTTGAACCAATTGTCCATCCACAGAGAATAACCCTTATTCAAAAGTGGTCTAATTAGATTCACCACCGTAAGTGTTGATTTCAACACTTTTTGCGTTAACGAACCAATAAGTGATGTATCTTTTCCTGTATAAATATTAAATGACCACAAATATCCAGTCGCAGATTCGCACAACTCAAAAGATTTAATCCCGAATCTAGCAGCCTTTGTTCTTATGTATTGCTTGAAACCCAAATTACCTTTCCACAATGTCAGTGACTCATCAATTGCAATGTTCTGGCGAGGAATATAAAGTTCTTTAAATTTAGCATTCAAGTGATTAACTATTGGCAATATCTTTGCAAGTTTCTTGTTTTCAGGGTCAGTGTGGTTCAGATCATTGTTGTCGAAATGCAAATATTTCGTCAACTCACGAAAACGAGTGAGGGAAAGTAGTTTCCTAAACACAGAAGTCTTCATAATCCAAGTAGTAGAAAAACATGAGCTTATGCTCGGCATGCGGATAATGCCTAGCATCATGTAAAATGCAAATAATATTAAAATCTCATGGCGATTTGTCTCCCTCCATGAACTGCTTTGGTGACTATCACGACGAGAGTCCCTCGAAAACTTATTTGTTTGTTCAACAATTATATCTACAATCTCGTCTGTCCATATGGCACGAAAAGCATCATACGGAGTCAGAAACTCTGCAGTTGGTCCCGCCTTCTCGGGCACAAACTCTTCTCTTTGACCGGCAAATAAAGAAATGCCAGTCCAAGAGAAATTGGCTGCGCTCGGATCACTAGGGAACAAATAGGCCACATTTGGTGAAGAAAGGACGGTCTCTATTTCGTCATCAGACGAAAAGGATCCGTCCATTTCGTCATCAGCAGTCTCATTTGCCAACTGATGATCAGAGCGCCCCAACGGCCGTGTGGCTCGCGCTGTAGCCCGCGCTCGGCGCGAATGTCCACCGCGAGCCACACGGGCGGTTTGTGACCGAGAAGCCAGAAACTGGGGAGGGAGCTGGTCATCGGAGTCGAACTCCACTACTAAGTCCTGTCCCGAAGTCCAGGCCTCTCCCACTCCGACAGCACGGCGTCCCCTCTCCCCAATGCGCCCTCCACGTCGTCCTCCGCGGCGTCTGCTCCCGCGTACGGCCGGTGAAACGGGTAGCGGCTGCAGAAACAGGGAATCTGAAAATATAACAAATAAAAATATATTAAAATTTAAGAATAGGAAACCCTAGTGAGGACTGTGAAAAAATTTGAATCTACATTACATTATATGTTATATCTACATCATGTAGGTAAAAACTTTGTAATTGAAGGCAAATACTGTGTTATATATAAAATGATGAAAATAACTACATAATGTGATGAAAAGGCTGCAAAATATAGTTAAAAATTTTTATATACATAAAGATGTATACATACATATATTATAATGTATATACCTTCTATGTGACTGAAGCTTGCTGGGCCAATTTCTTCGGCACTGGCACGCTCCGTTTCACCGGCACTGTAGTCCATCGATTCTGAAAATATAAGATTCGAAATAATTATAATGGAAATAAATAAATACTTCATAACGCTTACCTAATTTTACAATATGACGAAAATAACAACATAATATGATGAAAAAGGCTGCAAAATATAGTTAAAAATTTATATATACATAAAGATGTATACATACATATATTATAATGTATATACCTTCTATGTGACTGAAGCTTGCTGGGCCAATTTCTTCGGCACTGGCACGCTCCGTTTCACCGGCACTGTAGTACATCGATTCTGAAAATATAAGATTCGAAATAATTATAATGGAAATAAATAAATACTTCATAACGCTTACCTAATTTTACAATATGACGAAAATAACAGCATAATATGATGAAAAAGGCTGCAAAATATAAATAAATTTTTATTTATATACATATATAATATATAATATATACATATTATGTATACATACACGAGAACTACTCGTTCTAAAATCCTTTTTAAATGTAACAATAATCGGACTGAGTATACTAAACACTCACTTTTACCTAGGTTGCATGAAGTTACTAATAGATATGCAGATGTGATAGATCTATTTAACGGCACGGAACATAGGTACTAGACGGCTATGCTATCATATTTTTTTAATCACTATTAATTTTATTTGTATTATAGATTTTTTGCATGTAAATGTATCTCTGGTGTCACTTCCCAATGTATCGTCACAATTAACTGTTATACATACACTGTTTTACCATTACTAATATTTTGAATATGAATTTGTGACATGTAATTAATGTTTATGGCATACTTATGCCGTTTGTATTAAATAAATAAATTATAATGTAGGTATATACCTTCTACGACTCTGCCGCTTGTTTTGGGGGATCCTCGTGATGGCGTCTCTCCGCTGACTCCTTCGGTAGCGTCAGCAACCACCGGATCCGACTCCGCAGAGTTCATGAGAACTTCTCTGCTCGTACCAAACGAAGACGGCTGAAAATAAATCGATAGCCATTTTATTTTATTGATGGCATACGAAATAAATGTTAACCAAAATATTGATTTAAATTACATAAAATGGGCTTCACCTCTTGAAACGTCTTCGTTGTGTCTTCGGAGTCGGACTCGGTGGTGGTGTCTGTGGAACATTTTTTGATGCTACCGTCAGAATCAGTGGCCGAGCTCAGCTCGGAATCGATGATGCCATGCTCTTGGAGAACCCCCCAAATTTGGTCGTCATTTAATTCCTTTCTAAAAAGTAGAACAACAATAATCAAGGTTTACTCAAATATACATCACTTCACAACAAAATATTTTCGATTTTCAACTATAAGAATTCTCGAAATAACCGAATTATAACAGCTTGAACAGTGCGGGTGTAAACTGTGCACCCTAAAAAGTTTACACTTACAGAATTCAATACTTCGTGTGTGTGAAATCACTATGAAACAGTACATGATCATTTCAATAGCGAAAGTCGGTGATGAATTTTTGTTTCGAATTTTGGAATATGGTCGACCCCATCCCTACAAATTCTGAGCTGTCAGAAACTTCGAAATGCTTCTAAATGAGATGAAGTTGTAAAAACGTTGAAAAATCACGATTTTGTCATGAAATTGCTAGATGTTTTTGCTAAATATTGCGTTAGAATATATGCTTTCATGAATTTTCACCATAATGTGCCCCAATAACCAATATTTTAGTTCCAAACATCTCTTTGAAATGACAACGAATTCGGTGAACATGACTCGCAATATAAATGCATTTAATTATACAAGAAAAAACACTTTAAAGAAAGAAAAAATATCACAAAAGCATAGCAAATATATATTACTATAATAAACAAATACTTACTGGGCCATTTTCGAAGAAATTTCTAAAAAAACACTAGGATACGTGGGAGGCGGGTCGGCACAACCAACGGCTTGTCCGGCGTCGTTTTACGATTTGGCGGGTAAAATCTGCTTCCACTGAGTAGGTCTTTTTATGTTTCTCTATGGACAACTTTGAATAGAGATGTGAAGCTTCATTCAATACGAATATTCTGCTTTTTGTTTGAGGGATGTCACTAGAAAAATAACGGAGTTATGACGATTTTTGTGGAACCACACGCGTTGACGTGTAAACACGCTTATTGTACTTGACTGCTATCGTTATTTTAACGTGTATATCTGCTTACGTTGCTGACCGGTTAAACACAAAATTTATAGAATTTAACACAGTTATTAAGCGAAAACACTGTTTTTTCACTTAACACTTAAAAAATACACTTTAGAATCGTTTTTTCGAAGTGAGTTTTTGGGGATTATGGGGGACACTGGGATGCACTGGGGAAGTGTATTTAGATTTGGGGGATGTATGAACATCCACCCTTAGTGGGAGAAAGTTTGAATTTTAGCACTTTTTCACTAAAAAGTTATAGTAAAACACAAAATAAAACCGTGGGCAGGTGGCCCTTGGTGAGACGCACCAGATGGTGCAAAAATATTAACAATCGGATGATAAGTATTTTTAAATTAAGAAATAGCGGGAGCGATTTTAGTTTGACTTGTCAAGCTGGAAGCTAGAACAGAATAATTTCTACAGCATTAATTTCTAGGTAGGTGGGTACCTACCTAGGTATAGCATTTCATTTCTACAGCATCAATTTGAGAGGCGGGTATGAGTGACGCCGCCCTGGGAACCATTTACTGGTTAGCCATAGGTCATCTCAAGTGGTTCGCTACGTTTGGTGACTTAGCAGGGGTTTGTCCAGGTCTTGGTGGCCGATACATCTGCCCACCTGCTGTGTGGCAGGCAAGATTGAGAGAGACTAGTTAAGGGAGGTCTTTTATCCTCTCCAGCCAGAATCTTTCGACCCATCGCCTTGCACCACAATTGGAGGGATGGATCCATTCGTCCGTCACACCTGGACACACTGACCCCCAGATTCCTACCCATCCCTC
This sequence comes from Limnephilus rhombicus, assembly GCA_929108145.2. Taxonomy (NCBI): domain Eukaryota; kingdom Metazoa; phylum Arthropoda; class Insecta; order Trichoptera; family Limnephilidae; genus Limnephilus; species Limnephilus rhombicus. The sequence continues at coordinate 8,141,172 of OV815298.1, forward strand.
ATACCTATTTCCTTCCCAGAACTTCCTCTCCTTAAAAAAACCCTAGACACAGCATCCCCTAAGATGACATACCTAGGCCCCGAGGGAGGCCTCCTTGTGGTTAATGCAAAAAAAATAGGTAGGTATATCTACTTAATCCTTCCTTCGCCAGTTCCATACATCAGGGTAGGGAACCAACACCACGATACTAGCATACATTTTAATTTAAGTGAGTACCTACCTCTCAATATTACAACCCCGTTTTACCGAATTCCGATAATAATTATGTGCACGGCCCAAGTTTACGTACTAACCGCAAAACACATAATTAAAAACAAGACAAAGATTTTAAATTTATTTTTCATAGACAGAATGAAATTAGACAATAATTAATTTTAATTAAAAATTAAAAGATTTCTTTGTTTTACCCATTTATATGAACTGACATGTTGCTCCTATCCTAACTGCAATGCTCCCTTCACCCTGAGAAACAAAGAAGTCTTTTAATTTTTAATTAAAAATGGTGCCACAAAATAAATTTGTTGCATTTGAAGAAATTAATTTTAATTGCAAAAACAAAGTAGAACTCTATGACTCAAATGTAGTATTTTTATGTAAAAAAGTAGTATTAAAAACAATTAGATAATAATTTGATAGGAAGGTACACAGACAACATAATATTTCATACAGAAAGCATAAATAAAAATGCAGAAAAGTTGTTAATATTATTTTATTATAATAATTGCTCCAAGTGCCCACCTTCGTTTTCAAGGCAGGTATGAAGTCTTAAAATATTTGTACCATTTATATTAGGTGGATTTCTTTTTATTTCATTGGCAGCATCCATAATTCTTTCCACCAGCTGCTCCCTCGAGGCTACCGGTTTGGCGTACACCTTTGCTTTAAGGGCCCCCCATAGAAAGAAATCGAGTGGGGTTAAGTCGGGCGACCTCGGTGGCCACGCAAGGGTTTCACTTCCGCGCCCTATCCATCGCCCAGGAAACTGCTCATCCAGATGGTTCCGCACGGCGATGGCATAGTGCGGTGGCGCACCATTTTGCTGGTACCACATTCTTCTTCGTGTTTCGAGGTCCACGTCCTCTAAAGCAGCTCCTAGCTGCTCTTGAAGAAATTCCAAATACCTTGGTCCATTTAATGTGGGAGGCAGCTCGATTGGACCTATTATTTTGTTATCTAAAATCCCGGCCCACATGTTAACCGAAAATCTATCTTGACTCGAAGCTTCTCGCACAGCCTTCGGGTTTTGTCCAGCCCAGGTATGTAAGTTGTGAAGATTCAGTACACCTGTTTTTGTAAACTGGGCCTCATCAGTAAATAAAACAATTCGCATGAAGTTGGGGTCCCTCAGCACTTTACGTAACATTCTTCTGCAGTAAACCATTCTCGATAAATTGTCATCTTCCATTAACCCTTGGCAGCGCCTGTAGTGGTAGGGATGAAGACGATGTTTTTTTTAGTACCTTCCATACTGTCACATGGCTGATTCCTCCCACCATCAAAGCCATGCGACGAGTTGATAGTGTTGGATCTTCAGTCACGATATTTAAAATCCTGTTCTGAATTGCGACAGGAACGTTATCCGCCCCGCCTTCGTGTATGAAGGCTCATCCCATGCCCTCATCCCGCAACTGCTGATACATCTTTGAACAAAGATAAAAGGGGGTTCTTTCAATCTGCTCTGCTTTTAATTAAATTAACTAACTAACTAACCATCACGCCGTTTCCCCGCAGGGGTAGGCAGAGAGGACGGACCGCCAAACAACTCGGTCTTAAATTAATAAAAGAGAATGCTTTTTACTTTATTTCTTTCAGAGTTAATTACGGTTACCCGGATAAAGTACGAATAAAATAAAATGTCAACTTTATGTTTTACATGTTGAAAGCTGTATGTTCTGAGATTAACAATAACTAAAAGGATAATTTTTGTGCTTTTAAGCTTAGTTTAAAAATTAGGACTTTCGATCGTAGGCAGGTACCATGAGCGAAATACACATCATTAACATTTTCTATTCTTTGTTATTGATTTCATTTTGAGAATAAATGACAGAGTTAAGAAGGTGAAATACATAGTTTTACTGTGACTTATGTAGTAAAATAATAAACAAATATTAGAAATTATGTACAAACCTGGACGAATGTAGCAGGACGCGGAATACGGCGTGCTGGAAACCTTCGCCGATACTCCCTCGCCGCTTCGTGCGAATTTCCATCACAGAATCCATACCCAAACATGATATCTGCTTGGTGGGCAGGAGGATATGTTTGAGGCATCTTTCAACTTTGAATTAAAACTTAACTTTACCACGACCGACATTACCAAATAAGCGACAACCGTATTAGCGAACTTTTAAAAAGCAACTGAACGGGGTAGCGGCAAGGGGCGAGCGGCCGAGATTCACGGGGAAGAAACGAGTGAGCGGCACGCTCGCTGAAGTAAGCGAGAAAGCGATAGAACTCCCTTGCTGTCGGGTGTCGCGGGGGGTCGCGAGGGGTACTGCGTTGTTGCCACTTCCTCGATCAAACCAATAAGACCAGTGGCGACGTGTGATAAAAGTATAACTTATTAATTTTTTTTAGAAAAAAAATGTCTTCGTATGACAAAATATCATTTACATTTTCGAAATTTCCCTAGATTTTGTCCTGATTTCCCTTATCCCTAAAAAATATTTTTCTCCCCTAGATCTAGGGAAATTTCCCTCGACATAACATCACTGATTCAAAATGACAACTTAAAAGTAAAAAAAAACTTCGTTGGGTGAAGACCACCATAGATACGGTGCGTTTCTGGGAGTCTTTAAAAATTAAAACTTTGACAATTATTTTAACAACGAGTCAGAGGCCAGGCCATTTCGCGGAAATTCGCGGAACTTTGCAAAAAAACACTAAAAAACCACCACTTTGAATTTTGAATTGAATGTTTTGTTGATAAATTTTGAGCTATTGTATATTTTATTAACTGAAACACGTTCACATCACAATAAACTATCTACGAAAACCACATTACTTGCATTTATTACGTAAATTAATAGGTTTTATGATCGTTTTATTCGCGATACACGCATTAATTGCGACCGTTAAATTTGCGGCAAATTCTGACAGCCGATTGTCATAGAAAAAATCGTTTTAAAAATATTCCAGGGTGACAAGGTGAATGAAACTTGTAGCGTCTCCGAGAGTAATGACAGCGCAAGCGATTCTGACACTGTTCTTCATACAAATTGTGTACATATAAGGGCCAAAATCGTAGACCAAAAGTTTTTTGTCGGAAATATTATTCAAATATTTGAATTATTTTCTCGCGCATGCGCAGATGCCGCGGCCACCGGGTGACAAGCGGCCGCCCAGAGGTTAAAACTAACTGTGAAAATAAAAATAAAAATGCAGTTATTTAAGTTTGAAGGTCTTTATTCATTAAAAAAAATAAAAAAATTGGACTGGAGTTCTCTATTGCGAGAATATATCATCTATATTTGGGAGGGGGAATTTATCACTACGCGTCTGTTCGTTGAGTTTGCGATAATCAATGACCATCCTCCACTTTTTTATTCCTGATTGATCTTTTTTTTTTTACATGAGCTCTACACAGGAGGCCCTGAGGAAGATAATTTCCCTCAGGGCCTATGTCATCTTTGGGAATGCTGTGTGGAGGGGTTTTGGGGGAAAGGAAGGAGAGGAGAGTTCTGAGAAGGAAAAGGTTTTAAGGGGTGGGTAGGAATCTGGGGTTCAGTGTGGCCTGGTCATCCGCCTCCAATACCTAGACAAACCTCACCCCATGAACCCGGGCACCCCTGCTAAATCACCAAACGTAGCGAACCACTTGGGGTGACCCATGGCAGAGGTGTTGGTTATCCAATAAAGGTTTCCGGTGCGGCGGTACCCAATCCCGCCTCGCAAATTGTGTAATCTAATCTAATAATGACCTAATTTCTTCTTGACGATACGTACCGGACTTGCCCAAGGCGAATCGCTTGGCCTTATTATACCGTCTTTGAGAAGTTGGGCAACTTGTTTTTCAACCTCTAATCTCTGTTCATATGGTAACCTATTGCTATGCCGTTCTTGGGCATGCTGTGTGGTTAGTAACTGTTACACCGTTTATGAAGTGGGTTTATTAAATAGGTAATCATTACCGTGATGTACTATACTATGTGTACAGATTATACTATGTGTAGATTACACCGCTTATGAAGTGGGTGTATTAAATAGGAAAACATTACAGTGAACAGCTTCGTTTCCTATCGGAAACTGGGACGCCAAACCTTGTCAATGACGAGGTATGCTGTCACTGCGATAGGCATGAGAAACCTTTCCCAAGGGTGGGCATATGGTGTTACCACCGCAATTACGTGGGGATGAGGAGATATGTGAAATTAAATATAGTTTGCAGATACGATTGAAGTTCTATTTAAATAAGACAAGCTTACAGATGGTAATATGGAATCGACTTACCCCCAGACCGTTTGATTACTAAGCTAACCTAACTAACGCGTAGTTGAGCTGTTGATGAACGGAGATGCCTTCTCTCCGGGATCCACGGCTGCATCCGGCGAAGACGTGCTGGCCCTCAATCCAGCAAAGGCGTGTGCCCTTCGACGTCCTCCGATCGGTCTCGAGGACTCCGCTGGTGTCGTCTGCTCGATCCCAGGCGCGGTTATACTTGCGCATGGCGGAAAAATTCGGCAAAAATGCGGGCATTACCCCAAATACGTAAACCGACCGGCTAGGCCTTTAAAGTTACTTCTTTCCATCGGCCAACACGTACGAGGCGAGCAAGGATGGCAATATTAAGATCCGATTACCAAATCGACCCCCCTCATTGCACCGGGAGCTTCCATCAGCGTATTTACGGTACCGGCCAGGATTCTGCGTCACGCACCTTCCCGTAAACTCAATCCGAACTCACAAATACATTCGTTTAAGATCCAGTCTCGGATACTTTATTAAGTTGAAAGTAACATTAGATTACGCTCGACAATGTTCACATTTTAATCAACCAAAATGGCACCGACGTCTCGTTCTCGCTCGCCCCGGCGGGCCACAACGAAAAGTGGTTCGTAAAAATGGAGAATATTTGGCTGTCAAAAAAAACCATAGACAAGTAAAATTTCGGAAAGCACAGTACTTGACCACGATTGTTATAAAATAGTCAATATTTTCATAACACCATATGCGCGTTGATAAACAGGTTCTTCTTTTAATTATTTAATAGAATGTTTCACACTTGGTGAACAATTTGCCACCAATTCTTCCGAAAACAAATCCTCATTCTTTTCTAATAGTTCGTCAAGTTCGGTCATGTCCATTACATGGAAAAGTTGAACTTGCTTTGTCGGCGTTTTCAATATATTATTATTTTTTAAATTATTTAATGCTAATGTAGCATTCATTAGCTCAAGCATACCTCTATGCCCATTAAAACGTCATATTTTTTTGAGAAGTTAAAAATGTGAAATCTCATTTTATTATCGTTTTCACCAAATACCTTTTTCCAAAAGGGAGTTACAACCGTTCCTCTATGGGTGGTCGTTGTGTGTGCCGTTTCTGAAAATTCTTCATCTATATATTCACAATCAAAAAATAATCTATCATATAATTTCTTACTCATAAAAGACTTAGAGCTACCTGTGTTGATTAAATTTTTTATATTTAATGGTGCTTCTACATATGGTAGGCCATTATTAATATGATTCAGGTGGATTAGGTTTCTTGGGGAGACTCTCGATCTTCCCAAAAATCCGACCGTTCCTGTTCATTATCATCAGCATGAAATAGCTCCTGTGCCGTACGTCCATTACCTAGGTCTATGACCGGGCCTTTGGATGATCTTTGCATAGGCTCTGTTCGCATGCTTACGTCCTCGTTGCGGCGTTGACCGCTACCCTGATACTTGCAGCAGTCGGTGGCTCAGCAGGAGGCGGTGGAGGCGACCCATCGTCTTGGGCCGTCCTCTTCGATCGTAGGGCTGGTGGAGACATCCTGGCGTGCAGCAGATCCGGCTCGAAGGACCACTTGTAACAGACGTATCAGCGTCTTCACAAGACTGTAAAAAAGTACCGGGTTTTTAGTGCACACTCACGATGATAAATGTGGAAATAATAAAGAGCTGACCTCCCTAGCACCCAGTGCCTGATGAGTGAAGGACACTGGATGTGCCGATTCTTCTGCCTGAGCCTGGCGCCTGGCGGTTGCCTTGAGTAGGGCCGGCTTGTCTGGAGGAGGTAGGCACCAGGACTGAAGACAGGCAGAAGTCGGCGGGAGGCAGCTGGTCGATGAAAAAACTTTGAAGAAATAAATAAGAGGAGTTTGTTGCGTAGAGATGAACTGATTTATTACTGAAAATTTCGCTTCTTATATACCCAAATTTGGTACAAAATTTGGTCACGTGGTACAAATTTGGGGTGGGAGGTTTGACCTTGCCCGCAAGTATATAAGGGCAGGTTGCCCGTGGGCCACCTATTTTGCCGACCGTTTTCTTGCAACTGGTCGCTTAAAATTGAAAATTAAAAATAATTCTACAGAGTACATTTGTTATATACAGGTAAATGTCTTAATTCTAACATGTTTGTACAGTTATGTTTTATCCGCAGAATTTTGTTCTGGTGAATTTGTATTGATTTTAAGGTAAGTTTATAATTTTGTGATAGGTATTTGCCGTTTGGCTAGTTGTGGAAAGTTAAAATGAGAATCTAATATTTTTTCCCAGGTCCCCCGTAAGACTGGCTACTGAAACCTGTTTGTTTCATTGTCTTACGAGATCCCTGGATTTTTAAAATGGGAAAAAACGGATTCTTGCAAGGAATTTTTCTAAGTGTTTTTGCTGGGCAAAAAACGTCCTAGCATTGTGAGTTTAAGGGTCAGAGACTCAAACTCTCTTTCCCTGGGTGCCCTGCAGGACTCTGGAATGAAATATGTTTGTTTCATTGTCCTGCGGGGTGTGTAAGTTACATTAATCGAAAAAATGTACATTTTAAGTTTGGCCTCCTGCAGGGCTAAGCAGACTCCTTTTCCCTGGAGCAGGCTCTTGTTGTCCCTGTTTCGGGTGGCAAAGGAGTGACTGCTGGGGGCGAAAAAAGGAGTCTTCTTGCCTGGCGGCGAAGGAGGAAAAGGAGTAGACTCCGGTTTGCTTTTCCCTGTGGTTTGCTTTTCCTTGGCGGCGAAGCAGACTCCCTTTCCCTGGAGCAAAGTATTTAAAATAAATAACAATTTTTGTAAATGATAATAGTTTAAAATGTCTCCCGGTGGCAACCTGAGCACGCAAGCATTTATTTGTTGCACCGGGGCATTTGTACATAATAAAAAAGGTAATAAAAATGATAAATTTTTACATAAAATATTTCGGCGAAAGATCGTCGCTGGCGGCACGGTACTAACGAGCTTAGTGGCCAGAAATTTCGGAAGAAATTTCAAAGAAATTACCACTAAATGTAGAGGATGCCGCCAGCGATGACTTTGCTGAAAAAACAAACGAGGGTACGTAACACGTCGGTTACACCACGGTTTGTATTTTAAACACCAGATTTAAATGTCCGGGTTTAATTTTCCCCACAGGAAAAACTAAACCCTTTCACACACTTCCCAAATGATCATCTGGTCAATCCACGTTATGCAATTGCACTCTATGTATTATAATTACAAAACAATACAAGAACAACATGTCAACCTACCAGAGACCAGATGGGAAAATAATTCACCGACTCCAGATATTTTCATATCAGAGGGTTCGGCTCTGTGGAATTCCTAATTGAACCTATAAATTCTACTGATCCCTCAATATAAATATTTAAAAATTCTTTTGTAATCCTACATGTATTTAAAATTACCGATTTTTGCATTTTTATATATAAATTCTTTGACAAATCTAATACGCCTAAATTTTGAATCAGAGACCTAGGTATAATGCAAGTAGCCGAAATAACAAATGGTAATATTTTTATAGTCCGAGAATGCCAAATTCTTTTAATCTCATTTCCTAAATCTGTGTATTTTCTAATTTTTTCAGAAACAGTTTTTTGAATATTACAGGAATTTGGAATAGCTACATCAATGATATAAGTTATTTTTTTAATTTTGTCATGTAAAATTATATCAGGTCTATTATGACTAATTGTTCTGTCTGTTAGTATAGTTTTATCATAATATATTTTATAAAATTCATTTTCTAAAAATGAATTTGGTTCATATTCATAATATGGTACTATATTACGGCAGTCAATCAAGTTATGTTTAATTACCAAACTTTGGTGGATTATTTTTAAAACCTGATTGTGCCTAAATGTATACTCGGACGGCGCTAATATAGAACATCCCGATATAATATGTTTAATAATAAATTTAGTATTAATGACTCTATCTTGAATGGCAAGCATAAATCCTTCTATTTCTGCACTCAACTCTCCAATACTCAACCATTTGTTTGGCGAAAGTTTGTCAACATACGTTTGGTTGAGATAATTGAAGTGTTTTGCATGAATAATTTTATTTGACCAGGAATCTAATAATTCCTGGTTAGTATTTATAAGAATGTTGGCATTCTCGTCATATAAATTTAAAGGTGTAATGTTTCTATCTGCCTTGCAAATTATTTTGTGCATTTCTGAGCTATTAGCTTTCCTATGGAAAAAATTTCTAAGCATTTCTACCTGATTGTGTTTCAAAGATGTTATTTTGACTACACCTCTACCTCCTAAATTTCTAGGCAAATTAATTCGTTCTATAGCTGAATTTGGATGATGGCAATTAAACTTTGTTAACGTAGTTCTAATTAATCGTTCTAAACTATCTAAATCTGTATTGGACCATTTAATTATGCCAAATGAGTACGTTAATAAAGGTATTGCCCAAGTATTTATTGCTTTTACTAAATTTTTAGCAGATAGATTGCATTTTAAAATTTAATCCTAATATCATTTTTAATACTAGTGTGATCTAATCTATTCGATTGCGGGTATCCTAAATATTTATAAACCTCATCCCCTTTCATACTTTTAATTTTGAAATTTCTAAATATACCCTCGTCTCCATCTACAATTTTGCCTTTCTCCATATGGATCGTTTTACATTTATCTAAACCGAAAGTCATTTTAATATCATCTGAAAAAATTTTAACTACCTTAATCATTTTCTCTAAATTTGATTCAGAATTTGAAAATAATTTTATATCATCCATATATAATAGATGTGAAACTATACTACTCTCTCTTGTATTACCCTTAATTTTTATTCCAAACTTGCTTTTAATTAACATTTTAGACATAGGATTCAATGCTAAGCAAAACCAAAGAGGACTCAATGAGTCTCCTTGAAAAATCCCTCTTTTTTATTGAAATGCCCGGTACTACTATTTTCTTACCTTTTAAATTTACTAGTAAATCTGTATTCCAAAAGGACATAATATTTTTCAAAAAGCTAATTATAATTGGGTTAACTTTATATATTTTTAATATTTTGATTAGCCACGAGTGCGGGACACTATCAAAAGCTTTTTGATAATCTATATAACAAGTATGTAAATTACGCTTTTGATTTTGAATTTGTTTTAAAATTACAGAATCAATAACTAATTGTTCTTTACATCCCATATGTTTTCTGCGACAACCTTTTTGTTGTTCAGATAAAATATTTTTTTCATCCAAATGAGTATATATTAAATCTGTCAAGCAAGAGGTTAAAATTTTGTATATTGTCGGTAGACATGTAATGGGTCTATATTGAGAGGGATTATTAATATTTTCGCTTTTAGGTAACATATAAGTAATGCCCTTAGTTAGAAAATTAGGAAAATTTTGAGGTTGTTTGACAAGTTTTGAAAGATTTTTTGCAAAAAGAGGATGTAAAGTAGTTAGACGTTTGTACCAAAAATTATGTATCCAATCGCAACCCGTGGTTTTCCAATTATGAGTATTTTTTATAATTTTGGCTAACAGTTCAACCGATATATCAGAAAAACTCATTTGTTCAATGTCTGAACAATTGAGTTCTTCATTTTCTATCCATGAACCTGCCTCATTATGTTTTATATCTTTACTACAAATGTTTGTCCAAAAATCGCGCATATTATTATTCGAAATAATATTTTGTTTATCATCAAGTTTGGAATAAAATATTTTCTCATTTTTTTGAAATAATCTATTATTATTTCTTTTATTATACGTATAATTATATCTTTTTAATCTACTAGCTTTTACACCTAATTTTTGTTTAAATAAATCTAATAAATCATTGATTATATTTTCATTACTATTACTACCAATGTTATAACCAAATTTTCTCCCAATTTCATCTACATGTCTCAAAATATTTCTACTTCTATTTCCATTTTTATATTCAATTACTCTAGCTATACTACTTCTTAAAAATACTACATCATTTTCTAATCTAATCTGCCATTCTGGTTTACTATAACTATATGATCTATCATCAGAGGATGTTAATTTAACTCCTAACCTAGTACATATAGTGATAGCACTAGCGTACACTATCGTATGAAGATCTAAAAAACTAATATCGTCAAATATTATTTTTGGTAAAATTAAATTATTTAATTCAGAATTAATTTAGATCATTTTTTTGACGTATGCAATTTTGGTAATTTTGGTCTAACTGTGGGCTCTATATCTATATATCTATTTATATTATTATGAAGCAAGTTAGCTAATTCTATTACATTATCATCTAGTAAGTTTAAATTTGCAATGTTGATTTCCCTAAGATTATGAATAGCGTCTAAGTTATTTGAATCTACTGTAATATCATTGGATTCTTCTACTAGAATATTATCTAAACTGTCTTCATTCAATGTATCTAATATAACATTACTACTCGTATTAATTTGTTCTAAATTATTCTCTAATTGCAATCTATCTCCTATTTCCTTTTTTATCTGATTTAATGTTACTACAGGGATTAAATTATTTTTGAAAATTGCCCTTTTTTGGTCAGCTAATCTTTGTTCGTTTACTTGGGCAACCGGATAATTTTGTGAGAAAAGTAAATGTAATTTTTTCCTATACAATAACATATCTGTTTCTAGTTTCGTCACATAAAAATATGAACGAACGATGAACATATTGACATCGTTCGTCCATTTCATTCGCTGCCTAGGAATACCTGCTTTTGTTTTTTGGGGTCTCAGATTATCAATGTTCATCTGTAAAGATGACATAATCAACCCATTTCCGTTGGTTGAAAATGACATTTTGTCACCGTTCAAAACAACTTGGAAATGATTATTATTATTATTCCTACATTCCAGTAACCAAGCAACTGTCGTCGTGACCTAGTACTGTCATTTGTCAACAAATAATTTTCAATTTGGCCAAATTAAATATTTTAATGTAAACTACCCTTCAATACTACAAATCTATAATAAATATTATATTTTAGAATAATGTTATCAAAATAAAAATATATATAATTAAATTTACCTGCAAAATATATTTCAACGTAATCTCAAAATGCTGTTGTTTACCTTGGTTACTGAAGCCCTCACAAAAGGAAAATTTTTATATCGTATTTATTTATCTAAATGTCCTACGGTTGACTGGCAGTTTATTTATTAGGTTATCTAATATACTTATTTTCAAATATTTATATGTTTTGGGATCAAAGCTAATTCTTTTCTATCTGATACAATAAAAAAATCAGAGAGCCAAAATACAAGCAAACGTCGAGGCTAGCGTTGCTAAGCAACAAAATTATTATTTGAATTAAAATGACTGTGATACATTTATTATTAAAATTATTATTTGAATTAAAATGACTGTGATTCGGCCTAAACATATTCTGTTGTTGCGGACTGCCAAACGTTCGGTTAAATTATTATTTTGTCCGAACTGAAGTGGATTGATTCTACTTTGAGTATTTACTTGTAAAAAATATGGAACTTGTTTATGTTGTCTATGTGGTTGGAGTTCTCCGTGTGCCTCCAACATACGTACCTCAATGCACAATGCGTCATAATTTTTTGTTAAATTAGCACATTTAATATGGGTGGGGAGGAAATTTAAAAGTGTATTGCGCGCCGGTTTTTATATGGTTCCATAAGAACTTGTGCACTAGCTGGTCCATATTGATCCGATATTTTAATTTTTATTGAAAATAAGATCTGATTCATTTCATGAATCAAAGTTCCGAAATCTTTATTACCTCGATTAAAATTTATTAGCTCTGTTTGAAGTAAGGTAACTGATTTGTTATCACCACATTCTGTTTTTAGTGTTTCAAGGATAGTCTCTATATTGTTATCGTGTTCTTTCATTAAAACTACTTGCAGCGCTTTTCCACGCAATCTCGAGATTACTCTCTCGAGATTACTCTCTCGAGATTACATGGGATATTGCCATTCCTAGCAATGTATCCCCTGGCTGATTTAATAAATAAATTTATTTCTTGTGGAGGACCATTATACTCCAAAATTGACTCCGAATACTGAGGAACGGGTCTTTCATTTGGCTGTGCCTTTTTAATAATTTAATTTAAAAAAAAAATCGAAAATACAAATTGAAAAAAAAATATATATTACACTTGAAATTTATGTCTGACCTTTACATATGAGGTAGGGAAGGGATCTATCTTATGGATGGGATAGACAAACTTTTGAAATGTACTTACATAAATATTGTTGCAGCGATCTTCATCTCAGTTAACGATTTGTTTTTTAGTGGTCCATCGTGTTGAAGTATTAAAATACTTAGGGAGTCCTGGCAAATGGCTAGGTTTAACAGCTTCCTCGAATATTTTACCCACGTACTGGGCGCCAGTTAACTTTTATGATGCACTTTTTATTAAAAAAAATAATACTTTGGATATTTTTATCCTTTATTTAAAATTACAAAATAATAAAATTTACAAACAGTAAAAATACAGTTTCAAAAGGAATAAATCAAGTTGAACAATAAGACAAGCGGACTGCTTGGTTCAACAAGATAGATTGATTCGTAGAAGATGATTTGGTGTTTATATACCCAGTTGGGTGATAATGTGAGCATCTGCTTCCGTGTATATCTGGTTTGTCAACATGTTAATGGGTCTTCCTGATAACATGCACGTAGGCACGTAGCTGGGTGCTAATTTTTTTAATGTGGAATTCTGGAAAACCACTGAAACTTCAAACTAATAATTCTGAAGGTTTCTCAGTGGTATTAGGTGTAGCAGGTGTAGATAAAAGAGAAGCCGTAGCCGCGGTACCAGCCATTTGCTCCATTATATTTACTATATGCTCTCGATTTCCGATTTTTGGAACCATTTTAGACAGTTCAAAGAGAACAAAATATTAAATGGTAAATCAATAAACTCAAAACTAACCGAAGTAGAGCTCACAGGTAATGACGATTTCACCGAAGTATGTGCCTTCCCACGTTGAGACAAACTTCCGGACTCTCTGACTGCTTACTTGGAACTCCTGCCCACCTAGCTAGTCTACCTGAAGGCGATTTGATATTAACTAAGCATTTCAAGCTGTAGTGATCTGTTATTATTTTAACTGGTATGATGAAACCCTCAATATAACCCCTAAACTTTTCTATTGCGAATATCCATTGCATTTAGTTCCTTTTCCGTAGTCGAATGGTTTTTTTCTTGTGCCGAGAGTGATCTGCTAATGAATGAGATGGGGTGTTCTTATCTTCGAAAAGCGTGTGGTGACAATGTCCGGAGACATCGAAGCAATTATAGTTTTTAAAAGAAATCTGGCAAACCATCGCCATATCTCATTCGAGAGTCATTAAGCTTAGTTTGCAATAAATGACGTTTGCCTAAAGTCCTGATGTGTGATACTTATCTATCTATAAGTATTCTTTTGCAGATCAGTTCGTCTTACAACCATAGTAGCGATTTTTGCATTTAAAAATAGCACACATCTTATAAAAAGGATGATAGCATTACCTTGATATTTTAATTGGATGTATATGAAGGTTAGAATGATTTTACTAAAAGAATTAGGCTAAGCTCAAGTGGTAGGTAGCATGTGAAATAGTCGAATATATTTATAAATTAAACACGGTTCTTAGACAAGATGATTTAATGTTATACCAGGGTTAGGTTTACAAGAAATTGACTCTACATTATAAAATAAAAGAAATCTCAAGAGGTGGTGTCTGCTCGACGAAGACAGACATATTATTAACATGAAAATGATTCTAGAGTGAATGTTTAATGAAAAGGGCGCCAGTCGTTTACGAAAGCCAAAAACTACTAAATGACGAGTAGTAATGAAAATATAAATGAGAAAACCAAGAGATAAAAATAATTATTTTTGTTGATGCCATGTTGAAATGTACTCGAAATATCTCCGCACCGTCAATCTCTGTCTGAAGCCACATGTCGCATGCACCGCCGCCTGGATCTCACTCCAACTGCTCGCGTCAAATGTTCGAGCACCTTCTCAGGAACATGGCGTACCAGCCTCACCATAGACACGTTGCCAACCGCACGGCCTGATTTTGCGAATAACTTCCAATGACAGTAGCTACCGCTTCAACTAAAGTAGCTAAAAGCAGAATAAAACGACATAGTTTACACCCATAAAGTCGTCTTCTTAAGATTTTCTCTTTATTACCATTTTCAATAAGACTTTCAGACGCTCGGTTTATTAGTAGATTTCTTTCCAAAGGATTGGAATTATGTAAAACTGCTGAAACTTCCAACTGGTAATTCTGAAGGTTTCTCAGTGGTATTAGGTGTAGCAGGTGTACATAAAAGAGGAGCTGTAGCTGCGGTACAAGCCATTTGCTCCATTATATTTACTATATGCTCTCGATTTCCGATTTTCGGAACCATATTAGACAGTTCAAAGAGAACAAAATATTAAATGGAAAATCAATAAACTCAAAACTAACCGAAGTTTAGCTCACAGGTAATGACGATTTCACCGAAGTATGTGCCTTCCCACGTTGATACAAACTTCCGGACTCTCTGGCTGCATACTTGGAACTCCTGCCCACCTAGCTAGTCTACCTGAAGGCGATTTGATTTTCACTAAGCATTTCAAGTTGTGGTGATCTGTTATTATTTTAACTGATATGACGGAACCCTCGATATATCAAAATGCCCATTTATTGATTTTTTAAACAAGATTATAAAACATCATACGAATTGAGCACAAAAGTAATATGTTAAAATGTTTTAAACAAGTATACGTAATACATCAGTAATCAGTAAGTATATCCAAGTAAACAAAATATAAGAAAAAAAATTGTACAAGTAGGTACCTACCTACCATAAACATCTCAAAATGTCTTTGTATAGATTTATTTAAAACCAGGTTATAAACATTAAAAGAAATGATTAATAAAAAAATATTAAATCAGTAAGATTATTTTGTTAATTCCGAATCGGAAAATAAAATTACGCAAGTAGGTACAAACATCAACAAAATCAAAATGCCTTCGCATTGATTTTTTAAAAATCAAGTTTATAAAACATCAAAACAATTGAAAATAAAAATGTGAGATTAAAATCAGTGAGATTTTTTTTCGTTAATTCCGACTTGAAAAATAAAAATGTACAAGTAGTTTAGTTATAAACAGTCAAAAGAATCGGCAATATCTTTATTTAACAAGAATAACATTGTATTTTCAATCATGATTTATTAGTGCAACTCGTTTTACATTTCTGTTTCTGAAAATTTTTATAACCTTGGTGGATTCTGTCTTCTTCGCAATTGGGCCAAAAGCATCTCCCCACGGCAAGACATGCATCGTAGTTTATGTTTTTTAATAACTATCCGTTTTTAATACTGTTTCCAGTAATAGGTTATTTGATTTTTTTTATTTTTATAACCCTCTTATTGTTCGATAACTGGCTTTTTTGTCAATCATGATTTAATAGTGCAACTCGTTTTACATTTCTGTTTCCGAAAATTTTTATAACCTTGGTGGATTCTGTCTTCTTCGCAATTGGGCCAAAAGCTTTGATTATATAAATGTCTAGATAGAGTGTTGCGCTGTAACTCCGAAAAAAAGAACAGGCCAGATTTGAAACGCTTGTGTGCGTGACACGCACACAAGTATAGGTAACTTATATTGTTAACGTTAAGCGCTCAACGTCACTGTAGGCGTGATGAGTGCTACCAGCTCCCGAGTATTTCCCATAAAAGTGGGTAAAAAATATGTTTCGTTTTAGCGGGACCTATAATTCGTTTAATTTTGAATTCATTTAAGTAAGATAGTTTTCTACATATAATGATATAAATGAAAAGAAAATCATTGTTAAAAGAGATTTATTTTTTTTTGATTATTTTTAAAAAATAAATAAGAAATACAGAAAATAAGAAAGATACATTCATAGACGCTGCCAACTGGCCGGCAGGTATCGTTGTGTCTAAATTTAAATTTTTATCATCATCAAATAAAGAAGGTGGCCCACATCCAGGTAAATCCCTAAAAATGGTAAAACTATCTTGTCACACTAAAAAAGACAATGCAACTTTTTAAAACTAAAGCTATCGATAGTTATTATTTATTCTTAATGACCTTCCCTTTTAATTTGTTTTTTAAACAGTTTTCGTATAGATTTTACATCCCGGTTAATATTATCCAATTTTGTCTTATAGTGATATCTTAAGGCCAAATATTTTTCCACGGCCAAACTTATCAAATTAACTTGATGCAGAAGACCATAAATCTGATCGGTTTTTACTTCGAAGTAATTATCGGGAAAATTTAATTTGAAGAACAGGCAACCCTGTAAACATGGCGTCAAAACATGGAGTCAAACGGCGTTGTCCTAAGACCAAATTACACTATTAAAACTGAATTGTTTCTTTAACTGAATGGTTATTTAAAGGTTATTAACCGATGATAGGTAACATTTTTAGTTGTTTTCAATCGTCCTATGTAATTCCTGCACACTGATATAGCGCAAATCGTCATTTTCAAATGTCACACAACACGTGTTTACCGTACAACGATAGTGTCGCCACTGAGCGGACAGGCCGAGCTTATCTGCCAACCTTTGCCAGATTTTTTTTTGGCGCTTCGTCACTCGAGCGCTATATCTAGACATTTATATAATCAAAGGCCAAAAGCATCTCCCCATGGCAAGACATGCATCGTAGTTGACATTGACCTATGATATCTAGACAAGCCCTGTAAAATCCCCTCAAACTCCCGAAACTAGAATAAAATTGGCTCACAGCCCATTTATGAAAAAGTATATGCATCGTATTGCACCGTTTAGATCGCACAGTTCTTAAGTGTTGTATCTTTTATCGGACTGTACGATCTACACTGAAACTAATTTGCATTCCAGCCGTCCAGACGGGGGTAAATTTTTTCAAACACAAAAATATACCACTACCGAATATTTTACAAGGTAGGACGCCGCGGACTACATGCCGCGGACTTTATTTTTGAAAATGTAGTCAGCTATCAGAAAACAGAAGAAAATATATGTGTTACAGATCGCATTTACACACCGCACTCATTTAAGTGAATTAAATGATAGTTTTTAAAATTTGTTAAGCAATGTTTCTGACGTCATTCGCGCTTCGACTCGTTCACGCGGCGGGGAGTGGTGATAGAACGGGGTTACCTCTCAGCGAGCGGGGGGAGGGTGAGCGCTTTACAGGGAAGGGCCGAACTGGTAATGGGCTCATTAATTAATTTATTTTTTAATTTAAAAATGTTTCTCAGTTTTTTTTCGTATTTTAAGCACAAAATATAATAGCCCATTACGTATTATTTGCTGAATGAATTTCTTTTTCACAATTAATAATTTTCTTAGTTATAACCACGTTTATTGTTTATAAAAAACCGACATATTTCCTGAGCAATGCTCACTTCTTTAATTAAAAAAAAAGATAATGAAACAAGATTATGATTGATTCGTGTAGATTAAAAAAATATATATTAGTTAGTATTTATTTTAAAAAAGGATCAAAGTCAAATTTCGCCATCCCGCGATGCAAAAACGCGATGCGTAACGTAAATTTAATTCTTGTTACAAGCTTTGGTTTGTTCAAAAATCTGCTTCCGATAAAATAAATTTTAAAATCAGTAAATTAGCTTCCAGATCCGTCCATAAAGAGATTAAAACTTTTCCTAGAAGCGTCAGAAAATCATTTGCTGCAATGTCTCTCTAAAGGGGCATTTGTATATCAAAAGACATGGTTTTATTAATAAACATTTCTTTATTTTATGTACCAATCTTTTCATTTTCCAACCTTGTTTGGTGGTTTCCCAAATCGATCATCAACAAACTGAAAACATCGCAAATAACTCTCCGATTGAGCTAGTGGGAGAAGACTTATCTTATCAACTATTTTTTAGCTGAAAACTTACTTTGAAAAATAAAAAAAGGTTTCTGGTAGATTTCTGCCTCGGAAGTTTCGAAGGAATATCCCACAATTAGTCCAGTCCATGAAAGGTCCAAAAGGTGTTGTAGAGTGCATGAGCAGGAACCTAAGCGATTACTACAGAAACTTCACGCTCCACAAATGTAGAAATTTTCGAAAAAAATCATTTTACCTCACATTTTGAATCAAACATTCCTTCATATCGTCTAAAATATTCATCAATGAAAGAAATTTATTTGAAAGAAGTTGTAAAGAATTTAATTCCCTTTTAGAATATACATATGTAAATTAATCTAACCAGTAAATATTTACAGCAATTTTAAGTTTTTTAGTAAAATGTCATCATTTTCAGAAAAAGCTGTTTTTATCTTATTACTGACACATCACATTTGTTTGTAACAGATTGTGGGACTTAGACTTGGATTTAATTTATTTTCAGCTTGGATTTAGAAAATTACGTATAGAATAAAAGTTGTACATAATTTTATGAGCTTTTACTTATTATAAGAAAATTTTCCTTTGCGATGCACCGTTTTCGAGATATAAGCGCACATCCGAAAATTGGGACCTTCTCCCCGCCCCCTCCCTCCCCTAGCTCACCACCTAGACGTCAGGACTATTAGTATGTGAAGAAGTTTCTGAAGGAATCGCTTAGGTTCCTGCTATACTCTATTTAGTAAATAGCAGCTGTAGCTTTAAAAGTATCAATACCTTTCACAAACAAGTATTTTTGTGAAAACGCAAGTCTTCATATACGTATAAAAAATAAATATCGCAATCACTTGAATACTGAACCAGACTTGAGATTACAGACATGTGTGAAATTGAGCCAAACTTTGTAAAACTTTGCAAAGCATGCTCAAAGGTCACATAGACTGTATGTTAAATTGTATGATTGATTATACAAGGTGTAACAAAAAATCGGACTTTTATTTAAACTACTGATATACGTGAGAAGACATATTTTCTGCAAAATTTTTTGAAGTTAAAAAAAATTCCTCTCGATACACTTTGGAGTTTGGAGTTGTGTATGGAGAACATGATTTTTTTCGTCAAAATAAATAGGCGTTGAACAAAATTTGTTCAATTTTGCATATAGAATCATTGGTTAAAAATGGCCGAAGTCGTGTTAAACCTCCTATAAAATTGCATTAATTGTATCTGCGGTGGGAAATAGTGTGTGATGGTTAAGAAGGTATGCAAATGAATTTTGCAGCACTTTGATCATCCGTAATGGACCGCCTCTGGTCTGACGTTTTAAAAATAAACTAACCGTTCTCAAACGCAGTCAAGTCTTGATAGAGTGGTACATCCACCCACAGCTCGCTATTGTAGCCAGTCTCCGAAGAGAAGAGTTCACCCCGCTGCGGTTCTCCATCCCACGATGTCTCATGTACAAGTTGGGGAATTGGAGCGGTGGGAGCAGTCAGCCACGGAGGAGGAATAGGCGATGGTAATGTTGCCGAAGTCCCTTGTGTAAAGGGACACGCTATTCTCTCCGGAGATGGATTTCTGAAAACAAATAAATAAATTAAATTCACGGATTGTTCTCATTCATGCGTGAACTGCATCTGTAAAAAGCCAGTAGGTAAAATAAATAAACGATAATAATCAGTGTCATGAAACAGCGTCGATTCTACTGATTGTGCATAATACAGATAACCAGAGAGCTGATCCAAATCAGTGTTGCGGAACACTCCGGAAAAACAATAACATATTATCGTGCATCTAAATACTTACTTTCTTTTAGTTTTTCTTGGTGGTGCTGTCGGGAGTAATATGCGGGCCGCCTGCTTCTGGAACTTTCTGCTTTCAAATTCCAGTTGGAATGAAGCAGACTGCGCCCGAACTACCTTTTGGGCTCTGGCACGGTCCTCCCGAACAGTTAGCAAAGCAGGATCACTATAAATATTGAAAATATCATTAGCACAATACAGATTCACACCTAAGTAATACCTACTTTAAAAAATTACAAAATACTTACACTCCAGACCGAGCTGCAGCTGCAGATGAACGGCCGCGTCCACGCCTACGTCCTCGTGGTGCAGGTAGTCCGGCACCAGCTGCTATTGTTATTGCAGTTGATGCAGTATCAATAGCAGCTGGTGCCAGTATCCTTCCTCTCCCCCTGCCCCTACCACTGCCTCTTCGGTTTCCAGACATCAGTACACTGTACATATTTATATTAAAAATAATGTATTACTTATTTTGTAAAATATTGCATACAATAAATTTTGTTTACCTGGTTCGTGGAGTATTCTGTTGATTGTTGGTTCTGAAATTTGAAATTAATTACAAAACTAAATAATCCTGGCTTTTTATTGTGTGGTTGCACCTTTATCAACAAAAATGGCTATTTTTTTCTGAAATTACTGCGAAGTATTTGAATTGTAAATAACTGATTAAAATTTAACCCAACTAAATGAAATGTACATGTACATATTCGTTATGAATCACTCTAATTGAATAACTATACACACGTCAAGTAATTGGATCGATACTTGCGAAAATTTACACATTCAACAGATGAAATTTGAAATGCACATTCGGTTAATGTAAAATATTTAAAAAGTCACTAAAATTTCTGTTTGAACCCTTGAAAACACGTAAAACAGATGGATAATTGAATTGTGATAACTGTATTATATAAATTTGTACAAAACATCAATTAAAACCAACACTTACGACATTCTAATAGCACGCGCGGTTGACAGCTCTCATTCAATTCCGTTGACAATTATTGTGATTTGCCGCGAAAATAATCGATCTAGAAATTTCCGTAATTAAATCATAGAAACAAAGAATTGAGATTTTGATTTTGGATTTTGTCAACTACATGATTATGCAAATTACAGATCGCGGGAGTTTTCGAAAATATTTAAATAAAATTTTTAGTGCGTCAAGGGAGAGAAGCTTTTCAGCTTTAGGTTTTGTAAGTGGTTCCGAAATTCGGAAAAAATCGTTCCAGTGGTTATGTGCACAATATTTTAGTATGTAACCGTATCCCATGTATGTACGTACACCTACACTTATAGATAATCCAGAAGTTTCAATTGTTCCCATTATATACTTACCTATTGCATAATGTTATTCTATTTCTGTTATAATTAGTGTAACTCGCTCATCAAGCACAAGAACTAGTTTCTTCTTTGGTGAGATTGCAATTTTAAATAATTTGTGTACCGATATGTAATTTATATAAAACCACTGTACTATATATCTATATTAAATAAAAAAAAATAAAAAAAAATATGCTTGGTACACCGGCGGTGACCCATCTGCTGTATATGTTGTAGGTGATTGCTTGTATGTACTATAGCCAGGATGGTTGTAAGAATACGTTTGATTATGTGATATGTTGTATGGGTTACGATATTTGATTTTATAAATCAAATTCATCACTTCGATTCTGAACTCACAATTTTGTCTTTCAATCAGATTTGAGGAAGTAAGGAAAGTAAAAATTTCGTGTCGGCCTCTTCGACTTCATTAGGTGATTGTTGCTTTTTATTCATTGCTGTAATTAAACTCTGTTGAAAGACTGTCATTTTAGGTATACTTTTTATTTGAGAGGTCCCTGGAACTTCATCAGTTTGAGGTGGACTCAAATTCTCAATTACAGTTTGTTGTGAGTTTGCATTACTTAGTTGAGCGTTTGTATGGTTGGCTTTTCTCTAGAGTCCCAAAGGCAAACTCTATTTTGCACTTCGATAATAAATCGTTCAGTGTCGAACATTCTGCGCGTGCGCCGTCGCCGCGAGTTATCCGCCGAATGTGGTGCGAATGATACAAATACCTGGAATGCGACTGCGCCGACGGGAGATCGGTCCGCGGAGGACGGAGCAGACGCAGAGAGCGAGAGGTGTGTAGTGTGCCCGCTATTTGTAATTTAAATGCAATTACATGTATTGGCCTTCCGTCGTGAAAGATCCGCGACGTAATTTCCGTCAAGTGTGGCGCCGGCCTTGGGGTCTTTTTCATCTCCTTAGTATCTTTTTCATCTCCTTAGTATCTTTTTCATCTCCTTAGTATCTTTCAATGGCGCAATTTCTACTGATAGTACCTGTTGCATCGTGCCCTAATTTCTTCAGTTCATCCAGCAGTGGGAAGGAAATGATAAAGTTGTCCATATGGTAAAGGGTTGTACAGTGGGTGAAATATGCCCCATGAGGAGCCCTGGCTTCACTCGGGGAAGTCAGCACAAATATGTATTTAAAGGTGTCTCACTAGTTGAGAGAGAGGGTGCCGGAACCTTACCTTTTGGGGTACCATGCCCCAGGTGTTCCAAAGACCAGCTCAGCGGAAATAAATGCAATATCTCTTCTCGGGTCGTGGGATCTAGGAGCTCGAAATACTCGGTTCAATCATTCTAGACAAACTACGTATTTTAGACAATTATTCCATGTTTATTCTACGATATTACAATACAAATAGACACATGGTAAAATAGATAGATAGTTAAACATTTCCTAGCTTTTACACTAATCAACTACTCTCTCTCTCTCTGGGGCCCTGGCCTTCGCGCGAGTGATTGCCGCGAACATTTCTATTAAATCAGGCACTTAAAAGGGGCAATTACAAAGAAACTCGCAGGAGCTGCTGGGAGGCGTGGGTAACTTCCCTATAACTAGCGACTACAATACCTTCCTGTAAATCACGGGTTGTTAAATGAAACCAATCAATCAACTTTAACATTTATTGAATTCTAAAACACAGCAAGTAATGTTTCTTTAAAATTAGAGACTATTATTTATTAATCAAAAGTATTATATCTCAGGACGTGGTCCAAGGTTCCTTGTAATGAATCACTTGAGATGATGAAACTAGCAAATTATTAACCAAGAAGAAAAATCAGTGATGTGTGACAATATTATCTAAACTCTGGCACCAACCTTAAATATTGTAATTCTGTTGGGCTCCAGGCCAGTCTAATTAACATGAGCGTATTATTTAACCATTATAATCTTTAAATTTGAATTTGAAATTCGAGAAGTCAGGGCAGCTCAGAACAGGTGCTGATTGTAAAGCAGGCTTCAAAGTGTTGAAAGCGTTTTCGGCCTCTGGGGACCAGGCAAAGTTGCTAACACCCTTTCGAGTGCCTGTAATCTTGTTGAGAGGAGCAGCAATGGTGGAAAAATCCTCGATGAATCTTCTATAGTAACCAGAAAGTCCAAGGAAACCTTTGACTTCCTTAGCATTTTTGGGTCTCGGGAAGTTGGTCATTGCTTCCACTTTGTCGGGGTCGGTCCTGAGACCTTTTTCATCCACGATGAAACCAAGATAACGAAGGCGAGATTTGCAAAATTCGGACTTTTTTTAGATTGATGGCAAGACCAGCATATTTCGGCTATTGAAATACCTTTTCTAACAAAGCAATATGTTTTTCAAAAGTGTCGCTTACAATGATCAGGGGTCCTAGCATGGTCGATCGATATAGGTTTTATCGAAAATGTCGGTAACTTGCGATGGCTCCCGAGCACGACTGTAGACCGCTAACGAGCAAACAATAGTTCGCAATAAATAGGGGTTCCTAATATATTTCACGTAAACTGTTGTTTATTCGTTAGCGGCCTGCAGTCGTGCTCGGGAGCGATCGCAAGTTACCGACATTTTCGATAAAACCTATATCGATCGACCATGCTAGGGGGCCAGATCATCCAAGTAGGCAGAAAAGGTTGTTGTCAGCAGTTGTTGTTGTTTTTTTTTTTTTTTTTTTTTTATATATATGAATACCGCACAAGAGTCCCAACTGCTCCCGTCTGGAGCCAGTGGGACTATGGCATCCCCAATTGGGGTATGTTGTGAGGCTGAAGGTAGTGGGGAGGGGAAGGAGATAGGGAAGAGGAAGGAGATAGGGAAGAGGAAGATGGGGAAGTATCTGGCTATTCAGATCTGGTCACCAAACACGGCAGAAGCCATTTCAAGCATTCAAGCAACATTCAAGTGTCGCATTTTATAAGTTTACGGTAACAATTCTCAGATTTTGGTAGTTTATACAATTGTTGTTACTAATAATATTATTTTGTAATAGAAACTTGTAATTAAATTGTGGTGTGTGCTACTTCGGGTAGTAAATAATATCCGTTAATGTTACATTGTTTATTGTTGAAGAGGTTAATATGGAGAGAGCGCACAACAGCCAGTACATTCCTTTTATACATCTCCATACTCGCTGTCTCGCTCTCATGCCGTCACTCTCACACACATACATCACACCCCCACACTTAAATCATAATTACATATATATTTTATTCTCAAATTTATATAAAACAAGTATTTAAATATTTCATTTCAGTATATGTAATTATATCCTTGATCTTCAATCCGTTGCTACGTTTATGTTTCTCTCGGGTAAACAGGTTGTTACATGCAATGAAACTCGGGGAATAGATGACAAGAGTTTATTGTACAATTCTATGTGTTTAGTACATAACAGAGAATACGGTTTAAGACCCAAAAGGACCGGCTTAAAGAACCGGATCATAAAGCTTTACTAGAATGGCTCAAAGAGAGAATAGTTAAACCTGTACGAAGGGCGGGCGGGATCGGGCGGCAGCTTGCTTCCTCAGGGTGTCTGCTGACACCGGGGGCCCGTTAAGGCAGGGGCTGGCTCGACCAGGACTTCTGTGCACGAGGGGGGCCAACTGCAAGGTCTTCAGGGGGCTGGAGGAGGCCTGGCGTCACTCGGGTCGGGTATTTGAATTATCACGACGGAATATAGCGGTGGCGTGGGTGCTATTTAATGCGCCATAACACGTTCTATCCCGATATTTTGCGATATTCACGGCGGAATACTACTCACGACAATAGTTATTGGTCGTTACACAATATCAAATTCTGTAGCTGAACTTGGCCATTCTTTTTTAAGGAACGCGTCGCGAAGTTACGAGCAACGGCTTCTCGTGAATGACAACCGTACGTAGCGAGGTGTTGGACCAAACTGCCGGGGCAAAGAGAGCGGGTGCCCGAGCTCTGTCGCTTTTATACCTACTCGCTTTGCTGTAGGTCTATCGGCACATGCGCGAATTACCTGTTTGTCAAACTGTGTAGCTTTCCGCTGGCTCCATAACTGTTGGGGCATTACGTGCGACATTATGTGCGACATTATGTGCGACATTATGTGCAACATTATGTGTGAACATAACACTGCCTTCTCTGTCCAATATAATGTAAGAAGATTGTCAGGTCTGTTCTTGCTTGACTCGTGCAATTATGAAGGAAATGTGGGGTAAGTTGTAAACTCAGCATTCTTGCATTTGTAGGTCTGTGGAGAGTGTGCCTTCAAATCTTTGAAGAAGTAACGGTATTTCCCGTGTATAGGTGTTCATACTGATTTTTGACGAGTTATTCACATTTTGTTTTTATCATTCTATGTTTCTATATGAGTTCCAATAAAAAAATTGCTCCTTGTACCCTTGAAGAGTTTTCTCGTTCTTTGCATGCGTTTCTGGATATCCTGCAGGCCATATATGACAAGGAGTTGTCAATTCCGCAATTCATTTAGCACTCCCTACCTACTGAGCCAAGAACGAATTTATCTACCTGTGAGCCAAGCTAAACAACCCTATTGCTCAAGAATTTGTACCGGTCCTTTTCCTCCTTTGCGATACAAAACATGCTATTCTTCCAAATTTTGTTAAAATAATCTGTGAAATTATTTGCTGTGGTAGCAAACCATCACCTTCCTTCTCGGAACAATAGAAGATAAAGAAAACAAAAAAGCAATATAATTTGAGCAGAATATTATTTTTTCTTTTAAATCTACGTATTAAAAATTGATAATCAATTCGTTACTAATTTCTAATTATATTTTTGTTTCAGTTTAAAAAGAAAAGAAAAGAAGAAGAAAAAAAAAAAAAATTCATTACATGAATTATTAATGCTGACTGAATGTCAAGCAATTGGCCTAGATCAACTCATATTATCATTTTTCAACTTAAAATAAAATAAATTATTGACAGTATATACTTACTAATTATATGCATTTTATTTTCTTTCTTATCCATTCAATGGATATTTTAATGCGTTTTCATTTTTTGTGAACAACCGAGGTCAATTCTTTCGCATTTTACACAACATTTTATACCAATCCAATTTTTTATCAAATATATATTCATTTTATAACTTTGAAATAATTTTTTTTTTAATTAATATTCAAGAAAAAGAAAGAAAAAAACTAATGCTGACTAATTGTCATGTAATCAATTGGATTGATACATATTCGCATTTTTATAATTGGCTTCCATTAACCCATTCATGACGAACTATTTTTTTTTCGAATTTCGCGCAGAAAATTCACAGAGTGGTTGGTTTTGAAAGTAGAATAAGAACGTTTTTTTCGGAATTTGAAAAAATCGTCTCCTCATCCCCCAGGAGCCTCGAGAAGGATGAGGTCCATATGGATCTTTCGGCAAATAACTAGTCAGAAATTTCATTTTTTCATCTTTATTGTTCCAAAAGTGTAATTTTCAACAACATTATTTAGTGTGATAGCCCTCGAAGCATTTCACGCATAGTCCGACCTTACATGTGATGCAACGGATGCGCTGCTTGCTTTTACAAGATGCACAAGACAGTTTTCCTCCCTTATTAGTCTCAGTTATCGGTATTGGCCCAGGATAATGGGGGACGGAGGTATCATACTGCATTGCCGTTTGACCTATTTTGGTGAGTTTGTCGGGTGCCTTGAAGTATTTCTTGATAGAATACTTCTCACAGTAATGCTTTGATATTTCTTCACGGAATTCTAACTGCCCCAATTTAAAATTGCCCGTGGCTTTGCGCTTCAGAAGCCAGCAATTCTGAATGGTTACATCAATGGCCCAGGTAAAAATGGACCACCACCATTTCTGTTGGCGAACAGTAATGCGATAACATGCAACGTTTTGGTCCATTCTGTCAGTTCCACCCATATTCGTGTTATATTGATGAATTGCATATGGCCTCTGTATACTGATCTTTTTTTGCTCCTTCCGTGAGTAACGGCTTGCTAGATCCAATGGATTCTTTCCGTATTTTGTTGAAGCTACAGAACAAACAGCGTTATCAACCCATTGAGTAACGTAGATGGGGGTCTTGCCAAATGATGTCTGCGCACTTTCAGTATGTCCTCGAGAAAGCACACCTTTGTTGTATTTTGACATTGTTGCCTTCTTCTTGGGGATAGGAGATGAACTGGGAATCCGATTGTCTCGAATTGTACCTGTGCCATTGTATCCATAAAAATGCAAATAGTACAGCAATGGCATACCCGTAAAAAGATTATCAAAGTAGAAGTGATATGGCAACTCGCGCTTTTCCACTGGCAATTGATCGACCAACATAAGTAGTGGTGAAGCATTCAAGCCTACAACACCATACTCCTTTGGAATCCGGGGATTGCTGCCTTGGTAGATCTCAAAATTGATCAAGTAACCGGAGGTTGTATTTAGGCTCCACACTTTATATCCGAATCGAATGGGTTTGCCTTTTATGTATTGCTTACATCCATGGCGGCCATAGTATGGTATCATCGATTCATCATAACTTAAATTTTCTTCTGGGTGGAAGTTTCGCATAAACCGTTCAATAAGCCTATCTGTAAATGGACGTAACTTCCACATCCGGTCTGCACTATTGAACTGATTTGGTGAAGCAAAGTGTATCATTTTGTGTATCTGTTCAAATCTATCACGAGACATGGTGGACGCAATCTGCTTATTGTAGAAAGGGCGAGAGCTGCTCCAGTACAATCGAGTTGATGGAATCGGGCATAATCCCGATGTTATAAGTATACCCATGTACGCTTTGATATCCCCGACAGTTAAAGGTGATACTTTATGACTATTTTCAGGGTCTTGCTTGGTCTGATATTTGTTGGATTCTGTAACGATGAATTCGTACATTTCGTTGTCAAAATTTAGTTCAAATAATTCCACCGGTGATAAAGCAGCTACGTCGGTATAATTTCCTTCGGGAAATATGCTAGAAACAATTGGCGTCACATCGTTAGACTTCCATTGAAACATAGTTTTCGGACCAGGCATACGTTTTGGAATGCGATAAGGTGGTTCAGCGGGATCATTCACTCCGTCTCCAGTACTAACACGGCATCGTTTCAAAGGAGGCTCGAAAGAAGTGCTTGCAGACGCTTGACCGTGTGATGCTGAAGCGTCGAATAAATTTATGTCGAAGTCACTGAAAGTTGAATCCAAACGCTCGTCTCCGAAATGCTCTAGATTAGGGTTCTCTTGATCTGAATCATAATCGGGCGTATCTTGTCCCTTTTTGTGTCGACGGCGATTTACGATTTGGCAATTAGAAAACAATTGCGCTCGAGAAATATTGGCAATTATTCCACCGTCATCTTCATCAGCTGAATCTGCTCCGGACAAATCACTCTCATTTGGCGGCTCCACATACACATCCACTACCTCATCATCCTCCAAATTCGTATCCGATTGTTCTTCAAGCAGTAACATCACTTCTTCAACAGTCAGACCCCTAAAAAACACGAAAAAACAATGAAATCTGCGAAAAATTACAATTTATGTATAGTGAGATCTGCCGAAAGGTCCATATGGAGCCAAAAATCAAAACTTTCAATTCAAAGTACTCTCTTTGATACAATAAGGATTATTTTTGTAACAATATGTCTATAAATAGTTAGTAAATTTCATTCTTTACGGATCATAAACGGTTTTGGAAAAAAAAATCAAATCTACACATAAGTTTAATGGATTACTTACTTCACTCGTTTTGACATTTTGAAAAATTTGCACTTTTTTTCAAACTCCGTTTATACACGTCTGTCCACGCCGGCACATGCAAACGAACTGAGCGCCTCTAAGACAAACGTGTTCGTACATGCTTGTAGACTACATAAAACTGAATTTCGCATCGCCATTTTAATATATCGGCATGATGTGACTAATTGAGGTCCAACACTTTTTCGAGGTCCATATGGCACCTTCGTCATGAATGGGTTAAGGGACAATACAATACATGTACCCTTTGATATACTTTTCTTGTGTTATTATAATACCCTTTGATATACTTTTCTTGTGTTATTATAATTTGTGACTTGTTACCTCTTAACCCCTTTTTATTTATCTTACTTAATCTTCAATTCTGTTTTTTATGCTTTTCTTTAAGCATAAATATTAGGCATACTAGAACCTCTCGTGACGGTATAATTGTGAGGCTATACACATCCTATAATTAAAAAAAAAGATACGTCCGAAACGTCATCTCCTGTATGCGCATACACCATCACGTTAAATAAAACACAGTGATCTTGCCTTACTGACCAATCCATTTGAAAACTCTGTCAATACTTCTGTATTCAATATATTCCCAAATTATAGTAAAATAGTATATTTATCTCCAAAAGGTTATTCTCTCACGAGACGCGGTACAAGTCTAATAACACAGATTATTTTATTTCCGTTTTATTGCGGAATCTTCACGCTGACCTTTGTCAAATAAATTCACAATTGAACAATTTACGTGTTTATAATTTACAATTTATTATTCTATTATTTGCAAGTTTCAAATACAATTTATATACATTTTATTGCTATACCATAATTGAATTTGTCATTAAGAACTTTTTTCTATGCACAGATTTTATTAGTAAGTCTTCCTTCTTTAATACTTCTTAATTTTTCTTTAATTTTTCTATCTGAATTTAATATCATTAAAAATTTAAAAATCATCTCTCGCAATTTCATTATGATACAGTATTTAGTCCAATTAATTCTCTTACTTATTGGACTTACTTATTGTACTTCAAGGACCGTTTGGCTTTACAATACTTTTTCAATCGATATTTATTGTTTAATTACTTCATATACTGTAAAAAACATATATCTATACACTTTGTGGAATCCTACAAATTATTGTAATGTGGGTATAATATATTTAACGATTTGATGTGTTATTGTAATGTTTTATATTATATTTTGTTCTATGGTATTGTTAAATATTACATTGTTTAAAATATTTCACAGTTTTAAGCAAGAATATACAAGTGGTTTTTTCTTTAAAAACTACTTGTATATTCTTAAAAGTTTTTTCACTTTTATAACGTTTGATATAAATTCTATGTATGTGTAATCCTCGATATCTTAAATATTATTTTATAATCTATGTAAAAGCCCCTACGGGCGTATAAGAACAATAAATAAATAAATAAATATCTACTTAAGGGCGCCATGGTCCTTTTTAATTTTTTTTTAATAGGTAGACCAAAACTATGTAATTCATTTATATCGTTTTCAATTGTTTTGATTTATGTTTAATTTCATAAAAAGGACATTGTCAATTATTTCTTTAATTATTCGTAAGCTTTGAGCCTAATTTTTTTTTTTTTTTTAAATCGTGATATTATTTGCGAGGGTGATTCGTTTGTCTTCAAATCAATTTTCTTTTGTGATTATCCCAAATGCGGATAATTCGGGCGCGCAATTTGTTATTTTTGTAGCAGTTCTTAGGTAGTCCTAATTAACAATACTTTAAACATAAAAAAAAAAATTGAAGTTAACATCGTTTTTCCAAATAAGGTTTAAAGATATTTATAATTTATTATAACTTGAAGGAATTAGCTGGTGCACTCAGATAGTCTCCAAATCACAATCTTTAAAAAAAATGTAACCAATAGCTTACTTTCACAACACAGGTTCATGACTCCCATGTTGTAAATTTCTTCTATGTTGAAAATTAATAATTTATGTTCATCCTCATCCTGAGGATGGACAAATAAGGCAATAAAATTCATGAGAAAAAAAACTCAACAAAAAAGGTCATACTTTTTTCTGCATTTATTTGTTCACGAATATGTTTTTACCTTATTATTGGTATCGTTAATTTATAATTAACTGGCTCCAATATTTACTCAGAACTATGCCCGAAGGTTTCAAAACATATTAAATTACAACTGATTAACTTTATTTAACATTACGAACTGTTACGAAAATACTTTTTACAATTATAATTAGGGGGGGGGGGGGGGTCCTATTAAACTTCTAATAATTATGATATGATGAAGGACCTAATTCACCATAACCATAATACAGAACATTTCTATAAACGTCTCCTGTCAACCAGATAAAAATATGAATATTTTATTTGTTATATAGATGTACAAATCTATACAACAAGACATCCCTTGAAAATCAAATGAGGTTTGATTTCCAGTCCTGGGTCAGGATAAAAAATAACTTCCCGTAAGTTGTTTTTTCAACTACTTACCAAAAAAGAAGGTTTTTGGGCGTCGCACTCTATCAAATCTTTGTATCATTTTATTCTTTGTTTTTTTTTTTGTAAATACTTATTCTCCTTTATCAATCATAATATACAAAATTATATTTTTGTTTTCGTTCTCCTGTTCAATGTTCTTTCCTTTAAACTTCTTTTTAAAACATCTTACTCAAGATTGAAAAACATTCCCGTTGTTTAACAACACTACGTATATATTTTATTTAATTTTAATCCAACTTTCAACCGTATATTATTGCAAAGCTGTACGGAGGGTTTATAATTAACCATTTATTTTAGAAATTTTTAAAAAAAATATATCAAAATAGACAAGAAAAAGAAAAACGCTTTCTTCCACAATCTTATCTCACATCCTATAATCTCCGGTTGGTTTCAATTTCAGGCATTGTTGACCTTAACAAAAAAAAAACGCGACTCAACGAATATAATTGAATATGAGCTGCTCTTCTTTCATTCAGATGAAAGCCTATACACAAAGGGTATATTTTTATTTTAGAACCAGACTTTAATGCAACTGTTTCCCGTAATCTTTCTTTTTTTATACCATAATCTCTTTATTTTGAAACAATATTATGCGGTATGTTCTATTAACTACCCAGACATATTTCACGTTTGGGAAGAAAAAGAAGGAGAGAGTGGAAGAGAGAGAGAAGAAAGAAAGAGAAAGAAATATAGTTAGAGACGAGTCTTCCCTTATGAGAAGGAAGGGGAGAATGAAAGAGAGAAAAAGGAAGAGAATTGCAATTTAGAAAGATAAAAGGTAATGCGGTGAAGAGAAAAAAAAATCTAATTTTCCATTCCAATTACAACCTCAATGTTGAATCTTCCTAATCCTCCATTCAAAACCTCCAAGTAATCGTTATTTATCTTTCAAAAAATTCATAAGATAACTGTTCATTAGTAAACATTGTTAACAAGAATAATTTAAAATCCATCTAAGAAATATCATAATGATGATAGAGTAATTACTAGGAGGCGGCCAAGCGGCGGCTTTAACAGAACCGTACTCTAGGAAAAAAATAACCAAAGTTTGAAACACAACAACGCATACCTATAAACACTTATTTTTAGATCGCGTCCCAGTTTTAGCATGCGAAATGTTGAGAATATTGTCAGCAATAAAAGTATATTGGCTTATTATAAATAATTACAATTCCTGCATTGGAGATGCACTCAAGACCTTAAGTACTAAATAACTCCATCTTTATTTATTAATAATAAATAAGACTTACCCATTGTGGATTCGAACAGTATGTACGAGTACACTGGACACGATGCAGGATCAAATTATTTTGACTTCGACATTATTTTTATAATATATTATTAGAATCCTTTCCATGTTCTCCGGTGATAAACTATATCTTTTTTCAAAAATCCATTTTTGTAACGAAAATGACCGTTCAACATCGACAGATGTCAGCGGTGCAAATTTATAAAGTCGTGAATCGATGTTAACATTTAAATTTTCACTGATGGCCCGTAACTCATCGTAACCGGGATTTCGATTTAATATGGCATCTAATCTCTTTTCTGCCCAATCTTCATTACTCCATGATAACAGAGTCCTCACTTCATCTATAATTTCGAACGAATCGACGATAGATAGCGTAGGATCCTCGAGTTTTTTTATTGCGTTTGGAATTGTTCCGAAATATTCCGTTAAAAATTAGGTCGTCCTTAATGCTCGCGTCTTCGAATAATAATTTCGCTTTCGCTATTGACACAGCGTCCTTTTCATTTAAAATTGAAATTACGTTTTTTATTTTTTCGAAATGTTGCCCGTAGTAAACAGCAGCTTTGAGCCAAGTTCCCCAACGCGTCAATATTGGCTCTGGTGGTAGTGCAATATCTGGAATCATGGCTTTAAATATGTCTATTCTTGTCGGTGCTTTCAAAAATATTTTTTTAACACAGGAAATAAGTTCATCCACTTTCTTATATTTATCTCGCACAGTTGAAGCGACTAGGTTTAGCGAATGAGCCAAACAGGTGAAGTGTGTCATGTTGGGAAAAACCTTTTTAAGTTCGCGTCCCGCTTTTAGCATGTAAGGGGCAGAGTCTGACGTCAGAATTAAAAGTTTGTCGAAATTATTAACTGCAGATTCCGGCCACAAAAAAATTAAGCCATTTTTAACAAATTCACTTATGGTATCAGCATTAGTTTTTGGTAAAACTTTGCTAGCAATCAAATATGATCGAGTAACAATATTTCCTAGTGGCTTTACAACCAGATTGGCTATATTTCGTCCAAATTTATCGGTAGTTTCATCAACTGTCGCCCATATATACGAATGTCTTAAAGTTTTTCTGATATCGTTAATTTCACTACAAAACACTTTATTTAAATACACTTTTCGGAGAACACTTTCACTGGGAAGTTCAGTAGTACAACATTTACAACACAAATATTTTGAAAAAAAAAGACGGAAATTGACATTGTTTAGTTTTTTCCACGGGATATTACAGCAAATTAAAAACATAGCCAAATCAAAATAGAAATCTGTACCACTTGTCTTCCTTAGCAAATGATTTTTGCTAACAACGTGCTTAATAACTGTACACTTTTTTAATTGCCTTAAATAAATATCACATACGTCACAATAAATCACTCCACGGTCAAATTTTAGTTCTGGATGGAGTTCTATCCACGCTTTGATTCGATTAATTGAAGGTACCATAGTGAGCGAATATTAATTGGTGTTACTGCGAATCCTAATTCGTAACTAATGAAAAGAAATTCAAATATCCCCTTGTACTTTGAAAGGATTGTTTTGAAATAAGACATCTCGACTATATTGTCTCTTTTCTTTTCCATATTTCTTCCATTGAAGAGAAAGGGACAATATGAATATTATCTTAATTTTACATAATATAGTGAACAATCGGATCGAATTTCATCTTTCCGTCGGTGAACTAAAGCTAGCAAGTCAAGTAAAGTAACTTTTAGTACAAAAAGGATAAAGAGCAGAACGCAATGTAATATTATTTTAGCGTCATTGATTTACGCCTTTCCATCTAAACTCAAGTATTTTATGACGCAATCGATCGAATTTCATCTTTCCGTCGATGAGCTGCAGCTAGCAAGTCAAGTAAAGTAACTTTTAGTACAAAACAACAACAATAATAATAACAACAGTGACACAGCAAGCACATTAAATATTCGTTCCACACAAATTAACAAAAAACAGTGAATTTTATGCTCTAAGCAGTGAAAACTATACTAAAACGGGGCTTAAATTGGCCACTAATCTAACTTGACTTACATCTTAATAATATATGTGTTTATAGTGTTTCAAAAGTTAAAACAAAATAAAATTAAAAGTGAATCTTTGTAAATATCTGTTAAATTAAAACTACTACCCACATTGTCAACCTTACTGTCTCGAGTTTGCCTATATAGGTACCTACTTACTTTTCAGGGGAGCAAAACCATAAATCCCAAATTTAAAAAAAAAAAAAAAAAATTATATATATATATATATATAATAAATAACCTAAATGTCTAAATCTCGCAGCAAGACTTGCAGTGTGAAGAAAACACTATCATCGCCTCTATTGACCGCATCTGGCACTATGGAATCACCGTCGGCAACGCACCAGTCAATGATAAACATTGACACCGACTCCCTTATCAACTTCTTTGAGTCGAAGCTTGAAACAATGCGTACTGAGAGTAAGAATGCCATTGATGCTATTCATCAAAAATTGGACACTTTATCAAATGAGTGGAAGGACCAGTACACCAAAATCATGGGGTGTGTGAGTGTTCTTCAGGAAGAAAATGCCAGCCTCCGACAAGAAATCCAATCTCTCAGAGATGCTCAAGATGACATGGAGCAGCGTAGCAGAGTGTGTAATTTAGATGTCCACGGCATTCCCGAGGTGAAAGGTGAAAATCTGTTCACCCTAATGGAGAGAATGGGATCAACTATCAACGTGCCACTTCCTAGTAGCGCTGTGGTGTCGGTGCACCGCGTCGCTCGCGGCCACTCGTCTCCCTCCAACCGTCCACGCAACATAGTCGTCCATCTCACGACAAAGCGTCTCCGTGATGATGTCATCGCTGCGGTAAGGACTCGTCGCGGCCTCACAACGGACCAACTAGGACTTGGAGCTCCCACCACTAATTTCTACGTAAATGAGCACCTGACACTAAAAAATAAAATACTCTTTGCCAAAACACGTGCCACCGGAAAAGAAAACGGCTATAAATACATATGGGTGAGGAATGGCAGTATCCTGGCGAAGAGGAATGATCTCTCTCGAGTCGTCACCATTCGTTGCGAGGGAGACCTTAAAAAAATCAGCACTCATGGTCAACAAAATATGTGACTACTAGAACAAACTCGTTACTGCTACTATCGATGCCAGCTTTCTATCACTATCCTGTACTCTTGGTCATTCATTTTTTTCTTGCAAAATTACTCAATATATTTGTTTATAGCGCAATACCTCCATAATCATATAGCACTATCATATTTCCTGCATTTTCATTCATATTTTACACTAAGTAATCAATGTTTTATATATAATTTTGATGCATCATACGTCCTAATTAATTTATCACTCCCGCAAATGTGGAATAAGTCGAATAACACTCTTACTCTAAAAAAATGACCTCATCATCTATATCTGTTTATTACCAGAACTGTGGTGGTATTAAGACCAAAACTCAGGAGCTTCTTATTAATATTTCATCGAATAACTATGATGTTATAGTTCTAATTGAAACGTGGCTTGCAGCAAGTGTAAACACGGCCGAATTCATAGATTCGCGTTACACGGTATTCCGACGAGATAGGAACCGTATAATTACCGGTAAGATGGACGGAGGTGGTGTGTTAGTGGCAGTGCGCAAGGAACTCGCAGCTTCCCGTCTCGACGATTGGGAAAAAAATCAAATTGAACAAATCTTTATATCAATTCCGTTAAGGTCTCTAAATCTCACCATATGTGCTGTATATATACCTCCTGTCTCGCCAGTAATGCTTTATGATATTTTCTCCAAAAACCTGGAATCCGTCTTTTCATCAGAACCAAATAATACGTTTTGTGTTCTTGGAGATCTGAATCTACCTACTCTTACATGGACATTTTCCGAAGGCTGCAATCATGGTATTGCCTCCTCAAACACGGCTGCATCGCAAACTTTTCTTCAAACAATGGCATTGATGAGCTTATTTCAATATAATTGTATACCTAACCACAACGATAAATTCTTAGACCTTATATTTTACAGTCGCGAAACAAAAGTTACACATAGCGACGACCCTCTCCTTTCAGAGGACAGACACCATCCAGCCCTGGAATTTGAAATATCATCCGCGATTCAACCAAAAATTAAAAACAACAAAGAGCGAAGGCACAATTTCAGGAAAGCTGATTATACTCAAATTAATAATGACATTAATTGTATTGATTGGAAGTCAGAAATCGCGAATTTATCAGCAGAAGAAGCAGTAGACCGATTCTATGTAATAATAAACAATATAATTGATGAGTTTATTCCAGTATTGGCCAGACGAAATGACAAATTCCCCATATGGTTTACTCCCGAACTTATTAGCTTATCACGGAAAAAAGATAAAGTTTGGCTCAAATGGAAGACATATAAAGGTCTTTCTGACTATCGTAAATTTTCCTTCTTACGTGCTACATACAAAAAATTGGCTAGTGAATCTCGAAAGTTATTTTTTGAAAACATCGAAAGTTCATTGCAAAATAATATTAAATGCTTTTGGTCATACATATCCTCATTAAAATCATCTGATGGATATCCTGCTACTATGTCCTTCGAAGGGCGCAAATCTAATGATGCCCAAGAAATCTGTAATATGTTCTCTGAGTTCTTCAAGTCAACATTTGAACCCTCCTCTATCAATGACTCAATTAACATTGACCAACTTGAGGTCGTTCGGGACTCTGGACTTACGCACATTCACACCATTGAACTAACGGAACAAGAAGTGCAATCAAGTTTAAAGGCGTTAGATATAAACAAAGGTGCGGGTCACGATGGAATACCGGCATTTTTCCTCAGATCTGCTGCGTCGTCATTGTATGTTCCACTTACCATAATATTTAATAAATGCCTGAGTGACGGGGTTTTCCCTGATAGGTGGAAGTTGGCTTATATTATACCAGTCCATAAGGGTGACTCACGTCAAAAAGTCGAAAACTATAGGCCAATATCCATTCTCTCGGCGATCCCTAAACTCTTGGAAAGACTTGTCCATGATAATATATATCCCCAGCTTGCCGCCAAAATTACAGAACAACAACACGGGTTTGTAAAAGGCAAATCTACCATGAGTAATTTACTAATTTACTCAAATTTCTTATTCACTAGCATGGATCGAGGCCACCAGGTAGATGCAATATACTGCGATTTCAAAAAAGCTTTCGACAAGGTTGACCACCTTATTCTTATTAAAAAAATAATGTTCAATGGAATTAGGGGAAACTTATTACGTTGGTTTGTCTCATATTTGACAAAAAGACAGCAAGCTGTATCATTACGAGGATATACTTCTACGTGGGAACCAGTTACCTCTGGCGTACCACAGGGGTCAATCCTGGGTCCACTGTTATTTATACTTTTTATTAACACTGTTACTAAATGTTTCATGCATTGTTTATTTCTTTTGTACGCCGATGATATAAAAATATTTGCCATTGTTAGGAATTTAAACGATTGTCTGCTCATCCAAAGCGACTTAGTAAGGTTCGAAGCATTTTGCAATGAAAACAAAATTTACCTAAGTTACAACAAATGTAAACAAATAAGCTTCACTAAAAATCACAACGCTATTATACACAATTATTGTATTGGTAACTATTTACTCGAGCGCGTTTACTGTATAAAAGATCTAGGCGTACTTTTTGATTCTAAACTCCATTTCGATGCGCACATTGAGAACATTGTGAATAAAGCTTACCGCATGCTAGGATTTGTCATCAGAAACAGCCGCGAATTTCGAAAACCTGAAACTTATCTTCTACTTTACTACACGCTGGTCCGTTCTCAACTTGAATACTGCACCTCCATATGGACACCACTTTACGGTGTCTATAAAGTCAACATTGAAAGTATTCAAAAGAAATTTCTGCAATACCTCAATTACAGAATGAGCGCACCTAAACGGGGGTACATAAATATGCTCTCGAATTATAACGTCACCACTCTAACTAACCGGCGAACATACCTTGACCTCATGACGCTT
Source organism: Limnephilus rhombicus (assembly GCA_929108145.2). Lineage (NCBI taxonomy): Eukaryota > Metazoa > Arthropoda > Insecta > Trichoptera > Limnephilidae > Limnephilus > Limnephilus rhombicus. The sequence continues at coordinate 8,179,944 of OV815298.1, forward strand.
TATAAAATCTGCAATAACTTTATCGACTGTCCTGACCTACTGAAACTAATAAACTTCAAAATACCACCCAGAGTAACAAGGCTTAACGACTTATTCCACATTAGCCGGACGCGTACAAATGCTGGTGTCAGGGATCCAATCAGAAGAATGTGCGAATCGTTTAATCAAAATCAAAACATCAAGGATTCCGACCTATTTTTTGATACACGCAGTACTTTTAGTAGAAAATTGAAGGCCGTTTTCCTACAAAGTACAATACCTTAGACATTGCTTGGTTTATAATTTTAACTACCTTTCTTTTTTTAAATTTCTGTATGACATTATTTTTTATCTATATATATATTTGGTCTTACCATCAAAATTTTTCCAAAAACAATTTGTAAACTTTTATAAGGATATTGCGCATTTTTTTTTTTTCATCTCTGTAAAATAATATTTACTTATGTACGTCTTTTCCGTATTTAACGGTAAAAATATTTGTATATGTTTTTATCTGCTGTCAATGTTAATTTGTGAGAAATAGTTTGGATGCAGGCGAATTCTCTATTAATTGTTTTGTATATTCTTGTAAATTGACGTCTGTATCTGTATTTTCTCCTTAAAAAAAAAAAAAAAAAAAAAAAAAAAAAAAAAAAAAAAAAAAAAAAAGGATAAAGAGCAGAACGCAATGTAATATTATTTTAGCGTCATTGATTTACGCCTTTCCATCTGCACTCTAGTATTTTATGACGCAATCTTTTGCGTATTAAATCACAGTAGCCGCCATCTGGCAACATAATAATTCCAGCGAAAAACTATAACGTATTTATAATTAATTTTTTAATTAATTTCCTCCGCACTTCATACAATATTTCATAAAAAAATACAATTGCTATCACACAACCTTCAGACAGAGATGTTGCCTTAGGTTATTCCCTGTATGAAAACTAATTTCGTTAAAAAATAATGCATAATTTAAAATGTGTTCACACCAAGCCTCTCGTGATACGCGCTCGCTTACACAAGCCACCTGCAAAGACTACACTGTGTTCAAAACAAATTTGACCCGTTAAATGACGATAATTTAATTGTTTTGCCTTTAATAATGAGCGGCTCTGGAATTTAACGTTTTGCCTCCACTATCCGCCTCCTAGTAATTACCTATCCGATGATTTTCATGGGAATAGACAAGCGGTCTTTTCCTTTTACAATTTCGACGGGGGGGGAGAGAAGAGGGAAAAGAATTTCAATTATGGAAGATAAAGATAACCGGAATAAGATTTTTTTTTCTTTTATAGATCAATTTTCCATTTTTAACAGGTCTTTCACATGGAATTTTCCAGTCAATTTTCCGTTCAAATCTTCCAATATATAAACCATACTAGAAATTTTTTCTCTTATTCTATTGCATACGAAGCGAGGGGCCAATTTAGCAGAAAAATATTCACTGGCTTTTGACTGTACAAAGTTTCTTCTCCACACTAAGTTTCCCGATTCATAACTTATAAATCTTCGTCCTGAGTTATAACGTTTCGCGCTTGTTTTATAAGCTTCCATTAGTGAGTCTGTGACCTTATCGTATATGGCTATTAGTTCTTGTAATTTTGTAGCGTAATCACTGGCTGTGTTTATTGCCTGCGTGTCAACATTACTAACTACCGGTATTATACGACAGTGTGCTGACCCATGGACTATCTGTTCGAAACCGTGAAATAAGAAAAAGGGCGTATAGCCTGTTGCTAAATTAACTGTATTATTCATTGCTGCTTGAACTATTTTTAAGTTTGCGGACCAGAGTCTGTGATCGTCTCTCACCAAAATCGCGAGAGTGGTACCTATCGTTTGGTTGTAGCGTTCTACCACATTATTCATAGGTGTGTAAAAACTATTATAATAAACATCAGGTACACCATATTTCTTTAAGAAGGATTTGAACTCTTTGGAAATAAACTGTTTCCCATTATCACATATTATCGTTCTAGGGACTGAAACGGTTAAAAAAATATTATCTTCAAGAGCTTGTATTATTGATTTCGAATTCGCGTGACGTAAGGGAAATAACCAGCAATATTTTGTAAATACGTCAACCACACTCAAGATACAAAATTTACCATCGTAACCTTTAGGGAACGGACCGATTATATCAATACTTAGACTTTGTAAGGGGCGATCTGCATTTTTTGGACGTGACATTAGTCCTGCTGGGGGTTTCGTAGAGTGTTTATATGCCTTGCAAACAGAGCAATTTGAAACAAATTTCTTTACATCACGGTACATACCGTTCCAAAATTTTTTTAGAGTAAGTTTTTTTTAAATGTTTTTAAAGGTTCCCGGGTGGACTGTTGTTAAGGCTTCGTGACAATCAGCTAGTATTTTTTCTCTATCCTCTAATGGAGAAACGAGTTTCCAATCGTAATCTTCCAACAATGAAAAATCGGCTTTACAATGTTTGTATAATCTATTCTCTGTTATAATATAGTTCGGAAATTTACCGGGATTTTCAATACAGTTTTTAAATAAATTCACGTACCAACTATCTTTTGAGTTCGGAATCGATGTTTTGACGTCTATTGGGGAAATTACTATGCGAGACAATGCATCTGGGACTACGTGTAGTGAACCTTTTCGATGAACAATATCAAAATCGAACTGCGATAAGCGTGTTGCCCAGCGTGCAAGGCGTCCATTTGGATTTTCTAAAGATAGAAGCCATTTTAAACTGGAGTGATCTGTAATAACGGTGAACCTGGATCCTTCTACATATGAACGAAAATTGTAAACTGCGTCGAGAATTGCTAACAGTTCCCGCTCTGTCACACTATAGTTCCTTTCTGCCTTTGACAGTACTCTCGAGTAATAAGCTACCGGGTGTTCTGCGTCTGGAAATTTTTGAGAGAGACACACCCCGATGGCGAAATTAGAGCTATCACATTGTATTATGAACGGTAATTTAAAATCCGGACAACTCAGGACTGGTGCTGTTATTAATGCCTGTTTTAATGCGGAAAACGCCTTTTCTGTTTCTTCGTTCCACGTATAATTAGATTTCCCTTTCGTACCTCCCGTTATATGTGTTAGAGGAGCTGCTATATCCGAAAATTTTTTTTTTTTTTTTTTTTTTTTTTTTTTTTTTTTTTTTTTTTTTTTTTTTTTTTAAATTTATTTATCTATAATAAAATATGTTTACAATTATTTATAAAGCGTCTATAGTAACTACATAAACCTAGAAAGGATTTTACTTGTTTTGTGTTCTGGGGTCAGGGAAATTTCTTTATCGCTTCTACTTTTCCAGGGTCGGTACGGAGACCATCTTTATCTATTACAAATCCTAGATACCTCAAGCGTGATTTACAAAATTCCGATTTTTTAATATTCAACGTTAACCCTGCATTTTTTAATATATCAAGTACCTTCCTGAGTAATATTGTGTTCTTCGAAAGTTTTTGATATTATTATTAGGTCGTCTAAATACGCGAATAGATTTGGCTCGAATTCTGGACCGAAAAGAGTGTCAACCAAGCGTTGTAACTCGCTAGGCGCGTTACGTAAACCGAACGGTAACCTGACAAACATGAAGGTTCCTCTTCCGGGTACTACGAAACTGGTTTTTTCGCACAAATTTTCCTCTAGGGGTATTTGCCAGAATGATTTCACAAAATCAAGAGAGGTAATATAGTTTGCATTACCCAGATTATCTAGAATTCGGTGTACATTCGGTATTGGGTAAATTTGTGCTTTCGTGACCGAGTTTAATTTTCTACTATCTAGGCAGAACCTTGCCGTTCCGTCTTTTTTTAGTACCAGTAAAACGGGGTTCGACCAAGCCGACCGGCTCTTCACAATTACGCCCAGGGATAACATTTCGTTTACTTCCTTTTCCAATAGTTTTAATCTGACGGGTGATAATGGATAATATCTCTGTTTTATTGGAGGGCCTTCCGTTTCCGTAGCAAGATTTGTTTTACCTAAGCCGCGCTTTTCAAAACATATAGACTGATAATCGTTTACAACTTTGTTTAACTCTTGTAATTGAGTAGGTGAAAGGTCGTTTTTTGATTTTAATACTTTAATTTCTGAGATTGATGTTATTTTATTATTCAAATCTTTTGAAAATAAATTAGGAGCAACCTTAAATTTTCTCCAAAAATCAATACCTAAGATAAATCTAGGTCCTATTGCCGGGATTATTACAAAGTCTATTATTTCTGTCGTCTCATTGCATGTTACGGGAAGCGAAATTTTACCTAAAACTTTTTGTAATTTATCGTCTGCCATACTAATTGTCATGTCACAAGGAATCAATTCGAAACCCAATGGTAGGAAATGTTTATACATATTTCCATCTAAGCAAGAAATTGCTGCTCCTGCATCTAAGAGACCCGTGAAATATTTATTTTTAATTTTAAAAGTAGTGTGTGGTCGACCGTCTAGACCCGTGGTCGTCAAACTGCGGCCCGCGGGCCGCATGCGGCCCGCGGCCGATATTCGTGCGGCCCGCACAAATATCTGGCGTTTTCTTTTTAAATATATATTTTTTCAAGTAAAATTATATTATCCGTTTTTTTTGCGGACCGCACAAATATCTGCCGTTTTCTTTTTAAATATATTTTTTTTATGTAAATACAATATTTTTTATTGTATACTGTAAGTTTTTTTGCGGCCCGGCCGTTTTCTTTTTAAATATATTTTTTTCATGTACAATTATACTATCCATTTTTTGCGGCCCGCAGAAATATCTGCTGTTTTCTTTTTTAATACATATTTTTTTCATGTTTTTATCCGTTTTTTGCGCCCACACCAATAGGTCCTTACATATGAAATTGGCGTTTTGTATGGGAGGAACATAAGGTCGATTTTTTTAAAAATATAATGTATTTATTTAATCAAAAATATGTACCATTGCTATCTATGCACTTTTGCCATCTCATAGGTAGTTCATCGATCCCTTTACTAAAAAAACCATTCGGACGGGAATCAATAAAATCTTTGAAGGCGGTTTGGACTGCCCCATCGGAGTTGAATTTTTTCCCTTGCAAGAAGTTATCCAAATTTCGAAAAAAAAATGGTAATCTGTTGGGGCAAGGTCCGGAGAGTACGGTGGACGTCTTAGACATTCCAATTGAAGCTCCTCTAATTTGGTAGCCGTCTGTTGTGCAGTGTGTGGTCTAGCGGTCAACGCGCGTTTGTTGATTTGCTTCACTCAATTCGTGAGGTACCCACCTTTCAAGCTTTTTCACCTTCCCAATTTGCTTCAAGTGGAACATTTTTATCACTAACACCGCAGCCTGCAGCTAACTCGGATGTGGTTTGCGATGGATCCGCTTCCACAATAGCCTTCAATTCTTCATTATCAACTTTGGTCTCCGGCCGTCCACGGGGCTTGTTCTGCAGGTCGAAATTTCCAGAACGAAAACGTTGGAACCAAAAACGCACTGTGTTTTCTTTTGCGGCACCGTCGCCATACACATCATTAATCCTTCGAGACGTTTGTGAAGCACTGGTGCCACGGTGGAACTCGTACTCGTAAATAACGCGATATTTCAAATTTTCCATTTTGTAAACTAAGTGAAGCAAAGAAAAAAAACAATTAGGTAAGGAAAAAACAAATTAAATATAATTTTCGAAACACAAATACATGAGCAAATAGCTGTATAAATTTGAATTTGGAATTCTTAACCAAAGAGAAGATATTTGAGATCAAAGTTGCCAGTACGGCAAAACGCCAATTTCATATGTAAAGACCTAATATTTGCCGTTTTCTTTTTAACCAACTTTTTTTTTCATGTTCGAGTACAATTATACTATCCGTTTTTTTACAATTAATTATATTGTCGTTTGAGACTTTCAGGGGGGCAGTAGAAGACCCAGAGAAAATTAGAGGGCGTAGAGTGGCACAGTGAGGGTGTAGGTAGGTATAAAAAAGGTCTAAAAAAGACCAAAAAACACGCTTATCATTTACTAATATAGCAAAATTAAATTTAATATTGGTTAATTTTTGTTATTCACACATTTCGATAGTTCGAGAAGTGGATGAAAATTGAACTGAAAGGTTCTGATTAAGTTTGTGTTAGAAGAAGTGAAAGATTCTATTACAGATCTATACAATTTTTTAAAAATATAATGTTATGATTTTACGTGTTTTATTATTATTAAGAATTGACACTATATCATGAACACAAGAAGGAAGGAAGAAGCAACCCGGTACTTCAAAATAATTGTTTTTTAACTTGCTAAACAAAAAGGTACAACCCCCCTCCCTCGAAATCATAAGTGTGCGGCCCACGGCGATACCTCACATTGTCCTATGCGGCCCTTTGCCAGAAAAGTGTGACGACCGCTGGTCTAGACCATAATTTATATTTATTGTTTCAAGAGGTTTTGTTTCAAAAAAGTATTTGACATATTTTAACCAGTCATTCCATTCTTTCTTCGCTACTACTTCTGACGGTTTAAAATTGGAATGACCGTCTACATGTTTTTTTGGTTTTTATTAAAATAAAACGGAGGTGGTTTTGAAAGGTCTGGAATCGAATTATTATTTCTAAACTCCTGTTTTTTCCATCTGGGACTTCTCCGCGGTATTATGATATTATTACTTTGATTGCAATTCCTTGCAAAGTGTCCGGCTTGTTTACATTTAAAACATAATTGTGATTTAGTACTTTTGCCTATATCCTGACAAGGAGATAATGAAGATACTTGTGTGGAACTAATATTATTCTTATTAAATGTTCTATAGTTTGCAAATTGATTAGCATTTTGTGTATTGTCTGATTCGGAACATTTTTTCTCTAGCTCCGCACAGGTGTTTGGTAAATCATACAAGAATAATTTATTGTATCTATGTAGTAACCCGTTTTTGACAATATAAACTATTTCTGTTTCAGGTAATGGAGTTTTTAACTTGTTATTTAAAGATGAAATCAAGTTTATGTATTGACCTACTGAGACGTTATGTAATTGTCTATATTGGTAAATTTTGGATCTAATTTTTATTTAATCTTCCTCCGCACCAACGTTACTATTTCCGTGAGATGAATCCTTCTATGTTTTATTTATCGTATTATTAAATTTAATTCTGTCCAATTCATAACACAATTTTTGTAACTGAGCTACATTGCTAATGTCTTTACCAATTCTTAATTGCGCATAATCTGGTAACAATCCTTTTGTAATTAAGGAGAGAAGTTCCTGTTCTGCTAATGGAATGTTTAACTCTGCATTAATTGATAGTGCTTCTAGAATAAAATCCGCTGCCATTTCGTCTTTCCCTTGAAATAAATTGAATAGTCTAGATTTTTCTGTCATTTGGAACGCAGGATCCTCAAATCTTTTAATAAAAGCAGATTTAATTTATGTCCAAGTAATATCTTTTCTAACGATTTTCCGGTAAAACATTAGTGACGTGCCTGTAATAAGGTCTATGAACCCTTTAGCTACATCTACATTGTCAACACCTCTCGCGTATTGCAATTCTGCAATTCTATCAAAAAAAGCGTGAACGTCTGTCGTACCATCGAAGGTAATTTTCCAATTACTAAGGTTGATTAATTTCCTTTCGACATAACGTATACCTTGGTTCCTATCAACGGGAGTTATGTCTTTTTCTATATTCTGATTGATTACTAAATCTGCGTCTTCACTTTGAATAATTGTTTCCGAGATTACCGGTGAAGTTATTGATTCTCCAGTTTCCGAATTATTTAAATTTTCATTAACCTTTTCTACGCGTCAAAAATATGTGTCACTTCGTTCATACGCGGGGCTATTTATCATTAATCTAATTTATGGCTTTAAACAATAATCACACATGGATTTTAATATTTGTTTTAAAAAATAAGTCAATTATGTCTTGAAGTATTTTTTCAAGCGTAAACATACAATCGAAACATCGATGGGACTCTATAAATCTTCGACACTTATCTCAGTGGTGTAATAAACACGTTTGATTCGGGCGGCCATATTAAAATTTCAAGGACAACACAAGCATAAATCAACATACCGAAGTAGAGCTCTTCAACTGTGGTGCGATGTCTCGATGGGCTGGATGCATGAAATATTGACACACACTTGAAAAGTGTCGTATAATAAAAACAACTGCACTTAAATTTAGTTAAATAATGAAAGAAATTTATTTTTTCTGAAGGGGGAACTTTAATGGGCATGTGTTTAGAAACAATTTTCGATGATGCACGCATACGGTAATCTCTTGATGTTGAGGGACGTAAAGTGCTCGGCAAATCTTCGTGATATTTCTGTAATAATTGTTCCATCACTGTCATTTGGAAATCAGCCAAACTTATTTTTTTTGATGAAACGGTTTGGTATGTTATGTGTGCATTTAATAAATACAGATCAATAATATGAAATGCGACTTTTCTGTACCATTTCACTGACTTCCTCATACAACTTAAGCTGCTTAACATCATATCAGCTTTGTCCACTAGGCCCATGTTCTTATTATAATCTAGAACACATTGTGGTTTTAAAATGGGCTCTCCAGTCAATCTATTTGTTTTCCCCGAAGGTCCAACAGAACCATCGTGAAGAGTGGTCAGCAGGTGGATTTCGCGCCTGTCATGCCATTTCAATGCTAACAATGGTGATTGATGCTTTGATTGGATTTCCCCTTTCTTTAATTTATCAAAAGGTGCCATGCCTTTCCTACTTTTTCGAACAGTGCCACAAGCATTAGTTTTTTTTTTCATGTAAATATTTAAATAAATTTGGGCTAGAGTACCAGTTGTCGCACCACAAATTGTGACCCTTATCGAAATAATCTGAAAGAAGGGTGGTTACAACGCCTCCTGAAATACCAATACCTTGAGAATCATTTATTTCTGTGTCAGAACCAACATATATAATGAAATCTAGAATAAAACCCGTCATGACGTCACACATCACAAACATTTTTATTCCAAATCTGTGACGTTTAGATGGAATGTATTGCTTGAATAATAGACGGCCTTTGGAAACGATGATGCTTTCGTCAATACATAGGTTTTCATGGGGCATCATTGTTGTTTTAAAAATCTTTCGTGTATGGTCAACAAGAATACGTATTTTATGTAATTTATCAGTAGTTGTTTGAATATTACTATCGCTAAAGTGGAGCATCTGTAATAATATTTGATATCGGTCTCTAGGCATTGTTTTTCCAAATATTGGAGAAAAGATTATGGGGTTCGTACTCCAATGTTCCTCGATAGTTAAATGTTTGTTCCTCGTCATGGCAAATGTTAATGCAATAAAAACGTACATTTCGGAGACTGTGGTATCAATCCATTTACTAAGTCTCGATTTTGCTGAAAAATCGTTTGTTCTAATTTTATATTGATAAAATTTATTGGTTTCATCCACAATTTTTGTCATTATTTCAATATTCAAAAAATGTTCAAAGAACATAAGTTCAGGCGTATCTTCAGTTAACATGGTATCTGGATTAATACCTGATGCGAAATCGTCGAATTCATAAATGATGGGTATGAAAGGGCCGGCAGTCCACAGATTTTCAAAAACTTCTTCTCCTTCTTCTATGTTTATTTCGGGTTCAGAATCGTGAGTTTCTTGTATTTCAGCAGCTTCGCAATTGTTTTCTCCATCACTTTCACTAAGTTCAAAATCAGAATCTATTTCTAAAGTAGCACTAATTATTTCTTCGTCGCGTCGTTAAGACCACGACCCGACATTTTGTATGTTGGTAATAAAAATAACTTCAATTTTTTAAATAGGCAAACATGTACAACTTTTACTAAAGAGTTATAAAATCACTACACTTGATTGTCCACTAAAAACACTCTAATCACTTATTTTTATTTTAAAATAATCTAACACTGACGTAGTTTTATATTTCTACCATAGTCTGAAAGTATATATTATAGTATATTTATAAAAAAATTTTAAATACGATAAATCAGATAAATGTCCACAGTAATCACAATAGTTCACATCTACGAAAAAAGCAAACAATAATTCGATATAATAATGTATTACTCGGCGAGCGTCTTCGCTTGAGAATCTTACGAGGGCTTACGAGAGGCGCCTGCGCAATCGCTTGTGTTAAAACGCGGGAAGAATTCAAACTAATTCATTTTTCGCCCTGAGTTGGGAGGTCCCTTCGAATCTTCATAACTCTGATTAGGATACGTATTACGGATAAATATCGCAAGATGTCAGCAGAGTAAAGATTTGAGAATTTTTGGGAGTATAAATTTTACCATATTCAATTATGTTTCGTATACATAATGCTGGAGAAACTTTGCGGCGCACCGATTCGCCGCCTACGTACAGGGCTTGTACAGTGCGGCGCAGTGGTGCGCTTCCCGCAGGGAAAGGGTTAAATAATCTACATTGTTCTCTTAAGAGATTTTAAATTCCTTTTTGGGGTAATTCCTCTATCTAATAAGATTTTCTTTAGTCTCACTACTGTATCCTTCTCAAAACCCACAATTCTCTCTAAACTTATTGGATTAGACGCCATCTTTTTTAAATGGTTTTGAAGAGAAGACAGAAAGAAAGGAGAAGAAAAAAAAAATAGTCCGATATAACGACAAGATATCAATTAATTTATCCCACAATTAATTCAATAAACTTTTGGTTTGTTTTCTTTCTCATTTCAAGCAATATTTCGGAAATATACATATTTTTATATATGTTTTTCTCTTTAACTTGTATTAGGGGAGGGGGGTATTACGTTCGCAATCTTCCTTGTCCTTGGTAAGCGATCCAGTTATTGGCCGAAGTCTCAATACTTTCACGACAGAGTTTGCATTCCAGAAGATATACGACTTCGCGAGCATACTTAATCACTCAGAGGTTACATTAGGGGTCGCATCCGCCTTCCCCCATTTAATAGATCTCATCGTAAAAAAGTCGCTGTCAAGGGATCATGATTTTATATAACTTGCCATAGGTATTCTTCGTTAGACCTTGGTTTGACGGACTACATATATTTCCGTATCACTTTCAGTCAGGTAATACCGTCAAGTTATTAACTTTTATCATATACACGATTTCATACAAGTTACTATTTTAATTTATTTCCAACTTTACTTGAATTTGAAACCATTTTATTTATGAATTCTATAATCTTCGTATCCCAGAATATTAATTTCTCTAAATATTTCTATTATTTACTTTTTCAATTTGAGATCATTTATTTATTTATTTTATTTTTTTTAAATCAACTAATCTTATAATTAAAATCTTATAATTTTGAATGAATATATTCAAATGTTCTAAATTTGCTATGCTTTTATTAAACAATTATTGTCTCCCTGGCTTGAATATTTTAAACTATTTCCGTTCAGCGTTGGTAATGTAAATATTTCCTATTTATTTTAATCGCATTTCTTAAATAATTTTATTAATTTCAAACCGTAGCTTTAAAATCCTATTAATTTGAATAATTTCCTTTGAAAAAAATAACCTCCTCGTCTGTACCGCGCTTAAATTCACTTTAAACTCATGGGAATTTCGGCTTTTGTTTATGTGGGGATAATTTTATGACGATATTTCTCTTTTAAATGTATTAAGCTATCTGTCTTCGCATTATTTAATTTAAACCACATAAATAACGTTTTATTTTTAAAATTTTTGCCTTATTTACTTATTCTTTTAATTTATTTCCTTGAAAAAATAACCGCCCCGTCGGGATCGCGCTTAAATTTTATCACGTCTTTCTCGAATGTTCTTTATTACGCGGGAACTAATTCTATTTAATTCTACTTTTATCCACCTTTTCAACTATGTTTAACCTATTTTACTTTTTTATCACTTGAATTTACTTTTTTCTTAAACAAATTTGATTATACGACAAGAACTGATTCTATTCTTTACGATTCGAAATCTCTCTATAAAAACACAAGCTGTTCATTTTATAAAAGAAGACATGTTTATCAACAATTTTCATTGCATTTCACAATTGTCCAACCGAGAGCTTGGCGCCAGTGCTACGTTTATGTTTCTCTCGGGTAAACAGGTTGTTACATGCAATGAAACTCGGGGAATAGATGACAAGAGTTTATTGTACAATTCTATGTGTTTAATACATAACAGAGAATACGGTTTGACCTAAAAGGACCGGCTTAAAGAACCGGATCATAAAGCTTGACTAGGATGGCTCAGAGAGAGAGAATAGTTAAGCCTGTACGAAGGGCGGGCGGGATCGGCGGCAGCTTGCTTCTTCAGGGTGTCTGCGGACACCGGGGGCCCGTCAAGGCAGGGGCTGGCTCGACCGGGACTTCTGTGCACGAGGGGGGCCAACTGCAAGGTCTTCAGGGGGCTGGAGGAGGCCTGGCGTCACTCGGGTCGGGTATTTGAATTATCACGGCGGAATATAGCGGCGGCGTGGGTGCTATTTAATGCGCCATAACACGTTCTATCACGATATTTTGCGATATTCACGGCGGAATACTACTCACGACAATAGTTATTGGTCGTTACACAATATCAACTTCTGTAGCGGAACTTGGCCATTCTTTTTTAAGGAACGCGTCGCGAAGTTACGAGCCACGGCTTCTCGTGAATGACAACCGTATGTAGCGAGGTGTTGGACCAAACTGCCGGGGCAAAAGGGACTGGGTGCCCGAGCTCTGTCGCTTTTATACCTACTCCCGCTTTGCTGTAGGTCTATCGGCACATGCGCGAATTACCTATTTGTCAAACTGTGTAGCTTTCCACTGGCTCCATAACTGTTGGAGCATTACGTGCGACATTATGTGCGACATTATGTGCGAACATAACAACCAGTAGTTGTGAACACGAAGCTACATCTGTGGACTCATTTAATTGTAGCGCAAACGTAGAACTTCCTTTCATTTCATTAATAAGGGTTGCCATAATATCGTTACTTAAGCCTGAAATGCGACTTTGAACTGTTGTATTTGAAAGTGATATTTGTTTTATCCACATGTTGCTCGCCAATGACGAGTGTTACTGCATCACACAAACAAGGTTTGATGAGATCCTGATGCGTGATGCGCTGTGACTCAGGATTCAGTGACTCAGCCTTCGGTGCGGGCGGCAGTCCCGCCTCGTGCCTCCCCCTCACCCCGTTCCCACACTCAAAGCACCATGCGGTTTCGCTAGCAAGAAAGAGCACATGCCACTGTGACCATGTGCTCTACTGTACTGTATTTTTTTTTATTATTAACAACAATAAAAAAGTTATCCACTAAAATTTAGTAGATACCTTTTTTAGTACCCCTGAAGAATAGCGTGTTTACATTGTTTTCCCCCCGGTAATTGCCCCCAGGTTCGGAATCCCTGCCCTAGCAGGATCATGCCCTCAAATATGACTGTACCTTTTTGTTACACACTGTATAATTTTTTTTTTTTTTTTTTTTTATTATTTATTGAAACATTTATTATAATTACAATTTTACAACTAAATATTTTTTTTTACAGGTTTTTTTTTTTACTACCCTTCCATTAAAAGCATTTGCTTGTGTATGGAAGGGGAGTGTACATAAATGCTATTAGTTATTAGTTAGGTATAAGTTAGTACTTAAATAATTAATTGTACATAAATATATGTGAGCTGCAGTATTTATTTGATAATGGTGTGTTTTTTTTTTTTTTAAAGAAAGAATGTTATGGAGAACTAAGATATTTGTAAGATTAATTGACAGTAGTTCTTTTCTTAAGAACATCTTTAAAATGTCTCTTGACAGAGAGCAGCATTCGGGCCTTATCATTGATGCTTCTGATTTCCTCTGGTAGACGATTAAAAAAATTTCTTCCCTGATAAGTATAATGATGCTGTGCAAAAGACGTATTTAGTTTTGGGCATAGAAAAACATGTTTAAGTCGAGTTCTGTTTTCATTTAAAAATGGATATTTATCTTTTTCTTTTATTATTTGAATTACTGAATTTTTAATATATAAATCTTTAAATGTGGGTACTTGAAATTCTTCAAACAGGCGTTCTGTTGGGTAGTCTAAGGATTTTTTTAATATAATTTTAATAATTGTTCTTTGTACAATTTCTATTGGAAGAAGGTTACATTTATACGCGGATCCCCAACTAATAATAGCGTATTGTAGAGTGGATTGAACTAAGGCATAGTAGATTAAATATAAATTTTTTATCGACAGAAAATTTCTAATTCTTAAAAATATATATATTAATTTTCTGATTTTGTTTACTACTTGACAAATTTGTTCCTTCCATTTCAGATTTTTATCGATAATTACGCCGAGATATTTAATTTTATTTGTTGTTTTTAATATTGTACAGTTTGATTTGCAATAATGTTGGTTGTGAATTTTAGTGTTATCGTGTATGAGAATGTTAAAATTTTTGGGACCGTCGTTTGGATGGATTGCAAATGGAATTACAAATGTCTTTTCACTATTTAGTGATAGTAAATTAGTGTCGAAAAAATTCTTAAGCGTATTGATGTCTTCTGTGGCCTGTAATTCTACATTTTCCCAAGTATTTTCACTTATTATTAAAACTGTATCGTCGGCGTATGATGTAATTTGACCATGTAGATGTTGAATAAAAATATCGTTTACATATATGGTGAAAAGGATTGGTCCAAGCACTGTACCTTGGGGGATTCCAAAGCTTGAAATCTCTTGATCACTATTAATACGATTGATTTTTACCACTTGAGGGCGGTTTTTTAAGTAGTTGGTGATCCATTTAATCGCGTTGCCTTTTATGCCAATATCATTTAATTTTTTTAATAGAATCTCATGGGATATGCTATCGAAAGCCTTTCTGAGGTCAATAAATATGCCCGCACATTTTTTACCTTTATCTAATGATTCGTAAATGTATGAAGTTACGTTAGCAATTGCATCATGTGTGCTGAGTGATTTAATAAAACCAAACTGGTTTTTGTGTAGTATTTTATTACTATCTAGGAAATTTACTAATTGTTTTTTTACTATTTTTTCAAAGATCTTTCCTATGTTAGAAATTAGACAAATTGGGCGATAATTCGTTACTTGGTGTGGATCACCAGATTTGTAAATAGGTGAGATTATTGTGTTTTTGTAGTTCATTGGAAATATTCCTTTCGTTAAACTCAAGTTTATTAAATGAGTGATGGGTTTTATTAAGTAAGATTTCATAGATTTTAACATGTGTGCCGTAATAGAATCAAAACCGGGAGACGAACCTCCTTTCATATTTTCTATTATTTTTAAGATTTCACATTCTGTTGTTATTTCAAATGTTGAAAGTATATTACGTTTATGTAAATTTTTATTTTTATGTTTTTCCGGGTTAGAAGGTTTATGAATATTTTTCGCAAGATTTTTTCCAACATTTGCAAAGAAGGAATTAAATATGTTTGCACATTGTTTAGGCTGTAAATTGGCATCTATAATTTTTTTATCGTGTTCGATGTACTTAATATTTTGTGTTTTTTTTGTATTGTCTATGGCCAAATTCACAGTTTTCCACATTTGTTTATGGTTATTTTCTGAAGATAATATTTTATTTTTAAAAAACTCTTCCTTACTTTTTTTAATATAAGATGTTAATTTATTTTTATATTTTTTATAAAAAATATATGCTTTTTCATCATGGGGATTTTTTAAAGTTGTTTTATAAAGTTTTTCTTTGTTTCTGATAGATATTATAAGTCCTTTGGTAATCCAAGGTTTTAAACATCTTAATTTGAATAATATAAAATAAAATCCAAAACCTCACCTTGTCTTTGAGTTGCCCGAGCATCACGGTCAGGCAATTGTGACTCTGATCGACGAGGAGGAGATTTCACAGATCGTCCTGTCAAAAGATATATCCCCCGTTTATCCAAAAGTTTAAAAATATATGTATTAGTACTAATGATAAATATAAGCATAAATAAACAAATCAAGTTCTTGTCCGATGCTTTCTTGCTCAATACTTTGACCTGCAGCATGACCAAGATGGAAATATTTTAATGATATGGTATTGAAGCTAAAATTTGTTTATCTCAAGGGAACTTATAACTCCAGGGAGAAAAGTAACACAAATTACATTGACTCTCATCTAGCACAGAGTCACTGTCACAGACAAACCGCATCTCCACGTCAGCAGGGTCTTGTAGGGCATCGTCCATCTCCTGGGAACTCGGTGTAGGTATGTGTGCCCTGCCTCCAGTTTTCATTCGTTCCCCTTTTCTAGGGCTAGGACTTGCTTCCTCCTTGTCTTCAAATTATCTCAGCATTTTTTAAGTTGGGCTTCTGTTCTCTAATATAAACAAAATTGTTTAGGTTAGGCTATAAGATTATAGGTAGTAGTTAAATAAATAAATAAAATTGTAAAGTATTCTACTTACTTTGCTGTTATTTTCAACACAATTGTATTCTTCGGTAAGCCGGACCCATGTAATTTTGTTTACATTTGGATTTCCTGCCCCAATTGTTCCCGTGGTGTTTAATTTGTACGTTATCCCCTTTTAAGGAGCCATTCTGTTAAGGGAATTGAATACCATCCAGCAGAGCTTAAGCTGGATTCTCTCGGGGCACTTGAGCCAGTGAAGATTTTGTAATGCACCGTCTTACATTTAGACAATATCTTGTCAGATGCAATGCCATGGCTAAACCCAGATGTTATAAGTTAAATATTGAGTTGAGATTTGGAAGGTGGAGATTCCTTCATGATTACCAGCTTTGTGGGGGGGCCCACGCGCCAGAACCTGTAAGAAGGTTATGCCAGTATCATGGAGGAACCTTCCTTCGGAGCATGAAACTTCCACAAGGTGTGGGCATGTATCATATACAACTTTTTAGGGAGATTCAGGGACATAGTAATTAAAGACATAGATTACGATCATACAAACAAACTCTATTGAACTTTTTGCTTGGAACAACATAATATAAAAACATAATAAAACTCACCCCCACCGAATCAGACCGTATATGATTAATTCTAAAACCTGACTATCTAACTTCTTTTCGCCGTGACCGGATCTGCCGCTCCGCCAAAGGATCCTGCAAGTCTTCTTGTCAGAACCCCATCTCGGGCGGCCAGCCCGACAGGATGTTGCCGTCACTCGTTCCCTCGGGAGTCTAGATGAATGCTGCAGCAGCTGGAGGGAATCAAGCAGGCCCAGCCAAGGAGAAAGTCAATCTCCACACGTGGTCGGCGGTGCAATCTCGATTATGGAAATATGGGTCGCGGCCGATGTTAAATTATCAGAATACCGTCCCTTGCCGTCTATGACCATGGGGCGAGTGCGGATTGTCGAAAGTTCTTATGAAGAAACGATAAGTGGTCGTTTGTGTAGCTACCGCTTCGCTAGCCTCGGGCACGTTTACGTGCATTTCGATGGGAAAGTTTGCGCAGGTGTACAGGATGCAATCATTTATAACGTGGCGCTCCTTGTATTTAACGTCCGTGTTCATCTCAGCCTTTGCAGTCATTAATTTCCACTGCTCAAATTGGTTAATTTACATTCGTCCATAAAACATGCGTTACAATGTACTATACTTGAAAAGTTAACCGATGAGCCGGGAGCCAGTCCAGTTAATTTTCCCATGTTAAAATGCGAATCAGCCAATGGATTCATAATCATCGTCTTGCCTGTTGATGGATGACCGATAAAAAATAAATTGTTTTTCCCAGTGCACCTATAAAGTGCTTGTAAGTGGTCTCTGCAAATTCTCCCGGACCGATGTTATTCATCTCGCAAAACTCGATTAAACAAATATAATTGTGCAGCAGGACCGCATCGGAATTGCAATCTATATTTTGTTTTTTGTCATATTCTTTTGCTCTTAAAAATCGTTGAGGTAATGTCTCCTGAAATACCAAAACCCTTCCGATTGACACTGCGGTTCTGAGGCGTTCGTTGAATCTTGGTTTGAACATGAGTTCGATCCCCTCAGTCGTTTGCGATAAAATTCTTGTTGCGTCCCCTTCGTTAAAAGCCCGTGCTTTGCATAAAAGTAAAACGAGTTCCGCATTGCTGATATTATCTCGCCTACGCATTCTAGCGAGATTCCTTGATCTTGCGCCGGTTTTTTCCTGTTCTTCTCCAAGTGTAACCCATCCTTGTTCATGCTGTACACCGTTCCGTCCAGATTGTGATGATACAACAGCATCGGTGACACCAGTCCCTCTATCCACACCCTCGATCCCCACGGCAGGTGTTGACTTTTGCGTGAGAAGTAAATTATCTCCCCACGTGGCACACTCAGCAAGATAGTTTTGTTGCCGTTCGGGGTAGTCCATTCCAACTCGATGAGCTGCGCGTGTGCAAGCTTGATGATCTTCGCTCTCGAGAATATCTTGTAAAATTTGACAACCATCGCCGGAATAAAGGTAGAGGCGAAGGCAAGTGATGCATGCAGTGCTCTCGCATTTGTAGGGCTGTCGTCGAATAAGCCTTCCGAATCTTGAACCGTGCCCCCACTGATTAGACGTAGATATGTAGATGAAGTGCCAGTGTTGTCTTCGCATTCTCAAATTGGAAGCGACGAGTTTTCAAGGTCGTGGTAGATCCTCGACTTACCCTTTTCATTAGGGATGTCATAACTTCCGATTCCACGTACTGTAGATATTTGGCAATCACCATTTGTTCCAAGGCTTTCCATGCTGCTTCCTCCATTAGTATCTACGTCGCAGTATGTTTAGTTCCGCCATAACCGAAATGCGAGTAGAGAAAAAACTCACACAACATTCGCCTTTTGCGTATTCAATTTGGGAGGCGGGAATGGGTACCGCCGCCCCGGGAGCTTTTATTGGATAACCAAAACCTTTGCCTTAGATCATCCCAAGTGATTCGCTATGTTTGGTGATTTAGCAGGGGTGCCCGGGTTCATGGGGTGAGGTTTGTCTAGGTCTTGCAGGCGGATGACCAGGACACACTGAACCCCAGATTCCTACCCACTCCTTAAACCTTTTTCCTTCCCAGAACCTTCCTCTCCTTTCTTTCCTTAAGAAAAAACCTCCACACAGCATCCCCAAAGATGTCATAGGCCCCGTGGGAAATTATTTTCCTCAGGGCCTCCTGTGTGGAGCTCATGTAAAAAAGAAAAAAATCCACTTTCCTTCACGAGGAATTTTAAAAGAACTTCAGTTCATAAATATGCCGGTACGGAAATTAGGATCATAGAAGTAACGATCCACATGGCTCGAAATATTTACAAATATAAATTTATGAAGTGGCTCCATCTCAGCAGGATATGACTCCCCTGTATAGTTCCGAAGAATATCTTGAGTGAGCTTGATAAATTGGACCTTCTCCTGGAGTTGAAGCCTTCTTCTTTGATGCTGGCTCGTCTATTTCTTTCAATGACCTCTTCGTAGTAGCTCCCGATGGTCCCGCCTCTGGTGTTTCCTCGTTCTCTTCATTCCTGTCTTGCCTATTGATTAAGTCAATCCTATCTACCTCCGCATGTTCTTGATATTCATCCTCCTCTATGGCTGTCAAGAATACGGTTAGAGCATCCCTCAGACTCTGAGGTAGCTCAGTGTTCTCTTTGTTGAGAACTTCATATGATCCTATGCCTGATAGCACATAGCACATCCTTCTGATACTCTGTTATAAGACCTAGACCTAGAAGGTATGGCTCATTTCTCATTTGCGACTTGTGTTGTAGGACCACGGATTCCTCTGTAGTTTTCTAGGGTATGCGTGCCATTAATGATGATTTGCATTTGGTTGCAAATAAATGCAAGGTTAGGATAATCAGTGGCCATACCGGCTATCTTGTATCCGATTAACTTATCTTCCTTGATTAAAGCTATATATTTTTTAAACATGGTCATTTCAGCACCAATTTTAGCGTGTTTTCTTGATAAGGCTTCCCAAGGAAAATCAGGATACTCACTTAAGGAATCGCAAATTGACTTGATTCCAGTGAGATTCCTGTACATAACCTGACGTAACATGGGTTCAAGGTTATTATTTTAGTTTTTTAAAACACAATACGATGTGACATCCTGCACAAGTCCCGTTCCCCAACAAGGCTCGTGAAGGAAATGCCGGTTCAAAAACCGAAAATCGTCTACCTACTTTGTCGCCCGATATATGGTTGTTGTACAACTCATAGACAATATTAAATTACTATTCACCGTACCTGTTCGAATTAGTTATTCAATATTTAATATTTTCATAACAGTACCCACACACACCCAGTGGTGGATTATGCCTAAGGCAAACTAGGCATGTGCCTAGGAGCGCAAGGTTACGAAGGGGCACCGATTAAAAAAAAAATTGTAAGTATGCACCTTCTCAATTGAATTCTTTTGAATTGTAAAAATTAGTATTATCTTTGATAACTACGAAACTACATCACTGCGCCGAGCAGAGAGAAAGACCACCAGACATCTCTGAATCGACATACACTTCTTGCTTCACTCGCATTCATAAATCATCTCATGGTTGCATTGCGGTGCACAGTATCGGAGGAATACTGCGGGTAGGAGATACTTTCAAACATGCGTTCTTTAAAAATATTTCTTGGTACACAGTCGGTGTACGGGTCTCTTGGCATGGTCCAACTTTATTAGTATTCGATTCACTTGATCATGCCAAGCATGTAGAGACTGCTGTTGTAAACTTGCCTTCTGCGCATAAATGTAGCCAATATATTATTCTGCCTGTCTTCTCCTGACACTTTTGCAGGAGCAGGTTCTGTCTATCTTCGTCAGTGGTGAATATTCTCCCCAGCACAGCCTCCACCTCCTCCCCCCAGTAGTCCTGGCTGAGCTGCCCAGGATCGCTGATCACTACTAGTGCTCCACCGGCCCCACTCCTCTCCAGGAGTGCGATAAGTTTCTCTTTACTCACTATTTTGCTCCCTTTGGAATAGAAAGCATCTAATTTCCAAAACCTCTCTTGGCTTTCCCTGACTTCTTCCACAATTCACTTCTCATTGTATCATCTCTTTTTAATGCCCTTGTGGCGGCCCTGCTACCTTATCATAAATCTGTGGCAGCCCTGCACCGCGCAGTGACTAACGAACATGCTGGAAGCTACAATGGAATCAAGTTTCGCTGATAAGCGAATTCCAGACGCTCGGCGATAAATGCTGACCTTCGAATCTTTACAGGAACAGTCTCGAAGATTCTCTACAGCGCAAGCACCTATATAAACAATGCACCAGTCAGTCAGTACTGAACTCACCGCGATACGTATCGCAGGCCTCACGATGGCCTAGATTTACCACGGGTCGCGACACGCGTCGCCGGCTTCTCAATGGATCTCCCGTACTTCCAGAAGCCTCCGCCCGCACGACACCGAACCTCATCCTGGAATACTATTGAAGATCCGAGATCTTCGCTTCCAGAGGACAACGAAGGACCAACCAGTTATATCGAGACGAGACTTCTACTTTCTTTAAAGATCAGCACTCAGTGTTAATTCTGCATTCGTAAACTATGTAACATGTTCAATTAAATAAACGGAGATCAAGACGAACATCTTTAATATCTCTCTACCAACTTTTCCCAAACCCTCACCAAATATGTGTACCTTTTAATTCTATCCACCAAGTGCACTTGACTTGATTTTAATATGATAAAATTACGTCAAGTGCACTTAGTGGATAGGATTAAAACGGCGCTATAAAAAATTTGGAAATTATTATTATTTTTATCGGCCTTGTATTCCTTTCAGATCTCCACAATTTTACACTGTCTTACCTAGAATATACCTACATGGTTTTACAACACACTTTTTTATATTAGCTCCACTGAGGAGGCCCTGAGGAAAGTCATTTTTTTAAGGTTTCCATGTGGAGCAACACTTTACTCCACTATGATTCAGTGGAGTAAACCTTTTTCATGTTCTGAATGCAGTTATACAATTCTCAAAAGAGAGATTTAAAAATCCACAGTATGATTCACAGAGGAGAAAAACCCTTTTCATGTCCTGACTGCAACTATTCGTATTCTCAAAAGGGATATTTAACCCTTTATATGCCGTAAGGTATTTGGTGTGAATGTACCGGCAGGCCGCGAATTTTTTAGCAAAAAAATAAGTTAATAAAATAATTTTTTTCTGAAATATATTGAAAATATATGTTGAAGACTTACCATATATGTACATTGTATGTCGTTTGTGTCGCCGTTCACCCAGAAAACATCACAATTTTTATAAAATGTCCAGGGTTGTCACAAAATTTTAATTTTACATAAACAAAATAAAATATTTTGTAATAAAAGAAAATTACTAATTTATTTAATCAAAGTTATGTACATCGCGATATTAATAATAAATTATAAAAAAACTTTAGGCTTCTGTGTGGTACTTTTCAAAACAAGGTTCAACGCAGAGAACTACTTTGCAGTGTTTACATTGATGCCTTGATTCTTTTCTTTGTTTCTTTGACAAACACACATCCTACATCTCGCCATTTCTGTAGCTGTTTTCACAGTTGGAGGTATTTTTTTCCATGAAGTGCCTTTCTGTGAGCCGTGATGGCAATTCCGCGTTCCTTTTCCTTGATGGGCATGAGAGCACATCACGTTTATGTTCACTGATAAGTTGCCAAATCACCTCCAACTGAAACTGTGCTAGCGGCATACGTTTTCCAGAATGTTGACGGTGAAGTGTATGGGCATTCAGAAGTGCAAGATCCATTAGATGGAAGAACATTTTTGTAAGTTTTTTTTGCCTGTATCGGTTAGAAGAGCTGGATGAAGAGTTGTCAGCAAAGATACCTCCCTTTTATCTCTCCAGATTTGTGCAGAAATAGTGTCTGTATGAAAAGCTTTCATTTCCCCCTTTAGTTTTTCAGTCATCTTTGGCATTCCTTTTCGGTTTCTTCTTACGGTACCACAAGCATTTGTTTTCCGGTCATGGAGCTTTTGAAATAAAATTGGACTACTGTACCAATTATCAATGTATAATGTATGTCCCCGATCCAAATATGGCTCCATGAGGGTCATAACTATACTTCCTGAAATACCGATGTGTGGATGTGTTACATATTCTGTTGTTTCTCCAGTATAAACAATGAAATTCAAAACGTATCCTATTGCACAGTCACACATCACAAATTTTTTTATCCCAAAACGGCTAGCTTTTGATGGAATATATTGACGGAATGATAGTCTTCCTTTGAACAGCAGCAAACTTTCGTCAATGCATATATTCATGTAAGGATACATGTATTCTCCAAATTTTTTTTTGAAATAATCAACAATGAACCTAACTTTGAATATCTTGTCCCCTTCTGGTTGTTGAGTATTGTCACAAAAGTGAAGCATACGAAGAATCATTTCAAATCTATTTCGTGACATTGTATCTGAATATATGGGCGAATGCAGTGAGATATCTGTAGACCAGTGATCTTGAATCTTATTCCTGGAATTACAGGCCATCAAGTTACACAAAGCCAAAAAAATGTATAATTCTTCGATTGTGACATCGGTCCATTTTTTCAACCTCCAACTCAATTCATTGCATTTAGATTTCACACACTGATACTGCTTATTTGTTTCGTTTGCAATAAAATTCATAAGCGTACTGGTCATGAAAAGTTTGAAGAAATCTACTTCTCTGTTTCCAACATTTTCTATGTTTGCTCCGGATCTCGAGCCACTGAACCAATTTATTTTAGGAACAAAATCATCAGATTCCCATTCAAAAACTGGTAGAGATTCGTCAATAATGGAAGACATTGAAGGAAGAGAGCAAAATAAACCAGGATTAAATGTTATAAGTGAGTTTTATTGTAATGAATTGGTTACACAACATTGTCAAAGTGTAGCCGACCAAGAAGTGACAGGTAGCATAGATAGTGTTGCTATCTACCGGCAATCGTCTGATACAAAGGACTGTTTGGTTTATTGGTTTATACGAATTTATTATTCTAACAGACATATCTTATTCTTCCTCACTAATGTCGAAATCAAGATCACTGTCATCCGACTCAGCAGTGTGGCCAGCTTCACCCATGAAATCTTCAAGCAGTTGGTCATCACCAGACATATTTCGTGCATCTTCCATAGTTGGCCGTAGAATATCACACACAAACCACACGGGTGTAATAAAAATTCTCGTCACATAAACAGAGCACACTTTGTAAAATATCCCTCCAAAATCGTATAAAAAAACACAAACATAGAACACAGACTATGCACTAAAAACATACACTTCCTCGCTCGCACAAGTAAAAATGACTTTTATAATTCAGAAACTAAATAATCAACTAAAAACTCAATATTCCAATGGCAAAATACACGTCAAGCCGCAAAACCGCGCGAAACTACCGCTGAACACGACATAGAGCTCTGTAAAGCGGTAACCCTACACATGCGACACACATTGAACGTCAAAAGAAGCTTCAATCAAATCGATCTACTGTCGATATTATCTGTGAACTGTTGTATTATTTTAGTTCTTCATCATTCTCATAGATGTCACCGTGGGTTCCATATTTTCGATTTGTCTAAATAGTTGAGTATGACACGAAAAATCGTCATTTATATGAGCTTGTTAACACGCTATTTTTGTATGGCCGGCCTCCTGAGCATGGATACTAAGAGCGTGTAAACAAGCTTAAGGCACACAAGAGGTTAAGAAGTCACTTGCTGACTCATAGTGGAGAAAAACCTTTTTCTTGTTCTGACTGCAATCAATCATGTACTACGAAGAGAAATCTAAAATTCACATGTTTAATCACAGTGGAGAAAAACCTTTTTCTTGTTCTGACTGCAATCATTCATGTACTACGAAGAGAAATCTAAAATTCACATGTTTAATCACAGTGGAGAAAAACCTTTTTCATGTCCCGACTGATTGTAACTATTCTTCTTCCCAAAAAAATAACTAAAATGGCACTTGCTGACTCACTTATGTCCCGTTTGTGATATTCATGCGCTACAAAACTGTATCTAAAAATTCACATGCTTACTGACAGTGGACAAAACTTTTTTCCTTTGTACCGACTGCAATTACTCATGTTGGACAAAGGAACTCCTTAGAAATCATTTGCTGACAAGCAAATACCCACAGTGGACAAAATCCTGTTTCTTGTCCCGAATGCAGTTATTCAAGTTCTCGAAAGGGAGATTTAAAAATCCACAGCGCGATTCAGTGGAGAAAAACATTTTTCATGTTCTGAGTGTAACTACGTATGTACTACGAAGAGAAATCGAAAAAATCACATTTTTTAATTATTATTATTAGTGGATAAAAACCTTTTTCGTCTCCCGGCTGCAACTAGTCATGTTCTACAAAATAACAGAGATATGGTATATAATCGTAGTATACAACCAATTGCCTGTAAACCATAAACCATTACATCACGGAGATCTCTATGTCGCTTTTTAAAACAAACTACCCATTAAAGGATGTCCTTATTGGGACCTTTAATATGTTCTTTACCGTATATCCATACATTCAGAGTTATCTTTAGTGGAGTTGGTCGTTGTTGAGCCTACAACCAATTGCAATTGCCTGTAAACCATAAACCATTACATCACGGAGATCTCTATGTCGCTTTTCAAAACAAACTACCCATTCAAGGATGTCCTTATTGGGACCTTTAATATGTTCTTTACCGTATATCCATACATTCAGAGTTATCTTTAGTGGAGTTGGTTGTTGAGCCTACAACCAATTGCCTGTAAACCATAAACTATTACATCATGGAGATCTCTGTCGCTTTTCAAAACAAACTACCCATTTAAGGATGTCCTTATTGGGACCTTTAATATGTTCTTTACCGTATATTCATACATTCAGAGTTATCTTTAGTGGAGTTGGTCGTTGTTGAGTCTTCAACCAATTGCCTGTAAACCATTACATCACGGAGATCTCTATGTCGCTTTTCAAAACAAACTACCCATTCAAGCCAATCCATTCACCGAATTCTCAAATAATTCATTATTATTAAAATGTTATCTGAAGTTATTTTAATTTTTGTATTGTTTTATAAATTGTTGTATGTTACATTTTTTTGTAAATTTTTTTAACTACCACACTAATTAACCAACACACTATTGTGGTAAAAATTAAAAGTGAGCTGAAGAATAAATAACAAAATTTGTAGGTATTCATTTACAACAGTCCATGTTTATGGTCAGATTTGAAATTGAATTTGTTTTTATAATAACAGGTTTGAGTCTTGGATAAGTGGAAACATTGGTTTCTCCCTTTGAGCACAGATGACAGTTCATACCTCACCTCAAACAACAAATTATGTGATAACTAGATATAATATATATTTTTATATTAACAATCATTTAAAACTTCTTTAGAAATACAAAAATAATGATGATTGTGTTCCTTTTTTAAATTTAATTCTTATTGCAATATTATGCGATTATTGAGATTCTACTTTAGTCAACATGGCACCATCAAATAAACTAAATATTTGAGACGAGGTGTTGTGTCTAATAAAAAATAGATTTATAAAAATAGAAAACATCTATGCATATAAAAGTATTCAATAATAGTAAAATGTAAATAATGTTTTTAATTAGGTTTAATTTATTTTGTACTAAATTAAATATTAATACATTAAAATGTGGTTGTAAAATAAAAAAAAACCTTTAATTTAGAATAAGATTTATAGGATAGTAATATTGTTATTTATAAGACTTTGTTGTAAAATAATTATATTAATAAACACTTTGAAAAAAGGTTATTTGTTTTAAATGCTTAATGATTTTGTTGTTATGTTGCCTTCTATCAGAGTTGGTTTCAACTGCACTAGTAAGTACCACTGTTCAATGTCCACATTTAGAACACCCCACTATGGTACAAAATTTGGTTTGTACTGCGCACACCACTCCCCCCGCTATGGTCCCTTCACTGTATGCTGCCAATCTCACTTGGCCCAAAATTCAGTATGCCGTTGACCGTCGTGCTGTGTATCTGCGTCACAACAAATTAACCCATTCAGACCCAGTGGTAAAATGGATAATCAGCCGATATGTACAAATAAATTATCACTAATTACAAAGAACAAAAGAGGACAGCTCTCACAGAGGGTTATATGATACATGTCACTGCTAGCGAAGCTAACAAAACTGTGCTCCGATTACCTCCTTATCATTACAAAAAAACCCGAGCGAATTGGTAGGTATGGCCGATGTAAAATAACACATAAAAGTAAACAATTTGTCCTTCAAAATAAATGCCTAAGAACACTTATGCAAGAAGGTATCGAAAAAGTTACATCAGAGTATTGGAGTCATTTTATTCGACATATTATTGGTATTGAGCGATAATTTTGGAATGTCCATCATATTGTTCATGGACAGGGACAAAAATGATGATTCACTGGTTTTTAATGTTTCAAGTGAATCATCTGAGGTATTTTTTTTAAATGGCAATGATGCTATTTTTAACTTGGGATTAATTCCTCAGCCAATTTGATAATCTCATGCCACATAAAGTACAATATGTATTTGGTAATACCTTCGACCAAGTATATCTAGACAAGGCGTGTAGGTCTTAAAAATGACACCGGAACCAAAAATATTGGTTTACGAAAACATTTATCAAAAAGAAAGTCCATTATCTCAGTCAAAAGATCACAAGAAGCATTGGTTTGTACCTTTAGTTGGTCTGCGTGGAGCTAATTTGTTTTCCAGCAAGTTCGCGGTAACGGAATTACTAGCTTTGTAAAGATCTTTTTTAAAACACAAATTTCAGACAGTTAGAAATATTTTAGGTATGGGCTATCCCAGACTTTATTATTAACAATTTAATCAGTTATATGAATATCTAAACAAAAATGTACATAGCATATGAATTCGAGGCAGCGTATCGAGAAAAGCAACATTTGATAAAAATGTTTACTTTTTTCTTAGTAAAACAACTTCGTCACGCAAGAGATGCAACGGAATTCTATGGGTAGTTGTATTATGAAATTTCTCGTAGGTGGTGTCACTTTGGGATTGGAATTGGGTATGGGAGGGCTAATCTATAGTTAATATATCGATGGGTAATACTATCACCACCATTATTTAAATGTATAAATTGTTGTCATTTTTTGTCAGACAAATAAAATAAAATAATTCAATTTATTTAAATAGTAGGTTTGAATGTGTTAGTGTTGGTCCGAGTAGCAGTGGGGAGAAGGGGCGGAGACATGCGCGCGCGTCCACGAGTTGACCTTATCTTGGATCGAGAAAAGTAAGAAGTGGTGTGCAGAAGTGCACTAGTACCAGTCACACAGACACCACAGGTTTAGTGGTGTATATATTTTTTTTTTACATGAATACCACACAAGAGTCCCAACTGCTCCCTTCTGGAGCCAGTGGGACTATGGCATCCCCAATTGG
The DNA here is from genome assembly GCA_929108145.2 of Limnephilus rhombicus. NCBI lineage: Eukaryota > Metazoa > Arthropoda > Insecta > Trichoptera > Limnephilidae > Limnephilus > Limnephilus rhombicus. The sequence goes on from OV815298.1 coordinate 8,208,118, forward strand.
GGTATGTTGTGAGGCTGAAGGCAGTGGGGAGGGGAAGGAGATAGGGAAGAGGAAGGTGGGGAAGTACCTGGCTATTCAGATCTGGTCACCAAATACGGCAGAAGCCATTTCAAGCTACGTTTCAATTCTGAATGGTGGTCTTACACCAGGGCGATACTGAGAGTATCTTCCACTCTGGAACGTGCCGCAAATATATTATATATTATTTTAAATGAATAAATTTTGAAATACACAAATTAATCAAATAAAATTTATTTGCTACGTCGGGATTCGATCCCACGACCTTTGGAATGCGAGTCAAGCGCCTTACTGCTGCACTACGACGGCGGTCGTCCGTATATATCTACCATATACAGGTGTAACAGTAACAGAACACACCCGGCTGATTTTAACCAGCGGATTGCTGAGCATATTTGGAGTCCGATATATTGATCACAACTGTTATAGGACCACTGTCTCATCTGTTACCGCTAGAATAAGGGGGAGTGTGTATCAGATGGCCCGAACTTCAATCACTTTGAAACGCCGTAGGGTGGCATGGACATATTATTTAATTAACGTTAGTCGAATAAGATTTTTTAGTACGCTTGTTACCGGGGTGAGGTGGCAACAATGTACAAGGTAAATTATTATGAGCAAAAATGAGTCGCATGGCAGATGTAAGGGCTAGGTTAATGATTTTCAAAGAAAAGAAGGTATTATAAATACAAAAATATTTATTAGACCAAAAGGTGACATCCTGAAAGTAAGGCTGTCTGGATTGGGCTTGCTTAGGTTTAAATAGTTCATTTTGATACCGTGGTAAGTTGAAATGACACATGATGAAATCTTCCTTTGTGAAACGAATCTCACATCGTGAGAAGGGCAGGACTCCAGAGAAATGGCTCTCAGCCAAAAGGACCCTCCAGAAACAGCAAGGCGGATGATTCTCGATGCCAATCATCCCTCCAACTCTCAAGATGGCGAATATGACGTGCATAATCACGATCGTAGCGGTCTTCAAAAAGGATCCGTCGTGTTGCGGTCGAGAGGTCGACCGCCCTGAGCTCTCGGCTGCTGCACAAAGAATGACGAGCTCTCTTTTCAAATCTGCTGATTTGAATTTGTCCAGGATCAACAACTGTCGCATTCTAAAATATTGCAGGGCTCGCAATATTACCAATGCCCAAATGTCAATGGGCAAGCACTAGAGGTCCCACACACTGAAACCATAAATAAAGTATGTATAAGAGGGTGCACACACCTTGTTACAAATACTATTATGTAACATGCTATGAGCATTTTTTGAGATATAAAATTCCACAAAAGAAAGCATGTTTTTACCTAGACTGGCTAACAAGAGATTAAAATCCTTCAGGTACATACTTTTAACCCCTGTATATAATCTTCATGATGTACAGAGTTAATCACTTACGTAGATGCATTGCCTGTAAACATCATTTTCAAACTTGTTTTTGGACTTCAGAAAAAAAAATTACAATGAAAATGTTTCATAACGCTGCAATGGGTTTTATTCGTATTTGTGTTCCGATCGGCCTAGCAGATCGGAGGAATTCGGATTTTGGAATTCCGCACATTAAGAGTACTAACCTACACGATAGACAGGAGTCAAGTACCGCTTTATCGCCAGTCCGTTGCTAACCATCATCGTATCGTGACATTTCGCTCTACGTCAAAGTGTTGTATAGTATCGTATGCTTTGTGTGAACTTCTTATGTGAATAGACTCGTGACTCAGATTTCTATCGTGGATTATACAGTAACCCCAATTATCGAGCGCTTATGGACACATCTGAGACTGTCACCAAACGGAAACCAAGCCAGAAGACACAACAGCAGTTGTTCGCGCCTTTATTGTTACATGTGGTTCTTTGGAAATACCTCTTGTGTGCCCTCCGCCTCAACAGTTCAGTTGAATTCACCTCGCCGCAAAGGACACAAGTCCTAAAAACCGCACCGCTTTACAGTTCAAATAAAACCACCGCAAAGGACACAAGTCCCAACAATCGCATCGCTTTGTAATAATCACGCCGCAGAACTCATAAACCGCAGTTTAATACGTAAAAATATCGCTTGCTCACCATTAACTCCACAAATCAAATATCACCAATTTCCCTTCCTCGTGTTTCCAAACTAATAATTACCTTCCCGGTGACATAAACTCAGTGCATCGAGGGTGTACAGCAGTTTGGAGATATTGGTAAGTCAACTACAGAAATATAATAAAATAGATAAGAACCGCAATCCGCAATTTTACAGTCCACAAAACGCAGCATTTGATCCCTCGATTTCTTGAGAGGGAACACTTGCTCCCCGCCGCAACAGCAGTACCATTGTGAGTTACCTATCTTGTTTGGTGGTCTGTCATAACTCGTATCAAAATCCATAAGCATTTTTTAAATAGCAAAGAGTGGCCGCAAGGTTATTCTGACGTGCATTGTCACGAATCAGAAAATGAAAAAGTAAATTTTTAAAATGATTGTAAAAAGAACACACAGGTAGGTACGGTACACATTGTCCCTGTCCCGTTTCACTAAAAAACAATAAGTAGGCAGTATAATAACAAGACAAAGGTAAGGAAGTCATTTTATTATTATTATTTATTAGGTAAATGCAGTTAACTGTATTAAATGGAGGACTGAAAGCCGTTGGCACCAACAAAAAAACTGTCCAAAGACGCGAAACTAGCCGTCCATAATGGAGTAATGGTACCTACCCTGATGTATGGCAGTGAGGCATCGAACTGGCAGAGGAAGGATGAAAGTAGACTGAATGCTGTAGAAATGAGATCCCTGAGGCGTATGTGTGGTAAAACCAGATCCGCAAAGAATGCAAGGCTGATGTAAGCGTAATGAGTAAGATCAAGAAAGGAACGCTCCGATGGTTTGGGCATGTAGATCTAAAGAACAAAGTGAGGAGAATATATGACGCAAATGTGAATGGTAGAAGTCGGGGACACCCGAGAAAGACATGACACAACCAAGTGAATCAGATACTTGAGTCGGGCCATGTCAAGAGTCAGAATAATAGAAGAGCATGTATGAGACGATGTATGAATGTGAACGAGGCAAGGAGTGTGTGCCAAGACCGAGTTGTTTGGCGGTCCGTCCTCTCTGCCTACCCTGCGGGGGGACGGCGTGATGGTTAGTTAGTTAAGAAAAATGAAAACAATGACATAATTTATTATATAATATTTATTAATTAATATAATATAACATTCTTATCAATTGAATACTTCCTTACATTTAATAATAATTAACCTATTATTTCCCAAAAATGGAATGAATTTGCGTACACTTCCCCGTTCTGCTCCCCGTACTGCCGACTGCAATTGATTCTCCTTTATTCATGACTGGCGCAAAACCTGACATCTCTTGACGACCTCCGAAACTAAAACTAGACCCATTTCAATCTGTTCTACAAAGTATTTCTATATTTGAAAACATTTGATTATTTCCATCAGAAGTGACGACAGTTCTATAAATTTTTTTTTCAGTGCACCAAAATGTGTAAATCAGTTTATTTGTTTATTAATTTTTATTTTTCAACAACATTTTTGTAGTACAGTACTCTCTATGATATTAAATATTGTAGGGAACTGTGAAGCTGGAAGTTTATGCAAAGAAAACATCAAAACAATGACAATTTCTGCAGAACGATTAAGAAAACATATTTACAGCAAGCAACTTTTTAAACCCTTTGATTAGTGAGTTATTTTTTTCATCATTTACTTATATTTTGTTATAATATGTAAAAAATTTAGACAAATTTATTTGTACTATCTATAAATCATAAATTTAATCGAAATTACAAACACGGCACTGAAAAATTTGCAGCCGCACATACGCGGTGATACTCTAAATGGATCTTTCGAGTGCCGCCGCATATATGCGGCCATACTGCTCAAAGGGAAAATAACAACTTTTTTAGTGATCAGTTATGTACATTATTAAATTATGTCCGAATTCTTGACACATCAGTTCCAATTTTGAAAAGGGCAATAAAAATAATTTTCTGTTAAAATATCATTTACAGACAGGATTTATCGCGTGTCTGAATTTTTGACACAATAAGTTCCAATTTTGAAAATGACACTTAAATTCAAAATCAAATCTCAGTTCATTGAACCATAGTTACAATCACTCACAGACAAACACACAATTGAAAGTAATAATATGTTTGATGGTTGGAAAAACAATAAAGTTGTGTGCGTGCGCTGTGTACAATAAAGGTAGCCCACTGCCAAAGCATTTTTTATGAAATATTCGCACCATAATCACCGGTTCCTTACGGGACCATTGGGCGTCTAAAGGTTCCTTTAAACGCTCGTGCACCGCTTGCAATAAAGGTAACCCACTGCCCAAGCATTTTTTGTGAAATATTCACACCATAATCACCGGTCCCGTACGGGACCATTATGCATTGAATGACGCAAATCCGCAGTCCACTGGGCGTCTAAAGGTTAACAGATTTTTTATATATTAATTGGAACTTTCCGCTGTCTGGGCATGCGCTTTATCCACTGAGCTACTGCACCAACCTTCACGCCCTCCGTATTTCTGATATTATTTTGTTTTAAGAATTATTAATATTATTAAACAGGTGAAGCTATCAGTCCACAATGGAGTGTTAATACTAACCCTGATGTATGGCAGTGAGGCATGGAACTGGCAGAAGAAGGATGAAAGTACACTGAATGCGATGTGTGTTGTAAAATCATGTGTGTCTGTATCAAAAATGAGATCGAACAGTATTAATACCGTAGCATCTGCATGGTTGAATTTCAGAACCCAGCTACGAGTGCATGTTGGACGCCACGCCATAAGCGCCGTGCCACAAATAACATCTGTGTAAGTGGAATTTCACACAAAGCTACTGTTATAATTCGGTTTTCAATTCAAGAATTCAACACAAGATGTCGCAACTTCCGTCAGCAGGTCGGACGGGGACATCTCCCCCCTAGGTAAAACTGCTACGAATTTGTGAATATGTGGTATCTCTCCGGATATGAAAAGATTGACGGTAATACACGTTGTATCAAGTGGCTATACATTACATATGACGTCATTGCTCTGTCTTGCTTACTTTGTCCCGGTGACTAGCTACAGTGGATCCGAGGAACGGGCTGTTTTTGGAATCAGTTCGTATTGGATCTATAAAATGGTCACCAACACAACCGAACCAAAAGCCGCCCGCAGGGCCAAGCGGGAAAAACCTGCAGAGTAGGATTTTAACAGCTAGTCTTAATTAAAATGAGAAAGGGACACTTAACTAAAGGAGTGTAAAGAAAATATATACAGTGAAACCCTCTTAAGAAATTTTCCAAAGGACCGGAAAAAACAAACTTAACCTATTGAATGCCAGTATTTTTTGCCCATACATCGTATGAAATCTCTGAAAAAATACCTTTGAAGTAATATTTTGTGCGTTAATTTTGTTTGTGAAACACATTCTTTGAACAATAAACTATCTATCGATAACATTACATGTGTTTATTTGATGAATTGACAGGTTTTTGTGACCGACCATCGACTGACTTTGACAGTTCATTTCGCGGTTAACCGGTCAAAGGCCACGCCATTTCACGAAAATTCACCACTTTGAATTTTGAATTGAATGTTTTGTTGATTAATTTTGAGCTATCATATATTTCATTGACTGAAACACGTTCCTAGAACAATAAACTATCTACCAAAACAACATTACTTGCATTTATTACGTAAATTAATAGGTTTTACGATGTTTTAGTCGCGGAACACGCATAAATTGCGACGGGTAAATTCCCGGGAAAATCTGACGTAAAAAAAATCATAGACATAATTGTTTTAAAAATATTCTGGTGTTGCAAAGTGAATGAAACTAGTGGCTTTATCATCTATGATGTTAGCGCAAGCCATTCTGACCGTGTTCTTCATACAAATTCTGTACATAGAAGGGCCAAAATCGCAGACAAAAAGTTTTGGTCGGAAATCTTATTCAAATTTTTGAATTATTTTCTCGCGCATATACGACGCGCGCGCCGGCGCGTTTCCGGCAAATCAGAGGTTAAATGTGACATTCAAATTATACAGATAATTCATTTTAAAATATGCAAGTTAAGAAAACCTTATACATTGGAAAAATTGGGCCAATTTTGGGCTGAAAAAACCAAACTTCATAAGAGGGTTTCACTGTAACGCAAAAGTGGATGGTAAAACAAGTCGGGTAAATCCTGTCTGTAAATCAAATACTTATATGACAGGCCATGTCAAGAGTTAGAACACCAAAAGAGTATGTATGATCTTTACAAAGTATAAAATGAAGTCACTCACGTGTGCGCTTAGATCTTTTAAACTACGCAACAGATTTTCATGCAACAGATAGAGTGATTCATGAGGAAGGTTTTTAGATACATAATTTGTCAAGGTTTTGTGTAAATTGGTTGAATTACATAATATATCTGGTCAAGCGGCAAAGGGCAGCGAGCTGACAAACAGGTGGTGTGGATTTGATTTAACTGATGGCGTTGGTTATAAAGGTTTCGTTAGCCACAGCAACGTGTGGCCGAGTCTGCTAGTAATACATAAAATATTTATAAAGAAGAAAGATAATAAAATACTTTTTAAATGTTTTTTTTTTCAAATGCTTCATTTTCTTTACAATGTAAAAAACTTAATTTAAATAAAAAAAATCTTAGAAAAGTTATAATTATTTACCATAAAAATAAATACAAAGTAAATTAATTTTTAATTCAATTTGTGTGACTAGCTTATCGTAAGAAGAAAATTTATTTGTTGAAACATTTGTGTTTGTGATTCCATTGCTTTTCATCAATCATAAACTATTTTAGATTTAACAAAGAAATAAAATGATGTCTCTAGAAACTGAAATTGAGAAAATGAATGGAAATTTTGGCACTTTTGTTAGAAATTAGAAAAAAATCAAAAAACGGGAAAGTACCAAAAATAATTGTAACAAACGGGGATACCTTGCAATGACCAAACCGCACAGACTATCAAAGCATCTATGCAATGAAAGTTATGAGCTTGGCGTGTAGGTAGAAACAAAAGCGTGGCATCGCAATGATGAACCATGTTGGCTTATGGTCCATTTCCTTTGTTTCTATTATCTTTACAAGTACAGAATGTCTCTCAAGATCAAAAGTAGTGAACAGTTGTCAGGTTGTGGGGTATTTCAAACTTCCACCATTTTAATTTGAATTGAATACAATCAAATAGTTGACCAGCACCATTGTGAATTTTTGGATGACAATCAAATTTGATCAAAAGTCGAAACGGGCCGAGAACCTGTGTCTAACGCCATGATGAATTTGTGGACGACTATGGTTTGATCAAAAGCCGAAAAGGGCCGAGAATCGGAAAGATGGAGTTTGAAACAAATTGCGGTCGGTTGGCTGAGCAAAGAGCGAAGAACAGGAGACTGCGGCGGTGATGTTCAGCAGGTGGAACGACCAAGCTAACTAGCGCGAGGACCCAGCTTGCGTAGACAGTTAAAACCCTGCAAATAGCAAATACATACGGTTATATTCAAGTATATTACAAACAAGTCAAGTGGCAGAAAGCGGATGTGGGTACCGCCATCCCGGGAACCAACATCCCTGCCACAGGTCACTCCAAGTGGTTCGCTATGTTTGGTGACTTCTCTCTGAACTGAACTCTCCCAACCCCATCGCCTTGCAACGCAGTTGCAGGGTTGGATTCAACGTTCGCTCCTTTCCTTAAAAAGACCCTCCACGCAGCATCCCCAAAGATGACGTAGGCCCTGAGGGAAATTATTTTCTTCAAAAAATATTTATTTATATTTAGTTTATTTTTTTTTTTACATGAGCTCCAAACAGGAGGCCCTGAGGAAAATAATTTCCCTTAGGGCCTTTGTCATCTTTAGGGATGCTAAATGGAGGGTTTTTTAAGAAAAGGAAGGAGAGGAGAGTTCTGGGAAGGAAAAGGGTTTAAGGGATGGGTAGGAATCTGGGGTTTAGTGTGTCCTGGTTATCCGCCTCCAAGACCTAGACAAACCTCACCCCATGAACCCGGGCACCCCTGCTAAATCACCAAACGTAGCGAACCACTTGGGGTGACCTATGGCAGAGGTGTTGGTTATCCAATAAAGGTCCCGGGGCGGCGGTACCCATTCCCGCCTCCCAAGTTGTTTTGAAAAGCGAACAAATTAGACTGAGAGGTTATATTTATACAGTGGATTCTGTTCTCACCAGTTCATCGTACTCTGCCTTGGAGATCCAGAAGGTGTCTCGGTCCTTCATGACTTCGGCCAAAACTGCGCCCCCGATGAACACCATGTCCTTGCGCATGGGCGGGTCTTCTATGCGGATCTTGAATTTCTGCAACACAACACATATTACTATTATGTACATATTGAAATAGTTCGCTCCGACTCTAGAAGGTGAAAACTTGAGTGGCAAGCGACACCGCCTCCTAAACTCTGGTCCTTCATCAACAGGATAAAGTGTTTCTGGTTCCGTGACAATTTATTTATTTATAAATACATGTTACATAATTAATACATTTACTTTAGAAGATACATTAGATCACCATACTAGGCAGCTGCCTGTTTTATGGTGACCAAATTTCATTTCATTTCATTTATTTATTTAACACCCAGAGGGCATTTACATGTTTGGTTGTTGTAGTGTATCTAAAAGCTTCCGGCTTTCTCACATAGATGGCAGTACTAAGAACTGTCCTAAGACTCCGCTAGATGGCAGCTAGCTTAGTACCAGCAATAGGCAACAGAGGTTCCAACAGTTCAGAGAGTCTTCAGCAGAACTCTCACCTCAGATTCCAATTAGCCAGCTCCTAGATAGGTCAACTATCGTGGTCAAGTACCAATAAATCAGATTAATACTAAAAGAACATTACTCTACCCATTTAATAAATCTCCTCCCAAGGTGAGTTAAGGTGCGATTCCGTGCCACGCGACAGTCGGCAGACGGCAACAGCAGACGGCGACTGCAGTGCCGCCGACGGCAGGCGGCACTAACGCGCAGGTTCCAAAGTCGACGGCATTGACGGCACTGCAGTTGCGTCCGCTGCGTACTGCCGACGGTTGTGTCTTCCATTTAAAATTATGAATAATAAAATGCTGCAAGTGTTATTGCAAGAAGAAGAAGACGACGATGATTTATTATTGTACTATTATTCAAGTAGAAAGCCTATACTGCCAATGTACTTAAATAGATTGGAAGAAGGCGCTTATGAAACTTTGATAAAAAGACATCTAAATGAGAGTGAAGACATTTTCAGAAGTAATTGTCGTTTAAATAAAATTGAGATCTTGAGCGATTTCTTTCCAAACGTTTTCTCTTATCCTTTGATCTTTATAATGAACATTCTTGCAATCAAATAAGCACGGATTTTTAGACACCAAATTAATTAATCTGCGATAGAATGCCCGGAATTACTTGAAAGAATTCAATTAAGAGTGCCCACCAGACAAACTAGACTATATCATACACTTAACACACCTCGATGCAATACTAACTCTAAACAAAACACATTCATTAACCGCGTTTCACACTTTTTTAACAATTCATACAATGAATTCGACTTATTCAACACAGCACCCCAAATTCTAAAAAAAATAAACAATAAATAACTTCTAAACATATACAAACTATTATACTCCTATACAAATAACTTATTCACTCCCAGATTAGATCCGTCCCCTTCCCCTCCCGCCCACCATCCCATCCCAATAAGCTATTATAACTATTATAACTTTTATAACTTTTTAATCTCTCTAATTAATACACACCAGTGAAAACATATTATTGGTTCAATAACATATACAAATGTAAATACACCTAAGTAAATAATGTAACTGTTGGTTTTCCAAATAAAAATAAAATTAAAATAAAATAAGACTCTCGCTTTCTCCGTCTGTCAACACGTCCATTGTGTCTGAAGTCGACGGCAGTACGGCAGTACTATGTTTGCACCCGAGTGCCGTCTGCCGCCACGCGTCAGTCATCGACGGCAAGTGCCGCGCGGCACTTGTAGTGGTGTGTCGGAAACGGTCCAATACAAGTGCATAGAGTTAAGTAGTGCCGTCTGCGGCACTGCAGTCGCCGTCTGCTGTCGCCGTCTGCCGACTGCCGCGTGGCACGGAATCGCACCTTTAGAGAACTGTTGGTGATATACCACAGTTGTACAATTAATTCATGACAGATGATTTTTAAACAGATAAAGAAAGAATAAAATTAAAATTAGATAAAAAATGCACACAGGTCATAAAAATACAAAAATACAGCAATTTGATAGGTTTTATAAAAATAGAGATATGTTTAGGAATAGTTTTGCAATTTTTTTTTACAAGACCCACAAAATTCGCTGAAAAAAAAAACTGATTTCCCATAGTGTGAAATCGTTGTATCGGAGAGTGAGCAATGTAGTGCCGCTTATGAATGCTGCAGTAGAATAGTGTATTTTGTCGTGTAGTTACTGTCGGTGTTCGTAAGTTTATGAGTTGCAGGAGTTCACAACAGTCGAACTTAGAGTTAAGTATTTTGAATAGAAATGTTAAGTCGTTTATTTTACGTCTGTCTTCTAGTGTGTGTATTTTTAGAATATTCAATAATAAATTACATTTTAAGTCTTCTAGTGGGATATTTAATTTAAAATTTATAAAATGCAGAATATTTTTTTGTATTCGCTCAATGTTATTAATGTGAATTTTGTAAGATTGAGACCAAACTACCGAGTTACGTTAGCAACAGCAACGTGTGGCCGGGTCTGCCAGTATATTATAAAATAAAGTGTTCTCCTGCATGCCACTAAAACTCAGAAACGAGTCCCGGTACGATCAAGGGAGTTATATGGTGTGATAGCCCTATATCCCTCATCCATGCAGAAGGTTCCTGTTTTTACCTGAAGGGCTTGCTTTTTGATAAGGGCTGGAAGTTTCGCCATCTAGAAATTTCTAGAACAGTCCATAACATTTGAGAGCATTCGAGAGCATTCCACAACGTTCCAGAACATTCTGGAATGTTCGGGAACATCCCAGATCATTGTGGAACATTCCAGAACTCTCTCGAATGTTGTGGAATGTTCTGGAACATTGTGGACCATTCAAAACCTTTTTTGTATGGGTGGGGCTCCCCATTGGTAGGGGTATATAAAGCAAGATTCGTGCTAGTGTGTTATAAATAAATAAATTAGACCATGTTACTCACGGCAAGCTTGTCGGTGTCGTTCTTGAGCACGCGTTCCAGGTAGAGCTGTTTGATCTCGCGTTCCAGCCGCGAGGGCAGACCGGGGTACATGGTGGAGCCCCCGGACAGTACGATGTGCTTGTACAGTTCATTGCGGATATCAATGTCCGCCGCCTAAACAAACAAACACCGTAAAGTCACCTATAATTCAGGGACTATTATTCAAAATTATTAAAAGACAAAAAGGGAGACATTTTGTTAATCCTCAACCTATTTCACATTGTTTTCCTATAAACGTATGTATCTAAACATACTTTTAACAGAATAAAGGCAGGTCCAGAGCTCAAACATTTGCCGCAATTTACCGTGAAAGTCCATCAAACATCACATCAACATTTTTTGTTTTCCGTCTCCTCCGTTTGTTAAAACACTAAACACGGTTGAAAGATTGGTGCGAAGTTCGCGCGATCACACACAATTTGGCTTGTGGTCTGCGATAAGGACGTGTCGACGCTTAAGCAATGAGCACTTGACGTTTGACGTTTTTGGCGTTTATATCAATGTTAAAATGCGTTCTGATGAAAAAGAGATGCATCAGGGAGAAAACAGAGATATTTTAATAGATATTTATTTATCAGGAAAGATTTCCGACTAATATCGTTTATTGCACGACCTAAACTTACTATTAAGAATTTAGAGTGCATAAATATTTACGTCAAAAACAGAATAATTATAAATATATTTTTTTTTTTTTTTTTTTTACATTAACTCCACACAGGAGGCCCTGAGGAAAATAATTTCCCTCAGGGCCTATGTCATCTGGGATGCTGTGTGGAGGGTCTTTTTGAGGAGAGGAAGGAATGAACATTGGTCTTGAAGAGACCCATGTTGTAGGAAGGAGGAAACACAGAGGCCGGCAAATCATTCCACAGCCGAGCTGTTGAACATAAGAACGAGTCGAAGAAACGACCCGTTCTCATGTGACTAATGTCAACTGTGTACAAATGTTGGGCACGCGTTTGGCGTGTTTCCCGACTATGCACCGGTGCCGAAGGGATCAATGATGCTAGTTCCTCGGAGCATCTTCCATTGTAATACCGGTAGAACAAGGATAGCATTCCCACCCGACGCCTGTGCTCTAAAGATTGCAATCCGTCTGTTAAGATGGGAGAATCTATCAAACGGACCGCCCGTTTCTGCACAGAGTCGAGGGTATTTTTCAGGTATTTTGGAGCTCCAGACCAGAGGTGGCTGCCAAATTCAACCGTGGGGCGCACTTGCGATTTGTACAGGGTTAGCAGTTGTGTACTTTTAAAGTATCTGCGGGCCCTGTACAGTACGCCCAGTTTTTGGGAGGCTAACTTTACTCTGGCTTCGATGGAGCCCCCATACCTGAGCTGGTCACTTAGGGTTACACCAAGCAAATCAATGGAGGGCCTGTTCGGAAGATTGCTTCCGTTGAAAGAGACTAGATTTTCATTGCGATCCCTTTTAGACGTAATTAGACAAGATTGGGTCTTTGAAACATTAAATTCAACGAGATTATTTTTACCCCTAGAGAAAACACTCTCGAGGTAACCGTCCATTCTTTGCTTCAAAGCCTTACGAGCTGTTGGAGTTTGTGAGCCCTTTGGGGGCTTGTCAAACAAAAAGCTATCATGAACTGTACTGTCATCCGCGTAGCAGTGAATTGGTGCACATGACAAAAGGTCGTTGATGTGCAACAAAAACAGAGTTGGAGACAGAACCGATCCCTGCGGGACGCCAGCATTTATCGAGTGAGAGGAAGAGGTGAAACCATCGACTACCGTCTGAATCGACCTCTCCCTCAAGAAGTCGGCAATCCACGTACACAAGGATGCGGGAAGTCCGTAAGAATGCAGTTTGTTGACAAGTCCTCGGTGCCAAACCCGGTCAAAGGCCTTGGATATGTCCAGTGCAACCGTTTGGGTCTCACCGAAACGTTCCAGGCATCGCCCCCAAACATGCGTCACATACGCGAGAAGATCACCGCACGAGCGGTTCCGCCGGAATCCGTATTGACGGTCGTTAATAATTTTGTTCTTCTCGAGGTATGTGAGCAGTTTGTCGTTGATCACACGTTCCATCACCTTAGACAGAACTGATGTGATCGCTATGGGGCGGTAGTTGGCCGGGTTGGAGCGGATATTTGATATTATCTTATAATTTTATTTTCAAATATTTTTATTACTATATTATATTTAGGTATAATAATATTTTAAACTCGTGATTATGCCCGCTCATTGCACATAACCACAAAAGGCCGTTTAATTCTCCATACACGACCGCATTGCGCGGCATCTGTCAAAAATTAATTATTCCACCCCCACCGGCCTCCGCCTGCCTTCCCGATTCACCCGGAATGGAATGTTTACGAAATGTTTTCCGTCGAACACGGGAAGCTCGAAACGCAACAAAAGTTGACAATTTATGATGTTGAAGACAAACATTGAATGTTGTTATGGGACTGTCAAGGCAAATGACGAAGCTATGGACCCTACTTAAGATGAATGTAGATCAAAGATATTGAAATACAAAAGAGATACGCTATGATGTACGCGCGACTGTCGGCGGACTACTACCTAATAGGAGTAGTTTGTAGTTTGATAAGTCATTAAAATTGATGAAAAAATGGTTAAACAGATTACGTTAGGTTAAGGGCGATTTTTAAATTTTTTTTCATAGCTTTTAACGACTTTTCAAAGAAGTGTTGAGTTGAGTTGTTTCTGAGATGGCGTGGAACCAAGATGACATAGGCCCTGATGGGAATAATTTTCCTCAGGGCCTGCTGTGTGGAGCTAATGTAAAAAAAACGAGTGTGCTTTAGACCACACAACTGAAGTAAAACTACAAGATAAACCTCGCCCAATGAACCCAGGTATCGCTGCTAAGTTACCAAACTTAGCAAGCGGGGTGACCTATGACCTAGGGGTGACATATGACATTGGGGTGAAATATGACCTTGGGGTGACCTACGACCTTGGGGTGACCTACAACTTTGGGGTGACCTACAACTTTGGGGTGACCTACGACCTTGGGGTGACCTACGACCTTGGGGTGACCTACGACCTTGGGGTGACTTACGACCTTGGGGTGACCATCCTTATCCTTATCACTCCCCAAGTCGAGCGTGCGTAAAGGCCCGACCGTTCTCCTAGCAATCGATAATGTTCGCATCGATTACCGTTCGCAAGACATTTTTCGCAACAATCGCCACTTTTCGTAACGCATTCACCAGCTTACTCCCCAAGTCGGGCGTGCGTAAAGAAGTTTTACTTCAAAAAATTGAAAAATGCATTTTTGTGATATTTAACCATAGCAATTTCTTTTACTTTTACTCTAGCAAATGTTTAAACAGACGGCCCCAGGTGAAACATTACAATCCAAAGAAGTTATGGTAGGTTTAGTATTGCCTACAGAAGTGTATTACAGAGTAAGTGGACAAGAACCTGTATGGTGTTGAAGACCATCTCGGCGATGCCCTGTCCCTCCACATTGATGAGATGTGGCTGGAAGAGAATCTCCGGAGCTTCGAACCTCTCTCCGCCCACTTTGATCACACGCCCATCGGGTAACTGTAACAAATAATCATCAAAAATAAACATTACTAATTGAATTTCTCCTATTAGATCAGATAGTGGCTGCTTGTTGCTCGTGCAATGATGGACGACTTAGCTAGCAATCTTCCCAACAGGCTCTCCATTGATATGCTTGGTGTAACTCAAAGTGACCAGCTCAGATATGGGGGCTCCGTCGAAGCCAGAGTTAAGTTAGCCTCTCATAAACTGGGCATACTGTAACTTAATATATTTCATGTCTAAAACTAACCAAAAAACCAAATAAGTTTTAAATATATTAACCCCTCCGCAACGTAAGCAGATATAAGCATTAAAAATAGGACAGCAGTCAAGTACAATAAGCGTGTTTATACGTCAGCGCGTGTTCCATAGAAATCATTATAACTCCGTTATTGTTTCAGTTACATCCCTAAAACAAAAAGTCAAAGGTCGATAGTAGATCAAGTTGCACATTTCTATCAAGTTGTCTATGGAAATACATAACAGGAATCAGCTGTCAATCGTGTAGTTGACAAAAATATTTACCCGCGCAATTTGCTACCGGCAGCTCCACCGCGCTCCACATTTTAAATTTTTATTAAATATTTTTATATGAAATGATAAAAAAGTGAGGTGACAAAAGTGTTTATTACACATATATACAATAGAATAAGTATTGTTGTTTGCATAGTCTGTGATTTTAGTACCGTTTTCACATAAAAACATCACGTGAGTCATTTTTACCTATTTTTAATGTTTGCGTTCTAAATTTTAATATTTACAAATGCTAATATTTATTTGTAATATAATAAGGGAACGTACCCATACTACGTGACACGTTTAGGGGGGGGGGGGGGGGTCTTCAAAATGTCACGCTCCATACAAATGAGCGGCGGATTGCTTAGGTTTTTGGTCACTGGGGGGGGGGGGGGGGGTTAAAAATCGCAAAAAGTTGGTCACGTAGTATGGGTAGGTTCCCTAATTTGAAAGCCTATTTTGTAACCTTTCTAAAACAGTTTTTACTATTCGGCTACGTTCAGAAATGTTTCATTTATAGAGCTTTAATTGTGAAGCGGTTATAACTAAAAGTTTTCGTAAAATGTCATTTCGTTTAAGACACCAAAAGCTAATATTCTCGAAAATTCGGAGGGGTTAAACAATGCAAATCCATTAATAAATTCACCGTTTTATGAAATAAAAACATGATTCACAAAGATATTTCAGTTGTAAAATGTTTAACGCACATCGTCAGCCCACCATTTTAATTTTAAAAACATCACGTGATTAATGGAGACCCCTAACAGGCGAAATTTTTATTGCACGGTTGTTGTACAAAAATACCATTTAACGGTTGTGAAGCTATTTGTTTTTAGTGAGGCTATGTTTTTTATTCTTATGTAATGAAGCCCAAAATAATAAACTATAGGTTTTAAAGTAGGGGGATGAGGATGATTTTGAAATGCGATATTTTTACTAGAGTTAAAATTATGTTACAAAATTTTAAATGAATTCTTCTTCTTCTTGGGCCCTGTGTGTTCAACGGACGCTGGCTATCATGTTGGCTATGCGGACTTTGTCTACAGCAGACTGGCCAAACCACTGTCTCAGGATTTTCAACCATTTTCAACCGTCTTCCGGCAATCTTTCCCTGCATTATGAGATGCAGGTTCTCATACCTCCCTGGATGTCTCATAACATGTCCAAGATATTGAAGTTTCCGGATTTTTATAGTTTTGATAACTTCTTTTTCTTTATTTATCCGAACCACAACATCTTCATTCGTAACCCTGTCCATCCAGCTTATTTTTAAAATGATTTCCAAGCTTAAAAATAACATTTTCCCTAAATTTCTACAAACTATGTTGTTCTGAAACTGATTTTTCTTTTCAGATAAGCAGAACGCCCGCAATCATGGACAGCACAATTTTGAAGTTAAGCGGATAAGTTGCCGTGTACTTTAACAACGAGCGACGATTTCAGGCTTTAAAAATTGTAAAGTATGCTCAAAACATGAATAAATATGTGGTGAAAAGTTCCCAGTTTTTTGTTTTTTAAGTTCGCCAAAAAAAATTCCCCAAAAAAGCGAAAAAAAATGGATTCTTCACACGGGATGACTGCATTAAAAACGAGATAGTGTACATGAAAAAAAACCCCAAAAACGTGTTCCTAAGGTAGTTCGACAACAAATCATCAACCTCTTTTGGATAATGTTCTAACTGACATTTTTTTCAAAAATGACATTTGAATGCCAAAGCATTTCTATACCCAAATTAATTTTTAGAACCGTCTGTGTTATATTTTCGTAGGTATATGTTTAACAAAGTTCTAACATCAAGCATTTGAAATCATTTACATATTTTACAAGGTTCTAACATCACTTACACTGTCTATTTTGTATGTATCTGACAGTTGATCATAATTACGAGGCGCATTATGGTTCACTTTGTGGAGGTCGAACAAAGGACACTGAATTGCATTCGGCTGGCTTCCGATTGGTCTCCTAGCAACCAATCGAATTCATTTTCAAGTCACAAGAACTCTCTCCGCGCCGCATCAAAAACCAACGATTATTCTGTTTTAAACTACCGGTCAAGACTCACTTGCATATCGTGTTTGTTCGCCCTTCACATAATTGTTATTGTTAATATTTAAATATAGAGGAATTATGTGTAAGTTGTAAATTGTTAATAAACCTGTAAGTAATGTACCGACATCTTACTTATTTGCTTTACCACACCCTTTACACACTTTAAAACACATAACACATCACCCTATAATTGGTGACCTCCATAAAACACGAGCCTCTATAACTTCATTTGGATAGGGCTCTAACTACGCCTTACCATATTCTAAGGTTTTAAAGTTTCCAAAGACGAATTTTCGTAATCTATTTAACAATTTTATTTAAAATATTTTAGTTTATCACATTTTAATAAGAAATATTTAAATAGGACGTGGCCTTAGCTTGGAATTGCATTAGGGTAATGTAATTAGAACCTTGTGCAATTAATTATTTTGCCTTAGCTGGTTGCATATTAAGGTTTTTTTTTTTAAATTTTACATGAACTCCACACAGGAGGCCCTGATGAAAATAATTTCCCTCAGGGCCTATGTCATCTTTGGGGATGCTGTGTGGAGGGTTTTTTTTAAGGAAAGGAAGGAGAGGAGAGTTCTGGGAAGGAAAAGGGTTTAAGGGGTGGGTAGGAATCTGGGGTTCAGTATGTCCTGATCATCCGCCTCCAAGACCTAGACAAACCTCACCCCATGAACCCGGGCACCCCTGCTAAATCACTAAACGTAGCGAACCACTTGAGGTGACCTATGGCAGAGGTGTTGGTTATCCAATAAAGGATCCCGGGGCGGCGGTACCCATTCCCGCCTCCCAAATTGAAAATTGGTATGTTCTAAAAGGGTAAGAATATGACCCACTTAGTTACTTTCATTTAAATACTTTACACTAGATTCAACCTCAAAATCAGAAATTGGTAAATAGATAACGAGTGCAGGTCTTTGCAAACTTTGACACCTCATATCTCAGAACAAGGTGAAGTGAAGTTAGAACCCTATCCGAATGAAGTGATGCAATGCACTCGAATTTTCACTATTTTTCTTGCCATTGTTCCAAATTTCAAATACTTTTCAAGCAAAGTGATGATTGACTGGACAAATGACCAGTGGCGGCCAGCCCTAAGGTGCGGCGGTGCAACGCACTCCCTAAATTTCTGCCAATCTAAAAATTCCCGATCACCGAAAAACATACTATATTTCCGACATGCCTCATCACAAATCACAATACACACTTTGGTTCTAATGCATACATAATATAGGTTTCTATGTATACCCGCTCGCGTAACAGATACTGAGATAACAGAAGCAGAACGTTTTGTTACTATATTCAGGCCGGGAGTGCATTTGCCAAAGCGATCACAGAATCGAAGAGAATCCTTACACAATTCTCCATGAGCCAGAATCGTAGGTAGGTATAATCCTTTGCAAATTTAAATAACCCATGGACGGCGATCCGGGAATTTCCACCATGTCAAAAGGACCGTTTGTTCAGTAGCATCTTAATTTGGGACGCGGTCGTGTCATTTTATTATTGATATTGTGTGTTTAAATTAAGATCTACTCTTTTTTAGTCAATGTTCCGCTCAGTGTCGACCATTTCTTATCTCTACAGCATACCAACCAACATAAACAATGAGACCCGTTGTGACAAGTCGCAGGTCAATACGCCATTGTTATTAGTTTTTTGGATGAGTCGGGAAGAATAAAAAATGAGTTCCATTATTAATGTTCATTTTATAAAAAACAATGCGCTGAACTTTGAAACGATTAGAAATTAAAAATAGTGGCCCACCACGGCCCATTTTTAATATTAAACAAGAGTGCAAGTTAAAAACAAAAGAGACAATGGAGAATCGACCTAACCTACAAATAGGTAAGATTTTTTTTCATAATTAAATTCATTTTAATTAGAGTAGCGAGATTTTTAGCGCACTACCGACTTTTGTGAGCACCAGCCGCCACTGCAAATGACATCCCAGTAGGAACCACGCATATTCTCATCTCAAAACCAAACAGGGGAATCAGAGGTTAGTATGTAATGGAGCGGTACTGACCACATACGGCTCCACGAGGA
Organism: Limnephilus rhombicus; assembly: GCA_929108145.2. NCBI lineage: Eukaryota > Metazoa > Arthropoda > Insecta > Trichoptera > Limnephilidae > Limnephilus > Limnephilus rhombicus. Next base: position 8,227,504 of record OV815298.1, read on the forward strand.
CTGTGGTCTCCAGAGCCAGCTTTTGCTCCTGCTCGATGTTGTAGCCGATGTAACACAGCTTCTCCTTCATCATGCGCACCGTCTCAAAGTCCGCCGAGTGGTTGAACGCGTAACCTCGTAAAAGGAGCAGCTAAAAAAAACATTAAAACATTTTCATTACATGTTTAGGCAATCCTCGACCATAATCTTTGAGGTGAGAACGCCACATACATAATTTATTATTTATTATATTATGAAATTTTTTATAAGAAAAACTCTCTTTTTATAACTTTTGAAGGTTATTCCCATCAATGTAATATATAATTGAAGAAGAATATAACAATAATAATCTAAACGAAAATATGAAAGAGAACAAGGCAAAGAAAAATAGAAAAAGATAATGGTCGCAACTGGGACTCGAACCCAGAACCTCTTGTCTAACCGGAACGTTCGCATTAACCAATTTCGCCATTGCCACCTTCTGTCAAACCATCATACTTGTCAATCTCATATTCAAAATTTTAGAATTAACAATATCTACCCATAATCGGCACAACAGCGTAAACGACATTTTTGTCAAATTACGATTTTTAGCGAAAACTGTTCAATGCTGACTAATACATCAGTGACAAAAATATTGCAGCTCTATCTTATATGCATAACACTTTTTTTAGTAGTTGTAGCTTTCAGCGTAAGCGACTGTGGTCGGTTACGCTGTCGGTCAAGAATGTTTCAGTTTAGTCGGTTGGCGTCCATCTGGTGACTAGTGCAGACGTGTCGGCGGCTAGTAGCATCGGAAACTAAACGAAAATTCTTATTCTTAATTTATTCTTTTGTATTTGAATATTAGAATAAAAAGTATTGCAAATTATATCATTTTTCCCAACCGTCTGGAGCTAGTGAAAATATGGCATCCCCAATTTAGGTTTGTTGTTAGGCTGAAGGTAGTGGGGAGGGGAAGGGGATGTGGAAAATGTAACTGGCCGTTCAGATCTAGTCACCAAACAGGACTAAAGCCATTTCAAGTAATAAGTCTAATTATACACTATACACCAGCGCAAAATTACAAAAAATATATAATATTACTTTTTATCCGAATACGGCACAAGAGGCCCAAATTTTCCTAACCGTCTGGAGCCAGTGAGACTATGTATGCATCCTCAATTTTAGTATGTTGTGAGGCTGAAGATAGTGAGGAGGAGGAGATGTGGAACCGGGCTATTCATATCTAGTCACCGTATTTGGTTACTAGATCTGAATAGCCAGGTACATTTTCCATATCTCCTTCCCCTCCCCACTACCATCAGCCTCATAACATACTAAAATTGGGGATGCCGTAGTCTCACTGGCTCCAGATGGTTGGGACTCTTGTGTTGTATTTGGATAAAAAAGTTACATTATATGATTTTTTTCATATTTTTACGCTGGTGTGTAGTGTATATAATTATAATTAGACTTATTACTTGAAATGGCTTTGGCCGTATTTGGTGTCTAGATTTGAATATCCTGGTACTTTTTCCACATCTCCTTTCCCTCTCCACTATTTTCAGCCTCACAACATACTAAAATTAGGGATTCGGCTCCAGTTGGGACTCTTGCGTTGTATTCGGATAAAAAAGTTATTTTATATGAAGTTAAAATTGCTTTAGCCATGTTTGGTAACTAGATCTGCATAGCCAGGTGCATTTTCCACATCTCCTTCCCCTCACCACTTCCTTCAGCCTCATAACATACCAAAATTGGGGAGGCCATAGTCTCACTGGCTCCAGACGGTTGGGAGAAGGTGTGCCTCTGGTGTTGTATTCAGATAAAAATGTTATATAGCGGTTTATTGCTAAGCCGACTGCACATGTAAGTATGTCGTATTTTGTTATTACCGCATGCTCCTTCGGAGAGTCGAAATTATTATTAGTAAAAATATCATTACAACGGATTTTCAATCAAGGTGCCTGCAGATACAAGTATATCGACTTTGGTTTTACGGCCGTATATCCTCTTAGCATACTTACTTGCAAATCATTGTATTTAGTCAACTTTAGGATCAACTGTCATGGAACCATTTTATTTAGTTATTTGTTTACCCGTATCATGATTACGTGATAGATATTTCAAAAATAATTATGTACTCCGAACAGCGCATGCGACATTTCGTAGGGAAAAAATCTGTCAGGGTCATAGGCAAAACAGCATTACCGCCACTATCTCAACAACTGAAGGCATTTAGATATTTGTATTATCAGCTTTATATAGGCAGCAACCAAAGATTAATAATCCTCATTAACCAAAATCCTTTTTGGAATCAATGAACAAAGTTAATTAAAAAAAAACCTTCTCCTGAATAATTTACTGTTTGCCGCTTACGCTGTTCTGCCGATCATGGATCGATATTATCTTCAACTAATTCTTTTTTCCATATTACGGACAACTACCCTTTTTATTGGAAGCAATCATTCTAAGAATTGGTTTGTAACCTGGATAACAATTGAATTGACCTCTTGTTGACCAGCGCAACTTTAAGGATACTATTAAGAAATCATTATTCTAGTTTAACGGGAAAAGACAGGTAATCTCACCTTGATAAGGTACCTGGTGATGTCCCTGCCAGCCACGTCCATCCTCCGCGTCAGATGAGGCAGAGAAAACTCCTCGTACACCGGGCAGATGTGGGTCACACCGTCACCTAAAACCACCAAACAACAACACCAATAGATAATAGAAAAAAAAGATATGGCATGTTTGCCGTGACCAATGTACCTTAAAAACAGTTTTTTTTAACATTAGCTCCACACAGGAGGCCCTGAGGCAAATAATTTCCCTCAAGATCATTGGGGATGCTGTGTGGAGGGTTTTTGGCTGTATCAGATGTGTGGTATTGCGACAGCCTCCTCACATACCGAAAAGAAAAATTATTATTATTAACTGCTCAGGCTTACATTTGTTCGCTTTTGGGAACAGCTCGTTAGGTCATAGAAATCATTGCGTCTCCCTTACTATCATGATGAAAAATATCATCTAAATGGTGTTAGAAAGAGAGAAAAACACACTTTATATTCAAATCTAAAAATTAATTACTAAATAATTTTAATGTAAACATTTCTGAAGCCAAAGTTTCCGACCGCAATTTCAAAAAAGAAGTTAAACTTTAGATTTTTTTCTTAATTAATTCTACATTAAATGACTAAAAAGTGAGTTGATGGGAACGTTTATAATACATATGTCAAATAAAATTTGTGTGACCGCCAAACAATTCGGTCTTGGCACACACTCCGTGCCTCATTCGCATTCATACGTCTCGAAACATATGTTCTAATAATAATACTCCCTCTGCTGAGAGAATTAATGTGCCTGCCCACAGTACATAGATAGACGAGACCTGTACTATTGCAGAAAGAAATCTCATTCAAATCAGTGCACGTTTTCATTATATTATGTTTAGGCAATTCTTGACCATAATTTTTGAGCTGAGAACGCCTCCATATAAGACACATTATTTCCTTACCAAGTAAATCAAATACAAAAAATTGTACCCAAGGAGCATTTTTGATGATTCAAAATACTATCATGGCAGACTAAGGTTTAAGGGCAGTAGGACGCTATTTGTTAACCACTCAGGTATTTTGCCATTGTGCAAGTTTTTTTGTCTTAACCCCTCCGCAACGTAAGCAGATATAAGCGTTAAAAATAGGACAGCAGTCAAGTACAATAAGCGTGTTTATACGTCAGCGCGTGTGTTTCCATAGAAATCGTTATAACTCCGTTATTGTTTTAGTTACATCCCTAAAACAAAAAGTCAAAGGTCGATAGTACATCAAGCTGCACATTTCTATCAAGTTGTCTATGGAAATACATAACAGGAATCAGCTGTCAATCGTGTAGTTGACAAAAATATTTAACCGCGCAAATTTGCTACCGGCAGCTCCACCGCGCTCCACATTTTAAATTTTTATTAAATATTTTTATATGAAATGATAAAAAAGTGAGGTGACAAAGGTGTTTATTACACATATATACAATAGAATAAGTATTGTTGTTTGCATAATCTGTGATTTTAGTACCGTTTTCACATAAAAACATCACGTGAGTCATTTTTACCTATTTTTAATGTTTGCATTCTAAATTTTAATATTTACAAATGCTAATATTTATTTGTAATATAATAGTTTGAAAGCCTATTTTGTAACCTTTCTAAAACAGTTTTTAGTATTCGGCTACGTTCAGAAATGTTTCATTTATAGAGCTTTAATTGTGAAGCGGTTATAACTAAAAGTTTTTGTAAAATGTCATTTCGTTTAAGACACCAAAAGCTAATATTCTCGAAAATTCGGAGGGGTTAAACGAACTGTCAGATTTATAAAAACTTTGTGTTATTTCCGCTTCGCAATTAAAGCTCTATAAATGAAATATTTCTGAATGTAGCTGAATAGTAAAAACTGTTTTCGAAAGGTTATGAAATAAGATTTCAAATTGTATTATTATAAATAAATATTAACATTTGTAAATATTAAAATTTAGAATACAAACTTAAAAAAATTGTAAAAATGACTCACATGATGTTTTTATGTGAAAACGGTACTAAAATCAGGGATTATGTAAAAAAACACTTATTCTATCGTATAAATGTATAATAAACAATTTTGTCACCTCACTTTTTTACCATTTCATATGAGAATATTTAATAAAAATATAACAATGTCTAAGGGCGCGAAGGTGATTTGGCAGGTGAAAACTGTTTCTACAAAATAAGTATTTTTATGCATGTCTTTAGACAACTTTAAATAGAGACGTGAAGCTTGATTTAATATGGATCTTCTACTTTTTGTATTAGGGTTGTCACTGGAACAATAACGAAGTTATAACGATTTCTGTGGGAACACAAAAGTTACTATTGTTATATTGTCGTGTAAACAAGCTTAGGGGTCGGAGTGGTTAATACAGATCTAGAGAAGATGTAGACTCTACATACCTGAATCAACGACAACTCCAGATAACAATCCCTGTGCGTACAGCGTCAGCACAGCCTGGATGGCAATATAGGCACCATCGAAGCCATACTTCTCAAACATGGTCTGCAAACAATAATGTCAAATGTTGATGGAATTAAGGGGCAGCCCGCTGTGCGTGGGCGGTAAAAAGGTGAATTTTTCATAATTATTTTCAGGCAAACGATGAATGGATTTTTTAAAATTAACACTCATAGTCCAGCGGTCGGGGAACCGGGGTAAATTACCCCAAATGGGGTAAAAATGTTTTTTTTGGGTAATAAGAAAATTTTTATAGTTTGCTCTTTCATAAACGTGTTAGTATTTTTAAGATAGCTTCTTTTTCAAAGTTAGCTTTGTTTTTGGAAGACTGTGAAAATATTACTTTTGATGACATCAAGGATACAGTTATAAAACATATTACCAAACTCAGAGAGCGGTTCTCTGACTACTTTCCAGATCTTGATATACATACTCGTACTTTCAATTGGGTTGTAGATCCTTTTAAATGTGAAATTGCTAACATACCAGAAGAACCTCCGGGTTCGACAGAAACAATACTTGAACATCGATCTAATACTGAAGCACGTATTCAATTTGAAAGCAAAGCCAATCTGTCGTCTTTTTGGATGTCAAAAGCTACGAAGGCTTTCAAAATTGCACATGAGGAGGTGGTAAAAAGTTGCTGCTATTTGCAATAACCTATCTTTGTGAACAAGGCTTTTCCACTCTAATGAACATAAAAACGAAGAACAGAAATCGATTAAACGCCGAACACTGTATTCAAATTGCTCTTACATCAAAAAGTCCCAATTTTGAAGTAATTGTATCAAACATGAAGCAACACCATTTCTCCAAAACTGTGTTTGATCCAATTTGAGAATTTTGTTTTGTTTCTCTATTACATATTTATTATTTTCATGTAACTTTTTTTTATTTTCCGTGTAAATTAATTCAATATATAATGTTTATTTAAATTTACATTGATTGTCTTCTTTTCGCTGTCATAGTCAATATATACATATAGAAGACTGCATACAAACTTTTGTACACGAATCTAAAGTATGGTTTGCAGTTTACGCTGCTTTCAACAGGACACTTTGAAAATTTTTGTTTATAAAAATAAGAGTAGAAGGGGACCTTTCATAAAAAAATCCCTATGTGGTGCCATAGAGACTGGATTTTCGAACAGTTTAAGACTTGGTGCATGCAAATCGGATGTATAGTTTTTTTAATATGTTGTCAACCTGGTTGAAAAAAGGAGTTTAGAGAAAACGCATTCAAAGTTTTGCTGACAGATAATTCAACATACAAACAGTTTCACATAAACTGCCTTTTTTCCGTCAATTTTACGAATTTCTTAGTAAAAAATTACAATTTTTTTTTTCACAGTGGGCTAGTGCCTCAAAATAGAAAAAATTGCGGTAAATTTTTGGGATTAGTGTCCATGGCTATTACGAATATTTTTTAGAAAAAAACTTTAGATTCGCCTTAATCACTGTAAAAGGAAACTTTTTGCATCACGGCCGGCGGAAAATAATGCATTTTAATTTTCAATTTCGTTAAATAAAATTTCACTTCCCGAACCGATACTACGACAGCCCGCCCGTCATTTTGTCACTGTTATGTTGGTATCCCTGACCTGATACAAACAAGAGCTAGATACGATTGTAGCCGCTACGTGGGATACATGATGAGGCGCGTAATTATGAAATTTGTATAGCGGGCTTGTGTATGTTATCGTTACTTTATAAAACAGCCTACATTTTTAAATGGTTTGTCTGGCAAAGCAGGGTTTGTCTAGCGGGATTATGTATGTTATTTTTACTTTAAAAAACAGCCTACATTTTTGAATGGTTTGTCTGGCAAAGCAGGGTTTGTCTAGCGGGATTGTGTATGTTATCTTTACTTTAAAAAACAGCCTACGTTTTTGAATGGTTTATCTGGCAAAGAAGGGTTTGTGTAGCGGGCTTGTGTATGTTATCTTTATTTTAAAAAACATCCCAGGATTTGAATGGTTTGTCTCCATTCCAGTGCCTGATTAGAGGTTCGTTTACATTATATTATTAATTCTGTTTTTCATAATTACGCGCCTCATCATGTATCCCACGAAGTCGGCTACAATCGTATCTAGCTCTTGTTTGTATCAGGTCAGGGATACCAACATAACAGTGACAAAATGGCGGGCGAGCTGTCGTAGTATCGGTTCACGAAGTGAAATTTTATTTAACGAAATTGAAAATTAAAATGCATTATTTTCCGCCGGCTGTGATGCAAAAAGTTTCCTTTTATAGTGATTAAGGCGAATCTAAAGTTTTTTTCTAAAAATTATTCGTAATAGCCATGAACACTAATCTTTGAGGACTTTGTCGCTCCATCTTAGTCTTGGTCTTCCCTGGCTCCTTCGCCCTTTTGGTCTTGAGTTCAGCAGGGACTTTGGTGCTTGATGCTCGGTCATTCTCTCCACATGACCCAGCCACCGAAGTCTTCCCAATTTTATAAATTTAATCTGACATCTGACTGATCTAACTCCTAATAATTAGAATTAAACAATAGTTAACAATCCAATTGGTTTAATATTGAAGGACTTAATCGATTCGCCGTTGAAGCATTACCTCAATCATTTTCATTCTGTTCTTAGTGGGGTTCATGGGGGGCTCGGTGAGTAGAATTTTGGTCTCTTTTGGGTCGATGTTCATCTTGCTTGGTCCAAACGTATAGTCCCAAACGTGGCACATGTCCTCCCAGTTTCGAACAACCTGAAACAAATACATATATATTAACCAGAGGCGGCCCGTGACAAAATTTGCCGGCAGTGCATTTCACAAAAAATGGTAACATTATTACGGGAAAATATAATTAATTGATTCACAGATTCGCGAAAACCTATCAACCTATTCGTATACCTATCAACTCGATCCAACAAACTAAATTGCATTACGTTATGTATATGTACTGGGAGTATGAATGTTCATTAACTTTTCCGTAAAATAAAGGCTATCGTTTACTCAACTTTCACTTCACAATTTATCAACCACGAAAAAAAAATGTGTTCAAGCGATCACATTCACAAAGCCAAGATGCTTTCGAATATTTAATACTTTGTTTTAAAAACTCTATTCATAGTTTTTTTTTCCCTTAACCTTACTTGTATTATATTTAGCAAAGGTTTTGGAGAGCCATTATTTTTAAAAAACAATTTATTCTCAAATGAAATTCGGTTGCTTTTGAAAAAATCAACGTTAATCACAATGTTTTCATTACCACTCATTTTTAAATAAGTTTTTTACAGAGCAAAACTAGCGAAAACCATTAAAAATGTGTCAATAGTTATCAGTGATCTGCCAAATGTTTGATTTCACCGCCCCGGTGCGATGGTAGAGCTAATACATAACATTGTAAATTAGTTGAAAATTCATTATTCCTAACGAAGTCATTCCAAACGTTCGGTAACATATAACGCATGTTAAAGGTTTTGTCATAAACCAGAATGCTTCTGCGCATGTGCGCCGCTAGTGCACGAGCGTGTCATATATCTTCCCTTATGTCTTGCCCATTTCACGGTTCCAGCCTCTGTAGACTGTCCCAGTAGAAATATCACTTCATGTGACGTCACATCTCGGCACAACGGAAGATGCACGCATTGCTTTTTCGTATGCGCCGATGCGAGTTTAGTACGGAATCTAATACGAAAGTTAATTGGTAAGGATATTATAACAAATTGGCGGGAATTCTTCGTGAATGAATGTTACAAATTTACACGTTTGTTGATGTTTGTACGAATTTACACTTTTGACGTTGGCAGTGCATTGCACAAATGCACCAAGGCAGGGGCCGCCACTGATATTAACCACTACAATCTATCGCGAATATGCACATTTTTCATCTTAAACGAAATGTCAGATTTACAAAAACTTTGTGTTATTTCCGCTTCACAATTAAAGCTCTATACATGAAACATTTCTGAACGTAGCCGAATACTAAAAACTGTTTTTGAAAAGTTATGAAATAAGCTTTCAAACTGTTATATTACAAATAAACATTGACATTTGTGAATATTAAAATTTAGAATGAAACATAAAAAAAATGTAAAAATGACTCACATGATGTTTTTATGTGAAAACGGTACTAAAATCAATATGTAAAAAAACAATACTTATTCTATTGTATAAATATATAATAAACAATTTAGTCACCTCACATTTTTATCATTTCATACAACAATATTTAATAAAAAAATAACAATGTCTAGTGGCGCTTAGGTGATTTGGCGGGTAAAATCTGGGTAAATATGCAGTTAGTCCACCTCACGGATAATACGGAACGTTCGTGTAGTCGAAGTTTGATGCACGGATAATACGGAATGTTCCTTTTTTAGCTAATAGACAATCAAATATGACATTTAACGGAAGTACCAATCTTATAAAATAAATTCTCTAAAATAAACTCGCTTTTCATCATACTTTTAAAAAACATCCCAGGTTTTGAATGGTTTGTTTGGCTACGCAGGGTTTGTCTAGCGGGTTTGTGTAATTATTTTAATACATTTCTTTCCATGTTCTACTGTTACAAATACTTGTCAATGATGCATTCACTTTGTTTTACGCAAAAATATTTTTCTATGATTGGCAGCATTGATGAAATGTTAAAATAAAAACGATGAATGAACATGGCATTACCGTGCGAGTGAATTAATTTTAACAAAATTAAAATGTTAAGTGCATATTTTTTGCATGTTTTTTTGTCTCCCCCGACATAAATACTCACTCTTCGTAATAATAAAGCTAAATCTAACTGTTTGGATAAAAAGTTTTCCGTATTCACGAGTAAGCGGTTTAATGCATAAATAATAAAATCTGTATCTACCGTGTATCTGACAGAATAGGTCTTTTTATGTATTTCTATGGACAATTTGAATAGGGATGCGCAGCTTGATTTATTACAGACCTTCTACTTAGGGAGTCACTAGAACAATAATGGAGTCATAACGATTTCTGTGGAAACACACGTGTTGACGTGAAAACGCGCTTATTCTACTTGACTGCTATCGTTATATTATTGTGTATATTCGCTTACGTATCGGAGTGGTTAACTAAATGAAGACAATATTAGCGAAACTCAATCGAAAATCTGGAAACAGAAAAATCAGAAAAAGATATTGGCACCTCTGAGACTCAAACCCAGGACCTTCGACTTTCTAGGCCGCTGCGCTAACAACTCACTGCGCCAAGTTGTCGATATCCGATTCGGTCATTTTTAAATGTATCATACTTCGACTAAGAACCATCAACATATCTTCATTTTCTTAATGCATATTTTATTGCAAGATTCACTAAAACTAAATGCAAATAATTAAGTAGAAGTTTACGATTTAAAAATATTTTTTTTATAAATCCTACGAATATGTGATAATCGACAAAAGATAGGAGAATTCATTGGTTATATAGAACTATAATCAATTTTGATGTCTCCATATTAAAATTAGGAGGTATGATTTTTTTAATGTGGGCGGAAAATATTCAAAATGATCATCAAAAAATCTCGAGCAATCGAAGAAAAAAGTTTTAAATTGCGCTGTCACTCCAGTGGTTACAGCTCGATTGGATTCTCATTTGAAGATTGAACATCACAATAATTCATCTTAATATTTTAAAGCATAATGTGCAAATTTTATTTTTTTTCTAAAATAGTTTAATTAGCTGTGAAGATTATAAATTGTGTTACGTTTAACCTTGAGGAGGTATTTCACCATCTCTGAGTAAACTGTTGAATAATAGGATAGACATGACTGTGGATAACAATAACTGTTAGCATAGCGAAATTTAGCAGTGACGGAACACAGACATATACGCTACTCGATCATCAGTAGCGCTATCGACTGTTTATTCAGAAGTGGTGAAACACCCCCCCAAGTATGTATATCTAATAACTTACTCCATTCTCCATGGGATAGTTGACTTCCAGCATTGACCTGAGTTTGGATGCCTCGTCCCCAACCATCAGATCCTGTCACATAAATATTACATTACACACAAACATATAAAATTATGCCCCAATACTTAACAATATAAATACAGTCATTATCATGTATTATACATCCAATCTCTTCTTAAACCTCTTTTACATACTGTGTCCGGAAACTTGTGGTACAAACAGGGAAACTGAAGAATCTACATCGCACGGAGAACCCAAAAAAACATTTTTTTTTCAACTGAGAAGTTGGGAATATTTAAAAACTTTATTCCATTTTTTGATGCAACTAAAGGGTTAAAAAAAACTTTTGGATTCGGGTCTACACTTCGAGACAATAAAACGGCTGATATTAACTCTCTGGCTACCAATTTTTAAAAAATTTGATCTAAAAAATTCCAACTTCATACGCGATTTACTCGAAAACGAAAGCTCAAATAAAAAAAAATTATACATCAAAATCGACTCCAAATGTGTTGCAGATTCATCAGTTTTCTGCTACGATAGGCACTGTGTATACATATAAATAATACATAGGTATAGTAATTACTATAAATTGTTATAATCCGTCACAAAATCTTATTTTATAAAAATAATGTGCCACACAATCACCACAAATGATATTGATTGTACGAACTCAACACACTTCAATATAATATTACACAAACTCAACACACCTCAATATAAGATTATACAAACTCAACAAACCTGAATATAAGATTATACAAATTCAACACACTTCAATACAATATTACACAAACTTAATAATAATAAAAAAAGTAGTTTTTATCCAAGTACTGTGAAGAACTCGAATTTTGACTTTGACAAATGAATTGTTGAAATTCTGTGAAACAAAACTGGTCCTTAACACCCAACTCAAACACAACTCTTGATCATACATATAATAAAAAGTGATCAATTTACATGTATATTTTACCAATAAGGAACTCCAGTGAAAAATATTATGGCTTTAAAAAAATATGTTCATATAGACCAATAAACGCTGATTCTGAATATGTAAGTTTTATTTCATAATATTAAACGTAGAGTTCTTAAAAAATTATTAAAAAGTGCATTTTTAAACCTCTCCTCAAAACACACGGTAAAGTTGGTATTACTGAATGGTTGTGCTGACGTCACGCGTCACCAGTCATTATATTGAAATCTTTGATTATGTAGGTATGACAGAAGCCATCAGTATTAACAACATTTCATGTTATTCGTTATTTCATACTGTTTATAGAGATTTAGTCGTTGTGTTTATTGAAACAATATTTAAGCCTAAATAATTCAGTATCAAAAATAGAGGTATCTCTATTAGTTTATCTCTATTATTTAAAAGATTGAAAAACTACTGCACAAAAAAATAGTAATGCTACTTCTAGGGAGAATGCTTCGAATAACGGTATTCAAAATGGCGGCACTTGATCAGCTGATTGCTCAATCCTATAGTCATTTTTCAGGAGTGATGACGTTACACGATTTACCGTACATACGGTGGTCTTAGGGGGATCTTGAAAAATTAAAACTTTGACAATTATTTTAATTATTAAAACGAACTCTAAAAATAAAAATAATAATGCAGTTATTTAAGTTAGAAGGTCATTATTCATAAAAAAAAAATAAAAAAATTGGACTGGAGTTCTCTATTCTGGTAAACTCACAATATTTACAAACGCAACACACTTTAGTCTAACATTTTCTCACTCACCACACTTCAACATAATATTGTACAAACTCACCACACTTCAACACAATTATCTACAAAACTCATCACACTTTTATGGACTCACCTGAATAGCCTCCGAGGGACCATCCTTAAGGGGGCATGCAAAATAAGCCATTTTCAGCACAAATATTTCAAGCAACGTGAGTAAAAATAATTTGAATATAATAATTTTAAAAATACTAAATGACGGTGAATGGTATATATAAATTTTAAATAATTTTGAAAAAACTTTTATGAAGTAACAATAATATGATCTGGTATTTTTACAGAGGTTAAAATGAATAATTGCTGAAATTGTTGGTGCGTATGTATTTAATTTCCCCGCTAATCCAGTTTAATTCTCAATCTTTATGGTTAAACACAAATAATTATGATGTAAAACAACATAAGAGTTTTACTTCGCAGAGACAGAGGGTCTATAACATAACAAACTCAACCCTAGCCAGGATATTGATTCTAGTTGGACAAAAAATTATATAAGATACTCTTTTAGAACATATTATGATATAAGTCATTCGAAATTATATAACTATTTCATTTATCCAGTTTTACAAACTCACCACACTTCAATATAATATTTTAAAAATTTACAAAGCTTTTTTCATTGTAGCTTAATTATTATAAATTTTAATATAGTACTGTCAAAACTCATCACAATATTTTCCAAGCAATCACACTTTAACACAATATTGTACAAGGTCGCCACAATTCCAACACAATATTGTGCATATGTGGTGAGTGTATAGAAAAACTAGCTTTGCTTTTAACCTAGCAAGCTAGGGAGGAAGCTAGCAAGCTAGCATTGCAAGACAGGATAGTAAAATAGCATGTGGTTCTATTATTTGAGCTAGTATCGCTGCCCACCACCGACTGTGTGGTGGGCTATGTGGTTAGTTTTGTGTGGCGCCCAATTAAAGTAGTAGATGATCAGCTAGTGCATGGTGGCGACGCAGTGCGTTTTTGTTATGACACACAAAATGAATCTAAAATTGTCAAAACTCAGTAACAAGATTAATTTAAAGTTTGTACAATTGTGTTGTGATAAAAAATGTCTGCGAAATGCTAGTATTCCATCTTATAAAGACAAGTCTATGCGTAATTCAGCATTATAAAAAACTTGTGAAGAATTAATGACAATCGACGTAATAATGACCTGCTATGTTTTTCCTTATTACCGTAGTCACTGCAATGATACTGGCTTAAAAACTCCTAGAATCTTGTAAACTGCTCTAGTTTTTTCCAAGCCAGGACAGTAAGGACATGATGCCAGCATAATAGCTTGAAATACTAGTCTCTTTTGCACAGGGCATTAGTTAGTTAACGCATGCAGCCGTTGGGAGTGGAAATCAAACACAAATAACTGTAGGAAATGTTAATAGGATAAGAAACACCCACTCATCTAGTATAATAATAGGAATACCACAAAGCACCACGTTGGGTCCTGCTTTATTGTGTTAATATCCCGTCTTGATGGGAACAAGGCTCAGATATGTGGGGAGTTGAATACCATGTTGTATGGTAATGGAATCAGGAGACATGAACAAACACACAATGACAACACTGCTGAACTTTATTAAAGCGACTGAGCTACTGTTAAGGAAATAAGTTTGCACAAGAGAGATAGCACAAAAGGCCTGTGGTCTGAGTGGTTATGGGAACTACATATCTATCATCCACTTGATTAGTCAGACTAAGTTTTGAGATAATGACGAAAGCAATATTTGAATGCTCACCATAAATCAAATATTATTTACACATATCTGTGTTTTACATATTAAATTTGCTATAAAATAACACCGGGGGGCAGAACGGTCCGGTACATTAGTATGACATTTTGAAATATCTCACTGGTGACCTAGACAATATCAACGTTTGGTTTAATTCACTACAAGTTTTTCTGCATTATAATTGATTTGGTTGCTTTTATGATTTATCTGAGTATTGTACCAGATAGAGGATACACTTTTACACATAACTGCGTACTCAACTCAACTCAAATTTCGATTTTATGATTGATTTACAGACCGTTTCTGAATAAAAAATTAAAATAATATTTACACTCTAAGCTTTGTTGGAGTTAAATATTGAAAGTGTGAAATCTTGCAATTTTGAGGCAATCGGACTGAAGTGGACAGAAAAGAGGAAGATTGGGAAGTGCTTGGATATGGATGAAGTTCCTGGTCAACTAAACACGGCTAAAGCCACTTCAAGCGAAGTTTCGATTGGAATGGTCTTTCACCAGGGCATTATACCGAGTTTATAACTCTGATGTGTGTTCAGATATTAATGAAAAATCTAATAAAAATGACAAACTGCAATAAATGATTGAAAAATCAAATTGTTTTAAGTATTATCTATTTAACATATTGGCAAAATTACGCTCTGATAAATAATAGTATAAACAGCTTTAAATGGCAACACCAAAATGATTCAAAAGTAAAAGGTGTAACATTAAAAATGCACTATCACTCAAAGTGGACATTTTTCAAATGATGTAGTATACATTATACACGAGTCATTTAATTTCTATATCCGCTGTATCTAGTTTTGTTGATTTGGAGAAAACTGCAAAAAACTGTCACAACATCTCTAGCGTAAAGAAATAATTTGTTTTCAATTTTTTGAATAATGAAAAGGAGTAACATTTAACTTCGAAAAGTGTTAATTTTTTTATGTATGTCTAGCATAATTTAAGTAATTTCGATAAATAAAATAGATATAGCGGATTTTGATACTCGCTTCGTGATTTACTCCCGATATAGAGGCTTTTGAAACTCAACTAACCTGACGCGCGATTTTCTAAACCCGCCATCTTGGCAAAATAACTGCTTGTGATTGTTTGAATTCCGATAGTAACTTCTTCAATGATATAGCGGGTTTTGTTTCTCTCTCGCAGTTTTAACATGGTTTTTGGTCATGATAAGGGAGGTTTTGAAACTCAATTTTAGGTTCCTCGCAAAAGTGTGAACAAGATGTCATACTCAGATCATTTTGTCAAAAAATCGGGTATGGCGGGTATTGAAATTATAGGGCTCGCATGGTGTTAAGAAATCAGTGATACGAGGGCTGTCTGTAAAATAAGGTCTCCAGGGTGCTGCGGTCGCGAAGAAAAATTTTGCGCAAGATCCGGAAAAACTGGCATGTAGCCTGGTTTCCCTACGTCAAATCCCCACCATGTTGAACTCTCTGCGACACTTAAAATCTCAGCGTGGCAGCCGTTCGCGAAGGAGCTTTCGCTCGCTGCACCCGCCAGTTGTGAATTAAGTTCTATAATTAGTTCTTTTGTGCAAACAACAATACCCCGGTAGAAATTGATTCTCAGCTACTTGAAGTGTACGGAAAACAGTGTATGAGTGTGAAAACGTGCGCAAATGGTGCAGAGAATTTGAAAGTGTGCAGGACGGCCATCGGTTTCAGATGAAAAAAATGCCAAAGTGAAAAAAACAAAGATTGCAGATCGACGGGTGACGGTTCGGAAGCTCTGTGATATGTTCCCTGATGTCAGTAAGGGGGTGTTCGTTATTACATAATGCAATTTTTGACCCCCCCTCCCTAAACGTAACGTAACGCCCAAGTGACAATTTTTAATTGAAAGTCACAATTAAGTTGCGCAAAGTACTGGAAAGTCGCTTAAATATCTTTTTTCTTGTTTTAATCGCGTTTGTGGCAATAAATAAAAAAAGAGATTTCGAGAAGGTAAAGGGTTGCCAACTTGGAAGATTTTAATTCCCTAGTTTTTTTTATCTAAATAAAGAAAAACATGTTACGTAACGCGTTGTTCGAACCCCCCCTCGTAACGCATAGTAAAGTTTCACAAGACCCCCCCAAGTGCGTTACGTAATACTTGAACGGCCCCTAAGACCACTAAACAAGATTTTGGCAGGACATTTGGGAGACTGTAAGGTCTGCCCAAGTTGGGTCTCAAAATGCTCACCGAAGATGACAAACAACAATGGGTTGAAGCAGCCCGCGAATTCCTTGAGTGCTACACGTCGATGGCAAAGAATTCTTTGTGACTGGGGACGAGACCCGGATACACTACACGACACCAGAAATAAAGGAACAATTTCGGTGGTGTCATTCAGATTCGTCGAAGCAAAGTTTAAAAACGAATTACAGAGCGTAACTCACACCCGGCGGGTGCGGCGAGTGGAAGCTGCATCGCCGACGGCTGCCACGCCGAGACTAAGCGTCATAGAGGGTTCAGCGTGGTGGGGATTTGGCAAGGGGAAACCAGGCTACACACTAGTGTTGCAGGATTGCGCGTAAAATCGTTCCTCGCAATCGCAGCACCTTGGAGACCTTATCTTACGGACAGCCGTCATACTTATCGAAAGCAGAATATTCTACAAAATTTTATTCTAAACTCCAAGATAAATAAATGCATGCACCATTATTTATTCAACATTTTCCAACTGAGATATTTGCAAGGATTATTTTTTGTATTTTTGAAATGCAATAACAAAGAAGTTAAATAAAATTAAAAAAACTGATGTGTACCATTTTACCTATAACCTCACATCTGAATGTACATTTTTTGTTAAAAAGTCAGTGTTGCCATAGAAAAAAAAAAATTCCGCTTAAATAAATTTCTACATTTTCTTTTCAAGCTGTAAGCGACATTTTCAAAAACAGCATTCAACAAAACGATTAGTACATATTCAAAAGACAAAAACATTATTATGTGATTTTGTTGCACGGGAAAAATAAACAGGCAATATTTTGAAAAAACTTACACCAATTACAATATCCTGAAATATTAAGAAATAAATACATTATAAATAACAGTAATTATATTTAATTTTTTATAAGAACAACTCCCTTTTGAAAGTTATTCCCATATCATTGAAGAAGATAACACTAATAATATAATCTAAATGAACATATGAAAGAGAACAAGATACAGAAAAGTGAAAAAACGGTACTGGTCGCAACTGGGACTCGAACCCAGAACCTCTCGTCTACTTTCCTTTCCCTAAAAAAGCTCCTCCACGCAGCATCCCCAAAGATTACATGATCTGAACGATTTTTTTCCTAAGAGCCTCCCATGTAAAAAGTGAAATTTTAAACTTAAAAAAAAAAAGGAACTTTTCTGGACGTTTTACCATCTCCCCCGACATAAATAGTTGTTTCTTGTAGTAATTAAGTTGAAACAAAGTGTTACTTAAATTATTTGTGCGTATTAAGTGGACAATGAAAATTTTAACAAAGTTAGGTTAGGTTTTCAAAATGATTTCTAATAAGTAAGACCCACCTAACCTAATCTCACACCGAACGCCTATTGGGAGAGAATACACTGTCAATTAAGTCTGTCTACCCTCCTTGCTTCATTTACATTCAAATTTACTTCTCAAATAATTATGTGGCTCTATCCCACCGACTTTCTTTTGGACATGCTCGGTATGAATCAAAGATATTAAAATATATGAGATGTGCTATCTGCAGTTTTTATTGGGTAGGACTGTGTTTCCTGGCATCGCCGATAATGTTAACCAATACTACTGCACACCTTTAAAAAATCAACTAAATGAACGAAATCTTTCCGTATTCAAACTATATTGCCGACCAATACTACCGCACACAACTTATGCTTTCCGTATGCAAACTATTCCCATTAAGTAGTAGTCCGCCGACGGTCAGGCGGCCATCATAGCATATCTCTTGTATTTCAATATCTTTGGAAACAACCATCTACAGGTCAAAAGAGATGTACACATTGCACCACATTTCTTCAGACCGATTCGTGGATGGTTAGAAAACTCGGTGGTTCCATGATATTTAAGAATCAACTCAACTCAACACCTCTTTCAAATGTCATTAAAAGCTATGAAAAACATTATTTTAAAATAGCCCATAAGGGAATGTACCCATACTACGTGACCAACTTTTTGCAATTTTTAACCCCCCCCCCCCGGTGACCAAAAACCGTGTTGAGTTGAATTCATTCTGAGTTGTCTGGTCACTAAAAACTCAACTCATGGAGAGGATTCATTTCTATGTTACCACCGTCATCGACAGCACAGACTGTTTTATCTCTCGGAATGCAGGACTAAATTTTCCTGGCTTTCCTTTCTCTGTTCATTCGCTCTACAATTATTCAAATTTACTAATTTTAATTTGGGTAAATTTACGACTAGACGCCGCATGCCACTACACTTTTAATAGGCGTATATTTAAAAAAATAAACTACCCCTAAACTTAATTACCACAAGAACCATCTGTTTCAGTCGAGAACGCGGAAAAACGTGCATTAAAATTTATATTCGTAAAAACTTTTATTCACGTAATTTTCCGTTTTGACGCCGACGCCATATTAAATCTTGTCCATAGAAACCACATAGTGACGTATATCAGTAGTGCCAACCATACAAAACAAATTCAGAGTAAAATAATTTGCACACATTAAAGAAAGTGCCCCCTTTATACCGCCTGCTCGCGTCAAGGCCAGAAAAACATCCCAGTTTTCAAGTAGTTTAGCGGCTACGCTAGGTTTGTGTAACATGGTTTGTGATTCTGGCATACAATCTCACAAGACGAAAGCTAATTTTAATTTTACGTAATCGAAATTTAGAATGAAATATTTTCCACTTCCCACAATGCAAATAGTTGCCTTTTAATGTAATTAAGGTGAATCAAAAGGTTTTTTCAAAAAAAGTGCATATTAACCATTGCCAGCGATCTCCGAAAATTACCGTGATTTTTGCGGTATAGCAATCTTTTTTAATATTATGAAAATTTGTCCTGACTGTAACCGATGTTTTTTGCGGTAGCTAAGTTTAAAAATAGCGTACATTCCAAAATCCGTGCCTATTAAAAGTGCGGCGGCTTATCCATAAATTATTTTGAAAATTTGTACGGTAACTTTAGTTAGTACCTTCCTAGAATATGTGTGATTTTTGCCATATAGCAATCTTTTTTTAGTATTTATCGATTGGTACCCTAAAAAATAGTGGAAGTTGTTCAGAATGCAAAATAAAGTAATACGAAACGTCAGCCGAAACGAGAAATTACGTACAAAATTTTTTGTTCATGAAATGTAAATTTAAATGCATATTTTTCCACCGGTCCTGACTGAAACCAATGTTTTTTGCGGTAACTAAGTTTAAAAATAGTGTACTTTCCAAAATCTGTGCCTACTAAAAGTGCGGCGGCTTATCGTAAATTTAATTTAATTTGTAAATTTACTAATCAAATAAATAACCTAAGCAAGTTTTAAAACATGGTAAAATGTTATCTGCAATGACTCATCTGAGATAACATTATTAATTTCAACACAACATAACCGAACCTTTTTACATTGTTTAATATATACAAATTCCATTAATATCTGACATAAATGAAGATGAAGATCACTAATAATATAAACCTGATGTTTTCACTATTTAATTGTACAAAATAACACTTTTTATAAGGTAAAAATGGACATTTTATTTACCTGGATGTCAATGTCTCCAATTTTGTTTTCCGCCCTGATTATGGGCCTGCCGACCATCGAGGGGAATATGTGAGCTGGAAAGTTGCTGCCAGCATATCCGCATTTTACAAACTGCAAGAAAATCGCGATAATTATCAGAAATTTGGATGAAAACTATGTGTCAAAAAATAAGCGATAACCAAAAAGTTACATGGTGGATTCCGGCAAGAGAAATTGATAGGAAAAATGAGTTTTTGCAGTATTTTAATAACGTACCCCTGTGCCGTTATCACAAACGATAACTTTCCTCCCTTGGCTGTCCATTTTTGTGTAGTTTTTAACTATTTTTATGCGAATTCCACTACTAGCTTGACAGTTGTACCGTGAAAATCATCAAATCAACAACCCCACGAAGATGACAAATTCGAGCCGGGCGTTAGACTAGAGTATTGAAATACGAGAAGCTAAAATAAGCCTTACGTGTAAATATAATAAGGTCAATTTTAGCGTGACAATAAGGGACGACACACCTACAAACAAGACGGGGAGCAATGTGAGAAGCTAAAATAGACCTTACTACGTACACCGACATGATATAAAAATCTGTTTTAGCAAGACATTAATTTTGAAACACCTAGAAAGTTTGTAGCCATAATGAAAGTAACGTAAATGGCTAAAATAGCCCTTATGGCTCCATACATGTATGAACACATTACAGTCTATTTTAGCGTGCCAAAATTTTGACAACTTAAATAAATTGCGAAAAGTGACAGACCCGCCAAAATCTTCTTATTCAAAATGTCAGTGGTGGAATTAAATTTATCGGCACGATTGTTAAAAAATGCGTGATAATAAATTATAAAAATCTGTCGGGTAACAAGAGAATTATATAAAACGCCCTTGAGGTGATTTCCTCACGAAAGAAGCGTTATAGAAATGATCTAAAAAATATTATTATTACTATTTTCTCATAAATATAGTGTTTCTCATATCAACAGTGATGGGATTAGCAAAAAATGTTAAATCATGCAATGTCCAGTGTTTTAAATATAGTGTCCTCCACGTGCAAAGTCGTATCTTCTGCAAGCATACACTTTCTAAAAAAGTGTGTTTATCGGAAGTCGGAAGTGGAAGTGACCTGCCAGGAATGTAGGTATGTTTTCTGTATCAATTTGTAAAATAATAAAATTATGCTCCATTGTTCACCAATGTTGGTCAATAGGTGGTGGCAATATGGTTGAACTGTTTTGATTTGTGTAAAAAATTCGCTAAAATGCATATTATTTATGCATTAAACCGCTTACTCGTTAATACGGAAAACTTTTTATCCAAACAGTTAGATTTAGCTTTATTATTACGAAAAGTGAGTATTTATGTCGGGGGAGACCAAAAAACACGCAAAAAATATGCATTTAACATTTTAATTTCGTTAAAATTAAGTCACTCGCGCGGGTAACGCCATGTTTATTTATCGTTTTTATTTTAACATTTCATCAATGCTGCCAATCATAGAAAAAATATTTTTGCGTAAAACAAAGTGAATGCATCATTGACAAGTTTGTACCTGTATTTATAACAGTAGAACATGGAAAGAAATGTATTAAAATAATTACACCCTCTACACAAACCCTGTGTAGCCAAAAAAAACCATTCAAAACCTGGGATGTTTTTTTAAAAGTATGATGAAAAGCGAATTTATTTTAGAGAATTTATTTTATAAGATTGGTACTTCCGACAAATGTCATATTTGGTTGTCTATTAATTAAAAAAGGAACATTCCGTATTATCCGTGCATCAAACTTCGACAACACAAACGTTCCGTATTATCCGTGAGGTGGACTTACTGCATATTTACCAATTTTATTGAGTGCATTTAAAATACGAAATACAAAATACTTTCAAGACGTGTATTTAAAATGCGAAATACAAAATACAGTATTTTAACCTTTTTTATTCCAAATACAAAATACATTTGGTTTTGGTAGAATCTTTGGTTGCAATAAATTGTCGTAAGTGCCCTTATAGTCCAGTCAGTGGGGGATAAAAAAGGCCTTCAGCTTGCAAAAGGTCGTGTAGTAGCGATTTTGATATATATATTACTTAGATTGGGACTCTAAAGAAAAAAAAAAAGTTTTCGACCTTGGGGGGGTCGAGCTCGAGCCGCCACCTTTGATTGAAGGTGCCAAAATTTAGTTTTTTCAAAATAATTCCTCAACGGTTGATTTTACAACAAAAATGTTTATGGCAATTTGAAGAAAACTAAATTACGTACACTTTTTGTTGGATTTTTTTTTTATAAGCCTAATATATAATGACTTACAGCGGTAGAAAGCAGAAAATTTTGACAAAAAATCGTAAAACTCGAGTTTTCTTGATAAATTTTGCAAGAACATATTACGCAATATCATTTTAACGAATTTCCACAACACAATATAATAATTATATAGCAAAATATATTTCAAATTACAGTAATTTTTCGTGTTACATAGAGGAGAGAAATAGACGGCAACATACCGCGTGCCTGCAGTCCTGACTGCAGCGTTGCCACCTCAGCGCATATATTGCTACAGGCTAGGATCCCACTATGACCAGGGCTGGGCAGTATTTGAATTACTTGTAATTGAAATACGTATTTGAAATACAAATACGTTTTTTGTATTTGTATTTCAATTACACCCTAAAAATGTATTTTGTAATTGGTATTTCAATTACATGCAGCTGAGGTATTTTGTAATTTGTATTTCAAATACTTATGGCTTCAAAACACATTTAGCGATCTTAATAAAGATAATGAAAAATAAACTGACATAGATATTACATAGACTAAACGCTAGAATCCTGTAGGTACTATTGGCCTTTGCTATATAGCACTCTCACTAATGATTATTTGTAGTTCTCTTATCATTGCTCTATAATGTACTGTACATTTTTTTTTATGTCATGCTAGTTTTTATTATTGTTCTGGGCTATAATGGCACTGCTATTTACATTTTGTATCATATTATATTTTACTTGTAATTGCTTTGTTTTGTACATTTTTGTCTCATAATATTAAGCTGCGTCCAGATATGCGGGACTCGCCGAGTGCCGAGCCGATTATTTGCCGAATCGCGAGTAGTGGGGATGGATGCTCGTAAATCGCCGAGCATAGATTGTCAGTGCTCGCCTTGCTCGGCATGTTGTCGGTTCCCATAAAAAAACTAGGCATTCGGATAAGGCCCGCAAGTGTGCAAAGATATGCTCACTATTTGGCGAATACGAAGCCGAGCACTTGGTACTTGCCGATTAATCGGCACTCGGCAAATCCCGCATATGTGGATCCGGCCTTAGATCATGCACTATAGGAATAATTTGCCTTAATACTAGATTATTTTTAAGTTAATTACCGTAGAGCGCACTTGAAGTGAAATAACACAAAACTGCGCTATACGAATGTCATCTATATACAAGTGTAGCTATATAAAAATGAATTCTTGTTAGGTCACGCCATAACTTCAGAACGAATTTATCTATTTCGTATTTTTTTAAAGTTTTCTAATACTTTGTAGAAGCTTCTTACGGAAAGAAAAATTAAGTAAATTACGCAGAAAATTGGATAATTTCAGAAAACTTAACGACTATTAATTTAACTTCGCACGTTTGGCAGTGCGCGTTTGATGCAATTGAATTTGGCAGCTATTTTTCTGTAACAAAAGAATTGTTTATGGATTTTTAAAATTATAGATATTTTAAATAGGTACCTATATTAGGTACCAGATTTGATTGATTGTTCTTATATATACAAAAATGAATATTGGTAATATGTGAAAAATAATAAATTTGAATTAAAAATTTAATAGCTGACACGCGAGTTGTTTGAAAACTGAATGTACTGGGACTGAATGTATGAAACGTGGGAGGGGGGTTGGCGAGACGGGGAAGTGGGAAAAGGGAGAGGGTAGGCGGGGAAGATGGAAGGGGAATGCGGGAGGGGAAGGAGATGCAGGAAGGGAACGGGGACGCACGGGAAAGGACATGCAGGGAGAAACAATTTATTTTTTGAATATGGCATTGCAACGCATGCCGCGAACCAGCTAGTGTTATTATAATGATTATTATTATTATCTAACACCTAAGTCCTATACCACAAAACTTTACAAGTGAGTGGAGCGGAGACGGGATGTGTCTTCTGAGCAATATGATTGGTCAATTTTTGCACGTCTCTGTTTCACTCTGCTCAGCTTTGCTTCTACGGAAACGCACCCAAGATAAGGGCACTTACGACAATTTATTGCAAGCAAAGGTTCTATCAAAACCTAATGTATTTTGTATTTTGTAATTTGTATTTGAAATTAAAAAATGGTTAAAATACTGTACTTTGTATTTTATATTTCAAATACACGACTTGAAAGTATTTTGTATTTCGTATTTTAAATACATGTGAAAAAGTATTTTGTAATTTGTATTTTAATTACAGCAAATCTAATGATCAACTTAGTTAGTTAGTTTTAATCTAAACCTAACCTAACCCAACTTAGTTTTAATCTAATGATCAACTGCTAAGCCGAAACCTCGGCTCAACCCTACTCAAATGCCCAAATACGTTTTTCCCAAAGCAAATTTTTTTTAGTAAGCCTTAAAAAAGCTGGTCTGCCCGTGCGTCTTCATCGAGTACACGAATGAAAATAACATGATGCAAAACCAGAAGACATAACAGATGCAGGAACACGCTTTCTTGTTGCTTTGTACGGGGGTGACATGGATGAGGAAACCTTGGAAGAAGTCCGCTACCAACGTTTCGCAAAGTCGACAACAAAAAGCAAATTCAATCTTGCCCTTTTGATACCAACGAATGTCGCTGCACGGTACCATGCATTTAGAACATACCATCAAGTCCAAAAATGGTATGGAATCCAAAAGAATCCAGAAAATTGGGGCTGGAAACGTGACACCAATGGGCATGTTCCAGTACGAAGGACAAAGAAACCAACACCGAGACTTTATTAAAATTTATTTCTTGCAATTGAATATGAAGAGATTTTGTGATTTAGATTTAGATGCAAACCCGAACCCCACACCACAGAATAAAAGATAAGGTGAAATTTGAAGACACTAATAATTTCGAAGTGGTCGAAGAGTTTGCATACCTGGGGCTCCATCATAATGCAGGACAACGAAAACCCAGTAGAATTACATCACAGAAAGCGCATCACAGGCGCTAACAACACTTACTTCGCGTTGTTGCCAGTGTTCAAATCCCGAAACTTCCATAGGAAAGCCCTGTATAAAACAATTATTAAAACAATTATTGGCCTATGGATGTGAGGCGGGAACAGCTGGACACCTTCGAAAGAAAGGTACGTCGAAGAATCTAAGGAGCGGTGCGAGAGGGATAGGCATGGAGAATCCGCCACAATAAAGCTAAATATCATAGAGCTCCCAGATTCTCTATCCATCAAAGGCTCCAAAGACTAAGATGGGCCGGTCATGTGCATCGAATGTCAAGCACACGAGTTCCGAAGAAGGTTCTAACAGAACACCTGGGAGGTAAACGAATGGTGGGCAGACCTAGGCTGAGACGGGAGGATGATGTCAGGAAGGATGCAAGAGGACTACTCCATGTCGCAGATTGGAAGATGACGGCCGAGGGCGGAGGACGGTGGAGACTTATGTTAAAGAGGCCAAGGCTCGAAATGGGTTGTAATGCCCTTGAAGAGGAAGAAGACCTACTGGGGATACCACAATAAAAAATGCGCCATTTTCTCTACCT
This sequence comes from Limnephilus rhombicus, assembly GCA_929108145.2. Lineage (NCBI taxonomy): Eukaryota > Metazoa > Arthropoda > Insecta > Trichoptera > Limnephilidae > Limnephilus > Limnephilus rhombicus. The sequence goes on from OV815298.1 coordinate 8,253,324, forward strand.
CATGGTGGTGTGGAAATGAGTTTACAAAAATTATTGTAATTATGTAAGGGAACATACCCATACTACGTGACCAACTTTTTGCAATTTTTAACCCCCCCCCCCGGTGACCAAAAACATAAGCACCCCGCCGCTCATTTGTAACAAGCGTGGTATTTTGAAGACCTCCCCCCCTAAACGTGTCACTTAGTATGGGTACGTTCCTTAATTAACAGCCCGAAAAATAACGTAAATTGGGAATTTCACCATTTTTTAGAAAAATATTCATATTTCCGCCACTGTTACTCGTTACCTATTAATTAGACTTAAAAAAAAATTAAAACAAAAATATTATAAATTTTATCTTCTTTAAGTTTGTCTTTCGCAATTTGGTTGTAAGATCAACCATTGCACAATTATTTTGAAAAAACCAAATTTCGGCACCTTTAATCCAAGATGGCGGCTCGAGCTCGACCTCCCCAAGGTCGAAAACTTTCTTTCTTCTTTAGAGTCCCAATCTAAGCAACATATATCAAAATCGCTACTACATGACCTTTTGCAAGGTAAAACTCCCCTCTGACTGGACTATTATCTAAGGGTGCATTTCCATAGAAGCAAAGCTGAGCAGAGTGAAACAGAGACCTGCTAAAATTGACCAATCATATTGATCAAAAGACACACCTCATCTCCGCTCCACTTGTAAAGTTTTGTGGTATAGGACCCAGATGTTAGATCATAATAATTATTTAATACGACATTTGTACAGCGCAGTTTTGTGTTATTTCACTTCAAGTGCGCTCTGCTGTAATTAACTTAAAAATAATCAAGTATTCAATCAAATTATTCCTATAGTGCTTGATCTAATACTATGACACAAAAATGTACAATACAAAGCAATAAATAAATAAATATATAGGGGTTATCGTATCCCATAACTTTGTCAAAACTAAAAGATCACACGGATGGCATTTCTAAGGTGTCACTTACACTATAAAATACAATCATATTTTCATATTTTAATGAAAACGGGCACTTAAATGGAATGAAAACAATAATGTTGTGATCAAAACGGTTTCTTTCGTATTTATTTCATACTTATTTGATAGTCACTTTATTGCATAACAAAGATTCGCTCTAAAACTCTTAAGTAATCGCTTATAAATATTTGTTTTTTTCATAAAGTTATTTTTTACACACATTTAAAAAAAAAACCCTTAAGGACATACATTTTTTTAATTTTATCTATTGTTGAAAATGGTATGAACTAATGATATAATGAATGATAACATTTTGTCTGATCTCTCAACACTTTGTTGTAAATTCATATATTTTAATCACTTATTGTTTTCTCTGTTTATCATTTTATTTTAAATTTTATTATTTTGCTTTTAGTTAACTGTTTTGCATGACCGATATTTGCGTGTGTTATTTTTATTAAATTGTGAAATGATTAACCCCGATACAGGCGAACCCTAGTGGGGTTAATAATTACATGCTAAAAATATATGTATAGGTATAAATTGTGAAGAAGCAATAAATAAATAAATAAATGACAAGTATAATATAATATGATACAAATATGATAGAAAATGTACAATAACAGTGCTATTTATAGCACAGGACGTGTTGCTAACTCTAAAAATATTAACGTACATAATATATTGCACTGGATTCTAGCGTTTTTAGTCTACGTATTATCTATGTCAGTTTATTTTTCATTATTAAGGTCGCTAAATGTATTTTGAAGCCATAAGTATTTCAAATACAAATTACAAAACACCCCAGCATCAGGTAATTGAAATACCAATTACAAAATACATTTTTAGGGAGTAATTGAAATACAAATACAAAATACGTATTTGTATTTCAATAACAAGTAATTCAAATACTGCCCAGCCCTGCCTGTTTCCTTCAAAGCACCACTTTTTTTCCTTTGGAGAAAACAGATAGTCTAACTACGGCTCAGCTACGGCGACGGGATTCGGGAGTGCGTTTCATTTTGATTATACGTGTGAGGGAGATGTTTGTTAATGACTGTACGTTTCCTTTGGAGGGGTGCAGACATACGTTCACCGTTTATGTCATTTTCGACCGTTGTTATTTAGTGTGTAAGAAAGTGCTGCAGATTATCAGCCTTACTAAAAAAAAACCACAGCGCGACCGATTAACTGTGTTATTGCAATAACATAAATAAAGCTCGTATACACTAAAACACGTTTTATTACCAATAACGTTTCTTACGTACTCACGCTGTTAAAACGCATTGAAGATGTGACAACGTTGTATATGGTTTTCATTTACTAGGAAACAATGTTGTTTTAATTTTTCTCCGCAAGGGGTATTATTGGCGCGCCTATGCATTAGTTCTTCGGCCCGCGACAGCCCGCGATGACAAAACAGCTCGGTGTGTTTTATGGCGGGATATCGAAAATTTTGTGATTTTACTTAATAATTTCTATTGTAGTGACGAATTTACTCTTCTGTTCACATAATTGATATATTTACCATGTTATTTGTGTGGTTTACATCAGTTTAATCAAGTTATTGTACAAACGCCGTACTTTCAAAGTTGAACTGTCAGAATATTGTTTTTTATAGGTTACTTAAAAGATAAAATTTTCATTTTAAGATCTTTATTTTAAGAGAATTTCTTAAAAGTGATAATTTTTTATAATATTAAAATCTAATACATGTGTTCGTAAACGTATCAAAAAATTAACGTCTTTAGAGATGCAAGAAATCTGTTTTAAATTTCGGTATTATTTCTAAGTTATTTTTTTGGCAATAAAAAAAAACTTTGAATTTTTTTTATTGTATACACGATGAAAAAGTGAGGTGATAGTTTCCTTCCAAATTTATTACATAAAAGGACTGTGTTTTTTAAATTTTGATTTTATTTAAATTTCTCTACATTTTGGTCAAAAATGTTGTGGGAGGAAATTTTTTTCCATTTTTTTCCGAGTTTGAATCTTAAAATATGGCAGTTTTTGAAAGCTAAAGTGTATTTCAAATACTCAAATCTAAAAGGTAATTTTATCTAGTTTTCATAAATGGTATTTGTTTTTACGACACCTTCAAAAATAAGAAATATATAGAACATTCAAAATACTATGGAAAAATTACAAATATCGTTCGGACATCAATGGTTAAAACAGAGATAAACTACCCTCTCAGGCCGTGGAAACCATGTGTATTTCTTTCAAAGAACAAATTTTTAATTAGTAATGTTTTCACATCCGCGGCCGTTTGTCAATTGAATAAAATTTTCACTGGGTTTTTTTAGTAAGGCTGTATATGTTTAAGAACAAAAGCAAAACCATTAGCGCATCGACATCTGACTTTTTGGAAATTTTGGAATTCACTCACACTTCAATATTATCCTTGCAACTATATTCCATACTTTCAAAATTATCGTCACGGCTGTAGTATTGTAGAGCTCTACGGAGAGCAACGGTGCGATGTGAAAGAGTGTAAGAGATACGCAAGAAAATTGTAACTTTTTCCCTTTGGAAGAAACAGACCTACCTGCATTATGTATCTCATCTTTTGAAAAAACTGCAGCATTTTTACCGTAATCGTGGTTATAGGTAATAGGTAACAAAAGTGCTCATTCGGTTTCATTTTCTTTAAACACCTCAAATATTATTGGCTCGCTATGCGGCAAGTAGTTCCCGGACCATATTATTATGTATGTGGTTTTTTATAGTTTTTTTTCCAAACAAACAGGTAAAACTGACCACTTTCCCTAATTGCAGGCCGGCGGCGATCAACCGAAAGATAAATTACGGATACATGATACGGCAGCGTTTGTTACATTGGAAAATGCGTGTAATGCTCTAAGGCCGTGAACATTTTATTTAGATAATCAAAGTAAGTCTAAAGTCGTGACGTTTGAAAGAGAGAGTGTGAAAACAGTGTGCAATATAGTTGTGAATAATGAATACTTGGAGCAGGTCGATGAGTTTGTGTATCTGGGTAGTATGTTTACGAGAGATGGGAAGGCTGATAGAGATATTGAAAGAAGGGAAATGCAGGTAACTCAATTAATGGAGGACTGAATGCGGTTGGCGCTAATAAAAAAAACTATCAAAAGAAGCGAAGCCAGCAGTCCACAATGGAGTGCTGGTATCAACCCTGATGTATGGCAGTGAGGCATGGAACTGGCAGAGGAAGGATGAAAGTAGACTGAATGCGTAGAAATGAGATCCCTGAGGCGTATGTGTAAAACCATGAATGATCGTGTGAAAAATGTGGAGGTCCGCAAAGAATGCAAGGCTGATGTAAGCGTAATGAGTAAGATTAAGAAAGGGACGCTCAGATGGTTTGGGCATCTAGAGCGAATGAACGAGGAAAGGAGTGTAGGGAGAATATATGACTCAAATGTGAATGGTAAAGAAGTCGAGGACGCCCGAGGAAGACATGGCACGACCAAGTGAATCAGATATTTGAGTCGGGCCATGTGAAGAGTCGGAACAATAGAAGAGCGTGTATGAGACGATGTACGAATGTGAACGAGGTAAGAAGTGTGTGCCAAGATCGAGTTGTTTGGCGGTCCGCCCTCTCTGCCTACCCCTGCGGGGAAACATCGTTTTTCTTCGGTTTCTTTATAATAATAATCTTCTAGTGCCCTGTCCTTTCAACGGACGTTGACTGTGATGTTGGCTATGCGGACTTTACTGCGGCCCGAAACAGCTCTGCAGCAGACTGGCCAAACCACTGTCTCTGGTTTTTCAGCCATGATGTTCTCCTTCTTCCAGGGCCCCGTCTTCCGGCAATCTTTCCCTGCATTATGATATGCAAGATCTCATACTTCTCTGGATGTCTCATCACATGTCCTAGATATTGAAGTTTTCGGATTTTCATAATTTTAATAACTTCTCTTTCTTTATTCATCCGAACCATAACATCTTCATTCGTAACTCTGTTCATCCAGCTTATTTTAAGTATTCTTCTGTAGATCCATATCTCGAAATCTGTTCTTCAGGCGCCGCATCCCCGCTCAAATAGACAATGATGGAGATATATGTAATTACAAATGTTGGACAGAGTGCGCTAATATTTTAAATGATGAAATTGATGCGAAAATTGTGAAAATGTTTAATAAAACACGACTCGTTTAAAATAGAGCAAAAATCTCATGGAAGGCGTCTTAAGTATCATTTAAAGAAACATTGTGAATTAGTTCACAACTATAACTTGTGAAATAAGTGAAATGAACGTGTTTATAATAATTTTTGGAGCATACTTGCATTGGAGTTATCTGCATTTACCCTTCTTTCGATATTTCTATCAAACTTCCCATCTCTCTTAATCATACTTCCCAAGTACACAAACTCATCCACCTACTCCTAGTATTCATCATTCACAATTATATTGCATACTTTTTTCGTACTCTCTCTTTCAAACCTCATGACTTTAGACTTACTTACATTCATCATTAACTCATTCTTCATACATACTTCGTTCATCCTAGACACGAGAGACTATCCATTATAGTTAAAAATGTGTTTTTTTGTGAATTTGGTAAGAAATTTGTATCTACGGTACGGTACATGACAGCCAGCGTATTCCGGCGGTAAGGCTCTTGACTCGCATTCCGAAGGTTGCAGGATCGAATCTCGGCGTGGCAAATAAATTTTATTTGATTAATTTGCGGTATTTCACAATTTATTCATTTTAAAATAATATAAAGTATATTTGCGGCACGTTCCAGAGTGGAAGATACTCTCAGTATCGCCCTGGTGTAAGACCACCATTCAAAATTGAAACGTTGCTTGAAATGGCATATGCCGGGTTTGGTTATCAGATCTGAATAGCCAAGTACTTCCCCACCTTCCTCTTCCATATCTCCTTCCCCTCCCACTACCTTCAGCCTCACAACATACCCCAATTGGGGATGCCATTGTCTCACTCGCTCCAGATGGGAACAGCTGAGACTCTTGTTAGGTATTGTTAAGTTATGCATTTGATATTGAAAACACTGTTATTATTTTATAAAAGACTTTTTATTAAAGAGGTGTTTACACCATTGACATTGATTGACATTAGTTCCCAATAGACCCAGATGACAATAATTATAAGAAGTAGTTCATCACTAGTGATGTGCAACATACAACAATAGTGATGTGACAGGTATCACTATACACTAGTACTGGGCGTTGACGATAATTCTATCCAACGCCAACGTCGTTATCGTTGGCAATTTTCAACTGTTGAAAATAGGTCGATCATAGGAGATCGACACGATACTAACAAAAAATATATCAAAATCGTATTAAGGAATCCCTTTTAACGGGTGGTTCCCCGAATCATTGATGTATTATTAATTATTATTATCTCTATGCCCCACGCGACACACACGTAATAATAATCCTATAATAACGTTGAAAGTTGAAACTGTTGGAAGACGTTGGTGGTTGTTGAAAATATTATCCTGTTGAAGATATATTTTGCTTGTCACTGATAAATTCGCTTGTTGCTTGGCGCTACGTATCGGCCGTATTGGACGGGAAAAAAAAAAAAAACGTTCAGTAGGTATGTACATTACCAAAAGACCTTGTGTAATTGGGTATAATATCGTTCACGAAGTGTGATCTCTTGACCCTTTTGACTTAATCATTCTAACACCGTTGAAAACAATAGGTACAAAACATTGACAATTATCAATAGGTTATTTTTTTGCTTGTCGTTGATAATTTTTTTTGTTCCATAGCGCTGAGTATCGGCCGTATTGGATGGGAAAATAAAATAAAAAAAAACGTGCAGTAGGTACGTACATAACCAAAAGACCATTTAAAATATCGAGTAATGTTGTTCACGAAGTACAAACTCTTAACCCTTTTTATTTATTAGGCAGTTGAATCGTTGATTGCGTTGAATAATATTCGCATGTAGGTATTATATTTCAACTGTTGGCGCTAATTATTTTCAACAGCGTTGGACGTTGAAATAATATAACTATTGTTTCCAACGGCTAGTTATATTTTAATACAGTACTACTATACACTATATAAAAAATATATATATATTCAGACGGCCACAACAAAAAAATGCAAAACAGTTTACCTAGGTAGGTTTTTTCCTCAACATTATTGGATTAACTTATTCACTGTTATGACGCATTTAAAAATTACAGAAATAAATCGCATGTGATTTTATACAAACTGTTCTTTTGTCCTCGTGGAATTAATAATTCCGTTAGAGTTAGTGTGAGAAGGTACGAGAAATGTTTTATTCATTAAAAAGAAACAAAGCAATATTGTTGAAGCGAGCTTTTCAGAGTGTATGTCGACATTTATACTTCCCCACCTTATCCTTCCCCTCCGCACTACCCTCAGCCACACAACATACCCCAATTAATTAATTTAATCGCAGATGCCTTTGTGTAACTGCAGTGATTGTGAGAAAGAAAGACGAGAAAAAATTTTTAGTGAAAAGGGAAAAAGCACAAAAGTCTAGGGAAATTTTGAGTAGGTACATATTATGGCTCTGATCCAAATTCTGTGGAAATTTCTAGATATCCTGCGGAAATTTTACTCTGAAATTCTCATCTCCTGGATACGAAATTATTCTGTATTTGATTACCTCTTAGAACATAGAACAGGACTTCCCAACCAGGGGGGCACACACCCCTAGGGGGGGCATAAAAAATGTCAAGGGGGGCGTAATAGGTACGTTTGCATTTCCGAAAAAAAATGTATTTAACCATTAACTAAGCGATTTTACCATAGCTCTAGCAAAGACTGAACCCAGAATCGACCAACTGGTACAGAGCATGCAAGCTCAAGTATCTCATCAGTATTTTAAAAGTTTTTATTTATTTGTTCTAAAATTACTAATTATAAAAACATAATTATTTAAATAAATAAAAAAATAATAATATAATAATACGTATAATTAAAAGAAAACTAAGAAATGTAAATGTACAAATGTATCTTGTCTGGTCAGTGGTTGAGTGGGCATAGCGCTTGGGTCCCACCCGAGCGTCGCGTGTTCGATTCCTCAACTGGCTAAGTCCTCCATCACAACACAAGCAACATTTTCGGCTTTCTGTGGTGGTAGTAGGAGATTTTCAAACATTGTTGGGTTATTCGTAACCCGGGAATGTTTGTCTTTCTTTAAAAAATTAAAAACTAAAAAGTAATTATTGATTAAAAGTGTACCTACTCTTCTATTAAACATCCATAATAAATAAATATATTGTATTTGTATTGTACATATTTGAAATTCAAATAAATAATTAAATTAATATAATAAAATGAGTTTCTTATTTTGGTTGAAACTTAATTAAGGTGGGCATGAAAATATTTTTTTTTGGTTCCGGGAGGCTCGGCGAAAAAAAGGTTGGGAAACCCTGTCTTAGAAACTCATTTTGGGAATAACTTTAGACGTATAAATTTTATTAATAAATAAATAAATAATAAATTTTAGACGTATTGACTCTTTTCCAACAAAAATTCTAAATTGATTTCGAAAGACTATTCTTTTATCTAGTTTTATATTTTATATTATGTTTTAAATTTTGAGAAAATATGTTTATTTTTAGTATTATAAGGTTTTACCGTAGGTCGTTGGCAGATTTGTTAAATTTTCAAACAATTTTTTTAATACTACATATATTTCAAATCATATATAATCATGCATTAAAATAAATCAATAAATTATTTGGGGATACTTTTCAGAATTTTAATTTTAGTTTAAATAAAATAATTTAAAAAAAAATCCGCGCACTGTTTTGTGACGAAAATACTTCATTTTGTCTATTTATTTACGGTCTTACAAAGATGGACCACGTTTTTTTTATACTACCAACATTTTTTTGTAGTAAAAAAACGCGGTTCATCCTCTCTGCTAACCCTCTATAATTACGGTCGTCACCCTCACAGAAACAGATAGAGCAACGAAGCGCGTAAGGCGACTGAAACGAGGTAGTGTTTGTAAGGTGATTTATGCATTACAATCCCTACAGCGACTCAGTCGGTAGCGCGACTGTCGCGGTAGGGATTGGAAATACACTCCCGTTCCCCTCCCGCATCCCCTATCCTGCCGCATCCCCCTTCCCCCTTCCACCTTCCCCGCCCTCCCTCTCCCACGTCCCGCTAATCCACGTTTCATATATTTAGTCCCAGTACATTCAGTTTCAAACGCTCGCGTGCCACCTATTACAATTTTTTTTATTAAAATTTTCATTTTTCGCGTATTACAAATATTTTTTTTTGTATATTATAAGTACAATCAATCAAATTTGGTACCTAACATAGGTCCCTATTTAAAATATCAGTAATTTCAAAAATCCATAGACAATTCTTTTAACACAAAAAACAGCTGCCTGCTAAATTCAATTTCATCAAACGCGCTAAAATTATTCCATTTTTGCGCAATTTTCTAAATTTTTCTTTCCGTAACATCCTTCTACAAAGTATTAGAAAACTTAAAAAAAAAGATGAATGAAATAGGTAAAATCGTTCTGAAGTTATGGCGTGACTAAGGGAAACAGGGATTCATTTTTATATCGTATATATAAAAATCTCGTGTCACGGTATTTGTGGTCGCACTCCTCCGAAACGGCTTGACCGATGTTAATGAAAATTTTTATGTATGTTTGGTAGATATCAGAATAGGTTTTAAAGTATATTTCATACCGCTAGGTTATTAGGGTGTAACCAGAATTTTTTTTCTATTTTTTTGACAATTTATTTTAGTTTTTATTTGGCATCAAAAAATACCTGTTACCCCAAATTTTAACCCTCCTACCCTCACCCTCCCATTTTTTAATCGTGATTTTAATATTTTTGTATGAACAAATTTAACAGCCTTTCGTATTTCAAACAACCTAAGTGACCAGCTCAGGTATGGGGGCTCCATCGAAGCCAGAGTAAAGTTAGCCTCACAGAAACTGGGCGTACTGTACAGGGCCCGCAGATACTTTAATAGTACACAACTGCTAACCCTGTACAAATCACAAGTGCGCCCCACGGTTGAATTTGGCAGCCACCTCTGGTCTGGAGCTCCAAAATACCTGAAAAATACCCTCGACTCTGTGCAGAAACGGGCGGTCCGTTTGATAGATTCTCCCATCTTAACATACGGATTGCAATCTTTAGAGCACAGGCGTCGGATGGGAATGCTATCCTTGTTCTACCGGTATTACAATGGAAGATGCTCCGAGGAACTAGCATCATTGATCCCTTCGGCACCGGTGCATAGTCGGGAAACACGCCAAACGCGTGCCCAACATTTGTACACGGTTGATATTTGCCACATGAGAACGGGTCGTTTCTTCGACTCGTTCTTGTGTTCAACAGCTCGGCTGTGGAATGATTTGCCGGCCTCTGTGTTTCCTCCTTCCTACAACATGGGTCTCTTCATGACCAATGTTCATTCCTTTCTCTCCTCAAAAAGACCCTCCACACAGCATCCCAGATGACATAGGCCCTGAGGGAAATTATTTTCCTCAGGGCCTCCTGCGTGGAGTTAACGTAAAAAAAAACAGAACGAAATTATTTATTTGTTGAATGATAGATGGCTCATCGAACTTTCATCCACACATGCGCAAGACATTCACGAGAAGCGTCTCGTCATATTGATATTTCATTCGGCATCATGTTCTCGCGTGGGCAAACCATCGAGCTTAGCTAAAGACGGACTGACAAAAAATATCACACACTCAATAGCTCTTCGAAATTCATATTGATTTTCTTTATTTCATTTTCCTACTTTAGTTGGTGTTTTTTTTGCTTTTATCGGCGGTCATCGTCTACAGCGCTCCTTTCCTCTTTCTGTCATAGATCCCATCTCCATACCCTTACAATACCTACATTCGTTATTTTTTTCATTTAACAACCAAAATATTCACCAGAAATAATTTATAAGGCAGAAAAACGTTTGTCGGGTCAGCTAGTACTTATATAGATTCCCTCGATCGAAAAAAATCGGAAAGTATGCTCCCAAAATTATTATAAACACGTTTTTTCAGTTATGTTATACGTTATACGTATGAAAAAAATCACAGTATTTAAAAAAATACTATTTTAGACATTACCCACGAGATTTATGCTCTATTTTCAACGAGTCATGTTTTTTTCGTTATTTGTTTTTGGGGTGTTATGCCGTGTTGCGCTACCTCCTTCTTTAGCCAACGTTTCGGACAGCGTTGCAGTGTCGGATCCAGTAGATGTGTCCGGATCTGCCCTGATGATGGACAATGCAATGCTGTCTAGCGCGCTCTCTCTAACATTCGTATTTATATATCTCTCCAACTACTTCTTTTTAATGTGGATATATTTTTTTATATGAATACCTCACAAGAGTCCCAGCTGCTCCCGTCTGGAGCCAGTTAGTCTATTGCATCCCCAATTGGGGTATGTTGTGATGCTGAAGGTAGTGGGGAAGGGGAGGAGATGGGGAAGAGGAAGGTAGGGAAGTATCTGGCTATTCAGATCTGTTCACCAAACACGGCTAAAGCCATTTCAATTAACGTTCCAATTCTGAATGGTGGTCTTACACCAGGGCGATGCTGAGAGTATCTTCCACTCCGGAACGTGCTGCAAATATACCATATATTATTTTAAATGAATTAATCGTGAAATAACACAAGTTTATTTGCTCACGCCGGGATTCGATCCCGCGACCTTTGGTTTGCGAGTCAAGAGCCTTTCCTCCTAGACCACGCGGCCGTCTATACCGCGTATACCGGGTACACCGCGCCATAAGCCTTGTTTTTCCATTTGGCCATGAATAGCTAGTGAAAATGCAGATGCGGCAGTGTTTTTTTACCTCGAAGCACCACCATTAGTTAATAAAGAATAATATGGTTGGTGCTGCCGCACCTCAACTCTGCGGGTTTACCTTTAATCAGGTGAAATGGTTTCCTAATGGGAGAGGTTTTGCTGTATTCCTATTATGCAACGTTGATACGAGCACGAGATACTGCAAACGTCCATAATATTGGCAATATAAAATGATGCCGCAACTTTTCTTCCCGCGACAAAATATCCTCTGACAAAATATCCTACGGACAAAACATCCCCCAACAAAATCTACTAAAATCTCACATAACCTAACCTAACCTAACCCTAACCTAACCTAACCTAACCTAACCCAACTTTGTAGATATGCTATCTGCTGTTTTTACTATGTGGGTCTGCGCTTCCGGGTGTCGCCGATATTGTTTACCAAATAACAAATAAACTAAAAGAACAAATAATTAACGAATAAACCAAACGAACGTTAAACTAAATGAACGAATTCTTTCCTTATTCAAAATATATTGTTAACCAATATTAATACACATTTTAAAAAAATCAACGAAATGAACAAATTCTTTTTGTGTGAAAACTACGCTAATTAGCGCGTAGTCCGGCGACAGTTGCGTGGACACCATAGCATATATCTTCTGTATTTGAATATCTTTGACCTAACCTAATCTAACCTAACAATAAAATGGGCCAAACATAATACAGACCATGACATGACATAGGCCCCGAGGGGAATTATTTTCTAAGGGTCGACCGAGATCTCGGTCTCGGTCTCGGCATTCCTGGATACAAATTCTACCGAGAACTCTGTCTCGGTTCTCGGCGAAAAATCGCCGAGATTCTCGGCCATAACCGAGACCGTTGTAAGTAGGTACGGTGTAGGATATTGAGATTCAAATCTACCGCGCGTGTCCACATTCGTCACTAGGTGCCAGTGCGTGAGAGAGCTGTCGATTGTGATTGGTCGACTGGCAGCGAGGCGGGTTTTACTTACCGCTGCTGCCACCGCCGCGCCGCGCCGTTCCTTAATTTATTTTGTAAATGAAGAATTGTAGTTAAAGGAAGTTTGTTCGTAGTAGAAAAAAATAAGTTATTTTATGTTTTGTTGTGATGAATTATAATTACTAGCCAGAATAACTACATAAACTAGTTAAGTGAATATCAAGATCATTACGTATTATTTTATACGTATGTTGGATATTAGCAGAGCTGGACAATTATACGACATGAGCTCTTTGAAGGGTGAAAATGCAGAAAAAATACTTTATATATGCTACAACATCATGTTGTTCAATTTTGATTATTAAAACTATTTAAAACAAATTATTATTACATTCTTAAATATACTATATTATGCAAAAATAGCGCATTTAAATTTTGTATTCTCAATTTATCTAATCTCGGTCTCGGCTCTCGATCTCGGCCAAGATTTAAATTTATTCTCGGTCTCGATCTTGACGAACGACCCGTTCTCATGTGACAAATGTCAACCGTGTACAAATGTTGGGCACGCGTTTGGTGTGTTTCCCGACTATGCACCGGTGCCGAAGGGATCAATGATGCTAGTTCCTCGGAGCATCTTCCATTGTAATACCGGTAGAACAAGGATAGCATTCCCACCCGACGCCTGTGCTCTAAAGATTGCAATCCGTCTGTTAAGATGGGAGAATCTATCAAACGGACCGCTCATTTCTGCACAGAGTCGAGGGTATTTTTCAGGTATTTTGGAGCTCCAGACTAGAGGTGGCTGCCAAATTCAACCGTGGGGCGCACTTGCGATTTATACAGGGTTAGCAGTTGTGTACTATTAAAGTATCTGTGGGCCCTATACAGTACGCCCAGTTTCTGGGAGGCTAACTTTACTCTGGCTAAAGTGTATGTAATAAATATAAATCAATTCAGAAAATGCTTAATTAATTTCAAAATAATATATGTGTAGTATATTTGCAGCACGTTCCAGAGTGGAAGATGTTCTCATTATCGCCCTGGTGTAAGACCACCATTCAGAATTGAAACATTGCTTGAAATGGCTTTAGCCGTGTTTGTGATCAGATCTGATTAGCCAGGAACTTCCCCACCTTCCTCTTCCCCATTACCTTCAGCCTCACAACATACCCGAATCGGGGATGCCATAGTCTCACTGGCTCCAGACGGGAGCATCTGGGTCTCTTGTGAGGTATTTACTTATAAAAATCCCATCCTCTATCCTCAACAGGTTGGTGGCCATTTTCTGGTATGATAATGGTTCTATGCCTACTCAGAATCAAGTCAACTCAACACTTCTTTGAAAAGTCATTAAAAGTTATTAAAAAAATAATTAAAATACAGCCAACCCTAATGCCCTAACCTAACGTAACCTATTTAACCATTTTTTATATTTTTTATCATCACGTTTAATTACTTTTCTAAAGAGGTTCTGAGTTGTCCGGTCACCATGATAATATGGTTATTTATTTATTTATTTAATACAAACGGCATAAGTATGCCATAAACATTAATTACATGTCACAAATTCATATTCAAAATATTAGTAATGGTAAAACAGTGTATGTATAACAGTTAATTGTGACGATACATTGGGAAGTGACACCAGAGATACATTTACATGCAAAAATCTATAATAGAAATAAAATTAATAGTGACTAAAAAAATATGATAGCATAGCCGTCTTGTACCTCTGTTCCGTGCAGTTAAATAGATCTATCACATCTGCATATCTATTAGTAACTTCATGCAACCTAGGTAAAAGTGAGTGTTTCGTATACTCAGTCCGATTATTGTTACATTTAAAAAGGGTTTTAGAACGAGTGGTTCTCGTGGGAATATGAAATTCAATGAGCTTAGTTAGATCAGGACTGTCTATTCTACCATTTACAATTTTGAACATTAATATTAAGTCTGATATAATTCTTCGATCTGACAGTCTTAGTAAATTTAACTCTTTCATCAAGTAATTATAATTTATGTTTTCAATGGGAATACCGAGGTTAAAATTAATATATCTTAAGAATTTGTGTTGAATTTTTTCGATTGAATCTGAATGTATTTTAAAATGGGGGGACCAGATGGAGGAGTTATATTCGACTTGACTACGTACTAAGGATGTATACAAAATTTTTAAAGTTGAAATATTCTTGAAACCTCTGGAATTTCTAAGAACGAAGCCAAGCATTTTGATACCTTTATTATAGATTGAGTTTATATGGGATATGAAGTTTAATTCAGAGTCGAAAGTTATGCCCAAGTCACTAATTTCTTCGACAGAGGTAAGGGTAGAGTTGTTAAGTTCATAAGGATGAATAATTGGTTGACTTATTCTGTAAAAACTTATTGAATAACACTTATTTATGTTCAGATAAAGTTTGTTAATAGAGCACCAACTAATTAATTTGTTTAAATTATTTTGTAGACAGGCACAATCTTCAGCGGTTTTGATGATTTTAAATATTTTTAAATCATCTGCAAAAAGCAATACATCTACATCTTTATCAAATATGTCAACAATATCATTTATGAACAATAAAAACAAAATTGGGCCTAAATGGGACCCTTGAGGTACACCACTGGTAGCTATAAATTGATTGGAATAGAACAAATTAATTTTTACAAGTAGAACTCTATCAGATAGATAGCTTGCAAACCAGTCTAAAAGTTTACCGTCAATACCGAGCTTACGTAGTTTAACCAGTAGAATTTTATGGCACACTTTGTCAAAGGCCTTGATAAAATCTGTGTATATGGAATCGACTTGAGTTTTGTTAGCTAATGCATTTGATATAAAGTTTTCATATAATGAGAGATTTGTCAGAGTTGACCTGCCAGACAAAAATCCATGTTGATTTGGAACAATGAGATGGTTAATATATGGGGAAATTTTATCAAGAAGTAATTTTTCAAAAAGTTTCGGAATTATAGATAGCTTACATATAGGTCTATAGTTAGTGACATCACTTTATATCCTATATTCTAGATAATTAGTTGAAGAGGTTACCCATAGATGGTGCATAGCTGTCGATAACGCAGGGATTGTGACTAAAACAAATACGATTGCAACCCCAAGGTCGTGACCCAGAATCATTCCTACCGCCTGCTAATACAGTGTAGCCGCTGTAGCGGAAGGCAGCGAACGAATTGAATAGCCATATAAATGTTTTGTTGAACGGGCAACATTAGAAACCCCGCACTAGAACCACGGCGAACTCGCCTACCATTCTGTTTCCACGGCTCGGTTGTCGAGTCGCATTTGTACGCTGCCTTCTACGCATATTAAAATCCTTCTGATAAATGTAATAATAACCTGTGTCGGTTTTGTGTAAATAAATGCAAGTCAAACCTTCATCATACTATTTATTTAAAAATACCGACCACCTTGTTGGCAACGTGTTTGAAGTTCACGTAAGTATCCTGGCAGGACAGCCAAACTACAACATCCGCCAAAACAGCCACCCGAGCCCATCCATCTATCACTAAATATAACACCAATTTTCATGAAAAGTGTTTGTGAGACTAACCCGGAATTGGGTATTTTCACAAACTATGAATATCTTTAAAATGTGTGGACGATTTAAAGTTTATTTATCCGATTCTAATCATTGTACTAAAAATATTGATAATTATTGATTTCAACAACGATTTTGAAAATGGCACATTTCAAATCGTTATAGAAAATTTATTTATCAACACAAAAATAAGGTAAAATTATTTTAATTATTACAAAAAAAAAACAGTAATGTTTTTTTCTCATCTCAATTTTCTTGTCACCTTAGGTGATGCTGTGTGGAGGGTTTTTTTATGAAAAGGAAGGAGAGGAAGTTCTGTGAAGGAAAATGGTATTAGAGGTGGGTAGGAATCTGGGTGTCAGTGTGTCCAGGAGTGACGGGCGTATGAATCCATCCCTCCCACTGCGGTGCATGGCGATGTTCCGAGAGAGTACTCCTGGTGTAGTCAAAGGCACTCCCTCGACTAGTCTCTCTCTCAATCCTGCCCACCACACGGCACGGTGGGTGGCATCGGCCGCCATGACCTGGACAAACCTCACCCCATGAATCCGGGCACCCCTGCTTAGTCACCAAACGTAGCGAACCACCTATTTATTGCAGATGCGTTGGTTATCTAATAAATGGTTCCCGGGGTGGCGATACCCACGCCTCCCAAATTGCAAGGTACCCTATTAGAAGAGATGTCGTACACTTTGAGAAACACATGGGAACGTTGAACACTTTGAGAAACACGTGGAATTGGGAAAAGGGCAGAGAAAAGGGAAATCTGGTATCTGTGATCAATATCGTATCGCAGCCCCCGAGCTCAGAGCGCTGACCGCTAATAGTACCTACACACTGTGCATTGTTGGTTGATTTCGGCCAGGGGTGGAACTGTGATATTAAAAAAAACATATTTTGAAGCAAAACTTCTTTACGCACGTTCGATTCGGGGGTAAGCTGGTGAATGCGTTACGAAAAGTGGCGATTACGAAAAGTGGCGTTACGAAAAATGTCATGCGAACGGTAATCGATGCGAACGGTGATCGATTGCTGGGCGAACGGTCGGGCCTTTACGCACGCTTAACTTGGGGAGTGATAAGGATAAAGATAAGGATAATGATGGTCACCCCAAGGTCGTAGGTCACCCCAGTGTCGTAGGTAACCCCAAGGTCGTAGGTCACCCCAAGGTCGTAGGTCACCCCAAGGTCGTAGATCACCCCAAGGTCGTAGGTCATCCCATGGTCACATTTCACCCCAATGTCATATGTCACCCCAAGGTCATAGGTCACCCCGTTTGGTAACTTAGCAGGGATACCTGGGTTCATTGGGCGAGGTTTGTCTTGTAGTTTTACTTCAGTCGTGTGGTCTAAAGCACACTCGTTTTTTTAAATATGAATATCGCTATGGACTAAGTATTATCTAGACAGGGCGAATACTTCAAAATTATCACCGAACCCTAAAATGTTGGTTTAAGAAATCATTTATCAAAAATAATGTGCATTATCTCGCAGTCGAAAGATCGGAAGAAGGATTGCCTTTTAACTTTTTTTGGTCTGTCAAATTTGTATTCCAGTAAGTTCGCCCCAACGCTAACTATTTGTTTTGTGAAGATCATTTTTCAAACGACGATTGCTAAACGAAACGAAACTAAACGCTGGTGGAAATGAAATTGAAGCAGTTAGATATATTTTAGGTGGGGACTCTTTCGGACTTCAAGATTAACAATTTATTCAGCTACATGAATATTAAAAAAAATGTTGACCTGACATTGGAGGTTATCCACCACTTAACCTGGTATAAGTAACAGATGGTTATTCCTTCAAGGCTCTCGCAACGACTCTAATTTTTTTGAAATAACGAATCTACATTTAAGTTTGAGCGAATCTAGACCTCTATTGTCCCAGCATACGGTGTTAGGAAGTAGTATGCAAGTGCTTACATACTATACGAAATGCGAATTATATAAAGTATTTCAAACATAAAGTAATTAAAAAACATAAACGTAAAAGGCTGCTACTCGCAAGGTATTGGCATCTTGCGTATGCTGCAAGCATCTGCAAGAAATGATAATTAGAACAAGTATGGTGAAGAATGCTAATATCGGATGGGATACCTCTCTCGTCATGTAGCAGTACCAGCGAGAATGTGTATGGCTGTCGGACTGGCTGTGAACGAATCTCAACGTCCGCGTCCTTTAGCCGGTTTCTTGGTGATGCCTTGACGATAGTGAGTGGCTGTGTAATTTTGACCTGACAATTGATTTGGTGACAGTTGAACCTCCTGACAGTTGAATCCCCGACAGTTGGCCCGCCGACAGCAGATCCCCCCAGTCAAGGGATGTGCCGCATACCTTAACTAAAACGTCTTCATACCAAAAGTTGGAAATTTTCTACATCAGTAATGCCATATTTTTCAATCTCTAGCTCACTGAAAACTCACGTACCACCACTGATATACTCGTATATATATGTTAAGTTCATCTCTATATCTTGGACGCAATGCTTTTTAGGTTTGCTACTGGCCGATAAATTAACAAATATTACATCATGGGATTTTAGCGATAACTTTGGGCTCTGTTTATTTTATACTAGCTGACCCGGCAACGCGTTGCTGTGGCTAATAAAACACTTTGTAAAATCCAACCTTTGTAACCACCGCCGTCTTTGAGTTCATCGCGAAGAGATCATCAATGCGGTTTGCACTTGAGGTAGCTCTTCGCCCATTTGATTGACTTCGACGATCTATGTCAGCTCGTCTTTTCCTTTGCATATTAAAACAGTAAATAAACTTCTCACGCAACTAAATGGTAACAGAATGACAGGTAACGTTTGACAACGACTGAAATATGACAATCAGAATTCTTTTTTTTTTGCATTCCAATTTTAGATTACGTTGTGCTTCTGAAAGTAGGTAGAACAGTAGAACTGTTTATATGAGAAAATGAAATTTTTGTTTTTACTATCTTCCTCACAATTTTTTCATATTATCCCACCGTTTAAACCTTCCCTGGACTACGACAAACATTTCAAAACCAAAATCACCTAAATCGGCTCAGCAGTTCTTGTGTTTTAGCGAGACAAACGAACAGCAATGGATAAGAATAAGAAGATATAATGGGTAAAGTAAGCTACCCGTAAAAGATAGATATATGCCTTCGCGGACTTTTTTGTAGATCTATAAAAGAGCCACCATATATTGTTTTGTTATATCCCAAAAGGATTAGGCAGCGTTTTCGATGAAAGCTATCAGGCGGCTGGACTTTTTTCCGACACTTCTAACAATTATCGTTATGTTTCGACCAATTTACACAAATCCTTGACAAATTACATACCTAAACCTTCCTCACGAAACACTCTATTGGTGAAAACCGCATGAAAATCCGTTCAGTAGTTTTCGAGTTTATCGCGAACAGACAGACAGACAGACAGACGGCGCGGGGGACTTTACTTTATAATATGTAGAGATAGAGATGTAGAGATAGTAAGAAACTTGCATTTATACCTAGGCTTTTGAATCGAATTCGATGGGGAGTTGTGTGTTACGAAATTACTTTTTGGCGGTGTGATTTTTTTTTAATTGAAATTAGCTATGAGAAGGCTAATCTAATTCTGTCATCATAATATTTAGAATAATATCGTAGAATCATTTGTGTTTGTATAGAATCATTAATTCAATGTTTAATACCACTGATTTATTATATGTAATCTCTTTTCATACTCCAGGCAGGTCAGTTACAAGACAGTTACTAGACAGTACCATATTATTGTAGCAATTCTACATCAACGTCTCAATATTATACTCCCATGCTACGGATTCAACAGCTAGGAAACAAATACTCCGATGTTGTTGATATATAAACGTTTTATAAACGTCCGTTTTATAAACGTCCGTTCGTTACGCTTGATACCATTTTAGGTTTACCGCTACAAATATTTGGTCTACCGCCCGATTTTGCCGTTTTATAAACGTTCGTTAGGTTATCGGTAGGTTAAGTTTCGGTTAATGCTTAACTGACTGATTTTGACCAGTTAAACGGATAACGATTTTAAAGAGACAGTATTATATTATTTGCATTAGTGACATGGATTATTCATCGAGCAGTGAAAGTGAGGATGGGCGTTTGGCAATGCTTGAAGATGACACGCCATCGTCGTCATCTAATAGCAGTAGCAGGGAAGACGAAGCTGCGGGAGGACGGAGACGTCTACGTGTTTTTATGCATAGACCGGATTATTTTAATTATGATGCGGACATCGATTTTAAAATGAGATTTCGGTTGTCAAAGAGAACCGTGGCTCAAATTTTAAATATAATTGAAGCTCAATTAGTGCCGGCGACACATCGAAACCAGCCAGTTACGCCCGCACAGCAGTTGTCACTGACACTACGATTCTACGCTTTGGGATCATTGCTGCAAGCTGCTGGCGACTTCACGGGAGTCTCCAAGAGTCTCTCGATAGCGTACATCGTTGTATGGAGAGTTACTAAAATAATAGCCTCCTTGAGAAACAATTACATAACCGTGAATAGTGACACAGTTCAGGACTTCTGCATAAATAACAATCAACTTTGACAGCTAAAGTAATATCCATAGATAAAAACAATATCAGAGACAATAATTTGCCAAAAACATTGCCAGTAAAAAAACTTTAAGACTAAACGTAACCGATGACCGCTAGTAATGCAAATTTGTTTATAGTACGAAAATAAAATAACGATCGGATAGCGGTCCGTTAACGAAAAATGGTTCGTTACTTAACAGAAATTTGGTACTTCGTTTATAAAACCGGCCCTTAGTCCATCAATTTTAATATATATAAGCACACCTTATTGAAGTTTTTTTCATCAAGTAGGGGAATATTTTGACAAAGCTAATTAAATTGACTAATTAACATTAACAGTATTTTGTCGGCTGAATATATGTAAAAGCCTAAATAGGCATAAATAAATAAATAAATAAACATCGATGAAAACTTTACTTTTTTCCATCCCTTCCCAAAAAAGTTCCTCCACACAGCATCCCCAAATATGACAGGCTGTGAGACAAATTATTTTCCTGGTGGGCCTCCTTTGTGGGCTTAATGTAAAAAAATCCTCAAAAATTATTTATTTAATTTAAATTTCGCTCAGTTTTGATTTGGTGAAAGCCAACGCACCACGATCCGCCTCTGGCGAAGTCTAACCCCAATCCACAAAAATCCGATCGATCTATCCAGATACCAGCTTAATATTAATACGGCAACCCTAACGAACCGGCGGCGTTACCAGGCTGTAATAAGGTCCACTCTAATGAACCCGCGTTACCGGATTGTATTGTAAATTGTAATGAGGCCACCCTAACGGACCTGCCCGATTTACCAGATTACAAAATATACTGTAATAAGAAGCGATACAGTTTACAAATATAAAAAAAATTAACCGTTGGATTAACCTAAATATTTTTGTAATATGGTAGAGACTCTCAGTATCGCCCTGGTGGAAGACCATCATTCAGAATTCAAGCGTTGCATAAAATGGCTTTAGCTATATTTGGTAACCAGATCTGAATAGCCGAGTATTTTCCCACCTTCCTCTTCCCCAACTACCTCCCCTCCACTCTGTCTTCGGCCTCATAACGTACCCCAAATGGGGATTCCATAGTCTTGTTTTATTTATTTTTACATTAGCTGCACATAGTTTTTGGGGATGTTGTGTGGAGGGTCTTTTTAGGGAAATATAGGAGAGTATGTTCTGAGAAGAAAAAATACATGAGGGGTTCGTAGGAATCTGGGGTCAATGTGTCCAGGAGCGACGGTCATAATAATTCAATAACGGTAACATTTTTTTTTATTATTTTTTATTGATTAACTAATGTTTAAGACAAGATTTTTATGCATAGCACAAAGGGTGACAATTATTATAAGTACCTAATAATTATTAGCCTGAAACACTCATCTACATTGAAAAAATCTCCCGAGAAAAGATACATGGAGCCGACGGGGCTCGAACCTGCGTCCCTCTGATTTCCGGTCAACTGCTCTGTCCACTGAGCTACGTCGGCTTATCTCCTGCCCGCCAAATAATTCAATATATACTAGTGTTTCATTCAATAATTACTGCTTATTACATTTTTCCACCTGCAAACAAACAACTTTAAATACCTGAAAAATACCCTCGACTCTGTGCAGAAACGGGCGGTCCGTTTGATAGATTCTCCCATATTAACAGACGGATTGCAATCTTTAGAGCACAGGCGTCGGGTGGGAATGCTATCCTTGTTCTACCGGTATTACAATGGAAGATGCTCCGAGGAACTAGCATCATTGATCCCTTCGGCACCGGTGCATAGTCGGGAAACACGCCAAACGCGTGCCCAACATTTGTACACGGTTGACATTTGCCACATAAGAACGGGTCGTTTCTTCGACTCGTTCTTGTGTTCAACAGCTCGGCTGTGGAATGATTTGCCGGCCTCTGTGTTTCCTCCTTCCTACAACATGGGTCTCTTCAAGACCAATGTTCATTCCTTCCTCTTCTCAAAAAGACCCTCCACACAGCATCCCAGATGACATAGGCCCTGAGGGAAATTATTTTCCTCAGGGCCTCCTGCGTGGAGTTAACGTAAAAAAAAAAAAATCTGAGGGAAATTATTTTCCTCAGGGCCTCCTGTGTGGAGTTAATATAAAAAAAAAACTTTATTATATATGAGAAAGGCATTTTTTTATTATTTTATTTTTAATATTTTTTATTTTTAATGGCATGTTTTACATGGTATTTACATGATAATTTTACATCTCAGGTTTTTTTACAACCCTTCCATTGAAAGCATTTGCTTGTGTATCGAAGGGGAGTGTACATTAATGTTATTAGTTAGTACTTAAATAATTCATTGTACATAAATTTAAATGTAAGTGTTAAATCTCCCACTAGGTGGCGTCGAGACAAATTATGTCTAAATTTTTTGGTGAAATACTTTAACTCGTCAAACATTAATTATTATTTTTAATTAGTAAGGACGCGGGTTCGAGTCCCGTCGGTGGCATGTATCTTTTCTCCGGAGATTTTTGTAGAGGAGTGTTCCAGGCTAATAATTATTACTTATAATATATTTTTTAAATTATTTTCATTTTATACATCCTAGGGGATGCTGTGGTTAGGGTTTTTTTAAAGGAAAGGAAAAAGAGAAAATTCTGGGAAGGATATAGGTATGAGGGGTGGGTAGGGATCTGGGGTCAATGTGTCCAGGAGTGAAGGACGTATAAATCCATCCCTCCCACTGAAGTGCAAGAATATGGGTCGAAAGAGCACCAATTGGCATGGGTATTGGTTACCCAATAAATGGTTTTCGGTGCGGCGGTACCCATAACCGCCATCCAAATTGAACACTCACTATCTACGGTTAAAAGGGAGCAGTTAAAATTTAAGTAGTTTTTCATTTAAGTTTTTATGAGAATACCGCAATGAAATAAATTGATAAAAAGCCACAAAAAACCTAATTTAAGAACACAAATTATAAAATCATTTTACATAATTTGAGAGGTGGGTATGGATACCGCCACCCCGGAAACCATTTATTGGATAACCAACAATTCTGCCATGGACTCGTACGTCACTCCTGGACACTCTGTCCCCAGATTCTTACCCACCCTTCGTACCTTTTCCTTTCCTCAAAAAAACCCTCCACATAGAGGTCTGTAAGATGTGTGGAGTTGAAAAAAAACTACCTACCTACAGTTTTCAGTTATTTTACGGCCTCGTTTGCCGCCCTTGGGGTTTTATTTCAATTTAAATCAGTCGAGCATTCTTATCACCATGTTTGCACAAATCAACACAAACAATTAGTTTGTCTAAACTTTTCACGAACGAACAAACTCGGTACAAATAAATAATTTTCTCACCCCAAGCTTTTTAGTTCAGAGTTTCGCCGCTAGAGCTGCTACGTCAGTCGTATTCGGTCTCCCGTACTAAATGGACTCACCCCAAATTTTAAAATTACAAATCAAATATTAAATGCCAAATAATACGTGCTGGCAACTCCGGGAAAAATGTTTAAAACACTAATAAACCATTGTTCAACAGTTTGTAATATTTATAAATAACAGAATAAGTGCTGGTCACTGTTAAATAATGTTTTAACATTGGATAAAATTACGTTTTTGATTAAAAATATCAGTTTAAATTTGCCCTCGCTTTGGTGTTAGCCTTGGTCTATGATTGTTTTTGCAAAGTGATATAACATGAATTTTCTACGCGTTTGAGTGTTTAATATACAAATAGCAATGATCGGTATTATTAAAATTATTGTGTTAAATGCTTTAATGAATTAATTTGCTGTTAAATAAGTTGAAATAAGTATTAGCTTTAAAAGCAGTTTGTTATTATTTTTAATAATAACGTAAATATATTTGAACAGAATTTAAAATAGTACCTAATATCATAAAATTTTGTGAGAATGGTTGAAATAATGTGTTTTAACTTTTAATGTTGTGTTTTAAAAACGTTTAAAATGACAATAAGGATTTTAACAATGGATATACATGAATGACAAGGTATGCATAAAATTTTACTTGTATATATTTTAAAGGTATTTTATGATGTAAAAAATATGTATTTTAAAGTGTTCAAACATTTTTAAAACAATTTTTAAAATTTTGTCATTTATTTTTGGGGTGTTATGTCGTGTTTCGTTACCTCCTTATTCTTGTGTGTCACATCTGCCCTCTGCCCTGATGATGGACACTGTAACGCTGTCCGAAACGTTGGCTAAAGGAGGAGGTAGCAACACACGGCGTAACACCCCAAAAATAAATAACAAAAATACTCTTGACCGTGAAAATCTAAAACCATATCTGAATTTTTTTTTCTTCTTTGTTCTGTGCATTATTTTTTACTGTTGTTGTTGAGAATTTTTCGACCACCATGGTATGTATATACCATGTTATATAATGTATGCCCATGTTTTGATAGTACTGGTGATTGATTTTGGGGTCCTATGCCTCCTTCTTTAGCCAACGTTTCGTACACCATCACAGTGTCCATCAGTAGGGGCAGGGCAGATGTGTAAATTGGCCGTGAAATTCACAATGACGTTCAGTTTATTTTGTGTTTTGGTTTTTTTTAATGTTATGGATTGCCAATTTGGAAATATATGTTATGTTATGTATATATACGACTGGTCAGTGGTTGAGTGGGCATAGCGCTTGGGTCCCACCCGAGCGTCGCGTGTTCGATTCCTCGGCTGGCTAAGTCCTCCATCACAACACAAGCAACATTTTCGGCTTTCTGTGGTGGTAGTAGGAGATTTTCAAACATTGTTGGATTATTCGTAACCCTGGAATGTTTGTCTTTCTTTAAAAAAAAAGAAAAAAGTTTAAGTTATTCGTATCTAGATGTTAAATTTGTTGCAAAACGTGGTAAATATACAGTAAAGCGGAACACGGTTAAGGTTACTAAGGTTATTTTGTTTATTCGTTTTTTTTATTATTTTAAGCTCATTTATTTATTTGCTCCAGTAAACATTTTTTGGATGATCAAACCCTCTGCCATAGGTAACCCCAAGTGGTTCGCCACATTTGGAGACCTAGCAGGGGTGCCCAGATACGTAGGGCAATGTTTGTCAAGGTCTTAGCGGTGGATGATCTGGATACACTGAACACCTGATTCCTACCCACCCCCCTACCCTTACCTTTTTCCTTCCCAGAATTTTCACTTCTTCCCTTCCTTAAAAAGACCTCCAAACAGCACCCTCAAAGAAGACATAGGCCAGAGGAAAAGTATTTTCCTCCTCTAAGGAGCTAATGTAAAAAATGGGCACCCCTGTTAAGTCACCAAATCCAGTGAACCACTTGGGTGACCAATAGCAGAAGTGTTGGTCCAATCCAATAAATGGTTCCCGGGGCGGCGAGCATCTTCCCAAATAGTAAAATTATTTACCATGTCTGAAAAGATGAGTTTTAAGTTTAGCTCTAAATTCGGTGATCCGACAGTTGATCCGCCGATAGTTGATCCGCTGACAGTTGATCCGCTGACAGTTGATCCGCTGACAGTTTATCCGTTGACAGTTGATCCGCCGACAATTGATCTGCTGACAGTGAATCCGCTGACAGTTGATCCGCTGACAGTTGATCCGCTGACAGTTTATCCGTTGACAGTTGATCCGCCGACAATTGATCTGCTGACTTTGGATCCGCTGAAAGTTGATCCGCCGACAGTTGATCCGCTGACAGTTTATCTGTTGACAGTTGATCCGCCGACAATTGATCTGCTGACAGTGGATCCGCTGACAGTTGATCCGTCGACAATTGATCCGCTGACAGTTGAACTGCTGACCGTTGGCCCCCCGAAATGATATTTACTATAAAATTATAATTTTGTGAGCATTATTTACCAATTTGTACAAGTTTGTATGAATATCTAAAGAATTTATACACAGTGTCGATTTTTTTGTACTTATGGGCTGGTATACACGGTATTTAGAGAAGCAGATTTTTCCTTTATGCATTTGAATGAAAATATGTTTTATTCTTTTGTTATTCGGCAGTACATGCTCTCTGCACATCCCTTCGGGGTCATTTAGTTATATTTTGTGTCGTTAGGTATACCGTATTTTCCCTGAACCGACTGCACATTGTATATAAGCACGCCAGGGGGGCAATTTGCGGTTCAACTGTCATGGAACCCTAAATTCTGTTGGGTCTGTGAATATTCTTATCGTGTGGCAGTTTATTAAATTCTTAGGTCCTGAATCTCCGAAAGCACGCTCACCAAACGCGTATGTCCAAACTGAGAGTTCCTACATATTTAATAAGATTCCATGATAGATGATCTCCTGAAAGTTAACTCTTCTGCATACTTATATACAATAAGCGGTCGGTTTAGGAAAAAAATACGGTATACCTACTTACAAAAGATAACTAAGTGTTCCCGAAAGGTTGTGCAGAGAGGATTTACCACCGAATAACAAAAAAAACAACGACAAAAACATTTTTTAATTCGAATGCGTCAAGGATAAAACTACTTGTCTATGAACCATTTATTGGACAACCAACACCCTTGCCATGGGTCACCCCAAGTGGTTAGCTACGTTTGGTGACTTAGCAGGGGTGCCCAGAATCGTGGAGTGAGGTTTATCTAGGTCTTGGCGACCGATGCTTTTGCCAGCCTTCTGCATGGCGGGTGGAGAGTTTGTTTGAGGGAGACCTAATCTAGATCTTTCTAGCCTCTCATTGTCTTGCATTGCAGTGCGAGAGAAGAATTCATACGTCCATTACTCCTAGACCCATGGCGGGTGGAGAGTTTGTTTGAGGGAGACCTAATCTAGATCTTTCTAGCCTCTCATTGTCTTGCATTGCAGTGCGAGAGAAGAATTCATACGTCCATTACTCCTAGACACATTGACCGCTAGATTCCTACCCACCGTTTGTACCTTTTTCCTTTCTAAAACTTCCTCTCCTTAAAAAAATCTTCACACAGCATCCCCAAAGATTGCACAGCCCCTGAGGGAAATGTTTTTGTGGGAATTTAATGTAAAAAGAAAGAAAAAACGTACAAAAAATCAACAAAATCAATAAAAAAAATAAAAAACTCGGCATTTCAATGGAAGATGCTCCGAGGAACTAGCGTCATTGATCCCTTCGGCACCGGTGCATAGTCGGGAAACACGCCAAACGCGTGCCCAACATATGTACACAGTACACAGTTGACATTGTCACATGAGAACGGGTCGCCTCTTCGACTCGTTCTTGTGTTCAACAGCTCGGCTGTGGAACGATTTGCCGACCTTTGTGTTTCCTCCTTCCTACAACATGGGTCTCTTCAAGACCAACGTTCATCCCTTCCTCTCTTAAAAAAGACCCTCCATACAGCATCTCAGGTGACATAGGCCCTGAGGGAAATTATTTTCTTCTGGACCTGAGTGGAGTTAATATAAAAAAAATCAACACTGTAAATAAATTCGTTTGATAACCATACAAAATTATCATTAGAGATATTTTAATCTTTTAACAAGGGCATGTATCATAGTGCTGTAAAAAGCACGGTCACACCCAGAACACTATCGCCATAACCTTTCCCGTCGATCACACATTTTTGTTTTTTTTTGTCCTTGGTGGGTTTGTGTGATGCCATTTCATTGACTGCCTCTTCGATTCCGGCTCAAAAAAATGAACTCATATTTCGTCTCCGGTCACATTTTTTTCCAGAAACTAAGCGCTGCATGTGTTGTTTCTTTATTCTGGCCGGATAACTTTTTTGGTACCCACCTTTTGCACAAACTTTTGTTGAAAAATGAGTTGTCGAATAATCGTCATCACACTGCCACACATCATCTATAGTTATCTAGGGTCACCACGAATGATGTCACCAACTCGCTCAATGTTGCGTGCATTCACTGCAATCGCTCCGCTTTTTGTCAGCCTGCGGTGTTTGTCCTTCAGCTTCGTTATAGCGACGAATCCTTCTTCTACAAATGCTGACCTCCACTGTTGCATCATGGTAGAAATTTTTCCGTCTTTCATGAATGCGAATGGACGTTTAACCTTCTACAGTCAAGAATCAATTCCATAACGCTGTCTAATACGAACATCGATGTCGGCCATTTTGCAAGCGACGCCTGTTGACGAAAAAGTTACTATTGTAGCAGATTGTAGAAGAAGGTTTTAAGAACCAAATAGGACCAAATTTCAAAATTTTCACTTAACTAACTTTATTTAAGCAGAAAAAAATAGGAGGCATTAATTACTTTTTGACGGACTCTCATACTATCTACTAATCTGGCGTCAAAAAATATAATAAAAAAAAACATTGCGTGATTTCATACTCTATTTTAGACAAGCAGATAAAACACGAGGATGTATTACTATTTAAGAAGTCACGTTATTGAGAAGTGGTTTCGTGCCTACATAGATTTTATCAATCTCTCCAAAATGTTTTTGGCAAAATCGTTAGAAAAATAATATTCCACTTCGCGTTATTGGTCAAATACCTTTTGTGCCTCTTACTGTGACCTGATTCTGTATAGTTATTGTTACAATAAGGTCAAATAAGTGTTTATTATGTTAAAGCCGCTGTTGAAGCTGTTAAATTAACGCGACCGGCGCGGCGCGGCGCCTATTTAGTGAACTAATTTTGGCGACACGACACTTTCAACGAAAGCGCTAAATAAAATGAAATATTTTTTAGATTTTTTTTAGCAGCCTAAATCTTGATATTTTAAGGCTCGTTATAAGCGCTCAAAATGAAGAAAACTGAAGTTTGAAAGGGAGATATTTAAATGGGAAAGGAACAAAGCAATCACAAACGGCGCGAAACGACGACCCGCAGAGTGTATCGTTTTATACAAGTTATACAAGAAAAACTCTAAAACATCAATCAAGTACTTGTAACCCACCTTCGGGTGTATAATAATTAGTCTATACTAATATTATAAATGCGAAAGTGTGTGTGTATGTTTGTTATGCTTTCTCGCCTAAACCACTAAACCGATTTAAAAAGTACTTTCACCAATACATAGAGTAGATACATTATATCACCATACCAGGCAGTTGGCCAATAGAAAGCTACATTATCAAGGAGTAACATAGGCTGTATATAATGGTGAGCTCTAGCGTTATGAAAATTGCATTAATGAAAATGTATGTAATTATTATATATATATATATATATATATACATCCCGCTACAGATTTGGCGTCCTTTCACTTCGCATCCTTTTGGCTACCACTGCTTACGGTAGGTTTTTAAATAAAATTGCGGTGAATGTTCACATGTTTTTAGGTTGACAAAAGAGTGATAGTAAAAGAATTATCCAGAAATTGTGTTTTGAGGGTATTCAAATTTTTGATAGGTAAGTATACTTTAGAGTCTTTTGGGCGTCCTTTCATATTGCCGCCGTTTTGGCAACCGCGTATATCGTACGTATATCACACTTCATTCCATATTTAGGGCGTCCGTTCATTACGAACATTTGACGACCTCCGTATATTCCTGTATGCAGTACGTTTAAATTACGATGCTTTCAGAATCCTTTTAATTCGTTCTCGATTTGCCAACGGTCTATCTATCGTAGGTATCATGATTGGTTACATAAATATTATTTTGAAGGAAACCAAAACAGAATCCCAAGAAGTCAAAACGGTAGACTGTTATTATATCATTTTATATTTGGGAGGAAAAACAACAATCAAATTAAAAATTTGGGAGGCAGGTGTGGGTACCGCCGCCCCGGGAACCATTTACAAGATAACTAACAGCCCTGCCATAGGTCACACCAAGTGGTTAGATATGTTTGGTGTCTTAGCGGGGGTGCCCGGGTTCACGGGGTGAGCTGTGTCTAGGTCTTGGCAACCTATGCATTTGCCCACCTACTACATGGCGGGCCGGATCAGGAGAGACTGGTTGAGGGAGACCTTTTCATCTCTCCAACCGGACTCTCGATCCACGCCTTATATCACAGTGGGAGGGATGGATTCATATGTCTGTCACTCCTGGACACATTGACCCCCAGATTCCTAACTACCATTCATACTTTTTTCTTTCCCAAAACTTCCTCTCCTTCCTTTCCCCAAAAATACCCTCCACACAACATCCCCAAAGATGACATAGGCCTTGAGGGAAATTGTTTTCCTCAGGGCCTGCAGTGTGGAGCTAATGAAAAAAAAATATATAGAGTGAACAGGAACTAGGTTATTTTAGTTACCAATAATTATTTGGGATGCATAAAATTGGCTCCTTATTGCGATAGGTAGCAATTGACAAGTGCAATAAAGGCACAATTTTTTTTTAAGAAAGACAATCATTATTGGGTTACAAATAATCAGTCACTAATTTAAAATCTCGTACTTTTTTTTTCTTTTTTTTTTACATGAGCTCCACACAGAAGATCCTGAGGGAAATTATTCATCTTAGGGTATGTTGTGCGGAGAGCTTTTGAAGGAAAGGAAGGAGAGGAAAATTATTTTAAGGAAAGGGGTTTAAAGGGTGGGTAGGAATCTGGGGTTCAGTGTGTCCCGGTCATCCGCCTCCTAGACCTAGACAAACCTCACCCCCATTCTGAAAACGACCTTCGTTCGTCGTTTCCACAAAACTTTAACGTATTGACCAAATCCAAGAAGAAAATTGATAAAGAAATAACAAAAAAAAATACAGGGCGCAGTTCACACGCCGTAGAAATGAAACCTTCAGAAAACGAAAGTAGACAAGAGTGGATAGGCTACGAAGCACCGCACAAAGAGAAGCCCGATTATTATCTTATTCTCTTGTAGTCCTATAGATGTATGTTTTAGCCTCTTTTTAGTGTCGCTATTTTTAGTTTCATCGAGTTTCAAATCACAACGGTGCTACAAAAGTTTTCACTTCAAAAAAGGTCGAATGCCGGATTTTTGTTTTTATTTCGAAAAGGACTCGAGGCATATTTTCAGAAACCACGAGATAGAATGTGAAATTCAAAATATCCTGACAATAATGAATGGCAAGGAAAGAAAAGGTCTTCTGCTAAATTGCATAAAACGGGAGATTATGTACAAAATTATCAGGAATACAAAAAACCCATTACAAGAAAATACCATTCCTCATTTAATGATTATTTGCCATGCCCCAAATGCTTGGGATTTTTTTCGATTAAACAATATGAAAACATAGAAAACTATGCTTAGATATTTAATTTAAATGTACCTAGACAGATAATTTAATATGTATGAAGAATGAGTTAATGATGAATGTAAGTAAGTCTAAAATCGTGGTGTTTGATACAAAAACAATGTGAAACTTAGTTGTGAATGATGAATACTTGGAGCAGGTGGATAAGTTTTTGAAGTATGTATTGTGAAGTATATTTGGGAAGTGTGTTTACGGTAGATGGGAAGGCTGATAGAGATATGTGAAACAAGGTTAAATGTAGGTAACTCCATTAACGGAGGATAGAACGCTAGTGGCGCCAACAAAAAAACTGTCCAAAGAAGCGAAGCCAGCTATCCATAATAGAGTGCTGGAACCGACCCCCATGTATGGCTGTGAGGCATGGAACTGGTAGAGGAAGGAAGAGGAAGGAAGCAAAGGAAGGAAAGTAGGCTGAATGCTGTAGAATTGCGATTCCTGAGGCGTGAGTATGGTAAAACCATGTACGATCTTGGGAGAAACGTTGAGATCCGCGAAGAATGCAAGGCCAATGTAAACGTAATGAGTAAAATTACGAAAGGAACGCTCGGATGGATTGTAGAGCGAATGAACGAGAAGACGTGTGGCATTTCAATTTGGGAGGCGGGTATGAGTACCGCCGCCCCGGGAACCATTTATTGGATAACCAACACCTCTGCCATAGGTCACCCCCAAGTGGTTCACTACGTTTGGTACTTAGCAGGGGTGCCCGAACTCATTGGGTGAGGTCTTGGCAGCGGATGCGCCTGCCCACCTACTGCATGGCGGAGAGAGACTGGTTGAGGGAGGCCTTTCGACCTTTTCAGCAGGACTCTCTCGACCCATCGCTTTGCACAGCTATTGGAGGGATGGACTCATACGTCCGTCACTCCTGGATATACTAAACCTCTGATTCCTACCAGGCGCGGCCGGTGCCTCAAGTTATAGGTGGTTCACCAAGCCATTCATAAAAAACGAAAGGTTGATATTATATTTAAAAAAAAATCTAGACATCATGCATAATTTTACATTACTTGCTAAGTATCTAAAAATATCATGTAACTGTAATAGTAAAAATATCGTGCGATGTAAAAACATGCTGATGTCTAGAGTTTAATATAGTCAATTGACCTGCCAGGTAAGTAGGTATGTTTTATGTATCTGTTTGTAAATTCAAATAATAAAAATACATATAGCCTAGGAACTCATAATAAATTGTACAACGCAACATAACTAAAACGGCGCTCTAGTAATTATCCAATTATTATAGAATTATTCTGGTATCAATATTTTTAGAAGCATTTTACACTCCATTACTATTGATATTACATCTATTGGAAGATTAGTGGAAAGGGTGGGTGTGATATCCATTTAAAAATACTCAACCTTCCAAAGATAATAATAATAACGCAATAATCCAATAATAATAATTAACACACAAGAAACACTCTGCGGCGTGGATCGCCAATATCGCCATTTACTGTCGTGACAACTTCGATCAATGGGTGACAAACAAATAATAATGTCAAAAAGGTACATCCCAAGGGCTCGAACAAGATAATGTCACACGAGACGCATAGCTGACCCTTTGACTAATGGTTACATTTTAGAAGAGAAATGTTATTACTTAATATTATCTTGTTCAAACCTTACTACCGCTGGAACCAAAGCTTCGGAATATTTCCGAAGAATGCCGAAGCTCTTCGGGTCGGCCATGCGGCACGCGATCAGCCGATTTTTAGTGACATGCATGTTTCTGACGTTTTGGGATTTTTTACTACGAGCATCATTCAAATTACGGGGCGCTTAGCTCTGGCGCGCGGTTTGGCATTGTACCTACCTCGGTTCCTCGCTCCTAGCGGGTACCCGCCGTAACTGGCGGGTGGGAACAATGCGTTTATTTGGCCGTAATACATTGTTAATTGTTAGATTGATAATTAATTATAATTTAATTTAAAGATTGTGCTCAATTTTATCAATTTAATAAATAAACACATTACGTAGAAATACGATGAGTTGTAAAATGATGTTGAAAGACCCTCCTCACTGCATCCCCTAAGATGACATAGGGCCTGAGGGAAATTATTTTTCTCATGGCCTTCTGAGTGGAGCTAATATAAAAAATGGCAAGACCAAGTGAATCAGATACTTGATTCGGGCTGCATCAAGAGTCAAAATAATAGAAGAGGATGTGTGAGACGATGTATGAATGTGAACGAGGCAAGGAGTGTGTGCCAAGACCGAGTTGTTTGGCGGCCCGTCCTCTCTGCCTACCCCTGCGGAGAAACGGTGTTATGGTTAGTTAGTTAGTGAAGGATGATTTTATATATATTTTTGACGTCGAATTCTGGTGCAACTTTTGCTATACATTGGGTCATCATATTAATAATTATGGTTTCTTCTTGGTGTGGTTCATTTTCATTTTGTGTGGTTTGAAGATTGAATATTAATTTTGCAAAAATTAAAACGTTTTTTATTTTATTTTATAAGACTCGAACCCACGCGGTCTGAATTGTCTGGCCACTAAATTCGTGAGGCGCTTTACGCCGCTGGACTATGGGAGCCTTGAGTGAGAGCGAGGATTTACCGTACCTATTATATTAGAACTAATTAACTATTATATTAAAATAATAATAAATTTTCGTGACGCATTTCTGTATCATTTGAATTTCAAGTCGCTAGTAAGTAAGTATCTAAAACTTAAAATAATTAACAAAATTTATTATTACACTATGAATGAAAAAATAAAAAAATGAAAAAAAGTACTTATTTACTTATCACTTCTGAGTGATAAGTATAAGAGATTAGATAGACTAATCGGTCTCCTCATTGTGCGGTGATTCGTAGCTATTCGATCTCCCCTTCGTGCGGTGCTTCGTAGCTTCTTCGCTCTTGTCTACTTTAGTTTTCTGAGGTTTCACTTCTACCGCGTGTGAACTGCACACTTGTACTTTGAAGTGTAAACTTCTAGCACCTGCAAATCGCCTAGTACCGTTGTGATTTGAAACTCGATGAAACTAAAAATAGCGACACTAAAAAGAGGCAAAAGCATACATCTACAGGACTGCGAGAGAATGAGATAATAATCGGGCTTCTCTTTGTGCGGTGCTTCGTAGCCAACCCACTCTTGCCTACTTTAGTTTTTTGAAGGTTTCATTTCTACGGCATGTGAACTACGCACTGTATTTATTTTTCGTTATTTCTATATTAAAGACGTGGTAATATCGTGATAAATTTTTATGTTTTCACCTACCGATATTTGTTTATTCATACTTTAAATCAGTAAAAACAATACAAAAAACATAAAAATCGTTTTAGAAATTTTATTCTCTACAAAACTGTACTGAAAAAGAGGTACGTACAGAAAACCAAACCAAGTCGTGCAATTTACTTGTTTTTATAAACTTATACACATTTTTACGGCTGTGTATCTCAATACTTATTAGAGGTAGAAGACATTTTTTTTAATAAAAATTGTAGATAATTTTATGTTCTACAAAACTTGTGAAGTTACCTTAGCCAAAATTTTCATTGAGAACGAAATATTTGAGAAAAACTAGATTTTGGCGCGATTTCGGCAGGTTTTTTCAAAACGGCGGCGAAAGCTCAAGTGACCGAAGGTCGAAAACTCAGATTTTTCATCAGGAGATGAGTGTATAAAACATATAAAAAAATTGGGGCTACCGAAATAATTCCGATCGCGACCCCCTTTTTTGCACTAATTGCACTGTCCTATAAGTCAGGCGAGATCAAAATGCTACAAAGAACAAATAATTATTTTGCGGATAGGCCACTTGCATCGCATTTAAAAAAAAAATCCGGTTTAGGTAAATATTCTAAGACATTCGGCATTTTTTTTAAATCGTATTTTTGAAACCCTGGCGATTTTTTGAAAATTTCAATCCGAAAAATCAGACCATTTTTTATAAACCGGAAAGACGGGACATAATTTTATGGGTGCGAAAAAACGATAATTACATAGCAGAAAATCATTTAAAAAAAAGATCATGTTCCACAAGAAAGGGCACAGGAGAATAGCGAGGCATTCCAAAAATATTATATCTCATAAATATTTTTTTTCCTTGATCCATCTTATTGATCATAAATCATTATAATGTTCAACGTCTATATTACTAAATCCAATGAAATATACTTGTACTTGTAAATTATAATAATAAGAAGAATATTATGAAATTTGATTTTGTTAAGATCAGCACCACTACCATTATACCTCTAAACACGTGCAGACATCGTAAAATGAACGGGGTTCTCTTCATAACATATGTCAAAAAGAAACCAAATGATAAGTTCGCAGAGAACAAACAATAATTCTACTGAACGTTAAATGTCAAATTCAAAAATTCGCCTGAAATCAAAGTGCTGCCATATAAAAAAAATAAATCAGTGTGGAATTTTATAAAATTAATAGGAACATTTTCGGCAATTATTATAAGCAATAATTATCAGCCTGAAACGGCCAACGGCGTTGGCGGCAAGTATCTTTTCTCGGAAGATTTTTCAATGTTGATGAGTGTTTAAGGCTGATAATTATTGCTTATAATAATTGTTACCCTTTGTGCTATGCATAAAAATCTTGTCTAAACGTTAGTTTATAAATTAAAAATAATAATTAACATTTTCGGCGATGGGACATTTTCATGTAGTGACGTCACGGGCCTAAATAATGGATTTATTTATTTAAAAATAAATTTAAAAAAACTGTACATTTCTAAAAATTTTTACTAACATTTTCGTAATCTTGGTAAAAATATCTATCCACACGATTTTTTCAAAGTCGTTATGAAATCCATGCAAGTGGCCTATTGCTTGGGTAGGTAGTAGGCAAATCAATAAAGAGTTTGAGGTACGCAAAAATTCCTCCGTCGATGAAACCTTTGCAGTCACGTGGAGTATCATTTAGGGATGACGAATGACAAAAGATCCAACAAAATATTTAACGGGAAGTTACCTAGTTATTTTTAGCAAAAACTGAAAAAAAAATTATAACTCCCGCTAGAAAAGTATTTCTTTCGAAAACTCTTCACATCTTGTTAGTATTAGGTAATTAATATCCACCTGATTAAATAGAAATTCAACAATATTATTCTTGGGAAAGTGTGTTTTTAAAAAGAGATTTGTTTTTTTATTTCTATTCTTGCCGGGAAAATTCCTCCCTCCAATTTTTGATCACGAAGTGTCTTTATATTGGTGTTAGCTTTATTTAATCAAAAGATCCAACATTTTTTTTCTTTTGGTACATGCTTTTTTGATATCAGTCAAAAATATCGCTCCGGAAAAATCCTCCGTCCAATTTTTTTAAGTCAAATTGATAGGATAGCTATGTTAAAATAATTTCTGCAAAGATCCAACTAAATTTTCAACGACAACCTATTTTTTTAAATTGATTTCGATTGCACGCAGATTCCACGTGACTTTTGTATGAACAGGAGTCCGCGGGGTAAGGGAAGCGGTGGGGCTAGTCGCACGGGGGGCAAGCAAGCCGATCGGCGCGGGATAACAGCTGTGTGGGTGAGGTGAAGGGAATCTTGATAGGGAATTCGGCCGGCAACAGCTAAGTTTGTGTGCGCTTATTGTTTTGAATTTCGTTAGTGTGCGTGAGCTTGGTTTCAATGCGATAAAGTAGATATAATGAAATAACGCTGATGCGCAGGTTAAGCGAAACCGGTCGGTATAAAAAAGGTTAATGGATGAATCGTGGTTACAAACTAAGTGATTGTTTTATTTCAATTAATATCTTTGTCAAACCACAAAGTGACTGCTTTCTACCAAAGTAAAAAAAGGATTTAATTATCACTTATAATGAATGTTCATCTTCTTATGTACATGAAAAGATATAAAACGTTTAAAAAGAATTAAAAAAATATAATAAAAGGTAGCTAAATAGGTATCCGAAACAATTTTAAAAAATCCGAGTACGCAATTAAAAGTGAAACCTTCAGAAAATAAATTAGAATACAGTGGGAGGAGTGGCTACGAAGCACCGCACAAAGAGGAGACCGATTATACTCTTATTCTCTCGTTGGCTAAATTCCATAGATGTACGAGCATTTTTTTATTATGTATATCATACTAATTTTAAAAATTTAAATATTTAGAGATGATGTAGGTACATAGATTAAACTCGAGTACGTGTAAACTTCTTTAGCACCGTTGTGATTTGAAATTCGATAAAACGAAAAATAGCAACATTAAAAAGAGATAAAGACATACATCCATAGGATTAAGCCTGCAAGAGAATGCGATAGACTAATCGGTCTCTTCTTTGTACGGTGCTTCGTAGCTATTCAGTCTCCTCTTCGCGCGGTGCTTCGTTGTCGTCTCCCCACCCTTGTCTAGAGTTTTCTGAGGTTTCACTTCTACTGCATGTGAACTGCACATTTGTATTTTGAAGTGAAAACTTCTTTAGCACCGTTTTGGATTTGAAACTCGATGAAACGAAAAATAGCGACAATAAAAGGAGTCAAACACATACACCTATAGAATTTAGCCTGCAAGAGAATGAGATAGTATAATCGGTCTCCTCTTTGTGCACTTCTTCGTAGCCTTCCCGCTCTTGTCTACTTTAGTTTTTCTGGAGGTTTCACTTCTACCGCGTGTGAATTGCACACTCTGAAATTTTTTACTGTAGAATGTTTACTCGCGACTGTCTGATAAGTATTTAAGAAACTTTTAAATGGTTGTGATGCATTTGATGTGGTGGGTTCTGGTTCATTTCAATATTTTCACCTACGACTTAGTCATCTAATGATTCATGGGGTGTGGTTTGTTCGGGTCTTGGTGGCGAATGCGTCTGCCAACCAGCAGCATGACAGGTCGGATCGGGTGAGAGTGGTTAAGGAAGTCCCTTTAACTTCTCCAGCCGCACTCTCTCGGAACATTGCCTTGCACCGCAGTGGGAGGGATGGATTCATACGTCCGTCACTCCTTGACAAACTGAACCCTAGATTCTTACCCACCCCTAAAATCCTTTTCCTTCCCATAGCTTCCTCCCCTTCCTTTCCTATACGCAGCGTCCACAAAGATGACATAGGCCCTGAGGTAATTATTTTCTTCAGGGCCTCCTGTGTGAAACTAAAGTAAAAAACAAAAACATTTATATTAAATTTAGTCGCATTGTTTTCGATGTTGTTTCCTCGAATACAATGTTTCTGAAAACACGCCTCGAACAATTAAAATTATAATTAACGGGTTGTTAAAAAAAATGACAGATTCTTCAAATATTTGAAGTTAATTTTCACAATCTGTGCAAGTTGTATTCAAGTTCATTGTTATAACAACAGAACTTGAATAGAACTTACACAGAACGTGAAAATTAACTTAAAATTTTTAATTTTTGATGACTCCTACAAATTTTTAAAACCACCTGTCCTAAGTCCTTTTCGAAATAAAAACAAAAATCTGGCAGTACTATTTTGAAGTAAAAACATCTTTAACACCGTTGTGATTTGACACTCGATGAAACGAAAATTAGCGACACTAAAAAGAGGCAAACACATACATCTATAGGATTTAGACTGCGAGAGAATAAGGGGGCATACATTAATAACGTGAGCAGTTAATTTTCCAATTTAACCCCCCCCCCCCCCCCTTTGGTGAGATTTGGTGCCCCCCCCCCCCTCTCCCCTCACGAGACATCAGTTGTGTATCTGGGGTCCCACCCTATCCCGTCCCGCCCAATGCTATCCCGTTACGCCCCCCCCCCCCCGTTGTGGTAAATATGATCGCGACAATATGCTGAAAAACTGTTCAAGATTTGGTGAGATTTTACTGGACCCCCACCCCCCATTTTGAGCTCAATTAATGTATGCCCCTAAGATAGAATAATCGGTCTCCTCTTTGTGTGGCGCTTCGTAGCCTACCCACTCTTGCCTACTTTAGTTTTCTGAAGGTTTCATTTCTACGGCAAGTGATCTGCGCACTGAATTTATTTTTCGTTATTTCTATATCAATTTTCTTCTTCGATTTGGTCAACACGTTGAAGTTTTGTGGAAACAATGTTCGTGGGTCGTTTTGATTAGATGAATCATCCATGCAATATTTTTATTTTTTCGATTAAAATTAATTGGTGAGCTCGCCTTTTGTTTCACACATGGGATTTGGGTCGTATCCCACCATCACCGTCAGAGTAAGTGAACTCCTGTAAAATAAGAATCGGGAATTTTAAAGAAGTAAATTTGACCGTATAAATGACCGAAAAGAAGAATTATTAATTGAAGGCAAGTACCTCAGATTATCCGAATTCTATGTCATAGGTAGGTATGACTCCAAAGAATCATCTTGATATTGCATTTCTGTTATTCTTGCAATTATTTTGTTCCGTTTCATTGAGTCAACCGTAATCAATAATGTATTGTAATTAAGACACTAAAATGGTCGGTCGCCAAATACCTACACTCCAAATCACATGTACGTTAATGCTCGGTATACGATAATACGATTGATCACGATAAAATTTTAAAAGGCAAAACATTCGAGGCAACCGAGGCTAAATAAGCGCGGCGGCAACGTCGCAAAACACGCCACCGCCACGTGCACCTCAACTCTTGTACGGG
The DNA here is from genome assembly GCA_929108145.2 of Limnephilus rhombicus. Classification (NCBI taxonomy): domain Eukaryota; kingdom Metazoa; phylum Arthropoda; class Insecta; order Trichoptera; family Limnephilidae; genus Limnephilus; species Limnephilus rhombicus. Next base: position 8,293,718 of record OV815298.1, read on the forward strand.
AGTTGGAATTAACCGGCAACGTTGTTTCCCAACACATTTGCCAACGCCTCGGTGGCGGGTAAATGCTAGGAATGAAAGGCGGCATGTTATGTCACACCGGTCGCCTAAATGTCGGTAGGATGAATGGTAGTATACATGGCCGTGTATATCACCTAGCGCCTAGCTGCGTAGCGACAGATGGCGGAACTTTAATATTCGAAATCATCCACTTCACGCCCAATTTGGCTACCAGGACAATTTTTGCCAAAATGCTTGTGACGACATGTACTATGAACTGTGTAAAAATTTCGAAAAATAAAGTGGCGACCGTATATCGGTCGCCAAATGTCGGTGGTCGCCACTTTAGATGCATATTTGCCCATGCTGGTCGCCAAATAGACGGTGTTATGTATATATATATATATATATTTATATATATATACTTTGCGCAGTGGCGATATCGTAACCAATGAGGTTTATCCGAGGTGCGATTATTGCTAGTTGAAAACTTTTTATACATATATATATATATAAGAAGATATATATATAAGAAGAATATACGACGCGAATGTGAATGGTAGAAGAAGTCGGGGACGCCCGAGGAAGACATGGCACGATCAAGTGAATCAGATACTTGAGTCGGGTCATGTCAAAAGTCAGAATAATAGAAGAGAATGTATGAGACGATGTATGAATGTGAGTGAGGCAAAGAGTGTGTGCCAAGACCGAGTTGTTTGGCGGTCCGTCCTCTCTGCCTACCCCTGCGGGGAAACGGCGTGATGGTTAGTTAGTTAGTTAGTTAGTTATAAGTAATTATTTGACGTGCATTGTCATTTTGTTATTTGTTAGAAAATTTAGGTTACTTTGGAGATTCCTTTGATAGTTAAAATTCAAATATTATACATATAGACTAATAGATATTATAAATATGAAAGTGCGTGTTTTTGTTTGTTACGCTTTCACGCCTAAACCACTAAACCGATTTTAAAAATTCTTTCACCAATAGAAAGCTACATTATCAGCGAGTAATATAGGCTGTACCTATATAATGGTAATCTCTGGCGTTATGAAATTTGTATAAATGGAAATGTGTGTATTTCATATATTTTTTTTATTTTTTTAAATTTTTTTTTTATTTAAGTTTTTATTCCAGCAAGACTGGGAGGGTAGTGCAATCCCAGTCTGCCATATTACATAAACAACTATAAAAGAAAAGAAAAAAAGAGTTTAAATATTAGGTAGGTACCTAATTAAAGCATAAAATAAAAAAAAAGTTTCATCACACAAATAACAAAAAATAAGCACAAAATTAAAATAAATAATAAGTAGACAGAATTAAAAATAAAAAGATAAAAAGATATTTTGGGATCGTCCATCATGGAGGTCGCCTCATCATCTGCATCCATCGCTCATTTAATGGGGAACTGAGCCACTCGGATGCAGCCACGACAATGATATTGGTTGAAGTCCGTATCCTGCTCCAGAAGCTGGCTAGTCTGTGGCGAAGTAGGGCTGGGAATGAGTGCACCCTCCCCTCGGTGAACATCGTGGAGGCACTGCAGAACCTCGGTAGTTGCATAAGTTGCCTGTATGCATTATTGTAGCACACCCCCAGTTTGTCCCATTGCGCTGCTGGGTATTGTGTCCACAGTTCTGACGTGTACAGGGCAGTACAGTATGTCTTGAATAGTAATTTTCTGACATCTTCGCTACAGTGGTAGAACCGCCTTGAGAGCATTCCGGCCCGTATATTAATTGCTCTTCTTTGTCGTTCCATATCTTCTATATCCTTCATGTCTTCGGTTAGGATATGTCCCAGATACTTAACCTGTGAGGCCACAAGCAGTTAAATTCCTTCTAGATATATTGGAGGAATATGTGATGGCTCCTTATTGTGTTTGAAAGCGACGATGACTGACTTTTTAGAATTGTACAACAGGTTATGAGAGTTTGCGTACTCTTCGCATATTTGCACAAGTCGTCTCATCGCTTTAATCGAAGGTGCAAGCAGCACCATGTCATCGGCGTAATTAATGTTGTTACTTCCTTGTCCGCAGATATGACAACCGATTCGTGTATCGTTCAACTCTTGTAAGAGGTCGTTAATGTACACATTAAATAGAGTTGGAGACATATTTCCCCCTTGCCTGACACCGCTCTTAAGGAATAAAGGTCTTGAAGAAGCTCCTGCCCATTGAATGTGATTTTCCTGTTGTCCGTACCAAATAGCCAGCATATTGACCACTGCTGCTGGAACATCTCGCTTTATGAGTTTTTCCCATAATAATTGATGGGAAACACGATCAAACGCCTTGCTTAGGTCAAGAAAACACCCATAGACTGTGGTTTTTCTTTTTTTGTAATAGGCTATTGTTTGTTTTACTCCATAAATGGCCATATCGGTTGATGAGGCGCTCTTGAAGCCGAATTGGTTATCAAGGGTAAATAGTTTCTCTTTGACTAGCGCGAATAAGATTTTTTCAAATAGTCTCGAAAGCATTGTCGCCAAGGAAATCGGTCGGTAATTTCCTAATATCGATGCATCCAGTTGATTGGATTTCAGGATTGGTACGATAATAGTTTTGCTCATATCCATCGGCATATGTGTGTCTTAGGAGGCTTGAGTACAGGGCGGCTAGAATAGTATGAAGTTGATCTCCTGCGTATTTTTATTAATTATTTTAGCGGAAGGGAGGAAAGGAGGGAAGAGACGAGGGAGAGGGAAGACGGGGAAGGACGTGCGGGGAGAACCAATTTATTTCTTTGAATGGCATTGCAACGCATGCCAGGTACCAGCTAGTATACCATAATTTAAAAAAAATGATCTAAGTGTGCAATTCACACGCGGTAGCAGTGAAACCTTCAGAAAACTAAAGTAGATAAGAGTGAGGAGTCTTCGAAGCACTTTTTTTTATCAATGTGAAGGATGATTATTTCCATATTTTTGCCGTCGAATTCCAGCGCACCTTTTCCTATACATTTGCTTATTTTATTAGTATCTACATGTTTGTATTTTCTTCTTCGGAGTCGCTAGATGTCGCTTTCTTTTGTGTTTTCTTTATTTGTTAATTTTGGAGTGGTTTGAAGATTTGATATACAAAAAAAAATACATACATTTTTTTGGTTTTCGTAGGATTCGATCCTTGATCCGCTGAATGTCTGGCCGCTAAGGAGACTTGCGTAGGACCGTGGATTTATAGTATTGTATTGGAAACGAGTATCCGTGAAATTAATAAATATTTTATCTCATTCTCATGTATGTGTTTGTTTCTTTTTAGTGTCGTTCGCTACCATTTCACCGAGTTTCAAATCAACGGCGCTAAAGTATTTTTGACTTAAAAAAAAATGTGATAAACATTGTAATTTAATTGACTGTAGGTATTTTGTATTAAATTTTGAATTTTTTTTTAATTTTATGACACGCGTACGTTAAAATTCCTTTTTGTACAAACGTCTTACAAAATTATTTATTTACGTGCATTTTTGGTCATGCACCTACAATATTTACAAGTTATCAGAAAGATATACGTTTTTTGGTTAAATTAAGCCCACCAATTAGGGAGGCGGGTATGGGTACCGCTGCCCCGGGAACCATTTATTTGATAACCAACACCTCTGCCATAGGTCTCACCAAGTGGTTCGCTACGTTTGCAGGGGTGCCCGGGTTCATGGGTGAGATTTTGTCCAAGTCGGCAGATGTGTCTGCCTACCCTCTGCGTGGCGGGCCGGATTGATAGAGACTGGGTGTGGGAGGCCTTTTGACCTTTGCCTTGCACCGCAATTGGAGGGATGGATGGACGTAAGGGAACGTACCCATACTACGTGACCAACTTTTTGCAATTTTTAACCCCCCCCCCCGGTGACCAAAAACCTAAGCAACCCGCCGCTCATTTGTATGGAGCGTGACATTTTGAAGACCCCCCCCCCCTAAACGTGTCACGTAGTATGGGTACGTTCCCTAAGAATCCATCCCTCCAACTGCGGTGCAAGGCAAAGATCAAAAGGCCTTCCTCACTTATCATTATTTTATCGGACGTAAATATCATTTTTTTGCGATTATTATAAAAGAAACTGAATTTGCCAAATTAAACAATAAAACCATATCCGAAAAGGGATTTATACGTAGGAGAGTTTAAAAGTTGTTTATTTTTGTAGACCTAATACCTACTTTATTTTTTCTAGGCTGATTAAAAGAATTATTAAAAAATATATATATATGTGTGTTCTATACACAGTAAGCGATCACATTTTCAAAACAAAAATACATGATTTTGTACGGTATTGCACTTTTCGTATGGCTTCATCTTAACATCGTACAGCCAATCAGTCAGTTCTCCTGTTCTCAGTAACACGACTGTATCTGCGGTTTCCTTTCTACCCGCCCGTTTGTTTCTATGTATTGAGTGACATCTGAAGGCAAAAGAGACACGACTCCCATCACTATTATTTCGCATGTGGCTTAGAAATAATACTACTCGCGGAGTTCTAATTGGGTCGACCCGCAACATTTTGTGTCAGGGAAAATTTATTTCGCTGTTCGCGTCGTGTGGTTTTAGATGATTTGATAATTGTTCCAAGTTTTTCATATTATGCATTTCAGCTATTACGTTAAAAAGTTATCAGCACCATTCAGATTTATTTATTTAATATCTGGTTCCCGGCGTGCGTTGCAATGCCATATTCAAAGACATAAATTGTTTCTCCCTGCATGTCCTTTCCCGTGCGTCCCCTTCCCCTCCCTCATCCCCCACCCTCCCGCGTTCCCCTTCCATCTTCCCCGCTACCCCATCCCGCAAACCACCCTCCTACGTTCCATATATATTCAGTCCCATTACATTCAGTTTTCAAACAGCTCGCGTGCCACCTATTACAATTTTTTTATTAAAATTTTCATTTTTCGTATATTACAAATATTAATTTTCGTATATTATAAGAACAATCAATCAAATTTGGTATCTAATATAGGTAGGTACCTATTTAAAATATCTTTAATTAAAAAAATCCGTAGACAATTCTTTTAATACAAAAAAAACATCTGCCTGCTAAATTAAATTTCATCAATCGCGCGAACTGTCAAAGCGAAGTTAAAATAGTCGTTAAGTTTTCTGAAATTATTCAATTTTTTAAATTTTTCTTTCCGTAAGAACCTTCTACAAAGTGTTAGAAAACTTTGAAAAAAGATGAATGAAATAGGTAAAGTAGTTCTGAAGTTATGGCGTGACCAAGAGAAATAGTGATTAATTTTTATATGTAGGTATATAGATTTATCCATTTTCGCAAAATCGACGGTTTACATTTTTCGGTTTGTCATTTTCGTTTTTTTTTTTAATTTTAATTTTTTTATTTTTTATATAGTCAAAATAAAACCAATTATGGATTTCCTCCCGGTGACTTTATCTCTACTAAGACAACATAAAAAGGAATAAGAAATAATTAAATTTATAAGAAAGGAATATGAAGCAAAAATTATATAAAACAATAAATTAATTCGGTTTATAATTGTGTAATTTCTACTACTTAAGAAATTCTAAAACTGATAGTACACTCTTAAAATTAAATAGTCATAAATACATTGGGAATTCATATGTCATATATTATTTTTTTAATTTTATTTATTTATTTAACGCCCAAAGGGCTTTTACATTTTGGTAGTACAAATAATTCATGACAGATTATTTTTAAACATATACAGAAATAATAAAATAAAATTTGATAAAAAAGCACACAAGTCATAAAAATACAAAAAATACAGCGATTTCATAGGTTTTCAGAATACCAGATATGTTTAGGAATAGTTTTGGAATAAGTTTTTTACAAGATCAACAAAATTCGCCAAGTTTATGTTAAATATATTATGTTAATATCACCTAAGTACTGATTTCCCATAGTGTGAAATCGTTGTATCGGAGAGTGGGCAATGTAGTTCCGCTTAAGAAAGCTACAGTAGAACAGTGTATTTTCTCGTGTAGTTACTGTCGGTATTCTTAAGTTTATGAGTTGTAGTAGTTTGCAGCAAGTATTTTGAATAAAAATGTTAAGTCGTTTATTTTACGTCTGTCTTCTAGTGTGTGTATTTTTAGAATATTTAATAATAAATTATATTTGAAATCTTCTAGTGGGATATTTAATTTAAAATTTATAAAACGCAGAATTTTTTTTTGTATTCGTTCAATGTTATTAATGTGAATTTTGTAAGATGGAGACCAAACTACTGAGTTATATTCCATTAGGCTTCTAACTAGAGATACATATAATAATTTAATGACTTGTATGGAATTAAAGTTTTTGGTTGTTCTTAATACGAAGCCTAGTGTTTTCATACCTTTGTTTACAATTTGGTGGATATGATTGGCGAAACTTAGTTTTTTATTCAAAATAATTCCAAGATCTCTCATTTCCGTGACTCTTTCTAAAGCTGTGTTATTGATGGAATATTCGAATAAAACAGGATTTTTATTTCTGAAGAAAGTCAAGGTTTTGCACTTTTCTACATTTAAGAATAAATTATTTTGAACGCACCAATCTTTAAACTTACTAATTAGCCCAGTCAGTGGGGGATAAAAAAGGCCTTCAGCTTGCAAAAGGTCGTGTAGTAGCGATTTTGATATATATATTACTTAGATTGGGACTCTAAAGAAAAAAAAAATTTTCGATCTTGGGGGGATCGAGCTCGAGCCGCCATCTTGGATTGAAGGTGCCAAAATGTAGTTTTTTTTTTAAATAATTCCTCAACGGTTGATTTTACAACAAAAATGTCATGTTCAAATTTGAAGAAGACTAAATTACGTACATTTTTTTTTTGAATTTTTATTTATTAATCTAATATATAATGACTTACAGCGGTAGAAAGAAGAAAATTTTGACAAAAAATCGTAGAACTCAAGTTTTCATGATAAATTTGATAAGAACATATTACACAATATCATTTTAACGTATTTCCAAAATATATATAGCAAAATATTTTTCAAATTACATTAATTTTTCGTGTTACATAGAGGAGAGAAAGAGACGGCAACATGCTGCGTGCCTGCAGTCCTGACTGCGGCGTTGCCACCTCAGCGCCTATATTGCTACAGGCTAGGATCCCACTATGACAAACCCGACGTCATCGACTGCATGAATGAAACTACTTTGTAGTGATAATGAACATTTAGTAAGCCTTAAAAAAGCTGGTCTGCCAGTGCGTCTTCATTGAGTATACGAATGAAAACAACATGATGCAAAACCAGAAGACTTAGCAGATGAAGGAAAACGCTTTCTTGTTGCTTTATACGGGAGTTCAAAAATGGTATGGAATCCAAAAAATCCAGAAAACTGGGGCTGGAAACGTGGCACCAATAGGCTCGTTCCAGTAAGAATGACAAAGAAACCAGCACCCGAGACTTTATTAAAATTTATTTTTTGCAATTGAAGATTTTGTCAATGGAAGCCCAGCATCTCAGTACCACAGGCACTGAGTTAGATAACAAAGACTATTATTAAGAAGTCAATATCAACCAACCGGGATCAACAAAAAAATATTATCACGCAATAGCGAATATGTAACATAATTACGAATACTAGTCGAACTCTGTGCGACTCGCCATACCATCGCTGGAATATCTGTGGAATAGACATACTGACCTTAACATTGTCAAAAGATACCTACAGGCTTTAAGAGAGGTTTTTGGAGACTCGGCAAGAGAGGTGGGTTTGCAAATCAATGAGAATAAAACTAAAATCATGATGCAAATCAGAACCCCACACCATAGAATAAAAGATAAATTGAAATTTAAAGACACTTATAATTTCGAAGTGGTCGAAGAGTTTACATACCTTGGCTCCATCATAACGCATGACAAAGAAAACCCAGTAGAAGTAAGAAAGTGCATCACAGGCACTAACAACGCTTACTTCCCGTTGTTGCCAGTTTCAAATCCCGAAACATCCATAGGAAAACCCTATGTAAAACAATTATTAGAACGGTCTTGGCCTATGGATGTGAGGCGGGAACAGCTGGACACCTTCGAAAGAAAGGTACTTCTAAGAATCTTAGGAGCGGTGCGAGAGGGAGAGGCATTGGAGGGGACCCCATCACTTTCTCAACGGCGTTATAAGGAAACATATGGTTTCCACCTTCACCGCACACGTTAAGAATCTATTTTATTGAACGAAGCTACATTTATTTCAACGTCTCTAGACCCTCCAATATCCATGCATACGGGGTGAGAAAGCAGTATCCAAGTACTTACATTGAGGGAGGGGCATGGATAATCCGCCACAATAAAGCTCTATGTTATTTACCAAGCTCCCAGACTTTCTATCCATCCTAAGGCTCCAAAGACTAAGATGGGCCGGACATGTGCATCGAATTTCAAGCACACGAGTACCGAAGAAGGTTCTAACAGAACACCCAGGAGGTACACGAAAGGCGGGCAGACCTAGGCTGAGACGGGAGGATGATTTTCAGGAAGGATGCAAGAGGACTACTCTATGTCACAGTTAGGAAGACGACGGCCGAGGGCGGAGGGCGGTGGAGGCTTATGTTGAAGGAGGCCAAGGCTCGAAATGGGTTACAATGCCATCGAAGAGGAAGAAGACCTACTGGGGGTACCACTCTTCTACCTCATGGTGGTGTGGAAATGAGTTTACAAAATTATAATTATGTAACGAATAGCCCGAAATAATAACAAAAATGGGAATTTCACCATTTTTTAGAAAAATATTCACATTTCCGTCACTGTAACTCGTTACTTATTAGACGTACAAAAAAAAATTGAAACAAAAAAAATTTGAAATTTCATCTTCTTTAAGTTTGTATTTGGCAGTTTGTTCGTAAAATCAACCATTGCACAATTATTTTGAAAAAAAAAACAAATTTTGGCACCTTCAATCCAAGATGGCGGCTCGAGCTCGACCCCCCCAAGGTCGAAATCTTTTTTTTTTCTTAAGAGTCCCAATCTTAACAACAAGTTTTTGGATTAGTAGTTTATGGGATACTTTGTCAAATGCCTTCGAAAAGTCTGTATATATGCAGTCGACCTGTTTATTGTCTGCAAAAGATTGTATTATGAAGTTTTGAAATATTGTTAAGTTAGTTGCGGTAGATCTACCTTTTATAAAACCGTGCTGTTTTTGGTCAATTATTTTTATTAATTTGGGATAGATTTCATCAAGGACCAGTGATTCAAAAAGCTTAGGTAGTACTGACTGTATACAAATGGGGCGATAATTGGCTATATTAGTGTCGTCTCCTTTTTTGTAGATAGGTGTAATGAAGCTAGATTTCCAGCAGGTTTATAAATATGTAAATTCTAATTATACAATTGTAAATGTTCTCTAAAATGGCCTGGAAAGAATCTCACTAAAGAAACTACTCACTCACTCTGAATGCAATTATGAATGTTCTCTAAATGACCTTGAAAAAAAATCACATCTTTGCGATTCTTTCAAAGACATAAAGAAACCACCCCTTCGTTCAGAATACAATTTTTAATGTACTCAAAAGTTGTATTGACAGAAGCAAATTCCTATAATATCTTGAACGAAACCATTCCTTTGTTAAGAATATTATGAACTAAATATACAATTTGGCTGTCCTGAAACGGGTATTCTTCCTAGTTGGACAGACAAAGTATCTTTTGTAATGTATTGTAATATATATGCATATATAAGTAATAATAAAAAATAAGTAAATAAATAAAATATAAAACAAAAAATTACTTAAACAAAAAATTATCAATACATTGATAACCATAAGAAGACAGGTTGTACCAACAAATCAAATCATAACAGAGTTATAAAAATAAACAATAGAAACATAACACTATTGACGAAACATTAGAGAAATACTCTTTTATGAACCTTTTATATTTGGTAAGTTCGCTATTGAAAATGTCCACTTTATTTATATTTATACTAGCTGATCCGGCGAATTTCGTACCGCTTCAGAATCAATAACTCTTGTGTTAACTTATTAGCTGAATTAAATTTAGTTTTTTATTAAGTTAAGAATTACACAATGAAGCAATTATCGATGCGCAACTACCCGTGTTTTGTTTTTTTCAGTATCAGAGATGGCGTTGTGTACGGATTTATATTTTTTGTGATTTTCTTACCTTTCCACTTACGGGAAATGTGTTTCATTTTCTTTATACACTTGAGGGAGATAAATTATAATAATTTTATTTTTCCTTTGGAGGGGTGCAGACATACGTTCACCGTTTGTCCCAACAAAAGCAAAACAATCAGCGCATTGAAATTTGACGTTTTGGAATTTTTGTAATTCACACACTATTCAATATTATACTTATCACAATATTTCTGCAGTTCTTTCAAAAGATGAGAATTCGCTCCATACAAAATGTATGAGGAAAAGAAATTTCTTCATAATTTATTTTTTCGTGAATGTCTCCTACCACCCCCCTGAATGTCTAAAACGCCCCCAATTTTCTCTTGGTCTTCTACCGCCCCCTGAAGGTCTGACACGCCCCTAAGGGGGGGCGTTATCGCCCACGTTGAGAACCTATGGTTTAAACACTACGCCACGCAGGTAGTCCTATTTATGACAATTCTTCCGAGATATCAAACGGTGCGATCTAAAAACAATCAACTCTTTAATCAAAGTTTTCACCACCCTTATGTGTGCGGCCACGCGTTAACTGTGATAGCCAATTAGATCCCAATCTGAGATTGAACAGGGGTACGATTCTCCAGTCAAGAGTTATTTGCTATGCGCCATCTGCAAATGAAAATTTACCAGTCGTCTCGATGAACTTTGTCGAATGTTGCATTTATACGTATTCTCGAATGTCGAAGGGTTGAAGAAATGATTATATAGGCTGTCCTGCGAAAATTGTCTAGGTTTCCGATGTTTTTGACGTTTCTATGGTGTGAATTTGAAATTACGACCGCTTCATGGCGATCAATGGCTGGCGGGTATATTACGCTAAGTTTACTCAGTTTTTGCTTCAGTTTGCTCTACATTATGTATTGCAGTCAAAGGTATTGAAATACAAAAGAGATAGAACAATTTTAGATCCGCTTGTGGAGGCCCAGAAATCCATAATTAGATTCATTATGCGTAAACCCAATAGGTTCTCTAGCGATCAGTTCTTCAAAAACTTTTATGTACTTTATGTTCGTCAAAACTACATAAAAATGGTTACTATCCACGTACACAAAAATCTAGAAAATCTTCATAAAATTGGGCATAAATTTATCACAAGAAGTCACACCAGACGAGCTATTCCTAATTTTTTGTGAGAACGAGATCGATATCGCGCGACAACTCCTGTCAGATTTGTGTCATTTTCAATGGCTGTTATTTGCTTTTTCTACAGGCCGATGTCAGAATTTCAGCTGTGAGCTGTCACGTGTGTTAGTTTAGGTCGTTTTAAACACACATTCCTGCAAGTATGCATGCTTATTTATTTATTTAACAGTGATATAAAATCCGGCAAATCTGACAAGAGATCCCGCCCGAGGTCTATGGCGATCGAGATAGATAGCTCGTCAGAAAGGATGTCGTGGTCCCAAGGACCAAAAGTATATAATAAAATCCCCCCAGAATTAAATATTAAAGCCCACAAAATGTCGTTAGAGCCTCTTCAGACTGGTAAAAATAATTCTTAGTCTACGGTTTATAGACATAACATATAGGGGAGGGGGAGAGGGGTGGTCGACAAGGATTTTAATCAATTATATTAATTATTATTATACTTCGATTTCTGTCAATCAATTATACAATACGGCATTATAGGATGGGGCGGTACATATACAAATCAAACACAAACAATTTACATATCACAAAAACTAATAATAAAAACAATTAAAAAAAAACCTTACTCATATTCGTCAGAACTTTTATTCAAACAATTTAAAGTCAGAAAATTAAGTGCATTATACTTTCATCATGCAACATTACAAATTTATAAAGATAATATTAAAAATCAAGTTGCACCATTTAAAAATAACAGAAGTCTTAGACAAACATCAATACTTCCCACTCCAAAATGTAAAAAAAAATTGGACAAAGAAATTTTTTAATTCATTACCAGGAAAAATTAGAAACATGAATACCAATATAAAAAATTTTAAAACTCACCTTAAAAATTACACTGAAAACTTCGTTTAAATGGTAATTTAAATGTGATATAAATAAACTGAATGATATAAAAAAAGCAATACAATAACACCCCCCCATACACACGCCTTGCTTAATTATGGGGGTACATCAAATATATCTACTATGTAATTAAATACTGTATAAAATTTATTTGTAATTTATGTACCTTCTATTACTAATAGAAAAAAAAAATGTTGCTAAGACGTTTTAAACTGTCGAATTTATAAATATTTTGGTAATTCAAATATTTTGGTAATAAGCCTACTCGAATTACCAACATATTTAGAAATTCGACCGTCTAAAACGACTCACCAACATAATTAATTTATTAAAATCCTTGTAGACCACCCCTCTCCCCCTCTCCCATATGTTATATATATAAACCCTAGACTAAGAATTATTTGTGCCAGTCTGAAGATGGCTCTAACGAGCTGAAACCGGTCACGGTCAAATAAAATTATGTGGAGAAAGATTCATATTTGTTTTATTATAATACCTATATTAAAATTTACACTTCACGAAGTCAAAGTCTGTGAATTTTTTAAGAATTATTTTTACATGAAACGACAAAAAAGTGAGGTGACTAAAGTTTGTAATTTATTTTTATAATAAAATATGTGTGTGTTTTTATTTATTTTTTTATCATCAGTAATTTAAGTTAGAAAAACGTAAAGGAAGCCATTTTTAAAACTTTTTAAAGTTTGCATTAAAAAATGTATGTGTATTTAAAAAATTACTTGGTTAGTTCTTCACTTTTCTAAAACAGTTTTTGGTTTTAGGATACGTTCACAAATATTCCATTTATTTAGTTCAACAGCTCGGCTTTGTAACGATTTGCCGGCCTCTGTGTTTCCTCCCTCTTACAACATGGGTCTTTTCAAGACTCATGTTCACTCCTTCCTCTCCACAAAAAAACCTTCCACACACCATCTTCAAAGATGACATAAGTTAGTGTTTTTTTTTTTTTTTTTTTTTACATTAACTCCACACAGGAGGCCCTGAGGAAAATAATTTCCCTCAGGGCCTATGTCATCAGGGATGCTGTGTGGAGGGTCTTTTTGAGGAGAGGAAGGAATGAACATTGGTCTTGAAGAGACCCATGTTGTAGGAAGGAGGAAACACAGAGGCCGGCAAATCATTCCACAGCCGAGCTGTTGAACACAAGAACGAGTCGAAGAAACGACCCGTTCTCATGTGACAAATGTCAACTGTGTACAAATGTTGGGCACGCGTTTGGCGTGTTTCCCGACTATGCACCGGTGCCGAAGGGATCAATGATGCTAGTTCCTCGGAGCATCTTCCATTGTAATACCGGTAGAACAAGGATAGCATTCCCACCCGACGCCTGTGCTTTAAAGATTGCAATCCGTCTGTTAAGATGGGAGAATCTATCAAACGGACCGCCCGTTTCTGCACAGAGTCGAGGGTATTTTTCAGGTATTTTGGAGCTCCAGACCAGAGGTGGCTGCCAAATTCAACCGTGGGGCGCACTTGCGATTTGTACAGAGTTAGCAGTTGTGTACTATTAAAGTATCTGCGGGCCCTGTACAGTACGCCCAGTTTTTGGGAGGCTAACTTTACTCTGGCTTCGATAGAGCCCCCATACCTGAGCTGGTCACTTAGGGTTACACCAAGCATATCAATGGAGGGCTTGTTCGGAAGATTGCTTCCGTTGAAAGAGACTAGATTTTCATTGCGATCCCTTTTAGACGTAATCAGACAAGATTGGGTCTTTGAAACATTAAATTCAACGAGATTATTTTTACCCCAAGAGAAAACACTCTCGAGGTAACCGTCCATTCTTTGCTTCAAAGCCTTACGAGCTGTTGGAGTTTGTGAGCCCTTTGGGGGCTTGTCAAACAAAAAGCTATCATGAACTGTACTGTCATCCGCGTAACAGTGAATTGGTGCACATGACAAAAGGTCGTTGATGTGCAACAAAAACAGAGTTGGAGACAGAACCGATCCCTGCGGGACGCCAGCATTTATCGAGTGAGAGGAAGAGGTGAAACCATCGACTACCGTCTGAATCGACCTCTCCCTCAAGAAGTCGGCAATCCACATACACAAGGATGCGGGAAGTCTGTAAGAATGCAGTTTGTTGACAAGTCCTCGGTGCCAAACCCGGTCAAAGGCCTTGGATATGTCCAGTGCAACCGTTTGGGTCTCACCGAAACGTTCCAGGCATCGCCCCCAGACATGCGTCACATACGCGAGAAGATCACCGCACGAGCGGTTCCGCCGGAATCCGTATTGACGGTCGTTAATAATTTTGTTCTTCTCGAGGTATGTGAGCAGTTTGTCGTTGATCACACGTTCCATCACCTTAGACAGAACTGATGTGATCGCTATGGGGCGGTAGTTGGCCGGGTTGGAGCGGTCACCCTTCTTTGGAATAGGATGGATAACCGCTTTTTTCCAACCAGAGGGCACAGAGCCAGTCTTCAGGGACAGTTTAAAAAGCTTCGTCAAAAGTGGAGCTAATTCTGCAGCGCACCTTTGCAGTACCAGGGCAGGTATTCCGTCAGGCCCACTAGCTTTATTAACATCAAGCCCTCGTAAAACATGGAGTACTTCCCGATGCCGGATCCTCAGCTTTTTCATACGAAAACCGCAGTGAGGAACCGACGTCGGGACAGCACCTTGGTCATCGAGGGTTGAGTTATCCGCAAACATTTTACCTAGTAAGTTAGCCTTTTCGGTGGCGGTGTTTGCTAGTGAGCCGTCAGGTCTGGTAAGAGGTGGCAGACTGGATTTGCAGAAATTGCGACCTATTGAGCCCGCAAGCGACCAGAATTGCCTGCTGCCATGCGGGCATGCAGTCAGCTTTCGGGCATGCAGTGTGAAGTTAATATAAAAAAAGTGTGCTTTAGACCACACGACTGAAGTAAAACTTCTTTAGCTCCATCTATATGATAGGAAGAGACAATAGGCCTGCACTGTGTCTTAGATATACGAAACGTAACTGGCTATGAGAGAAAGGGAGGAAGAAAATGTGTGCTCGCACCTCGCTCTCTTGTCCCTACAGTAATGTACGAAACGTAACTCTCTCTTTCTGTCTTCACTAACTTATATCTCCCTCTCAACCCTCAACTACCGTTCGCCTCGCATTTCGTAACGCTCTCGTCACGCATTCACCAGCTTACTCCCCAAGTCAAGCGTACGTAAAGAATTTTACTTAAAAATTTCGATTTTATTGCAAAGTGGTAATATTTGTACCTTCTGACAAAACACGCCCGAGTTTTGAAGGGCTAAGGGAAAATATTTAAATTAATGTAAAGGTTTTTTCCAAACAATATTGAAGTAAGGCTACAAACCCGAGGTAATTAAGCCTACTGGAAAAAAACAAAATATTAAAATACATTAAACTATAAAAAACAAAGACCACCTAGTAACAATTGTAAGAAAACCCATATATTCGAATAAGATCCTTGTAGACCACCCCTCTCCCCCTTCCCCGTATTTGTGTGTATAAACCGTGAGTTATGAATAATTTGTACCAGCCTGAAGATGGCCTTAACAGGCTGATACATGTTACGGTCAATAAATTAAAGTGGAAATAAGTTTTCTTCTTCTTCTTCTTGTGCCCTGTCCGTTCAAGGGACGTTGGCTATCATGTTGGCTGTGTGGACTTTGTTTACTGCGGCCCGGAACAGCTCTACGGTAGACTGGCCAAACCACTGTCTCAGGTTTTTCAGCCATGAGGTTCTCCTTCTTCCAGGGCCCCGTCTTCCGGCAATCTTTCCCTGCATTATGAGATGCAAGATCTCATACTTCTCTGGATGTCTCATCACATGTCCAAGATATTGAAGTTTTAGGATTTTTATAGTTTTGATAACTTCTTTTTCTTTATTCATCCGAACCATAACATCTTCATTCGCAACCCTGTCCATCCAGCTCCATTATTTTACATAAATAAGTTTTATATTTGTTTTATTATAATATAGGAAAATATTTTAATTTTTGAGTAAAATGATTTCCCTTAGGGCCTCGTTTGTAGGGGTAACTACTGTAAAAACGTGATTTGTAGTAGTGTAGGATGCGTGTTGGTTGTTAGTTGCCACTGTCCACTTCCGGCAGTGTGGCTCTGCCGACATCCGGTACACTTACTAGATCTACTTCCTGAGCATTGAGGACGTGACCTACTTATAGGAAAATAAATCTTACCGTTTGTAAGCGGGTTGGGTATTGTGTAACTGTGGAGTACAAGGACGAAAAAGCTGGTTTTGTAATATTTTTATTTATTTATTATCCCTGTTAATCTCAAAAATCAACATACGATTGTTTCTGGTTTTGTATATATATGAGATGCCTATGCGTTGCTAAACCATTCATCCGATTGCGATAAAACTTAGGGGATTTGATGTGTGAATGCCCGCGATGGTTTCTATATATAATAGTGAGTTATAGCATCATGAAATTATGCATTGCTAACCGTTCATCCGATTGCGATAAAACTTTTGGGATTTGATGTGTATGCCCGCGATGGTTTCTATATATACCGGTGAGCTCTGTCATTATGAAATTTGCATTAAAAATTGCAATAGGTGGTACGTGAGCTCTCTGAAAACTGAATGTATGGAATGTGGGAGGGGGGAGGGGTACTCGGGAGGGTGGTTCGTTGGACGAGGGAAGCGGGAGAGGGGAGTGGGAAGAGGGAAGGCGAAGTGGGACGGGACGAATGGGAAAGGACACGCAGGGAAAAACAATTTCTTTATTAAATGCCATAGCAACGCATGCCGGGAACTCGCTAGTGTTATATATAATACTATCCTCATACAGTGCGTCTCTGTATGAGTGAAGTTTTGCATTTATTAGTGTGAAGTGCTATTTTACGGGGTGGTTTGACATCACAAAAGGTATTGAGCAAGGCTGCGTAATATCACCGTGATTCTTCAATAAATGGAAAAATGAATATCCATCTATACATGGATAATTGTATGCAAGAATTGAAAGAGATGGGATTGGACTATTTAACAATTTTTTTTATCATCACTCAATGATTCTGAAGTGGTTCTGAGTTGGTTTCATTCTGAGTTGGCCAGTCACCATTAAAATGAATGTTTCTTTTTTTTTGTTTGTCCCTTATGGGTTCTAAATGTGTTGTCCGCATGCCCCCCATGGTTTCTGTAAATAATAGTGAGCACTTGTGTTATGAAATTACTATTCATCTGATTGCGAAGAAATTTTGTACATATCAAAATCGATCTGTTTAGTGTTTACATGAAACTTTTTCAACCATAACAAAAAATCAGTCACCTTCAAAACTTGTTTTGACGAATTTGCACCTAAAATAACAATGTGTTGTTATTGAATTCCAATACAATGGATTGTGAAAGGTCTAGAACTTACTGTTTGTCATCATGAGCTATGCATTTTTCAATGGCTTCCCTTCAAAACAAAACAATAAAAAACAGTCCATGTCATAGACATCCAAATTAATAGACCAGCCCATCAGGGAAAGAGAAAAAACCAAATTGCGCGGAGCGGGGAGGTGGCGTGACAGTCTCCCTCTCTGTAATTTGTTATAATAAATTAATCTGATAGTATATAGGAAACTTACATTGTTAGAAAATAAAATTTGCATACGAATTACTAGCCTTCTTTACAATGTTGCGCAAATTTCTTGCTGCATAAAAAACTTAACTACAAATCGAAGCTCAAAAATTGATAATACGGACTATTTACAAAGTACACTACATTCACCCGGCGAAAGACTTGTGCATAACGTTTCTCTTTTCTTTTCTATTTTCTAGTTTCTATTAAAAAAAATCTTATTATAAACTTTCTACTGTATTTTTTACAATTTTCAACAGGTTTATATATTAAATCCATTTGTTCACACTAGACACCACTATACTAGTAACTTTATTCCATTGGTCACCACGAAACAGGCAGCCGCCTAGTATGGTGATGAATGTATCATTTATATGAAATTGTTTTATTGTGTTATCATGTAATTTATAAATAAATAAATAAAATCCCAAATCGATATTTTTTTAGAAATTGAATAAGTGTCTAAATTAAAGTGACTTATAATTTACTTACCTCAGTCATTTTTCCGTAGCAAAGCAACCCGATTTTTAGGAGGTTCGGTTTTTTTTATTGGCAAAGTTTTTTTGGTACATTCAGGTACGCACATACATAATAACACAAAATATAAGACAGTAAAAAAGAAAAGTCTCACAAAGGCAAAGCCTGTGCGTGGGAATTATAGTATGTGTTAAAGGGACGTACTTGACGTACTTTAAGCATTGATTCTTGAGATTATTTAGAGTAAAAAATATAAGTGAAATTTTGATATCCGGTGACATTTTTTTCCTACAAAACTTAAAAAATAGTAGGTGTTATAAGGTTGGGGATGGGGGTAAGAGTTTGGGTGGTTTTGGGTGAATGACCAGTGAGTTTGAAAAAAAAATAAGTCATCTAAAAAGTCATCGGAGATCAAAATTTCATGTACATTTTTTACTCCAAATAATGTCATGAATCTGGTTAAAGTAAGTGAAGTACGTCCCCTAACACCCCTGTAAATGTATGTACAACAATAAAAAAATGCAGTACCTATAGATAGATTAATGTGATATAATGATTTTTATGAAGTTTCTGCGAATTTTTGAAGGCTTAAAAGGAACATGCGCAAAACCTGCGCAGAAAAGTCACACAACAGACTACGCCGCATACTTTCCTTTTCTGCGCAGGGTCTGGTTATTTCAATATGCGCTTTTAGCAGTCAATGTATGGCTAATATCGTATTTAATTCAAATCATTCTCGAACCCTCCCAGTGACAAAAATAGGGTCACGTGATTTGCTTCCAGATCGTCAAAATGATACTCTGATTTTGTGTAAGGGCAAGTCTATCAATTTGGATGTCTACGCACTTTATTTCGCATTGTACTTGAAACCTTGCGGAATCTATTGGGGGTAAATATACTAAATCACGTCAGGTGTATTTACAAAGGAATCGATCTCAAGGGTGTAAAAATGTAGAGCGTAGGTTCCCTAACTTTTTTGTTTCATCGTCCCATCTTAGAAGTATCTGTGCTGGTTTTTATTTTTTATCTGAATAACAGCACAAAAGTCTGTCTGGAGCCAGTGGAACTATGGCATCCCTAAATTGGTGTATGTTTTTGGGAGTTGGTGTATATTTTGGTGTATATTTGGTGTATATTTGGTATATATTTGGTGTATATTTTCAATTTGGGAGGCGGAAACCGCCGCGCCGCCCCGGGAACCTTTATTGGATAACCACCACCTTGGGTCACCCCAAGTGGTTCGCTACGTTTGGTGATTTAGCAGGGGTGCCCGGGTTCATGGGGTGAGGTTTGTCTAGGTCTTGGAGGCGGATTACCAGGACACACTGAACCCCAGATACCTCCTACCCACTTGAGGCCCCGTAACCGAGCACAAATGTAAAATAAGATGGATAGATGTGTAATTACGAATGTTAGAGGAGCGTGCTTATATGTAAAGCGATGAAATCGATGCGAAAATTGTGCAAATGTTTAATAAAACATGACTCGTTTAAAATAGAGAAAAAATCTCGCAGGGGTTGTCTTAAACAGCATTTAAAGGAACACTGAATTATTTCATTCATATAACTTGTAAAATAACTGAAACAAACGTGTTTAAAATAATTTTTGGAGCATATATTGCGATTTTTTTCTATCAAGGGATTTTATTTAATTTTATATAATTATTGTATACTATCTACAAAAATAACATACATTTTTTTAAGAGCTTAAAAACTTCAAATGTTTAAGGGAGGTTTGCAAGAAATCGGTAGAAATTCGGGTAGCGGCGTCTTAAACCCTCTTCCTTCCCAGAACTCTCCTCTCCTTTCTTTCCTTTAAAAAACCCTCCACACAGCATCCCCAAAGATGACATAGGCCCTGAGAGAAATTATTTTCCTCAGGGCCTCCTGTGTGGAGCTCATGTAAAAAAAAATGTTGTGAGGACAGACCGCTTACATTTAGATTATCAATACAAAGACATGATTTTTACAAGATCTCTGGTTTCCATTATGTCAGCCTTTTGGTTTCCAGCCTTTTTTACAGATTTTATAATCTCTTTCATCTACAATATAAACATCAATTTTCTTCTCTATATTAAATATCTTAATTTTTATTGTTGTTAAGCCTTTTGTCTTTTTTACACTATTAATTGTTAGTAAGTTTGTATTGTTGTGTATATTTTTTCCTTCATCCTTTATTCTTAATAATTTAGAATTTATTAAGGAAACATTAGATCCGGAATCATATACATATTTTTATTTTTTTATTTTTTTTATTTTTTTATTAGTAATAGAAGGTACATAAATTACAAATAAATTTTATATAATAATAATAATAATTTTATTTTAGTAATTTGTACATTTAAGTTTACAAATTTCTAATTGATAATAATATTTCATATTCACTATATTTTTTCAAGTTTTATGTATCTCCTACAATACATCTTGAACTTTGCAATTGGTGTGGACTTTAAAGTTTCTGGTAGTGTGTTATACAACTTCATTCCCTTGTACAGTAGACTGTTCTGCGTATTCGCTTTGTCCTTTTTTTGTAGCCTAATTTCCTTGCACGTCCTTGTGTTATATCTGTGAATGTCTTTATTGTATAAAATTTTATTTGAGAAGTATTTTGGTAACGTGTTGTTCAATATTTTGTGAATAAATACCATCGTGTTCAAGGTCAGCATCTGTTTCACGGTCAACCAATTTAGTTCCTTTAACATTTTAATAATTTTTGAAAATCTGTTTCGTCGAAGAATTATTCTCATTGCCCTGTTTTGGAGAATTACATTAGAATTACATTTTTGTAACTTATTTTGTTCTCTTTCGTTACATAGGAAAAGTATACTTGAGCAGTAGTTGAAGTGTGGAGCAATAATTGAATTGTATATGGTGATTGCTGTTTTTCTAGAAATTTTTGGCCGAATTCTTTTTGGCCGAATTCTAAGAATTATACAGTAATTAATTACATAGTAGATATATTTGATGTACCCCCATAATTAAGCAAGGCTTGTGTGTATGGGGGGGTGTTATTGTATTGCTTTTTTTTATATCATTCAGTTTATTTATATCACATTTAAATTACCATTTAAACGAAGTTTTCAGTATAATTTTTAAGGTGAGTTTTAAAATTTTTTATATTGGTATTCATGTTTCTAATTTTTTCTGGTAATGAATTAAAAAATTTTGCTCCCAGATATTTATGACTCAATTGTCCAATTTTTTTTTTTACATTTTGGAGTGGGAAGTATTGATGTTTGTCTAAGACTTATATACCAAATATGTCTAATTTTCCTTCTAATATTAGTTTTACTTTAATTAATGGTGTATTTATTCGTTTTTTTGACTTATTATCACTCAATTCAACATCTAATACAGTATTGTTTACATTCTTATTATAGTTTCTCTTGTTCTCATAGTCATCAGTTTGTTTAAAACAGCATTTTTCTTCAGAGTGAAAACGGCTTCCTTCATTTAATTTTTCAGAATTTTTGCAAGGCTTCATTTTGTCAATTCTTACTCTATTATCAAATGTATTTCTCTTGAAATTATTACAATTATTTTTATTGATTGTTTGTTCATGTTTACCAATTTCATTGAATAGATTTGCAGTCGATTTTATTGATTCCTTATCCATTTTGTACATTATGTAATCTGGTAGACCCATAACAATAAGATGAATTAATGTCTGAGAGTCAATATTTTTATTTATCTCTAATAACAATCTTTCTTTTTTTGTGGCATATTCTCGTAATGAACCTCCTTGAAATTTAAATGCAAATGCATATTTAACTTGTGACCAATCTTTGTTTCCGTATGTTTCACAAAAAATTGTTTTCCATATTGCCCATCCTGCGCTTAATGTACATTTTATTAACATACTAGTGTACCAATCTAGGCACTGTTTTTCAAGTAAATACTTTAAAGTCTCAATTTTTTCCGTCTCCTTTAATATCTCGAAACGTGTACATTCATTCTCAAAATCTTTGATCCATTGGTTAACATTTGATGTTTTTCCTGAAAACTTCTCGAGTAAAAATCTTTCTGCTATTTTTCCTAGATTTTTATTTTCAGTGCCTTTACTGATATTATTGTGAGAAAGTTTCGTTTCATATGTAATTTAATGTAATTTCTTCAATTATTGGTCACCAAATTGTAAATTCTCACCTTCATCTAAATAAATTTTCCTCAAATCTTCTGTTAAGGGAATCCATATTTTACGTGTTTGGTATCTTTTCTTTAGACAATTCTTTATTTTGGCATAAACATCCGTTGTCGTTATGGCGGTGTGTTTGCTTGCATGTTTGAAATCATCGGGAATATCAAATATGCGGCCATCAGGTGTCTCGATTGAGACAAAATTGCAAATAATATTGGTTTTACCATCCGATGTTGCTGACACTGTAAATGTGAATTGTAACTTTTCCATTTCTAACGTCATTGTTTCTCTTCACTAAAAATGTAGTTTTATAAGACAATTTGTCTATTGGTTGTACTTCTTTATTGGTATTCTTTATGACAAAACAAATCATGTGTTGCTCTGTTAACAAAGAAACTACATTTGAAGTTTATTTGTCGATCTTAAAAAACATTATAACAACACTTATTTTTCTGATACCTTGATTAATTGAATCTCTGCTACATAGCTCGTCAAAAACAATAATAATGTGTTTGTATGTCACCATGACAACACATCAATGAATCACATTTGAAAAGTAATTCATTATTTGAATACGAAGGAATCCCTATGCATTCCTAGGTAGGTATTCCTTTACACATATAAAACATAAACCATATAAAAATAATAAATATTTATGCAAATACCAGCCGAAGTCTCCAGCTTTGTCCGGGATTTAGATAGAGCTTTTCGCAATCAGACGTAGACAGTGATGTTTTCTTATTTATAAAGGCAAGTGTGCAAAAAATGTCAAAATTTTACTTAAGGGGTTTGTAAATGAGATAAGGTTGGTTTTTAGAAATCTCATGTAGACTTGATTAGAAGGTCAAGTTAAATTTTTCATTAATCTCAAAATAAAACTGTAAAATGTCCGGTCAGTGGCTAAGTTGACATCACGAAGAATGGTTTGTTTGTTTTAATTTTTTTTATAATTTCATTTATTGATGTCTCGCGACCCCCCAATTTGAAAACCACTGACTAACACTATGGCGTCACTCCCTAGTCATTCATGTGTGAATTACCCTCTACGCCCTGTAGGTTATGAGGGGACACCCTACTTAACCTTGTGTTCATTATGACCTATCTGCTACGTCATCATACTGTATAATACGTCAGCTACATTAAACATTACTCATTGGCCAAAGTGAACCATGACAACATTTAAGAAAATTAAAATACATTGACACAAACCTTTATAAACTTGTTGACCGTAGTAGCTGGAATAGTGACTAAGTTAAATTATGGTTCCGCGAATTTTCAACCCTCGACAAAATATCCCCGACTAAATATCCTATGGACAAAACATCCCCCAACAAAAAATCTACTAAAACCTAACATAACCTAACAAAAATGGGTCAAAAATAATACAGACATACGATTATGGGCATCACTTTTATTTTATGCGTGTGGTATCCCCATCACGTAAAGAAAGATCTCTGGATCGCTCCGGCGATGACCGAGCAAAGTATTCCGTCTGCAGTGCTCGATCCTGCCGGTCACTCGCGTTTTGTACCTCTCTACCCGATTCATACGTGAACACTAAATCGTGTAAATATTTAATCTCAAATAAATTTTAATCACTCGAACATGAGCAAAGTGTTATCAATCATCATCCAATATAATTACTGAACACTGGATCGCGGCCTAGAAGTACCGTGATCCCCAGGAGCCTGACTATCCCTAATGGTAAAGTATTGGTACTACCTCGTCTGATGTGGAGACGGAGCACCAGGTCAAACATTCTCACCAGCTCCTCAACCCTGCAAACAACACTTCTAACACTATTATAAAGACAATAAATTTAAAAAAAATAGTAAAATGGGACAAAAATAATACAGACATCCTGTAAAGACAATAAATTATTGTTCACAAATAGTAAAATGTAAAATAAGGTTAGCTTACTTTTTTTTTCTTTATTTGTTTTTGGGGTGTTATGCCGTGTTGCTCTACCTCCTTCTTTAGCCAACGTTTCGGACAGCGTTGCAGTGGTAGAGCAACACGACATAACACCCCAAAAACAAATAACGAAAATACTTTTGGCCGTGAAAATTTTTAGTTTTGGTCAGGTTACGTTAGGTCTTATTAGATATTTTGTGGAGGATGTTTTCTCCGTAGGATATTTTGTCGGGAATATTTTGTAGCGGGATGAAAGACTGTGATCTAACGAACGTTTTTAAAATTACCGTGACTATTCACGGTTATGGTACCGTGACGGCTAAATAGGCAATAAACATCCGTACCTTATCACAATAATGCTGCAGCTCTTTCAAAACATGAGATACACAATGTATTTAGGTCTGTTTCCATCAAAGGAAAAAAAGTCATAATTTTCTTGCAACTCTCTCACGCACGGCACCGTGACGTCTCCGTAGACCCCTGCAGTACTACTAGCCGTGACGATAATTTTGAAAGTATGGATCATAGTTACAAGGATAATATTGAAGTGTGAGAGAATGTCAAAAATTCAAAAACGTCAAATGTCAATTCGCTGATTGTTTGCTTTTATTCCTAAACATATAATCCTGCAGCTTTTTCTTGCACACTAAATAAAAACAGTAAAAAATGAGACAAATGGTCAACGTATGTCTGCACCCCCCCAAGGGAAACATACAATCATTATCATACATCCCCCTTAAACGTATAAAGAAAATGAGCCGTAATAAATTTCTTCCGAAGGAAAAAAGTAGTACCTAATTTGGAAGAAATAGACACACGTATTTTGTGTATCACATCTTTTGTCTCACCATTATTTAATATGTAAGAAAGAGCTCCAGCATTATAATGATAAGGAACGTATGTTTATTGCCTGTTTTTGCCATCACGGTATGGTAATTACAAAAACGTCTTTTATCAGTGTGGTATTATTATAGGCAAAGCCGACAGTAGTAAAGCCATTGGGGCTCGATGGATTTTGAAATATAACGTATCTAGCAACGACAGTTTTCAAATGGCGGTGATTGTTGTTGATGCTCGTTGTCACTGCTGATTTGTGCGCCGTTTTACCGCAAGCATTATTTTTATGTACGTATGATAGGCGTGTTGCCCAAACCTTTACATACATTGACTTTTATTTTTTTATGTGAATACCTCACAAGAGTTTCAGCTGCTCCCGTATGGAGCCAGTGAGACTACGGCATCCCCTATTGAGGTATGTGAGGCTGAAGGTAGTGGGGAGGGGAAGGAGATGGGGAAGAGGGAGGTGGGGGAGTACCTGGCTAATCAGATACATAAAACATACATCAGGTTTATAAAACACGGGGCGATATATAAACGATATATAAATGGCGAGAATAAATGATTTTAAATGAACTAATTGTGTAATAACATAAATTAATCAAATAAAATTTAGCGCACAAAGAGTTCGAACCCGAGACCTTCGGATTGCGAGTTGAGAGTCTTAACCCACGACCAAGGAGGCTGTCAAAAGTGTGTTATTTAGACAAAACCGACTATAGTAAAGCCCTTGATTTTGAAATGTCACATGGTTAAGTGTAATTGAGCGTTACAACAGTTTGAAAATTACGGCGACTGTTGTTGGTGCTCGTTATTACTGCTGATCTGTGCGCTGTTTTACCGCAAGCATATTAAACAAATAGAGTGATTCGACCATTTTATACAATTAAGATTTCGTAATAGCGGTCGTAGGTAAACCTGTGCTCTAGAGTCGGCCTTCGCTTGGCATAATATTCTATTTTGGGCAATTTTTGGACTAACCACCATGGAGAACTGAATGAATTACAGAACTTAATTTATAAATAGGTAGTTTTAACCTGCAACAGAATTACGTTTTCAATTTCATTTTATGATCATAATAAAAATTTGTGACGTAGGTTTTAGGTACCTACGTATCTCTACATTTTATTAGTTAAAAAATATTAACGTTTTTCTTACATAAACTGGCATACGTAATGCTATTATTAGAGTAATATTGCAAATCTTTCTTTGAGATTGTAAAAACATGTCTGATATGAAGAGTTATTCTCTATCTTTTGTGGGATCGTTATCGAGAAAACGGACGTGATCTTCTGTCAGATTTTTAAATTTTTTTTTTTTACATAACTCCACACAGGAGGCCTTGAGGAAAATAATTTCCCTCAGGGCTTATGTCATCTGGGATGCTGTGTGGAGGGTCTTTTTGAGGAGAGGAAGGAATGAACATTGGTCTTGAAGAGACCTATGTTGTAGGAAGGAGGAAATACAGAGGCCGGAAAATCATTCCACAGCCGAGCTGTTGAACATAAGAACGAGTCGAAGAAGCGACCCGTTCTCATGTGACAAATGTCAACCGTGTACAAATGTTGGGCACGCGTTTGGCGTGTTTCCCGACTATGCACCGGTGCTGAAAGGATCAATGATGCTTGTTCCTCGGAGCATCTTCCATTGTAATACCGGTAGAACAAGGATAACATTCCCACCCGACGCCTTTGCTCTAAAGATTGCAATCCTTCTGTTAAGATGGGAGAATCTATCAAACGGACCGCCCGTTTCTGCTTTGATTTGTGTGATTTATTTGCTTTTTCTATGTACAACGTACATTAAATGAATATATTTATAATCATGCATACTTGCAGGAATTTGTGTTTAAAACGTTAGAGAATAACTCTTGTGGCTTGTGAGGGAAGTGACAGGGTTTTTTTATATTAGCTCCACACAGGAGTCCCTGAGGAAAATAAATTCCCTCAGAGCCTATGTCATTTTAGGGGATGCCGTATGGAGGGTCTTTTTAAGAAAGGGAAGGATAGGAAGTTCTGGAAAGGAAAAATGTATGAGGAGTGGGTTGGAATCTGGGGGTCAGTGTGTCCAGGAGGGACGGACGTATGAATCCATCCCTCCAACTGCGGTGAAAGGTCAAAAGGCTTCCCTCAACCAGTTTCTTTCGACCCGGCCCGCCAGGTAGCAGGGGGGCAGACGCATCCGCCGCTAAGATCTGGACAAACTTCACCCCGTGAAACCGGACATCCCTGCTAAGTCACCAAACGTAGCAAACCATTTGGGGCGACCTTTGGTAGAGGTGTTGGTTATCTGATAAATGGTTCCGGGGCGGCGGAAGACGCAGTGTGAAATGGATGCCAGTATCTTTACAACATTGGTTCAATGGGCGCAACTTCCGATGATTTTATGTCGATGTCTCTAGCACGGCTTCACTGTTGACAGCCGAACCGATACTGACATGGAATCAACAAGAAATCAATGTACGCTGGCAATTGAATTGACACTACAATATATCAAACACCAAGCATTTACGTAAAAATAATAATAAATTGCCAAAGTTGAATTGAAATACTAACCTAAATATGCATTGGCTGTCCGCATTTACTTTTTGAAACAAACGGGAGTTAATTAGTTAGTGAGGTCTTTAGTCATAATTCAACCATTTTCGCTTCTCCAAGATCGAACGGAATAAATTGATCGCGTCTTAGATGAATTATTAAAGTCTATGTTTCCCTTATATTATTTCTTTCAATTCTAAGAGCTTCGTTAGTTCGCCCCCATTAATTAATAAGCCAGTTATTTTGCAAAACAAATGATATTATTCAAAATGTTTTGTATATTTTAACTTATCTGACACTTAGGAAACCGCGCTAAAATTTGTCAATCGTCGGTCGGAATATCTCCCATCAGTTGTTGATCGTGCTTGCAAATATTGATAACTGATCACATATGACGGATTTAGTCAACATCGTAATGATATAGGGTTTTATCGAGCGTTCGTGCAAGAAATCCAACTGTACTGGAGTACACTTTGAATGCAATGTACCGTCTACAGCGGTAAGATTCTTGTTTGGCAAGAGTTTTACTTACCAACAAAGAACATAAATATTTTGCGTAGTGCCTTTATTGCGTGACCAAAGTATAATTTCCTGACTTTGAGAACACATCGATTTGTGAGACAGCCTTGAGAAAGTCTTTAGTATGTTGGGAATCATCGCCAAACAGCGTCGCATCTACCACAGTTGAAACTTGTTACAATGTTCGTAAAGCGAGTTAAAATACTTGGTAAACGTTTAAAAATTCGAGTTACATACTACAATTTTAATTATGAAATTATTAATGTTCTCCAAAATGACCTTGAAAGAATCTCATTCTCGAAAGACACTTATCTCGAACGAAACCATTCCTTTGTTCTGAATGCAATTATTAATGTTCTCCAAAATGACCTTGAAAAAATCACATTGTTGGTGCCTAGTATTGTTCCTTTCCCTTAATTTTTCCAACTCATAGATTTCTACCCACCAATTCTTATAATTCCTACCAAATAAATCATATTTTTTCCTATCCACCATGCCGACCAGATACAATCATGTATCACATTTAGTTGTAAAATACAAACCATCCTGTCAACACCTATGTTGAATACCGAGCCTTTCGTTGTAAATTACAAAACATCCTGTCAACACCTATGTTGAGTACGGAGCTGTTAACTGACCTTGTCGAACTTTAAAAAAAGTGAAAATTCGCGACTCATGAGTTCAATTGTGAATGTAAAAGAACCAGCGGATCTGAAAAGGACAAGCGAAGGTAGAAAACCTGCGGCGTAAGTCGGCATTCCTCATTTTTCCTTCCTTCCATTTTGCGGGTAACTTTTGAAACCCCATCACACATCCTTGCGATTCTTTCAAAGACACAAAGAAACCATTCCTTCGTTCCGAATGCAATAATTGATGTTCTCAAAAGTAGTCTTGATAGAATCTCATTCTTGTCCCAAACCCCATCACACATCCTTGCGATTCTTTCAAAGACACAAAGAAACCATTAATTCGTTCCGAAAACAATAATTGATGTTCTCAAAAGTAGTCTTGATAGAATCTCATTCTTGTGATGTCTTGATCGGAACCATTTCTTTGTTAAGAATATTATGAACTAAATGTGCAATTTGGCTGTCCTGAAACGGGAAACCTTCCCAGCTGGACAGACAAAGCATCATGTATTGTATTGTAATAAACTCGTATAAGTGAAAAGTAATAAAAAACACGGATACGAGGGTTGTCCAAGAATTAAAGACTGTTCCTCATTTTGGGCGACGCGGAATTTTTTTTCTCAACATATGGCAATATAGCGCGCAGACTTACGATTGCGAACTTACAAGCTTCAGACGTTGAAGTTTGTAAGCTACCAATTTTGATCCCAGACGTCAGTAAGTCATCAACACGAAGGATTTTGAGGGTAAAATGGCGTATGCTAAGTGAGTGCTCTTTGGGTTCCCAATATGCTGAAGAGCAAAATCGTGTGGAAAGCGCATGGATCATTTTGAACCGTTTTTCCAACCAAGGCGAAGCTTTTTTGGGTTGAACCATCCCTTGGACCGGATTAAAAAAGGAAATTAATGATATGATTTGCCTTTTTCTCTTCACCTGAAGCAATATTTGACTGAAAATCCTTTGGAGACCGACTAGGACGCGGATGGAGAGGTGATAGCATTTTTGACGGCTGAGTTCTACCATAAGGGAATCAAGGACCTTGTGCCACGGCTCACCTAGTGCATCGATCGTAACGGGGACTATGTCGAAAATAGCGGGGAGATGTACCTAAAATTTAATGATTTTTTAAAAAAATATAAATTTTTCCTGATTTTTTGAATTAGAATGATTTTTAATTGTTGGACAACCCTCGTAAATTACAGGTTAAAATGGTAGGAAGATTAGTAACTGAGTGTCCAAAGTGTCGGGTTTCCATTCATACGTTGCGGATTCAATTAACTGCTATTCTATTGCAAAAGCAACATATTTTCGCTATTGATAGTGGTGGGAGAAATTCATTCAGATATTCAGATGTTTTTTTTACATTAGCTCCACACAGGAAGCTTTGAGGAAAATAATTTCTCTCAGGGGCTATGTCATCTTAGGGGATTCTGTGTATAGGGTATTTTTAATGACAGGTAGGAGAGGAAGTTCTGGTAAGGAAAAAGGTATGAAAGGTGGGTAGGAATCTGGGAATCAGTGTATCCAGGAGTGACGGACGTACGAATCCATCCCTCTAACTGCGGTGCAAGGGGATGGGTCGAGAGACTCGGCTGGAGAGGTCAAAAGGCCTCCCTCAACCAATCTCTCTCGCTGGCCTGACACGCAGTTGGTGGGCAAACGCATCCGCCGCCAAGATCCGGACAAACCTCACCTCATGAAACCGGGCATCCCTGCTAGTTCAAGCGTGATGGACCACTTGGGGTGACCCATGGCAGAGGTGTTGGTTATCCAATAAATGTTTCCCGGGGCGTGGGTATCAATATCAGCCTCCCAAATAGGAAATTTAGTCATTGAAGACTTGAAGAATATTAACGACTCTCAAACGGCCTCGATTATTGACTCGCAATCCGAAGGTCGCGGGATCGAATCCCGGCGTGCTCGAATATATTTTATTTGATCAATTTGTACTATTTCATAATTAATTCATTTAAAATAATATGTAGTGTACTTGCGGCACGTTTTAAACGAGTTAAAGATACTATCAGTCGCTCTGGTGTAAGACCACCATTCAGAATTGAAACGTTGCTTGTAATGGCTTTAGCCGTGTTTTGTGACCTCTTCCCCTCCCCCCTATCTTCAGTCTCACAACATACCCCAATTGGGGATGCCGTAGTCTCACTGGCTTCAGACGGGAGCAGCTGGGACTCTTATGAGGTATTCAATTTAAAAAAAAAACGAAAAAGTGAAACAGAAAAGACAGATACAAATTCACTCAAAAACACTTCAAATTTGAAAATTAATTTTTCAAATCAAAAGTTGACGGCGCTATATAAATTAGCCAAATATTATTATTATTGTAGAGCTTATCGAACCGAAATTACAGACAAAGATTAGTATTACAACAGAAATTAGTCTTTAATTAAATGAAGAAAATATTAGTGAAACTCAATCGAAAATCTGGAGACAGAAAAATCAGAAAAGAAGTTGAATCTTGCAATCATATAAGATAGAAAGGGTACAGCACAAATTCCTAAGATTTTTTATTTTTATTTTTTATTTATTTATTTATTTATTTTTTATTTATATATATTTTTTTTACAGTTTTTTAGAGAAAATGTGTCCTAACTGGGGTACCCCGTTCTAAGGACACATTGTACAAGTTTTATTATTTTAATTATAAGTAAATACCTAATCTATGTTAGAATATTGCCAAGGAAAATTATTAAGTTAGATCTAAAAGAAAGTACAAAACAAAGCATTATTCTTTGTTGGGTTGCAAAATTGAATCTATTTTCTTCCTTCCCATGTCCATAATCCATATTTTTATGCTTCTTTTGAAGGCGGTTATTTTTTTTGTGGTTTTCATTGCAAGAGGGAGTAAATTTAAAAATATTAACTATGTCCTTTTGATGAAACAACTCAACTTAATTACGCTGTCCGATAGGCGAATCATCTCTGATCTTGTACTATTAAATAAAATCATTAATAATTGCATTGACAATCCTGAAATTCTCGCCAAAATAAAATTTTACGTACCGACCAGAAATACGAGGCAAAGTGCTACCTTCTTCTGTGACAATTTTAAAACAAACTATGAAGCTCATACACTTATAAATAGATTACATTATTTTGGCAATAAATTTGGGAATATTGTAGACATGTTTGCAGATTCCATATTAGTTATAAAACGAAATCTTTATAATTACTTTAATGAAATGTATGATTTTAATTTTAATTAATTTCATTTTTCATTATTATTTTAATCATTGTATATTGTGTACTACATACCTGCCTAACTGTTATTATCTATCTTTGTAAAAGCCCACTAGGGCGTAAATAAATAAATAAATAAATAAATAATATGTGAGTTAAGAAAATGAAGATAATGTTGGTAGTTCTTAGTCGAAGTATGATACAGTAAAAAGTGACCGAATTGGATATAGGTTCCGTAACTCAGTTGGTAGAGCACTTGCCATGTAAGCAAAGGGTCCTGGGTTTGTGTCCCAGTGGAGCCAATATCTTTTTCTGATTTTTCTGTTTCCAGATTTTCGATTGAGGTTCACTAATACTGTCTTCATTTAATTAAATATTATCATTTGAGATTTTACTCATAAAGTTAAAAATTAAAAAAAAAAAAGAAATTAGTCTTTTTAAAAATATGGATTATTGTCACATAAGTTCCAATTTTGAAAATGAGTCAAATTCAAGTCAATTGAACCCCAGTTTCAATCACTACAGACCAACAACTGAAATTAGTTGGTTTGCTGAAAATTTACGCTACGCAGGTTGTAAAAAAAACAGTTGCCATTTTACAATTTTCTAAATGTTAACAACCTAATTTTTGCGTGTTTGCCAAAAATGAAAGTTATTTTGAAATTCAACAAGAAAACTGTCGCGACCGAAGGCCGTTGGTCCAATAACTCAATTCGACGCCGAGGGACAAATAGATTTGTAATTCGCGATACTATTATTTATATGGTTTACACGAGAAATTTCTTATTTATGGCTTTTGGACTTTATATGCGATATGACCAAGGTCGGGTCGAAGTTGATGGTTTGCAACAAAGTGACAATAAAATTTTCCTACGCTTTCTACCAGCGATATCTTTTTGATAAAATGCTCGTTAAAAGGGTTCCGCGACCTTTTAGCTCACGATAAAATATCTACGATAAAATATCCCCGAAAAAATAGCCTGTGGACAAAACATTCCCCAATAAAGTAGGTATCTACTAAAACCTAACCTAACAAAAAAGGGGCAAAAATATTACAGACATCCTGTAAAAACGATAAATTATTATTCAACAATGGTAAAATAGGACAATAATAATACAGATATCCTGTAAAGACAAGAAATTACACAGGTCTGCAAATTGAAATTGAATTTTTTTTTTAAATGGTAATGGGTGAATTATATGTATTTCGGTATGCTGAATTCGAGAATGCCATCCATTTCGACCCATCCCCAAATTGGAAATTAAAATATAGGCAAAACCCGCCTTACACCAAAACGAAAAGATTTAACTTATTCTAAGTCCTTCAACACACCCTGAACAAACTCCAGGCGGGGCTCAAGATTTGTCCTGGTCCCCTATCTTCTCACCAAATACGCAAAATACACTTTTTTTTAACAAAATCAGTAATGATACGTTTTAAGATTTTCATGGCCAAAAGTATTTTCGTTATTTTTTTTTGATGTGTTAAGCCGTGTTGCGCTACCTCCTTCTTTAGCCAAGGTTTAGCATTAAAGAAGGAGGTAGCGCAACACGGCGTAACACCCCAAAAATAAATAACGAAAATCAGTAATATTTCTTTATTGTTTTTTCACTACAAATTCACCACAAATATAGCAAAAACTCTCAGAAGAATTTACAAAAGCTCTTGACGTCATTTTTGAAACACAGGTTACGAAAGTTAGAACAGAAATAAATAAATGAAAGGGCATGGCAGGGAGTGGGCAACTTGGGAATTTCGGCATTCTCTCATCATACTTACTATGGAAAATCCCGATATATATGATTCAACGCTGACTAAATTTATCGTTATGAGTGCTATCGAAATGCTTTGTTTCAGTTTATGAAACATAACATTATCTTATAATAAGTGTGAATTAATAAAAAAAATATATTTCGGCAATAACTCCCCTTTGCGCCCTGAGATAGGCAATCCCACAGTATTTTGAGTTTTCCGGAAAAACCTTATGTGATGGAATTTTTTTGATAATTTTTCCGAATTTCTCATTTCAAAGAGAAAAAAACAGACGCAGACTGTGTTATTCTTCAAAAATAGTAAAATGGGAGCAAAATAATACAGACATCCTGTAAAGACAATAAATTATTGTTCAAAAATAGTAAAATAGGACAGTATAGACATCTTTTTTATTATTATTTTATTTTATTTTATCTTGTAAAGACAACAAATTATTGTTCACAAATAGTAAAATAGGACAGTATAGACATTTTGTAAAGACAATAAATTATTGTTCACAAATAGTAAAATAGGACAGTATACACATCTTGTAAAGACAATAAATTATTGTTCACAAATAGTAAAATAGGACAGTATAGACATCTTGTAAAGACAATAAATTATTGTTCACAAATAGTAAAATAGGACAGTATAGACATTTTGTAAAGACAATAAATTATTGTTCACAAATAGTAAAATAGGACAGTATACACATCTTGTAAAGACAATAAATTATTGTTCACAAATAGTAAAATAGGACAGTATAGACATCTTGTAAAGACAATAAATTATTGTTCACAAATAGTAAAATAGGACAGTATAGACATCTTGTAAAGACAATAAATTATTGATCAAAAATAGTAAAATGTAATTTTTTGTTTTTTTTTTTTACATTAACTCCACACAGGAGGCCCTGGAGAAAATAATTTTCTCTCAGGGCCTATGTCATCTGAGATGCTGTGTGGAGGGTATTTTTGAGGAGAGGAAGGAAAGAACATTGGTCTTGAAGAGACCCATGTTGTAGGAAGGAGGAAACACAGATGCCGGCAAATCATGCCACAGCCGAGCTGTTGAACACAAGAACGAGTAGAAGAAGCGACCCGTTCTCATGTGACAAATGTCAACCGTGTACGAAATAAGGTTAGGTCAGGTTAGGTTAGGTTTTAGTAGATATTTTGTCGGGGATATTTTGTTATGGCAGTAGGTACCTACCAGTTAAAAATATATATTTTTTAAGTGAAACTTCTTTTATACCATTGTCATTAAAAAACTCGATGAAACCAAAACGAATGACACACATAGATCTATAGGATATGGCCTGCGAGAGAATGAGCTAGCTATAACATATTTTTATTCACGGGTACTCAATTCCCATACAGTACGATGAATCCACGGTCTCCCGCAAGTCCCCTTTAGTGTAGTGGTATGAAGCGCCTTACGTATCTTTGCAGATATTCAGCCCACAAGGGATCGAATCCTACGAAATCAGTTCAAGGAAGTCCAGCCAAGTCCAGGAATTCAAGTCAGAGTTAAGGAGTGTCACACAGGAGGCCCTGAGGAAAATAATTCCCCTCTGGGCTCTTGACTCACAATCCGGAGGTCGCGGGTTCGAACCCGGCATGCGCAAATAAATTTTATTTGATTAATTTGTGTTATTTCACAATTAATTCATTTAAAATAATATATAGTATATTTGCGGCATGTTCCAGAGTGGAAGATACTATCAGTATCGCCCTGGTGTAAGACCACCATTCAGAATTGAAACGTTGCTTGAAAATGGCTTTAGCCGTGTTTAGTGACCAGATCTGAATAGCCAGGTACTTCCCAACCTTCCTCTTCCCCATCTCCTTCCCCTCCCCACTACCTTCAGCCTCACAACATACCCCAATTGGGGATGCCATAGTCTCACTGGCTCCAGACGGGAGCAGTTGAGATTCTTGTGCGGCATTCACTGTAAAAAAAAAAAAAAAATATATTTGAAAATCTCTTACTACCACCACACTAAGCGGAAAATGTTGCTTGTGTTGTGATGGAGGACTTAGCCAGCTGAGGAATCGAACACGCGACGCCCGGATGGGATCCAAACGCGATGCCCACTCAGCCACTGAATAATGTGTTTTTTATTATTATAAGCAATAATTATCAGCCTGAAACACTCATCCACATTGAAAAAATCTTCCGAGAAAAAATACATGACGCCAACGGGACTTGAACCCGTGCCCTTCTGATTGCCGGTCAGCTGCTCTCCCAATTGAACTATGGCGGCTTATACCCGCCAAATGATTCAATATATACTAGTGTTTCATTCAACAATTACTGCTTATTATATTTTTTCCACCTGAAAACAAACATTTTTTTTTTGCGACAGAGACACTGTTAGTGTTAAATCCATCGCTAGGTGGCGTCGAGACAAATTATGTCTTCATTTATTGGGGAAATACTTAAACTTGTCAAATATTAATTATTATTTTTAATTGTTAAACTAACGTTTAAGACAAGATTTTTTTTTATGCATAGCACAAAGAGTAACAATTATTATAAGCAATTATTATCAGCCTGAAACACTCATCCACATTGAAAAAATCTTCCGAGAAAAAATACATGACGCCAACGGGACTTGAACCCGTGCCCTTCTGATTGCCGGTCAGCTGCTCTCCCAATTGAGCTATGGCGGCTTATCTTATACCCGCCAAATGATTGAATATATACTAGTGTTTCATTGAACAATTACTGCTTATTATATTTTTTCCACCTGAAAACAACCAACTTTATTTTTGCGACAGAGACACTGTTAGTGTTAAATCCATAGCCATAGCTCAATTGGGAGAGCAGCTGACCGGCAATCAGAAGGGCACGGGTTCAAGTCCCGTTGGCGTCATGTATTTTTTCTCGGAAGATTTTTTCAATGTGGATGAGTGTTTCAGGCTGATAATTATTGCTTATAATAATTGTTACCCTTTGTGCTATGCATAAAAAAAATCTTGTGTTAAACGTTAGTTTAACAATAAAAATAATAATTAATATGTTTTTTGTTTAAGTTTTTGACGAATGTCGTAATTTTTCAAGTTTAACGTATAGGTGAATTTCTGATCAAGAAAATATATATATTTTTTAATAAACTTTCAGCGCCACAAATCCTACAATTACAATACTCGTAATTTTTCACGTGTCTGCACTAATAAAATAACAGTAAAAAAGTGATTCTTCTAATTTTTTCATTTTCTCCAATTTCATTTGGTAAGATTCCAAACTGCGTATGTCTACCTACCCCCTGAAGGCGCTGGGGTAGGTGGGATCGATTGTTAGCTGTAGGGGCTGCGAGGGGTGTATCGGCTAATGTAGGCTGTATGCTAATCAGCTGGTCTAACCACCCCTCTCATTCCTGTACTGGCCGGTGAAGTTGAAATGAATTAAATATTTATTTATATTTTGCTCGTACGAATCAGAAACTTTGTGATGTGACATTATTATAATCTTACTATCCATATTTAATATTATAAATGCGAAAGTGAGCGTGCTGTTTGTTACGTTTTCACGCCTAAACCACTAAACCGATTTTAAAAATGCTTTCACCAATTGAAAGCTACATTATCAGCAAGTAAAATAGGCTGCACACAATGGTAAGCTCTGGCGTTATGAATAAGCTCTAGCGTTATGAATAAGCTCTGGCGTTATGAAATTATTTATCATACGTTTTCAGTCCCTAACAAAATCGAGTTATTGCAAACGATGGAAACGATGTTGGTGTCGTAGTTTATTTATTTATTTATTTGATGCAATATTATTTACATTTTTTACATAATTCAATGATGTTGGCCTCACTGGGTGGTTTACCCGTGCTGAGGCCTCCATTTCATATACAAAATTATACACAATACATATAAATATATATATACATAATATTGGTGAAAGAAAGGAAAAAAGTAAATAAAAAACATACAATTAAGACAAATTAAGCTTAAAAATTAGAGATTTAGAATTAACGTAAAATTAAGAATAAATAATATTATATAAGGTTAAAAACGATATTTTTAATACGTGTTGTGTGTTTGTGGGTGATTGTGTTTTATATTGGTTTTGTGTGTTACTTATATGTTTTGTTATTTTATGCTATGATATTTTGGTAGTATTGTCTATTTTGGTCTTTAATCCATTTTGTAATTTTGTGTCGGAATTTATTTTTGTTTTCCTCAATTTTATTTTCAAGTGTTAGACTGTTGAATGCTTTTATAGCGTGATATTGGTAATGTCTTTGTCCAAAGCTTGTATTTACCGTCGGAGTTTTTAAGTTTTCTTTGTATGCTTGTCTAACTGGTCTGTTTGTGATATTTTGTGTTTGTTGAAGGTTGTTTTTTTGGTCAAAAATGTAATTTAGTAGCGATTTAACATATAATTGTCGTATGTCTAGTACGTCACAACGGTTGAATATTTGGTCTGTATCAGTAAGTCTATGTTTTTTAAGTATTACCTTTAAGATCGCTTTCTGCGCAATTTCCAGGTGTTCGATAGCTGAGTTTGTTGCTCCTCCCCAAGCAATTATTCCATATTCTATTATAGACTGACATAGAGCAAAATATATTGTTTTCATTTGTTGTATTTTGTATATGTTTCTTATGTTTAGGAAAATGTGTATCGTTTTGAGGAGTTTATTTGTGACTTGTTGGATGTGATGTGTCCATCTAAGGTTATGGTCAATTATGATTCCTAGATACTTTATTTGTTCTTTTTTTTCTAGAGGAGGGCAAACGCAAATGTTGGTGTTTAAACATTCGTGTATTTTTATGGTGTTTGTGTTATTTTTTGGCTGTCCTGTGCTATTTATACTGTACGTTGTGAATTTTGTTTTCGATATGTTCAGTGTAAGTATGTTTGAGTCTAGCCATGATTTCACTCGCGTGATTCCTAAATTCGCTATGTTGTATGCATTTTTCCAATCCTTAGATTTAAAGAGTAAAACTGTGTCGTCTGCATAACTAACTATTTCAACGTCTATTTTCATGCTGCAAAGTTCATTAATGTAAATAGTGAAAAGAACGGGCCCTAGTATGCTTCCTTGTGGAATTCCATATGTAATTGGCAGTGGCTTGCTAATATGGTTGTTAATTTTTACTTGCTGTGTTCTGTTACTCATATAACTTTTTAATAGTTGGAGTTCCTTGCCTTTGATGCCTATGTTTTCTAATTTTTTAAAAAGCGTTTGGTGGCAGATTGAATCGAAAGCTTTAGCTAAATCTAGGTCTAGTTAATATCTATCTCTAAAAATGATTCGTCGAAATGTATGTACGCGCATAACTTCCGATCGATTTCACCAAATTGGATAATTTTTTTTTGGATAAAACTACTGGTGAGATCTGGCATTATGAAATTTGCATAAAAAATTGCAATAGGTGACACGTGAGCAGTTTGAAAACTGAATGTACCGGGAATTAATATATGGAATGCGTGAGGGGGGAGGAGTGGGGGGGGGGGAGGTGGACGAGGCAAAGGAGGTGGAGTGGGAAGCCTCCTAATACCATGCGATCGAAGCCGTGGGAAAAAGCTAGTAATATTATAATGCCGAAAGCTTATATGGAAAAACTATTAAATGGAATTTATTGAAACTTAACAATAATATAGCTCACACATCAGATTATCAAATAGGCTATAATTTATGTTGCTAGCTAGGAAGGGGACGCGGGCGGGGAACGGGGACGCACAGGAAAGGTGATTCAGGCAGAAACAATGCATTTCTTTGAATATGGCGTTGCAACGCATGCCGGGAACCAGCTAGTTTAAAATAAAACAATAACTTAGTAAAAACCACGTTTATCGAAGTGAAAACTTCTTTAGCACCGTTGCGATTTGAAACTTGACGAAAGGGAAACGAACAACACTAAAAAGAGACAAACACATTCATCTATAGGATTTAGCCTGCGAGAGAACAAGATAGCAATAAAATATTTATTTAATTCACGGGTACTAAGTTCCAATATAATACGATAAATCCACGGTCCCACTTAAGTCCCCTTTGGTGTAGTGGTATAAAGCGCCCTACGAATCTCTGCAGACATTCAGTCGACCAAAGATCGAATCCTTCGAAATTCAAATAAAAAAAAAAAAATTGTAAAACGAATATCCAATCTTCAAACCATTCCAAAATGTACAGGCAAAAGAAAACATAAAAAAGCGACATCTAGCGACTCCGAAGAAGAAACCACAAATACTAATAAGGTGACCAAATGTATAGGAAAAGGTGCACTGGAATTCGACGACAAAAATATGGAAAAAATCATCCACACATTGACAAAAAAATATCGTTTTTAATATTAGCGCGCTCCCTCTAACATTCGTATTTACATCTCCCCTTCTTCTTCTTTTTGAGCGCTTACTTCCGGCCAGGGGGTATTCTAGTCTAGAAGCATAAATTGTAGGTATTTTAACAGGTGGAATAAAACTATTTACTATTTTACCAAATATTTATTAAAAATTAAAGAATATATTAAAAAAAAGTCAAACGTATTAATTTGAAATTCAAAAAAATATAGGTGTTGAAGTGGGGGGTCTCAAAAAAATGGCGCGCCCTGGTTGACACGATTGCAACCCTCCTAGTAATCAGAAAAAAAACAAATTAATTCTTAATCCAAACAAATGCTGCTATGGCCCATATCACGGAAAAGTTATTTTTTTTTTACAAATAGCGGCTGTCTGAAATAAAAAGACCAGTTTTTACCAGTTTTTAAAAATAATAAAAATCGAAATTTTGTTATAGTTCTGGTAGGGGCGATAGACAAATGTATAGAGAAGGCCCACACCAAATTTCAAGTAAATTGGTTCAGTAGAACTTGAGATATCTTGTCAACCGTCTCGAAAAAAGTAGATTCTAGTTAGATTCCGTCTAAACCACGACACTAAAATGGTTATAATGTTTTAAATAATTCGAATTGTGAAAAATTCTTTCAAGGAGATATTTTTGAATATCTAAAATCTAAACTATGGAAATATGATTTTTTTTCTAGACTAGAATACCCTCTTACACCTTCAATTGGGACTCATAAGTACAGTGGGGGGTAGCTAGTGTCTACTTGCTACATGCGAGGTTGTGCATTACCTGCCCTGTCTATACTGTCACGCAATATGGCATCGTATTCACTGTTTCTACATACTAAAGACATGTAGCACGAAGATGTTATATTCTTGAAACGTAGACACTTCCCATACAATAGACTCGAAGCTCGTCGACAGGATAACTGGCCAACAGTAGTGTACAGTAAAAAAAGATTTGTCTAAAAGCAGTATTTAATTTTTCAGAAAAAAATTCTCTTACTGCACGCATATAGAACGCACTAATTTTCCTAGAAATATTTCGATAACGCAGATCGAAAGAGAAAAAAAACGGAGAAAAATGACATATTCAACTCATTTTTGGATATATTGTCCTTGACAGCATTTCAAATTTGCTCTTCACCACCACTCCTTTCTTTACTTCCACTCTCCACCTAACGGTCTCAACTGTCTTGCTCTATCAACTCGTAGGACATTTGGCCCTACCCCATACTTCCCTTCTTCCCTTCTTGTTCTTGCGACCCATGTCTGTCAACATTTTCTGAATTTTGAATGCATAATGGAAGACTCTTTCATAAGTTTAAATTATTTATTCAAACTTCTTCAAACACAGCCAACTTATTTTGTGGCACCATTTTAATTCAAAATTAATAAAATACTTAAATAATTAATAATTTAGACAAACTAGAAATCTTGGAAATTAAAAAGTGTGTAAAGATGAAATTAAATACATAGTATAAATAACCAAAAAATATTTTTAAATGACCGGTTGTTAAAATTGCTCCTTCAGTAAATTGCGCCCTATTGCCCTCTCCCCCCCCCCCCCTTCCCACGCTCGCCTGTCCGTTGACACCTTTAAATCTATGTCTACTCTTGTAATTAGTTTTATCTCGCGGGGGTTGTCTTAAACAGCATTTAAAGAAACACTGTGAATTTTTTCATACATATAACTTGTAAAATAATTGAAACAAACGTGTTTATAATAATTTTTGGAGCATACTTTGCATATATAATTTGCGTTTTGACACGACAAAGGTCTAGATATTATCTTAAAAAATAACATATATTTTTAAGAGCTTAAAAACTTCAAATGTTTAAGGGAGGTTTGCAAGAAACCGGTAGAAATTCGGGTAGCGGCGTCTTAAGAAACGTGTTGGTTTTTTAAACAATAAAAGTTTACATATGGATTCATAAGTTTATCACTCCTGGACACATTAATCCCCAGATTCCTTCCCGCTGACGCACCTCCACACTCTTCTTTCTTTCATAAAAATAGTCCCCATACATTCTTAAAGATGGCATTTGCCCTGAAAGAAATTATTTTCCCCAGGGCCTCCAATATTGTGTGGAGTTAATCTTATCTACTATCTTACTTATCTAATATTATAAACGCGAAAGTTTGTGTGGATATATGTATGTGTGTTTGTTACTCTTTCGTGCAAAAACTACTGAATGGATTTTAATGAAACTTTACAATAATATAGCCCGTACATCAGAATAACATACAGGCTACAATTTATAAATGTAGCTAGGAATGGGACGCGGGAGGGGAACGGGGACACACGAGAAAGGTGATTCAGGGAGAAGCAATGTATTTCGTTGAA
Organism: Limnephilus rhombicus; assembly: GCA_929108145.2. Taxonomy (NCBI): domain Eukaryota; kingdom Metazoa; phylum Arthropoda; class Insecta; order Trichoptera; family Limnephilidae; genus Limnephilus; species Limnephilus rhombicus. The sequence goes on from OV815298.1 coordinate 8,336,003, forward strand.
TATGCCATTGCAACGCATGCCGGGAACCAGTTAGTGTAAAATAATTGCATAAATTGTTGGATTTTTGTATTCCTCATCGTGATATCAAATATTTAACACATCAACAACCAGACTATCTATATTTAGTGTAAATGCAAAAGACCAACATTATTATATTAGAAAAACAGAGGTCGGAACCTTCGTTAGTAAAGCATGGCCGTTAGACCTTGCATATAAAATAGGCTCTAGTTACACTCACTAATTATTCATGTTGCTTTGGATGATAGAAGGAAATGGATACTGTCAAAGTCACTTCAATATCATCTAGGGTGGTGGACTTTTTATTGTAAAACACTTTTTTACTGAAGAGTCGTTTTATTTACAAACACTTTTGAGTAACAATGAAATCAACACTTTTTGAATAATTTTGGCCCGGACCTCGCCTGGGCAACACGGGGTCTATACTCTAAGTATCGGTTAATGCGAGAGAGTGAAATACGTGAGTGGCACCCCTTTTATACTGCTAAAAACTATAAAAATACCGTCTTTCAGACTGTTAAAAAGACAAGAATAATAGATAATGGCACTAAACAACTACTGGGTCACGTGCTCTAATTTAGTTGGTCGGTAACACTAGCTTCTATAAAATTCCTACAGAGGTCTCTAATATGCATACTCTTTTAATAAACTAAGAATAATTAAACCAATGGGATTAACTACAGTATTTATCTCATAGATGTCACTATTATTAACAGATACCATTGGGGGTACATTAACCCCTCAAGGTAATTTTTTCGCTTTTCCGAACAAATCATATAGGTCTCATAGAAATCGTTGTCTCCCTCACCATCATAGTGAGAAATATGATATAAAAGGTATTGAAAACAGAATACACCATGCTCTATATTCAAATCTACAAGTTATTTATTTTTTATATTTATTGAATTATAATGTATTACAAAAACATGGTAAGTAACACATTATTCCCAATGAGTTGAGAAAAAACTCATGACGGGAAGGATAGACACATATAAGTACATTTTACACAGATATTACACGTTTAAAAGATACAACATAAGGACAAAAAAAATGCAAAAGTGTGCCAGGAGTGACGGCTGTATGAATCCATCCCTCCCACTGCGGTGCAAGGCGATGTTCCGAGAAAGTATGGCTGGAGAAATCAAAGGGACTCCCTCAACCATTCTCTCCCGATCCGGCCTGCCATGCAGCTGGTGGGCAGACGCATCCGCCACCAAGACCCAAACCAACTTCATTTCTATTACTCCGGCACCCCTGCCAAGTCATCATAGCGAACCACTTGGTGTGGTGTAGCTAGCATGGGTGGAACCCGGGGCGGATAACGTGGTGTTACCCCCCCCCCACCAAGGCTATTTTCGTCGATAAAAAGACCGTCAGCCACAAAATTCTCTCCGTTTCCTGACATTCCACGGAAAGCCATAGAGCTACGAAAATATAAATAACACCGTATTCAATACTTTTGTGACAATATCCTTCGTATTTTTTTTCACGGTTGGGTGTCACCTCTTGTCGGGTGTAGTATCACCCCCCCGTCGGGTGGCACCCGGGGCGGTCCGCCCCCTCTACCCTCCCCTCGCTACGCTACTGGGTGTTGGTTATCTAATAAATGTCCTAATTTGGGAGGCGGAAATGGGTACCGCTGCCTGGGAACCTTTATTGGATAACCAACACCTCTGCCATAGGTCACCCCAAGTGGTTCGCTACGTTTGGTGATTTAGCAGAGGTGCCCGGGTTCATGGGGTGAGGTTTGTCTAGGTCTTGGAGTCAGATGACTTGGATACACTGATACCAGATTCCTCCCCACCCCTTAAACTCTTTTACTTCACAGAACTCTCCTCTTCTTCCTTTTCCTAAAAAAACCCTATACAGCATCCCCAAAGACGACCCAGGCCCTGAGGGAAATTATTTTCCTCAGGGCCTACTCTGTGGAGCTCATGTAAAAAAAATGATACCCGCCTTCCAAATTCTCAAAATTAAAAAAAAAATACTCAGAAAATACAATCATTTTAAACAATTACAGTTTTAAAAATAAAAAGCTTTTAATACAAGCGTCATCCTTGACGTAACACCTTCATAACTGTATTCATAATAAATTTCAACACAAAAACAAAATACAAAGTATTTAACACACAAAACCTACATTCATAAATACCCAACTATTTAACGAATGTACTTGACAAAAACACCCCATCTTACAATACTTTCTATGATTTATTTTGCTCAGTTTTGGACAAAGGCCAACATTACGGCATAATTACAGCCATACGTATTACGGCGACTTTATGTCTAAGAAAGGTTTTTTTAATAAAACTGCAATAATTAATTTGTCGTTTTTTGTGCCTCGAATTTTCAGACAGTTCACGACAAAAATGGGTTTTTCTGATTCGATACATCATTTTAAATGGATTTTATTGTTTTTGGAGACTGGTGAATAGATCTTACAAAATTTATAAAACTGGGAAGACTTCGGTGGCTGGGTCATGTAGAGAGAATGACCGAGCATCAAGCACCAAAGTCCCTGCTGAACTCAAGACCGACAGGGCGAAGGAGCCCGAGAAGATTTTAAACTGGAGAGAGCTGACACAAAACCGTGATGAGTGGAGGAAGACTCTTGAGGAGGCCAAGACCCAGCAGGGGTTGTAGAGCCAAGAGGACTCCAGATACTGATATCTACAGCCTGTATGTCGGACGAATACCTACAGCTCATATGTTGAACTAATATCACGAACTACAGAGTGTTGACTAATATCTACAGAGCTAAGGTCGGACGAATATCTATGACGGTCCCAGTGTTGACTAATATCTACAGAGCGTAGGTTGAACTAATATCTACAGAGCGTAGGTTGGACTTATCAGCTAAATGTGTCCAATAGTCCGATATTGGGGATTTTTACATACATACTTGCATAAATTAAGTTTTCTAAACTGCCGGCGCAATATTACGTTATTCAAATATTTTATTTATTTTTTATTTTATTTATTTATTATACAAAAGAAAGTACAAATAACATATTAGGAAGCTTTGCCTGTCCAACTAGGAAAGTTTCCCGTTCCAGGACAGACAAATTGACAGGTTTAGTTCATATTATTCCAAGAAATGTACATAATTATATAACAAAAAAATAGAAAAAAAAAATAGAAAAAGTAACCTGGTAGCATATATTATTATACTCGGATTTACCGAATTAACCTGGTAACGCATAATATATTCGAATTTACAGTGTATGAGATAAGCAGGTAAGTTAGTTGTAAGTATTGAAAAGTATAAACCAGGTACCTGATAACAATTTGGAGGAATTACATAAAGATGTACAACATAAATAGTTAATGCTATTGTAAACAATATTATAAAGATATGCAAATCCAACCTCTGCCAGTGCTGTAGATATTCGTCAACACTTTGGTTCTCATAGATATTAGTCAACAGTTTGAGCTGTAGATATTCGTCAACACTTTGGTTCTCATAGATATTAGTTCGATTTTTTCAGTTTTTGGAATTCCTGTAGATATTAGTAGACGCCTCCGCCAAGAGTGATGATGTTGATAAATAGATCTTACGCACTGGAAATGCCTTCCACCTAGATTTAAATGGAAATCATTATCACCACTTTATCCTTTTTGAAGTGAAACTTCTACAGCCCCGTTGTGATTCGGATTTCGGTTGAAACGGAAATGACGAGATACTGCATCTGCAGCGCATCAACCACCCTCATTGGCTGCTTTGATTATGATGTCACTTTTAAAGGCTCCTACTGGTTGAGATATGAGACGAAATTACGATAGGTCTGCGTTCATTGGTCGCTTTGTTTTATTTATTTTATTTCTATTCTTGAACACCCACAATACAGATTATTACATTGGTTTACATAGATATTAAGCTTACTAATAAGAAAAAAAAAAGTTAATGCATGTATTTAATAGCCTTACAGAACATATAAAGTCATCCTATTTCTTGTACACTTTTAAAAAGAATCTTAAATTATTTGGGTTAGTCGAGGATTGCCAATTGATTTTCTCTACTTTGTCCTTTCTAAATTATTAGCTAAATGAGTATGTTTATAATAATAAGCTAAAATAATATTATTTTTGTTTAAACCGTTTTTTCATCTTCCTCCTGCCAAATCTATAGCTTGTTAAATTATATACATATATTTATTATTTACAACTTAATCCTTAAAAACAAAAAAAAACTTTATTTTATTGTGTTTTAAATCAGATCTCAAAACTATGATCACCATAAAAGTCTACATTAATGTACTACCTAGCGCCATGAGTTTAGTAGGTACCCATAATCTAATCTCAATTTGTAAGAAATACAACAATATTGTTTATCAAAATCTGTATAATTTTGTGTTATTTTGTTAACTTGTATAATTATTGTTAACCTCAACACAGGCTTGTCCTAGTGAGGTAACAAATTGTATTGTAAACATTTTTACCTGCAGTGTGAAGAAACAATAAATAAATAAATAAATATAGGTAAGTACCTAGTAGTATGTTATGAACACCTCACTAGGCGAACCTGTGCTGAGCTGAGGTGTTCCCATGTTTGGGAATAAATGCTATTCTGTCAACATAATTAGAAACACCGTATCCTCTTTGATATTGTCAAGAAGGACACCGTTGGTCGACCCATGGCGGTAGTATTATGACCTCACTTTTCAAGTATTGGTTTAAATTTTTTTGGTAAAGTTTCGCTTTCAACGCGTGTAAAACTGCCCTCGAATTTTTGGTTCTAGCGCACTTACTTAGCACGCGCTCTATATGTCTTATACTTGCCTGACATCGTATATCGCCATCCCATTTGAATTTTATAATTAAACACAGTTTTGTATTGGTAATCAAAATTACGATCCGATTGCCCAGAATTTTGGAACACGAAACACCCCTACATCATATTTCGAGTGTTTTTATTTATTTTATGATTTGCCAGGTGAATTTCATGCCCATTGTCTAGATTCGTATATATCTAATAAAGACAACTTTTTTTAAATATTGTTTTTTATTTTTTTTCCTTTGTTTTACTATTTTTTGAGAAAAATGTGTCCTTACTGGGGTACCCCGTTTTAAGGTCACGTTGTACAAGTTTTCGTGTTTGAAATATAAATAAATACCTATGTTAAAATTTTACAAGAGGAAAATTATAAAGTTATATCTAAGAAACTACAATACAAGCATTAATATTTGTTAGGTTTCAAAATTGTATCTATATTCTTCCTTCCCATGCCCATAATCCATATCTTAAAACGACACTATACCCTATAATATATTCAGAATCTTAACAACGTAAGTAAAAAAGCCTTGTACACAAATTGCGACTCGCGACCCGTGTATTTGACGGTCACCAACTGTCGAATTTGCCCTATCAAAGAAAAGAAGAAAAAAAATATTGTGGGAATCTTAACGACGTAAGTGAAGAAAGCGTGTAAACAAATATACGCCCGCTGCACGGCGTATTGGATGAACGTACGGTCGAATTCACCCTAGTAGGCCTGGAGATTCGACCTTTCCGCCGGGTTTATTTTAATTTATTCACAAAATATTGAACAACACGTTACCAAAATACTTCTCAAATAAAATTTTATACAATAAAGACATTCACAGATATAACACAAGGACGTGCAAGGAAATTAGGCTACAAAAAAAGGACAAAGCGAATACGCAGAACAGTCTACTGTACAAGGGAATGAAGTTGTATAACACACTACCAGAAACTTTAAAGTCCACACCAATTGCAAAGTTCAAGATGTATTGTAGGAGCTACATAAAACTTGAAAAAATATAGTGAATATGAAATATTATTATCAATTAGAAATTTGTAAACTTAAATGTACAAATTACTAAAATAAAATTATTATTATTAATTAATTCTGAAGAACGTGTTACTAATATTTAAGATGTTTCTAAATGAATACCTCCCGAAGTAATTAATTAATCGGCTAGAAAAATAAAATCTGGTGTTTACCGCTAACTTTAGTTGTACAAAGTATTACATTTTTTTAAAGGCATTGTACGTTTAAAAAATTACGGCAACGCACTGTTTTTATTAATCTAAAATATAAATAACTTACATCCCTTGTGAGGCATGGAAATAAAAACGATAATTCAATACGGGCATGTGCCTAGTGTGGCAGTCGAAAACTTGAAAAACTGTATGCCTGAAAAAATATGTGTTTATATGTTTATTGAATAAAGAATAATTCAGAAATAAAAAATAAATTAAAAAAATTACGAATTCGCAGAAATAAATTAAAATGTGAGCCTCGGGCAAACCCCCAACAAACTTGGTTATAATTTTTGAATGTGTACATTAGAATATCTTATTACAATGGTTTAAATTCCTGGTTACCTCTCTCATGTCCTCGGGAAGTCATGTTAGCGACTAATTAGTACCATACCAATAACAGACATATTTTTGGGTTTTGTATTCGTCATTCTTCATTCTTTTCACATTTCCTTGAGCTAAACACCAACTACCCAAGATTTCACAGAAAGTTTCAAATGGTCATTCAGCGCCTTTTTGGTTTTTGTAACAGTTAAAATGTTCCCATTAAATCCCTATTCGAAGTTTGTTCAGCTTATGAATAAATTGCGATCAGCAGAAAAGGACAACTATCATTACAATTTGATAGAAAGCTGAAACGCACCTAGAATCTGTGGTATATCTAAAAGCTTCCAAGCTTGTCACATAGAGGGCAGTGCTAAGAGCTGTCCCAAAAGTCCACTAGATGACAGTTAGTTTAGTTCGGAGTTTGGGCACCAGGGATGCCAAGGGCCCGGGTGCAGCCTACAGGAGCTCATGCAATTTAGATTCCTTTTAACCAGTTTCCAGATAGGTCGACTATCGTGGTCACCATGCGAAGTATTAAATAAATCCCAGATTAAGAGCGTTTAACCAGCCAGCGGACGAAAATCCACATTTCGTCGAAAGTTGTTCTTCCGATCGTGCAGGACGGTTACAATGAGAAAGATTAATTATTCTCCGTACCAGCTTTTTAAAATTATAACTCAATATCGAATTAATTTCAATCCAAATTAGCTTTAATTTATACCTTCATCCAAAAATGCTGAAAGGCGTGATGATAAAACTATTAAAATAGTGTACTTTTTGTAGTTATTTTTTGATTATAAGTATTTATCATTTTTCAATAATGTCTAAATTTAATAAGAATGTTAAAAAAATCTGAAATATATTAGTTTGTAAGTGCGCAAATAAATACACAAATGGACCAATTTTCGTCAAGAAACACATGTACGTACATATTTTTTAATGATTTTATTGAAACTAAAGTTAAAATTCTAATACATAACTTTGCTAGATAATGTATTGATTTATTTTACTGCATGATTACGTTATTTGAAATGGGTGTGGTATAATACAAAAACTTTTTTGAAAATTTAATAAATCTGCCAACGACCTATGGAATAACCTTATTATACTAAAAATTAAAAAAAATTCTAAAAATTTATTACATACGAATGCTAGATAAAAGAACAATCTTTCGAAATCCATTTATAATTTTTTGTGGAAAGGAGTCAATACGTCTAAATACTTTTTTGAAAATGACGTATTTCAGGCTTTCTCTGGTAATGCCCTCTTAATATAAAAGAACTTTATCCTTTCTCCTATCAAGACGAGTTGGAGAACTGTTTGTCTGAACACAATAGAATCGGCGTTTGACGGGGGTCTTTCAAATGTCATAAAAACGAAATGGCTCCCAATGTCCAATTGTTGACAATGTTACATTAGATTTTCAACGAAGAAAAACCGGTCCCGAAACAACGCATTACTCAACGCCTAAATTAGTTTTCCTATTCGTGTTCAGACGAAATAAATGATCAAAAATACGACTTCTTAATTACCCAAAATCACTTGACAAAAATACCTCAATTCTTTTATACGCACTTTCGTATCAGATGGAGAGAGAGATTAGTGCTCTGGTAACATTACAAGCGGCACTTTTATCATTTATTGAATCTAAATAGACCCTTAAAATTTATAAATACATTTTTTTGTATTTTTTTTTTAAAGAAAAACAAACATTCCCGGGTTACGAATAACCCAACAGTGTTTGAAAATCTCCTAACACCACCACAGAAAGCCGAAAAAGTTGCTAGTGTTGTGATGGAGGACTTAGCCAGCCGAGGAATCGAACACGCGACGCTCGGGTGGGACCCAAGCGCTATGGCCACTCAATCACTGACCGGTCAAATTGGAGCTGTATTGCACTAAACATTACGCCGTTTCTCCGCAACGGTAGGCAGAGAAGATAGACCGCTAAAGACCTGTGTCTTGACACATGCTCCTTGCTTCGTTCATATTCATACGTCGCGCGTCGTAGGTACTACTTTTTTACTGTTACCGTAAACCGCGTTGACCGCACCCCGCACCATGTACCACGTAACCCACATCCCGCGCCCCGCACTACGTACCGCGTAACTCGCACCCCGTACCACGTACCACGTAACCCGTACCATGTACCACGTACCACGTAAACCGTACCCCGCACCACGTATCATGTAACCCACCACCCACACTACGAGCCAGTGGAACTAAGGTTTCAATTAAGGTTTCAATTAAGGTTTCAATTAAGGTTTGTTATGAGTGGAGAGGGGGAGTAGACGGAAAGAGGAAGTTTGGGGAGTAGGGACTTAATGTAATGCTGGTACGGAGAAGAATCAATCTTTCTCATCGAAATCGTCCTGTACAGTTGCAAGGGTGCGATCGCAAGACCAACATTCTCCGAAATTCGAATTCTCGACCGCTGGTCAAGCCGTCGCATTCCGAAATTCTGCCGTTTTATAAAATAATTCTCTTGAAAACTTTAAGTTTCTAAAAAAATACATGTTAATTTTGAAAATAATAATAACTATACATTTGCCACGCCGAAAAGGTAATTTTATGAAATTCCCCCGATAGAAATATCACTTAATATAAATATCCCTATGACATAATATCACCAAACATCTACAAAAGATATAGAAATACATGCGGCGAAGTCATTAGAAAGGCGAAAGAAATCTACTACAGACACAAAATCCAAGAAAGTAACAACGTTCCCAAAAAAATATGGCAAACTTTAAGAGAAGCCACAAATGCACAAAACGCTAAAGACAAACAGGACATAAGTAAACTTTGCATTGACGGAAAAATTATTGACACCTCAAAAAACCCCAAGCTCGTTGCGGATTACATCAATAATTACTTTACAAATATTGGTTCAAATCTTGCTTCTCGTCTACCAAATTGTGGGAATGCTCTACCTGCTGAAGCAGAACTTCAATTTCCCAAAAGAAGTTTCAATTTTCAAACTGTGTCAGGGGAAGAGATTCTAAAAATAATTAATTCCTTAAAAAACACTTCTTCTGCCGGGGTTGATGGAATAACAACCAAGATTTTGAAAACGCTGTCTACGGAAATTACATTGCCCCTAGAATACCTAATTAACCTTAGCATCAGTCAAGGACACTTCCCCTCGAACCTGAAACAAGGTATCGTTATTCCCATACATAAAGCAGGTAACAATACAGACATAAACAATTACAGACCTATAACTCTACTGACCAGTCTATCCAAAATATTTGAAAAAATTATCAATGCTCAGTTGGTAAAATTTCTGGTGAGCCATAAAATACTCTCAGAAAATCAGTACGGGTTCCAAGAAAACAAGAGTACCTCAGACGCTATTGCCGCCGTAACTGACTTCATTTTAAAAAACCTCGATAAAAGCAAAAAATGTATTTCCATATTTTTAGACCTTTCTAAAGCCTTTGATACAATATCACACAGTAAATTAATAAACAAACTTCAAATAATCGGTATTACAGGCAACGAACTTAACTTTTTTAAGAGCTACCTTATGACCGCAAGCAACAAGTGAAAATAATGAACACACTTAGCAATCAGTGCTCAACTCACTATGGGATACCTCAAGGTAGCATATTGGGACCGTCTTTGTTCCTTTTATATATCAACGACTTATGTAACATTAACATTCAGGGAAAAATAGTTAGTTTTGCCGATGACACTGTTTTACTATTTGAAGCTGACACTTGGCAAGCTGTTTACAAAAAAGCTGAAACGGATATAAACATTATAAAAAAGTGGTTAGATACAAATACGCTCACATTGAACACCGAGAAAACTAAATAT